>JARQZJ010000061.1:9235000-10630000 GCA_030704895.1 Henosepilachna vigintioctopunctata
CCTCATAGAATCCGCACCTTACCTATTAATAAGTTCAAATCATTACTGAAGGATATTTCAATTGAAAATGTTATTTACTGTTCACCGAGTTCTTTCGTATAGATTTCTCCTTATACATGACTTGATATCATTTTATTTGTGAATGTATGTATGCAGATATTTGTGATTGTTTATGTTTTCATTTATATTTTTGACTTGTGTAAAAACAACTGTACGATGTTTTATTGCACCAATAAACTACTACTACTACTACTACATAGGATATATGAAATGTATGTTTGTATAGTGATATTTGTATAATAATGTGTATTATAGGAATTCTTGTCTTCTTCAAAATTGAAAATCAAGGTATATGTCTTCAACATATGCCATAAGTCTTCATATTGTTATATCAAAGCCTTTTTTGTGGAGCAATCACTTAGAATTCCATCATTTCAATGAATCTCTAAAAGTTTCATTCAGCAAGGCGACCCTCATCACGTATATTCAACACATAATGTTCGGACAACACGGGAATGGCAAAATCGCGGTTTTGGACCATAACCACTTAATTCCGGCAGTCAACATTGAGCAACACGAAGTTGGCGGGAGAGGAAACGGCGATGGAGATGTGACGACAGCCGCATGCTTTGCACCCGCTTATTAGTTCTGTAAACATGATCCCAGCGCTACGGCTTTAGGGGAAACAGGGAGTAATTGGGCGTGCTGCAATCAATGGATCTCGTCCGTCAGAGCGGCAACTCGAGTGGCGTAGCCGTGTGAACTTTGATGTGAAGCTTTGGGGAAACAAATCATTTCAACTTCAAGTTGAAAAATTTTTATATCTTATTCAAAGCGGGAAGAAATCTGGTATTAATGACAGAGCTAATATTTAACTCAATGAAGCTTTGACCAAATTTAATTACTTGTAATGTGTGTTCGAAAGAGCTTGATTACTAAACTGAAAAACAACTTAACGTGTAATTAAAATTTACCAGAACTTACTGGTACGAAATTTTATTGGAAACATATTTCTCTACAAGATTTTTTCACTAAAATATTCATTAAATTCAATGGACGATGAATCAACTCTGATAGTTCATATTTAAATGAGAGGTGGTACTTATAATTCTTGTAATTGAGAATTCTTTATTTGACTTTTTGATAATTCTTGACATTCTTGATAATGCTGTAAAAGGCGAAACTAGTCGAATAAAGAATTGTTCAGTCAGTGATTTTTAGACAAGTATTTATTATTACCTCTCATTTAAAATATTCATTATAAATTGTATTAATTTCATTTCCTCTAGCTCTAAAAAAGTTAGATACTTCTCACTCTTCTTCGCACTCTTGTAGAAAGTATCATCGCCATTTAATATGAAATGCGTGAACACCATTTGGTCTCAAGATTCAAATAACTCAACGTCTTATTGAGTAGGAACAAGATGAATCTTGTGCCATATTAATGATTTCATGAATAATATTAGGGTGACAAACAAAACTTTTCAAAGACTGCATCTATATACCACCAAAGGTTGAAATTGTTTTAATTTTTTTTTATTAGAAAATTGCCCGCATCAACCGCAAGGGTTAATAGCGGTGGTGCAAAGGAATAACAAAATTGATAAACTGAAACAACTTATACAACTAAACAAAACATAATCTTAAATAAATTTCAGCAAATTCAGCTCAATTGAAAATCTGATAGCGTTACTCCATTTAGAAGTTAAGGTGGTTTTTAAGTCATTGTTCAGGACATGATTTATTCGTTGTTCACTATATTCTTCACAGTCACAAAGGATATGGAGCACTGTTAGGTGAACTGCACACTTCGCGCACAGAGGAGGATCTTTTTTGAGTATATAGCCATGTGTCAGTGCGGTATGGCCAATCCGTAATCGAATCAATTTTACCTGCTCTATACGGCTGGAAGGAAGAGGAAGTGAGTGTTGCACTGAATCAACTATGCCTTTCAATTTGTCGTTGATTTGATCCCAATCCACTTGCCATTTTTAAAATGTGTTCCCTGGCTAGTACCTACACGTATGTCAGATGCTGGATAATATTCATACATTGTGCTGTTCAAATTAGATGTTGTATTGACTGCCAGGTGATCCGTTTCTTCGTTATCCATAATACCTACATGTGAAGGAGCCCAAATGAATTTGACGATAATATTCAATTTCTACAAGATATCCAGTTTCTCCCTTATAGATATCAGAATTGGGTGCTTTGGATAAGTACTTTTGATTCCTTGTAGCGCACTGAACGAGTCCGATATAATAACGTTTTTTCCCTTTTGTGCCTTGCAGAGTTTCAAAGCTTCATATAGAGCTGTCGTCTCCCCGGTAAATATACTACAATCTGATGGTAAACGAACTGCGACTTTCATATCGTTCATTATCACTGCTGCCGAACATCCCCGTTCGGATTTGGAGGCATCTGTATACAGCTTGTTTTACCCCTGATAATTAGATATTGTTTATAAAAACAACTTCTGATAATGTGAGTCCGGTAAGGAGTTTTTTGGCGTTTGGATTAAAGCTGAATTTATATCAGGGACGTCCATAAGCCATGGGGGGGACAAGAATTGATGTGGCAGAGTGTATTTGTGTATCGTTTTCATTTATTTTATGTGGATTGAATGAAACTGAAGAACAATCATGATTGAGGATACACAATACAAAAATGCAAGGATGAAACTGAAATATGCAAAAAAGGATGATACCAAACTAATTTCCTTCATTGTTGAAACTAATGAAATCGAAACACTAAGGAAAACTAGCAAAAACTGCAAGACTGATTAAAACCAAGACCAAGAAAACGGCGAAACAAAGTAAATACAAGTGAAAAAACAGGACAAAAAATTAAACATCTTAAACACATATTGAGGTTAACAATATTTACACAGATTACAGAACAAAGTCCAACTTGCTAGTGTACTTGGATATTTATCAATAACTTTCTGGTCATCTATAATAATATCCTCTGGATGGAAATTAAAGCTAGTCCGTTGAGCCTATTTTAGGATGTGCCGTTTCTTGATTATTTTAATTCTTCTGAATTCTTAATTCAGTTCTCAGGCTGGAGAAAAATCTGGCCTAGCTGGCAACAGAAATAGAAAAAACTGCTGGAAGATTCAAGACGATATAAATGTTAGGGAAGAAAGTCCTATCACAATTTGCGGGAGATCGCAATCAACCTGCTGATATATTCAATAATTCAGAATCATCATTAAAAAATTTATGATTTTATTACAATTCAATAAGTTAGTTTGAAACAAGCAATCAAACACAAGTGAACCAAATGGAGAGTAATCTAAATTACCTACATGTTGAGTAATTTCAAAGAAACTCTTAGTGAGCTGTGTATACAGCATAAAAAGATTTACACGACAATTACTTGAACGTAAAATCTACATTTTGTGGATTTTGAGGTTCTCATATATTTTATCTTTCGTCAATTCAAAAAGTGTTGAACCATTCTTGAAAATCAAACAATCGTGTAGTTATAGTGGTACTTACATCATAACTTGTAATGCATATGTCGAACTTAGACAACACACAATACTCCTTCATGTATAGTTGATTCCTAACACAATTTTCAAGTATTGAGGAATGTTTTGTGTATAACCTTCAATATTAATATTCCAAATTGTGAATTCTTATCAAGATATTGTACTTTCTAAATGAATTGAGATGATTCGACGTATTAATTACTTTTACAGCATTCTGTAAAATCACAACTAAGTGTTTTTACTGCATTATGATTTACAGCATAATTTTCAGATTTAACCTTTTCCAATGCCAAAATCGAGGAATTATAAATATATTACAAGCTCTTTTCGAAATGAATTTCAATAGAAATTCAAGGCATTTTTGAGCATATTTGAAAACAGAGGATTCGAGAGAAATTGTCTACTATATTTATTTACCAGCGATAATTGAAAGATTTTAGTTTGATTCACACTTTTGTTGTCCCAGCGTAACGGTTTCGTCGTTATATAATCGACGTCTTCAGATGTTGAGAGAATATGATTTCTAAATCGTATTCTGATGAATTAATGTCTGTTCAATAAAGAATTTAGCAGTATGTTGACCAAAATGTTTGAGTTCTGAAAATATGCAAATTTTTGTATAGCTTTCGCAAAATGACTATTGTCATTATTTACATTTTGAGATGAAATATGCATGAATGAATGTATTCTAGCGAATATCTGAATCTAAATTTGATACGCCAATGCGTTCTCGATGCAGAAGAGGCGAATCAGCATCACCAGACGTTCAGTTCAACCCGGCTGATGAATATTAAACGGAAACGGTTGCTCAGATCTGGCTGCCTCCGCCGCAGACGCCGCCGCCGCACCCTGCTAATCCCCCATTCACCCCCACGCCCCTCGATTCCGGCCCACTTCCTCCCTCTATTTGCTTTTCGCCGAAGAGAGTTTCTTCCTCTCTTCCGATTTCTAATTTACGCTAGGTGCTACACTTCACGTCTGTTCTCCACTCTTCCGTTTCCTATTTATAGGCTTCGTTTACGTTAATCATTTACATAAACCCGTTCCTTGATTAATAATCGAAAATTAGCGGCGTGCCGTTCCGGGGAGTATTGCTGATGAAACCGCAAATTGAACGAAACTGCTTTAGATGAAATATTACAAATTCAACAGAAAAACCCCCTGATATGTACAGGCTGTTTAATTTTGGATGATTGTATTTGTATGTATCTCTTATGCAATGTGCAATGTGATCAATCATTGCATATGTGATCAATTTCCGAGTCCAGTCATATATTTGTAATACGCTTTGAGAGTTGAATGTGATTGTTTTTTGGAAAAATTTTAAATATTTAAGTATAATTGTCAATATAGTTGTTTGTTGTTGTCACCTATGAACTTTTGTGTCTGAAGTATTTATATTGTGCGAGCATATGACATATATACCAGTTTGATAAAGGTTAAAATAATAACCGAAGCGTTATTTGGAAATAAACTAACATCATTTTGTTTTAATTGAACCAAAAAACCAAGATTCGAATTTTTACAATATAAATAAAATGGTTCACGAATCAGATAGATTGTCAAATATATATATATATATATATATATATATATGAGTTTATTTTTTAACCTAAAATATTTATATATATATATATATATATATATATATATATATATATATATATATATATATATATATATATATATATATATATATATATATATATATATATATAATAATTCAAAACCAAGTACAAATTTCTGTACTAGAATCAGAGAACACCCTTAAATCAAATTTCAGATATACCTAATAAAAATGAATCAAATTATTAAGATCAGTTTTTAACAAAATGTCGAATCAAATTTCAAAATTTTACACAAAATGCTATAAAGTATATATAACAAGATTTATTGTTAATAGTTGAAATCAAAACACTCAAAAATTGTGACCATTTGCTTGATGAAAAAATGGAATTAAATATTTACAATCAATAATTATAATAATTACAGTCAATAATTATTGAACCTGTTCAAGTAAAGAGCTTATAGCTCAGTATGAAAGGCTTTTGAGACTGATTTTGTGGTCAAAAACCCTTGTTTGTTTATAAATTTATGTTCAGTCAAATATGTTATTAACTTACAGGAGTTATCCGTCGAAACACTTCACGTTATTTATTCAGTAAGAGTGTAAATCAAAAGTTCAAATGAATTAATTTAGCAGTTAATTAATTAATTAAGTTAAGTAGTAGTAATTTATTAATAGTTCATTAATTTAGTAGTAGTAATTAATAGTTTAAATTAGTAGTAGTAATTAATTAGTAGTAGTAATTAATAGTTTATTAATTTAGTAGTAGTAATTAATTAATAGTTCATGTTTATTGAAACTTCATCTCGAAGTGACAAAGACAATATTCAAATTTTTTTAGGAAACATCATGTACATCATGTAAGAAGATTATAGACAGTTGAGTTGTTGAACCATTCTAAAATTTTATTCTATCTGAAATAATCTATTTTTCAATAAAATTATAAAGATATATAATATAATGCTTATATAATTATCTCGAACTATCAATTCAATGTTAAACAAGTGAACGTGAAGGCTGAAATCTAACAAAAGATCCATAAAATACCTAGTAGCAATTATTATTAACCCTGATTGAATGAATTGTTCAAGTCATCTTTAATTTTAATGATATCAGTATTTAAGCATTCGATGCCTCATTCATCAAAACGTTTCGAACAAACATTGTGCCTTGTCTGGACCACAATTGAAATAAAAGATACGTCACAAGATGATTAATCAAAAAAAAACATGTATCAAGAATACTTAACGGTTGATTTGATAGGAATAGTATCGTTATGTTATTTATCCTTAAAGCCAGCGGTTATTTAAAACGGAGTAAGGTTCCCAAGGCTTCTTCGAGGCCAGACGAATAAAAGACTTGTTGATGAGGAGTTAAGTTGGGATTCAATAATTAATTTTATTATACGATACCAGGAAATTTGAATTACAGTGATAACTAGAATACGATGCAACATAAAATGAAAAATAATTGCAGTTTATGTAACTCAAATTCTATGAAATAACAATTAAGTTTTCAATATTTTCGAAGGATTATAGCAAGTATAATGTCAGCAGGTTTTTTCTCATTGTGATCAAAATATCGATACCTATATATCGCTACGGAAATATATCTATATACAGTATGTCAGGTGAAGATGCATTAAAACTCAATGTTTTATTTCTTACAATAATTTAAAATCCCCGTGTCATTTATTCTATTTCTTACCCTGTCACAAAAATATTCCATCCTATTATGACCTTGAAACATCATTTTTTTTTTGGAACAATATATTTATTGGCACATAGACTTATTGACGAAGTGCATCGCAACTTCTGAGCAACGCTGCGTGGGTTTCAGGAGTGAATCGTTTTCAACAATAATTGCAATTTGTTTAAGTCAATAACTTATGGATATCTGAATTGTTAGAGGTGTACGACATACATGACATGATCGGATGCCAGACTTGAACCCGCTGTACTCATTTTTTCTTCTTGAGATCTTTGAAATAATTGTTATAACGCAACTTCTGTTGAGAATTTATTCTGGAGAGAATGCTCGTATCTGCGCTGGAGTTCATTTTGAACATTGTAGATTGAGCAACAATTACAATTTTATATTGAAATGTTGTTATTCGTGTAACAAATTTTTTCCCCACGTATCTTAAAAGCAAATTAGTGTTTCAAAAATCATCATAGAACAAGATATTCTCAGAATACAAAGACCTAACTCCTTGAATTTTCACCTACCTAAGTTTCACGGCAGTGAAATGGAAAGATGTATCAAGGAAACAACATTGGTGTTCATACAAAAATGTGAATTCAAATATTTTGAAAATGTGTCAATCGACAGTGCAGTATTCCCTGCGCCACAGACACCCGACAACCCTAGAAAAGAACACCTTAACCGTATAACTTGATTACAGATTTTTCATTTTCATAAAAACGTAATCTCGTTAGACAAAAGTCCGAAATTAATCTAATTATAATTTTTATCTAAATTGATTATTTATAAATATTCACTTTAGAATAAATAAATATATTAAATGTTGAATAATCCTTTGAGACAATTTGTCAATTGTGTGGGATAGGTAATAATGAGTAAAAAAAAACCAGAAACAGACCAATATTTCCCCAAAAATTAGCACATCAGGAATAGAACATTAAATTTTCAGATATAGCTTATTCATAGGAATAATCTTATAACAAAAATTGAAACACAAAATTTTGAGAAAGCATTCGTGAAAATGTGAAGGATCCTGAACGGAAGGGAAATACTGATCTGAATAAATAACATTTCGAATCGTTTCTGATACATTATAAACCTCTATCATTACCTTTACCTTCACTTCAACTTCATCTTCACCTTCACCTTTATCTTCACCTTGTCCTTTACTTCGACCATCTACTTCACCTTCACCATTACCTTTACGACTACCTTCACTTTCTCCTCCAACTTCTCACCTTTAACTCCTTTAAATCAATAAACCTCCACCATCACCTTCACCTTCATATGTAATCATCTTCACTTCTATCTTCACCTTCACTTTTCAACTTCACCTTCACTTTTACTGAAATGAAATTAGAAATTGAAAAATTTCATACGATTTTATTCGAAATCAGAAAACTTCATTCTTCAAATTAATTTCTCTAAAGCAAGAAAATCATATTTTCGAGAATTTGAATAAAACTCCCGCAAAATGAACGTTATAAAATTTCTAATTCGAAACCAAAAATGAAACTAATTTTCGGAAAGAATGGAAAAATTATGAAACCAATAATATAATTACTCAATATTGCTGTTATATTTCAGATAAATATCGAAATTGAATGAGCGAGTGAGACAAAAATTCGTAGAATTAGAATTGATTTTCCCATAGGGCATATATGTCGATATGCTTGGTCATTATTACACTGTACAAAATGAAGAGAGGCCAAATTAAGCTCTCACTTACCGATGACTGGCAGTTGGCCCTGAATAAACAATCGAAACGAGCTGAACGACTCCTCGCTTTTCTTTTGTTATAGTCTAAGCTTCTCGATTATTGGACCTAAACATAAGATACCTTCTATATACGTAGGTACACGTATATATGTACATATATGTCTATTAGAACATATACATATTCTTAGCGATGGAAAATGTTATAGAAAATTAAACCATCAAGAAGTACCAATTCTATGTTTTTCGAAGCTTTGAAACAAATTGTTTGCTCTGATTTACAGTATTCAGAGTCAGAAAAATAATTAAAAATTCCTCTCTCATGATTTTTTATCAGAGGAAAATTCACAGGCTCAGCATTAGCTTTATATTTGAATCATAAATAAAGAATGAAGAGAATGATAACATTTGTTCAAGTAGGTATAATTAATTTTTTCCACATGATTTATGGAAGAAAATGATTATATGTACTTCCACCTCTTGAAAAATCATGCAAAGCCAGATAATAAATTTTTAAAAAATCAATAACGTTCACTTTGGATAATTATGTGATTGAATTTGAAAGCATATTTACTCATACAGAAATTTCATATAATATACATTAAATTTTTCTATACTAGTTCGGTGATATATCAGGAGTATCATTGTTTGTTGATTGGATTGCGTTTTTTTGATGATTGATGGTCCATACATTTGTTGAATCATTATAAATTGAATTTTTATGTTTCATATCTTTTCTGTCATTGATGATACTTATCTGACAAAGCTTATCTGAAATTATACACCCGAAGTGTCCTTCGATCACATGGCAAAACTGTACTTGTAGCCATAAATGAAATTTTCTGAAATTATTTATGTAGTTGCTTAAACATTTAAGCTAACTTGTTCATTTTGAATTGGAATGAAAAATATTATTATAGTTACAGTTTTTATTTCAAAATCTTGACTGAAGAGAGAAATTTTCGTCCATTGAGTGCACCAATTGCATAATCGAATATAGAAAATACGAATCTAACAGTCTGAAATATTTCTACGACTTAAGTGCTAAAAAATTTTTTTCGAAAGGTATTTCGAACTGAAACTCTACAGTACAGGTGTATATAAACCTGTAGTTTTAAACATTTAATGTCAATTAAGTTCACGTATTGCATAACTGATTATAGAAAAAACGAACTTAACAGCCTGAAATATTTCTACGACTTAGGTGCTAAAAAAATTATTTCTGAATGTATTTCAAACTAAAACTCTACAGTACAGGTGTAGATAAACCTGTAATTTTAGGCATTCAATGTCAATTAAGTTCACCTATCGCATAATTGATTATAGAAAATACAAACTTAACAGTCTAAAATATTTCTACGACTTGGGTGCTAAAAAACATTTCTCGAAATGTATTTCAAACTGAAACTCCACAGTATAGGTGTAGATAAACCTGTAATTTTAGGCATTTAATGTCAATTAAGTCCACCTATTGCATAATTGATTATAGTAAATACGAAGCTAACAGACTGAAATATTTCTACGACTTAGGTGCAAAAAAAAATTTCTCGAAATGTATTTCAAACTAAAACTCCACAGTATAGGTGTAGATAAACCTGTAATTTTAGACATTTAATGTCAATTAAGTCCACCTATTGCATAATTGATTAGAGTAAATACGAAGGTAACAGACTGAAATATTTCTACGACTTAGGTGCAAAAAAAAAATTACTCGAACTAAACTCTTATTACTTAAACTCGAACTACTTATTATTTCGAACTAAAACTCTACAGTAGAGGTGTAGATAAACCTGTAATGTTAGGCATTTAATGTCAATTAAGTTCACCTATTGCATAATTGATTATAGAAAATACAAACTTAACAGTCTAAAATATTTCTACGACTTGGGTGCTAAAAAACATTTCTCGAAATGTATTTCAAACTGAAACTCCACAGTATAGGTGTAGATAAACCTGTAATTTTAGGCATTTAATGTCAATTAAGTCCACCTATTGCATAATTGATTATAGTAAATACGAAGCTAACAGACTGAAATATTTCTACGACTTAGGTGCAAAAAAAAATTTCTCGAAATGTATTTCAAACTAAAACTCCACAGTATAGGTGTAGATAAACCTGTAATTTTAGACATTTAATGTCAATTAAGTCCACCTATTGCATAATTGATTACAGTAAATACGAAGGTAACAGACTGAAATATTTCTACGACTTAGGTGCAAAAAAAAAATTACTCGAACTAAACTCTTATTACTTAAACTCGAACTACTTATTATTTCGAACTAAAACTCTACAGTAGAGGTGTAGATAAACCTGTAATGTTAGGCATTTAATGTCAATTAAGTTCACCTATTGCATAATTGATTATAGAAAATACAAACTTAACAGTCTGAAATATTTCTACGACTTAGGTGCTAAAAAAAAATTACTCGAGATGTATTTCAAACTAAAACTCTACAGTAGAGGTGTAGATAAACCTGTAATGTTAGGCATTGAATGTCTATTAAGTTCACCTATTGCATAATTGATTATAGAAAATACAAACGTAACAGTCTGAAATATTTCTACGACTTAGGTGCTAAAAAAAAATTACTCGAAATGTATTTCAAACTAAAACTCTACAGTACAGGTGTAGATAAAACAATAATTTCAGGCATTTTAATAGCAATCTGCGAAAAAATTCCTAGTAAGCTGAATTTTTGCATACTTTTCTTTGCAGCGTTTTAATGAACATGTGAAAAATCAACATTGATACCGTGCCGACTGAAGAGGTTATGAAGGTCAAAAGTTCACGAAAATCTGTTTTTCGCGAATATCTCGCGACCTATTACTCTGATGTCGATAGAAGTGGAAACAAAATTATTCGTCGTGAAATTATCTACAAAAAGTTTCAGTTGCATTTTCATGTAAAATCAATGGTTTTCGGATTAGACCTCTGAGAATGCTAATCGCATTCACAATGCACTCACATACGCGATTGTGTACCTACCGTACACCAAGGAGTGAACTCTATTACTCTTTATTCATGTTTTTGAGTGTTTCGAAAAATTCTATGTGATACTTGTACCTTTTGTGGAAAATATTTTTTTAATATAGATGTTTTGGAAAGTCTACTCGACGTTTTGTCAGCAATTGTTAATGATATCGAAACTGAAGTTATCGACAAAGAATGACAAAAAAAATTGTACCTCACTTTATTTTTCTGCATTTTAAGTATTCAAACAAAATATTATTCACTCTTGAATGAGAAACCTCTTGTTACATATAAAAAATTATACCTACGGGAGAAAACATGTGAAAAAACGGGCCTCACATTCTACCTCAAAAGTGGTGAGGAGAGGAGTGCATTTTCATAATTTAGCCGCATTCTCAGCAATCTACTTTGAAGACGGTGGATATTGCAGAAAAATGCAACTAGAATTTTATGTAGATGATCTCACATCAAACAATTTTCATATTGACCTCTATCACCTCCGGGGAATAAGTAGGTCGCGAAGTATTGGCGAAAAACTGATTTTCGTGACGTTTTGACCTCGAATGTCAATTTTCCACATCTTCATTACAACACCTAAGGGCAAGGTGCATACCAAAATTCAGCTCACTAAGAATTTTTCTGCAAATAAAACCTAAAATAAATAGACTAATATTTTATTAACTTGTCATTCTTCGATTTTAATTCGAATCTTCATTCAGAAAATAGGAAAATTTCAAAAACTTATGGTTAAATAGAAGTTGGAGAGTTCATTTTAGCTTAGCTGAAATAACAATTTTTCATGAAAGAAAAAATGCAAAATTGATTGAAGTTAAGTTTGCTCAGGTGAAATTGCAATATTTAACGTAACAAAAAAAATTGAATTCATGAATGTTACATATGCAACTTCTATGAAGGCTTACGTTTCCAAAAGCTTTGTAAAACGAACTGATTTCAATTTCTATTCACTCCGACATAACGTATACCAAATTAATACTGTCAGCGGAAAAACGACCAGAGCAGTCTTTTCAGTGCTGCACTAATGGCTCTATCACGAAGCTTTTATCCTCAGGTTGCCTCGAATAGAGTAGTAAGTGATTATGTTATGGGAAACAATCTTTGTTGCTTCAGACGTAATTTCACATCGCTAGATCGTTACTTTTCAAATAGAATTCGTCTGAAAGTCGATGTGTTAAATTTTATTTATTAAATATAATGATGCTCATATCCACTATCTCGAAGACTTCATCGAATTATTCAATAGACTAGATATAGCCATATTTGGTACTTAACAAGTTCCTGTTTCTTTCTCATACATTTAACACTTCGAATAGAATTTCATTTTTGGTGAATTTCTCGTTTAGAAAAATTTATTATCCTGATGGAGTTTGATTCGGGTTTCGGTTACTTTCGAGTTTTTCATATATACTAGGGCACCGTAATATCTTCACCGTAAACCACTTCCCGATTCAGGAAAATGTCGATAAGGAAGCGTCGAACTCAGGCAGAAAGTTTCCCAAAACTGAAGGCTCTGCTCGCTATTCAAGACGAGGTTGTCAGCCACTTTATTAATATTATTATTGATATTTTTCCAGATAATGGAATATTACAGAACTTCAAAATGAAGAAACTGAAATATAACTATAAATCTTGATTTCATGACAAGAAACTCCATAAATAACTCGAAAAAGAACCGAAAATTATCGAAAAATATCAACAAATATCGCATTGGTGTGATGTCTCTATCCCTAAGAGGATTGATAATATTGACTTCCCATTTGAACAGTACTAGAACATTCCACGAATACGCAATGTACAATAAACAGTTACACAATTGGTGAGACAGTAAAACAGTCAATCAATTCAATATGTAATAAGGATAAATCAGCTTCCAGGTTGTTATCCGAAGAATGGACAACCTACAAGAACCGAGTGGGAACACACAAAGTATCTTTCACGTCTTCAAAAGTTTTTTATAGCTGTTCAGCTGCTTTTGCATTTTATGCGTCCCAAAATGACATTATGAATCATTATATTCCTTTCGATATAGGGATCAAGCGACCACTTAAGTCTCCTTCTCTTCAACATTTTGTCCATCTAAACACAATTGATCGGAGGTAGTAGGTTAGGAGGTAGTAGTTATTCCTCAATTCCCTGATTTAAAGGTAATGATGCAACATCCTTTCAGCACATTCTTTTACAATTTTCCCTACTCATTACAGGAGTGTACCTAGAAGTTTCAAATGAAGAATCGTCTGCAAATACGTAATATCACACCCCCATTGACGTATTCAGATAAATCGGTTAGGAACGATAGAAAAAAATGCAGTCCCAGCACAGAATCGTGGGGAACTGCTAGTTCATCGCAAACATGAAAACGGCCTGAACAACTTTCTCGAATTCTTACTATCATGGGCGATAAGTGTTATAGAATCGTAGCCAATTCAGATTTATCCCCATAAAACCTTGCTGACTATGAATTCAAATATTAGACAGATGAATAAACAACCCCGAAACACATACTCGTAAACGCCATGTTAGCTCATAAGAAAGGTGACATGTGTGGTTAACGTAACTATAACTGTAAACTTTTTGGAACCAGATAAAATGATTCAGTATTGATATAACTGTTATTGAAGGTGAATCATTGAGTGTTATTCTTATTATTAATCTTCATTCAGCAATTGCTATTGGAGTAAATCTTCATATATTCCATCATAAGATTGAGTTTGATATTGCATTATTAATTTATTCATATTGAAAACAAGTAAAATTCTACAAAATCACAAGAGAGTTTCTGAATAATTTTAATTCCCCACAATTTTTGATTTGGTTTGGTGCAGCATTATACATTATCAAACCTTTGTTAAAATAAACTTTACATACTTCCTCCTTGGTTGTATGAATCTAAGTGAAAATTATTCAAATTTGTTGCTTTATGATTATGAACTGCTCTACCTACTCAATACAAGTGGCTCGATTTTATATATAAACTCAAGTGTTTTGTACATAATTCTTCATTTAATTGATAAAAGATTCAAAACATTCAACACCTTCATAATGGGCGTGTACCTATTGAAACTCAAAATATATCGCATAGCCTCATTTTGAACCTTCGGTAACACTTGTATGCTACTTTGATCAACATTGAACAAAATTATCGAACATTTTCTAAATGAGTAGTTTTACCTGCATACTAAATGCAATTGGTACTCTACATGAAAACCTCATTCTTAAGGAGAAACTTATATTACTTCTTATGATACTTCTGAACATGTCTAGGTATAGTTATTCACATAGGTGGATGGAGAAAATTTGGAAAATCCGTACTAGCGTCAACCCGAGTTGTTGGAAGAAATCATAACATGTGTGTGGAACTTTTTACTCAAATTGACCGGACTATATAATAAAAACATTGAATAGAGTCCAAATATTCAAATATAATCATAGAATAACTTCATCATTCTTTTCATAAATTCATGAGATTAAAATTACATTACTTATATATCAATGAATTCTGATCTGTTAGCAAGGTTTATTGTTATGTGATGGTAACATTTCATTCGAATCGGTGTCTCAAAAGCGGAAATTTTGAACATTCAACGAACCATGCGAACATCTTTTGAAGGAAATGACTTTGAGAAAGTTCACGTCTACCACTGTTATTTATAGATTTTGTAGAAGTGCATCGACGTTTACCAACTGTTCAAAAGCTCCCATATATTTTCAATTATTATCATCTATGAAAGATTATATATTATTTGCAGATGCGTTGGAAACAAAGTGCAGTTGGATTAAATATTTTCGAGGACTTTAATATGAAGAGTGTATCTAGAAATAATCGAAATATTTCCTGAAATATTGATCTTATATTTGATGATATATATATTTATATATATATATATATATATATATATATATATATATATATATATATATATATATATATATATATATATATATATATATATATATATATATATATATATATATATATATATATATATATCGTCTGAGTTATATAGGTATCCTAGGTTGTCAGAGAGCACACTTATCATTTATAGTAGATTAAGAGTCCTAAATTTTATCGCAGCAATGGTTTAGTTTAGGCCTTTAATATTTATATAGGACGAACCCACAAGACTGAAAGTCCAGTGAATTATTCACAGGACATTTTAACATTTTGATTAATCTTCAAATCTTTCCTTATTCTGAAGATACATAGACGTCACAATGTTTGATTATATTAAATATTATAAATATTGATGCAGAGAAAGCGTAAGCATTGTAATAAGATAATTGCGTATTTTATATTACAAAATTTCACCAAATTCAACAGAATTCTTCAATACACTCAATACAAGTTGTTTTGAATTTTTTCAGGTCCATTAATCCCTCTCAGAATGAAGCTGAAGAGAAAAATGTTTCCTCATTTAGTTTTTTTCTAATTCAAAGAGAAATTTTACGCTTACAATTCGTGTATTAAATGATATTTGAATTATTAATTAATTATAATAAATTCAAATTGAAGAATCACAAGTTTCTACATATCACCATACTTTTCCAGTTATTTTAGGTTTTATCTGCGGAAAAATTCCTAGTGAGCTAAATGTTTGTATACACCATCAGTTGGGTGTTATAATGAAGAAGAGAAAAATCCACATTGATATCGTTCCGGCTAAAGAGGTTATAAAGATCGAAACGTCACGAAATTCAGTATTTCGCATATACCTCCTGACCTTTTGCTCAGAGATCAATAAGGGGTTATCATGAAACTATCCATACCTTTATTAATTCTGAGTATAATTACTTATACTTAGATGGTCTACGCTATGATGCTGTCACTTTTAATGAGCAAGATCAGACAATAAACTCTCCCTGTTTTTCGGGATACAAATAAACCTCAGGGGTTCAGTCATTTCTCTCTATTTGCCCTGCAAACTTCATGTTCTATGAAATGAAGGAAGTTGTACAGTTGCAGAAGCATCGAATTTCAGCTTCATAACACTTCAACAGCAATGAAATTTGAGAATTACGAGTATGTCTAATTTTGATATTACACCTTTCGAGGAATATGGTAAGTATGATATACATATATCAAGAAGGTAGTTAAATATAGCAGCAACCAGTACTACGTTGTCTTCGTGGGGCTTCCATTTCTTTTTCCTGTGTTTTTTGGAGGATCCTTTATTCTAGTATCTCTTAAAAAACCCAACAAATTCTCTTTGACTCTCAAGCTTTCAACTCTCGTATTCAGTATATTTTTCAATGAAGGGATTTCAATATTGATATCTCAATATTCCGTCGAATTTCCCGATTGGAACATGTTGAAATGTAATTAAATTGTTTTCAATCTAAATACTCAATCATGTTTCACTGCGAATCACCAATTAGTTTCAGAAAATTTGTTTCAAGTTTCATAGTGTACCTAAATTTCCAAAGAGAAAAAAAGACAAATAAATAAAGTTCTCTTTGGATTCTTCGTTCCACTGAAGACCTAGGTATATTCACCATGTGCCTCCGTTAATTCAAACTGAGTTATAAAAGAAATTTAATTATAGTAAAGTGGTATCTTGTACCGTAATTTCATATTTGATATCGTTAAACTTCACTGAAACACAATGAAATTATGTCTTCAAATTCATTTTTGACACGAATGTTTCTTTCGATTCGATGTAAAGTAGGCGATAAAAGTCACATTGACAAATAAATTGACCACCTGTATAACGTAGGCACGATCCCTTAATATCCTTTGTCAGACAACCCTATCGAATTTATTAGGCGTGAATGACAACATGTGAACCGCCCGATTGAAACATTTCAGGTAAAAATTCTAACCTTTTGATATTAGAGAGTATTTGAACATTAATATAAATTATCAACTTATTATACAAAAATAAATACTTAAGGAAATATTAAAAATATATTATAATGTTAGGCAAGGATAGGCAACCCTTTTTTGAATACTTGATTTCTGTTTAATTTTCCTACGCGGTCCGATCTTGAAAGTTGACCAGTTCTTGTTGCTTTTAATGTTTATTGAATATACAAGAAAAAACCTGTGAAATTAGTGCTACTATCTTTTGCCCTATCATTGTCACAATGAATTAAAATGAAATAAATTACAAATTAATTAAGTGTTCTATAGTGTGAAGAAAGGTGTGCAATTTTTCCATATATGCCCACTTTTATTCCACATAAACAGTTTATATTTGACAGTTTTGTAAACTATATTTGAACTGACTTAGTTATGAATTCAATTGAAGGTTATGATGAATAAAGGTGCTGATACATTTGTTCAATTTGAACGATACAAATTGAATCAGTTAGTTGGTTGAAATTTTTGATTAAAATGTAATTTATTTATTCCCGACTTCTAAATATCAAAGCGTTTTTTTCTGGAAGTTTTTTATAGTCACGTAATAGCCGTTTTGTCACTCGGTGGTCTATTTCTAATTGAAGAAATATAGAAGCCATTCAAAAAAGGCAAAATCCAGCAAGGTATGATGAAAAGAAGCATATTCATTCAACAAACGTTTTATTGTAATTGACTCGCTAAACTTTGTTGAATAATGTTATATGTAATTCGGAACTGAATAGAAAACTTCTGCTAATATATTGCAACAGTTCGTGTCAAAGATACAGAGTATCATTTTTGACGATAGTTTAGCACCCCTATTGATAATATAATTTTTCGAGATTTCAATTTATAGTTTTATTCTATACTTTCAAATTTTGTTTCAATATGTCTGTCGGTTTATAACTTCCAATTATATTATTTCCAATTATGGATGTAATTAGGGTACATCAACTTGTTGAACTATTTCCTTTCATTCTGTAAGTATCTGAATATAAAGCAATTTGAATGAGTATCTTCAATATGCCTCCGAAATTGAAGACAACTCTCTTTTTGAGAGAGTTGAAGTGAAAATTGTCATTGTTTTCCTATGAATTTTACTAATTGGAAAAGGTGTTGATTATTTTCCACTTTTTTATCACAAACTGGCGTTACTCTCATCATTTCTATGATTATTGATTCAAAATCTGTATTAGTAACCGTTTCAATGAATGATGATACAATTGGTAAGGAATTCACGTTCGTTGATATGAAAAACTTCAAGATCAAAAATAATTGAATTTATGACCCATGATCTAAATTTCAGTTTTGGATATAAATACTGTTATCACTTCAATCAGAGAATATATGATACAATTATATATTTTGATAATAGTAAAGTGATGATTGAATACCTATTAATAGCGATAAAAAGAAACATTACAATATCTAATCAGTGACACGAGAAGAAAGGAAGAAATTGAATTAAGGATTATATAATCGCAAAAGTACAAAACACAAGATGTACACACCTAATTACTCAATCTATTCTTACTTTCGGGAATGTTGCTCGGGAGTGTTTTCAAATTGAAATTAGGTATTGCATAACTATAGTTTATTCGTGCTTCTAAATAACTCAGAAGTGGTCATGATTTAGTCAGAACTGGTAGATAAAAAAATATATATTTTTTAAATTTATGATTGATGATGCCAACACTTGGAGAAAATTAATATCAATAATGAAACAATATTTAGAATTTGCTCATAATTTAATAAAATACGCATAACGCGTTTCGAAGTACTACTTCTTTAATAAGAAGTAATACTTCGAAACGCGTCATACGTATTTTATTAAATTATGAGAAAATTCTAAATATTGTTTCATTAGAAAAAAAATTACATTTAAAGGGCCTTTCAAGTATAATGTTGAGAGATTTATTACAATTATTTTCCCCTGCCCTCGTCATAGCAAAACTGAGCAAGACTCTTAGGTCCCTTTCATGCTAAAGTAAACATTAGTATAAGCATTTTTGTTTTTTAAATTAGTTCATGACCAGCCGTTATTACACTGAATTTAGGAACAATTTTTGGTATATTTTTGAGTACTTACCTGCTCGTTTCTAGGCGTGTACCGGAATGTGTTTATTATTTGTGGAAATCCTCCTAAATGCCTTTCGTTTATGCGCATATACTATTGTGGGGCCCTTTGTGTAAACGAGTGCATTACTATAGCTGACATAAACACTTTCGAGAGCCCCACCCCCCATGTTATCAAAATTAATCAGAGCAAATACCCCCGATTCCTCTAAGGAGATAACGTAATAGGTGAGCAGTAGCTGAGGTCTACTAAGGTCCAGTTAAATGGATGGGAGTCATTGAGGAAGATTATTGAGTGGTAATTGAAAAATCACAGTTTATACATTGTTGGGAGTAAAAAAGGAGAAAAGCCTAAGCCGACTACATAAAAATACGATATTTGTTGCAATGGTGATAGATTTTTGAAAACACTAGTTACCTTCATAATAAACAAAATATATTACTAGTTAATTTCTTTTCCTTCTAACCGTGAACATTAATTTTTTCGGGAGATTTTTGGTCCGGAAGTGGAAGATGTGAGTTTTTAGAGTGAAAACCAGTTTGTCTCGATTTCCAACAAAATTACAAGTCTTATGGAATGAAATTGAGTCGCGAAGTTGTAGACAATAAAACGATATAGAACTTTTGCATTTACATTTTTTCACCTAACCTCAAAATTTATGTGATAATTCAAATAAACAAGTTCTTGATTTTTATTTTTCGAAAAACATTTTTCTCATGAAATTTGGTGAAATCTCTTCATCTCCCAAACACACCATAATTTTCTGGATTCAAAATATTAATTTTCTCACTTTATTTTGGCTTAATATTGAAAAAGCACCCCAATTTTCAATCGAAAATTTTCACGTCAAAATATCTGCTCTTTCGAAGAAGTCGTTGAGATTTATTCATTGAAATCTCTACTTTCCGATGGTGTAAAAAATATACATTACTATAATAATTAAATATTACATTGAATATTATTAACTATTACATTAGGTAGAATAAAATCACTCGTGCAAGTTGAGTTAATTTGAGAGAAAAGTGACAATGATCGAAACTAAAGAGACAAGACAAAAAGAGGTGAAAAGATGAATATTTCAACACAAAAAAATTTCATTGTGTTTAGGACATAAGAGATAAAAATAAAAATACCAAGAACTTAGTTATTTGAATCCTTCACATCAAATTTGAGGTTATTTGAAGAAAGTGAGAAAACTAAAGTTATAGATCTTCATATTACCTACAACTTTGCTATTCAACTTTTTTGCATAAGAGTTATATTTTTGCAGGCAATCGGGATACACTGTTTTTCACCCTCAAAACTCACCCTTCCACTTCCCGACCACAAATCGCCCGTAAATTATTTTTCCTTCAGTTTTTGTTATATTCTCTTCCTTTTCCTTTTATTCCAATGGGTTCTATGCTACTATGTTTATGTTTCACATTTACAATTTCCAAAAGCTTGGACCCTGGTCAAGAGCTACCAAAGTGATGTGTGTGCGTATTTTTAAACGTGTTCATCCTACTAATTAACATCCTGAATAAAAAGTCTAAAGTTTGCTGTGGCTGGAATAGTACGAGCCAATTGATTATCATCTCCTACAGTAAAGTACTTCTTGTAACACTTGATAGGATGACATAGAAATTGACATTACCAACGATAGAAGATAAATACAAATTATGCAGGTAAATCCTACGTCGACTCAATCGAAACATCAGGGTATATGTCGAGAACTGGCATCAAACCACTGGCAGATGATCGGGATAGAATATTGTAATTAAAGCGGCCTCGTGTTCAGTGTGGTGAGGAAGGTGATCCATTATCGAGATGCATTCGTATCTGCTCGTGTCTGTCAAGTTCTTGTCACGCCCGGGGCAACTGTGACCGATGTTTACTGAACGATCCGCCTGAAAGATGGATAGATCTCGTGTAGGCAAAATTACTATTAGAACGTTTCAATTTATAAAACTCTAGGTATTATTTCATGTCGAGAAAACATACTGAATTTTCTTGAAATGTTTCATTCAAACTTGTTTTTGGGAACTAATTTTGAGAAAAAAAAAGTCCAGAAGATATACTCAAAAATCATCATTTTCGGCCACGTTTTTATGGATGGATCAAACTTTGGAAATAGGTCGGGAATTCTATGCTTTGAATAGTATAGGCTAAATAGCCAAAAACTTATAAATTCTCATCATCTTGTTTTGGAAAAAAGATTTTTTCAAATTAAATTGTTTATTATTTCTGGTTTGTATTCATTGATTGAGGCTATTTGCATAATTAAGCTTTTTTCTTTGTTAAAATCACCTTTCGGAAACGTCAGGTTAACTATTAAACGACGACATTTTTTGTTGTATGGGGTGAACAAAGCTATTAAGAATTACTGTATCTGTATGAGACTGTTTGTGATAGATAGAGAACGAATGTTTATTATAAAATTTTTTAATTGTAAGATCTAAGAAATTAATTGAGTTGTCATATTCCACTTGTAATGTGAATTTTATTTTCGGTCGTATTGAATTAATGAAATTTTGATAAGTATGATATGGTTGTTCATTCAGCATTTGATAAAGAAGTTGTACTTCTGAACGCGTCATGCGTATTTTTGTTAATATATATTTTGTTTTCATCATTAGTGTATATTTAAATCTTAACCATTGATGTATCTTGATTTATTTCCGGTGTGAGTTTTAAGATATTTGTTTAGTGATTACTCATGGTTTAGATTTTCAGTTAATTATTGGACTATTTAGAAATGGATATTTTAGATTTCGATTATTATATTTGATAATGTACCTAATTATTTTTAATATTTTATATCTATATTACCTATTACTGATATTTTCAGTCACCCAATTCTGTATTTCATTTATTCATTATGGTTAGTTTTGTGTTTATATTTATGTAATTGGTTAGTTACTTGTTGGAAATAAATGCTCATTATTATTATATGAATATATGCTTATTATCCTTATACAGGGTGTCCTACTTGAAAAAATTAAGTTTTCAGCATTTTTGTTTTTAGCGCAAAAATAACGAATTTCAAATGACCCTTCACTACATAGAACTAATTTCGGTATGCAGAATCGATGAACATCTTAGTCATGAAATTCATCCAGAATTTCAACTTCCTACGAATTCAAACACCAAAAATAATTCTAACATTTTAAATTTAACCATGTACAGGCTGAATTGAGGAAATTAAATAATTACTCAAAAACAGATGAAGATATAGCATAGAGAAGTTAGATGCAAAAATGATCTGAAGGTAATAGTGAACCAAAAAATTTAAAAATATACAGGCTGTCCTATTTGAAATTTGTCAAATTTTCAATTGTAAAATTTTCTGCCACTTTTCGATACAAGCAGTGAAGTCACAACACTAAAAATATTTTCGATGGTTTGAACCTAGCCTTGTGAGCAATGATATTTTCAGAAAAATCGAATAGCTCGTTCTCCGAGAACTAACGTACATACGATCGACGTGCATCACCCTGTATATAGGTATCATTTTATAGTATATATTGAATGAAAACTGCTTCGAAATTCATCGACTTCAAAATCCTCCGTAATATTCTTAAGAAAAGTATTTTCGGAAATTATAAAAGCATAAAAACTTTGATATACAACAGAATATTTAAAATATAATTTCAATTAAGGTAGCATTAATAACAATTATTAACGCATTATTACGATATCGTTCCGTCGAATTTTTCCCTTAAGAACTGCAGGTGTCGGTAAAAGAGGTTCTCCGCTATATCAACTAATGGATTTTTTTCTGGAAGACTTCTCCGCTGATCTGACAGTTCATCATTCATATGTGGTAATAAGATAGTCGATTTGAAGAAACAATAAAATTACATTGAGAAAATTTTGAATGGGAATGATACGTTCTATAGAATTTTTTGCTCATCGTAAATTGCTTTAGAGGTAATCTACATTGTTTTTGTAACTTGAAGTTAATTAATAGAGAAAAACAATACATATTCACACCTAAATTGTGCAACTCTTAAGTGATAGTACTTGATTAATATATAGATACTATATTTACCTAATTTGCATCTCAGTTTTCAATCTGCTCTTTCCGTTTTCGTAGTACAATTCAGGGACGTAGTTGGTACATGGTCGTAGTAAACATGTTGGGCAAACTGTACTGAGCACATGATCCCTCCTCTTTTAGGGACCTGAATACAATTTTGGCAATTTCTAGATTGTTACAACTAACGCTCACAACTTCGTAAGCAGAAGAGCAAAATGAAGCATATACGTCGGTGTTGATTCCATATCGGCCAAAGTTTTGGAGGGAATTGGTGGAATTATTGGCGAGCACTTTGCATATCTCATCAATGTTTCCATCACTACTCAAAGTTCCCCAATATTCTTAAGCAATCCATAGCAATTCCAGTATTTGAGAATGAAACCGTAAGTGAAATTACTAATTATCGCCCAATATCCATTTTGAGCGTCTTTTCTAAGAAAATTGTTTTCGGCAGAATGATGAGTTTTGTCAATAGATTCAAAATAATTGGATTCGTGCAACATGGATTTAGAAGCGGCCACTCAACTCAATCAGCTGCAGTTGAGTTTTTCGAATCCGTCTATGAGTGTTTGGATACACACTTGTTTCTGGCGGGGTTATTTTTTGATTTATCTTCGGCATTTGATTCACTATCCTTTGAATTTATACTTGATAAATGCTACAATTTAGGTTTCAGAGGAGTGTTTCTGAATTGGTTACATAGCTATCTTGAAGATAAAACAATGGTAGTGAAAATAGGCGAGAGTTATTCTCAGAGACATGACATTGCTCTTAGGGTACCGCAAGGCTCTGTGCTCGGACCTCTTCTATTCATATTGCTTATAAACGATTTACCTGCGAAGTTGTCCCGGTATTTGGTGACACTATATGCCGATTATTCATCGGTGGTCGTTTGTGGCAGGACTCCTGAAGAACTTCTGGAGGCATGTGAATGCATTTTGAAGGAGTTTCTAAGTTGGTGTCGAATGAACAATCATATAGTGAACCTTGACAAAACTGTATCTGTTCATTTTTGTCTGAATAGCAATGGAATTAGTACCTCGGATGTTAAATATGGGGACAACACTATATCATCATCCCAATCAACAGAGTTTCTTGGAATATATGTAGACAGACATTTGAGATGGACATCACATATTGAGGTCTTATGAAAAAAATTAAGTAACTCGTTTTTTGCAATCTATAGAATTAAGAACATCGTACCTAGAAACTGTGTTATGAAAGTGTATTACAGTCTTGTATATAGTCATCTAAGTTATAATATTCTGCTGTGGGGCTGCATTCGAGCACTCTCTCTATTATCAGAGTATTAAAATTTTCAACCATTTACCATCGAATTTGAAAGTACTGAAGGCTCATTTGCTCAAGAGGAGAGTTAAATCTCTGCTCTCAACAAAGCATACTATGGTGTGGCAGAATATTTCGATGATTCGAATGTGGGCAATAATGTATGAAACAATTTTTTGTATCATATGTGTTTATAATTTTTTAACACAAATGTTCTTCACCATGTGAAATTGTCTCAAATGTTAAATATTTTTGAGGTAATTTTTTTCTTTTCAAATGAATTTATATTAATTATTATTCCAAAAAAATTCATATTATTGTTAATATAAATTCAACCAATATTTTTGTTTGAACCAATATTTTTGCTCGAGGGCTGAATGGAAGATCAGACTCAAAACTGAATTCAGTCCTTTTGGGAGCATTCGTCTTTCCATTGCGTTGAATTACTCTTTCCTCTTAAGAAAGTCGTTGGGAAACTTTTAAGCAAACGTAGGTATTCTTGTGGAACGAAATATTGAATGAGGTATGACAAAAATTCAAAATTTTGAAATTGTTTCTAGTAACACAGGTGATTAATTCAAGAATTCTAACGAAAGAATTCTTGACATTGCTATTGATATCCATTATAATAACGCATATTATCGTCATAAGTCAAGGTCTGCGTTCTATTAACCCAGTCCCTTTAAGCATATGGATATTAAACGACTGTTTGAAACATAATAAACAAATTCGTAATCACATCATGTTATCAATTATTGCTTGGATAAACCGCACCAGTTCTCTCTTCAATTATTCAACAAATTCATGGGATGACTCCTACTCCGGTTTTTCATTTGATTGAAAAACAACGTAACATTGACAACCTTATTCGTTATTGAAACGTTTACTTAGCTTTTTGCAAATAGAATACAAAACAGACCATCCACATTTTTCTTCCCATCTGGTTAACCTATTTTTTCCATCTCACTTTAGTGCTTTTTAATTATTAAAAATATAATTATTAATAATGATCGCATTTCTATTATTTATTCATGAAGAATTCTAGTTGAAATTAATAACACTCATTTCTTGGTAACAATGCATTGCATATAGCGTGGTTTTGTCGATTAAAAATAATACCAACTAGTGTTGCCCAAATTCAGTCTTGGTCTTGCAGTCTTGGTCTTGTTCTTGCGTTTTTGCAAGACCAAGACCAAGAACAAGACCGCGTATTTTTAGCAAGACCAAGACCAAGACTGACCGTGCAAGACTTGAGCAAGAACAAGACATAGCCTGCAAGACTCTTGCGTCTTGCAGCTAGGACTTAGCGCTATTTCACTGAGTAGTTAGGTCTAACAGTTCGGTGTATAGGTAGGTACACTTAGGAATTCTATGGGACGCAAAAAACTGTATCAAAGAATATGAAAAACTGGACCTATGCGCATTACGACTAATACCATAAACATGGCGAATAAAAAAATTATTAAAATCAAACTGAGTGCATGCATAGTCATGTTTTAACCATCGGCACTTTGATAATGCGGCATCAAAGGTTTTGTACTTACTTCTCAAAGAAATTTGCCGCTTTTCGGAAGTACATGGTTATGATACACGCGCCGGCGTTTCTTTTGAAATCCAAAACAATCGTTGCCGCCACGCCGAAATCATAACATTTGACACTATTTGATTGCCGCCATAGGGCGTAGGTATACTCATGCAAAATAATTTCGAATTTTTTTACAGGCTTTATATTATTGTTTGATTTGCGGCGGCATCCTTATCATAGAGCCGGCACGTGGCGAGGCGGCGCGGTAGAAAGCAAGGAAACGTACTATAAATAAAGGAATTATTTTAATTCCAGTCATTTCCAATTGAGCTGTGCTTCGAGTCTAACTTAATAATTGTTTTTACTAATTCTCGTTGTTTTCTAAAAACGTATCACGTGTACAATTTAATATGAGTGACGAAGATTCAAATTATTCTAGTCCGAGTAACGAGAGTTTGAGTCACAGATCTAAAAGACCCAAAAGCAAATTTGAGGAATTTTTCGAAATAATTCATGCATCCCAAACTGCCTTCTGTAAATTGTGCCAACATAAAAAGATTGAAATAAAAATGAAAAACAGAAACACTTCAGGCTTAAATGTTTATTATGTTGTTAAATGTTTATTAAGAAACAGTTACTTCCATGGAAAACGACATATAGTTCAGTTGATTTTTCGAATTTCTTATCAAATCTTCAGTTATTTATTAATCTGCTTGATCTTTACTATGGCTATGTTAATTCAAGCTCACAATGTTCCAATTCTAATACGTTTTTCTAAGATTTAAAGTAAACTTCAATAAATAGTAATAGACTAATAGGTAATTGCAAGACTTGCAAGACTCTTGCTGCAAGACCAAGACCAAGACTGGGAGCGCAAGACCAAGACCAAGACCAAGACCAGGTGTATTGGCGCAAGACCAAGACCAAGACTGGCTAAGTCTCGTCTTGTTCTTGCGTTTGGGCAACACTAATACCAACATATATTTTTTTTTGGTTACCGACGTTATTCTGCATATTAAATATTTTTCTTATGATCAAAATAACTATCAAATACAATCGCACTTTTATGACTAATATGTACATTACTAATTTGTCGGACTTCCATTGCCTACAAATTTAAGTGCGAACTCTGAAACAAAGCTATGATTAAATAAAGAACTATACCTGTGATAAAATCAATTGGACTGAACAGAAAAAACTGAAGAAAGATTGATTGATAATTTGTGTCTTAATGGCTGAAACAAAAATATAAAATGAAAATAATGAGAAAATGAAATAATGTAAAATAAATTTCAAATAGCAATAAAAATCGAATAAAATTAATACATTCTTACCGTTAATGAAGAAACAGAAGGTTGAGTCATTGATGTATATCCAACAATTAGCAAGTGAAAACTCTTTTTTTGTACAAACATATTTCCGAAAAATGATACGAAATTAAGTAGGGACCCACAGTATCACCTTATACTTTAAAATACTCATGGAATTTGTACATGCTTTAGTGCAGCGTTCTCCAAAGTAGGCAACAGGAAACAGCAGGAGGGCAATTTGATTGTTGAAGGGGGCAATTTGAAAATAAACTCGCCACGATTTCGATTCTTTCGCTTTTTTAATTTCAACTTTTTCACCCTTTTTGGCGGGCATAAAAGTTTCAGAAAAGCTAAGGTGAGGCATGGTACGAAAAACATTGGGAAACACTCCTTTGGTGTATCAGTAACACAATCAAATAGTCCCCCATTTCCACTCATTTTGGACGTCCGGTGATATATATTTATGTGGAATATGGATTCTTCAACTGTTAAAGCCACGATATCTCTTGAATGGTGAGTTGTACAAAAAAATTTGCCTGAACAATTTTTGTAGAAAATTGCAAGATAAAAAACTTCAGTCTGACCTGTTTCCACGAAAAAACTCACCGTTTCCAAGAAAAATGGAAAAACAGAAATATTAATGTTTGACCTTGAATGAAAGTTACTGCAGATTTATGATCGAACGGAGTTTTAACATTCCATCTGCAATGGCATATTCAACGTCTGTGCAAATTTTCGAATTTGTAATTCGAATGCAACATAGAATGCAAATTCTGGTAGAGTTTCCACTTTTTTTTTTGTTGTTATTCTCATGAGGCTATAAAAATTTGGGATAAATATGTTTCCTTATTGTTCCAAAATAGAAAGAAAATATCATTATGTTTCGCATTGATATGCTCTGAATTAGATACTTTACTTGTATAAGATAGGTACTGTACATGTATCATATTTTATTCCTACAATATTTCAGCTGATTCAATCACCATGTTTGCTGTCGGCACATCCTTTGCAGTATCAGCCCAAAACTTTGTTCAGGTCAAGACAAGCAGGTGTAAGAATTAGTTGAAACTACATTAAATTCTCTGAATGGTTGAAAGTGTTGAGTTACAGGATCGCCAAATAAAATCAACTGATAGTGTGAGAATCTTGCTTATTTTTGACGATGAGAACGATGGTGGCATTGCAATGTAGATGAACTTAGCAAAATTGATTGAATCTCTGTTTACTATTAGTCGCCTCAAGACCATTTTACCACGAGAGAGCTTTCTTACACTTTATTAGGCTCTAGTATTCTCTCACATGAATAATAACATAATTTTGTGGGTCCCTCGAAGAAATTTCTTGTTTTCACAATTATATTACAAGACATAAGGTTACCATCTGTGAACTGACTCATGCGACAGCAAAGTTCGAATTTTTGCCAATTATTTGTTAATATATATATATATATATATATATATATATATATATATATATATATATATATATATATATATATATATATATAGATATATATATTTTATTATATGTGAATTAAATTATTTAAGCGCCTACCTAACAGATTAAGGGTAATGAATCAACTGAAATTCAAAAATTAAGTAAAAAATTTGTTATTACATTATTATTTTTGTAACTTAAGTGATAATTTTTTTACTGAGTTTTGTTAATCTTGTAATGATAAGTTGACATGTCCTATACATTATGTAAATCCTGATGGGATAAATATATATTGTTATTATTATTATTATCATCATCACTGTGGACAATTATTTGAGTTTGAATGTGTCAAAGTGTAATGTTGTCTCTTTCACAAGGAAAAGAGATCGAATTGGGTGTGATTATAACGTCGGTAGTCAGGTTCTTTCTCGTTCTGATAAGGTGAAAGATCTTGGTGTAGTCTTCGATCAGAAGCTTTCCTTTTTTCCACACACAACCCAACTCATTTCATCTGTCTCGAAAATATAGGTATTCGTTATACGCAATGGCAAATATTTCAATAATTCCTCAACATTCATAGGAGTATTTAATACGCAATGGCCAATATTTCAATAATTCCTCAACATTCATAGAAGTATTTAATACCCTAATCCGTAGCACGTTGGAGTATGGCAGCATGATCGGGCATTCTGTTTACACTTGCCATCAACGCCATCTTGAGGCTTTTTAGAGAAGGTTCTTGAAATTCTTGGTTTGGAGGTAGGATAAAGTTTATCCACAGAGAGGAGTCAATCATAACGAATTATTGAGTCGATTTAGTTTAATCTCATAGCAGAGAAATTTTATCACTCCAATTTTTGTACAAATTACTGCATTATTGTATTGGTAATGATGTATGAGGTATTGATTGTCCTCCTTTCTTGGATCGGTCAATCCACCTAGAGACTCCGAGGAACTACTCCCTAATAAAATCCCCCTTTTGTTTTATGGAGTTTACATTCAATAGAGTTGCCAATAACTGTTATATTCACTTTGACTCCATAGAAATTATTATTAGGAGTTATGTGAACAAAGGGAATTGACTAAAATGGTTTGATTTAGATTGGGTTCTTTGTAATATTTTATCAAATGTTATTTAGTAACTTGTTACTATTTTAGTTTTTAGATTAAATTGAGCTATTTGTTATGTCTGATTAATTTCAATTATTTAGTTAGTATTCAACATTATGTTATCATTTTCTGTAATTGGGTATTATACTTGTTGAGAATAAATAACTTATTATTATCATTATTGTCATCATAACCAAAGTAAATGTTTTGTATATAGATATTGAGCGAGTGTAAACAATGAATTGAAGCGCATTTATTTCTCTTTCTCTATATTTGAGCGTGATAGTCTCATAAAGTCCAAATGCCCATAACTGAATGCGAATTTAAATTAATACAGACTCATATGAAAGAATAATCTTTTATGATACTGAGACAAAAAACTGCAAATAAAAGTGTGAAATACGATTGACCTTATCACACTCATCAATATGTTCTAGTCGTATCAATAAGTAGAAAATTTGAATAAACCATGATTGGATTTAACCGATAACGTTCGTCATATCCTTCATAGGATCAGTACCGACAATAGTTGCTACTTGAAATATCGATGTAAATGCCATAACGAACGCCCATAAAATATCAATGTTTATTTATTTACAAAAGCGCACATAGTTCATGTATTTAGTGATTTAGGCAAATACAACACATCCGGACGTTGAATAACTTAGGATATAAAAAAGTTAGAGATAAAGTAGTCATAAAATTTGGTGCATTAGCCTTTAAAAAGTGTGAAACAAATGTGGGCGCTTCTTTATTCTAAGTGCGTAAATTGTGGTTTGATTGTCAATGTCAACGTTTTGTGTGTAAGTTAAGTCAATTATTCATCGAACGTTTCGATGAAATTGGAACCATATTAATATTTTTGTTATCGTTCTATTATGAAGAGGACAAATTCTCCACTCGCAACGTCCGTATCTTATCTGTTGTTCGCAACACTACAATAGATCAGTTCGATATATATCTCCGCTAAATAAGTTCGTCGAAATGACAGGTTTATATGGAAAAAACAATGGATTCCTGCCTCAATTCTTGGCTGTTCTGTCAGGTAATAAATGCACAATGAATATTATTCACTTCGGTAAACGTTCTATACCGACGTTCGGTCATTTTCGATGTAAATTAACGATCAGCAACGAAATTGAAAGGTTCTGCGTAAGTTGAATATAAATATCATTATTTATCATGCTGAACTACTGGAAATTTTGGTGTAATATTTCTTCATTTTAATGGTGGGGTTATCAGTAAATGTTAAACTGACAGTTATGTTTCTATACGCTTCATTTACTTGGGTGAAGTCGCTTCCCATTTGATCAATCAAAGTTACGTACAATATGTAATATAGTACGGGAGATACTTTTAAACTTGATCATTTGAGGAGGCAAGCTAGTTTTTCTTTGCCTTTTCTTCCGTGTGGATAAAAGGAAAGATGAATTGAATCTATGAAGTTTTCAGAAAATTTTCTATAGATTTTTGAAGAATATAAACTTAAATTCAAACACTTGAACTTATGATTTACACTTAATTGACTACATACCATAACGCGTTGGTCGTTACAAACGACTTCTTCAGATGCTAACAGAATAATACATCTGAAAAAGAAACAGAAAGATGCAACAGAATCTGAAGAAGTCGTTTGTCACGACGAAATGCGTCATGCTATGTAGTCAATAAAGTGTAAATCATAAGTTCAAGTGTTTGAATTTAAGTTTAGATTTAATTATAATGGATTTACATAAAGTAGACGCCAACACTATTGAAATATATATATATATATATATATATATATATATATATATATATATATATATATATATATATATATGAACTACTGGAAATTTTGGTGTAATATTTCTTCATTTTAATGGTGGGGTTATCAGTAAATGTTAAACTGACAGTTATGTTTCTATACGCTTCATTTACTTGGGTGAAGTCGCTTCTCATTTGATCAATCAAAGTTACGTACAATATGTAATATAGTACGGGAGATACTTTTAAACTTGATCATTTGAGGAGGCAAGTTAGTTTTTCTTTGCCTTTTCTTTCGTGTGGATAAAAGGAAAGATGAATTGAATCTATGAAGTATTCAGAAAATTTTCTATAGATTTTTGAAGAATATAAACTTAAATTCAAACACTTGAACTTATGATTTACACTTAATTGACTTCATAGCATGACGCGTTTCGTCGTTATAAACGACTTCTTCAGATGCTAACAGAATAATGCATCTGAGAAGCAACAGCAATATGCAACAGAATAGCATCTGAAAAAGTCGCTTGCTATGTAGTTAATAAATTGTAAATCATAAGATCAAGTGTTTGAATTTAAGTTTATATTCAATTATAATGGATTTACATCAAGTAAACGCTAACACTATTAAATATATAGATTTTTAGGTATAAATTCCAAATTTTCGAATTAAATTAAATTATTTTCATAACAAGTAATTCGTTATCCTTTTTTTGGATATTAGTCTTGTAATATAAGGTATTGTCAATAATGAATTATATTTTATAACGGTATAAATTAGAGACACGCACAAATGCTTATTTATAACCTGTGATTTTATGAACTTATATTTTCCGTTTTTATATCTGTTAGTGACGTCAGAACTGGTGGAAGGAGTGATTTTTAGTTTTATAGGTTATTTAGCATTCTTTCGAGCTACCGTTATATAAATCTGATTATCGTATCGAGTGGTTTGAAAGATAACATATAGTTAACCAGATTATGGAAAAGAAAAGTTGGCTGTTGAAAATTAATTATCATCAAGATTGGAACATGTTGAGACCTTCATGAAGCTGGCTATGTGAAACATGAACAATGTGATTACATTATATATATATATATATATATATATATATATATATATATATATATATATATATATATATATATCTGCTATCAAAGTACACTATAACATTATTTCGATAATTTTTGACGAATTATTCTAAAGAATATTATAGCACATCTGGCTATGTGAAACATAAAGAATGCGATATCTTCATTGTCCTTCTAGGGATCAATATTAGAAAATAATAGGTTCTCCATTATCCTTCATGGGAAAAATGTTGAAGAATCTTGAAATTGATGCCTAATTTTATTGAACACGTGAGACAGTACTGTTTCGTACTAAAAGGTACTCATCAGTCACGCCACGTTCAACGAATGAAAGGCAAAAATGTCAATCCTCACATACCCTCTAGTCGATTTTAAGACAGAAATAAAGTAAGTCGTATGCCTCTATAATGGATAGATTAATCTACCTCTAAAATCTTAGAATCAATGAAAAGCACATCTTGATTGATAAGGACGCATACTTTCAGTGTAGGTGTCTTCATCTGAGAATTGAAATCTTTGCCTTGCATTCGTTGAACGTGGTGTTCAACGAATGAGTACTTTGTAGTACGAAACAGTACTGTCTCACGTTTTCAATGAAAGTAGGCATCGATTTCGAGATTCTTTAATATTTTTTCCATAGAGGATATTGGAGAATCTATTATTCTCTAAAATTGATCCCTAGAAGGACAAAGAAGACATCGCATTGTTCATGTTTCCCATAGCTAGCTCTGCTATAATAAATATTCTTCAGAATAATTCGTCAAAAATTATCGAAAGAAAGAATTATAGTGTACTTTGATAGCGAAGTTACCTATTATCTACAAGTGCGATAATATAGCACTGGAACTACAGATTTCTTTTTCTTGTAGTGAATTTCTGTGCATCCTTCTTTTTATTGCATCCAGTGCGATTTTCTCTCCAAAGTGTATCATACTGTATCAGTACCATTACATTGTTTTATCTCTTCATCAGATTATTCAAATTGTAACTAATTGTATCAATATTTTTTCGTTGAAGATCCAACTCGTTTTGTGTAGATGTGAAGTCCGGAAAATGAATGAAAACATTCAACAAATGAATTCTTTTGAATGTTAATTTATAGTAGATATATAGGTTGGTTGCTATCATTGATTTGAAATTATTAAACAGGAAATTAAATAAACTTCGGTTAGATTAGTATAGATTATCTCAAGTATTGTAAAGTCCGATTTCATTTGGTTTTAGATATGTACAGGGTGTTGATTTAGTTTTAGTAGAGCGAAAATACTAACAATTAGTAACACTGGATATAAATGTTAAGTTACATATGTAAATTTTCATCAAGGATTCGACAGATTGACACTTTTATACTAAAATATACTTTCACAAAATAATTTTCATTTTGTGAAAGTAAACTTTTGTGAAAATATACTTTCACAAAATAATTTTTATTTTGTGAAAGTATATTTATATTAATATTTTACAGTATTTTTCCTTGCGAATATTTTCTATAAGAATAATTTCAGCTTATCTTTGAAATTTGAGATACTTGTTCTATATAATTTGAGATAATTGCGTATAATCGATAGTTTGAATCAGATAAAATTCATTATTGTTAACTGATACAGAGGTTTATCATTTCTGAGTTAATCGAATGAATTCAAGGTGTTAGAATGTTGGATATTAAAATAAAAGTTCATACTCGTTTAACCTAATTCTGACAAATTTATTGAATAAAAAATACTTAACTAGGTCTGAATTTCTCCTCGTAAAATGTCGTACAACCACAGGGTAATTCCACAATTAAACAATTAGAAACAACATAATTCTATGAAATTGAGCCAAGTATTTCTATTCATATAATTCATCATGTTACACCAACAGATCAGCAAAAATTTAATCAACCTATCTGACAAATTCAAGATAAGTTCTGTTTTAATTGATGAAATATAAGTACGCCTTTAAAGAAGTGTAGTGGCAAAATGTTCAGTGTGGGAACGCTAAATACTGACTTACCAATGGGGAGAAGTGATCTGAGGGGATCATCTAAACAGCATCTACACTGCTTTTAATTTTGTTGGCATTCAACCTAAATTTTGCTCAGAGATGTTCGACTCAAAGTCTTCGTTTAAGATTGTCAATAACACTTGATAGCAACTGCTGGTCATCAATAGTAATTATTTTGTTTCTACTTTTTAAGGGAACATCACAAAAATTACAAGTGATTGCAGCTTTCTTGGCCTCAAGGGTCTTAGTTCCAGATTTCTTTTTAGGGCACTCGAGAAAACAATTGACCTTCTTATGAGTTTGTCTGCATAAACAACAGTTGCCTCCCTATTTTTGAACCAGTGTGGGAACGCCGTTCCCACACTAGTTTTCAATAAAACATACCAAATTCATTCTTCAATTCAAAATAATGAAACCATTCTATATCGGAATTAAATATAAATGAGAAATGAGCATGAAATATTTCCCCAAACATCAATTGTGAATCAGTAGATTACATCAGGAAATTCATGTCTCATTCATTGCCTTACATTAACCATATACGAGGTCTGTTCGAAAGAAAAGTTGAATTTTGAATTTTCGCGGGCTGTGTGCTGTGTATTCGATTATCGAAATTTTTGTTATGTCGGTACATACGTTTCTCATATGTTGACATTATTAGCCATTTTGGATTAGTATTTTGTGTTTGACAAGTGAAAATGTCAGCACATTTTTGTGTGTTCTTCGATTTTTTACTTTCGATAAAAATGGATGGAAGAATTTGTATTGAATTAAGTCAATTTGTAAGTGAATTTCTGTCAAACAGTCAAAATTGAAGTGTTGACTGTGCTATTCGGATAGTCCACTTTATCTTAAAAAAATTGTTTATGAGTGGTACAAGTGCTTTATAGAAGGCCGACAAGATGTTGATGACGACGAGTGTCCTGGAGTTGTAACTACAACGACCGACAAACGAAGAAAACATCGAAACAATGTAGAAAATGTTTTGAAAAATCGTGGACTCACCATTAGGAAAGTTGCAGAGGATGTTGGCATATCAATCGGCTCATGCCATTCAATTTTGTCGGATGTTTTGGGCATGAAATGTGTGGCAACGAAGTTTGTTCCGAAATTACTGAATTTTGAGCAAAAGCAAGCCCGCATTAGTATCGATAATTTTTGCTCAAATATATCATAACTGGTAACGAAACGTGGATATGAAGTTATGACGTCGAAACCAAAGCCCAATCATCCCAATGAAAGCGGTCAGAAGAGCCAAGCCGGAAAAAGCACACCAAGTTCGATCAAATGGGAAGGATTTGCTTAGTGTTTTCTTCGATTACAGCGGCGTGGCGCACCATGAGTTCTTGTCAACAGGTCGTACGGTTAATAAGGACGTTATGCAACGTTTGCGTGAACATATACGGCTCGAACGATCGGAATTGTGGAAAAACAAATCATGAATTCTGCACAACGAGAATGCACCAGCTCGCCCATCAATCATTCAACGCAGTAGTCATTCCTTAACCACCGAATTCACCAGATTTGACTCCTCGAGGCTTTTTCCTATTTTCAAAAATTGAGAGACCAATGAAAGGAAAGTGTTTTGTCAAAATTGATGAAATTAAGTCGGAATATAAGAACGAGCTGATGATCTTACCGAAAATAGCATTTCTGAAGTGGTTCGAGGATTGAAATGAACTTTGGCATAAATGCATTATCTGAGGTTCATTACTTTGAAGGGGACAAAATGGATTCTGATAAATAAATACATTTTCAAAAAATTCAAAATTCACCTTTTGAAACAAAACAGCCATCGTAGTAACCCTGATATTCGGCAACAAGTTTGATTATAATTTTGTTTTAAGAACGGTTTCAGTTTATCTGTCCAAAAAAGCGATAACGATCAAATAGAACGAATTCATATCAATATCTGTATTATACTCCAATGGACCAATTAGAGTTAATTTCAACTGTTGTTCTATAAATTCCAACTGTAATTGATTTATCAATGATTGTGAGGTATTCATATTTAATTTCAATTTGATTGTCATTTTTATCTTATCTGGTTTTTCATTCTTCTTGCAATTATCTAAAAAACATCATTCAGTAATATTATCATTTTTACCAAATTACCGAATTTTTCATTTGCTTTTGCAGGTCTACTTGGTTTAAGAAAATTGTAATTTTTATTTTGTACACCAAGGAACAATTTGTACGTTTTGTAAGAAATCGTAAATATATCTATATTTGTCTTTATATCTAGTGCATCTAATTCGAAATTGATATTTTATTTTGATGTTTCGATTCAGATTTCGATTTTAGGAATAGTCAGACTCTTAGGACCTTTTGGTTCAGGGACTCTTCCCTGGACCATTTTGGAACTTGATGACTATCAAGCTAATTTTCCGTGAGAAGCTTCATTTTGATGAGACGCCTAAGAATTTTCTGTACGAAACTCCGGTTGTGCCAGCTAACGGAGATAGCAAGGATCAAATAGGTCGATTTGATGATTCTCAAATATGTATAACTAACCAAATTTTTTTTTGTAAAGTCTCAAGATAATTATCTGAATCATTCGAAAATATATTTGTCCTGCAAAATCTATGGCTGCATCAAAGACTCCCCTTTTTTAACATGTATCGATAACGAGGATAAGCGATTACTAACCAGCTGATGTTTGTTTACTTAGATAAAATTTATATACTTGAAAAGCCATATCGTCCTACAAATTGCGTGGTAAGTTATCCCGGTCCTCCGCTCAAAAGTAGTAGAATGTAAAACTTTACTTCGATGTAAAAGTAATTATTCTCAAGCTGTATCTTCGTGAATAGCTTCGTTTCGATGAGACGCCCAACAATTTCCTGTGCGAAAATTCTGGATTGTGGTAGCTAACAGAGGTAGCAATTATAAAATAAGACCACGTGCTTATTGTTTACTCCATCAAGCGTAGAAGAGAGCGAGTATATCCGGAAATGCTCGACTCTTTTCGGGAATACTTAAATTATTATATATAATTTTTTGATAAATAAAATTATTTAAATTTTAAAAAAGATTTTTTCACTGTATCATATGTTACAAATAGGAAAACAAGAAAATGACAATTCTTGTCGGACTAGTGATACATACTTGTTCACTTGTATGACATTGTTTTATTTGGACAGAAAGCACTAGGCTAATATGTAATATTTTTGTCCTACAGTAAGCAATGAGAAAAATGGTTTAGTAATATTGACAATTTCTGAGCGTAGGACCGGAAGAACGTCCCCGCAATTTGTAGGACAATAAGATTATTAAATTATATAAATTTTAACTAAGTAAAAAAAAATCAGCTTTTAAGTAATCGTTTATGATGACCTCGTTACTGATACATGTTCAAAAAAGGGGACTATTTGATGAAGCGATAGATTTTGTAGGACAAATATTTTCTCAAATAATTTAGATAGTAATCTTGAGACTAAACAAGAAAAGGGTAGTAATACATATTTTCAGAATGATTAAATCAACACATTTCATGCTTGCTAGACCTATCTTAGCTACCACAACCGGAGTTTCGTACAGAAAACTCTTGGGCGTTTTATCAAAATGAAGGTACTCAAGGAAAATTAGCTTGATATAGCAATCAAGTTCCAAAATGGTCCAGGGATCCTGGATTATCTGTGAATTCAATTTTGTGAACTTCAGTGTCAAAGCTATATGTATTCATTCAACCAACTAAAAATTAGTCAAGTAACATTGAATATAAGATAAGAGTCTGACAGGAGAAATTACATTAAGTTGAAGGTCAGGTTCAGAGAAAACAATAATTGGTATCACCGTGAATAATCTTACAGCTAAAATTCAGTTGTATTGAATTCTCAGTGTTTTCAACTCAAAAGATTTTGAGTCACGTACCTTCCTTTCTGTAAATAAATTTTAATTATTGAAATACTTCGCATAAAAAATCATATAACTTCATAAGTACCTCATAAAAACAATCATACGATAACAGTTCTTTCAAATCAAATTCGCCAGTATTTCGCTATGACCTAAAGGTTAATTTATTTCCCCAAGAATTAATGTATAAATGAAAATATTTTATACGAAATATTTCGATTCAATTTAATTTTGGACGGTTTTGAATTTTATTTTCAATTATTCAGGTTATGGAAACATCAGGTTCTTAAGTTGAAGATATTAAAATATAAAAAAACTTCATTTAACCAATACTAGTGGCATCGAAAAAAAATGATCAATTCTGGTTCACAAATTTAGAAGAATTCCCTTTTGGTCAACTTTATACAAGGCATTCCATCACTGATCTTCAACTGACTTCATAAATTTCAGTATGGTTATAAAATTCACTTTTAGTTTGAGTATTAGTCTTTGCTTGTCAAGGAGTATTCAAAATTCCCTTCGAATCCACAAAAAAGTTATATTATACTTATTTCATTCAGTTTAAATTCTACATTTGAAGAAGCCACTGCGTTGGCGAAACAACATTGATGTTTACTTAACTAAATAATAGTGAGAATTAAAAAACTACTTAGTTTTATTTGAATTATAAATTTAGATTTTCATCGAGTATTGGCCCAATCGATTAATGAATAAATTATTTGGATAAGGATTGAAACAAAGACATAAATAACGTGGTATTTTAGACAAGGTGTCGTTATTGTTAAAATTTATCTCAAAAAAGTAATTATATTGAAATCACTACTTTAGTTAGACATATGGTACCGCTAAGTTTTCTTTTATATATATTGATACGTTCTTTTATATTGTAAAATATTTTTTTGTTTCTACCATTCCTAGTTTCCGCAATGCATACGATGAAAGACATTTTATGGCAAGTTTTTTCCTATCGTGGTTCACATTATTGAAGTTTTAGTAGAGGTCCGTATTTTTTTTTAGTAAAATATAGCCTATATCACTCGCATAATATGGCTTTCTATTGGTGAAAAAATTCTGAAAAATTCTGAAATTTCCCTTACAATCTAATAACTTGACCATTTTATATTATTGGTACATATGAGAGTCACTTCAAATGCAAGTGGAAAAACCGTGATTCAATGAGTTTTGGTATTTTGAAAGTGGCATTAGGACTTCCTCTTATTCTAGAGGAAGTTAGACATCTTGTCATAAGAAATTCTATATTAGATCTACTTTCACAATATTTTTATTATAAAGTTTCAATGATTTGAAATTATATAAATCACTTCTTTCTTATAGTGATTTCATATTACTAATCAATTGGGCATATACTTGATGAGAAACAGCATAATTTGAATAGCACTAAGTAGTTTGAAATTTTCACTCCAAATTGAAGTAAAAAATGATCAAAACTTCATCATCATTCATCAAGCCGCATGGAGGCACGTCAGAGGAGTTCTTGAAATGGCTCTCATTTAGATAGGATGCTGTATATCCACCTAGGGGTTCTGATCATGCTTGTGTGCTGTCGAGGTTTCATACTAGAAGCCTCTACACCAGGAGAAGTCACCATATTTATTCATTGTGTATTTTCCTATAATTGGGTAGTTATCCAATATGGAAATATATGCTTATATTATTATTATCATTCCTGCGTACTCGTATATAAACATCGAAAACAATGTCATTAATTCTTAATATAGGACTTGTTTTCAAAACAGAACAACTAATTGCTCTAATTCTTCTCTCTATTGACAGAGATTCATTGACAACGATATTGCAATAGAATTCAATACATGATTTTATTTCAGCTACCCTCAATGCTGTATCAGATGGAATGAACTATGCTTGGTCGTCTCCTATCTTGCCTCGACTGAAACAGAAGAATTCGCCAATAGAGATCACAGAAACAGACGAAACATGGCTAGAAATATCCCTACTGATTGCTGGACTCATTGGATTGCCCTTGACCACATATTTAGTGGATAAAATTGGAAGAAAACAATCTACGTTAGCAGCTTCTTGTACGTGTGTTATAGGATGGACTATGATTGCTTTTGCAGACCATGTTGTTTACCTATATATCGCTAGATTCATGATGGGTGTTGCAGCTGATATTTCCTTTATCTCCTCACCTATGTATATAGCTGAGATTTCTCATAAAAGCTTTAGAGGTTTTCTGGCTGGAATTGTTTACACTATGTCTATGACCGGTACTCTCATTATGTACGCCATAGGGCCTTACGTTGACTTTTATGTACCATCAATCGTTGCAGGTGTGTTTCTGATAACTCAAATTAGTACTTTACCCTTTATGCCAGACTCTCCATATTTTCTTCTTGTGAAGGGCAAATTTGTAGAAGCTCGAAATTCCCTCAGAAGACTTAGAGGAAAAGGTGATGTAGAAGATGAACTATCTGAAATACAAGACAATATTGAAGCGGAGAGGCAGAAAGAAAAAGGAAAAGTATCCGATCTCTTCACTGTGCCTAGCATAAGGAAAGCAGTGATTATAATGGCAGTTTTGAATGGTGGTCAACATTTGGGAGGGTTCACAGTGATAACAATGAATTTACACTCCATTCTTGAGACTGCAAATTCCGAGTATCTCGGCGAAAACTTTGCAGCAGTTCTTTTTGCCGGTCTGATGCTTATTGCTAGCCTGTTAGCTCTTTTAGTGGTCGATAAATTTGGCAGAAAGACAATTCTGATATTATCGACCATTACCACTGGTATCACCTTAGTAACGATAGGACTTTATTTCTCCCTGCAAGTTAGTCAAGATGTGAGCTCTATTAGTTGGATTCCAGTTGTTGCTGTTATGATTTTCGCTATAACATTCAAATTAGGATTAGGAATCGTGCCAATTGTGCTCACTGCAGAACTATTTCCTGCAACAGTTAAAGCTTACGGTATGGCATCAGCAGATGCAATGTACGTGATATTTGGATCATTATCGATATACATTTATCAATTTTTGAAAGATGACGCTGGAGGTATTTACACGCCGTTCTATTTCTTTGCAGGATGTTGTTTTTTGACTGGTATATTCACATTTTTATTTGTACCTGAAACAAAAGGAAGAACGTTAGAAGAAATACAATCGATTATGAGGAACTAAATTCCTCGGAAACTCGATATATGAATACGATAATTAATATGAAAACAAAACGAATAAAGGGTATGATGAATGAGAAGTTCATTGAACAAACTGTACTATAAATTGTTATAGTTAAGCTAGAAATAAGACGCAAAGAATTATACAATAGAAGAATCGAAAACAATATATTTATTTCATAAAATAAGGACACTTTATTTTTTATTCACCTATGAGAGTTCATTGAAAGAAGCTGTTTTCATACTGTAGACCAGGTATGGGAACCTTTGACATGTTGTGGGCCAAACTTGTGTGTAAATACGTTCGCCGATCGCGTTTGAAGGTGTTCATTTTAAAGTAGGGTTCATAATTTTAGCGATAGACTGAAATAATACGACGGTGTTATTTTAATACAATTTATTAAAATAAAAAAATTAAATGAAAACAATTGGTAATAATATTTGAATCGTTAAATTTGGAATTATTACAAACTGTGATAGTTGAATATAGCGACACCAAAATCAATGAGACACTGGGGCTTGAATTTGGGAAAGTAACCCATCGATGTTACTGTTAATTCCACTGATAAAAAGACGCAACTAATTTTTTAAATCGTCATTCAGCCTTGTACGATGTTTGGATTTATTAACTTTCATCCATGAAAAGAAGTGTGCGAAACTATTTGTACTACCCAAGGCACAAATTTTTTTTCCAAAACCTTTAGGCAAAAAATCTTTTCGCTAATTTTCTAAGCTGCGGTAATTGGTCTCATTTCAGGTAATTATTATAAAAATCAAACAATTCCACTGCTTCAAATTTAGATTTTGGGTGTGAGTTTTTTCGAATCGATCGCGATCAAGTCCATTTGCAAGTGTATTGAAGCATTTTGTACATTACTTTTTGTTGGGGTAGCAAATAAATTGAAACAGTCTTCCATGTTTTTATAAAACCACAAAATCTATTCGAAAATTGCTCTGTAACTTGGGTTATTCAGCATATGGACCATAAGCAATATTTTCATGCGTAAAGAGTGTGGTAAAATGTTAACTGTTACCGTACAGCATATGTGTCCCCCACAAGAGGACAAGTATTCGCTCACTTGGTTCCGTGAGTATGTGTTGCTTATGTAGTAGTATAGGATCCCGATTAAAACGACCTTCACCGGGATGCTTATTTGATAAAACGTATTTTTTATTTAACTTAATTTGTCAATAAAGATATTACATATGGGTTGCCTAACAAATTTTGGTCCAGGGTATGTTTAATTAATAACTAAAAAAACCTTTTTCTTAAACATTCCACCGGCTTGCTTATTAGATAAATTCTATACCACAACGTCTAATTTTTAGTGAATGAGCCTTAGAACATCTCAATGAAAATCCGCTGTTTTATCGAAAAATTGTGTTCAACGATGAGGCTCATTTCTGGCTTAACGAATATGTAAATAAACAAAACTGTCGCATCTGGAGTGATGAACAGCCACATGCCATACAAGAATTACCGATGCATCCCGAAAAAACGACAGTTTGGTGTGGTTTATGGGCTGGTGGCATCATCGAAGACGACCGTGGAAGAAATGTTACCGTCAACGGCGAACGATATCAAGCCATGATACGCATTTTTTCCCCGCAGCTGGTCGAGTTTAACTTGGTTGACATGTGGTTTCATCAAGACGGTGCCACATGCCACACAGCTCGTGAAACAATGAACATGTTGAAGGATGAATTTGGTGAGCAGCTTATCTCTCGAAATGGCCCTGTGAAATGGCCACCAAGATCATGCGATTTGACACCTCTGGATTATTTCTTGTAGTGTTATGTAAAAAGATAGTGTATGTAGACAAGCCGAACACGATTGAAGCCTTACATGATAACATTACAGACGTAATTTGTGGAATACAGGCCTAAATGCTCAAAAAAGTGACGCAAAATTGGACCTTTCGAATGGACCATTTGATACGGAGCCGCGGACAACATTTACATGAAGTTATCTCAAAAATGTAAATGACAAAGGCCTAGTTATCAATTTCAATGAACATTTTGAATATATGATGCAAATTGAGTGTTTTATTTGATTCAAAAAAAAATTACGTTTGAAAAAATCAACCATTATATCAATCTGAATATAATATGGGACATTATATGGAACTTGGCACTTGGGACTAAAAGGGGGTCTCCCGAACAATTCAAAAATAGCATTTTATTTTTTCGAGCTATTTATTATTCATGATTCGTAATGAATGGAAATTGACCCGTATACAGTTGCAGTTATAAAAATACGAAAGTTATTCAGCATAGCTAAAAAAACACTAACTTACATGAATGGATATTGTTATGTAAATTAAGGAATGAAAATTTGGACAAAAACATTACGAATCCAATTCGGAAGACATTCGTCTTCGTTTCTTGAGATGGTCAATGTTAATGATCGGTTTGAGTAGCACGACCACGATTCTGAAGAAATCAATTTGCCGATGTTACGGTAGATAATTAGTTTGAACCGATCAGCTTCTGTACAAGATGTTATGGAGAACGAATTGTGGACGATCACTCTTCATTATTGTTTTTGTATGAACCACTTCTCCAATGTTAACGTACGAAGAATTACGCCAGAGAACTAAATACCAATAAAATAAAAAAAAATTAAAAAAAGCAATAAAATAATGAAAATAACTATAATGATAGAATTAATTCAAAAGATTAAATGTTGACATAAAACATCGTTTTTGATATTCATACATTGAATGTAACGTGTCGTTTCCGTATCCCAGTGGGGGAGAGAAGGTTGCTACCTAGGAAGATCTGGGTTCGAATCCTGGAAAAGACATGAAAGTTTGTGTTTTTAAGAATGAGTTTGATCGGTTTCAAAATTGAATAATATCAGATGGGCGATGTACAAACCTTACTAACCAAAAAAGTTGGAATAAAAGAAACAAATATGACGTACGTTCACCATGATACGATTCAGATTCATCTTCTGTTAGCCATAGAAGAGAGAAGAGCCAAAGAAGCCTCCTAATGACGAAACATGCGACACAAACAGGTCAATAAAATTGTATAAACCAAGAAATATTTTTCGTATTTTCATCAGGTAATCGGTCGTCAATATTCAAACATTTATTTATCAGCTAGGAGAGTTCGTATTGTGTAAGTCAGTATCACATTGATTATGAACAACAAAAAAGACAGGACACGATGATACGATTAAAAAAACATACGATAAATGAAAAATTAAATATTATCATTTTACAATCATAATAATATCATTTAATTACTACATTTATTTCACAGAATAATGAAACATCATACAAGTTATTTTTCACAGTATGATTAACTTTCAGAATCCGCAGATTTTCAATTAATTTTTTGAACGTACATACTTCAAGTGCCCTTATCGTATAAGATATCAAAAGCCTTGATGAAGACTTGATATTTCACTCACTATCAATATAAATGCCTAAAAACTCAGTTATTTCTTCAGAAACTCCTCTGACTCCATCAGATACACCACATAATGTCCTTTTCCATATCTCTTGTACATTATTAATTGCAATACCATATTATTATACAGATATTTGCTATGACAGAGTTTCGAACTGCATTGATCTATTTGGACTAATACAGAAGTAAATATAAAAAAGCTGATTTCCTTCATCTGAAAAGCAGAAAGGTGCTATTCCTAATTATGCAGTTTAAATATATTAAGTTAACCACAAATCTGAGGTAGTTGACAGTGTTCATAAGATTAAACACGTTTGAATGTTCTCAAGAAAATTGTGAATAATATGAATATTTATTATTTTTACCTAATATCTAAGTACAGTAGAAGTCCATTAGTCCGGCATCCAACAGTCCGGAATGCCCAATAGTCCGGCATCGCTCAGGAAAATTGCAAAAAGTTTGGTTTCCTCAAAAGTGTGTCCTTATAGCAAATAAAAACGCTCGAGGGCTAACGGGAAGTTTTCGGGGTAGTTCGAGATACTAAAGCCATTCTTCTTTTGGACAATTGCAAAGCCCAGCCGCCAGTAGATGAGTTAGTTTCTGGAAATATTGTTGCTACTCTGCTCCCTCCTAACGTATTATCTTCGATTTAACCCATGGACCAGTGGGTTATTCAAAATTTTGAATGTTTTTACAGAAGGTCTTTCATTCAAGGCCTGTTAAATGCCGACTGTATTGTGACTGATTATCAAAAAAAAAGATTACAGTAAAAGATGTCTATACTACTGCACTGTCTTGGAACCAAGTAAAAAATACAACACTCCAAAAATGCTGAAGAAAACTTCTGACCTATCACTACATAGCATCTGACCTAACTCTACAGACTGATGAAGAAGAAAACCATCAAGATGCTCTGACCAAAGTTTTGGATGTCGTTAGAAGTGCTGACAATTCCTTGAAAAATCTACCTGAAGATGAGGTAGAGGAGGGGCTTCTAAGCGACGAGAATGAGCCTGTTGAACAAGAACTAACCGATGAGAAGATTATCAACATTGTAGTAAAACCTCAGCCTACTCAAAATCTTGATGAAATTGACTCAGATGCCGAAACGGAAGAAAAGGAAAAAATCAGCTGCAGAATCACTGAATATGTTCATCTCTTTTTCTGAGGCTCGTACTAGCTAAAGTGCTTCAGAAATTATTGATTTCCATATCATTGAAAATAAATTTTATACTACACGCCAAAAGTCAAGAAAACAAAAAGACATTCGTGACTTTTTTGAATATAAGTGAAATATGTTTACAGTACGTGTACATACATCATAAGAAATGTAAAATAAAATTTTTTGTATGTATTTGCATACTGTATTTCTAGTTTAATTATCAACCTAATTATTCTTACAATTACCGCCCGATAGACCGGAATTTTCGGTAATCCGGCACCGAGCCGGTCCCGAACGTGCCGGATTATCGAACTTCTACTGTACCTTCTACTGTATCATTGATTCAACATGAGCAGCTATTTTAAACACAAGTTATTCGATAAGAACAGTTTCGATAATTTTTAAGTGCAATTATCGTCGATAGTCTTCTCAATCTTTTCGAATTTTTCTTTTCTGAAAGTACTCGTAGGAGAAATTCTGAAGAATTCCATGTTATCTTTATCAATTGAGTTTGCAGATCTAATTAACAAAACATATATTGAAAATAGTCTAATAATAATAAAATAAATTCATATTTACAATAATATTCAACTCTATTTGAAAAGAAAAGAAAAAAATTACCTCAGAAATATTAAACATTTGAGACAATTTCACATGGTGAAGAACATTTGTGTTAAAAAATATATATAAAACATATGATACAAAAAATTGATTCATACATTATTGTCTACATTCGAATCATCGAAATACTCTGCCACACTATAGTATGCCTTCTTAATAGCAGAGATTTAACTCTCCTCTTGAAGGAATGAGCTTTCAGTACTTTCAAATTCGATGGTAAATAGTTGAAAATTTCAATACTCGGATAGAGAGAGTGCTCAAATTTAGCTGTTTTATGCATAGGAATAAGTAGTACATCCCTGTTCCGCAATCGAAAATGCTACAGTAATTGACCTTTCAGTTGATTTATAAACATGTGAAATAACTAAATTCGGAAATATAAGTGTAAAAGATTTAGCAGAGCGTGGTTTCGATCCACGGACCTCTGGGTTATGGGCCCAGCACGCTTCCACTGCGCCACTCTGCTTATAAGTTAAAGAATTCACTTGAATTTTACCACAGTTTTAATAGAGTGTTGAAATATTTTCTGATGATATATTGTCATATTTATACTCAATTATTCCCCTATTATGATGCAAAATCTAATTCGAATTGTTTTTGATGTTTAGTGTTTATAGATGTAATACCTTGAACACTTTTCGAACATTTCAATTTCAAAATTTCGGAAAAAAGATGAAAAAATTATCAGTGAATGTGCTAAATCATACCTCTTATCATCGATAACTTAAAATTTATAAAATTGACGAGCCTATTGTTTAATATTTTATCAGATACGTGCCGTGGAATGAATGAGAAATAAAGTAAAAACCTTCAGTTTTTTTATTTATGTGAAAGATTTCTGAAGTACATATATTATGATTATATAACATAACATATATACTAGATTAGATTATGTGTATTATATAATCGCATTTGTTGTGAGTGCTGAAATTAGGTGCGAATAACTATATATATATATATATACCTATATATATATATATATATATATATATATATATATATATATATATATATATATATATATATATATATATATATATATATATACTGCCATAATCCATGAATAAGGAATACTTTTAAATGCATAGGTACATATAGCTACTAATGTGAATGAATGAATGAATGCTCCCATTCGTGAAAGTTGATGTTGTTTCTTCGATAGAGTTAGCTCGCGTAAGTACTCATCAAATAGTCTTGGGTCATTTGGAAAGAAAATCAAACGTCGGTTGCTTAGATGCATGCCACTGATGATTACCATAATAGTATCAAACAGTGCTGTATGATATTTCCAACAAGTTCGGTGTGCTTCGAAACGCTCTCAATATTCAACCCATCACTCGTATTGTTTTCACGAACAACATTTGTGTTAAGAGCTCCCTGATATTTGAATTTCGAATGTTTCCTCCAACATTCAACTCCAACAATGGAGATATACTCCAATCGAAAGCATTTTTGGAACTAATGTCAGTTAAAAAGATTTATGCTACTTATATATTTATATTTGAAATTGAAAACAAATTGTTCCCATAAAAATAAAAAATATATAAGTAATAAAAAATGTAACATGTGTCAGTGATGTGCAAGTTATAGTACAAGAAATGCCGACAATAAAAATGCCGGCGTAAAAAGTTCGTTTCGAACAAATTATTATCAATAATGTATTTTCAACGTAAATATAATTATGAATTTTGTCATAGCTATTGTTAGTAAATATTATTGTAATTATTATAATTATTATTATTATCATCTCGAAATTGTAGGTGTATATTATGTCTATAGGTAACGAATTTAATTTACAAAAAAAAAAGTTATAAATTATTATAATTATAAAGATTATTTATATCTATAGATATCATTAAATAGTCACTTACTGTGAGTTACAATAATCATGAAAATATAATAGAATAAGATATAAAAAATCTGTTACTTTATGGCTACAAATACCAAGAGCAGATTTTATGATTGCGGTGTGTTGCAAATCACATTACTGACAAACGTTCATGCAAACTCTTGATCAATTACCCAATTCAAAATTAAAAACAAGATTGAAGCGGTGTGGTTCTTACACTGAAGATTGCTCTCAAAGCCACAAATAGGTAATAAATCTGAGTCGAGGGTAAATTATGCGACAATTCAAAGTCAAATTGTACCTTATTTCCAGAGCACTTATAATTTGAAAAGATCTCCTTACCGCACAATATGAGTTTCGAATTGCCATTTTGAATAAATCACATAACACATACTTACAATGTTGTAATGTGAAATTCCGATAGACTATTTCAATATGAAAGTTGCCATGATTCTCTTAAGGATCCAAAATGAAATTCATTCACTTCAGTGGAATACTGTAACTGAAGGATAATTGAACTTGAAATTGAGTGATTATAACACAACGATTCTTCCAGAAGCAATCTACGCATCTGAAACAATGATTTTTGACGGTCATTCAAGAATTAGAGAAATAGAAAAACAAGAACGAAAAATTCTTAGAAAGATTTACGAGCCAATCAATAGAAACGGCATTTGGATGAAAAGACCTCAGAATGAACTTTATCAAAAGACAAATACAATAGCGGAAGAAATCAGAAAACGACGAGGAAAGTTCTATGCACATGTCTACGAATGAAACAGTCCAGAATACCGAAGAAACTATTGGATATAATTATGAAGAGTAAATGCCGAAAAAAATCCCGAAGGTCGCACTGAATGTTGCTATACAGTCGCACATTTGAAGTTTGAGCAAAAATCAAATCGTCAACCTGGAGTAAAGTGAACAGATGAACGGAAGAAAGAGCATTCAGAGAGGATGAAGCGTTTTTGGGAGGCAAAAAAGATGAAACAAAATTCCCAATGATTGCGAATTTAAGTTCAGTCGCTCTCCTCATGGGGAACAATCGTAATAATAATAATATGCATATATACGATTATAATAAAAAAATGAGTAATAGCTATTATTTCCTCTCATTTTTGCGATTTTTTCGATATACCCTATCACTAAATATATTTTTCAATTTATATCAAAGCAAGCTGAATTGTGATGACAAGATCTTTCTGCTCAAAGTGTTGGTTGAGAAATGTGTTTATCATTGAAACGGACAGGTCTTTATCGACTCTGTCCACTCGATAGCCGATCAAGATCGACTTTCGCCTTCGGATTAGAAAGGAAAACGACGGGAAAGGCCTTCCTTGACAATATCGTCGATTCGAGAGGGTTTGTCGTTTTTGTGAAGCGACCACTTCCGCTTGATTACGTTATTGCTGCCGAGTGCCACTCTGAAATTGAAAGGTGCAGGCTACCCTCTGTTCAATAAATTATTCGCTTACTACTTCACCTCGATTTACTGCTGTAGGATATTTACTGGAGAACTTCAATGCTGCCCAATACGAAAAAAATACTACAGAATACTATTTCATGAAGAAAACTTGAACGGGGACTTCTCAGAAATGATATCTGATCAATATAATCCTGACATCATTTACTGTTGATGGTTTTTGGTATACCTCAGGGTATTATTTCATATTAGGCATGCGCTTACTATATCCAGTGGAGGATTGGATATATGATATAAAGTAAAGATATATAACCGGTCGATATATCTCTATCTGCTCGATATAATTCGGGTCCTGCGCATGCGCGCCCTGTTCTCATATCGCTACCCCCGATCAACGAGCACCTCGCAGTGTTGCCAGAAGGTTACTTTCGTAACCTTTTAGGTTACAAAGGTAACCTACAAGTAAAGTAAGTTTGATTTTTGAACTGCTTTGGTTACTTCTAGGTTACACTAATGAAAAGGTTACTTTTAGGTGATTTTTCACCTAAACACTCGTTTAGAATTTTTGTATCTATTGACAGCAACTGTCAACATATAAAAGGGCTACCAACATACAATCTTTCTCTTTTCTCAGAGATCTCCTCCGACCATCATTTCTATGCTCAACAATCTGTCACTCTCACTTCCATCGAGTAACAACAATAAGAACCAAGTGTTCAATAGTTCGTTCCTTGTGCTCGTTCTACCATTTCACAACGCATGTGTGGAACGAGTTTTCAGGCAATTAAAACTGATGAAATCGGACCACAGAAATAGACAAAATACGGACACAATTTTTTTTTTTTTTACATTTAAGGGCTCACTTAACAGACACTTTAAAACTGGCCCATAATAAAAGGAGCACATATTAGAAGATTAGATAATTACATCATGAAAGGATATTCCTATAAAAACTGATAATTGTTCTATTATTATCGACCTTTAAATAATCTTGCAATTTAAATTGAATTCTGCAAATTAAATTGCAGCTTTGATGGCTACCAAAGTGGCAGTGAAAAATGCCACAACATTTAAGCCATCGAAAGCATAAATTCTTGTTAGAATAAAATACAGCAAATTGGCAATTTTTTTCCGAGAGAATAATTTCGAAAATTTTATTTGAGAACGCAGAATATTTTGAAAATAATTGAACAAAGTAAAGTTAATTGAATGCTCGCTGATCTCTTGGTGAAACTCTGTTTAGTATATTAAATAAAAACAATTAAATAAAAACACTTGGCTTGGTTTCACAAAATTTATAATGGATACTTGAAACTTGTTTCGGGATATTACCCCATTTTCAAAAACTAAACTGGTTTGTTTAAAAGTTAAACTAATGTTTAACTTATGAAAATGGGGTAACACTCCGAAACAATTGTAAAGTATTTATTATAAATGTTGTGAAACCAAGCCAAGTGTTTCCATTTAATTGTTTTGATTTAGTATAAATTGAACAAAATATGAAGGGATTCTAGTTATTGAAATATTTGGTCTCAAAAGAAGCATAAGTAATGTTAAACCAAGAATGTTTTATTGTATTATAAGCCTAATCAGTTTAAATAACCTAATTCGTCGTGTTCTTTCAATATCAGAGCATTGTATCTCCCAAGTATATTATTTCCAATCAAAATCCGTTTTCATCACGTGAAAGAACTTAAAGGGAAAACCCCGATAATCGACCAAGTATTCTCTTTAGCCAGTATGTCACACAAATTTAATAACTCGATCGCTGGAAGTGGAAACGTATTATCGCTAACATAATAAACTGCCAAGAGTGTGAACTTGGCTAAAAGCCACCTTTTCGTTGAGGCGTTGTCGGGTGTTGAAGATAATGAACTTACTGATTTTCCGATTTTCCAAGCAGTAGCGTATCTTACACTCCGAGGAAATCCAATACAGATGAAAAATAAGACATTTTTTCATTTAGTGTCGCTGAAAGAGAAAAACTGTCAGTTACTTCGAACGGATTTGCTCCAAAGTAAGCCTCCTCTTCATCACCACTGAAGAAGAGGAGGCTTATATTTAACAGCTTCAAAAGCTGTAAATACTCACTAATCATATAGTTGAAACTCAATAACACTAAAAATATTAATAATAAGATTTGCAAATAAAAAAGATTCAGCAAATGCAACACTTGCTGAATAAAAACATTCTGATTTAGATCTTCAGAGGGTTTGCAAAGAAAGTTTGGATTGGAGAAATGTAAAAGGTTGAACATAGGAAGGAAACAAATTTTGGAAGATACCGTTTTGCTTAATTTTATTTACTTATACTTACATTATACTTCCTTGGAGAATGGTGAGATTCATAAATAGCTACGATTTCAGCAAGTTAAGACTTTGAGAGCCAATAAAGCTGAAACTGGGGTTGAGGAAGAATATCGAAAAGGGTGAAGAGCTCTACAGAAGTTCTACAGTTTGAGTTGGGTGCATTGAAACTAATACTAGCAATAAACACCTATTGCATACCCGTCCTTATGTATTCCTTCGGTGTATAGAAATGAACAAACATACTATTGGGGTTGTAAAATACGTCTTACAAACTAAAATGATAAGATATGCCTCATATATCATTCGAGATTTTCCACCATGAGAAAGACTCTATCGCGAAAGCAAGTCAGACGAGGCACGAGGGTTAACCTACATTAGCAATTTACACTCACGAAAAATCATAAGATCGAAAGTCTTTTCTTCGACTAAGTAAAAACATTTGATTTAGACAAATTAGTAGCCGAAGCAGATGAGAATTATTCACTAATCAACCTCATTGTTAGAAACCAACTTCAAGATGATCTCGGACTTATAAGAACGAGAATATGGGCCTATATGGAATTTAGTGATAAATATCAGAATGAACTATAATACACTACCTATACAGCAACCATATATTGCCAAGAGCCATCAAACAGATGGTTTTCTAACGAAAGTCCTATACCCTGAAGGATCTAGTTCCGTAGACACTAAGGATTAAGTGGTGAATATCTATAACTATCTATATCTGAAACTATCTAGCATATAACATCCTGATGAAGTGTGATGGCTAACACAGATCATCTGCGATGACACAATAAGGTCTAATAACGGACTCGTGAACTCTGCAGGGCTCTAGTACGGACATTAAAGAGGAGCTTGAGAACGATAACTACAGACTATACTAGACACTATACTACGACCGGTATATTAAGACCGATAGGCAGGTAACAAATAACCGACCTCATCAGATATTGTAGAGGTCAAGTTTGATGACTTATCACCACTTGTTGACATGTATGTAAGTGCAAAATAAGAAGAACTTGCAGGTGGATAAATGCAAGGAGAACATGCAAACCTGGAATTGGAAATCAGACTGGACATTTGCACAAGATTGAATGTTTGTGACTGTCTCTACTATAGGCCTGATACCTAAAAGCATACTATGGAGTTCTGTCGTTAATGCACTAGCTCACACACCAATGCTTGTTCGTAATTTTTTGGCCAAAGACAACACCGTAATCATCCGACTTTTTTATTTTCCCAAAACGAAAGAGAACAATGAAAGTAAAGCGTTTTGTCACAATTGATGAGATAATGACGAAATCGAAGAACGAGCTGATGACCATACCAAAAAGCGCATTTCAGAAATGCTTCGTGTATTGGAAGAAGTGCTGACTTAAGTGTATTATATCTGAGGGGGATTACTTTGAAGGAGACAATTGGATATTGATGATTAAATAAATATTTTTCGAAAAAAATCACAATTCACCTTTCCTTTTGAAGAAACCTCTAATATCATATCTAGAATAGGAGAACTTTAGCAATCTGCTTCAAAAAGTTGAATTCGAAAATTTTCACTTCAGAATCGTTTTCATCGAAAATCGTGAGAAATGTTCTCGGATTTCACTACTGTTTTCAATTAAATTTGGAACTTACTAATCTTGAGAAAGTTCTTCTGAAAATACTACATATTAGATGAGTTTCAATAGTTCTTCAGTTTCTGCAAAAAAGTGACGATGTATACTATATTCTCTGGTACTTACGTGTTTTCCTCTTTAGCTTCAAAGCTATCGGAGTTGTAGACAAACACGATTTTTCAGCTTAGCTTTACTGTATAATAGGTATACTTTTTTACCCCCTCTTTTCGTAATCAAATAGCGGAGATAGCATTATCTGCATATAAATCTCTAGGTTTCATTCTTCGAAATGTATGTTTTGAAATGTGAGTACCTTAAGAGTTCTCTTTTTTGCATTTGTTCGGAGTAAACTGTAATATGCTGCACTGATTTAGAATCCTTGGTATACCTGGCATGTAAATACTATTGAGACTATGCAGCGGTATTTGGCGAAATAGGTTTGGTTCAAAACTGACCGTCAATGCCCAATGAGAGGATTACATAATGAAATTCAATACAGTCGAAGTGTAGAATTTAAGTTAGTATCGATGTATGGATTGCAAAAAACAAAAAGAAATAAATATAATTTTTTTTATAAATTCACGCATAATGATGTTGACTACCCAGAACTGTTGAGTAGTTTACCATTTCTAGTTCCAAGACTCAGTAGCGAACTAGATTTCACTTTCTACTCACAAACTGTAATACAAATACTTTATTTAATTCGCCCATATTTAGATTATGTCGCCTTTATAATGGTATTTGCCGTAACTGCGATTTGGGTAATGACACCCTCTGTTCAATTCAGAGTGCTCTGAACTAGGGCAAACTATCTTCTGTTTCTCTTCGAGGTTGTGCAGTTTGAGGGGTGTACAAATATAAGTGGGAATTATTATACTTGTAACAATTGTTGATGCAAGTGTAATGTAATTTACTTCTTAAGTTACTTCTTTTCAAGAGTGTTGCGTCGCCAGATCTGCGATTTTGTTCTACCATTTTGTTTAATCTACCAAAGTATAGAATAAATGAGATCCAAAACAAATGTAATAGAGCAATGAGAATAATATTGAAGGGCAATCGTTTTACGCTGATTGAAAATATGCAAGAAACTTTGGAATTATTATCTGTGGGTGATAAAATATGTTTTCATGTCTTTGTTTTCATATACAACATCAGGAATAATTTACTTCCGGGATATATGCATGAGAACTTAAAGTATGTAAATGACTGCCACATCTATAATGTTAGAAATTCTGAATATTTCATGTTACCAACATATAGCACGTTACGAGATAAATCGGTATTATATGGAGGTTTGGTTAAATTTAATAGTTTAAAGTGCCAAAAGATTTAAAAAACAGTGTTGATATCAAAGAATTCAAGAGAAACTTAAAAAAAATTTTAATGACATTTAAATTGTGAATATGGATTATGTTTATATAAGTTGATATATGGCTTTGGCTGGAATAGTTTGCTTGTTATTGTTTTTGTAGTAGCGTTGATGCTAAATAAAGACTTATTAAAATAAATTAAACTCTTGGCTTAATGTTTCACGATTTATTTAACAATATGTATAGAGCGTTAACATGTTTCGAGCGTTAGCTCATTTTCAAGACTCGAAACATGTTGACTATACATATTGTTAAATAAATCGTGAAACATTAAGCCAAGAGTTTAATTTATTTCAATATTCAATTATGTTTCACCAAGAGTTAAACGAGAATTCAATCTCATTCATTAAATAAAGACTTATTATCATATAATTTTGGAAAACAATTATGTTTATTTATTCGTATAACTTACACCAATCATCATTTTCATATCCCGTCTATAATTTCAAACCATTGACCTCAATACTGCGAAGGGAATATTATCGAAGATATTTTTCAGTGGTGAAGTAGTTGCGACCGTATCTGAACCTTTTAAATGACCATATTCCACATCAGAAACATTCATTCTGTCAATTTTCCAAAAAATTTCACTAGAATTGACGCAGTAAAACGTTCTCAGAGTTAGATCGCGCGATTCCAATCTAAATTTCTCCACTGCAGACCATTCTAATAACAGCACAAACGCAATATCTATTCCATCTCAAGGAATCAGCATAATATATGTTACGAGCGATATCTAAACACAGACCGGAATCCTGTAATTAAATCCGGCATAAATAAGAGCACCGGCTCGGCAAAATACCACGGGAGCGGGACGGTGCGGTACCCCGCAATTACCGCGCGGCTATCGCGCAGCATCGGGTGTTAAATGGGCGCGACTTGAAATCATTATACTAAAATATCGATGTATCACTATACCCAGTCGGATTCACACCCCGACATCCGCGATCCCCCCAATTAGAAGCTGTAAATTAAAGATGTACATACTCCGGGGAACGTTATGATAGCGTGTGGTATCAGCGTTTCGGTTTCTGTGTCGAGATCGCACCGATTGAGATTAGATATTTCTTATATAAAGGAGGTATCGAAACTACAAATGCATTCCCCAAATTCAACGGATGGTATTGTATCACATTTATAAAACACTATTTATTGAATCAGCTTGCGTTAGGTGTGTGTTTGTATAAACTGTCACATAACGAAATAATATTATGGTGCCTCTAACCAGTTCTCAGCAACTTAATTTATTCTTGCAATTTCTTAATTATCTTGCGCCATTATTTAAAAGCCGCCGATTAAAACTTCATCAATTAATTCACAGTGTCCTTCCTATCTCTTTCTAATATAAAATTAGGGTGGAAATATGCCTGTGCTTCGATGTTTGAAGAAGCCTTAGAGTTATTCAACCTCAGTATTTGATACAAGGAGATTTTGTTGAAATTTTCTCTTTTTAACGTAATTGGTCAAGATCCTCAAAATAGTGCTTTATAGATCTGATAACTTCTTCGCTGCTCTGTAATCTTTTACTGCCAAGCCATTTTTTGAGCTTAGGAAACAGGTAATAATCTGAGATTTAGGAAGAATGTGGTATCAATTCAAACTTCAATTCGTGGATTTTGGGCATGGTAATAATCTACAAATGCGCCGGTGTATAGTGATTAAACAAATTTTTTTTCTTCGACAAATGAGGTCGTTTAACTTGCACCTCGTCCTTAAAAAGTTGCAATAAGTCTGCGTAGTATTGACCAGTGATAGTCTTAGCCTTTTCGAAATTATGAATGTATATAATACCTCTCGCATCCCAAAAAACAGTAGCCATAACCTTGTTTGCCCATAAAATTGTTTTTGCCTTCTTTGAAGTTGGTTCCCCTTTCCAACCCATTGTTTTGACTGTTCTTTATTTTCAGGAGTGTAGTGGTGAGCCCAAGTCTCATCAACAGTTTTGAATCGATGCAAAAATTCGTTTAGATTACGCCTATGCAGCGCCAAATTTTCGGTGAAAATGTTTTTTCGAATCAGTTTTTCGTCGAGGTTTACCAAACGCGGCACCTACACATAGCTTTTCCATGCTCAAATGGTTGTGCAAAATATTTCGCACACGTTCAGCTGAATCCTACAGGTCTCGGCTATCACATGCCTTTCAAATATGTGGTCTTTCTATCCATCAAATGCATCAAATCCTATTTGATGGATTTTCTCAATCATTTCTGAAGTTGTGACCTCAATGAGCCGTCCTGAGCGAGGCTCGTCAGTGCTGCTCACCTGACTCATTTTGAATTAAAAAACCCACTGCTTAATAGTTGAATATGATGTGAGGCAGTCTCCTAGTGTTGAATCCATCTCTTCTTTTATATGTTTTGGTATAAAACCTTTCAAATAGAAGTATTTAATGAGAGCACGTTCCTCCAATTTTTCCATTTTCACGAAAACAACGGAAACGTTCGCGCAATGTTCTCTCAAACGCAAACTAACTTAGCGATTAGTCTGACACTTACATATAGGGTGTTTTTTTAGAGGTATAGAACTTTAAATTACAATAAAACAACGATGGATTATTCGATTGACAAGAATTTTTTTTTATTCGAAAGATAATCTTGTGGCATTACATTTCAAATATAATTTCTGGCAAATGACCGCCACGACTGGCTCAGATGTAGTCCAATCTTGACGTTCAATTTTCGATGACATTTTCCAACATTTGTGGCCGTATATCGGCAACAACACGGCGATTATTGTCTTCCAAATGGTCAAGCGTTTGTGGCTTATCCGCATAGACCGATGACTTTACATAGCCCCACAGAAAGTAGTCTAGCGGTGTTAAATCACAAGATCTTGGAGGCCAATTCTCAGGTCCAAAACGTGAAATTAGGCGGTCACCAAACCAGGTGTGAGTCTATGCATGATGACTTGCCAAACCAAACTGAGAATAAATCATTTCTCAGCTGTCAAATCGGTCGCCATCTTCAACAGTAATGCCAACTTAAAGTTCTATACCTCTAAAAAAAAACCCATTACAAGTCCAGTAGGAATGGTACTGTAGGACGCCGCTTCAAAAATAGACCTAGTGGCGCCATCTCTTGGTCAGACCGGAAACTTTTCATCCCACCCTCCTATCTGCGACACATTTCCATGACAAGTTTATCACTTGTTTGGGTATCTTGATATCTTCCAATTTTCCAATATGGTCTTTCTATATTTTGTTTGTCTTTACTTCACTTCGTTGTTAATCGAATACATAATGAATTTATATTCTTATGCTCTCATTTTTTATTTGATCACTAGGATACAACCTTTTAATCTCCTTTTTTTAGGAATTCTATATCTGTTTGATGAATTCTTTGTTACTTTCTTCGTTATGGTTTGATTTCAATATGATTTCCTTGTAATGTTTCCAAGTCTACGCATTGAAATTATCCTGGTTCAGTAAATAAATTACTATTTGTAAATTACTATTCAGTAAATGAATGACTATTTGCATTGCCAATATGATTGAAATCAAAGAACTATGTGATACCAACGTATAAAAAGTACAATTATTAGATATTATCTACGTAAAATAATATAATTCGAATTATTCTTTCAAATTCACAAAATTAATCAATTCGGCATATGTTGGAGTTTATCATTTGCTGCAGAGACTTGATGCGAGTGACATTAATTACATATTGTTCAATTTCGTTTCGGTTTTTTGGACCAACTGTATACGTTTGCGTTTCCTTAATAACGTATCGCGGTAAAACAGTTTCCTACTGTTCATTTCGAAATAACACAGAGATATCTCTATTTGGCCGCGAGCAATCACACTGAAAATGTTCTGTGGTCCGCCGGCTAGTCATTTCTATGCTTATCTTTCTGCATCGAGCGCTTAAACGCTGGCAATAGGCGGATCAGGCTGTCGTTGCGGCATCCGGAGCGAAGGACCATACAAGAATTATGCGTATTTTATGCGACGGCGGTAAAACCTCCGTAGACCTCTATAGAAATAATATAGCCGAAGGGATTTTCAGTTTTCATTTGACATTCTCTTGATCAAATATAGATTAAATTTCTATGATAGATCAAATGTAAATAACAGTGTTTTCTAGAGATATATAAAATAGCATCAGATTATCAAAAAAAATTCATATAGATGGAAGTTTCAAACATATCAACCTCGAAACATGTAGGTACATTGAAAATATTTTGATACAAAAATTTCCCTTTTATCCAATTGATAAATGTAGTGAGAATATTATGAATTCATATTCAAGTCGCAATTAACAAAGGTAAATAAAAAACAAGAATTCAAACTGAACTAAACTAAAGATATCACATACTAATAACATGAACTTCAAATATTAAATCATTTTTTGAATTCATTGATGTAGTTTGGAGTTTCCTTGAGCTATTGAATAGAATCACAACTAGAAAAATGAACTATAAAATTTATCCTAAATTGATTTCCACCAACATATTAAATTGCTATGTTTGTCTATTTGAAGAATTTTTTAGATTTTCGTCCGCTTATTCATCTCAAAGTTGATCAAAAAGTTTTCTCCAAGTTGTTTGGGTGGTTCAAAAGTCTGGGTATGAGTGTACCTAATCATTTTGAAAGCTATTGCTCCTGCTATCTAGCAGACATTTGGATCTTATGCACATTTTGTGAGTAATTACAGAAACGTCGCAACCAAGTAAGTATATATTGAAAAAATGGGCTTTTATGAAAAATATATACTGTCCCTTAGCTACAGAATTGATCAGAAAAATTGAGAATTGATCAACAGAGAGAATGCCACTCGAAATAATGAACAAATAAACGGAAAATCTCATTAGTTCTCATAGCTGCTGGCAATTACTAACCCTTCAGGGAAGAAATCGGGAGTCTTCGCAATCTTGTAGATTATGACATTGACGAAAAAATATAAGTACAGAGTCGTATCATCAAGATTGCATTCATTTTTGCACTGGATATAAAGAAATTTTATTTATAGTTTATGAAATTTATATTATATAATAATTATATTATATTATATGAAATTTCCATATTATATTATATCATTCGAAATATGCAACACTAAAACCTTTTTCATAGAACTTTGAGTTCTTTTTGTGTCTATAACTAATGCAAAATTACTTTTAACTTCAATATTATACTTAGTTATATCTGTTTCGAACTGAACCTAAAAATTATACGTATCCGATATGGTCTAGTGGCTAGGATACCTGGCTTTCACCCAGGAGGCTCGGGTTCGATTCCCGGTATCGGAAATATGTTTTTAGAGAGCTCAGTTACCGAACACTATAGAGACTTAATACGCAATTGGTTTTCTGGTTACTGATAGGTTCGATTCCCACCGAGTTCTTGAGCAGTTCCGAATAGGTCTCTAATCTTCGCTTTTACGAAAATAGCTGAGTTCGAAAAGTTTGAAAATTTACGAAATAATTGAGTTCGAGGAAAATTAAAGTCCAGATTCTCTGGACTTTAAAGAAAAATTATTCCTCTGCATTAAACTGGACCACAGTTGCACACTTGTTTAAACATTGTAGGAAAATAAAATTCACAGGCTCTATAAAGCTTTGTAATACTTTGAAGAAACTATTTTGAAGTGAGTTCGTCACATTTAAAACCTGGTATTTAAATTTTGATCAATTGCTTTTTATTGTGTACAATAGGAAATTTCTTGAATGAATTGAAATTTGAACACTAAAATATATTTTAAATTATTGAACATGTTATGAAAATTATTTCGAGGAAAAATACAAAGAAAATAACTCTTGCTGTATATACAAAGTCTGCAAATCATATATAGCTCAACAAAGAAAACAAGTGCACTTAATTCAGCTTCAAAAATCAAAATTACTCAGTTATCTTGAAAGATATTGTTTAGCATTTCAAATACTTTTTCGAAATCGATTCTGATGAACATGTAGTTGAAAAAATTACCCCCTCAATATTTTAAAATTACATTTCTCAGATTAAAAGAACCTAATGCAAATAGAGAAACTCATTTCGTTCAAGATAACGGGAAAAAATTCAATAGAAATTGAACAGTGTTAATTTACATCAGTCAATTCATTGAAAAAACGAATAGTCAATTTGAAAATTTGTGCCCTGAAAACTAAGAAAACAAACTCAATAGTTATAATGAAATAGTAGTGAAGCTAATTTTCAGTGGATATTTTGAATTATTTCAAATTCAATTTCTTAGGAGTCGTAATTTGTGTGAATTTTACAAATAAAAATCACTTTATAACAGGTGTTAGTAATTTTGTTTGAGTTTTCGTTTTTTTTGTGTAAGTAATGCACCTATTTAATCCTCAATTTTTGTATATTCGGAATTTAATTTTCATTTTGGTTTTGTTTTCCAAAATAATATATTTCTTCCCATTTTATTGTTCAATAAAAATTGGAAAATGGCCTGTTTTCCATAAAGTGCTTTTGTAAAAACCCTAATTATTTTATGACCATGTTCATGACCATTCTATTTTATACCATTTTTATGTATATATATATATATATATATATATATATATATATATATATATATATATATATATATACTCAGTACCTATAATATGTATATTCCATATACACTCGTAGATGTTTAGACAAACATAAATTACCGAAGTAGGTATTTGATTATTCCGGCATATAAAACTCCAAACATGAATATATCATAAGTTTATAAAAACAGTGATGAAGCTTCAGATACTCAAGTCCACCTCTGGTAAGTTCCCAATCTATTTACTGAGAGGACGAAGATCTGCCGATATTAAAGGGCATAGATTTCTGGAGTATGAAGTCACGTGGCGTATCCTGTAATTTGTCGAAAGCTTGACGTCCAACTCGTTACACTTCCCCCATTTTTCAGTTCACACGCAGACTAATTTCTGAACTGTTTCCATTTATCTAATGATCTGGTGTTGAGTTTAATGGCTTTTCTAAAGGCAGCACAAGGTAACACGAATTAAATGACATAGAATAATTTTAGAATTCGAAAAAAATATATTGTGATCCGTTGTTATCTATAACGATTATTCTGAATATATACCTTTGAGTGACGTCAGTTCGTACAGCTGGAGGATATACGGTCGTGTGAGTTCTCTGGAATACCTCAGGGTTCTAATCTTGAGCCACTGTTAATTATTCTGTTTGTGAATGATCTGATGGATAATATTGACACACGACATTCGATGTTCGCGGATGATTTGAAACTATGTATATCATAAATATATGATCAATTGTATACAACTTCAGTTCAGGCTGGACCATGTTGCCAGTTGGTATGAAAATAATTATTTGAGTTTGAATGTGTCCAACTATGATGTTGTTACTACTTTCACGAGGAAAAAAGATCGTATTAAGTGGTATTATAGCGTCGGTGCTAAGGTTCTTACTGTTTCTGATAGGGTGAGAGATCTTGGTATAGTTTTCGATCAGAAATTTTCCTTCATTCCACACATCACCCAACTAATTTCATCTGCAGGGAAATATATGGATTCGTTATACGCAATGGCAAATATTTCAATAATTCCTCAACATTTATGAGACTATTTGATGTCCTAAACCGCAGCAAGTTGGCAGAATGACCTGGCATCCTATTTATACTTGACATCAATATCATCTTGAGGGCATTCTCGGAAGGTTTGGAGGGATAATTAAGTTTATCCACAGAGAGGAGTCAATCATGATTGTTTATTGAGTCGATTCAGTTTATTCTCATTGCAAGCAGAAGAGAAGTTTTATCACTCAAATTCTTGAACAAATTAGTGCACAACAGTATTGTCCTCCTCACTTGTCTGCTTTGAAATTTCGTGTTCCTAGGCAAACTTCTCGTACTACAGAATTATTTCTCCTGGAGATTTCAAGAAACAACCCGCTAATACAATCCCTCCATTTATGGAACCTACATTCAACACAGTTGCTAATAAATGTAACATTCACTTTGATTGAATATACTTGAACTTTTGACTCATTTACATTTCATTGACAATTCACTTTGACTCCATGGCAGTTGTTATTAGGAGTTATATGTACAGAGGAAATTGGCTCAAATGAATTGAATGAGATTGAGTTTTTTGCAATATTTCATTCAATTTGAATATTTAGTTATTATTTACTTTTTAATTTTTTAAGATCAAATTGAGCTCATTGTTATGTTTCATTTCATTTTATTTATTCAGTTATTATTCAGAATTATGTTATTATTTTCTGTAATTGGGTTTTATACCTGTTGAAAATAAAGAACTCATTATTATTATGTAAAAAGAACCGAATAATCTAGTCTACTATAAATGAGTCAATAATCGTACATTGGCAGGTTCAGAGAGTTGGAGGAAGAGAAAAATTTCTCATAAAATTCAGTTTGGACGAAAAATTTTGCTTTGGATTCATGAATTCAATACAAGATATCTAATATACATATTACACCTAAATCTATAGCAGTGATTCTCAACGAGTTGTCCACGAACCACCGGTGGTTCGTGAATACTTTCGAAATGCTATCAAGGAAGTCATAACAAAATTGAAAAACCTTGAAGTTTCTCTAAGTGTTCTCATAAAAATAATTGAAAAATAATCCTTAGCTCAGTGCAACTCAACCACTAAGAACTATCAGCAACGAAAAATAACATGTTTAATTTGAAGATACAACATAGTCTTTTATTTATGAGAAAAAAACCTGATGAAAATTTATCACACCCTCAAAGTTCAAAAGCAGTACAAAGATTTTGTCAAGTGGTCCCTCATAACCAATACGTTAAGGACCACGGATCTCTACTGAAATCAGAGACTGGATGCAGAAGACTGGCTAAAAAGTACGAAAGAACTCTTTTCTTCATAAATTCTGCAATAAAATTCGATAAAGAAAACAAAAAATTAAGAATTCTCTCAAGACTCATCGGGTAGACGAAACAGATCATTTTCAATGGTGAAATATTGAAAATACTAGGTTATGCAAATGGTGAACCGGAGCTAAAATGAAGAAAGAGTACAACTTATGAATGAATATCATTTTAATCACTCAATTCAAATAACGTATCAAATTGAAGGAACAGGGACGATTTAATAGCCTGAATGAATTTCGAACTTTCTTGTAGGTTTCCTCGATAATCGTTATAAAATTTCGTTCCATTGCGTTCGGAAGCATGCCATAAATATTGTCATAGGAGTCGTAAATCCTTAGATTAGATAGCAAACATACTAATTGGTTTGATTCTTGTCAGATCCAAGACGATGATATCATATACACATTATTGTAGAGTTTTTGTGATAATAAGATCTCTCATTTCTGACCGGAGCTTCCTGAACCAAGAATGAGGTAGGTACTAAATTAATGACTGAAACGAGTTCTTTCCATTGACGTTGAATGAATTTCAGCAACCGCATCGAGTAAATCAAAAGTTTATAAATACCCCAAGTGCGTAATTCCACCAAGCCCTCATCACGAAATCAGATTAGATAGGTACATTTTGAAAACAGGATAAAGGTCCACCGCAACACCCAGTGTTTGTCCCAATTAGCCTAATTGCTGAACCGACCCCAATTCGTCATTTGGGTGGCAATAAAACGTAAAACAAATGAGTCCGCATATTCATATTTAACGAAGTTGCACGCAAGATTAAACTTGATTTAACTAATTGTTACAATCTAATCCGCATGTCGGATTTCCTCTCTATTTTTCGGTTCATTTCTGTGGGGGAAGTCCAGTAGATAGGTAGACCAAACATCTCACGAAAAACTAAAAACGAAAAAATATATATGAGAGATATAGATAATAACTTTTTCTACTCTGAAATGAATAAGAATTATGAAATAATAATGAAAATAATTGTCAGTATAGTGAAATGTGTAGGTTTACTTCAATAAAGGTGGTTAGAGATCATGGTATTTCTATGGTTAGTGATGGTTAAATTATAAACACCCCAAATTTTATAGTTTTCGGTAAACTTAAAAATTTCAAAATTTCTTGCCACATGTATTTCTCAATGTTCTATTTACAATTTCCTCAACTTTGTTTGATTAAAATTAATGAAATTTATATCTCTTTTTCATCGAATTCCGTGAGTAATTCGTGAATATGACAAATGTGTTATTCATATACTCTTATTCAATGATTCCAAGATTTGAGATGTACATAAATCTATGCATTATATAATGAAACAATTGTTAAGCCAAGATTTACACATATATTAAAAAGAATACTGCATGACGTACGTTTCGATGAGATTCACCTTTTTCAAATGCTACGTGCAGACTAATGACATTTCTCGAATACATACAATAGGTAAACTTAAATTATGAATACAGAGAAAACAGGTAGAAGGGATCAATTCATACCTACTGAACTACTATATAGGAAATTAAGTAATTTTGAAAAAATAAAGAATGGGGCTTGAGGTATGATCGCTTTGGCTGTCTCTTAATCGATGAGAGGATATGTGAGAACTGAAATCGTTGCCATTCATTGTTGGACGTGGCGTGACTGATGAGTACCTTGTAGTACGAAACAGTGACTGTCTCAGGCTTTTTATGAATGTACGCATCGATTTCAAGAGTCTCTAACATTTATCCCAAGAAGGATAATGGAGATTCCAATTTTCTCTAACATTGATCCATAGAAGGCAATGGATACATCCCGTTGTTCATGTTTCACATAGCCAAATCTGCTATAATGTTCTTTCGAATATCTTAAAGTGTTATTATCTACAAGTGCGATAATATAGCTCGAGAACTATAGAATTCTTTTTCTTGTAGTGAATTCCTGATATATATACATATATTCAAATTGAGTCATTGCCTGTTTGAGATAGTTTATTTTGAATGTTTTTAGCAATAAAAGCTTCTTTCAATATGAAAAACTTTATTTCTCGTTGCCTGTTATTGCTGAAAACATTCAAAATATATATATATATATATATATATATATATATATATATATATATATATATATATATATATATATATATATATATATATGTATATACAACTTCATTGAATGGCAACTGGTTACAGTGTTTCCTTAAATATTAACAAACAGTAGAAGCACATAAGCAACAGAAATCCATTTCAAAATATATGTATTCTTCAGCATATTATTCCTAAGAATGTTTTGCTTTCCCTTTTTTGTTTATCTAACAATAACTTTTCCATTTGTGTTCTGAAATTCAATAATTTCATCATTTTGTATTCGTTATTCAGTTGGTTTGAATATTTACAGACCAAGTACGAAAATGATTCCTGAAACTGTACGGTAATATGTTTTGATATATTTATCAGCATAAATATTCAAAAAATCAATATTAATCTTATATCATAGCTATTGTATATAATGATTATCAATATTCCTTCATATAGTTCGATATATCATCGTTTGAATCACTTATTTTCACTAGAACTTTTTCCTCCCTGTTTCGAAACCCCAGCTTTTGGGTAGCGACAGTAATAGAATTAACATTTGACTAACTCGCAAAAGGCGGTACGCAATGTTTGTCGTGCTTATTATTTTTGCATGTTGTGAAGCGGGACTCGTTGTAGCCAGGACGCCTCCTCCATATTTTCTACCCTTACCCTTCACTGATTTTGTCCCATATGCCTGCACGGTTTATCAATTTGCAAATTTTGTTTGAGCGGAAATATTCCCCAATGTGTTGAATACCTAATTTCAAATTTAATGCAGGGATTCCTCTGCACTGCTGAATGGTAAGTAAACATATATTTTATTTCTTTTTTCCAGAATTGTTTTAATTTATGCTTTTATTGCTTATGGTAATACACTTTTACAAATCTCAAAGATGGGTGTATTTTTTGTTATTTCATTTCGATGTCCAATCAAAAAAGGTGAATGGAAATGTTGACACTAATCACAAATTAATGTTTAGTGTTGATTTTATCAAAGTTTGTATTATTATAATCTGGAAAAGCACATTTTAAAATTTGATTTATCATATTGAATTCAATGAAATTAATATTGAAAGCTGTATTTATTGCCTATTGTCACGTGACTGCAAACGCACATGACGTCATCAACCTGTAAAGAAGCGGCAAATGCTGTTTGTTTACCTCTCAAATTCTTGATTTGTGTTCATACCGACGAAATAACTGTGAATTACTCAATATCAATACCACCATGGAGACTGGATTCATCAAGCATATAATTTCAACTTGACAAAGGTTCTTTGAGGGTAGCAATCTTTTTTGCAACAAATGACGAAAATGGTGCTGTCAGCTCACAATGCCATAATTGTGTAACATCGAAGTGATCCTCACAAAAATAGGCAGTAGTTTTTGTTGCCAATGCTCTTATATCTCTTCTAACAAGTCTAATCTCTCTCCTGAGTTTCCTATCTTTCAGAATTTGAATAAACATTTTTTTTAAAACTTCGCATTCATTTTGATTGTTTGTATTTACTTTCGTATGAAGAAAAAACATGAACTTAATATATCATGAATTACAGGACGATGTTTGGGAGTTGATGACGTCACTCGGCAGTTTTGACATCTGCGGAGTGTTTTGGCGGGAAATTTTTAATTTCTGATTAACTTAGATTTCCCAGTAAAAGATCGTTTTTCTTGATAAACTCGAGTCAACCTTCAAAAAGCTAAGCCTGTGAACTTTATACGTCCATATATCTGTTTCGTGAATATTTTCGAAAATATTGGAAGACTTGTTCTCTGTTTGTAGTACAACATTTGTGTTTTTAACATTTATTCTGTGTGGGGTCGAGGGGGACACACATGAACCAAAAAATGTTATACCAGTAATTCAAATTTAGGCGAATTATCAATAATTCTATATTATAATAAGTTTGATGCATCGAAGATGATTAGGTTGTCAAATCTATGGTTGAACTGGGGGTTCATCCAAATATCGTTCAAAATCTGAATATCTTCATCATTGAGAACTTAATTTATATAGATTTTTCGTCGTTATAAACCCATACTTTACACTCAAATCATTTTGACTCATCATTGGCATTTTTACATTAATAATAATGAATTAACGAAAATTCAAGCCTCTAAATACTCATCAACAAATGAGAAATACCGCTTTGCTGTTGCCAAAAAACGGTAAAAAACCGTACTGTAAATATTCTAGAAATTATCAACTGCTGCCTAAAAACCTCACTATCAATGCCTGGTCAATTTCTGATGTGTTTGTTCTGTCTCATTCACTCATTTCATAAATTTTGAAGTTTTGAAAAATATTCTATTCAATTTTAGAAAATTTGCTCTGATATGAACCTGGTACTGACAATAAACAACAAAAATAAAAAGGATAATCATATTTGGTGTAGTCGTTCGGATATTATGTGAGTTCATAACTTACAGCTACTCATTTTCAGTTGATATAGATTGTCTATCTATAAAATCAGTTATTCAAATGAAATCAAAACATTTCAATAAAAAATTACAATAGTGACCTACAGTTAAACGTCGGTTCCGAACGGCCAATGGGCTTGTAAGCAATGTAATTACCGAACAATTTAAACTATAAAATCATAGACAAACTTATACACCCATATCTTCTTCAGGGCTCGAACCCTAATCGTACCGCACCTTACTTACTTACTTAACAAATCTTTATTTACAAAATATTTACAATACATATATAATACATGAGTTATGCAAAAATTTAACATTATATAACTTAAACTAATTACATAATTCATTTTTCATTACAATCTTAAAATTTTTACATTTCCTGCATATTAGTTTTACTGTACATTTACTTCGTTTTTGACAAATATCGTCTTGATATATATAAGAGGGATCATATATGTGTAGATGATCGCTTTGCCTCTAGGAAATTATTTTTATGTTTTATTTTTACATTGTCATTATATTTACATATTTTAATTCTACAATACAGGAAACTATTTGCGAAAACCTGCTTTTGATACTCATGTCGTCTTATGTACCGCACCATAGTTGGGTGTTCTGCCAACTAAGCCACGGTACCTCCAACTTTATTAGTGATTCTGTCTGTTATATAGACTGTTCTTTACAAAAGTAAACTACCTACGTAGTTTTTCTTTGATCGTAATTTAAATCAGAAATCTTGGATATTCTATTGATAAAATATTCTACACCAATTACAATGATTATGATGGATTTTTGAGTTCAGAAGAAGAGGAAAATATACTATTTCATTTTTCATTTTTTCAGAGAAAAATATACTATTTCAATTTTTGTAACACTATGCCCAAGACGTAAGTATATATACGCTAGCGGATAACGAAACTCGCCACTGAGGGGAGCATTTTGTTTGGCGAAATGAGCCACTTAAGAGTTTAATAAAGGGAATGCTTGTTGTTGAACTAGAATATATAAACATATAAGTAAAAGGTGCTCCACTTGAATTCTCGTTTTTTTAATAAGTTTCTGTTGAAATGAAAATCTGCTATATTTATTTTGAAAGTCAAAACAGTTCGGCTAATTCCGCAACCGAAAAATCCGTATACCTTTATCAAAGAAAGTGCAATTCGGGAAAATAGCAAACGTGAGAGATAAATCTGAGATTTCAGCAGAGCTCATTGAAAGTGCGATCTCCACAACATGAATCAAATCTGCAGGGAGAGCGAGGCTTGTAAATGCCCTGTTACGACGCCCGCGCCGTCTAGATGGGCATCGCACAAGATGAATCACTTTATCAACTCGACCTGACAGCTGACAGTGTTTTGTTTCCCAACGGATGAGCCGGGCAAGTGCAATCTGAATTTAGCAAACCTTTCGCCTGCCAGAGCTTTGTTCGTTGAGAGGATGTTACACAGATTTATGAATTTTCCTCCACTTTCCTTACTCTCTCGTCCTTTCATCCCTTTCGACGAGGGAGATGATTAAAATCCTTCGTTCTCTCGGCCTTTATTACACCGCAAGGATAGCTTCATAGATTTTCACCTCTATTGCGAAACAATCTGTAACTGACAGGTATTATTTTATAATATATGTTATTATAATGTTATTATAATATATGTGAAGGCATTACACATTCGACAAAAATTTGAGCACATATTATTCGAATTGTAACAGAAATATTCGATATTAATTATGGTGATTGATATTATTCTTAATTATAATTTTATAATAATTGGTTTTGAAGGTCTAGTAAACAAATGGTAGACAAGGCAGAATGGTTCAATTCTTATTTACATTCGCGGTCTCAAAAAGTTAAGTTCAATGGTGTTCTTTCGGACAGCATAGGAGTTGATTTTGGCGTACCTCAGGGTAGGGTCTTAGATTCACTGCTATTCTCCTTATACATTAATGATATTGTTTTACATGTCAAAAAATGCTCTAATACGATTGTTTCCAGATGAAACAATGGTTTATGTTAGTGGTAAAATATCCAGACTATGACTATCCAGATTAATACAGACTTGGCAGCAATAAATGAATGACTAAGCGGTAACAGTTCATCGCCGAATATAACAAGTTCTAAATTTATAGTTTCTGGTGAAAGTAAAATTCTTAAGGTGAATAAATAGTAACGAAAGTATGAGTATTAAAATTGAAAACCATAACATTGAAAGGGTGAAACTTGTTAAATACTTAGGTGTTATGTTAGATGAGAAATTGAGTTTTAATGATCATGTCGACTCCATATGTTCTGAAATCTCCAAGAAAATCAACTCTTTCGAAAGAATTCGAAAAAATCTGAAGACATATAAGAAGTTATTGCTCTTTAAGTCAATAATAATGCCACACTTTGAATATTGTTCCACTCTGTTATTGGGATTGAGTAAAGAAAAAACTCAACAGTTACAAAAGTTACAGAATAGAGCTATGCGAACAATTTTGAAATGTAATAGATATACTCCAATCCAAAGCATGCTAAATTGTTTAGAACTAATGCCAGTTAAACAGAGACTACTTTTTGCTACATATATATTTATATTTAAAGTTAAAAACAAATTGTTCCTATATAGAGTAATAAAAAATGTAACACGTGTCAGTGATGTGCGTAGTTATAATACGAGAAATGCTGACAATTTCTACATGCAAATTTGTAAGCTTTCTAAACATAGGAATATTATATTTTATGAAGGAATCATTGCATTTAATAAATTGTATTATTATTATTATCATCATCATTATTATTATTATTATTATTATTATTATTATTATTATTATTATTATTATTATTATTATTATTATTATTATTATTATTATTATTATTATTATTATTATTATTATTATTATTATTATTATTATTATTATTATTATTATTATTATTATTATTATTATTATTATTATTATTATTATTATTATTATTATCATATACCTTCTTTTCATATCCTACATCTCACAAAATTTTTTACTTATTTTGTGTTGTTTTTATACCAAAAGTAGATACTTTTACTATCAACACAAAACGGATGTTTCTCTATATTTATTCAAACTTCATAAGGTGACGTCCAATTAATCACAGAAAGTAAAGCAAACACAAAGGAAAGATCCTTCTTCCTGAATGTTGAGTTGATTTGAATCTTGACATTTAATGGAAAATTGCATTAAAAACTTATGTTTCGTCATACTTAATTACTTATATGGATAATCGATGATGTAGGTACCTATTCTTCAGATGATTTTGAACATAAATATATCGTAAATAATCACTAATAATTATTTAGTGATCCCGCTGAAAGTGATGGCTTAGCTAGTGCGGCCTCTATTATTTTCTCTTCAGTTATTCTTCTCTTTTATTCTTATTTAAGTGACACTGATAGCTATATATAGTAGTCAATACTACTGTGTAGCTATTACTTTGTCTGACCTATAAAAGGGTTATCAAAATGATTGAATTGTATATAATAAAATATAATGAAATGAGGTAAATGAAATTAAAACATATTGTGCATATTATTTGACCCTTTAATATATAATCCCCTTCTTATTTATAATAATGAGTCAACTGTCACAAGATAGGTGAGTCAACTGTCACAAGATAGGTGCCTACCTACATTTCACGTTTTGTTGAAGCACAGAATATTCTTGACAAATTACTCTTTTCTCAGATAAATGTGCTATTTGAGGAAAAAAAATTAAATAACTGAGTGTTTCTTTAATATATAATAATCTGTTGTAACTATTCTTGGATTAGGTACTTCTATTAAGAAATCTACCGAGATAATTCTTAAGTATGAAACAATTCACAATTTTTTTGTGTATTTTCTTCATGAAATTCTTCAATATCAATGATGTAACTGGAACATATAACGCATTAAACATTACCACCAATTCTGGACGAAAGTTTTTTTTTATGTTGTTGAAGAATGAGAAAATTTAATTGGACTAGTTTTTCTAATAGTGTAACTTACCACCATTAGTGTTCGAACATTTTTCAAGGCGAAATAACTGATTTGTAGAACTAGAACCTATTTTCTCAATGTAGAGGTCCTAAGATCTAAATGTATTGAACACTTTGGAGTTACCTATGCCCTATTTGATCGTTGGACTTGAACTTCCTGGATCACTTCATGTAATACAAATTTAATTTCTGGTTGTATAATAAACATTTGGTAGGTAGTGTAGTGGACAGTAGCGAACGACTTACGAAATAAGATAAATGCCAATTACCTATGACTCATTTAGATCAATCCGGATGTGTTATTAGCAGTTAGTACCTATTAAAAACTTAATATAGGTTTTAGTAATCAAAAATTAATATTTCTTTGGTTTCTGTTCCTTATTGTAGGTACAAAGATGATGGAAAAAGTGAAATTCGGAAGCTGTTAGTCCTGGATATTGATTACCTAATCTTTGAATTTTGCTACATCTTTCATAAATACCTATTTTATAATACTTAGGTATTCAGGGTGAAATCAAAGATTTCATTTGCTGCCAAACTGAACTATATTTTCTCTTACAGAATAGGCTCCTATTTTTTTCTGAATGGAAAATACGTGGATATGAGACAACTGTGTAATGATCTGAAATAGTCATAAGCTTTTCATATTTTATTCGGCTTAGGCAACATGAAAAAATCAAATGAGAGGGGTTGCCAATTCGATATACCTAACCATTTATATCGATGTATGAACAGTATCTACCTATCGGTCCTCTATAAGTTGATATATACCCAATAGGTATTTCTATATTTCACTAATCCTTCATTTAGGTGATTGATCCCCTCTCCAACTTCGTTCATTCATGAGGATCTGCTTCGTACTAATAGATTCAAAGAAAAATTTATTTATTTGTGATTGTTACAAATGTTACCTACATATCGATGTTGAAAACATCGATATGTAATATTTTCACTTTCAGTCTATTTTTTCATTTGATATTTGTTCAATGAAAACATTCTATGTAATAGACTCTCATCCATTTCTGTTAGAAACATGTTATTACTAGATATTTGAATGATTTGATATAAATATGATATTCATTAGATAGAGCTTAGATGTAGGAAAAAAGATTCATCCTTTTAAAACCCTAGGAAGGTGTTTCCTAACATTTTTTTCTATGCTCCACCTTAGTCTTTCTTGAATTGTAATGCCCTCCAAAAAGGGTGAACAAGTCAAAATTGAGTAACTATCTATAAATATTTACGTAGCAATATTTTCCTACTAGGATAACCCATGATGATAATGGTTAACCCATTATCAAGAGTACCTATACAATGTTAGAGTACACAATGAAACTTCCATGTCATTTATTGAATCTTCTAGTTGTGGGTAGAAAATCTCTTTAATTCTACATAGTAGATATTTATTTATCTACTAGATTAAGATGTACCTACCAGAGTAGACTGTAGCTACTCATACCTACCTACCATAGAAATTCTAATTTTATTGATCAGGTCTTTCTATTTTAAAATTTTTATTCCCAAAAATTACATTTTGCCTTGCACTTCAAATATTGAATCATCCTCCGTTATCCGAATGACAATTATTCCCCTAATAATTAATATTAAAATATTCTGATTCTTTTCCAGTCATAAAAAGTATAACGAAGTTCCCTTCCAGTCCGTTTATCTTGTTAAAAAATTACGGTACAAATTCAATTTAAAACGCTACTGGTGACCCTCGGTGACATATTTCAGAATTTCGTAGCTAAATGTATGATATGTTGCGCCATCTAAACTTATTCAACTCAACTACAAGGGGCGTAGATTTATGTAGTCCCTGCCCATTTTACCCCTCATTTCCAAGTTGGTAAAGTCGAAAGGAGGAGATTGCCATAGTGGGGGTTGTAGAGGGGATGGTGTAATGGCCGCCGCTCCGATGTCATATATCCAGACAGATAATAAGAGGTATCTTATTATAAGCGAGAGCTACACTGTCTGCGGTAATGCTCCTAATTTGGTCCCATGGGAGGCTGGGGAATCATTCCCTCGAGACAGGGGGACCAATCAATTCCTCTCTCGTGTGTGAGCTTTACCTGCTGATTTATATCAATCTGTCGAAATTGAGGTTAGGCACAGAAACTTTATTTCGGTTTCTAGAAATAAATTTAAGTAGGTAGGTACTTCAAAGAGTTTCAGTTCTTTCAAGAGGAGGGATATCACTAGGTGTATGTTGGTATATCAAAAAATTTCGATATTAAATTCGATTTAGCAATGTTTTTTGTAGGTAGGTAGTGAATGAATCCATGAAATTTGTAGCTCTTGAAAAAACTTTCATACTTTATATATTTATTCTTACCTTCTCATGTTCCTTTACACTTTATATATTAATTCTTACCTTATCATGTTTTTGACTTGATTATTTCAACGTATTTACACCTACACATATTTAGCTACTTGGTATGAATAATTCCTGAAATACATCAGATTTCAGAGCCAAACAGCTACAACTTCATGAAAAACTACACTGCTTCTATTTAATAGGTACTTATCTATTCATCTTATAGGGGCTTTTAGGGTAGATACCTAGTTAAATATATCTAGGTGAATACTGAGTAAACTCTAGAAATTTATTCTATTCTTTTTAATTTATTTTTGCAATAAATTTGAAAGAGAAATGACATTGAATGAGAGTTTTCAATTGAAGTGGTAGTTTGATACTTGAAGGTTTTTCTGTCAAAGTCCACTCCCTTGGTGAAAGATGGTAGTCGAAGTCTTCTGTCTTAATGAGATTCAAGATTTTTTTTGACTTAATTATCCAAAATTTTTGAACTATTTTTGTATTGAACACTTCATCTTGAAAAGTAGAAAGGATCTGCATCTCTCTTCGTTATATATATTCATAAAAGCATAGGTATATTGTTCAACATCAAAAGATAATATAAACTTTTTAATAAATCAACAATTTCATGTCAGATTTGGTGAGATTTTCGTAGTCTCTCCTAACTTTCTAGGTTTTCTATTCTTCCCCTATTTTATACCATGGTATAAAGTAGGGGGATTTTCGATACCTAGACAGTGAAACCGTTCTTAAAGTGAAAAAATATGTCATTAATTTGGATGTCAAAAAATTCATTAAAATATGAAATTACAGAATTTTTTTATAATTTCAATTACCCATATCGATAATATGAACAAATAATACCTATATATGAAACTTATGAAAGTAGGTATTATTAGGACCTACGTCTTTTCTGGTTGACCGTCTCCTTATATCTGCATTCCTGATATAGTTATAAAGTGGGCGTTGGTCCCCTGTTAACTCTGAAGTAGCCATTTCTCAAAATTTCGATTATATGAATGATATGAACATATTAGAAGTACTTGGCTATAAACTCCATGAATATGGGTACAATTTTGATTGTACAGTAAGTCCTTATTGGCGCTTCCTTTATTCGCGTTTCCATTATTCGTGGATTAAAAAAATGCGAGCCAATTTCTATATTCGTGGCTATAGATTTCTTCATCGCGGATCTAATCGGTATTTTTGTGACTGGTACCGGAATTGTTTTGTTTCGGAATTTGAAACTTATTAAGAATTTAGACTATAAAGCAGATCTAGTTTTGGATAATGCACCAGGTCAATGGATTTGCTTCAACTTATGGACCTAGGGATAATCCAGGCCTTTAACCTCTATTACATTAGACGAACCTTCAAAGTCATATTGGATAATATGAAATGTGATCCTAATTAGTCCGGTCAAATTAGCTCCATAAATAAGGGTAAAGCTACATTAATTCGCACCCAGCTAAAAATTGGCATGAATATTGGAGACCCTATTACACACAATTTGTCAATTATCCACATCAATCCAACGTGTGCAAAAAAATTTAATCAAGGTCAAACGTTCCAAAAATCGGTTTTTTGAATTTTCCAGCTAAACGGTAAGTTTTATTATGAAAATAGGTGAGACAAAAATTATTCATTATGCAATTATCTGTAAAAATTGTTCATACACTTTTTTTCCTAAGAATCACCATTTCGGAGATATAGCGATGCAAAATGTTGAAAAAGTTGTGTTACTCATAATATGCACACGTTTCCGCGCCACCCTTGAGGTAGTGTACATGGCGCGTTTTTTTTTCACGTGGTTTCCCCAGTAGGCCTGATAATGTAGCAAAAGCTGTTATTACTCGAATTGAGTTTGAACATGATTTAGTTGCTGCCGAAGCTAAATATCATAAAGACTGTCATAATGCCTTCTTGAGACCAAAATTTTAATTTAATTTAATTTAATTTTAATTTTTGAAAATTCACCAAAACGTTAAGAATCAATGAGCTAGAGTTTCAAACAAAGCAGTCTGAAAGTTTCAGGTTAAGTTACCTAAAGATAACTGTTTATTTTGATATTTGACTTGATTTCACTTGTGATTTCTCTGTCTTATCAATAAACACTTGAAACACAAACTTCTTTCTAATCTCCGAAAGTTTGCCAACTGCAATACAAGTAAATTGATCAGATGAAAATTCACTTGTTCACTCAATTTCTAAAACCCCATTTCAATTGAAAATTACATATTGGAACACCCAGCAATCGCTCTCAAATTAAATAAATAATGTATTTATTTAGCAAAATTGCTGAATCATATTACAAAATATAACAAGTTAATTAAAAATTAAAATAATGAAAATAAAATACTGTGAATTAAGTTAAGTACCAATATATGTAAATAACATAATATAGTAGAAAAACAAAAACGTTATACTTAGCACCTAACTAATATTACATGATAATCATCAATTAAAGTACCAGCAGAAACAAAGCCCAATTGAATTAGAGTGACTTTAAACTGTATTGCATTTGGTTCAGATGAACGTTCTCAATAGTCTTTTAAATAATTTTAAATATTCACAGTTTCTTATATGTGCAGGAAGTCCATTAAATTCAATTAAACCTTTATACAAAAAAGATTTTAGCTTCTGTGTAGTGTTACATTTTCCGAGGATAAAGTCTGTTTTATTCCTTTTCAGTTTAAAAATGAACACTTGTACATTAAACACAAATCTTTGGCTAACAGATAACATATTTAACACATTAAGCATGGATTTGACAGGTGTATATCTATTACATTTTAATATAGATCTCATAGCCCTATTTTGTATTTTTTCTAATCGATATTGAGGACAATTAAACAATAAGGTACAACATAATTGTAAATGAGGAAGTGCAATGGCTTTATAGAGTGACAACTTTATACTCATAGACAAAGATTTGCCGATTCGTGATAAGAATCCTACTTTTTTCGAAAATTTTCTCGTTATATAATCTGCGTGTGCGTGAAAGTTTAAATTCGAATCCAAAATTGTACCCAAGTATTTGATATGTTCATCGTGAACAATGGCTTCCCCGTTTACAGAAATATATATATTATCAACCTATTAATTAGTCCAATTTATATCGAATTTCATTTCCGTTTCATTACTATCCACCGAGTAGGCTTACAATTCGTCTTATCGTTTTCTTTCCAAAAAAAAAACAAAGCAGTCAAATGTATGACAGTTGTTTGTATAGTATCCATTCTTATTATGAATTTCTAACCGCTGTCCAAAGCCAGCTCTTATTATAGATAGATTCCCGATAAAGAAGCCCATTCTCATTCAAACTTGAATCACATTATATTTCTTGTTGGTTCTTAAACCACTTGAAAAGTGAACGACGTATCATTATATTGTTATGATCAGACAAAGCAACAAACATGGGTCCGGACTTGCCGGACGTATTTTCGAGAAATGCGATATTCATCTGATCCTTTTCCGAGGACTTTTTGTTAAGTGAAAGATGGCCTGCTACTGTGGAACATATTTTATAAACGGCAGACAGTAACAGACATCAATTTCGACGTTAATATGAGCTCTATATTATGTGTGGGATTAAGTGTGAGTGAATAAAAAATAAATGAATTATTTCTGGAAAAGTATACACTGGGATCACCGTTTCGCTATTATTTTAAACTTCATTTATATTTCGAGATGTCTTCATGATGATGATAATAATAATAATAAGTTCTTTATTGTCAACAGGTACTCGTATAATACCCAATTACAGAAAATGATAACATAATGTTAAATAATAATTAGATAAATAAAATAAAAGAAAATAACAAAGAGCACTATCTAATCTGAAAAAACTAAAATAGTAACTAAATAATAGGATTAAATGAAATATTACAAATAAATCAATCTAAGTCAATTCATTTTAGACAATTTTCTTTACAAGAGTTTACATAACTCCTCATAATAACTTCTATGGAGTCAACGTGAATGTCACAATTATTGGCAACTCTATTGAATGTAGACTCCATAAACGAAATGGAGGTGTGTATTAGTATGTTGGTCCTTGGAGTCTCTAGATGGAATAATTCTGTAGTATGAGAATTTTGCATAGGAACACGAAATTTCAAAGCGGACAAAAGAGGAGGACAATCAATAGTGTGTGCAGTAATTTGTACAAAAATCTGAATAATAAAGTTTCTCCTACCCTGCAATGAAATTAAACTGAATCGACTCAATAATTAATTATAATTGACTCCTCTCTGTAGATAAACTTTATCCTCCCTCCAAGCTAAGAATTTCGAGAACCTTCTCTGAATGGCCTCAAGATGGCGTTGATGGCAAGTGTAAACGGATGCCCGATCATGCTGGCATACTCCAGCTTGCTACGGATTAGGATATTGAATAGTCCCATGAATGTTGAGGAATTATTGAAATATTTGCCATAGCGTTTAACGAATCTAAATATTTTCGAGGCAGATGAAATAAGTTGGGTGATGTGTGGAATGAAGGAAAGCTCTTGTACGAAGACTATACCACGATCTCCCATCTTATCAGAACGAGAAAGAACCTGACCACCGACGCTATAATCACACTCGATTCGATCTCTTTTCCTTACGAAACAGATGGCATTACACTTTCACTCATTCAAAGTGACATAATCATCCTCACAACAACTGGCAACATGGTCCAGAGCGAGCCTGTGATCTTATTTCATGCTACAGTTTCAAATCGTCCGCCAACATCAAATGTAGATGACTGATCACGTCTGATTTATAGTGGCAAAATGAATTTAGACTACTGCCTGAGTTCATTTTCGAAATTTTTTGCATCAAAATTTAATGCAAAACAGACAGAATATACAGAATTTATCTATAAACTAACGAAGCTAATTTCCTTTGTGGAAACTGTTGTAGCATCTGACTTATTAGGTGAAGAAATTTTTAAAATATTCAACCCCCAATATTTCCTGAAATGAGTACGTACCCAACAACTTTTTGGATGTTGAGGGACAATTCAATATCGAACACTGACTTTCAGTGGCGATGTCACACATTCACATCTCTAACATCATGTTCAACATTTTCAATGATACCATACTCATTATTCAACATTGCGTGAAGACATAGAAGTCGAAAGATGACATGTGCTGTCATGATTCATTATCTATTTTTATTAAATTTTGTTGAACCACAAAAAGTTTCGAATTCGACTTGTGTGGTAATTTGTTCATTGTTAAACATTTGCAAAGCTTGTCTATAGCGATCTGATTCTTAAACAACGTGCAAATAACTGTTAGCTATAATTATAAGTCTTTTGAAAGATATATTTACTAGGTATTGATTCTTTTTTTTTTAATTGAAAATATATTTTTTAACGAGTTCAGATTTTTTCGTCATATACAGTAAATAGCCGAGCAATGACTCAAAATCAGAATCTGCTACTTTCAAATCTTTTCCCCCTCAAAAACCAACGGTAATAAGTTTTCAGTTGCTATCTGCGAAAAAAATCTTATCTGTTGGTGTGGAAAACACCGAAAACTCAAGTTTCAAAGGTTTCTGTATAAATCCACATATACCTATATATCAAGGGTCAAGAGACATTAGAAGACCTTTCAGCAAGAATAAATTCAGCAATGAAAAACTAGCCATACATCAATGCCGACGTTTTTGATACCTGTATTATATCAGATTGAGAGCAGACTTATGACAATCTTTCTAAATCTGAAAGCTTACATCTTGGGCAGACGAAGACATACAATGGTTTAAGCAAAAATTCATATATACTCAGGTCTTGGCAGGCATTCTGGTAGGCTTACGTAATCGTATCTCAAAGTCTTGTTGGTCATGAAAGTATGAGAGCAGTGACGCCAGCTCAAGATGTTGTTTCTAGTTGTAACTCCTAAACAGAATATTTATAGATATGCGCCCTCAAGATAAAGCACTGAAGATTCATGAAACCTAAGTGTAAACACACGACCTCTATTCCAAAATATAAATCTCACTTTTTCTCTTATAGAAAAAGCGTTGTCAAGAGCCAGGTTCTTATAGGAAAAAGCGTTGTCAAAGAGATAAACTGCCAGAAGTGAAAATTAGTTGAAATTATTCTTGTTGTTTCACAATACACCTCACACAATGATTAGGTACCCAATTTTTATTGTGTAGGTACATGTATTATCACAAAATTACAAATAGAACTACGATTGGAATCTTGTTCATTCTGACTCTCTTTGTCCCAACATCGTCGATTGAGCCAAATATTGCTAATTCTGTGGGGATAAACATAGGTTATACCTGGTGATTTTGTAAAAGTTAAGTTTTTCAGGTTGCTGGCACTGATTGGTAATGGCATCCAAACGTCATCTGTCAAAGTAAAAAGTTTTCAGTATACTCTGCCATTTCATCAAGGAAAGACTTACAATAGAGCAAAGATTGCAAATTGTTGAAATTTACTATCAAAATTCGTGCTCTGTGAAAAATGTGTATCGTATGAGGATGTTACTCAACCACACGGAAAATTTTACGTATTGATTTTGGTTTGAAAGCCTATAAAATTCAACGTGTACACGAATTCAAGCCGAATGACCTATCACAACGTCTAATTTTTGGTGAATGGGCCTTAGAACAGCTTAATGGAAATCCGCTGTTTTATCAAAAAATTATGTTCAGCGATGAGGCTCATTTCTGGCTTAACGAATATGTAAATAAACAAAACTGTCGCATCTGGAGTGATGAACGGCCACATGCCATACAAGAATTACCGATGCATCCCGAAAGAACGACAATTTCGTGTGGTTTATGAGCTGGTGCCATCATCGGTCCATTTTTCTTCAAAGACGCCCGTGGAAGAAACGTTACCGTCAACGGCGAACGATATCGAGTTATGATACGCAACTTTTTTGCCCCAGTTTGCCGAGTTGAACTTGGTTGACATGTGGTATCATCAAGATGGCGCCACATGCCACACAGCTCGTGAAACAATTGACATGTTGAAGGATGAATTTGGTGAGCAGCTTATCTCTCGAAATGGCCCTGTGAATTGGCCGCCAAGATCATGTGATTTGACGCCTCTGGATTATTTCTTGTGTAGTCATGTAAAGTCGTTACTGTATGTGGACAAGCCGAACACGATTGAAGCCTTACAAGATAACATAACACGCGTAATTCGTGGGATACAGGCCGAAATGCTCGAAAAATGAACTCAAAATTGGACCTTCTGTATGGACCATTTGATACGGAGCCGCGGACAACATTTACATGAAGTTATCTTCAGAATGTAAATGGCAAAGGCAAAGTTATCAATTTCAATAAAAATTTCGAATATATGATGCAAATTGAGTGTTCAGTTCGATTTAAAAAAAAAATACTCTTGAGAAATCACCCTACACCTACCTCAAAATGAAGCCATTCACTTTCAACATAATATTCTTCCAATGATTGCATATTAACTGAAAACATGTTTCAAGAGTTGAATTTTTCTGCAATAATCTGATTTTATCAATCGTTAATTTTTGGCTGAAAGTTGAAACGAAAAAACAACAATTCTCAAAGAATGAAGAGATTTCATATTTTTTTTATCTAGGAAGATTCGGTGTTATAAGTGACAATAAATCAGTGGAATGACAATCCTGAAGTAGTCATTTGGCACAAAATTAAAGTCGTTAACCATTACATATCCTAATCTTATAGATATTTAGAAACATATATTTGTCAACCAGTATCTGCACGCAGATCTCCTTTATTGCATTCCTGATCTCAATAGTTTCCCCACCTAGCGAAGTTTTTCTTCTTGTCCAACTTCCAAATTAATAATTAATAAGGGAATGAAACTTTTTCGGCACAGAATGAAATGTACGTCTTCAAAGCTTTTCGTGAACATATGAAAAAATAAAAAAACAAATTCAATCGTGTAATATTATTCGGAAAAATACTCACATTTCAATTTTCTCCACAAAAATAACGACAATAATTTGAATAACATATTACAACCACGTAATAAATTTTCTCAAAATTATCTTGAAGGTAAATTTAATTGGAAAACAGAACGTTTAATTACTTGAATGGAGGGAAACTTAGATTCATCTAATCATATTCGTTTAAAAAGATGACTTGGCAGATCTTGTGGCTAAAATGGTCCAAGGTACTCATTATGAATGGGTCGACATGACAGGTGGAGAAATATTTGGACACACCTAGATCCCCTCATGAAATAATGAATACCTACTATATTGAAATACGATAGTTATTCAGGAGTGTAACTATCATTTGATATTAATTAACCTTGTCCTTTATAGCTGTTAGAATACGTTGATTAAGTCTACACCATCAATATAAGTTAATCAATACTATAACGTTTCAATAAAATGAAAACGATGAGTAATTTATACATAAAATGTTTTTATTTGAAATAACAACTCTATAGGTGTAACACAATGACATTGTTATTGCAATATTTAATATAGTCAGTTGAGCATAATTTGGAATTTGAAATTTGTTATCAACTTTTCGCTAATATATTTACAAGTTGATGATGAGTATGTAGCTATGTAAAAATGTAGCTACAACCAGCTAACTACGTTAACACCAAATGAAAAACTAAATATTCGCCAAAATATACAACCATGAAAAAAATTTTAAAAAGTTTAAAATTTAATATGTTGGTATCTACCTATATATAAGATATAGGTAGATATATCACGTATGTAATAAAGTTTCGATGGTTAATCGATTGATTGATTGCTTAGATGCATGCCACTGACGATTCCTATAATAGGATTAAAATGCTCTGTGGTACTTTCAACAAATTTGACAATATTTTTGTGGACAACTCACTGAGAGTTTTATTTTGAAAATTTCGATTAAAAATCTCAGTACTGACCAAACTATAAAGGATTCGTGAATCTGGAATATATATATATATATATATATATATATATATATATATATATATATATATATACACGATAATATAAGGAGTACTGCAGTATGATTTAAGTAAGTAATAGATGAGTTCTCGGCAAAACTTGGGCCACTATAATTGATACACAACCCATTTATTAAGCTGGTCTTTATTTCGAATATGGTTATATTCTTCATCAGGACTAAAAATTACATAAGTATAAAACAAAATGATCTAAAACAAAAAATCACATCTAACGGTTAACTAAGCAGAAGATGTAGCCAGACTGTACCTACGTTGCAGAGAAAATGGTAAACATATGTTCAATCGTAATAAATCGTTTGAGAAATACCTGTATACAATCTTAAAAATCAATTTAAAGTCCTTATATCCTATACAATCTTAACACTATCTATTTCTATCATTTAACAAAAACATCTTATCTATATATCTCTTAGTTTGAAAAGGAATCTATTCAATTCTGTCTGTTGAAATGAAGTATCTCCCATCCTCTTGAAAGATACCCATCTCTAGATAATGGGCTAACCACCCTAAACATAGGTAGAGTTTTTAATATATTCAGTGAAACTTAAGTCAAGAGTGTTAATTTTTAATTTTATAGGTAATGAGTTGTCTCTGAAAATGCTAAAACAAGTTTTACAGAACAGGAAGATGGGGCTTACAAGATAAAAAATAGTTACGAAACGTGAAATTAATCATAATATTTGAAATAGATACATCTGAGACAGCTCGAACAAGAATGATATATAAACAAACAATATATACCATGCAAAGCACCTTACAAACAGAGTGTTCACAACAGTGGCGGATTTACCAATAGGCCAAGTAGGCCGGTGCCTACGGCGACAGATTTAGAGGGGCGGTTTAGCAAAATTTTTTTTTACAGATTTTTTTTTAATTATACGTGTACGCAATCTATACAATAATAAAATCGTAAACCTAAAATAGTCTGTATCTTAAAGATATTCGAAAAAAAATTAGCTAGGATGGCTTAAGATGAGTAACTGAGTAGAATTAGATTTTTTTTTAATTTCTTGTTGGTCTGTCTGTGTCTGTGGCATCATAGCACCCGAACGAATGAACCGATTTCAATTTAGTTTTTTTGTATTATAGGTGTTTTAGGCGAGTGTTCTTAGACATGTTTGATGAAAATCGATTGAGCCGTTTAAAAGTTTAGAGGTTTTACGCTTTAAAGTTGGGGGTTTTTTGTTTTGCCTGTCAAATAAACTTGTTAGGTCAACATTAAACTCTTCAGTACATATCGGGTTGCAAAAATAATCTAGTAACTGACAGAAATATCATTAAGTTCACAATCATACTAATAGGTAACGGGATTAAACTAACGTATTGAATTTCAAAAGTCAGTAGGAGCGGCAAAAATTGAATGGCCTACTAGCGGCAAATTTGTAAATCCGCCACTGGTTCACAAAACAATTACAAAACAATTTCAGAGTTTCTGACAACATATTCGGTCAGCCCAGGAAATTTGAAAATGAGAAATATAAACCCACCGAAAACCTACTCACACTAATCTAACTTAATTTCATAATATTGCAATATTATGGAATTAACAAGGTCGTAACTGTTGCTGAGTGAGAATGAAATGTCCCAATTCGGATAGTTCATTGAGCAAGCTGCAAGTAAACGCTTACAAGTTGCAGATAATTCCATTTCCCGGTTTCATTTCAGTTTGTAAAGTTGAACACATCCAAATTTGATTCAATACTCAATGCTTTGAGAAAAGAGAATTGAATAATCAAGAATTACTATATTAATCACATATTTCGATGGGCTGGTTATTCATTTCAACACTTTAATCAGCCTTTCACTAATAGTTTTTTTGTCAATTTCAAACATATGAATGGGATCTATTTTCGATTCATTTACATTACACATAAGTTGTATCATTGAATTAAATTTTATTTCTAGGTATCAGTTCCAATAGAATCTAATTGTGTTCTTCGATCTCGTTGATTTGTTGATTTTCAATTGTCTATTGTGACATATAAAAAATTGTACCTACAGTTAAATTCTTTCAATTTTCTTACGAAAATAATACGAGAATGTAGAACATTGTTTACTATGAAGAAAAATGGTACAATAATATTTGTATTTTGACAGTTTTAAATTACCGTACGTTATTGAAATTTCAAACGTCTGAAAGTGAAAAATACAATTTTTCAGAAGATTATAAGACATAAATTGGAAAAAGTGACTTATTATAAATTTATCTCAGTTTTGAATGAAATGTTTGAGATTTATGAATTGGCAAATATTCATTAACTCACCGAAATTTTTTCCTTTTAGCATGCATTTTAAGAGGAGTCAATAATAAATGCTATTATGCTCATTATAGAAAATTAATATGAGAGTGTAAGTATTTAATTTTACTCCAGGAATTTGTTTGAAATGATGTTTGAAAAATATTTCAGTAATATAATAAAATGGTTCTTTATTCCTTCAAATTTTTTCATGATGGAGTGTAATTGGACATGTGTTACAACCACCCCAATTTTTAAAGTAGAAATATTATTCTAACGTAAAAGGGATCTATTTGCCCCTAAGCTACGAACCCCCATATATTCAATGGTTTATGTATTACCGAACCAGTTGCAATTTCGCGATAATTAAAGTATAAATTGAAAGTATAACACATTTGAAGGGTTGGACACGGAATGAGAGCAGCTACGAGTTTCAGTCATTGAGACATGGGGATTGTTCGTCATCGTTCATTCAGTTTATAAGCAATGTTTATAAACTTTAATTCAGTTTCTCAGATACCTTTTTGATCAAGTATTTTGAACACTCTTCATGAATAACGTGAATTTTTTAATCTATAATACATTCAGTTTCAAGTCAAGAATTTCATTGTCTTAAAATTTCTAAAGTCAACGAACTGGTGAAAAGTATAGAGCTAATTTACGTAAGAAATAAGGTACTTTAATAACTTCATATTATCAAACTGTTTTCATATTTCTTCCAAATGAAGGGTGCCTCAGATTTAGAAAGAATAATATGAAGATAGGTCTTCATATCCTTTCGTGATATTTATTTTTTAATAATAATAACAAAATTTATTGAGAAACATTCGTCACATTGTAAAAATACATTCATTCAATTGATTCAATAATTACAACTAAGAAGAATGATCACAAAAGGACTGAATTCAGTTTTGAATCTGATCTTCCATTCACATCTCGAACAAAAATATTGGTTCAAATATATATGTTGGTTCAGTTTATACTCACAGTAATATACAACTATATCTGAAAAGAAAAGAAAAAAATTTCCTCACAAATATTAAACACTTGAGACAATTTCACATGGCGAGGGACATTCTTGGTAAAAAAATAAAGAAATATATGATACAAAAAATTAATTCATACATTATTGCCTACATTCGAATCATCGAAGTAGGTACTCTGCCACACTATAGTATACCTTTGTTAAACTTTTGTATTCCTATGATAGATTTAACTCTCCTCTTAAACAAATGAGCTTTCAGTACTTTCAAATTCGATGGCAAATAGTTGAAGATTTTAATACTCTGATAATAAAATGAGTGCTCAAATTTAGCTGTTTTATGCTTAGGAATAAGTAGCACTTCACTGTTCCTTGTTGAAAACTCATAAGTACTATTCAATTTAATAAACCTATCTTCACTTTCTTTAACATATAGTCAACATCTACAAATATATAAACATGGTAGGGTGAGTATGTAATTATTAATGAAGATAGAATTACAATATGTCTGTTGATGAATAATGATGAATATAGACATAATACTGTATCTACTGCCTTGAAATGTCTCTATGAAGACCCACATCACAACTTCTAAAGATGATTCGAACTTTGGAATCATCAGAAGTGAAACTAGACTTCGAATAATTAATCCTATAGGCTAAAATATTACCACAGATGCTTTCGACACTTCCCAAGTAAAAAGAAAAGGATTTAAAAAATCTCATAAAACAGTGGAACTCGGAGAAATAACCAGAGGAACTAAGAAAATGGAGATGACAGTATTATAAAAATTATTCAACAGTAGAAAATGGTGAAAAGGCAACAAGAAAAGTGGATAATTAAATGGTAGAAATACAGGCACCAAAATAACAGAATAGAAGAATGAAAATGATAGGTGTTATTGATGAAATTGTGAACTTGATCTACTATCAGATACAAGACATTATTAGCTGTTATTCGTGCTAGTATAATTTTCATCTCAATTCAAGTGATATTTTTCTGAATGTTCACCGTAAATGTGGAGAAAAAATTATTCAGTAAACATTAAATTAAATTAAACTCTTGGCTTAATGTATCACGATTTATTCAACAATATGAATAGTCAACATGTTTCGAGCGTTAGTTCATTTTCAAGACATGACTTGAAAATGAGCTAACACTCGAAACATGTTGACTATCATATTGTTGAATAAATCGTGAAACATTAAGCCAAGAGTTTAATTTAATTTAATATTCAATTATGTTTCACCAAGAGTTAGCGAGAATTCAATCTCAGTTATTGAGTAAACTGTGAAATTTTTCTTGTAGGATTTTACCTACCTATAACGTTGAAAAATTCTTTAGATAATAGGAAGAACCTTTTTCAAATTGCGGTACAACTATTACCAAAAACCTATTGCAATACACTGATTACATAAGGAAATTATTGATCGAGTCATAACAATATTCAGGACATGATAAGGTCCAATGTGTCTAAAAAGCTAACATCAAATGTTCATATAACTTATTTTTTCCTTAAAAAAATTCATACTGCTGGCTTCTATGTTGATGATAAAATATTTTTTCGATATGAAATGAATAGTTGACGTGAATCAAAGGCCTTCGACTGTGTCACTCATGATATTCTACTAAAAAAACTTCATTTCTACGGCGTCAGAGGTACTCCTTTGAAGCTAATCGAGTCTTATCTAACTAATAGCACCAGGCTGTGTGGTATGAAAATTGTCTGTCTGAATTTAAGCTATTAAGACATGGAGTGCCGCAGGATCCGTTCTTGTTATGGAGTTATTCATTATATATGTAAATGACTTACCCAACTTTGTTGCTCCACTGAAAATCGTATTATGCATGGATGGCACCACTTTTGTTTACTCTGATAGAAATCGTTCAGGTTTGGAAATAAAAACCACTTACGTAAATACCATATCTCAATTAAGGTTCACGGCAAACAAACTCGAATTGAATGAAGACAAAACTCCAAATATAGTCCCTTTATTTAATTACTGTGATAATACTGCGGAAAAAATACTGCTAAGCGTCTTGGTGTAACACTAGATAGCAAACCTACTTGGAAAAAACGTATTAAACAACTGAAAGGAAAACTTTCTGGTACTCTATTTTGCTTAGACGAATGAGAACTATAACGAGCATTGCCACTTAAGAATTACATATTTGTCGCTATTCCATTCATTTTTGAATAATGGCATAGTTCTGTGGAGAAATTGTGCCAATGCCTTGGTAGTTTTCAGGTTGCAGAAAAAGACAATTCGAATAATGGCAGTGGTTGGTTACTTGGCTTCATGCAGACCATTTTTTGTAAAATATAAATTGATGCTCTTGCCTACATTGTGGATATAAAACGTTCTTTTAGAAATACATAGAGATGTAGATACTTTCGTAGATCAAACACTCCGATCTACATAATTACAATACACGAGGCGTAAATAATATCCGAACAACTAAATATCGTCTAAGTAAGTCAAAAAGAAACTCGATTGATCATAATTTATACAATATCCTACATTTCCATTTCAAAGAGCATTCTTACAATTAATTCAAAATGAACATCAAGAAATATCTCCTGAGATTTTACTTCTATTCTGTCAGCGAGAATTCGGAGCACTTCAAAGCAAAGTCTTTAATATGAACATGCTCGCCACATCTTTCTATGTGTTACTTTGTATGTGTTATTTTTTGTGAATTATATGTATTCTTTTTTCAGTTTCATGATGAAATAATTACTTTAGCGTTTACTAAGTTTATACTTAGTGGACTTCAATCATTAGTTTCACCTTGAATTGAGTGTATCTTTATCTACTAATTTAAATTATTTTCTAATTTATGTTTATTTTATTGTTGGGGGAGTGAAATAATGATATGTCAAACTCCCACCATTTGTAAGAAAGAAATTTCTTTTCTCTACAATAAAGACTACTAGTGTCATAATGAATTCGAAGAGTACCTAATCCATTAAACAGAAAATGAAATTGTCTGGCATTAATGCCGAAACATACTCGTATTACATTTTTATTAAATGTTTAGTTATTTAGTTAGTGAACAACAGGAATATAAACAAATTTGAAGGACCCACTATAATGTGTGCATAATCATAGAATACTTACAGAAAAAAAACCATAAAGAGCTAACTAAATGAGCTGTCAGAATGTTCTTCATATATTTCTCACTACAAAAGAAAATTTCAAGCAAGTTATCGAGATGATTATAAAACGAATGCTAAAAAGATACTGCTTGCGGAAGAGTTGCTGTGGTATCTACATTGAAGTGGAACAGAGCAATCAAATCGTAATTACAAACAAAATTATTACAAATTCTGTGTGAAAAACTGAAATAGTAAGTGTTGAAATTATTGGTGACATCTACCAAAATCTACAACCGTCAACAAAGATTTTTCAATATGTTAAATCAAATCAATATATACTTACTATAGTTAGTTAATTCAAATCATGCCCGACAATTTCATATTGACTTATTAATAAATTGAACACATTTGGAGAATTTCAAAAATATTCCATATATTGTCCCCTACAACATTGTTTCGGTATACAAAACCTTCATCGGGTGGATAAAAGCTCTATATGATAAAACTCTATAAAACATTATATGAAATATTTTTGAAATTTTTAAAATGTGTTCAATTTATTCGTAAGTTGACATGTAATTTCAACAATTAAAAATCACTCCTTAATCAAGTAATTAGATACATATTGATTGAATTGAAAAATTACAATAGTAATATCAAATTTTACTCCTCCTTTTCGAAAAAGTTGTTTTGCTCATTCAATATTCTTTCTCTGACCCCCAAATACATTGACCACCAAGTTGATAAACTTGGGGGTCAATAGGGATAATAGGGGGAAACCCTGTTTCAATAGGAATAAGTGAATGGAGTTTGGAAAAAATTTAATAGATAATTCTTAGAAATTCCTCTTGAAAGTCGTAAATGAGCTAATAAAATTATTTTTCAAGTTTGTTAATAACATAAAATACCTACGTGGATATTTCCAAAACAGAAAAAAAAGGATGGATTGTGAAAAACTCCAAAAATTAAGAATCATTTTTTTATTGTTAACTTTTTTAGAACCTTGAAAAATTTCATAGAATAGACCTACATTAGATCATTGAATCGTAGAGGGTAATTGATGAACATTTTTGTTTATCCAAATGAGAAGCAAGACGTCATTTTCTTTAATGGTTTACGATAACATTGCTCTTAAATGAAGTCAACAGCTTCTAATAAATTGAAAGTATAACACATGCAAGAGGCGGGTACGTAACAACTTCAGACTCGAGTCAACAAGAACGGGGATCGTTACAGAAATGATTATGTCAGTGACACCCTCCTCTATGCTCCCTTCTTTATTTCGGAGCCAATCGCCCCTCGATGGTTCGCGCCATTCTATTGACTTCGCAACTAGCACCCTGGGGTGCTTTCTTTGTGTAGCCACATGCTGATATCCCGATATTCCATTTAGTATGTAATCACATCCCCTCGTTGGACTGAAACAGGGGCGCTGATGATGGCGTGAATGGGGAATAGGGGCTCGTTTCCCTGCGATTCTAGTGTATTCTAAAATCAATAGGCAGTCCTGTTAAATCACACTTTCTCCATTTTCTGGCTTGTTTCTTGAAATGGTTTGTAAGGGAGCGGCGGATAATAAAATCTGGGAAATCTCGTAATGTATGAACAGTGTTTTTCGATAGTTTTCATTTCTTAATTTCCTTGGTTAGAAGGTACTCAAACTGTGCGCCACACACTTTGGTTTGTCCAACACAATGGTAATTGTCTTACTGGATGCATAAATAAATGTTATTATTATTATATCATCAACCATCATTGAACCTTTCTTTTAATTTTATAATATTTTCTGTAACTTACTGATCAAAATCGTCCACGACGCCTTCACCGAGACTTGCTAGTCTGCGGTATGGACTAATGAAGATTCGGTGTTAGGTGTGTCTATGATCTGAGATATGTTTTCTATTGATTCCTATAGATGGAATTGTGAAGTATACACTACATGACAGTTCTTCACTTTCGTATCTTAAGGAGGTTGGTATTGAAGTCGTTGCTTCACTTGTCGTTGGACATCGCACAACGACGATGTTTCTTGTAGCACGTCATGTGCTTCCATCAGGTGTGTTATCGATTTCAATATTCTTCAACATTTATCTCTTGAAGGAGAGTTAAGGCATCATAATCGTACATGTTCACATAGAGAGCTCTTCTATGTCAGTCTTTTGATAGATGTGTTAAGATATCTTTTGATGAGAATGTTTCGAATGTATATCCAGGAGTTATACTTTGATATTCATCAAATGACATAAGCAAAAAAACTATATGTATTTGTGTACGCACATATAATTAAGTATGCATATATATATATATATATATATATATATATATATATATATATATTTCCGAATAAAAATAAAAATATACCATAAATGGTTAGCTCACAAACACCAGGGCCTGTGGGAAACCTACCATAAAAAGTATTTCATTTAAATCTAAATACAACTCAATAGAAACAATTCAATTTAGGTGAAAAATTTTAAAATACTGTTAGACTCATCCCGTTAACCAATTGCAATTTCCATCAGTTTATGGATATATCTTACTTCTTGTTTCAATCCAATTTTTTGTTTTAACTTTGAACTTTTTAAATCAGAAGTATTTCTTAAGTCCAGAGGTGTTTCATTATACGTTCTTGGACCAATATACTGCATTGACAAACCGTTTTACTAAATCTGCGTACATACAGTGATCTTTCACTAAACCGAGTACATACTTTATGTTCTATGAAAACGTTTCCATTGATATTTTTCTTAGTATAATTTAACACTGAAGCACAAAAAAGTTGATGCACATCCCATACATTAGAGAGGTGAAACAACAGCTCCGTTGGAAATCTTATATCTTTGCTATGTATAATCTTCAGTAGCCACTTCTGTTGTATTTAAAACTTCCTCAAAACATTATTGTAAGCGCCTCCCCATGCAATGACTCCGTATCTCAGGTGTATCTCTACCAGCGATCTATAAATCACTGTCAGATGACTTGTATAACTTTTGCTAATAAACATCTAAGCTTACCAATCAATGTTCCCACTTGAAAGTTCCACCTGAGATGTGAGTCCAGCCCTATTCCAAGGTACTTACACTCATAAACGCACGGAATCGTGAACGTGGTATCCTCTCCCGCAACTGTTAAGGTTGTGCACTGAGGTGATAAGCGCTTATCTATAGCAAAGGGCATGAATTTGCTTTTTTCAACATTCAACGTTGAGTAATGCTGGCTCAACCATCTGTCTATATTCACGAAATCAATTTCTGTCTTCCTCTTTAGATCTGTACAATCTTTCCCAGTATAAATTATAGCTGTATCATCCGCAAAACTGACTGTAACAATTCATTTATATATATTGTTAACAGTATTGGACCTGATATTGTACCCTGTGGGACTCCTCGCTCCACCAACCTCTTGCCACTGAGTTTGTTTTCAACTCATACCGCCTTCTGCCGATCGGCTAGAAAGCTCTGCATCAGTCTTATTCCAGCGCCCACCATACCAATTTCCCTTAGCCTATTAAGCAACGTTTCATGGTCCACTGTACCGAATGCCTTGGCTGAATCGATGAATTATATACATAAAGCTACCTCATCTTTATCAAAAGCCTCATAAATTCTCCCAGTCAAAGTAGCAATCGCATCCTCCGTCGACTTTTTCTCCCAAAAACCAAACTGCATCTCAGAAATTATTTCATTACGCTCTAGATATATTTGCAATCGAGTTTTAATTACTTATTCTACAATTTTTGATAGACTGGACATTAGTGAAATTGGCCTGAATTCACTAAAACTCTTTCCGCTACTTCCCTTATGCAAAGGACCTTGGGAATATTCCATTTCCATAATCAAATTTATCATATATGAGATTGAAGATGCTAAGATATCGATCCTACATTTCAAAATTTCAGATGTTATTCCATCAGCTACACTACTCTTCTTTTTCTTCTTATTCAGGATTATATTATATATTTCATCTTTATCCGTAGGCTGTAAAATCAGATTCCTTGAAACCCCGCTATTTTTTGAGATAATGCGAGGTCTTGGTGTGTATATATATATATATATATATATATATATATATATATATATATATATATATATATATATATATATATATATATATATATATATATATCTTGAAGTTGATTTATTGCCTGTTTAAATATCAAAACTTATATATAATATTTTTATAAAATTTTAATATAAAATTTAATTTTTTTAATATAAAATTTATATTTAATATTTTTATTTCCAATATCAAGTATTATTTCACAATTAGTAATGAAATTTTTAGGAGAAAATGTACGAAAAGATTTACAAGAAAATATCTTATTATATAAAAGATATGTTGATGATTGTTTAATAATAGCAGATAAAGATCAAATTAATAATATACTAGAACGTTTCAATAGTTTTCATAATAAATTACAATTCACACTTGAAGAAGAAAAATATGAAAAATTAAATTTTCTTGATATAACAATTATAAGGAAAGGTAACAAAATTTTTACAAGATGGTACAGAAAAGAAATAAATTCACAACGAACCATAAATTATATAAGAAATCATCACTATTCCCAGAAAAAAGGTATAATAATTAATTTTATAGATAAATCACTAAAATTAACATCATCATGTTTACGACATGAAACACTTGAAGAAGTTCGTAATCTTCTCATGAAAAATAATTACCCATTAAATTTAATCAACAAAATCATGAAAAACAGAATTCATAAATTATATAATACTTTACATTCAAAAAGAAATAAATCTAACGAAAATAATTACATTCCCTTACCATATATTCCAAAATTAAGTACAAACATAGCTAAAATATTAAAACCTTATAATTTAAGAATAGCACATACTGCCAAAAATCAAATCGAAGAAATATATACAAAATTAAAAAGTAAAACTGTAACTCAGAGAAAAACTCATAGTTTATAATATTCCGTGTAACAATTGCAATAAAAGCTATATCGGACAAACAGCACAAAATCTCGAAGAAAGAATCAAAGCGCATAAATACGCAAAAACTCAAATCACAGCCTTACATAAAATAACAGAAAAACATGATTTTGATTACAAAAATACGAAAATTTTGGCAACTGAAAGGGACAAAAAAAGTAGAGGAATTTTAGAAATATTACATATTCGTAAAAATTTAGAAAACACAGTAAATGAAAGAACAGACATTAGACATCTAAATTCTATCTACAACAACTTAATAAACCTCACAAATAACACTCGTAAAATAAACACACGACAATCACCAAACATCACATCTCAAAACTCATTTTTTCCAGATCTACCTTCAGTTTCACACACATAAACCAACAATATACATATTCTGGATAAGTATATAAAAAACTATATGTAATTATATATATGTAAATATGAATCACACTTATTAGAACACCTGGCTTACCATGAGTTTTTCAGAGGTTTCCTCATGGTGAAGAAGACTAAAACTTCCGAAGCGAATGCTGAGCCAGAAATATTCCTCTGATAATGAAAATCAATGAGTGAAGATACAAAAAAACTAATTTGATTTTTCTAAAAAATAAGTTTGACATTTGATATCTATAGTAACTCATAAATTCAATTATTCATTAGTTTTGACAAAGTTGTAAAATAACAACGAAACGTCAACAAAAATAAACTTTTTTTCATATATATATATATAAATATATATATATATATATATATATATATATATATATATATATGTATATATATCCTTTTTCTAAGGTCCATTTCTGCCTCCGTGTCAAACCACTGAATAGTCACACATGTAGAAGTGGGATGGAAGGAATCTACACAACTACTCCATCAACAGGCACAATGCGCATCCATCAGCAATTCAACACGAACAGGCATCGCTTTCAGAATACGGAATTTCCGAAATTGAACACACAGAGAGTCTGCAAATGGGTGTCAGGAAGAACGGAGATAGAGAAGGGACGCTCTACAGCATCCGCAGACATATCGGCAAAATCTATCTCCGGAAACTCAAGAGCAATACACGACATATTTCACATGTCCTGAATTAATCCAAATTTATTGATAACGCAGGACCGCACCAAAAAAATCCTGTTGTTTCTTTGAGTTATGATTGAATAAAATTTTTGTGTTAACATAGGTACACAGAAAAATTTTCGTTACCTTTCGTTTGAAATGTGAATACTGACATTTATGAACTTTTCAGTGATGATTTCAAAAATGCAACCCTTTTTTTCTTTCGCGTCAGGTTTTCTCAGAAAATAAGGGAGTATACTAACAAAATTCAAGCAACATTTCACATTACTTCACAAGTCCTAAAATAACGCTTCTGCTTCTTTTATTGGTTTTTCGTCTGAGGACTTTCTGTATGCTCCCTTTTGATAGTTCGCTATAGTTAATAGATAGAGCAATAGTTCGCTATCATGTTGACTTTCCATCTTCGGTGATATCATCTTTCCATGTGTAAAAAATTAAATTTAATGGACAGGAAATAGACAAGTACTGACATGAAAATACTTCTGGTTTCTACTAATTAATATTTATTTTATATTAACTGATGTTAGGAATAAATGATGAGTACGAAAAAGACTATGTAACTGAAATTGACTCATAGTATTTTGTGATACTTTTCAAAAGTACTCTAGCCTTTATATATATACAAATATCGAAAAATGATGACAACAGATAAGCAGTACGTGAAATGACATGATGGAAACTCTTCAATAGGTAGGTATATTTCCTGAAATCAAGGTTCAAAACAGTACAAAAACAACTTATTGAACTTGAAGCAATTTTTATGTCCGAAACCCGTGCAATGGGTAGTGACTTCAATAATAATAATACATGTATTACCAACAGATATACATCCAATTACAAGGAAAAAATAACAAATTCTACATAAATAATAATAAATAACAAAAATTTGAGAGGGAAGGAAACAAAAAAAAAGAGAGTATAAGTCAATATGTACAAGGAAAATACAGTTTAAATTGAAATAGTATTGAACAACAACTGAATGGAACAAACTAAAAATAAAATATTATCTATTACAAAGCCACACGTCATCAACAGAAGTTAATGAAATGTAAAACCTTATATCGATGAAAAGTGTACACTCCTATTTTGGCCATAAGTTTTCTATCATTTCCCAATTATACTGAAATATTCTATAATATCAGTAGGAATACAAATAACATCAACTATGACTAATTATACAATGATCCTTAAAAACTCAAATTTTTTAATAATAAAAATTGTTTGCATCTTTCTTTGCAGGGTTATACTAATTTATTCCATGTTTTTCCTCATTAGTGTTATCTCACCTTCACGGCTTGAAATCGATTAACTCAGAGATTAAGCAACAATTAAAATACCTGAGGATGTCAACATAATAATAACGAAACGACAAGATGAGTATCAAGTCCTCAAGATCTCCTTTACTGAAGGCACAACTGTATTCTTCTGGAGTTAGGCATAAAGTTTAATAGCTAACCCACTGGATTTCCAGAGGAAATCACATTCAGAGAAGAAGTTTTTTTGTGTGGACTGTGAATTTGAAAATAAACCAAACATTTTATTTAATTTAGGTTAGGTTTCAGTGGAATTGAATGTTTAATTAATGTGTATTATATGACAGTTAATCATTCTGAAAAATAATCAGAACAAACTTCACTATGTGAAAAGGAGTGACTAGAGAAGATCTATTTGGCGTGAGTCATAGAGAAGGAAAAAAGCTTGTTCTGTGACTTTCGTTATAGCGTACCAAATACTTTGAACAACGAGGTATACAAGTTTATTCATCTAAAAGCTAGTACGATTTTTCTCCCATAATGCTTGCTTAGAAACACACGATGTTGTGTATTTCTGAGTAACTTTATGAATTTTTCTGAAGTTGTAAAGCTTGTTTCTCCCATTTTTTATACATATTTTGAATAGTGTTTCTTTTTAAAATTGATGTATTCGAAAAATATGGTTTCTCAAGTAATCCACAGAAAATAAATATATTTAGTATGATAATTTACCTATATACAAACTGTAAGGTATATATCATGCTGTTCTAATTAATTGGGACAAACATTTTTTCTTTGTTTGAGTTACTGTAGTAGGTATGTGAGTATCAGGTTGGCCCAAACACCCTCACCCTTGCTTGTTTACTACATGAGGTGACGCGAGGGTTCGACCTTGACCATCATTTATATTCATCATTTTACTCCATTGATGACATCAGTCATCATGGAGTGATGTCCAAAGATGGATATCACTCCGAGGATAGGAGTGATATCCATCCGAAGCGTTCCAAATTTATCGCGCTTAATGAACACACATCAATGACTGTGAGAGATATAGCTGAAGCTGCTGGTGTGGGAAAGTCCAGCGTTTCGAGAATTTCAAAAACATTTGAAAAAGTGGTTCATCGTCTCCAAAAAGAAAAGGAAACTGTGATCGCAAACGCAAAACTACTCCAAGAACAGACAAATTGTTGATGAGAAATAGCAAAATTAATCCGAGAAAGACAAGCATTGATCTTCGAAGGGATTTATTGGTTTCTGATGTGAGGATGAGCACCTCAACTGTACGAAAACGACTGGTGCAGGTTGGCCGTAAGGCAAGAAGATCAAAAAGAAAGCAACTGCTTACCCAAAAAATTATGGAAAACGTTTAACATGGGCCAAAAATACCGTGCGTGGACTATGGGCGACTGGAAGAAGGTGGTTTTTAGTGATGAGACACATTTGTTTGTTCAAGGGTACAAATCGAGTGTTGTTAGACGAAGTGATGGGGAAACTTTGCGGTCTGATCACATCCAGCAAACAGTAAAACAACCTTCGAAACAAATGTTTTGGGGTTTTTTGGTTAAACCAATGGCACTAGACGATTAGCTTCTATAACAAGGATGATGAATTCAGTGAAATATATGGAAATATTGCGCACCCGGATTGTCCCATTCATAGAAACGTTTGATGGAACATTTCAGCCAAACCTGGCTCCCTGCCACAATTCCAAACAAGTGCAGGCCTTTATGCGTGAGAACGAAATAAAAGTACTCGATTGGCCGGGGATTTCACCTGATCTCAATCGCATTGAGAATTTATGGAATATTTTAAAGAAACGACTGGCAAAAATGGATTGCACTACAAAAACAAATTATTATAAGTGTAATTCAGGTTTGGTTTCATGATGACGAATTGAAGAAAATCTGCGCTACGCTAGCGGAATCGATGCCTAGACGAGCTAATACTTCATATTAATATGAACAATTAACGCAATGTTGTATGTATTTCACTTCATTAAAAGGTAAGATTTTACGAAAACATTGTTTTTTATCCTTTGTCCCAATTAATTAGAACACCATAGTATTGACTATTTATTGAATGGTATTGGCATTTACTTGATGTAAATCAATTATAATTGAATATAAGATAAAATTCATTTAAGTATTAAGTATTTATTTAATAGTGTTGGCGTTTACTTGATGTAAATCCATTCTAATTGAATATAAACTTAAATTCAAACACTTGAACTTTTGATTTACACTTTTATTGAATACATCGCATGACGCGTTTCGTCTTTGCAAACGACTTCTATTCGCAGCACCTATTCTATTAGCGTCTGAAAAGTCGTTTATAACGACGAAACGCGTCATGCTGTGTATTCAATAAAAATGTAAATCAAAAGTTCAAATGTTTGAATTTTATCATATATTGTCTATATTGTAAATGAAATAAGTAGGTATTTATTCGTTACATTCAACAAAAACACTTACGCAAAAATCACGTCGTTATAATTTTCATGTGTATTTTTTCATGTTCTATTTTTTTATTTAGATGGCAGATGCGGAGTGTATATTTTCCTAGGATCATATTGCTCCGATGCTGCATCATCTAGAAACTTCAAACAGGTTTTCCTTTCCTATCAAGCGAAGAGAATCGAATTCAAATTACGTGACAAATTCGTAGCTTATCTCATTTCAATCCAATTCGCGCTCTCCCCTAGTGCTCCGTGCTATACAGGGGCGTAATTAGATAAATCCTAATGGAATAACGGATTCGCAGCCCAGAATGCCAGGGCGGGGTCGAAATGGGACACGATTGCACCAGTACAATGAAAATGTAAATGAAGCAGGACCGGTTGATATTAAACACAAATGGATGACACACAATAACCCGAGAAAAAAAATTAATGTTACTGTTGACGTAATATAATGTATGATGTAATATAAGTCAGAATATGAACAGTTACTCAATATGAATACATTTCCTCAAATGATTGAAACAGTTATAAGTGTGTGACACTAGTTACTTATAGTTAGTTAACTAGTTTTACTAGTTACTCATAGTTAATATATTATCTACATAATGTACTATATCTATGTATTGTACTAAAATTATAATTGTACTCATTATTATAAATAATACATTAAAATAAAATTTATTGAGAAACATTCCTTACATTGTTAAATTACAACTAAGAAGAATACTCTCAAAAGGACTGAATTCAGTTTTGAGTCTGATCTTCCATTCAGCCCTCGAACAAAAGTATTGGTTCAAACAAAAATATTGGTGAAATTTATATTCACAATAATATACAATTTCATTTGAGAAGAAAACAAAAAAATTTCCTCAGAAATATTGAACATTTGAGACAATTTCACATGGTGAAAGGCATTTGTGCTAAAAAAATATACAAACATATGATACAAAAAATTGATTTATACATTATTGCCTACATTCGAATTATTGAAGTATTTACTCTGCCACAGATATTTACTGTCAATTAAACAAATGAGCTTTCAGTACTCTCAAGTTCGAAAGTAAATGATTGAAGATTTCAATACTCTAATAATAGAGAGAATTCTGAAATTTAGCTGTTTCATGCATAAGAATAAGTAGCACATACCTGTTCCTTGTTGAATACTCATGATTACTATTCAATTTAATATTAAAATAAATTAAACTGTTGGCTTAATGTTTCACGATTTATTTAACATATTGACTATACAAATTGTTAAATAAATCGTGAAGCATTAAGCCAAGAGTTTAATTTATTTTAATATTCAATTATGTTTCACCAAGAGTTAAGCGAGAATTCAATCTCATTCATTCAATTTAATAAACCTATCTTCATTTTCTTTAACATATAACAAACATCCATAAATATATAAACACGGTAAGGTGAGTATGTAATTATCAATGAAGACAGGTTTACAAGACGTTCGTTGATGAATATTGAATATTAATCGAAGTATTCGCTTCTGTGTAATAAATACCCTATTTATTTCTGTAGAGCAGCCCCACAGCAGAATATGTATTATAATTTAGATGACTATATGCAAGAATGTAATACACATTCATAACACAGTCTCTAGGTACAATGTTCTTAATTCTAGAGATTGCAAAAATGAGTTACTCATTTTTTTACATAAAACATCAATGTGTGATGTCCATCTCAAATTTCTGTCTACATATATTCCAAAAACTTTGTTGTTTAGGTTGATGACATAGTGTTGTCCCCATATTCAACATCCAAGTTACTAATGCCATTGCCCTTCTGACAAAAATGATCACATAAATTTTTGTCGTTAGACAACAATTTACAAACTTCCTCACAATGCAATCACATGCCTCCAGAAGTTCTTCGGGAGTCCTGCCAGAAACAACCACCGATGAATCATCGGCAAATAGTGTCACCAAAAATAGGGACTTCACAGGTAGATACATTCATAAACAATATGAATAGAAGATGTCCAAATGCAGAGCCTTGCGGCACCCAAAGAGCACTCGTGTTTCGTGTCTCTGAAAATAACTCTCCGCTATTTTCACTACCATTGATTTCTTCAAGATAATTACGTAACCAATTCAGAAAAAGGCCTCTGAAACCTTTGTGAACTGTGAATTCTGATATCATTCTTAGAATTCACCAGTTACTAGAACAATTGGACGTATTCCAAGAAATCTTCAATTATTCGAAATTCTAATATTTTCTTCAGAATTCCCCAAATACTAGTAAAGTTCAAGTTCTTCCAAAAAATCTTCAATTATTCGAAATTCTAATATTATTCTAAGAATTCTCCAGTTAATAGAAAAATTAGAATAATTACAAGAAATCTTCAATCATTCGAAATTCTGATTTACTCCAGTAGATACTTCTCTAGTTATTGCAAAGCCTGGACTAATTCCAAAAAGTTTTCAATTATTGTGGAAAGTCTCGGATTATTCCAAGCATTCTTTAACCATTAGAAAGTTAGGAATTATTCCAAGAATTATTTGATAAATAAAATTATTAAAATGAGGATTAGTAAAAATAGGAAATTGGACCATTTTCGCCGTTTTATGTGAAAATACTCTTCGACAATTTAAAATATTCATAAATTGTTCAGTTCTTCAAACGTTTTCTTGTATATTATTTCGTTATAAATGTTTGTAATTTGAAAGTTCATTTATTGAAAAAAACCTCATTGTTCGTTTTTCTCAGCAATTTTTTCAACGAATTAGTCGTAAAATATTGGTATGAATACCTACAAGAATATTTCATTGCTATTTCTCAAAACAGCCAAAAATAATTCCAAATAAATTGTCTATTTCAGGAAATCGGCAACCCTCTTGAGCTTCAGAATAGATGCAATATATCCACCTATAGCCATACAACATGAAACACTTATAAGAAGACATGATGATGTGGACACTCTCAATGCTCAAAGGAATTGCTATACAATAATATTCTTGCATAAAATAATTAACAATGAAGTGAAATGTCAGGAATTAGTGCATAAGCTTAAGTTGATTGTTTCAAGAGCTTCTTCGAAGAGCGAATTCACGTTCTACCTTCCAACAACTAGAACTAATGTTCTAAAATTTCTTCATTGCACACAAAGTGAACAGTGTAATATTTTGGTAGCCAAGGTGGATATTTTCAAGTGTTCTGTTACTGATATTGAGGCAAGTTTCCTTGATCTTCAAAACTGTTAAAGCAATCACATATGTTTTTTCAGATACATGATTCACATGCATGTATATTCACAGATATAATTGAATGTATGTATAAATGTAAATATAAGTAAGTGTTTTTATATGTATATGTATGCATTTAAATTTTTTTCCTCTAATTGCATTTTATTTTATCAGTTGTGATTTCATATCTCTCCTTCTTTTAAATTTGAACTTTTAAATTTGAAAGTACAAAATTGAAACTTTTGTACTCCAATTTTGTTCTCAGTATCTGTTGTCTTTCCTGTCTTGTAATTAGGATATGTCCTGTAAAATAGTGTATGTTAAATGAATAAATAAATGAATTGATGAATGTATTTTTGTATCCTTATCATAAAATAAATAAACGAATCATATTGAAACAATAGTAGCTTCCTTACTTTTGATCCGTTCCTGTAAGAATCCGGGAATAAGGCACGATTGCACCGTTACAATATAAATGTAAATGAAGCATGGGTCGGGAGTATCGGGAGATTGAGTAGAAACTGCAGAGAGAAGTGACATGGCCGCCGACCGATATAAAACAATTTCCGGTTCCTGTGTGTCCGTAGTCGAGGCACGTTTCTCGATGACATGGCCTTCGAGGAAGATAGGGGGTGATGTAGAATGGCGGAACGTATAAGAGAAAACAGGGTTGCATTCGAAACGATTCGAGAAGGTTGTGGTTTCAAAAACAAATAATGCTGCTTTCATCATTATCGAAAATGGGAATGCCTAGCGATAAAACTAAACATATTGTGAAAAACAATCAGGCCTTCCCAGGATTTTTTTTACTACGACACCCTTGACAGTTTGGCATTTCATAGCGACACATTTTAGCGATAAAGTAATTTTTATTTCATAGTTCTTACAAAAGTGCACTATATACTAACAAAAGAAAGAAAACATAGAAACAACGTTCAAAACTAGTTCAACTGCAAAAACGAAAAATATTAGGATTTACTTGTACAGTATTGATAGAATTCTGCTGTGGCCTAGGATTCACATTCCTTGATCAATCCATAAATCATCATCATAAATTGGTGGGGTCATATAATATAATCATAAGTCATATAATCGTCATAAAGTCCGTTATAGATTCAATGAAAAGCTTTGAAGCATTTCATTGACATATATTTCATCCAATTCTGAGCAAGTGTTAAATTATGCCGAGGATACAAAAATATTTCTATTTGTCTCATTATATTTCTACTTTTGTGTTGATTAAAAATTTTATTCTTATGTAGAAATAGCAGGCACCTAACATTCCACGTCAGAATTTTATTTCTCCTGAGTAAACCTCTACTTGACTTCCTCAGTTTCATCTTGTAAATGGTCCTCAGATCAAATTTCTGCATGATCATTTTCTGGAATTATCATTGAAGTGTCCACTTTCTCATGATGTTTCATAACATTCAGTGAATTCGAGGTAATCAATGTGAATGACACCGCGTGCATACAAAAAACTGTGACCATGACCTTGTTGGCTGACAGACTCTATTTGGCCTTCTTTGTTCCACGTTCACCCCGAGCAACTCACTGTTTCGATTGTTCCTCGGTCTCTGGCGTGTTGTGATGGATCCATGTTTCGTCCACAGTAACAAAATGCCGCAAAAATTCGTCCGAATTACGGCTGAACATCGCTAAACACTCTTTTGAAGTTGTCACACGATTGCGCTTATGGTCGACTGTGAGCAATCGCGGCACCCATCTCACGGAGAGTTTTCTCATGTCCAAATATTCGTGTAAAATATGATGTACCCGTTCAGTTGAGATAACTAAAGCATGAGCCAATTCACGTACTTTCATTCTGCGATAATCCAATATCATTTCATGGATTTTATCGACGATTTTCGGCGTGATCACTACTTTTGGGCGACCTGAACGTTCGGCGTCACTAGTGCTGGTACGACCACAACGGAACATGTTACAGAACGAAGTCTTTTTGTCAAAATATTCATTGATATATTTTGCTAAACAGAAAAATTTGAGCACTCATACTATTATCAGAGTATTGAAATCTTCAACGATTTACAGTCAAATTTGAAATTACTGAAAGCACATTTATTTAAGGAGAGAGTTAAGTAATTGATGTTAACAAAGGCATTGTGTGGAAGAGTACTTCGATGATACAAATGTAGGCAATAATGTATGAATCAATTTATTGTATCATATATTCATTTTTTTATCACTAATGTCCTTCACCATGTGAAATTTTTTCAAATGTTCACCATTTCTGAGGTAATTTTTTTTTCGAATATAGTTGTATATTATTGTGAAGATTAACTGAACCAATATTTTTATTCAGGGGCTGAATGGAAGTTCAGACCCAAAACTGAATTCGATCCTTTTGAGAGCATTTCTCTTAGTTGTAATTATTGTTTCAATTGAAATGAATGTAATTTTACAATGTAAGGAATGTTTCTCAATAAATTATTATTTCCTTTGATGATAAGATATAACTACCTATATAAAGAGGGTGTCAGCTATATATTTCATCAATTTCCAAAATGCTACCAAATTAAACGAATGCACTAAGCTCAAGTGATTAAAAAGTCGAGCCAGAGTCAAACTGAGCTTGTACTCATATTTCAAGTAACACACCTATTCATTTTGGTCAAACTGAAATAAGGATATGGTTAAAACTGAAATTATTGAAAAATTACAACATATAAGACTCAGTTTTCTCTCGTGAAATTGGGAATTAAAATTTCCTTATCATTCTCAATTCAGAAAAGTTGATATTTTGTTGAATTGAAGTTGAATATTTCAAAGAAGTTGATATTGATTACTAATTATTAACTAAACATACCTACTCATGAAGACAATAGATGGCGTAGATAAGGAGTACCTACATAATATGCAGTCCATATATGTACAAATGCTAAAAAAGACATTTTGGCGAAGGTTAAGCTTTATCTATTAGTGACCACACGAACATATTCTACTTGGCAGGAGCCTCTTGGAATTGAATATAGAATAGCTTAGTAAGAAGTAATCAAAAACTCAAATTAATATTTCAGCAACGTTTTGAGTAACTGAGAACTGGAATGTCAAGACCTCAAAAATAAATACAAATGAATATACATATAGTTCATTCACTCTTTTAGTTATCAACTCATTGGAAACATTTCATTTCTTTTCTAGCAGAGTTACAAATATTAGCGGTCCAGTTTTACTAGATGTCCAATACGGTTTAATAGAGCCACACAACGTACCGTCTGAGTACTCAAAACCGAGGTTTTTGAATAAATAATATATTGAGTACAACACATATTTACACTGTTCGCTGCACACTGTTGATTAAATTAGGAACTTTTGGACCTTCGAAATACCTCATCAAACATTTCGAATCTTACTTGATAGGCAGAAAGCAATATGTTTTCAGCTGGAGTATAAATCGATTGCATACCGTGCTTTATCTGGAGTGCCCCAATCGCCCATCATTGGTCCTTTGCTATTTACAAGGTTCATCAATGATATAATCGATGTCGTAGATGTTTGTGAATATAGAATAGTAACAAGTAAGTCAAGTAACAAGTTATCAAAAACTCAAAATAATATTTCGGTAACTTTTTTAGTAACTTAAAACTGGAATATAACAATACCTCTTAAATTAATACAAATGAATATAAATATATTCCATTCACTCTTTCCGTTATCAACTAATGGGAAACATGCGATTTCTTTTCAATTAGCAGAGCTACACAATTTAGCGATATAGTTTTAATAGATGTCCAAAACGCTTTAGTAGAGCCATACAACGTTCATTTTGAGAAGCTCTGATGGGTTGGATGGGTCACATGGCTTAAACTGAAAAATATTTACTGGACGTATATTTCTTGCTCATAAAATATTGAAAATTCTCATTTACATTAGGTAATAGGATTAGAATACGATAGATACTATTTGTTGAACAAATATTGTTCATAATTTTCTATTGAATTCAAACCCATACTTTTTTAGTCAATGTACTAATGTAAAAATGCTTATAAAGAGAGATGGGACATTTAGAAAGATAACGTGATATCAAGGAAAAATGTGCGCTTTTTGTTGATATCATCGTTTTATTCTTCATCAAAATTTTATAGGATGTCTGATAGGAATAATTTCAAAATGTTGTAAATTATGGATTTAATACCTACAACTTGTGACGTATCTCTGTTTTACAGTATTAGTTTGTTGATTTTCAGTACAATAAAAAATAGAGTACAACTTAAAGTGTGTAGAGCTTAGGCATATCTATATGGCCATTCTGAGTGTTTGCTCTTTTTCTTCTTCGATTGCTTGATGAAGCCATTATACCTACCTAAGTTTTCGATTTTACGCAACACAAATTTTTGTTTATATTATTAGAAACTTCTTATCGATGGTGTTTTTTATTTATGCATACAAATGTTTGCGAGATATATGTCGAAGGAAATGAACCCAAATTATTATTACTATTTATTTAATGAAGACAAACAAGAAATAACCTCTAATTGACCATTCCATACAAATTTACAAATTTCAGGTTTGTCAGAATATGGAAAAAAATAATTACCACTAATGCAGAATGACTACTGAAGGAAACAAATCAATCGAAATTACTTCAATTCAAAATACTCATAATACCTATATTTCATTTTATATATAGCAACCAATGGAAAATACCTTTCAGATCATGCAACGTCTATCATGGCAAGAATCCTCATATGATGCTTTTACACGTTGAAATTTGTATATCAAGTATGCTATAACAATCAGTTTAATAATCAAAGTAGAGTATAACTTTCTTTCGATAATTTTTTTGACAAATTTTTCAAAAGAACATTGTAGCAAAGCTGGCTATGTGAACCTAAAAAAAAATGTTAGAGAATATTATAGAGAATATTGAAAGCGTAAGACAGTTACTGTTTCGTACTACAAGGCACTCATCAGTTACGCCACGTGTAATAAATTATTTTTATTATATTAGATTGTAAGACAGAAATATAAAGTAAGTCGTATGCATATATAATGCATAGATTAATGTACATCTCAAATCTTAGGAATCAATGAAAACAACATTAAAACATTGAAACTTTCACACGTTTTTATCAATTAAGATACTACATTTTACAACTCTACAATTTTACAACTTAAGTTTTTTTGACCAATTTCATATAATCTGATGAAGTAATGCGCCATCTAGGTTGCGGTTGTAGAAACGCTTGTTGTCATTTCTCAAAACATGAAAAAAATTTACTACAAGTTAAAGAATTCTGTAGTTCTTGTGCTATATTATCGCACTTGTAGATATTCGATATCAAAGTATACTATAACGTTCTTTCGATAATTTTTTTGACAAATTATTCAAAAGAGCATTACAGCAGAGCTGGCTATTTGAAACATGAGAACATTTATCCCTAGAAGGATAATGGAGACATTAATGGAGGCATTGGTCATGTTTCACATGGCCAGCTCTGTTATAATGCTCTTTTGAATAATTTGTCAAAAAAATTATTGAAATAAAGTTATAGTATACTTTGATATCGAATACAAGTGCGATAATATAGCACGAGAACTACAGAAATTTTTTTGTAGTAAATTTCTTTTATATTATATATATATATATATATATATATATATATATATATATATATATATATATATATATATATATATATAGAATAATAGAATGAACATATTAACAGATAAGCATCATATGAAGCAGTTGCGACCAACATACATTTTTCAAAGTTATAACTCATTATTCCAATCACATTTCATCATGAATTCGCATACTTGTATAACATTTTTACAAAACGATCATTTACAATATGGCAATCAGCATGACGCGTCCGAATCGTGACAGTCGTTAATCACAGTCCATCGCAAACAGATTCGCGATAAAAGCAGAGCGCATTATTTAAAACCCGTGAAATGGGGAGCCTGGTGGTGGATGGGTGGCTTCATATTCAGGTCGGTACTCAAATTTTTTTCCATTTCAAAACATATCAAAAACTCGAATATATATTTTTATCCTCCGCAAAAATCTGCTCGTTTGAAGTTTAGGTCAATGAAGCTCTTCCAGTAGTTTGTTGGACTTCCGTGGTCATTACCTGCTGCCCACTGAGATCCAAATCGATCTGTATATAAATCGAGAATCGAGATCTGTATACCCATAAGAGAATTTCAAAAATTTGTCATATATCTAGATCGTTGATAGCCAAAGGCATCTAGGAGAACCCCCAGGGGTCCACGGACATTCGTCGGGATCTACGTTGGCATAATGAAAAAATGGGGGTTCACAATTGATAATCCGGGGGTCGCCAAAATTTATCTGGTTTCGATAATGAAAAACTGAACTATTGGCTTTACTTCACCTATAAATGTAGGCAAACAATATTTTAAGAATCTTATCAACTGTAACTTCATGTGAAAATTTACATATTTCAAATTCAGTACGCTTTGTTCAACAATGGTAGGATAACAGTAGGGTATATTTTTCTCTTAATGTTTACTGCTCCAAATGAGGAGTTTTCTCAATAAAATACGTTAGGTAAAACTGATTCGATGACTTTTTAAAGATTGAATATTAGCTGAAATTCAAACACTTGAATTTAAACAATTTTATTGACAACATAGCATGACACGTTTCGTCGTTACAAACGACTTCTTCAGATCCTTCTAATACTGATATCAGTATTCTAGTACCATCTAGTACCGATATACCAGTAGCATCTGAAGAAGTCGCATGTAACGACGAAGCGCGTCATGCTATGTTGTCAATAAAAGTGTAAATCAAAGTTTCTAGTGTTTGAAGTTTAGCTAATATACAATTATAACGGTTTTACATCAAGTAAACGCCAACACTATTCAATACTTTCAGAGATTGTCTATCAGCACAATGAAATGAATAAAATTTCCCTATAAATTCTGTCTTTTCGTTTTGAAAATTGTTAATTTGTGATTGAAACTTAGCTGTTACTTGAATTTCCATAGTTAGGTTTAATCTTCACATTTTCAACTAGTTTTAGGAATATGGTAGAAATGTAGCTACAGGAAGTTGGCCTTAACCAGAAAAATTTTTATAGTATAGAATCAGAATAAAAAGTTTGTGAACTTCTGATCTATGTATGATTAATAGTTATAAGAGTTAATGACACTTCCGTTTGTACCGAATGGAGGTATTAAAGGCAAGTAAATTATTTCAAATGAATCATCATATATATTTCGTTGCTGATACTCAATATTTTAAATAGACTTTGGGTATCAGGTACAAATATTCTATGCCTAAATCTCACTGTATTTGCCATATGTAGGTATTGAAGTTCGAATGTCAAAAATAACGTCTCCGGCTCTAAAATAATCATAAATTCTGCTATAATTAACAATTTCCTATATTTCCCAAATATAAATATTATTTCAATGTGATTCTTTAGTTGCATAAGTTTCTCCAATTGCCTTGTTTTAGTGGAAATTAAAATATGTAGATGCTTTGTATCATAATGGGTATCTTGACAATTTTGAGGAACTGCTTCTATTTTAAAGATTGACTCTTGTTTATCACGATAAACTATATTTTATTCGGAAATAAATTTAAATTAGATGAAAAAATAAATAAAATAGGGAAATTCAAAGTTTCCCGCCAAAACACTCCACAGCTGTCAAAGCTGCCGAGTGACGTCATCAACCTTAACGTACAGGTCCGCTAATCACGCAGTGTGTGTTAAGTTCATGAGGTTTTCTTATACGAAAGTAAAACAAATTATCAAAATGAACACTGTTTTACAGAAGCTGTGCTGTGCCCATTTGTAAGTGTACGATTACTACACCGAAAGATTTTCTCATGTTGAGACATTGTTGAGATTGCTAGAATAGATATAACAGCATTAGCAACAAAAATTCCCGCTTATTCTTGTGAGGATCAGAATGATGCTGCATAATTATGGCATTGTGAGTTGATAACAGCACCATTTTTTCGTCAACAATAACAGTGACTGCGTATGGCTTAAAGCGAACTTTGTGTTCAGAACTTATCCGACATTTAATGGTACACAATCCTAGGTCTCCTTTTAATTGGACATATCCAACAGAATTTTCGCCATGTGACTAATACTTGGCTGTTATTAGTATTAGTTGATAGTTTGATAGTATTAAACTTAAAACTGTGCTTACAAAGATGTTTGAACGTTCCTAAATTTCGAAGCACAAAAGTCGTCATTTGTTGCAAAAAAGCTTGCTACCATCAAAGAATCTATCTTTTGCAAATTCAAGTTATTTGCTTTGATGAATCCATTTTCGATGGTGGTATTAATATTGAGTAATTCAAAGTTATTTCGTCGGTATGAACACAAATCAAGAAGTAGAGAAGTACGCCTTCTGCCGCTTCTTTGCAGGTTGATGACGTTATGTGCTCTGATTGTCATTTGAAGTCACGTGACAATAGACGATAAATACAGCTTCTAATAATAATTTTATTAAATGTAATATGATAAATCAAATTTTTGAAATGTGCCTCTTGGAATTATAATTATACAATATTTGACAAAATCATTCCGAAACATCAATTTGTGATTAGTGTCAACATCCCTATTCGGAACACTTAACATTGTTCAATTCACTAAGCATTTCCTTTTCGGGCCTTAAGAGTTCAATTCAAGTTATGGTTTTCATTGAAAATTCAAGTAATCCCATCATTGTTTTTCAGTCACTTTTTGAGCCAGCTCTGTGTTTACTGGTGATATGCCAGTTGTGAGGGTGATGCATCCGTATTTCATGCATATTCGAGTAATCAAATCCCCGATTAACGAGTTTACTCTTCTATTGTGGAAATAAAACGAGAAAATCGCTGATGGTCCGGATAATTTGGTGGAAATGAGCACTAATAGAATCCACGCTACAAAAACGAATCGATGCTTTAGGATAGAGGGTTTAAACCAATTAAAATACCTCGTTTAAAATAACTTGTTGTTAATATGGCTGCAGTTGTTTAACTTCATCAGTAACTTGTTAAAGGAAAGAATTATGATTACTTCTCATTTATTTGACGATTGAATCACATAGATACGAAGTTAATGGTTGTTTTTATATAGAGTAATAGTTTCCTGGTCTAATTGTAACGATGACCATAGCCACAGGGTAGCCACAGATGGGTAGCTTTGAAGGTTTATTCACTCTTCAATTTAATATTCCAAAACTAAAATTATTGAAATGAGGTAGGGCAGAGGGTAACTTAAGGTCTCTTTAAGATTTTTTCAATCTATTTTCTAATCTACAAAATGAAGGATTTGGGGAAGACATTTCTGTTGATTGTCATTTATATTTCAATATCTACACTTTCAGAAAATACCAGAGGTAATGCAGATTCCACATAAAATAAAATTATTACAGAACTTTTTGTAACTAACTTCAAATTTGCCCACTTTTGGCCATTTTGTTCTACTTTTAGCCACGCATTTTTATCAAGTTTGACCAATCAAATAATGATTGGATAGTGAAATTTTAATTTCTTTTATTAAAACAGTTTTTTCAATTAGAGTAGGGTGGCCATAGGTAGGACAATGGTCATTAGTGGCCCTTGGTCTACCCAAAACAGCAGAACTCCTAGAAGGATAAGTTGCAGTAGGATGGTTGTAAAGAAGATTTTCTTTTTTGGCAAAGCGATGGAGGAAAACTGGCTGAGGACAACTATGCAGCATATTCGGATTCAAATATTGACCTAAAGAAAATTAAATTGTGAAGAATACAATAACCCCTGAGACAATTTCATTTGACTGGTGATGGAAATATTTTAATGTGTTATTTGTTACATCACGCTATTATCGTTACATTTTTATCTTCATGCGCTCATGTTCTGGAAGCAAATTCCACATTTTTTTGTATAAGGAACACAGTAAAGAGAGGTTCTAAAATCGAGATACTTACATACTAAAAGATTAAAATGGTGAGATTCTCTATTCTATGAATAGGATAAAATCCTTTCCATAAAAGTGATTGGATTCATAAGGGTAATTTTTCTATGAATCTGTTACCTATTGCATTGAAAGAAATATTTCAAAAATTAAAATAATAATTCGAAATATTAATTGGTTTCGTATAAAATAATAGAGTCTTATTCTTATTAAATAATAGAGACTATTTCGTCCATATTTGCTTTCAGTATACCTAATTGAATATTTCTAACCCCTGGTAGTTGTATCTCCTGTCATACACCGTAGTCTAATTGAAAAAGTTTCACTCAAAAAAGCAAGTAGAACCTGCCAGTGGTAGTACCTCACTGCATAACTGGCTAAAACATCATAGCCTCATAAATATGTTAACAGCACAAGATATCACTCTAAAATTAACGAAATCTCATGGCTTTTATCATAGTTCTTGAGTCTGTAGATATCATTAAACAATAATCAAATAAATCAGGTAATAAGTTCAAGCATCAGTTATTATATGTGCTTCATAACGTCCTTCCACTTTTTTGCTCCTAGAATAAAGAAGAATGAAAATTTCTCCTCTAAACTTAGCGTAAGGATTCGATCCTGACAATTAAGTTACAAATTGTCCCTGTTGCTGTACCCTACCGCCTGCACATAAAATAGTTGACTTCAAAAAATGCACGAGCCACCGCAAAAGCAGGACGCGAAATCTTCTTCACACTATGGATGAAGCTATTATTTTCCCATGTGAAGGTAGAAAGTAGAAGTAATTTCTCCGCTTGTGGTTAAAATAATAATTGAGATTTTGGAGGAGGTTGGGCCTTTTTGGAACTTTTACCATACTTTGCCTTCTTGATTTTTGAATAAGTAAAAAATTTTGGAAGTGATGTTTATACTGTATGGAGAATGGTGAATAATTTTATGTTTTTGCTCTAAAAACGAAATTGATCTTCGATCTTTGTTTGAACTAGCATTGTGTTGATAGAGGATTATGTTTCTGTAAATATTGCAATGTTGGTTTTTAGAATGACAGAAATTACTCCAGGGAAATAAAAACCGAGAAATCAAATCAGCGTGAGACCAGTATATCTCGTTTTTCATTTCATTTCGAAGGTCTTCATCCCATTTTGTTTGGATGAATTTTTTTCGGGGAGCAGCAGTAAATACAACAAGACTTGTCTAAATTTTCGAAAATGTCTATGTCAGAAAAAAATGTTTCGTTCATTGATCTATGGCAAAATAGCTGGGTTTCTCTAGTGCGTACAAATGATAATGCCAGTGCCCAATCCTCAACAACACGAGTATAAGAAATAGTTTTATCCATAAAAGAACCATGATTTTTCCTGTAGTTAATGGAATGGTATTCGTAACCATTAAAAGTTATTAATCTTTACACACCCTGCAAAAAATTCTAACTAACTACTTTAACTAAGTGAGACCGCAAGCAAACTATCCAGTAATGTATCGATCAGAGAGTAACGAAACTGAATAACCCTTCACAAGAAGAACTGTTGACAAATTCCAAACATAAAATTGTTTTTTATTTATAGACGAACAATGGAAAGGGAATTGAACCTCCTGACCACCTTTATATACGCCCCTGCATCCGTTCACAGAATAGAAAAACTTGAATGAAATAACTTTCTAAATCCAACTAAAACTGCATCAAGTGCTCGACGGAATGAAAGCACGAAACCACGAAACTGTTATTCTCGATAGCCCAAAAACTTCATCCCCTTCGCCTCTCGAGATCATCTTGACATATACTAGAGGGTGACGGTTGCCGGGCATAATCGACTCCTTGCAGTCACGCACGGTGCCATTGTGGAGTACGGATGATGACGGCTCTTGACTACGTAATATGAAGAGGCGGACTGCCACTAGAGACGTGACGATCGTTTGTTTTGCGATCAAATTGTCTCCTGATGTTGGTTCATTATCCAGGACTTTCCTCGAGTTTCAACGAGATTGCTCCGGTCATTATGGTCATGAGATTTTCATTTGTGATTTTGATGTTTAGAAAATTTCCCTTGTTAACTGAGAGAGCATCAAAAAGTTGATACGGCTTTACCACTACTTCCTATGTAAAAAACTAAACGTTATTGGAATTTAAATTCCAATTAATTTAATTGAAAAGTGAAAATGCAAATTTTCACTTGACAAGTAACATTATGTCAGTGATGTGCATGAGAATAATACTAGAAATACTGATAATTTTTACATCCAAAGTTGTAGACTTTCTAAACCTTCTTAAAGTAGCATTTACTATGACATATTTAATGATTTAAAATAATGTACCAAGTAGGTACCTTGAAAACTAGTATGTACTAGTATTAAGATATTTCAGCGTGAATTAAAAACGTATATTTGAAATAGTAAGATATGTAATTTAATATTGATCTATCAAAATATGTAAGTTTTTTGTATAGCTTTAGCTGAATATATATTATTATCATATTTTACAAAGATCCGAGTAAAATCAAATTACTCGTATACAAAACGTTAGATCCAGCAATATTATGGAAAATATTGGCAATAAAATGCATTTTTTCTGCAGTAATATGCACCCTGTATTTCATGTCAGACCTCTAGTGCAAACTACATTCAATTTTATTCAGTAATTTTTGTCGAATGCGTGTACAACGATAAGTACAAACAGAAAGATAAGAAATTTTAAAGTTGCTTAAATAAAGATTATTCATATCAGTTTCTTTTGATTTTTTTAAATGTACAGACATCGTCATATATGACGATTTTAACAATTTTATTATATATACTGAGTTGGATTTCTAATTAACGTTAATTACCTTAAGCCATAATTAGAAAAGGATAGAATTTGAGGATAAATATGACTAACTTCTTAGAAAAAGATTTTTAAGAAGCTGAAAACATTTTCAGCATAGATTGAGGGTTTTGTGATGGGAATTCAGTTTAAAAGTATTTAGCAGGAACATTCTTCGTAGGTAGCTTTTTTCGCGTGAACCTCATATTTTTTGTGGAATTTGATTCTACGAGATGATAATTGTGTTTCTTGCTGTATCCCTCATATATATTAGAGAGAGTTCTTGTTTCTTTTGTAGAGGGAGTCCACATGAGTTGTTCCCTGTATGTTCCCTGTATTTTGAAGAGATAGGGCGTTGGTGCGTTTCAAAAGAACATCAAAACTGGATTGTTTGGATGCATGCCACTGATGATTCCCATGATAGGATGAAACAGCGCTTTGTGGTATTTCTAACAAAAAAATTTCGATTTGTTTCGAAAAGAACCAAACATTCGCTCTCGAAAATGAAGGATGGTGTTTTCGTTGAGAACATTTGTGTTAAGAACGCCCTCAGAGTTTAATTTGAAATATCTCGATATTTCAATTAAAAATCTCAGTATTGACTATATATCATATTTCTGGAAAAGCATCAATTTCTAGCGAAACCTAAACGAGAATTATGTTGCTAAATCAAAGAATTAAATAATTGTACTTCCTCTAATATTGTGTTATCTGTTACTGTTATTATAATTATTATAAGCATTCAACATATTGAAGACATAAAATGTAGCTCATATTAAATTAAATCTCTCATTAATAACCATTTAAAATAATCTTGAAACATAATATCATTCGAAGTGGACGTAAGCGTTATCTAACTCTTCATCAAGTTTTCCAAATGTATATTTATAAAATGACAAATATCTATCAAATCTCTTCACTGTAGATGTCACTTTTAAATCTCTCGCCCATTGTGTGGTTAATCTGGCTAGCTGTCATCGTGTCATTCCTTGAACTCCGTACACTCCGTATCGACCATCATCATCTCATTCATGCTTGCTCGCATTATCTGCGAATAATCCCCCTAAAGAGATTTCGAAACTGGTTTCGAAATTCCAAATGTGAAAAGGTGTCATCAGGTATCGTGTTTCCTTTTGGGAGCATTTGAAGTTTCGATTTAATCCTGACTACCGCAATCCATTATCCACCATTATAGTCGTTTCACACAATTTGTTACAGAAACACCTCCCTGGTGAGAATGTGTGGAGGATGAAAAGAATTCATATCGGAAGATAAGCATGAGTAGATAAATTTGTCTACAGAATTCGATAATAATTCGTTAATGATAAGAAAGTTAAAAGGAATGATTGATTGATGGTCACTAAATTGAAGTTAAATACACAAAAACAATTAATAATGTTATAATAAAAATAATAAGCATATATTTCCAACAGGAAATTACCCAATTACAGGAAGATACATAATGAATAAATATGGTAAATTCAATGGACGATGAATCAAATCTGTGATAGTTCATATTTAAATGAGAGGTGTAATAATAAATACTTGTCTAAAAATCACTGACTGAACAATTCTTTATTCGACTAGTTTCGCCTTTTTTCGGCATTATCAAGAATGGTTACTGAAAATATCAATAACAACATAGATATACAATATTAAAAATAATTATAATAATAAAAAACATTGTCAAATATAATAATCTAAATCTATATTATCAATATCTAAATATCCATTCATAATAGTAATCAAGAAAACAAATCTCTAAGAACGCAAACAGGAAGAAATCCAGATATCTCACTGGTTAAGATTTAAATACACATTAATGATAGAAACAAGTGTGGGTCCAGTGCAAATGCTGCAGCAGTTGCAGTAGAACATGAAAAGCTAATCAGCGATAGCGAGAGAAGATTGGTTCTGTGGGTTTTTGAGTAAAATGTCAGGTTTATTCTAGTACACATCTGAGGTACGAAGAAATTAAGTTTACACAGAAGCTCAGGACAGTCGGGATTATCATTGAACAAATTGAATAAAAATTTCAATCAATTCAAACTTTTCCTGGTGTGGAAGCTCCTAGTGTCAAACCTCGACAGCAAACAAGCGTGATCACAACCCCTAGGTGGATATACACCACCATCCCGAAATGAGAGCCATTTCAAGAACTTCTCTGAAGTGCCTCCAGGTGGTTTATGTGACAATTTATATTGGTCATCAAACAAGACAGCCATACTTAAGTTTGCTTCTCACTAGGTCATTAAATAAATAGAAGATGTTGAGGAATTTGAAAACAATTTAGCATTGCGGACGATGAAACTATAAACTTTGCTACATGATGAAATTAATTGGTTGATATGATCTAGGCTAGGCCGAGATCCTTAACCTCCATAAGTCGAGTCAGATTAACACCTTCAATGTTGTTATAAAAAAAATACCTCATTTCTCTTTCTAGTAAAACTCACTACATTACATTTCATAACATTCAAGTTTAAACAATTATTATTACGCCACATTCATTCAGGCCATTTTGTAGCCTCAAACAATCATGCCACAATTTCATGAACTATATATTCATGAGCCACCTTCATGCAGTCCATCATCTCTAAGAGATCGTTATCCTAGAGGAAAATAGTAGGGGTCCAACATTGGATCCCTGCGGCACTGCCAAAGTTACTAGAAATTCTCTCGATTTGCAATGCTCAATTTGTACGAATTGACTGCAATTACTCAAGTAGGACTCCATGAGAAATGATAAATTATTCGCAAATCCAAAAGCTTCCTAGTTTTAACTACAAGTAGTCCGTGATTTACCTTATCAAAAGCCTTCTGGAAATCTAATATATATATATATATATATATATATATATATATATATATATATATATATAACGCCGACCTGCTCTGCCTGAATTGAGAAAACTCAACCAAATTTGTAGAGCAAGATCTCCTAGTCATAAACCCATGCTGCGCAATTGCAACACTATTTCTGATCTTAGGATATATACTATTGAAAAGTATAATTTCAAACGATTAATAAAAATCGACAATATAGAAATTGACCTTTAATTACCAATATGTGATGAATCGCTCCCCTTGAGCACCGGAATTACTTTTGCTTCCTTCCATTTTGTAGGAAAAATGCTGGTCTTCAGAATGAGATCATATATATGCTTTAGCGACATGATTATAGGTTCAATACACTCTTTCACAAAAATGCGAAAAATATATATTTTTTTTATTTTGAAAATGAGGAGGACGACCAAACCCAAGAGACCTACTGAGGGACCCATCTTTTAAGACGCCATGGCGACGTCGTCAACATGCCAGAGTATTCCGATTCCATCAAATGACCACTAAGTTTGTAGTTGTTACGGTTCTGAATTAAAAACTTCGCCAAAGAAGTGAAATGTTATAAATTTAAGTATAAATTGTTTCAAAACGTAGTCGGCTAAACACAGAGGGTATAAGCTCAAGTAACTCTTTTGTACTCTTATATTTCAGCTCGAGAAAATATTTTTTGTTATTTTATTTTGAGAATGAGGATGGCGACCAAACCCAAGGGACCTACTAAGGGACCCATCTTTCAAGATGCCATGAGGACGTCGTCAACATGCCAGATTATTCCGATTCCATGAAATGACCACAGAATTTGTAGTTTTTACGCTTCTAAATTGAAAACTTCGCCAAAGGAGTGAATTGCTATAAATTCAAGTATGAATTGTTTGGTATTTAATTTTGAAAATCAGTATTTTTTTAATTTCCTTTCATTCAAAATTTCGTCAAATTTCATTTTGTGCAAGTTAATAATTGTAATTATTTCTGTCAGGGATCTTTACGCATAAATAGTTGAGAACTCTAGTTCAACAACTCCTACCGACAACTCATTCTAAAGATAAAACTAATAAGTACAAAAGCGAAATATATGTTAACATATTACATACAGTAGTCACAATATATGAAGAGATGGTATCAGGAAACAGACAACAACCTTGTTGCACAATCGTTGAACAGAATGGATGACAGTTTGTGAATTAATTATTAAGCAGAATGACTTCACAGAACTCAAACTCCTTGAATAGTATTATAACAGGGCCGAACTTGAAGAAGTGATTAACTGAAACCAATTATTTTCAAAATATTCAGGGATATGAGGATTATTTCATTCTTCAGCACACTCAAACGGAATTATTTCAGATGGGATATCTTCTTTTTTGACAATTAGTAGTGAAATAGACATAATCCAGACATAACACGATTTTTATCTTCTAAGTTACCTTTTGATAATTACGGACAAGGCTACTAGGTACGTATTCATCAATTGAAATTATTCACAGAATTAATTCAATTATTTAAGCTTCTATGATTTTATGAAGAAAAATTCAATGCTTGACTTCCAGGAATGAACGAAACATTATATATATATATATATACGTTGAAATAATGTGCTCTTATTTTATACCAAACCAATTGAAACAAATCTGTGAAATAAAACTTGGCTTGTAATTCAATAAAAAAAGCGAAACAAAAGGTCTTGATGAACAAAAGCAAATTATAAAAACAATAATAAAATAGAGCTAAAAACTCAATCTTGTTAGATTGAAAAATATCCAAAAGTGATAAGTTTGATGAAAGTAAAATTAATGAAATAATAAAAAAAAATAAATATAAATGAAACCGTAAAAAAATTCTGTATTATATTCTAAACCAAATCATTTGAAACAAATTTGAAATGATATTTGGAGTGTTTCTATTCAATTTAATTTAAGAAAAACACGAGAAACAAAAAGCTCTTGATGAGCAAATACCAATTATAAAAATAATAATATTCTTTATAGAATATAGAGATAAAAACGTAATCTTATTACAATTAATATCTATAACTGATCAATTTTAGAAATGTGAGATTATACCCACCGATGATTCAAACATTATATGAATATTAGAAACTAGAAAATTAACTTTACCATACACTAAACCAAATCAAAAAAAATTCAGATTAGACATTAGTTTAGGTACATGAGTAATCAAATAGGAAAAAATCATGGAAAAATACAAAAAAAATTAAATTATCTATCTATTGGTTTGACTTATTCATTTTTCATTATAGATATGTCTTAAAGAATACAGAAACCTAATTAAAAGATATAATTAAATATAAGGGATACGTAAATCAGACAAGCGATTATATAAATGATGAACATGAATGAAACAAAAAAATACTTAAATGCTCCAGCAATTTACCTGACAATATACAATATATACATACCTACATACAAAGGAATAATAAACAAATAGAAAATGAGAGAACAGATAAAAACGAACAAAAAAACTTAATTGGGAAATACTTAAATATTTGAACAATTCAGCTGACAAAACACAATATATACTTACCCTTATACAAAGGATGAAGACACAAGAAAGAAAATGGAATACAATTATTTAAAATAATAATAGAGATAAATACTCACGTCTTTCTTCGACTATCAGTAATATAATTATCTCTAACATGATTGATTATGCTAATTTCCCGATATGTCATATTTATTGCCGCAGACATTAGTGATGATAAATATGAATGAAACAAAAAAATACTTAAATGTTCCAGCAATTTACCTGACAATATACAATATATACCTACCTACATACAAAAGAAGAAGTCACAAATAGAAAATGAGAGAACAGATAAGAACAAACTAAAAAACTTAAATATTTAAACAATTCAGCTTACAAAACACAATATATACTTACCTTCATACAAAGGATGAAAACACAAGAAAGAAAAATGAATACAATTATTTAAAATAATTATAGAGATAAATACTCACGTCTTTCTTCGACTATCAGTAATATACTTATCTCTAATATGATTGATTATGCTAATTTCCCAATATGTCATATTTATTGCCGCAGACATTCGTGACAATCCGTCAAATCCCTTCCGATACGTAGACACACCCTAAGGTGAAACTCAAAAACGTCAGAATATGCACCCCAACTACAAATTCGTTTTGCGTCCGTTCTTCCTCCCTTGTACGACGTGTTTTATCAGTGATATCGAACAAAAGGACACTTTTCGAAGTATATTGAGAAGACGGCCATTTCGGTTATAGTTCTTGCAAACGCCTAGAAAGTTACGAATACTTACTAAGCACCTACATTTATTGAGGTGTGAAAGTTGATTGAATGGCAACGTTGGGTCAAGTTTTACCACTTGCAATGTTCTTGGATAAACATAACTTTTTTTCTTAATCGTACAGAGAACTGTAATTTTTTCCTTACTCTGAAAAAACTATCTTTTCTCTTTCAATCTAATAACAATCTCTTTCAATTCAATAACAACAATGAGCTTCATTTCATAAAAGTCGCTCACCACTCCATGAAATATAGGTATGTGAAGTAAAACAGACATTTTTTATTATGCTTGAATTATGCATATCAGGTTCAATTAGTTTTATTTCTTTACTTGGTTTGGTATAAACTACTTCTTCTTTTGGTTTAACACTATGAGGTAAAGGTTTCTTCGGCCCAGTCTTACAAGTTGCATCCCAAGATAATTGATTATTACCTTAATTCCTAATACACCTTGCCTGAGCAAAACGTGTCGGGTTGCTTTATCTACATAATCACTACATGGATCTCTAGAATGGATGAACAATCCAACATAAAATTTCATGGATTTAGCTATTTGTCCTCTCAATTTTCCTGAGACAACAACTTCGCAACCTTGTCCACCACATTTCATTATATACCTCAACTAACCACAGCAAGCACTTCTTACAGCTAGACCACCAGTCAATGTGAAACTCATTGACTGGGCTTGAGCTATATTCGCAACTTTTTTTCCATATGAGACAACACTGTCTTCTGCAAAGTTGAATCTGTTTTACGACGGAGATCAATTCGCGGATACTTCTATTTTTGTCTTCTAAAACTCTATCGGTCCTGGAAGCCATTATGTTGATTTCCGTACAGGTTTGAGTTAACCAGAGCAGCCATCTTCGTATAGCTCACGAGTCAGATACTCATTCAACTCCTCTTTAAAAACTCCATCGGCAACAAACTTCCGTTTTTAGAAATTGGGGTACTCATGTTTGTAACTACTAAAACTTCAAAAAAGGATGAAATTGTTGCAATCAGTTTTAAGTTATGTATAGGTACTGCTGCCCTCTGGTGTTATATCTATAGTGATATCCTGCTCTTTGAATTGTCTGTTGATGTTTGAAAATATACATTAAACATTGAAATGCATCTGCTGAGACTGCCAGTATGTTGTTTATCAGTTTTTAATATGTTTTTGCTTGTTTCATACATTTTTAATCAAGCGAAGTCAGAATCTTCATTATTAATCCTCGTGCTAATTCATCGCAATTCCCAGCAGAAGTCGGGTATCTGCGAAGAGTTGTACTTAGGTGACGTGGATAAAAACCAAGCTGAGGAGGACTATGCTCCAAATTCTGACTAAAATATGTCTCTGCTACCTGAAGAAAATCAAAAAGTTAATACTTGATAAAGACCCTGAGACCATATTGAAACCGATTGACCCGACTTTAATCAGGCCATGAAATGAGTACCTGCCACGGTATCCTAGTGGTCTAATAATTCCACCATTAATTGAGCTGTTATAGTGAATGCAAATAGGGCGCTTCTTAAAACATTCGGAGTTTGAAGTTAAATAATTCGAGCTTTTAGTATAAATTCTATATTTTTCAATTTTTTAAAGTAATATATGTGTTGATGTTGATAATTTATTGAAATCTAACATCAAACTATAAAAAACAAAGTGTTTAGTGCTAACCGATTTCAGTGGAACATGTTATAACCTCTATTCATCAATTTTCTCTAGTGTAATTTAGGTGTTAGCGATGATACTTTGTGAATAACATAACATCAAATTATAAAAACGAAGTGTTTTGTGTGTACCGATTTAATCGAAATCGAATTTGTGTTGTGTTTTGAGTAAGGATTATTTACAAATAATTTGAATATAAACTTAAATTCAAACACTTGAACTTATGATTTACACTTTATTCACTACATAGCATGACGCGTTTCGTCGATATAAACGATTTCTTCAGATGCTAACAGAATTATTCTGTTAGCATCTGAAGAAGTCTTTGCCTGATATTAAGGCAGAATTCCTTGATATGCATAATGTGTGCTAGAACAATCATTTATGTTTATTCACGTACAGGATTCATATTCCCGCATATACTTGTATGTGTGTAGGTATATGTGTTAATAAGTGAATGTATATGTATGTATGTGTGTGTTTATCTTTATAAGTATGTACAAGTTTGATCAGCATTTCAGCTTTTTTTATTCCTATAATTGTATTTCATTTTATCAGTTGCGATTTCATATTATAAACTCTTTCTTTTAAAATTGAACTTCAAAATTTGAAAGTACAAAATTTAAAGTTTTGTACTACCAATTTTGTTTTTAGTATTTGTTTAGAAATGTGGAGTGATATTTCCCCACAAGGAAATTTTCCCCTGACAAGGCCTCAATCTGCCTACTCCTTGTCAGGGGGTGATTAGCTGCCGACTGATGGACAACTAATTTGAGGCCCAATTCTCCCGATTTCTGGAAATCGGTATGAAAGGGTTTCGGTGCTGACAAGGCCTCAATCTGCCTACTCCTTGTCACGTGAATGAGTTCACTACTGATGTAGAACTGATTTTATTGAGATAATGTTAACGTATTTATACATAAAATAAAACTGCTTACTCGCTAAAATAAAGTTCATCACACTCATGCGAGTATGGTGAACCCATGATATTCGCAATAGTTAACTTAGATACTTATTGCCTAATACATGATTATGAAATATTTACCTATTCTAACTATATAAATCTGTTCAAAATCTTCAAGATTTTGAAGAGTATATGCTGTCTTTCCTGTTTTGTGATTAGGACCTGTCCTGTAAAACAGAGTAGATATATTAAATAAATACAGCAGCGATCAGCTTCATTTTCGTCATATATTTGTCTTACATTTTGAAGAAATAAGGCAGCTCTGGAAACCCACACCTATTTAGACACTTCGTTCTGAATTTCTTCCAAACGTCCATAATTCTTTTTTTAATCCTTGTCGAATTTCTGCGTTGCTGATCTACTGATTTCATTTATATCAAATATATCGTATGATGATGAATAATATTACATTGTTCTCAAAATTTGTATTCATATATTGAATCATTCAGCCACTCAAGCGATTGAACAAACAAAACACAAATTTTCAATGCCTGCTTTCCATAATGTATGTGCCATTTGTCTGATTGGAAAAGTTCGAATTCGGGATCCGAACTAGCAGCAACAAATTCATTGTATCCGCAGTAAACCAATACAACACCAAAAATTTATCACCCACAGCGCTCCGTTGCGCCATTGCTTTTGTGGTGTTTTTAATTTAGGGAAATCACGTTCGGTTCCATTGTCGGCCCTGGCGGTGCACGGCCAATCGGAGTGGTTCTCTTTTGTCGCTACCGTCTATCAACCCCTCGCCCAGGTGGCTTAGTATTGTTATTTCCCGATGAAAAAGACCCTCTAGCGTGCATCCAGTACGGCATTATTATTATGCCCTCCTCCTCCCTTTTGTAATCCAAATTATTCTCCAACACACTTTTTATTTCATTTTAATGAAGAGCTGAGCTTGCAGATCCGGATCTGTTTCCTTAAGAAATAATTAATAATTCGCAAAATAATTCCATTAATTATTTTCTATCAAAAATTGTTCAATTGAACGAGTTTTAAGAACAGGGTGGATAGAAGTCATATCATGTCATATTGAATTTGTATATAAATAGTACTTCTATTAACATATCATATAAACATGTTTGCAAATACAAATTGGTTGAATTGGCAGATGAAAAAATTTTTAAATTAAATAATAAATATTAAAATAAATTAAAGTTTCAGTCTTTTTCGAAAATTAAATAATAAATATATCAAATAATACGTATATCAAATAATACGTATTATTAATGTTATATTTTGAATGTTTTTAGAATAACAGGCTTCTTTTGATATGAAAAACTTTATTTTTGTTAACGTTTCGTTGTTAAAACGAAACATTTTGTACAACGAAACGTTAACAAAAATAAAGTTTTCATATCAAAAGAAGCGTGTTATTGCTAAAAACATTCAAAATAAAATATCTTAAACAGGCAATAAATCAATTTAAAAAAAAAATTAATGTCATATGTATATTAAATAAACATATCAGTAAATTGTACATATACCTATATGACATTGGGATTATGATTTTTATTAAAAAGTGTAATTTGAAATAGACAGTTAAATGTGATAATGAAAAGTTTACTAAACCCGTAACGTCATTATTCTGATACATATAGATTTATTTTCGCCATTCATTATGAATATAAGCTAGATTTGAATGCAGTAATTAAAGATATTACAAAAAATTCATTGAGATGAATTTTGTATGTAACAGATATACTCTAATTCAGTGTTTCCCAACGTGGGACCTCCGCTCCACAGGGGGCAATTTGATTGATAAGAGGAGCAAGTCGAAAATGGACTCTACAAGAGTCGTTCGCGCTGGTTAATTTCAACTTTTTCATCCTTTTCGGGGGTGGGGGTGGGTTTGTGGTTGATGCATGAGGATTTCAGAAAGACTAAACTGGGGCATGGCACAAAATAGTTTGGGAAAGACTGCTCTAATCAATCCAATGTTAAGAATATTACAATTCATGAGCAGTGACTGATTTTTGAAAATCTCGAAGTTATTTACTAAAACAAAAATGAAAATATTTTCATTAACTTTGTGATTGGAGTCCAAAGAGTTCCATGGAAGATTACGTCCGTAATTTAAGTATGAAGTAAAATTCTTTATTCCGTAGAGAATGGTTTCTTTCGTTCAATGATCTATCAAATAATTTCAAACTATTTAAGAGCTTTAAACATTTTACAACTACTTAGTATATTATTAATCTCTTCGAATGCGTTACCCTTGTTCAATATAAAAGAATTAATTACAATTTATGTTGTTTCCTTCAATAGGTATGCGCTATAAGGAAATATTTTTTTACGATTCGAATTTGAGAGAGCATCACTCATTTTCATAAATTCTGTACAAACTTTTGTCCTGTTTCTCTGCTGGATTTCAGTAGGTTCTATAGATTTTCTGGAGTAGATCACAAGCCGTAACGAGTAACGTACCGAATAACTAATGTTTTGAATATTTAATAGTGTTGGCGTTTACTTGATGTAAATCCATTATAATTGAATATAAACTTAAATTCAAACACTTGAACTTATGATTTACACTTTATTGACTACATAGCATGACGCGTTTCGTCGTTACAAACGACTTCTTCAGACGCTTACAGAATAATGTTCATTATTCATGAGAATAATATCATTATTCTGTAAGCGTCTGAAGAAGTCGTTTGTAACGACGAAACGCGTCGTGCTATGTAGTCAATAAAGTGTAAATCATAAGTTCAAGTGTTTGAATTTAAGTTTATATTCAATGTTTTGAAGGTGACTGATTCATCTTGTTATTGGAGTTCCGTTCACTTTAAGATTTTCTACGCATATTTCTGAGTGTCTATCAATTAGAAAAAGCATATCAAGTCTATTTTAAAGGAAACATGGAAATATCTATAATCAAAATTCAAATAAAACTTTTTAATCTGAATAAAATATTTTTAGAAAACATAGCGGGTGTAACATCTGTGAAATGAAATAGAAAAATGAGATTAATTTTCAAATGGAATGCAACAATTTTCTCAAAATAGCTCATACCTATTTTTGTTATGAAATACGCAAAGACACATTAAATTTATGGCTCAGAAAGTTCATAACAGATAGTTTCAATAACTATGGCAATAAAGTAAATTTTGAGTTCTAGACCATGTCTAGAAGTGAAAATATGACCTATGAAAGTATTAAATGAATGGGTTTACGCATTGTCTTCTTTTTCTCTCAAAGCTACATTCACCTTTTCAAAGACCAGAGTCAAGGAGGAGATGAAATAATAGGTATTCATACTAAGAATATCTATAAATCTTACCAATTTTTAGTAGTCTAAAATGAAAAATAAATCAAAAAGGTTTATAGAAGTTCAAAAAATAGCACCTTTATCGTAAAGTCAAATGCAGTTCAATATTACTGTTATAGGACTCAGATTATTATATTTAGCGAACACTTATTGATTTTCTTTGGTTCCTTGGAGAGTTGTTTTTTTCGTCGTCAGAGTGTAAGTGGACAACAGAAGCAACCTTTACCTTTTACCTACCTCTACTTGTTACTGGAAAAGTTGTACCAACAACTGAGGCCATATGAGCTTATCTGATAGTAATGTAATGAATGGGTTTACGCATTGTCTTCTTTTTCTCTCAAAGCTACATTCACTTTTTCATTTTTAGTAGTCTAAAATGAAAAATAATTCCAAAAGTTTTATAGAAGTTCAAAAAATAGCACCCTTATCGTAAAGTCAAATGCAGTGCAATATTATATAGGACTCAGATTATTTTATTAAGCGAACGTTTATTGATTTTCTTTGGTTCCTTAGAGAGTTGTTTTTTCTATAGAAATCAGGCGCTTTTCAAAGTGTAATTAATAATTTTTCGTTGAATCAACATAAACAGGACTAGTACTTATAATGCATTCTGAAATGTTCGAGAAAATCAGATTTTATGGAACTGACGGCTGAAAAAATTAACCACCAGTAGAACGTATTTATGAACTGATGAAAATATTTTCCTCTATTTTCATTGAATATTTATATTGCTATATACTTTGTGATTTAGACATTGTTCTAATTATTTCCATATACCTAAATTACTCTACATTTTTCTTTTTCATCATAAGCAATCCCTGAAAATCTCATGCAGGTAGTTTGGTTATTTTAAATCTGTATATTTCTATTTTTCATTCTGAATAAATAATTAGATGCAATTGTGTTTCAATGTATAACTCCAGAAATTGTTTTGTCAAATTCAATATTTGGTCCTAAAATACAAAAGAAATATTATAAATATGATATTAATAATTATAAAAAACTGCTCCATATAAATAATACAAAATAACTGAAAAGAACGAATTCATTTATAACAGTAATACTAGAATTTTGGCAACTGAAGAGTACAAGACATTCGCGAAAATTTCATTAAAGGTATTGTTATAAGTATAAAAATAACAAATAAAAAACAGACCCACATGAATAAATACAAAATTACTGAGGAACACGAATTCAATTATATTCAATAATAGAAATACCAGAATTTTGGCAACTGAGAAGTAGAAATCATGTAGAAAAATGTCGAAAAACATTATTATTATTCGCAAAATATAGAAACAACAAATATTTATAACAACATTCTCTGCCATTTCATCATGGAAAGACTTACAAACGAACAACAATTGCAAATTGTTGAGATTTACTATCAAAATTCCTGTTCTGTGAAAAATTTGTATCGTTTGTTACGTCCATACTATGGTCGTCATAATCGACCTGGTGAATTAACAATTCGGGCTGTTATCACCAAATTTCGCACCAAGTTTATTTTGTTGCATATAATATTGCAGCCGTAGCGTACAGTGTTGATGAGGATCGTGATGTGTCAATTCGTCGCAGTTCTCAGCAATTGGGCATGTGTTACTCAACCACATCGAAACTTTTACGTGTTGATATGGGTTTGAATGCCGATGAAATTCAACTTCTGCAAGAAATGAAGTCGAAGGACCTACCACACCGTCTAATTTTTGGTGAATGGGCCTTAAAACAGCTTAATGAAAATCAGCTGTTTTAAACTGTTTAATAAACAAAACTGTCGCATCTGGAGTGATGATCAGCCACATGCCATACAAGAATTACCGATGCATCCCGAAAAAACGACAGTTTGGTGTGGTTTATGGGCAGGTGGAATGATCGATCCATTTTCATTTAAAGACGACCGTGGAAGAAACGTTACCGTCAACAGCGAAAGATATCGAGCCATGATACGCAACTTTTTTTTGCCCCAGTTAGCCGAGTTGCACTTGGTTCACTTGTGGTTTTATCAAGACGGTGCCACATGCCACACACACACACACAGCTTGTGAAACAATGGACATGTTGAAGGATGAATTTGGTGAGCAGCTTATCTCTCGAAATGGCCCTGTGAATTGTCCGTCAAGATCATTCGATTTGACGCCTCCGGATTATTTCTTGAGGGGTTATGTAAAGTCGTTAGTGTATGTGGCCAAGCGGAAGACGATTGAAACCATACAGGATAACATAACACGCGTAATTCGCGGAATACAGGCCGAAATGCTCGGAAACGTGACGAAAAATTGGACCTTCCCAATGGATCATTTGATACGTAGCCGCAGACAACAATTAAATATTTAACAACAAATACTTGACAGGAAAAAAGATCTAATTGCTGGATACCAAGTCATCAATAATCACAGCGAAAAATCACCATAAGGTGACTTTACATAGTCACATAGATCGAACTACCTACAACTTTTATCGATTAACTAAACCGTAAGATACATTAAACGTGTTCTACTCACCTCACATGGTAATAGAGTAACAGAAACACCCAACAATCCATTATCCCTTTTTTCATCGTGTATGTTGAGAGTTTTAGCATCTGAGTGTCAAACTAACAATGCTGTCCGAGATTGATAGGCGAACCACACCTTTTCAGAGTGCATCAAACACCAACACCACATGTCATCTTTTGATACACGATTAATCTACTCTAATAGCATACCAAATAGCTGTCGATGCTTATCGCATCGTGTAAGAGAGTAGCGGGCTCAACTAGAAGTGACTAGCATAATAATGGTGCCAAAAGGTTTTTAAATTTTTTTATTTATGAATATGTGAAAACAGAAGCAGTGGTATGTAACAGGTCGATAAAAGTATCTTGCTGAGCTGAAATCATCTTATTTTATTCAGTTATCTGCAATATATATCATTTGTTTCACAAAAGTAGTGAAGAAACTAAACGTACAAATTTACTTTTAAATCGACTCGTTTCAAACAACCTATAATGATCTAATATATTTATAGACTAATTGTTCAGAATCTTGAAGATTTTGAATATATTTATATAGTTAGAATAGGGAAATATTTTATAATAATGTATTAGGCAATAAGTATTACCTAGATTAGCTGAACTATTGCGAACATCATGGGTTCACCATACTCGCATGAGTGTGATGAACTTCATTTTAGCGAGTAAGCAGTTTTATTTTATGTATGAATACGTCAATATTTTCTTGATAAAATCAGTTCTACATCAGTAGTCAACTCATTCATTTGACGAGGAGTAGGCAGATTGCGGCCTTGTCAGCACCGAAACCCTTTCATACCGATTTCCAGGAATCGAGAGAATTGGGCCTCAAATTGTTTGTCCATCAGTCGACAAATAATCACCCCCTGACAATGAGTAGGCAGATTGAGGCCTTGTAATAACCGAATTCCTTTCATACTGATTGCCAGGAATCGAGAAAGTACGGCATTACTAATATTCATACTTTTAATAACATACATAGATTTATGGTTTGGTAATAGCACCCCATATTTCTATGCAGTAATACTATTTAAAGTAACAAATTACACTCAACAAAACTAATAATACAAATGTCTCATTAAACGAATAAGAAAAAAATATTTCAAAATCATTATATGTATTCATTGTGAAAGATGAAGATTTCAAATAAACAAATTGTACGACTTATATATCATTTGTTTCACAAAAGTAGTGAAGAAACTAAACGTACAAAGTTACTTCTAAATCGATTGATTTTTATTTATTGATTTGGGATACAAACGAGTGCAATACCCAAAAAAGGTTGAAATGTCCTATAAAACTAGAAGTGACTTGATTTGGGATACAAACCAGTGCAATACCCAAAAAAGGTTGAAATGTCCTATAAAACTAGAAGGGATAATAATGGTGCCACAAGGTTTTTAGATTTTTTATTTATGAATATGTGAAAACATAAGTGGTAGTATGTTACAGATCGATAAAAGTATCTTGCTCAGTTGAAATCATCATATTTTATTCAGTTATCTTCATTATATATAACTATAATCGAAGATAATTTTTTCGTCGTCAGAGTGTAAGTGGACAACAGAACCAACCTTTACCTACCTCTGCTTGTTACTGGAAAAGTTGTACCAACAACTGAGGCCATATGAGCTTATCTGATAGTAATTTGTACTTTTTCTTCAATTTAACTTCTCATCTGATCTATCCTAGTCTGAACTTTCGAATAACTATATCTGAGAAACAGTATTAATATTAATTTCTAAAAAAGATAATCATCATTTAAATATAATTTGTGGTTTTGCTGTGATTGTACAGAACGAGGTATATTTCATTAGTTTCTTATAAGATATCAGATTCAATGTTACATTACCTACTTGGTTATGTAACATTGGTACATGTACTTGGTAATGTAAACATAAAGTTTCATCATTTTCTCGAAAAATGACTACAATCCACCACATATGTTTACATTGGAAGATCAAATTCTAGATAGATGTTTTGAGTTTAAGGATCTGGAGTTATTTTCGGCTATGAGCTATACTTCTCTGAACACATAATTTGTATCACGGCTTCTGCTTCTAGAATGCTGGGCTATTTGGTCAGAAATTGGGCCAACCTTGTTAATCTTTGCAAAATGAAACGCTGTACTACTCCTTTATTCGATGTACACTGGAACAAACGTCTATAACTTGGTATCCTTAAAATAGTACATTTTATGTCAATTACATTTTCATGTTTTGTTGTCTACATAGGTATACTTTCTAATATAAAATATTTTAATTTCAGTTTTGTTTCATTTGGTTACTTTATATCACTATTGCAATTGATTTTAATTTTATTTTCGTTGACTTCATCAACTATATTTCATTAACTTCTGTTGACTGCATGTGAATTTGTAATAGATAATATTTTATTTTTAGTTTGTTTCCTTTAGTTATTGTTTATTACTATTTTAATTTTATTGTCCTTGTATATATCTGCTCATACTCTCCCTCTATTTCTTATTATTTCTTAAAAGTTTTTCATATAAAAAGCAGCCTGTTATTGCTAAAAACAAATGAAGTATACTTATTAATACTTATTATGGATAATACTTTTGATGTGTTTCAGTTAATTTTGGGTAAATAAATATTATTATTATCATTATTAATTATAATAGTTTAATTTTGCATTTTGAAACAGACATTGCCGATTATATTTATTACAGTTTTGCTTCTAAATTTTAATTTTTTAAAAAAATACGCAGCTACTATCTGAAAATAATAGATAATGGCAATTAACATCAAGTAAAACAAATATCATCCATCAAAAAATATCAAATATGTTTCAAATCGTAAATATACCTTTCAATTCAAATTATGTGGATCATAGAATTATCAAATTTTGTTGATATATAATAGGGGAGAATAAACATTCTCAATGTGGACTCCATAACAAAGCCCACCACAAATAATAGCTCCGACACTCTTGTTACAAATCTTGTAACAGTTCTTTGAAATAGGATTTGGGCATTATGTCATTAACAAAGCTTCATCTCCAGAATTGTTGACACCCTTAGAGTCAAATTTCTTTTTCTTCAAGTAGGTAGGTGAGATGAATTGAATGAAGAATGATAATAGTTATTATGTTCGTCAATATTCACAATTATAACGCCATGAGAATGGTTACAGCCTCCATCTGATATACGAGTAAGCGGTAGCGAAGTGAATTAATATAAGAAAACTTCCTGTTTTGTTATTTATACTCACATCTGCTGATAAATGGTATGTTATCTTAGAGGTACTATTTCTCTATATTCTATAGCGATAGTACGTATATCCTACAATTGTTATTATTTTCGTTTATTTTCAAGTTATACCTATAATTTCTCTAACAAATTTATACAAAATTAAAAAGCAAAATAATTACTCCAAAAAACTCATATAACTTACATTACGTGTAATAATTGTAGTGAATGAGAAACCATGTGGTCAAACATCCAAAAAATAATCTCCAAATGACTCCCTTACATAGATATACACAAAAAAAATAGAAAAACATGAATGCAATCATGTAACAAAAGAGTTTTAGCAAATGAGAAAGATAAAAAATGTAGAGACATTTTAGGAAAGATGCTTTCAATAGTTTGATACATCGATTAATAAATATTCCTCTTTCTAGAACCAATTTCAACACCGAGAAAAATTTAATCAAGCAAATAGCCGTGAATAATAATTATAATCCTGAAATAATAGATAATATGATATTAAAGAAAAACTTCAAAAAGACAATTGGTTTGGTTTATCCCCTAGTCAAAAACAATATCAACTATAACAGTCTTACATACATCGGTAAGTCCAGTGAAAAACTCAAATCTCTTCTTTTTAAGTATAACATCCACATTGCTTACCGTACTGGAAATAACTTAGGAAAACATATCAAAAATAACAAATCTAAAGTCAACAAAAATAAAAAATCAGGTGTATATAAAATTAACTGTGGTACTTGTGATAAGTTTTATATTGGTAGAACGATTAGAAGTTTTCAAATAAGAATTTCGGAACATAAACGTAGCTTTGATAATCAGAAGACAGATTCACATTATGCAAATCATTTGATTAATGAAAATCATCTATTCAATTCCGATTTTGAAATTTTGAATACCGCAAACAAGGGAATGAAGCTTAATTTGTTAGAATCACTTCAAATTAATAAATACAAATATTCTGGCAACCTCTTGAACAGCCAAATCGATCAGACCTCAAGCCCCCTTCTCAATCTTTTCAAAATTACTTAGTTTACTATATAGTAGTTCAGTATGAATTCATCCCTTCTACCTGTTATCTACCTGTTTTCTCTGTATTTAAGTTTATATATTGTATGTATTCGAGAAATTGTCATTAGTCTGCACGTAGCATTTGAAAAAGGTGAATCTCATCGAAACGTACGTCATGCAGTATTATTTTTAATATATGTGTAAATCAGTTTAACAATTGTTTTATTATGTTTATCGATTTACATCAAGTATAAGCCTCATCAATTATTAATTTTAGGAAAGCTTTATATAGGTAGTAAAAGTTCATAAAGCAGTTCTAATGACATAAGAAATATAAAATGTCTCAGTGCTTTATAATGATTTAATAAATATATTGAATAACATTAAGCAAAACAAAATATCACATTAACAAACAATTATTATAAGTATTATAAACAAGTATGAAAAAGTTCCTAATTATATAAATTTTCTGGATTAATACATTGAAAGAATCATATATATGTTCCTATTCAATCATAGGTTTGTACCTATAGATTCAAGTATTTTTTCTCATGTATATATTCTGATTAAAAATGTAAACAAATTATATAGTTATAACTATAAAGTCTTACGTAACAATGACAGACAAAATATAGCAATTTAAAGTAGGTATATAATAAAAATTTTCATAATTTAAACAAAACTAAGCAGTTTTCTGATTTTCACTATAGTTAATTCAAAAACATGACAATATAGTTTCGCCAACACAGTAGCTTCATCAGATGATGATAAACTGATGTTAATCTGAGCCAGATATTATTTTGTTCCAAATATATTTTCCTACAATCAGAAGCACTGAATCAGCAGCTTATAAAAGTTTTTACAAATTATTCATAAGTTCTGAAGCACTGAAGAGAAAAAAGTTATGGCAGCGGTGGGATTCGAACCCACGCCTCCGAAGAGACTGGTGCCTTAAACCAGCGCCTTAGACCGCTCGGCCACGCTACCCACATGCAAGCGTAAGACTTTGTTGGTGATTTTACCAGAAATTAATTCGATTTGATGATTTTCAACATCGAAATTTTGTTTATACATATTGTATTCCAAATATTCAGTATAGAGTATTTGTAGTTATTACATGTGAACTAAATCCCATAAAATGTTTATTACTCATTATTAAATGAAAAAAGGTTAATCGCACATACAATCATTTTATCTCAAGCAATTTTATGAAATTTTGAAATCTGCATTCATATAAATATTTTTACGAATAAGAAATACAGAAATATTTCAGCAATAAAAAGTGATCCATTATTGCTAATTACGGTATTTCGGCCATTGTAGTACCTATTTAATTTACGAATTTAAAAAACCAAGGAAGGAAAATTGAAATTGTAGGTATATTTAGGTTTAATCAGGCCCTTATTACATTGACCAAATGTTAGAAACTGGTTACCAACTGATACCTTTGAAAAGTATCTTAAACTTGCAAGTAAAAGAATCATAAATGTATATATATATATATATATATATATATATATATATATATATATATATATATATATATATATATATATATATATATATATATATATATATATATATATATATATATTTCAATTGAATTCATTAATTTAATATAAGACTAAGGCGAACAAATAAATCTTCTCTAGCAAAGCTTGTAAATTTTGCCTTATCATTTAGAATACATTTTATTTTATTGTCGATATAAGTACCACGAAACCTTTTGCAGAAAATCTGTTTTTTAAAACAATATTTAAATACTCAATTACCTTTAACAACAAAACACATGCCAAATCGAGCAATGTTTGTTAAAATATTCACTTAAAAAGTACAATCTTTCAATAATTCGATTCCAAGTTGGATATAGCTAATATTGATAATAATATTAACGCAATAGTGAATGGATAGAATGGATACCTTTATTTCTAGTCTTTCACTCAACCTTTTTTTTCATTCGGAAATATACACCTACTCTGTCATTCTACTCTTCTACTGCAACTGTTTAACTTCTCGGGCCATGCCTAGTTGAAAAATATCAATAGAAAAAGTTATTTAACTCTTTACTGCACAATGTAGCAGAAATGCTACATTTGGAATATGTTATACCTACTTTTAATTAAACGTGTAGTTTTCACTTTCATGCACGTTGTTGCATGCTTGCTACTTCAATATTAGATTCACATTGGCTACACCTCGTTCGCTTGTTGTGGCGTGATTGGTTGAAACATTCTTAGACCAGTCAGTGTCGGTGTGACTTGCAGTTGCTAATTCAAAGTATAATATAAAGTTTTTTTTGTTGAATAAATCGTTACTAACCGGTAGAAATTCATTATTAGAGTTAAATATATTATTATTTCGAATTTATCTATAATCTACTCATTCATTTATTTTTGAATTTATTTTAGCTATAAGGTCAAAACAGATAAAATCTATCAAGAATAAAATTTACTACAAGCTACATTTGCTACAAGGTTTAATCAGTCTTGGCAGCTATTTGCTGGACGGAAACACAATAATCATAGCTGGGGATTTTAATATCAATATATTGAACCAACTCAATGCCAACACACAAGAACTATGTGAAGTTGTTAACTCCTGTGGATTAAAACACACTATATACATGTATCAACTAGAAATACCCATACTATCAAAGGCTGCATTGATAACATCAATACTAACGGAAGCTACTGCTTTGCTGACATCATTTCATCTAATTTTTCAGAATATGATACGGCACAGGTAGGTAATTACTTTCAATCTACAAGAATATAACACTAAAACTACCATCAAAAGAATGTAAAGTGATGAAAGAATGCTAGATCTTGTTGAACAACTTGAACATGTAAACTGGAATACCATAAAGAAGCTCAAACCATGTGACGTAAATGGAGAGTGGAATATCTTCATGAACTTGTTTCTTATAGCTTTTCACTATTCCTGCCCACTGAAAAGAATAAACATAAAACATTTCTGTAAACAAAAACAAATACTCAGGAATGAAAAGCTGATAAATTGTAAGAAAAGGATAGACATTTTACATATGTGAAAAATGATACCCTAAATGCGATCTATAAAACAGTCAAAAGAGAATATTATAACCTACTGAGGGACAACAAATTGCAGAAATTCAAACAGAAAATTACCGATTCCGATAATAAGAGCAAAGTACCCTGGAGTGCTGTTAAATGAACAGAATCTACTTTCAACAACTCAGCATGGTTATAAAAAAGGCAGATCAACTCAAACAGCCATAGTTGACTTAATTGAGGAAATACTTGCATCTTTCGAAAGTTCAGAAGTCATAATTGCTCTTTTAATTGATCTCTCAAAGGCCTTTGATAGCCTTTTTCAAATTTCAGTGAAATAGTGGAATTACAAGAAAAACAATCATTTTATTGTTTGTATCTAATTATTTATATATAACATTAGAAAAATACAACCCTTCAAATATAACATTTTATATTAAAAAAACATTATGAAATTAACATATGGCAACTATTCATGTATAAAAAATAAAATAATCACATCTCAATATATCACTATTTGAGTCAAATATATTCTTAAAAATATCTAGGTATATCCCTCCACCAATTACCAAATGCATAACTCAAAAAATAGTTTACTCAGCATATTCTAAGTTATAAAAAATATTTATAACTTTATTGGTTATAAAATATTTATAACCAATAATTTCATGTATGTTAATTATCATATCAATTTTTGATAGGCATTCAAAAATTTGGATATCAACTGCTTAAAAAAGAGTGGACAGATTTGTTAGAAAAATAAAAATTTAATTTTGTAAACTGTACAAAAAGATGCATCAGAGTGGTTTCCTACACAACAAAGCCCACTGTAAATAACTATTATCATATGCGATTAGATACACAGCTGACATACAATCGCAAGAGGTTCATACAGTTGAACATTCTTACAACCATTGTTGCCATAGAAGCATTAAAAATTGTCAGAATTTGTTCTTACATTTCGTTTTTATAATTGACTAAATTTTTTTCACAAATATTTTACTGAGATTCTAAACAGCCAAAGCTTGCTTAAATTGCTAAATGCACCTATATAAAATGGAACACTAGTTCCAGTATTTATAACCACTTTTTCAGTTTGTCCTACCCACTTATTCGTCTCTCAATAGTCAATTTTGATAAAGTATTTGAATGACACATTAAATTATCAATGGGTTAAATCTGACACAACAGATCGTCTATGAACCGAGCCTAGCACCGAATTTCCATATTTAACAGTAGAAGAAACAGCCCCTAACATTTTATCCATCAGTCCTTTCGAAGGGGACCTATCTAAAGTTTTTCTTCTTCTCAAACATTTCATCAGAATCGTATTGAATTCTTCAGGCTTTTCTTGATGAGGAAAATGACCAGCGTTGTCTATTATTTTCACGCGTGCTCTATCACAGTAATCCGTTGATTTAACTACTGATTCAAGACTGACCATGTCATCTTTACTTCCTGTAATAAGAATCGTTCTCACTTCCATAGGTTCGTCTTGATTTTCCGAGATTTTATTGAACGGAAGGTTCCGGTAATAATTGAGAGGTCCGCTCCAGTCCACTTTACGCGAAAACGAATATTTGTATGCATCTAAATAGTTCAATGGTAGGTGTTTATGGTAATCGCTTATGATCCTCACATCCTGTTTCAGGGCATCGATTTCTGGAAGATATGGTAACTGTACGCAATTGAGCCACTTATTCGAGGAAATATTGCAGTAGATGTTAGGATGAGGGCATGAAACAGCGACGAACTTGTCAACCACTGAAGGGTTTCGATAAGCGAAGTACCTGAAAATTGAAAATATTTTGAAATAATTTTTCCATTCAACACAATAAAGAGATTCATATCAGTAGTTCTCGCATGTAACAAGCATCTTAGGTCTTCTCAAAAAGGAGTAGTTAAACTTAGGTGGCATAATTTTGGCATGAATTAACTCCACCACAAGCAAAAAACTTTTGTTACCTCTTACCCTTATCTTATATATATTATATATATATATATATATATATATATATATATATATATATATATATATATATATATATATATATATACAGCTAATTTCTAATAGAATTCAGAATATATATGTGTAGTATTCGACCAGAAACTTTCCTTTGTCCCACACATCACCCAACTTATTTCATCCGCCTCGATATATGGATTCGTTATACACAATGGCAAATATTTTAATAATTCCTCGACATTCATAGGACTATTTAATATCCTAATCTGTAGCAAGTTGGAGTATGGTAGCATCATCTGGCATCAACACCATCTTGAGGTTATTCAGAGAAGGTTCTTGAAATTCTTAGTTTGGAGGGAGAATAAAATTTATCCACGGAGAGAGGAGTCAATTGTAACGAATTATTGAGTCGATTTAGTTTAATCTCATTGCAGAGCAGAAGAGAAACTTTATCACCAAATTTTTGTACAAATTACTGCACAATAGTATTGTTTGCGCTCCTCTCTTGTATGCTTTGAAGTTTCGTGTTCCCAGGCAAAATTCTCGTAATACAGAATTATTCCACCTAGAGACTCCGAGGACCAACTCCCTAATAACATCATGATATTTACAACTCCCTAATAACATCATAATAATAACAATCCCCTATTTGGTTTATGGAGTCTACATTCAATAGAGTTGCCAATAATTGTGACATTCACTTTGACTCCATATAAGTTATTATTAGGAGTTACGAGAACAAAGAAAATTGAATAAAATGAATTTATTTAGATTGAGTTCTTTGTAATATTTCATTAAATGCTATAATTTTGTGATTAGTTAGTATTTTTTTATATTATATTGAGCTCTTTGTTATATCTTTTTCATTTTAACTATTTAGTTAGTATTCAACATTATGTTATTATTTTCTGTAATTGGGTGTTATACCTGTTGAGAATAAAGAACTTAATTTCATTTCTATAGCTAAAAATCGAAAGGAAAATGACAAAATTAATTCGAATATTTTTGAAAAGGATGGTAAGACTAGCAATTCAACTTACCATCCAATCAGAGCTCCGAGATCGTGTCCGACGACGATACAACCACTAACGCCAAAGGTAGAAATCAGCTGTCTCAATTCTTCCAAAATCACGTCGATACGGTAGCTGCGACGCCATGATGGCTTGTCAGAATCTCCAAAACCTTTCAGATCTACTGCAACAACGCGAAATTCTTCAGCTAGTACGGGTATTTGATGGCGCCATCCTAGCCAAAAATCAGGAAAACCGTGTAGAAGCAGAACGAGTGGGTGGGTAGGGTCCCCTGCCTCTACATAGTGCATTTTAATACTCTGAAAAAAATTTAAATATTAATATTTTGAGGAGGAATGTCTTACATATTGAAAAGACTAAAAAAAGTGCAACTATGAAGTCGTTATTTTTTAAGGAATTAGTTGCTTATAACAAGTTGTCTGCAGATATTAAATCTAGTGAAACGTTACAAAGTTTTAAAGTTAAAGTCAAAAGTTATTTGACTCATTGAATGTCTATGTGTTGCGTATTGGTTTGTTTGTCGTTGACATTTTATGCTTCTGGTGATTGCTTGTGAGGTTTGTGATATTGTTATCATATATATAGTTTGATAGGGGGCATTTGAGCGGACAGTTTGTAGGGTTGGCTAGAATTGTTGTTACTTTCAATGTTGCAGTTGATTTATGTTTTATTTGTTGCAGATTGTTCTGTTGTTGATTTTGGATTATTTTGTATACAGAAATGATGTTTGCTTTGATTATGAAATGATATACATTTATTTAGCTTTACTTATATTACAAAACCTATTACATTAATAAACTTATTATGTATTATAAATACATGAAAAATGAAAATATTCTGAACACACATCGAAGAAGTATTTTTTACAAAAAAAACCTCTGTAAGATATTTTTAGGGCAGAAAGTGCCAACTAATTGGTTCTAGGATTGTACAATACTCTGCCAGAGACATTAACTGGTTTGAAAAATACAAAAAAATCCTAAAATTTTGTGAGAAAGTCGTAGGAGAGTTGTTGTTTTGCCGGAATTTTGAAAGATTGCGCCAGAATAGGACTGCACCAAATAATTCAACATAAAGTGGAACGTTCAACTAGTTAATATGCCTGTATATGTTTGTGTATACATATAGACATTGATGGATGAGTTTCTTTGTTGTATATAATCGTGTGCATTTGTATATATAAAAAAAGAATTGTTTCATCCATAGTCAGTCTTTTGACTTTATGATACCATGAAGATGTTTTATGGTATTATTCATTGAGTTTATAATCATTTTGTAGATGTAGTTATAGAAAGTATTCTTCATGTTAAGTTTCAGTAATTTTTTCCTGTCTCTCATTTTTATCGACTGATATAATAATGTGCTCTTGAATTGGTAAAAAGACCTCTTAATTATATCAATGATAGTCGTTATTTTTAATTGATCACCATATAAACTTCAGATTGATTGTGAATTACGTATGGAAGAATTTAAGCTCATGTTTTCTTAGTTAACTACAAATAGATATCCTTCAAATTTGCGAGCATGTTAAGAGAATAACTGATACAACGATAATTACATATTTTTTTGTGAAACTGAAAATTAATCATTAAGATTATATTTTGTTATTGATATTCTTCAAGAAACTGGTTATTAATTATTGCATCAGTTTATAACAAGATTTTTTTAGAGTGAGAAATCAAATGGAAACTTTGGATTTTGTTGCGAGTAAAAAGACCAATCAGAATGTTTAATGATATGCGCAAAGATTTCCAATAATACACGTAATCGTAGCATTGTCTGAAAGTCGACGACCTATGTCCGACCTCAGGAAAGCAATAAACAAGAGTGATTGTGTCAAAAGTTTGAAGGAGGCAACAAGATTGAAACCCTTTCAAAATTTTTGAGGTCATTTAACTTTTTCTACATCACTCTCACAACACAATCTCACTTGGGTGGTGTTGTTGCAGTTTGCTGTAACAGAATTGTTTCACATTGCTGTAACAAAACTGTTACAGCAAACTGCAACAAAAATTCGCTGAGGTCTCTATATTTCAACATTAGTTCATATCTTGTTTTTCAATTCAAACTGACATAACTAACTGCATATATTTCATTTATGACAATTAAGAACTTATCGTTCAGTTACGATAGTTTTCAAACCTACTAAAAATGTTTGAAAGGTTTATTCAGATGTAGAAAGATTGTGTGCAGTTTCAGCATTTTTCCCTACTAATTAGAATTGGCTTTATCAACACGAAATTCACAAAATGTGTTGCATTAAGAAAACATCCAATAAGCTATCGCAATTTTGTTTCTAAGGATGATCGTTTGAAGTATCCAAAGGATTCAAAAAATCAGTAAAATCCCTCAGATTAAAAAATTAATTTCATCTCAATCGAGAAGATCATAATTAGTAGTAGGCAAAAAGTTTTACCGGAAAAAATTAGTAAATCGATTAAATAAAATATGACATTGGAAAGAATTAAAATTACCGACTACGAAAAACACATCTGCTAACCTTTAGTTTGACATATTTATGTTGGCCAAGAGAAGAATCTACCAAGCATATAGGAGGACTATCACGCAACGTTTGCACCGTAGAGTCAAAATTTCTATACCACAAATATTTCAAGACTCTATTCATCAAAATCCAAAATCCATAAATGCATGACAAGAAATGTATCTTTGCCGATTCCCATACCGAAACAGACACTATACATTCACTGCATGTTTTAGCCATCATGCGTCACAGTAAAACAACACAACAAACGAGGAAGGAATCTACATAAAAATGTAATTATGTCGTCTAGACACTCTTCAATGTAGTACACACATAATTATCGTCTTTTAGTCCGCAACACGCGACCGAATGGATTACTGCATGACTCACATCTACTGATCTTCATCCCGTCTAATTCTAATAATATCAATAATCAAAGGTCAACGATAATCTCAAGATAATGCAACCGAATGAACGTTCCGTTATAGACTATTATTATTAAGGGACGGAAGATAATTTCTAAGAATTTCCATAATTGATTCAAGTGTAATTGATGTAACTCAATTGAATATTGATGAAAATATCAATGTACAAGAGGACAGACGAAAAAGATGCGTCATGTCTCTAAATGCTAAATTTATGAATATGAAATTCTGAATAACAGAATGTTCGAACTAAATAATGATTCCACAAAAGACTGACAAAACCAAAACTTCAAGACGACTGAGGTAGAATACTTGATCAAAAACTAATACTAAACTGATGAAAAAGTGTAGATATATTATAAAGAATAATAAGGGGAACAAAAAATTCATTCCACCAGCTACTTAATATTTGAAATCTAAATACTTGTATCTAGCAATAAAATACATTTTTTGAAAATATGGGAAGTTACCATGACATAAAACATCAGAAAAGTCAGTTTTTCTGTTTACTTCTCAAGTATTTCTACACGTATTTTGTACAGTACCTAATATACCTGAACATAACCATCAAAGCAAAGTCATATCAAAGATAAGAGCCCCCCCTACTACAAGATTATACAGCATTTGTGACATGAAAAGGACATTTAAAATGTTGCATTTGTAGAAACTCTTATTTTATTAAAGAGGAATGATAGAAAAGGAAGGCTGAAAAATCAAAGCTAAATTGAATACAGTAAAGATATGTCAGTTGACCTACTATGCTGTTCGAATTAATTGGGACAAACATTTTTTTTCTTCGTTTGAGTTGCTGTAGTAAGTATGTGAGTACCAAGATGGCCCAAACATCCTCACACCTGCTTGTTTACTACCTGAGGTGACGTTAGAGTTAGACCTTGACCATCATTTACATTCTGACCGGTCTCGCCTGCAATTCAGTTGTGAGCCTACCGGTGCGACAGTTGGTTTCAATTTTGATAAGTCCTGTATTGTCTTGTCCAAAGATATCACTTCGAGGAAGCGTTCCAAAATTATCGCGCTTAATGAACACACATCAATGATTGTAAGAGATATAGCTGAAGCTGTTGGTGTGGGAAAGTCCAGCGTTTCGAGAATTTTCAGAAAATTTGAAGAAAGTGGCTCATCGTCTCCAAAAAGAAAAGAAAACTGTGGTCGCAAACGCAACTACTCCAAGAACAGACAAATTGTTGATAAGAAACAGCAAAATTAATCCGAGAAAGACAAGCACTGATTTTCGAAGGGATTTAATAGTTTCTGGTGTGGAGGTGAGCACTGCAACTGTGCGAAAACGATTGCTGGAGATTGTCCTAAGGCAAGAAGACCAAGAAGAAAGCAACCGCTTACCCAGAAAATGATGAAGAAACGTTTGGCATGGGCCAAAAAGTACCGTGCGTGGACTGTGGACGACTGGAAGGGGGTGGTTTTTAGTGATGAGACACATTTGTTCGTTCGAGGGTAGAAATCAAGTGTTGTTAGACGAAGTGATGAGAAACTTTGCGGCCTGATCACATCCAGCAAACAGTAAAACATCCTTCGAAACAAATGTTTTCGGTTTTTTTCACAACCAATGGCACTGGACGATTAGTTCCTATAACAGGGATGATGAATTCAGAGAAATATATGGAAATATTGCGCACCAGGATTGTCCCATTCATGGAAACGTTTGATGGAACATTTCAGCACGACCTGGCTCCCTGCCACAATTGCAAACAAGTGCAGGCCTTTATGCGTGAGAATGAAATAAAAGTACTCGATTGGCCGGCGAATTCACCTGATCTCAATCCCATTGAAAATATATGGAATATTTTAAAGAAACGACTGGCAAAAATGGATTGCACTACAACACAAAAAACGATTATAAGTGTAATTCAGGTATGGTTTTATGATGACGAATTGAAGAAAATCTGCGTTACGCTAGTGGAATCGATGCCTAGACGAGTTCAAAAAGTTATTTCTGCGAAAGGAGGACATACTTCATAGTAATATGAAGAATTCATCAAAAGGTAAGATTTTACGAAAACACTGTTTTTTATCCTTTGACCCAATTAATTCGAACAGCATAGTACATGAACAATTAATTGCCTAAACCTGAAAATGTACTTAAAATCCAATATTCAGAAAATTGGGTTTAATTCAAATAATTAAATAATAATAATAATTTAATTCATGGACATTATGTTTTGGTCAGCTAATCCAAAAAGTTGATCAACTTGTGACAATGAGACAGCAATCTAAAACGTGTACCCAATGAAACAAATTATTTTTGTAGAATTTAGGTAAATATTTTTAATTACTTGATACACTTTAACAATACTACAATTATAGGATATTTCGAACACTTGAACTTGATTTAGACTTTTATATTCAAAACAAGACATGTTTCGTGGGTATAACCAACTTCTCAAGACATTAACAAAATATGACTTATAAACGTATAAATCAAATTCAAGTGTTTAAATTATCTTAATGCTATAATGGATTTGCACCAAGTAAATGCCAATACTATTCAAAATGCTACAAGCGTTACAAACCACCAGACAAAGTTGCAGAAGTATTAAAATTCATAATCAAAGTTCATGATCGAAGAAGAAAAAAATTCAACAATCACAAGAAAATTTTATGACACAAATTTTTTCAAAAATAAGTTCTAAGTTAACAGCGACTGAGAGTGAAATTTACTTTATTGTCTATATGTGTCGGTTTTTTGATATATATCACAAACATTGATGAATTAATGTAAGACAATAATGACAATATGCAGCAATTGACAAATCTTGAGATATGTATTTGGCGTTAATAAAAGGTCTATAAAATAAACAGGAATGTTAGTAAGGATCATTATAGCAATACTCCTTTTAGTGTTGCAAACTAACGAGGTTTAGCCCATTAAGTTAAGGCCAGTGCTTGGATATTTATTCTAAATATGAGTACATACCATATATATATATCAATATATCAATATATTCTAGGCTTGATCATGTATCCTTCAAAGAAAGAAGATCCAATTATTTTTTTTGTGTTCATTTTTTCAGAAAATACATCAAGTTTTTCTGAATATCTGGTTTGATATTCACACATTCAATAAGGCTTGTCAATTGACCAGTATATAGAGTTATAACGATTCACGTTTCTGTTTGCCCATAATTATGTTTGCAAACACTTCATGCCTATCAAAATCGTCATGTTACAGCTCTTGGACCAACCCAACTTTGTAAGTACGGATGGAGTTTACAATTAAATGAAATATTCATTAGAGATTGGATATTTTTTCCTGGATATTTATTGAGTACACCAGTAAAAAGTATATGACGATTTGCTTTCCACTCTCACAATTTTTATGCGTCCTTATATATTCTTTATATGTAACTATGAAATAAAAATAAATATGAGCTATGTACTCACCACTGCTTCAATATATGGGAAATGATGAATCAACATGTTTGGAATAAGAATGTAGACCTCCTTTAATATTCACCAATCCTAAATTTTTATCTGGTAGCACCTCCTTCAAATAATAAATCGCCCTTTGTGAATCATTTCCTCTTCGACATAAAAAATAAACTGAAATATTTGGGTTATTGAAAAAATAACAAATTTATTTTCACAAAAAAAAAAGAAAATACCTTTAGATACAGAGGATTTATGAGAATCCAACACTTTGGTAATTTCATCAAGATTTTTGTTATTAATGATTTGAGTGTAAGGCAAATTTATAGTATTTGGTAGTTTACAAAACTCATATTCTGCACTGGGCCGCACATCAAAAACAACAGAATTCTCATCTAAATTACTTAACTCCAAGGCACTGATATGTTCTATATCCGATTGAATAGTCATATCAATTACCTAAAAAAGCCAATTTATAGCCAAAAGAAAAAGCCAACTATATTATGATAACTAAAACTACAACAACATAAGATTTTACTTTAAAACAATTCATGCCGTTCTGAATTTATATTTAACATTGATAAGTTAATTAGTAGTAGAAGTAATTATGAATAAGCATAACATAATAGAAGTTATGAAATAGTGCACTCCATAACAAAATAGAAAATATGAAACATAAAATATTATATAAAATTATGCAGGCAAATGAAAAATTAAAAATATAATGAATACGTTGAATTCATTAATTCAATGAATTCATCTTACTCCTATCTGAGAATTAATTCTCCACTTACCTTATCATGAGCTTTGCTTCCACAAAATTGTTCATAATCTATTAATTCTTTGATTTTAGGATCTAAGCCACAAATATCGCAGTTTTCCATTTTTTTTCGAAGTTTTACATTTAGGAATGAAGAAGTACTTGCATCAAATATCATAAGTCTACCAGATAACACGCCATCTACCTCAGTTAGAATTTTAATAGTTTCAAGAGCTTGTAAAACTCCAATAGTACCAGGAACTGCAAGAAAAGAAAACAACTCCAAGCATTTCTCTCAAATACCAATCAAAAAATAATAATCTTAATATTTAAGAAGATTCAATTTTTATTGACTTAAAGTTACAAAATTAAGTCAAACATTATATTTTGATGATGAACAACACCTTTCTCTCACCTGGTCCAAGTACTCCACCATCCCCACAATTTGTGACAGTATTAGGAGAAGGAGGTGTTGGAAATAAACATCTATAACATGGACCGTCATTATAGTTATAAACAGTTAACTGCCCCTCCATCTTAAGGGCACTCCCAGATACAAGTGGTAATTTATTCAGCACACATATATCATTGAGTAAATATCTTGTAGCAACATTATCACTACCATCAAGTACAACATCATATTTATTGGTAGTAATAAAATCTTGTAGTGATTTACTATCAGCAACTGTATTAGAAGTTATTATCTTAATATTACTATTAATGCTGAAAAATTTCATCTTCTTAATGTAAATTTTTTTTAAATAGTAATTATTATTTTGAATAATTAAACTTTTTTGAAATACTGTGCATATGAGTCATTCATATTTGCAATCTTGATGATAAATTATGTGATAGCTCATCAGAATGACCTTGAAATAACAGAAAAACCAAATTTCTCAATACTGATGGAAACAAAAATAAATGTTGGAAAAACTTCATTTTATTAAAATCATATGAAACTTAGGGTTTTTTGTTTTCTTCAAGTGTTTCACTTATTATTTCATAGATTAATGTAATGTACAAGAGATTAAGTATAATTGAATTCATATTGTAAAATGATTTTCAAACATGAACAACCAGATTGAGTGTGATATCATTTTGAAAGTAAAAAATAAATATATGTGTATATAAATACAAAAACTTAATTCATCTAGTTTCATAAGTTTATTCGTCATTTTAATATACCTGTTGACAAAATTTGTTATATAATTATTTTTAAAAAATGATTGTTTAAATAATTTGCTCTAAACAACATATTCACACTAGAAAGAATAATTTTAATATTACTTTTGATTAACATATCTCTGCTAATACCTGAACATATATTTACATTTCTATGTCAGAATATGTTTTCATTGGACAATGTTTGTTATTACCATAGATGCCAACTCACATTCATCCAGAAAATATTTATCTTCATGCGTCAAAAATTGTCTGAATTGTGAAAGTACTAAATTTAAAAATTATTGAATTCAGAAAAAAAGTGAAATGTGGAGTGTATTATTGTGAAAAGATGTTAATGTATACATAATAGCATACATCATGAAACCAAATTGATTTAGAATTTTGCATTCAGTAATATTTTGAAAAGTATGATATAAAAACTTATATGAAATATTACCTCTGAAGCACTCGAAGTGCCGAGTCCACTTTAGGTGTGCCTAGACTCTCCTCAGAGTGCAAAATCTGCCTGTGTAAATTTGTTATATCTACCTCATCATAATCAAGTAATGTTATTGTTCCTAAAAATATAAGTTAATTTTAAATCAAATTGAAAACTATTATGAAACAAAGTAACTATCTCTACATCTACTACCAGGGACCTAAAATCTTTAATTTAATGAAGATTCCAAACACAACAAATAATTTTAATGCTGTAAAGCGCATAATACAAAGTAAAACTAAAAATAATTACTCCTAAACTTCTTCCATTGTTTTTAGTGTCCAAAAGTTATTTAATTATATAATTCTTCTTTTTGTTTATGTATTTTTTTAAAAGCACTTTTTTCATTACCTTTGTTTAAAGTTAAGGTTAACTCATCTCTTATTAATGTATAAATATTTTTTTTTCTGCACATGGGCTGCTTTAGCCTTGCAGGGACATGATTTATAAACACATTTTATTTTAAATACACTAGCTAACAGCATTGTAATACTAAACATATAGTTAATAAATTTACTTACTTATTTACTTACATAACAATAACTCTTTATGACAATGAAACATGACTATTGCATTGAATTTTGTTATTAGAGTTCAGAATATATGTGAAAAAACTGAAACCAATGAAGTAAAAATTTTTTACTGTTTTCAATTTTGTCGAAAAATTACATATCATATATTTTCATCTATCCGCAGCTTGAAAGTGTTATACCTAACTGTATTTGTTTTATATTCTCACTACATACCTACACCTGCAGCAGCCAAGTAAAGAGCTGCAGGACAGCCAAGACCTCCAATGCCTACTATAAGTACACTAGCTTTCTTCAATCTCATCTGCCCTTTAAATCCTATTTCAGGTACCAGCATTTGACGACTATAACGAGATACCTCATCTGTTGATAACCCTGTACTGTACATGCACATATTCTGAAGAACAAATTGGTTTATTCAACTTTGAAAATTTCAGGAATATGCCTTTTGTTACCTTTTTACCCAGATCTTCCTGTTGCAATTTCCTTAGAAGGTCCTCTTTTTGGAAGAGTTGTGATTTCAATTCTGTTATCTGCTGTTTTAATTTATCTATTTCTGACTCTTTATTCAGTGCCATTTTTCGGTGTAACTAAGGTATACCGTAACTAAATATGCAATATGACTGTCTTGATTTACAGAATATTCAACGTGTTATACCACAGCCTAATTTTACTTAAGCAAAGTTATGTTGAGCTTAAACAAAAATAAATATTTTGCGAAGTTAAATTGGGTTATGTGAAATCTCTGAAACTACTCATTCGATCTACAGTCATAATGTAGCTACGATTTTGTGTTTGAAAGGCTAATCGGCATGATGACAATGTTTGAAAAACGGGCCTATAATATCCACGAATATATACTATTTACAATAAATAAGATATTTCTGGAGAAATAAAGAGTTTAATAGGAAAAAAATGCAATTTTAAAATATAAATTTACTTGTTTACCTAAAACGCTTGTCAGTGTCATGGCGGATGCTTGTGACGTCACTTTTTAGTTAACGAAACACTAGGCGCTGACATTGTGCAATAATTTAATTATTTTGTGTTATTAAATATGAATTCCAAAGTGTATAAGTGGTGTGGGGTCCCCCAGTGTGAAAACACATCCATTAAAACTCCTAATAAGTTATTTGTGTTCGTTCCTAAAAATAAAACAACACGAAACAAGTGGCTTAAACTTGCAAGGCGAGATTCAAATGCAATATTGTCCAGTGCTCACCTTTATTTTTGTGAAGATCACTTTGATGTAAGTATTTACATTGTTTTGTAGATTCTAGTATAGTATATAATATTTGGTAATATTTTGTACGAGTTTTAAATGTAAAATTATAAACAATCTATTTCGAGGTCTAACCTCGAAATTTCATCTCATTGATGTTATATTACGTATTTTATTCAAATTTCAGTTACCAAATGACATGGATAATTATATGGAATACCATCTGATGGGATTGGTGTCACAGATCCGCATGAAACCGGGGTGTATGCCCACTAAATTTCAATGTCAACCAGATAGAAGAAAACGAACATCAGATGTGTCTAAAGAAGAATGTCTAAAAGATTTAGAAGAAATAAGTACAAAACATGTGGAACTTGAAGATGTGTCATGTGGAAGTTCAGGTAGGTACCATTTCAGTATTTTATTCCACTCATTAATCTTTGAAATCTTTGTAGTTTTTTTTTTTGAATAAGTGTTTGAAAGTAATATTTCATTAATATCATTTTCTTTCTTTTTCAGCTTCACAAGCATCCATTAACATTATTTCACAAGAAAATCAAGTAAACCAAATGACATCACCTTTGAAGCCTTCTACATTATCTGTTTCTACATCACTATTTAAAATGAATAGTAACATTATTGCTAAACCATCACTGTCCAACATACAGAAATCACTCAACATAGAATTATCACCATCAACATCTCTACAAATGGAATTAACTTCAGACTGCAGCGAATTGATTGAAGAGGATAAAAAACAAGATAAATCAGAAATCCTGGAATATACATTGGCGAAAATAATGAATGATTCATGTTTCTACATTGGAGTTCCTAAAAACTGTTTGTACTTAATAGATTTAATTGAAGAAAAATTAAGAATTCCTGCAAACCATATACTTATGTGTTTAAAAAAAATTAGATTAAATAACTCGTTCAGAGAGCTCGCTGATGATTTTTCAATGAATCCGACATATGCTCGCAAGATATTTCTAAAAAGTATACCATTAATAGCTTGTGTAATGCGTCCTTTTATTGTAAAATTGGATAAGCATTCTATAAAACTAAATTTACCCATAGCTTTTAGGCACAAATACCATAATGTAACTTGCATCATAGACTGCCTAGAAATAGAGGTGCAAAAGCCTTCAAAAGCTTTAAATCAATCGCTCTCATGGTCAGAGTACAAAAAAGGTAATACCATTAAATATCTTGTGTCCTGCACACCTAATGGTTTGGTAAATTATATTTCACCGGGTTATGGGGGAAAAATAACAGATACATGTTTGGTCAAATCTTGTGATTTTATAAAGCATTTGGAACCTGGTATATGTGTGATGGCTGACAGAGGATTTAAACATGTAGAACAATATTTACGACAAGAAGGAGTGCAGTTAGTACAGCCTCCAAGTGTTACAACTGGATCGAAATTATCAAAAAATGAGGCAATAGAAATGAAACAAATTGCTAGTCTGAGAATATATGTGGAGAGAGTGATTCGACGCCTACAGGAATTTAATATGTTAAAACCACATGCATGTGTAAATTATAATTTAATAAAAGTACTTGATGATGTCACCACCATTGCCTGTGCTTTAATAAACTTACAAGATTCATTAATTAAATAAAATTGTTTTTGTTTTAATGTTGCATTTTATTTACATAACAATTTTAAAGTACTTTGGTGTACTAATGGATATACTTTATCTTTCCATGAAGATTATAACATGTAGAAAATTTGATACAAACTTTTCATCATATGATATACATTATTTCTACACTTTTATTTGCATTATAGTTGCAATCAGCTACACAAAAGTAGCATTTTTTAAGGCCTGTTAGGTACATCTGGAGCTGCATCTGCACATAAAATTGAGGCGTTGGTTTACCATCTACTATATAATTTTTAAAAACGTTTTAGCACTCATGGGACACTTAATTTCAATAATACTGTTTTCATATATCCCATCAGGTGATCCTGCTATCATAGGATAGTTTTTACAAAGCATTAATCCACACTTTTTCATTTTTTTCCCAGTTTAGCACTTACTGTTTTCCCTAAGTTTTTCAGAGGTTTCCTCATGGTGAAGAAGACTAAAACTTTGGAAGTGAATGCTAAGCCGGAAATATTCCTCTGAATACTAGTAATGAATATGTGAAAATACAAAAAAGCCAATTTGATTGTTTTAAAAAAATAAGTTACGTTTTGATATCTATAGTAATTCATGAAATTGAATTATTCATTAGTTTTGATAAGGTTGTGATATACAACGAAACGTCAACGAAAGTAAAAAAGTTTTTATCATTAAAATAAGCCTGTTGTTGCTAAAAACATTGAAAATAATATATATATATATATATATATATATATATATATATATATATATATATATATATATATATTAGTTAAATATGCATTATCATTTCTTTATTTTTCAATGTGTGAATGCTATTGTTGGTATTCCATTTTCCAAACGATTAAATATATAAAATACATCAATAGAACATAAATATTTCACCCATTGGTATATATTCCACTGAATTTTATGTTTTATGGAAAACATTTTCAACTTTTACTCAGGTCATATCTGCTTATTCAAGTCTGCCATAATTTTTAAAAAATACATAATGCAACATCAATGAATTGAAGTTTTCTTGTTCTTTTTCCTTATAATATACAATTATCATTCTGTTCAGTTATCATGTATCTATTCTACTAGTCTCAATAACAATATTTTACTACAGTTAAAACTGTTTTGAATCATCTCTCACTACTGTATTGAATTTTCAATTCAGCAAGAATTGTTCTAACATCTTTTTATCTTTATGATCGAAGTATTGTGTTTTAGATATTTTATTGTTAAATTGTTTATACTAAATTGAGATTAAATTATTTATATTAAAATGAAGCTCGTAACTAACACAATTTTTTGATTAATGAATTGTGTAGTAAGAATTCAAATCCAACTCTTGACTTAATGTTTCACAAATTAATGATGCATAAAGCCAACAGTTTGATTTGAATTTTTATTCAATCATGTTTCACCAAGAGGTAAGTAAAAGTTCAATCTCAATTGTGTAGTATATTGGTACTGACTTAATGTTGAACATTGCATGTTCCATTCATTATTCTGGCAAGTATTTCTACGAAACACCTATAATAATAAGTAGTATTCTATCAAATACACTTATTGATGATATTAAACATACAAATAGCAGCTTTAGCTCTGAACATTCAATTCAGCTGCTATATACCTAGATGTATAAACAAATATAGATGTGTTTTCTTCAGTGCATTCTTTCTATATGACCTAGAACAATTAGTTACCACAAAATGAATAAAATAATGAAAACAACTGTTGTGTGTATATTGATCCTGACTTAATGTTGAACATTGCATGTTTCATCACAATATTCTGTCAAGTAATTCTACAAAACACCTATTATAATCAGTACTATTCTATCGAATACACTTATTGACCATATCAAACATAGAAATAGACGCTTTAGCTCTGAACATTCAATTCAGTTGCTATATAGCTAGATGTAGAAACTACTGTAGGTTTGTTTTAAAACAATGCATTCTTTCTATATGACCTAGAACAATGAATTACCACAAAACAAATGAGATAATGAGTACTACTACTCTTTGCTGAAAGGTTAACAACATAATGGTATTCAATTTGCAATATCGTGTTTTGTATCATGTGTGAAACTGCTTGGACCCAATAATATATTTTAAACCACTTCAATTTATTTTTCATATAAGTACTCTAGTATTTGATTATCTGGGATAGTGTGTAGTCAATTTATCAAATGGAAATTATGTAGTAAGCCAATTTAAACTACAATGAATATTTCTGGTAACATAAAAACAAACTATATAAATACAAACCTTTCCAATATATATATATATATATATATATATATATATTATGAACATATATATATATATATATATATATATATATATTATATTATGTTATATATATATATATATATATATATATATATAACCTGATGAATTCAATTTTATATCACCTGATGTGTATGTGTACATTGTATATAATGGTCAAATGTACCGGTATATGTTGACCATAAGAAATCTTTTTAGGAGGGAGGTAATAATAAATACTTGTCTAAAAATCACTGACTGAACAATTCTTTATTCGACTAGTTTCGCCTTTTACGTCATTATCAAGATTCCCTTCTTGATAATGCCGTAAAAGGCGAAACTAGTCGAATAAAGAATTGTTCAGTCAGTGATGTTTAGACAAGTATTAATTATTACCTCTCATTAAATATGAAGTATCACAGAGTTGATTCATCGTCCATTGAATTTATTAATCTATCTAGGATTGAGTCGGTACAGAACGCCAATTGAAATACACGGACTATGGAAATCTCAACACGTTCTAAATTCTACAGTTTCTTAATCAATTAATATTAGCACTCCAACTTTTTTATTGGGATTCCCAAAAGAAGCTCTGTTTATTATTGTCACCTTTATTAAACATTGGAAGTTATAGGGACTTACGATAGAAGTGAAAGCTCAGAATATTTAGTATTGAAATTTGAATTTTCATAATGTTTAAATTAAAATTATCAACATCACTCTGGTTTTCACGTCTATTGACACTCCGATTAGCTTTTATATGCATTTTTATGTGGTTTCTCATTATTCAAATATATTACGTACTGTACAAGATCATGACAAAATATAAATTCAATTTAATTGAAATAATAATTGATAAACAATCATATTATTTATGGATAGTATTTATATTTACATAAATTTCAATGTATTTGATTTTTAACATTATTTTAGTTGTTTGCATCGTCATCATCAATTTCAACAATACTTAGACTTTTAAGTGTTTCATCGTGTTCTAAAAAAGATACAATAGGTTTATTTATCGTAACTAAAGTAAGGAATGAAACTGTTTGAAATTTATCTAAGTAGAATAAGTCAGCTGTCAGCTACAGATATACTGCTGCTATAAGCATGTCCCACGGCCACCTTTAATACAGGCCATGAAATGAATATCTGTCATACAATATTAAGTGGTCTAACAATCCCGCCATTAGTTGAGCTGGTATACTAATGTAAATAGGACGCTTGCCAAAACTTTCGCGGTTTGAAGTTAAATAATTTGAGCTTTTGGTATAAATTCTATATTTTTCAATTGTGTACAGTGTAATACAAGTGTTCATGTTGATAATTTGTTGAAATCTCAACATCAAACTATAAAAAACAGTGTTTAGTTTGTTTACAAATTTCAGTGAAATGAAATCAATTTTGTGTTGTTTCAGACTTTCGTAGTTTGAAGTTGAATATTTTACGATTTCAGTTCTAATCCTCTATTCATCAATTTTCTATAGTGTTGTTTAGGTGCTAGTGTTGATAGTTTGTGGATAACATAACATTAAATTATAAAAACGAAGTGTATTGTGTGTACTGATTTAATCTAATCGAATTTGTGTTGTGTTTTGAGTATGGATTACTTATAAATAATTTTTTGTGAAATATAGTGTAGAGGATAGGTATTCCGTAGATGATTCAGTATAAGTTTCAAGCTTGGAATAGGTGAGTTTCTAATAAGAATATTCTCTTAAAATGACGAAAACTTGTTGCATTCCTGGTTGTAAATTAAATTATAACAGCACCCTGCTGGCGACTGGGCAATTAGTATCGACTTTGAGTAATTCCTACAGCGTTTCTTTCCTATTCTCTCAAATAATTCAATAAATTTGGTAAGGCAACTTTTCATGTAAATAAATCCCACTGACTAATAGAAGTATTTTTTATGCACTGGGGCTTCACACGAAAACATCTTTGTTTTCTGGCAATAATAACTGTTTTACATTTTTCTGTTACAGAAATATGTGCTCACGATATATAATATTCTATATGTTATAAATACTAATAATATTTCTTTTTTGTTCGCAATATACAAAAAGAGTTGAAATAATGCTTGAAAGTTTGGGAACAACCGACTAGGAAAGTATACCACTCAATACGATTTGGCAACAACGAGGGACTACGCTTTTCATGGCCTGCATTAAAGGTGGCCGTGGCACGACAGTTACACGAATGCACCAGTTTTCAACCATACAAGAAACGTCTAGCGCGCACAGTACACAATGCATCATGTAGATAACGTGAACCCATAGGATTTTTCCATAAATAAATTCATTTAATTTTTCCATAAAAAAAAGTATAAAACGCGACTAAACAAGTTTTCACTTTGAAAATTTATATGATTCTAGTTTGATATTATCCACATTTCATGTGAAATATGAACCACATTTGGACAGACAGTGTGCGCTAAATATTAGTTGCTACTTCTGCCAACTTCGAAAAGGCCCAACGGGAACGAAGAGATAATGTCCACTATATTTCCGGAGACTGGTTTAGTTCACTCAGCACTTGAGACTCACAGATGCATGTAAGAGAGATGATGAATTTTTAGGACCTCAGATCGATATGAAATCAAGAAGATTAGAAAAAACATTGTTGAAATAAGCCTAAGAACTTCTATTGTGAGTCTATTCATGATGAATACCAAACCAAACGGAGAATGAATCACTTCTCAGCTGTTGAATCGGTTGCCCTCTTCAACAGTAATGCCAACTTAAAGTTCTATACCTCTAAAAAAACACCCGTTATTAACTTTTGCGTAAAATAATCTGATGGTTTTCAAACATTTCAAACTGAGTTTCATCTCAAACATGTTATCAATTATTTTTCATTAAGTAACTACCGCATCAATTCAAGTTTAAGCTGAAATGCAATCAAAATAAACGTCTTCTAACAAATATATAAAAGAAGTTGCGGTTCATCTACCCTTTGTGCTACTTTCAACAGGTTACTGGACTGAGGATTTTTTCGTGCTGCCAAATTAAATACCTAAATCCAATATTTTCACCCCATTATATCTACATTGTATCACTAAACTCCCCAGGTCAAACATCACAAAAATGTGATAATACAATATTGTACTATTCCAGATTTCAAGCTTATAATCAACTACCCGATTTCTTACAAATCACGTATCCGCAAAAGATCGTATCTCTTTTATTTATTAGCGACGTTTATCGCTGAAAAGTAGGTAATCCCAGAGGTTTGTGGGGGGTGGAGGAGCATTAGTTCTTGTGTGTACTCGAGTGTCTCTAAGCGACCACAACTGACCGCTTGCGGCTGACCAGATGACCAATTTCTTGGGAACTCAGTCCAGTTTCACCGAGAAGCCGTTGAATCTTTACCCGCGACCCTCTGGGGTTTAAAAGTCACGCGAAAGTGTATTTACATAGTGGTGTCATGTTGGGAAAGGGGGAACATAAATCTGAACCGAGTAATTTTCCCTAAAGATTCAAAATTTATGTGACATGCTGTTCATCTTGTTATTTGGTAACTTCACTTATTTATTTTCTTTTTACATTTTGGAACTTATTGCCATTACTGAAAATTAAAGTCTCAATAGTTTTTCCTTTTTCTTTTTGCGCAGTTATAAGAAAGTAATACGAATGTTTCAATTTTTTTATACGTACTTAATTGTTGGTGGAAAATAATGTTTTAAAATATTCATAAACAATTGATAATGTTTATTTTATATTAACAAATATATTTGAAAAAGTTTTCAATCTTAAAAAGAAAAAAAAGTTTATTTAGCTTATAAAGTTACCTATAAATTATTTTCTCAAATATGCAATCTAAGAGGCTTATTATATACTTCCATATGATGATAATACTGAAATAAAACTTTACTATGTATTGTACAATTCAAAACAATCGGATAAATATCATAAATAAATTTGTTTTATACGCTCGACATAAAGTTTCGGGCTACTAAACCATTGTTAAGAGATCGGTAGATATACTCTTTTAATGATTTACATTGAAATAAAATGAATATAAATATAATACATTTTTTAGAAACGTTTTACTCTCATCAATATCTTATTATTTAGTAGTTTTTAAAGAAGCCAAATGTTTGTTAGCAATATATATATATATATATATATATATATATATATATATATATATATATATATATATATATATATATATATATATATAGTGACTTAGATTTTTTTATCCAGATTACTATTATTTAAAATTATAATAACGACATATTATACTGTTTTTTTATATTCAATTATCAAAAAGAATTAAATGTGTCCTTCACACCAATTTCAAATTCCTCCACTTTAAGATGTTTACCTTAGACAAAAGTATGAAGATGAAAACAAATTTTGATAATTTGATATATATATATTGAGGATACCTACTTGTTTTTATGATAAGGTATCAAGTAATAATTGTAGAATTAGTTCGATAATTCTTATAGCTATTTAATTTCAGTAATGTCGATCATTTTTCGTGCCGAAATTCAATACCTGAATTAAATTTATTCATGTTAATTAATAGCGCTCTTATATGTTTCAGGCTACTAACCTAATATCAATAGTTTGATACAATTATTAATAATAGCTTAGTATCCCGAAACATATTTCGAATGTATTAAAAAATTGCGTGATATTTGTCCAAGTTCAAATATTTTTCATTATACGATACATCTGAATATGTTTCAATTTAAGAAAAATTTTCAGTTTATTGAGTAATACCGTTTGTTGTTATTTCGCCTACACGTTTCGGAAGATTCTTCAACTCTTTTTTATTAGTTGCATTTGAAATGAGCTTATTTTCAGTCTTGAACATGAGCTCACGCTCGAAACATGTCGACTAATTCATGTTGTTAAATATAATCGTGAAACATTAAGCCAAGAGTTTAATTTAATTTAATAGATGTGTAAAATCATAGAATGTTTTCTTCGAAATTATTTATGTTCGATTATTCATTCTGTTTCACGAAAAACCCAAAGGGGTTCTCAAATTACACTTCTATAATTTTGGTAAAATAATAAAAACATTGTCAATACATTCTGGTTGGGTGAATTCATGAAATTTAACAGTGAAATAGTCGTAATTATTTAAAGGAGGGTGTATTCAACCTTACATCCTGTACTCCCTTTCCTTGCAATTCGCTTTCTCCGTGCGAAGTAAGTTCACGGAATAGGAAACCCAAGGGTGGTTATTAGGGACATGAAATATTCAGTGTATCGTTCCTTGAACTTTATTTCAGAAGAGTTAAAAATTATACTCACTTTAAAATCTACAATTGTTTAATACACTTGACATGTTTCAGGCTATTGACCCATTGTCAAGACTTTATGCTACTGATTTTAAAATGTTTCAATCTGTTTATTTGTCATATTGATTCAAATTCTATGCTCAACCTACGCATTAAATCACAACCTAATTCGACTTATTAGGCAAGTAAAGTTAGGTTGTGATTAAACTTTGATTACAACCATAGAATGTAAAACTACGGATTTAATTACAGAATACAAGTAAATTTTACTCTGATGAAGGAATATATTGTTACTTTTTCAACTAGTTTTAGAGTTACTAAACTCTATTAAACATATATAGCGAGTGAATTGAACAATTTTTATGGAATTATGCTACACTTGTTAACTATCTTCCGCCAAATTTGGTGTGAAAAATTAGTTCACATTCTTGAGAATTTTTGGTGTTGGGTGGAAATCCAATTACACCTATAGGAACAATGTATGTAAAGCACGAATTTCTATCATTTTTTCATTTGAAATCTAATAACTTAGGCCGAATCACATTTTATTATCATTCTCGATCAATTTCAATATGAACATAAGATGATGTTTTCTTTTTTGAGTGTTGTCTTTTCTTCTCAATATAATGAAATAAAATCACACAACCAAAGGATTAAATGTTATTAGTTATTTTCTTAGATTTGCCATTTGGTTAAGCATAGTGAAGTAGAATTAAGCATAATGTATGTTTATCAAATAATTTATGTACCTATTGGATAAGAAATTTTTGAATTTTTCAATCGAGTCGTTGAAAGAGTCTATATTTTCCATGTTAGTATCATTTTATTGGAAAATAGCCTATCTAATAATATATACGAGTACATAATAAAATATAATAACAATAATAATCAATACGAAATCCCGAAAATTATCAGCTAAATATGAAGATATAAAAGTTTCCCTTGATGTACGATGCGATCAGAACTTTTCATGATAATTACAAGGAATCACCAACAAAATAAATGAAAAAACACTTAAAAGCCACGCAAAAAACGCGGAAAAATTAATTTTCCGCACTTTTCAAGTATATAGCTATTTCGTAATGCAATAATTTAAAAATTTGCGTTTAAATGTTGTTTATTTCAGCAAATGTGACTCATCAAGTAAGCATTTTTGTTTTCTATATTAAGTAGTAACTAAGAAGTAATGAACTTAGAAATAAATTTTCCTTTCATATTTCAAGGTCTTTCTAAAAACAAATATACAATTCTCTTAATAGTCATTCATCAAAATGTAAAATGGGTGTAGTTTATTGCTTTGGATGGTTTAATTGCACGCTAGAACTAATTTTCTCAGTTCGAAGATTGGGTGTTAGCATGACACACTTTCAAGTTTTGTTGATGAAAGTTTTCACAATGGGAATCCGACAAAGCTGAAGTCGCGCATTACGTTTACTCAGATTGTCATATTTGTGTGAAATATGTCTGAATCATTCAATAGTAGAGCTTTTGAAGTACAGAAATTCATGAAGAAATTGAATAAAACATTATTTGAAAAATATCACAGATGAAAAGATAAAAAAATTAATATAAGTATTTGAATTTTATTGGTGTAATAGTTTTGATTTGGAAGTTACATCATCAACACTTATATTTTAATAATTTATACATGTAGACATTTGTTCAAGACACAACAGTTATCATGTTTTCTATATGGTTATTTCTACACATGTAGAAACTTCTGATATGACTGCAGGCTAGTACAGGCGCAAGTCAATCATCGCACACGGCGCCTCGGCTTCCTGTTACAAACATCCGTCCCTTTTCAAGAAAACTGTATCGCAGATTGCGGCAAGTGTATGTTCATCAAATATACAGGAACTTCACTGCTAACTAAGAGATGTGTGATTTTCTAATCTCATTAAATATTGCTGAAATAGTCTCTGATAAAATTTTCGATATTTTTTATGCACCATCTTGAGCTTTTAGACATATTGAAAATATCTAAACGGTAAATTGTTTCAATGTAACTGCATATTTCTGATTTATTTGAGCTATTTACTTGCCGATATTGAAGAAATCGTGGTTATAATAGATACGTGGGTGTAGAGACATTAAATTTTTGCATGTCATTCTGACGCAATATTTCATTGATTCAACTAAAAATGAACTTGAAATATTTGACGCTGTCTACCGAACCTATTAGAGAAATTATAATCCGATATTTTTATATATATATATATATATATATATATATATATATATATATATATATATTTTCTTTGATTTTGATTCCATAAAGTCTTGTGAGTTTAAAGTGAGTCTTGAAAATGAGCTCACGCTCGAAACATTTTTGAATATAATCGTGAAACATAAAGCCAAGTGTTTGATTTAATTTATATATATATATATATATATATATATATATATATATATATATATATATATATATATATATTTGAAATGGTATTATCCCTGTGTGAGTTCATTTTTATAATGAGGGTTAAATGAAACACAATTCTCACAACTCCAAAATTTGGTTTAATTAGCTACCGGTTTCGCGAAGTATTATTCGCATCATCAGGTTTCAGAGGGAGTAGACCACATTGGTCAAGTATGAGGACATGTCAATTACACGTATGTTGTTGAATAACAATGGACTAGTACAAATACTTAGTAAATTTTCTAAATGAATAACTATATTATTGACTCAATAAATATTCTAAATAAATAACTATAAATTTTCACTGTAGACTTCTCAAATTCACATGTCAGATATGATGGAAATTGAATGTCATTGATTGTCATTTGACAATCTGAGTCCCAGTGCAAATCACAGCAGCTTGATACCTGGTTTGCAGTAGAACATGCGATGCTAAGCCGCGATTCCGAGAGAAGATTGGTTCTGTGGGGTTTTGAGTAAAATATCTGGCTTATTCTAGTACACCTCGGAGGAACGAAGAAGTTAAGTTTACCCAGAAGCTCAGAACGTCGAGATTACCATTGAGCAAATTGAATAAAAATTTCAAAGCATGCAAACTTTTCCTGGTTTTAAGGCTGCTAGTGTCAAACTTGATGATTGAAAATTCATAACCATAAATAAATCAAACCATAATGATTGAAAATTCCCTGAATCGAAAAAACTCTTGATAATTTTGAAAGCTTGAAACATATCCAGCAAATACAATAATTTTGAAATAATTCCAACAAAATTCAAATTTTATTTCAACATGTTTCATAGGTCTTGAGTGTAGCCACTTTAATAATAATGATAATAATAATAAGTCTTCATTATCCTACAGGTAAAAATACCCAGTTAAAAGAAATATTTCAAAACATATATACAGTATTAACACTTAATAATATAATACAAGACATTTAAAAAAATAATAATCAATAAAAAAAGTAATGATAATGAGTAATTGATAATACTAATATAATATAATATACGTCAAAAGATTATAAGTGAATTTCTATATTTTATATATAGAATATATATATATATATATATATATATATATATATATATATATATATATATATATATATATATATATATATATATATATATATATATATATATATATATATATATATATATATATATATATATATATATTATAATTTTATAAATAAAATTCAATTTATAAAGAATAACCAATAAAAGAATCAATAATAATGAGTAATTAATAACATTTTAACAATTAAACATTTATAACAATTTGATAAAAAAATATAACATCTTATACATCAAAATTATATAAATTATATAATATAATTATATATCAATAGATTCTAAGTACACCCGACTAATGAAAGCAAATGTGTCACTGTTGATATCGCATTTGTCAGGCACGTCCTCGAATAAGGAACACATAGTAGTAGATTACGTTTATTAAATTCATTATGGCATTTTACAACAATTTTTCATTATATAAAAGAAAAGAGCGAAGTTATAAGGTCGTTCGACCTTCTTCAACCCTACCCTAGAGGAAGGAACACATATATCTAATGGGTGATTGTATGAGAGAATTAGACTCGGAATACCCAATGAAAAAAATTGACTTGATCTTGAACATTGTCTGGGTACGTGAAAATCAGTGATTTAAGTTAATTGAACTCTTGTATTTCCTCGAAATGCATAAATTATTTTTCGACAACCCTTGTAATAAATATTTGCTCTGTATTCATCCTACATTAACCACCCCCTCATTTGTTGTCCTAGGATGGTCGCGTGCTGGGGGGCTCTTTCACCGGCTCTCACAGTGTGCGATGCGCTCGCTCCTGCTGGTTTGCTGCAGTCCGCTGCCGCTTCTTGTAGCTGCTGTGCCGCGATTTGACTCCACCGCGTTACTCCGAAATGTTCTTGTTCCCGCCGACGCTTCTGTTGGATCTATTATCTACAGGTTAGTTAATTATTTCGTGCAATTTCATATTTCCTATTTTGTATATATTCGATTTGTAAGGGGTGTTCCAAAATTAATGCAAGATTTAAATTGAAGAGAAAACACAGTTTTTAGTATCAAAGTTGCAATCTTGAAATAAAAGTTGATTGTTTGTTCTTTTAAATCATGAAGTACATAAGATATAGTTATATATGGATGAACACATCGGGCAAATGCCCTCCACGGATTTGCATAAACATATGCACTCCTTTGTCCAAAATTTCCATGTGCAATCTGCTTAAATTTGGGTGAATTTCTTTGATGCTACGTTGAATATCCTTCTTCAATTCACGTAGTTGTGAGCTTGTTGAACAAGTCCACAAAAACCTGTAATTTAAAATAACCCCATAAAAAGAAATCTAGTGTTGTTAAATCACACGATCTAGGGGGTCAAATCTGATCACTGAAATGAGACAGTACACCACCTTGAAATGTCTCGTGCAGTGATTGAAGTGTTTCATATGGCATGTGGCACCATCTGGTGAAAACCACTTATTGGCCACATCCATAGTATCAAACTTCAGCAAAAACTTTGCTATCATGTTGCGATATCAAACACCAGTAACAGATACTGCTTGGCCAGCTTCATTTTCAAAAAAGTATGATCTAATTAATCGAATATTATTATCTTTAAACTCTGACTTAATATAGAAATATATACTTAAAATTTTTTTCACGAAGGTGATTGTTAGAAAGATACATACATTTTTTGATATAAAGGGTTATTCATTCAGGGAGATATTTTTGAAGATAAAAAAAAAGAATAAAACAATTTGATTTCATAATCTCTATTATCAAACAAAAGGACTATTCTTTACAATTATATTTTAAAGATAATTTCTTTCAACTGTTGTCCGCGACTACGGTTAACAGGGTCCATTCTGTAATTCCAATTTTCAATGACGCCTATGAGTATTTCGAGTGGTATTTGGCCAATGACTCGAGTAATATTGTTCTCCAATGCCCCAGTTGCAGCCGGCTTATCCATGTAGACTTTGGACTTCACATAGCCCCAAAGGAAAAACTCAAGAGGTGTGATGTCACATGATCTAGCCGGCCAATTCACTGGTCCGAAGCGTGAAATGAGATGTTCGCCGAATCGCTCTCGCAGTAGAGCCATGGTTTCACGGGCTGTATGGCAAGTGGCGCCATCTTGTTGGAATCGAATTTCGTCGAGACCACAGGCTTCAATTTCTGGTATCAAATAGTGTGTCATCATGGCGCGATAACGGTCACCATTCACAGTAATGTTCCGGCCGGCCTCTGTTTTGAAGAAAGATGTGAAACACACCAAACAGTTGTTTTTTCTGGGGTTAATAGCAGCTCTTGAACCTCTTCGGATTGTTCATCACCCCAAATACAGGCATTTTGTTTATTCAGGAACCCATTAGTCCAAAAATGGGCCTCATCGGTGAACAATATTTTTGTCGAAAACAGTGGATCTTCTGCAAGCTTGTCAAGAGCCCAGCGACTAAAACAGAAACGATTCGGAAGGTCAGTCGGCTTCAGTTCATGCCCTAATTGAATTTTGTAAGCTTTTGAAGAAAGATCCTTACGTAAAATACGCCAAGTGGTTGAATATGATAGGCCAAGTTGTTGAGATTGGCGATGAATTGACAATTCACGGTCTTCGTGTACAATCTCTGCTATCGCCCCTATATTTCCTTCACTACGTGCTGGATGAGTTCTATTTGGTCGAGTATTATCCAGAAATGAAAACTGGGTCTCAAACTTACTGGTGGTAGAGCGAATTGGGCGTTCGGTAGGCCGATTATGTAGACCATAAGTTGCTTTAAGCGCCCGAAACAAATCCCTCGTAGAACGCCCATTTTCGTAAAACAGTTGAACAATTTGTAGACGCTGTGCCGGGCTAAGTCTTTCCATTATGAATTGTCAAATACTAGTGAACAAGAATGTTACTTCAGTTAACACGAGGCATGCGCAATCTGCAATTAAATCCTCAAACAAAAAGTACCTCTAAATGAATCACCCTTTACAATAATATTAACAAATATTTACCATTCTCAGTGAAATAATTGTGAATAATTGTTTTCAGATTGAGAGCTTCCGATCCAACTTTCGACTACCCCTTAAAATTCACAATCAGAGGAGAATATACAACGGTCTCAGTAGAGACCCTCAACTGTACTCGGTTCAACTCGGTGTGTCATGCAAATGTAATTGTTAGGAAAAAACTAGACCCTTTGAGGTTTTACGACTTTACTGTCGATGTGAAAAGTTTTAATGGTGCTAGTGCAAGTATTAACTGTTCTTTCCGAGCAACAAACGCTACAACTCCTTGGGGTGATATTTTTCCAGGTGCTCCCACACTTCTGATGGTCTCAGAGAAATCGAGGTAAGGTTTTTCTTTTGCATTTTTATCAGATACCTAATTACCTATTCGGTGTATTATTAGCGGGCAAAAATTTTATTTTTACATGTGAAAGTACCCCTTATTACCTACGATAGGGGATTATAACGGGTGTTTTTTTAGAGTTACAGAACTTTAAGTTGGCATTAACGTTGAAGGTGGAGACCGATTTAACAGCTGAGAAGTGATTTATTCTCAGTTTGGTTTGGCAATTCATTGTGAATAAACTCACGCCTGAACAACGCTTGCAAATAGTGCAATTAATAGTTGCAACGAGATTGTCGTTGTTCCCGATTTTCATAAGCGAATTTTGTTTAGCGATAAAACGCACTGTACGCACTTATGGTTGAATGGCTACGTCAAAAAACAAATCTTCCGCATTTGAAGTGAAAGTAATCCTCAAGTGTATGTCAAAACACCTTTACATCCAGAAAAACTGACTGTTTGGTACGCTTTATGGGCTGGTGCAATCATTGGTCCGTACTTCTTCAAAAAAGATGATGGCCAGAACGTTACAGTCAACGCTGATCGGTATAGAGCCATGATTACTAACTTTTTCATTCCTGAATTGAACAACCATGATGTCCAAGAGTTGTGATTTCAACAAGACGGCGCAACATGTCACACAGCTCGTGTCACAATCAATTTATTGAAAGTTCACGTTTTGGACCTGTGAATTGGCTCCCAAGATTTTGTGATTTAACACTGCTAGACTACTTTCTGTGGGGCTATGTAAAGTCATTGGTCTATGCGGATAAGCCAGAGTTATATAAAGTTCTATACCTCTAAAAAAACACCCTTCAGTTGAAATCAGGGAATGTGTCAAGTGTAATGTTGTCTGTTTCACAGGGAAAAAAGATCAAATTGAGTGTGATTATAGCGTCGGTGGTCAGGCTCTTTCTAGTGAATAGGGTGAGAAATCTTGGTATAGTCTTCGATTTGAAGCTTTCCTCCATTCCACACATCACCCAACGTATTTCATCTGCGTCGAAAATATATGGATTCGTTATACCCAATGGCAAATATTTCAATAATTACTCAACATTTATGGGACTATTTAATGCCCTAATCCGTAGCAAATTGGACTATAATAGCAGCATGATCTATTTGCACTGGGCATCAAATCTATTTTGAGGACACTCAGAGAAAGTTCTCGAAATTCTTAGCTTGAAGGAAGAAGGAAGTTTATCCATAGAGAGGAGTCAATCATGACGAATTATTGTGTCAACTTAGTTTAATCTCATTGCAGGACAGGGGAGAAATCTTATCACTAATTTTTTTGTACAAATTACAGCAACAGTACTGATTGTCCTACTCTATTGTCCGCTTTGAAATTTCGTGTTTTTAGGCAAAATTCTCGTACTACAGAATTAATTCCACCTGGAGACTGCAAGGACCAAGTCGCTAATACAATCCCTCATTTGGTTTATGGAGTCTTCATTCAATATAGTTGCTAATAAATGTGACATTCACTTTGAAAATTTTGAAAACTATGATAACTTTGAAAACTCCATAAAAGTTATTATTAGGAGTTATGTGAACAAAGGAAATTGACTAGAATGAATTGATTTAGATTGAGTTATTTGTAATATTTCACTTGATTTCATCATTCAGTTGTTTGTTACTTTTATAGTTTTGAGCTCTGTGTTATATTTCTTTTCATTTTATTGATTTACTTCTTTTTTGGGCATCATATCTGTTGAGCATAAAGAACTTACTCATTATTATTATCATGCTATATTAGACTGCTGTGCACTTCAACTCATTATACTCGTATATCTTATCCTCCTTAAAGTATCAAACTTTAGTAACTTTTACATTTTACTCATCAATGTAAATATAACATTCAAATTCACAGTATGGAATCTTTAGAATTATATGAGGTCATTGTTCATTGACCTCATATAATTCTAAAATCTATGAAGTTATATCCAGAAGTCTATGAAATTATATCCAGATATCTCAATTCATACATGTAATTCATGTATTGTATTTTTGGTTTAAAATAAATACATTCAGTTTTTCCAATGATTATATATAACCCCGCTGGAACCACACAAAGGATTCATTGATAATCATGAGATGGATTTTACATCAAAAAAAGAATCATTTTCATGTAAGTAAAATGGTTCTTCCTTTTTCTCTTGAAGTGAAGTCGTACACAATAACAAGAACAAGTTACAAGGAATGAGTGCGGAGCAGGCACATATTTCTGTAACAAATTAAGTTCGTGGCGTCACTTACTTTTCCTATGAGTAGTTTATTGAAGAATGAAACTACGAAGTCAGTCGAAACCGAAGTTCTAACTGAAATTAAAAAAATATCTGTTGGATTCAGGCTTTGAAGTTCTAGATTGGATGCACGAGTAATTTGTAGACGTATATTACCGATAGATGGCGTTTGTGATTATAATTTCCAGGCTAGTTATGAGTAATATCAGTCGTCACCCTACCAGCTCTTAAACAAACACATCTAGCAACATATCACATCGGCATGATCGGCCGGACGCTGTATGAACGTTATCAGCTAAGCAGAAAGTGCCGACGCCTTGCCTTTAACAATTATGCCTAGAAGGATAATGGAGGCAAAATTGAAAAGAGGCATATGGAAGTTAATTCCGGACCTCATAAAAATTCAGTAGATCTCAGTAAACAAATACTACTGAGGAGTTTCCAGAAAAATTTGCGTTTTTATTGTGTATATCGTATATATTCTGACTATTTTTGACTATAATCGTGTAAGTTGTGTTTCATTAATTTTGGTTATTCTGAAAAATTTTTCAATGTCCATTTTATTATAAAATGAATTAATATTTTATCGATTTATTGAAAATACAATGAAACACTTTGCATTATTGCAGAAATTCACAAAAGAAACAAATTATGGCGTCTTTATGTTACATATAAGTGGCAAATAAGAGCATAAATATAATTTATGAGTTGTGACATGAACACTGCAATTTGATAGTATTTCTCCTATATTTGGCTTCAAATCAGCTGCTAGTCAAAATTTCAATATATTTTCTGCTCTCTATCTCTATAGATGGCTTGTATTGTTCCTCATAGACATTAATTTTCGAAAATGTTTCTTGAACAAGGATATTATTCTTAATGATTCCAAGCATTACGGCTTTGGTACTTCCTGCAAGGTTAACTTTTACTCAACTTCGATATCAATATGCTCTGTGAAGCATTCTTCAGATATCGGACCCGTGGTTGCGGTCTTGATGGCGGCAATTTATGTCTCAGAAACTTTATACCGATCAGATCATTATTATCATTCAGGTTTTTTCAGGAGAAATACTGACTTGGGATCTGTAATAGCTAGAGGGAATCCAACACTTCCAGATCCGGTTACCTTGGAATTATGGGGTTCAATTCAATTCTCTCTACATCAGAGACTGATAAACCTACGTGATGCAGAAGGAACTATAGTACTTTTAAGTCAACTAGATTATGAGATCAAGACTGTTCACCATTTAACTGTGTTAGCCAATGTAAGTGATGACCATGAAATTAATGAAATAATGTAGGTAACTATATGCTATACGACAACGATAAACATTCTAATAATTGAAGAACTTAATTTAAATGAAACTAAGTAGTTTCGATTTTCACTATAATTAATTCAAAAAAATGACAATATCGTTTCGCTACACAGTGGCTTCATCAGATGTTGATGATAAACTGTTTTTGAATTAATTTTAGTGAAAATCGAAAAACTATTCAGTTTTATTTGAATTATGTATTTAGATTTTCATCAAGTATCGGACCAATGGATTAATGATTGAAGAACTTTTTCAAATTTTTAATATTGAAAAAGACGACAATCGATAGAAGTAGAAAAAATTATTTCAACGAAGTATTAGTTGTAATTATAAATAAATAAAATATTTGATTTTCGTATTGTTTGCTGAATGACAACAACCGCCAAGCAAGTTTATGAATTAGTAACTATTCATATTGAATTCGGAGTATTTTCGATTTCCAAGTATTTGCGGTGGTATTATTAAATTATTATCATTGTTGATGTCCAATCAATACCGTTTGAACTCTAACCCCATGCTTATATTTATTACATCGATTTCGGTTCTCATGTATTCTATTGTGCTTTTATGTCGCAGACAGTAATAGGTCCGTCCACTATTAAGATATTTATTAAATTAAATTAAACACAATGCTTAATGTTTCACGATTATATTTAGCAATATCAATTCGTCACCATGCTTCGAGCGTGAGCTCATCTTCAAGACTTTAATGAAGTTTGGGGCCTTGGAGATGAAGATGGAGTCTTGAAGATGAGCTCACGCTCGAAACATGTTGACGAATTGATATTGTTAAATATAATAGTGAAACATTAAGCCTTGTGTTTAATTTAATTTAATATTTTATTATGTCTCACCAAGAGTTGAGCGAAAATTCAATCTCACTAATTGAGATATTTAGTAATATCCTTTGTACGCTGAGTTGAAACCGAGTGACTTTTGAGAGATTGGTTCGGTAATCCTAGATTAAATTCATTAAATTCAGATTCAGATATTATATATCAAAGGGTTTAAGCTCTGTGGGGGTCCTTTCCAAGTTATCAGGCCCGTGGCGGTGGTCCCCATGGCGGCGACCTTCGTGGCGTTGATTTCAGTTAAGTCCTAGAAATTTCCTGACAGTCCTTGCTGAGGTAAGCAGCACCGATTTCTGTTATTCATTATAGAGATGTTCGTAGAGTCATAGTTCTCTGATATTTTTCAGGAGATTTTATTATTATTATATTCAAAAACAATTTGATAAGGAAGCGAATATTTTGATTGCATTCATTTTCAGGCATCAAATAGGCCGTGTTTGACAATAGCTGCGCTTATTGTTATTACGTGGATGTCTTAAGGTGCTTTGTGTATGATTTTCTGACATGCATTCCTTCTTCAAGTATCGTTGTTGTCCCTTGTCTACGTTATTAAGTGAAACAGCGCCATCTGCATATTGCTATTACTTAATGATGAATATAAGAAAGTATCTCATTTGTTGTTTGGATACCCAAGTATTAAAGCGCAAGCTGAAATCATCGCGTTTCTGGTGATATATAGCAAATAATGATTATTTTTTAGAATCCGTATACTGAAACAAAAACCGATACTAGAAATATAGCAGGATGGCCTCTTCTTGTTGTGGTTCTAGATGAACAAGACACTCCGCCTATTTTCACTCTAGCACCACCAACAACAGTTTTGAATCCGTCATTGAAACCTGGTGATTTAGTGTTGCAAGTATAACTTACTCAATTTCATATTTATACAACTTACTAACATCTTACTTATTGCAGGTTAAGGCTGAAGATGGTGATAGAGGTAAACCAAGAAAAATACGCTACGGAATTATTCCTGATGGAAGCCCTTTTGCTGCCTTTTTTCAAATAGATGAAGAAACCGGTAAGTTAATTATTGAACAGAATTCTTATCTCATATCGTTATTTGTATTCAATATTCTCTCGGCTGAGTTTGAAACCTTCATCAAAAGTCTAACAAATTTTAAATTATAGACTGATATTTATATATTTTGAAGTTTTTAGAATTCCATTATTAATATAAACACATACTATGCTGTTCGAATTAATTGGGACAAACATTTTTTTTTCTTAGTTTGAGTTACTATAGTAAGTATGTGAGTACCAGGGTGATCCAAACACCCTTACACCTGCTTGTTTACTACCTGAGGTGACGTGAGAGTTAGACCTTGACCATCATTTTCATTCTGACCGGTTTTACCTCACTAGTAGTTCAATTGTGAGCTTACCGGTGTGGCAATTCGTGCTTTCAATTTTGATACGTGCTGTATTGTCTTGTCCAAAGATGGATATCACTCCGAGGAAGCGTTCCAAAATTATCGCGCTAATGGACACACATCAATGACTGTAAGATATATAGCTGAAGCTGTTGTTGTGGGACAGTCCAGGGTTTTAAAAATTTCGAAAAAATTTGAAGAAAGTGGCTCATCGTCTCCAAAAAAAAGGAAACTGTGGCCTCAAACGCAAAACCACTCCAAGAACAGACAAATTGTTTATAAGAAATAGCAAAATTAATTCGAGAAAGACAAGCACTGATCTTCGAAAGAATTTAATCGTTTCTGGTGTGGAGGCGAGCACCTCAACTGTGCGGAAAAGACTGCTGGAGGTTGACCGTAATGCAAGAAGACCAAGAAGAAAGCAACTGCTTACCCAGAAAATGATGGAGAAACGTTTGGCATGGAACAAAAAGTACCGTGCGTGGACTGTGGACGACTGGAGGAAGGTGGTTATTAGTGTTGAGACACATTTGTTTGTTCAAGGGTACAAATCAAGTGTTGTTAGACGAAGTGATTGGGAAACTTTGCGGCCTGATCACATCCAACAAACAGTAAAACATCCTTCTAAACAAATGTTTTGGGGTTTTATCACAACCAATGGCACAGGACGATTAGCTGATATAACAGGGATGATAGATTCAGTGAAATATATGGAAATATTCCGCAATAAGATTGTCCCATTCATGGAAACGTTTGATGGAACATTTCAGCACGACCTGGCTCCCTGCCATAATTCCAAACAAGTGCAGGTCTTGTTTGTAGTGCAGTCTCTGCGTGAGAATGAAATAAAAGTACTCGATTGGCCGGGAAATTAATCTGATCTCAACCCCATTAAAAATTTATGGAATATTTTAAAGAAACGACTGGCAAAAATGGATTGCACTGCAAAAAAAATTATTAAAAGTGCAATTCAGATGTGGTTTCATGATGACGAATTGAAGAAAATCTGCGCTACGCTAGTGGAATCGTTGCCTAGACGAGTTCAAGAAGTTATTTCTGCGAAAGCAGGAACTTATATTTCATTTTAATATGAAGAATTTACGCTATTCTGTATGTATTCACTTCATTGAAAGGTAAGATTTTACGAAAGCATTGTTTTTTATCCTTTGTCCCGATTAATTCGAATAGCATAGTATTAATATTGAGATTACATTAATTAGTTCTAATCGCTATCAGTGGAAATATTAAAATCTGAAGGACCAAATAATTATACCAGAGTACAACAATAATAATAATTAAAAATAAATTTTTGTAATTGATTATTTTGTTATTAACGATCAGCAATTTTGTAAACATAAAAATGTGAAAAGGATAGCATCATTTTTTATGACACATCAAAATAATTTATTTCGTATCTTTTATATATTTTTATTCTTTTCATTGAAGTATTCAATAAAAAGTTGATAATAAAAACTGCTTCAATTTAATCTACTTCACAGTACGGTAAACAATTCTCCAACCTTGCACCTAATCTGTAGAAAAACTGAGTTTAACTGTATGATATATTCAAAAATGATTTTATGGTATCAAAATTCAAACATATCCAGAGAAACTAGAACTTGTTATTCTACATGTTATCACATAGAAAAAGCTAGCGATATATTTGGTTAAAGTTTTTTGAATAAAGAGAATATTTAACAGGAAAAATCTTACAATTAACGAACTATTTTTGAATTTTCAATTAATCATTCGGTTATCATAGAGAAAAATCGGAAGTTGTTCCACATTAGAGACCACAATATATTCCAATTTTCCAAATGACCTTAGAAAGCTGCAGTAGCCACAAGTATTAATATTCCTGAAATTTACATAATTCATTGACACAAATGCATAATTTTACCTTCACCTATGTTACCCTCATTGCAAATAACACCCATTTTTAGCTCATTCCATACCACTTCGACCTCATTCTTACGTTACTTCCATTTTTTTCCGAGCCTTACTGTTGAAAAATACAATATTCAGGCTCGTTTCATGGAAATTACCTTTTACTGAGGGAAATTTCTGCTCGTTAGCCTTAAATAGCATAGAACTTCCGATTACTAGGAAAATTTATTTAAATGAATTCATTGTGTCATAGCGTGTAGGTGTCGAGACATCAAATAAGGAAAGATTTGAGTTGATAATGGTTCAAACTGAAAAAAGGGAAGTTTTTGTGATTTGTCCGCAGATATTTTTAATGAAATAACATTCGTTTAACTTGGATAAGAAACGCTTTGTTTAGTTGTACGTAATTATATTAATTGCTTGTTTGTTTCGGGGTGTTGACCCGAATATATAATATATATATATATATATATATATATATATATATATATATATATATATATATATATATATATATATATATATATATATATATTGTTATTAAATATAACGTTAATTGTCCTTTCTCTGCAAGTTTTGGAACTAATATTACTATACTAATTGTATATAAATTATCGATTCATTAGTGCATTTGTTATAAAAACAAAATTAAATACAATTGTTTTATGGATGATTGAAGACCGACGTAAGTACATATTTTTATATTTATCATTTATTCATCAACATTATGATGAATTTGTAGTTGGCACTTGACACTTTCGATACGCTCAAATCGAACGAATTTCAATGTTCTTAGTGTGGAAGTTGATGGAAAAACGAAGACATGAAAAATGTGTTTCTGTTAATTTGTGCTCGTTCCTTCTCTGAATTGAAAATCTACTCAGGTTGCTTCCCATCGAAAGTGCTGCAAGAAACACGCAATATACCAATAGATCTCAGTCATACGACACAAATTATTTCAGCTCTAAGAAATATAAAGGATATATTTCTGGATCGATGATTAACGCAAGCGTAAAACGAATAAATTAATTTATTGAGATGGGATATATATATATATATATATATATATATTATATATATATATATATATATATATATATATATATATATATATATATATATATAATATGTGTTTTTTAGAGATATAGAAAGATATAGAACGGCTACCGATTTAGCAGCTGAGAAGTGATTTATTCTCAGTTTTGTTTGGCAATTCACCATGAATAGACTTACGCCTGAACAACGCTTGCAAATAGTGCAATTTTATTTCGAAAATAATAGGTCTGTGCGGAATACGTATTGCGCAAATTTTTTTAGCGATGAAGCGCACTTCTGGTTGAATGGCTACGTCAACAAACTGAACTGCCGAATTTGGAGTGGAGATAATCCTCAAGTGTATGTCAAAACACCGTTATATCCAGAAAAACTGACTGTTTGGTGCGCTTTGTGGACTGGTGGAATCATTGGTCCGTACTTCTTCAAAAACGATGGAGAACGTTACAGTCAATGGTGATCGGTATAGAGCCATGATTATTAACTTTTTCATTCCTGATGAAACAACCATAATATCCAGGAGCTGTGGTTTCAACGAGACGGCGCAACATGTCACACAGCTCGTGCCACAATCGATTTATTGAAAGACACGTTTGGCGACCGCCTAATTTCACGTTTTGGACCTGTGAATTGGCCTCCAAGATCTTGTGATTTAACACCGCTAGACTACTTTCTGTGAGGCTATGTAAAGTCATCGGTCTATGCGGATAAGCCACAAACGCTTGACCATTTGGAAGACAATATTCGCCGTGTTATTGCCGATATACGGCCACAAATGTTGGAAAAAGTCATCGAAAATTAGACGTCCAGATTGGACTACATCCGAGCCAGCCGTGGTGGTCATATGCCAGAAATCATATTTAAAATGTAATGCCACAAGATTATCTTTCGAATAAAAAAAAATTTGTCAATCGAATGATCCATCGTTGTTTTATTGCAATTTAAAGTTCTATACCTCTGAAAAAACACCCTATATATATATATATATATATATATATATATATATATATATATATATATATACATTGTGATTCCAAGGAGCACCATCAACATATTGAATCATATTTAAAAATCATAATCATTTTTTTTTTCAATCCCTCTCTCTTATTATTTTCGAATAATGTTAAAACACGTATAAATAAAATTTCATGTACCTAGGATCACAATAACCCGTGCCGACTTGCATTGATACCTACATGTCCGTACTTGCATACTTCGGTGCTTCGCAAATTTTATGTTTAAGTTTCGTCAGTAATTGCTTATTTATTAGTGAACGAATTATTTTCGATTTGTCAAGATGTCAAGTGAGATAACGAATTTCTATAAAAGGTATATTTTTTGTATAGGGGATCTAAATCATCAAATAACCAATTCGAAACTACCTTCTCTCAGTACTTATGGCTAAGTAATGACAGTCCTGTTTTATAATATTAGTGAAGTGAATTTAAGTATCTATGATAGCCTAAATCTATCTATTTTAGAGTGTTTATTTATTGGGGAAATGCCTGTATATCGTCTGAAGCTTTACCTCATTCTTTGAAGTTTGAGTTGAGTTGCTTTATATCAAGTCTGGGGAGGTTTACCTACAAAAAAATGCGCACAAAACATAGGACATATTCGAACATCGTCGCCAAGAGTTTGTTGCACATGCCGATGTATTTCAATTAATAAACATAAATGAAGATAGCATATTCTTGGAACGGCGGAGTGAGCCAGCTAGACCTTTCACTTAGATGGAGTGAATGAAAAATTGACCGACAAATAGGAAAAATCACGTTAAGAAATATGGAGGAATAAAACTTACAGCTTCAAACGTTGCAAATCTTTCTGTTTCGACTTCATCATATTGAGAAAATTCATTGACAGACTCAGAATGTCTCTCGCAAGACGATTTGCCCTCCCCGACCGAGGGAGCACAGTTGATTTTAATGAAACGCCAACGAGTAAAAATTTTATGACTATTAGAGAAGTGGCAGCTTTAAATAGGGTTCAGTTAATTATGAGAAATTCTGTGTATAACCTCGAAGTTACTATCGAGACAGTAGAACTCAATACTGACGATTATCCCATAAGTGTGTCCTCTGTTCAAAGAATTTGTACGAAAAAGCGAAAAGAACGGTTAGGACAGTGTTTTCCAATCTTCTTGTACCATGAATCACCTCAGCCTTTCTAAAATTCTTTTGCTCCCGAAAAGAATGAAAAATGAAAATTAATAAGTGCGAAAGAGTTAAACCCGTGCCTAGTCCATTTTCGAATTGCCCCCTTTAACAATCAAATTGCCCCCTGTGGGGCGTGGTCCCCTTTTTGGGTAACACTGGTTTAGAGGCTATTAAAGTCACTTTCCAAACGTACATGATGTTGTAAATATTGTATTTCGTAAAGAATTGGCATTGGAACTTCTTCGTAAAAAAGTCACCAGATAGAAATTTCATATGGTGAAAAAGAACAACTCATTGCGGTGTTGAAATCGAACAACTTTACTTGAAGTGAAGAAGTAGTTCAGAATGAAGTTACACGTCACATAATTTTGGAAGGTTGATTGATATGGGATTATTTTTGCTTGTTGCCACGATACCTATGCGTAGTATAGACAGCAGCATTTGAGACTGAAATAAGCCAACACTGATATTCCTTTACTCAAAAAGTTCCTTGACGACTGTTGTATATCGACCTACAAAGTCCTACAAAAAATCGAAAAATACGAAATCGAAAGTTCTACAGAAATATTACTTTTACTATGTTACGTACAGGAAGAGACACTGATAAACCTGGACGGTAAAAAGAAAACTTTCAAGAAGAAATTCAATAAATAACCTCTTTCTAATGATAAATATTTAATAAATATAGTATACAGGTAAAATATGCTTCAATTTAATAAATGAAAATTAAACTGATATTTTAAGAACGGTTGATATACTCCATGTATCATTGTATTTTCAGAAAATATCGAATCTTGGCTGATGTCATCAGGAATCTGTTTCAACATTGTTACCTACCTTAGTAATTAAATGGTATTTTACCGACTCTGGTAAATAGCTTCAAGAAAACATTAAGAAATCTGTACAAGTGCGATATTTCTATTAATGATTGTTATAAATGAGTGAGAATGAATGCTGGTAGATGTCTCCCATTGCCAGTAACTTTTGAGAAGTTGTCTCGAATAATTCCGTGTAGGAAATCATGCTTGAGAACCATTCGCAGGTCTTTATATCAAATGTTTTTACAACAATAAATTCTCAGTAGAGAATCATCACTGCGATTTATTCTTTCATTATTCTATAATAAAAGTATGCATGCCTGTCTTCAATGTAATGGTTAATTATTTTTCCATTATTCAAGTCGATTATAATAACCAAATTCATTAGAATTGATATTTAATTAATATATGAATTAAATATAAGCTCCATTTTTCCACAATACCTTGCCATTGCGCATTACTAAATAAATCCAGTAAAATATTACGAACATATTTCAAAAATTCATGATAACTAGGCACATCATTTTTTTACATTTTTCAGTTTGTTATTCTTCAATTTTTTCTCGTTTTTTTCGTTTTCTATGGCCGTTCAACTGAGATTTTATTACATAAGATATTAAATTCCAACAATCCCTGACACATATATTAAGTTTTGCCTTTACTTTGCATTAATTAATTTATTATAATAAATTCCTGAAAAATTTCAACGTAATCAATATGACAGTTATTGATTTTTTTGCATCATACTCCAAATGGTAAAAGTTATCAAATTTGATGCAGAATTAGATGTATGTTGATTTTTTCACAAGGATGTATATAAGAACCCAAATGGCAACGAATTATAAAGTTGTGTACAGCTTTTTTCAGTGCATTTTGGCTCCATAACATCCCATAGGAAGTTTAGCTTCAAAAACAAGTTAACAATTGGCAGTTATTCATATTAAATCGAAATAACCGAAAGTGAGACGAGAGCGTGTTTTCTATGCATACATTTACAGTTTGCTCAGGTGAATTATCGAATTATCTATTAGTGAACATACGTGATGTTCGTCTATCCCTTTATCTATATAGTCTGATCGAAATAACACGATGATTGTTTACACAGAAATGCATCACATACATCCACTTCCTAGTATGAGGTTATTAGATTGCCCCTGACCCAGTTTCACATAATAATAATCATTCCTTTTTGACCATTTCCTCTGAAAAATATGAAGGTTATAATTCTGGAAAGCATATAATTATTTTCGTCAGAATAAACAAAATATAGCATGTCCTTTGATGAAAGCGTATCAGGAATTCTATATAACGGGTGATGTTTTAAGAGTTAAGTTTTTCAGGTTGGTGGCACTGGTTGGTAATGGCATCCAAACGTCATCTGTAAGAAAAAGAAGTTTTTAATATACTCTGACATTTCATCATGGAAAGATTTATAAACGAGCAACGATTGCAAATTGTTGTAATTTACTGTCAAAATTCATGCTCTGTGAAAAATGTGTATCGTTTGTTACGACTATATTATGGTCGTCATAATCGACCTAGTGAATCAACAATTCGTGCTGTTATCACCAAATTTCGCACCAAGTTAACATATAATATTGCAGCCGTACAGTGTTAATGAGGATTGTGAAATGTCAATTCGTCGCCGTTCTCAGCAATTGGGCATGTGTTACTCAACCACATGGAAGATTTTACGTATTGATTTGGGTTTGAAAGCCTATAAAATTCAACTTCTGCAAGACTTGTAGCCGACCACAACGTCTCATTTTTGGTGAATGGTCCATCTAGAACATCTTAATGAAAATCCACTGTTTTATCGAAAAATTGTGTTCAGGGATGAAGCTCATTTTTAGCTTAACCGATATGTAAATAAACAAAATTGTCGCATCTGGAGTGATGAACAGCCACATGCCATACAAGAATTACCGATGCATTCCGAAAAAACGACAGTTTGGTGTGATTTATGGGCTGGTGGCATCATCGATCCATTTTTCTTCAAAGACGACCGTAGAAGAAACGTTACCGTCAACGGCGAACGATATCGTGCCATGATACGCAGCTTTTTTCGCTCCAGTTGGCCGAGTGGATCTTGGTTGACATTTGGTTTTATCAATACGTTGCCACATACCACACAGCTCGTGAAACAATGGACATGTTGAAGGATGAATTTGGTGAACAGCTCATCTCTCGAAATGGCCCTGTGATTTGGCCGCCAAGATCATGCGATTTGACGCCTCTGGATTATTTTTTGTGGGGTTATGTAAAGTCGTTAGTGTATGTGGACAAGCCGAACACGATTGAAGCCTTACAGGATAACATAACACGCGTAATTCATTTCGGCCTGTATTCCACGGCCTGTAACGTGGGATACATGCCGGAATGCTCGAAAAAGTGACGCAAAATTGGACCTTCCGAATGGACCATTTGATACGGAGCCGCGGACAATATTTACATGAAGTTATCTTCAAAATGTAAATGGCAAAGGCCAAGTTATCAATTTCAATAAAAATTTTGAATATATGATGCAATTTGAGTGTTTTATTCGATTTAAAAAAAACTACGCTTGAAAAAGCACCCTTTATATACTTTCGAAGTTCATGTATATAATGCGTAACTTATCCCTGTCTTCCAAGAGATAGGCCTGTGCTGCGTTTGGAAAAAATATCGAAACTTAATTGTGCGAAAGCATTCCACTGCTGATTTCCATAATTGGATGAAATAGGATGGTTCTTCGGAGTCCTCTAAATATTCACTTTCGAAAATTGTTAGTTTGAGTTTTCGTTGACAACATTTGTGCAGCTCCCTGAGTTCAAAACTTATTTTGAATATATTTTGAAGTTTAAAATATAAATTTTTAATGAAATAGTTTTGAATATAATGGGAAAATATATATACTAATTCATGTTTGCAGTTTGTAACTTGCTAAGAATATCAATTGTCAGCACAGTATTTCAGAATATTATTTTCAGTATTCAGTAGGTTATAGGCAGACAAGAAAACTGTCGAAAAAAAGTTGTGTATATGAGTAGGTATACCTATATATACTTTATTTCATTGAGTTTTCTGATCTGAAGATTTGAACTATATATTATCACACTGTAAAAATGGAAAAATTTATTTCTTGTTGTTAACATTCGTCTACAAATTGTGGTTTTGTCAAAATATCGATCGATTTGAATAATTTTTACTGATTTACAAGTACTAAAATGACAGAATAATAGTTGAAAAATGACAGAATAATTCAGTTTTTCTATATACTCGTATATGTTGAGTATGTTTCAGTTTTCTGAAGATAGTCAACTGAATGATTAAATTAAAGCAATTGTTAAAATTTATGTTTTCTTTTAACGTAATAAATCGAAATATGTTCAAATTCATCAAAGATTCTGAATTGAAAATATGTTTTCTCAATATTTATATAAATATACTCAGGTATAAACTATTAATCAAGTGTTCGTTCTCAATATTCTAGAAATGGTAAACAGTTATTTATCGAATATTGAGAATAAATATGGTTGTACCTATAAAATATAAGTGGACATGATTGACGAATTGAATAAGAATTTATGAGGCCGTCTAGAAGTTTATCGATTTATTTTAATGTTGACATATTTCGAACGATTTGTTTTTACAGGTGAACTACATTTAGTGCGACCCCTTTCTGAAATTATTTCGCTCAGTCATTCCAATCAGCCGATTTTGCTCACTGTTGTGGCCGAAGAGGTTAGAGAAGACCCTGAGGTGAGTATCAGTTTCATGTCAAAATTGCGAACAACATTTTTAAATAACTCAGTATATTTAAAATTATCTAATAATGAAGGTCTTCTAGTGATAAACAGAAATATTTTTTCTTGATATTTGTAAATAAAACTTATTAATTCAGGATCCCTGCTACCTAAAAGACGAAAAATTGATAAAAATTCGTTATCACTATTAAATCATTTATTTTTCCTGAAGAAGTTGAATGAAAGTGAAAAATCTATCTAGTCCCCGTTCAGAATTTTTTCTCACAACATTCCTTCGGTTTCTTGTTAGTTTGTCATGATGACTAAAACGTCCCTGTCTTGTGACTCTTCTGTTTATTCACGAGACCAGCCTCAAATATTTGGTGAGCTAAAAGGACTTTTTCTCTTTTGCCCCCATCATACCTCTAAGTATTTTCCATGATATTGAAAGTACTTATCTATATCTCCTCAATATATCTCCGAAATTTCAAGGTAATTTGGTGTTATTAAAAAGTGTAGGTGGTGTAGGTTTCGTGATGCTTATCTCTTCTAGAGATAGTCTTCTAGATAACCACATCTCGATAGCTTTGAGGGTGTTCACTGTACTGGTTTTCAGTGTTGCTTATTTCCTTTACCTTTCTCTCTTTAGCTCTGTATTAATTTCCTCCACAATAAAAATCATGAAGTTAGTGAGATTCTCATGGAAAAATAATAAGGTGGCTTTCCATCGCTCTCTTCTATTGAAGCTCTACTTTCCCACCTACTATACTGTTGTGAGCTTCATCCATAACTTACACATGAACTCCAAGAGACACAGGGCATATATAAGATGCATGTATGAGACACAGGGCATAGTTTTTGTTGCCAAGAAACACTTGGAATCTGTGATAGAACACTGGAAACACTGAAAGCGTATTCAATAAAATGAATAGGAAAGTGATTCATTTTCCTGATACGACTGTACGAAGCTAATGCTTCTCGATTGATAATAATTCAAATCGAGACGATAGATATGATGAAGATGGTACTTACGAAGAAGTAATGCGAAAGCTTATTAGGAACTAATAAAAGGATGACTTATTCGAACTGGATTTGCATCAGGTAACAGTTTTCAGCGTTTTCTGAATAAATTCACTTGGTCCACGCCAGTAAAACTTTTCATAGATGCGTATTTATTCCTTGTGCTACATGTTTTATGAAATGTGTGAACAGAAGATTGAGCGCGAAATCGATGACGAATGCAGTATTTTTTCTGGTTGAAAGCAGATGCTTCTGTTTCGAATAGAGCTCTCCTTTAAGAAAGATCTATTAATTCGATTATCCCTTATTTCGATAAATCTATATCTATTTCAGGAACCTCCCGCACAATCTAGCACTGTACGTTTGGCTCTCATACCTCCTGGAGTAACTGCAGGCTCACCAACATTTGGTTCAACCGAATACAATGCTCTTCTAGATGAAAACTCCCCAACGGGACGATTCTCAAACTACCTCAAGCTAATGTTAGAACTCAACCAGGAGATGTTGTTACTTTAGAACTGGCAAATAACAATGGAACTTTCGATATCACTCCCAGTGTTGTTGAGGGACAGGCCAATTTTCAGGTAAATATGAAAACATAAAATCGAAGTATGCTATATTTATAAAAATATCATTTGACTTCTTATGAAACATAAGCCTATTAACAATACAGTATGCAGTTGTATCAAACGAGATAATGACGAGTAATGAGTTGCTTCCAATTTTTGCGATTTAACCAAGTATTTTCGATTAAACTGTACTTTTATACAATATATTTGTGAAAAATCTGCCTATATATATAACAAGCAGCATTAGAAGGTTACACGATAGGAATGTGTATTTCGCCTAATGAGTCCAGAAATACGAAAAACCCGACCACGCTACTAGCGTATCCTATTGCCACGTAAAAAATCATGTGATGTTACATGTCAAAATAGTATCTGCATTTCGAACTAGATGTCCACAGTGTATTCGATGCTTGATGTTTCTATGATCTTAAAAGTAAAGCGTTTTATGCCATTTACACAATAAATACAGTTTCCAATGTGGCTGCATTGATTACAGAAGTGAATCCACAAATGGATTCAATAATGAAACTTCATCGATATTTTTTTTCAATTATTTCATTCGATTTGAATTTCTATTTCAGATTACTGTTCATGATCCGAAAATGTTGGACTATGAGGCGAGAAAAACAGTTCAATGTGATATAATTGCCAGAGAAATTGGACCTGGTAACTTTACTGCCAAAGCAAAATTGATAGTCATCTTGAACGACGTGAACGATAACCCACCGGAATTTATTAGAGACGAATTCGAGGGATCGGTCCAAGAGAATGCTGAGGCAGGTGAGTTATAACGTGATTTCTACATTTTCACAAGACCATGCAGCATTTTACCAAAAAAACGATAACGGAAACAGAAATTATAATGAAACATATATGAGTACCCAATGTTATTGGGTATTTTAAAATACAAAATTAAACATAAACAATTACCTAATTAATACATTTTTACAATCATTAGAGTCACAAATGAAGATCCAAATATCACAAGATACAATTTTCTAATAGTCTGTCTTTTTCTGTAATTTGCACTTTGGTTTGGCCACAATGATTCTTTCTTACAATCTGGAAGAGTGCACTTGTAACCTCGAAAATCACTTCAGTTACAGGTATTTGTATGAAAAAAAAAACCACCGTTGCGATCTTAAACTAAACCAATTATCAATCAACTTGATTGAATTGTGCAGCCGTTTTTTGATATAGTAATGCGTTTCTTTACTGTTACTAGGAAGGAAAAGTCAAAAAAAGTTGACAGGCTTCTTTTGACAGACTCAGAATGTTTCAAAACACACAATTGAATTGTTTAATATGATTGTTTGGGGGTCTTATCCTATTTAAAAATAATACAATTCTGTGGGACAAATCCAGGTGCTTTTCATTCAATTTATAATAAACCATGTTTCACCAAGAGGTTAGGAATATTCAGTTAACTTAATATGTGGCATTTCAATTAGGTGAACACCTCAAACACCTTAAGTGTTGAATCATAGCGAATTATAATGTCTTTGGTTCAGGTACCTCAATTCTGAGAGTGGAAGCAACAGATGTCGACTCTGAACCAGGGAACAAGATACGTTACACTGCCTTAACAGGTCCAGGAATGAGCAACTTTAAACTCGATCCAGAAACTGGAATTATAACTGTTGCAAAATCTAACGCTCTGGATGCCGAGACCACTCCAGTTTTCGAACTTATGGTGGAAGCCACCGACGAAAATGGAGCTGGAAAAAAGTCATACGCCAAAGTGAAAATAACTCTAATAGATATAAATGATGAAAGTCCACTTTTCGAAAAGGATGTATACGAATTTATTATAAACATGGATGGAACTGGGTTTACCACGAACGCATTCATCAAAGCAGTCGACGGTGACATCAGTTCTCCAAACAACGAAATTCACTACGAGATTGTCAATCCAATAAATGGATTAGTTCTGAATGAATTGACTGGAGAATTGGGGGTGAGTATATTTTAAGTGTGACCACAATAAAGGCGTATTGAACACGTAGATAACACTTATAACCTATAACATAACGTTACTAACAAAAAACACTTCAGAAAAAGCAGTAGGTACACTATTCAAACATCTCATGACTTTTTAGTAGTGAATAAACTGCATCATCCAATATTACATCAATGTCAAATAGTAAAATGAATGAAAATGATATGAGTTACTTTTATCCAATCGAAGAAACAAATTTAAATTGAAATTTCATCGAACTTAATGAATATATGGGATAACTAACAAGCAAAAGTAAAATTGAAAAACTAAATGGAACGACAAATCTCATTAGACAGACATAACTGCTAAAAATGAAATAACAAAACTTATTTCGCGTCAAGGTAGTTTAGAAATGACAAAGATGTGATATACTGCACTATAATTAACATCTTTTCTAGCAGATGTGTTTGTTGATTGATTGAAAATGATAGTGGAGAACTGTCAAGGAATGCTTTGGTATAATTTACATTAGAATTAAACAAGTTACCATAACCTTCAAGTTGGTTATGACCTACCAAACCTTTTCTCTGCTTCTTGTGTTTTTTTCCCTTTAAATCATCAATTTCTTCTTTTAGCTCACCAACACATGGAGTGAATCTCAAATGGTAACAGTTTCTGCAAGAGCTTGGGATGGTGGAATTCCAAGAATGTCAGGGCTATGTCAAATAAGAATTTACCCGCCAGAAACTAATTCAAGAAAAATGACTTTCATAGTCCCTGGAAAAAATCCGGACGTAGATGCCATTGCCAAAATTTTGAGAACTATAACTGGCAACTCTGTCACCATAAATGAGGTTAGGCCATACAATGGCTATGAACCTGACGCAACAGATATAAGTAGAGATACAGATAGAGAACGGTAAGGAAATGAAGAAATATATTTCAAAGGTGAAATTCATAAAAAAATTCATATGTAAGACTACTATATAACATTTCGTAAATTGCATTGCTAATTATTTGGAAACTTGACTACTATATAAACAATGCTAGGCTTTATATTTATAAGTTTAAAAATTGGGAATGTTCGCATTATATTTAGTAATTTTTCAGGAGTGTCATTGTTGCTACCGTGAATTATTCGAAAGGTAGCATTATTGATATCAAGAAGGTTCAGGAGATTTTAGATCGTGAATATAGAGTACGACATGAAAAGGCTGAAATCAAAGAAGCGAGCGGAGGTGATATGTTATGGTTGTTACTCCTTCTAATATTTCTTCTACTACTATTAGCATTCATTCTTCTTTGTTGCTGCTTCTGGGATCGATGTCCTTGGTGAGTATGTGATCTAATAATCTTCTTAAAATAAAAAGAATATAACAATATTCGAATCTAAAAGGAATTGGATTCCCAAATTTAATTGCTAACGGAAAAATATATTCCGTAAAACAATACTTTTACTTTATTTACTTGAATAATTCTGCCTTTTTCTTTTAAGCTACGCATCACTCAATAAACGACGTAAAGTTAGATCTGTTGAAGCTATCAAAATAATAGCTGCAAGTCCTGGTCATGGACACGAAAGCAAATCTGTTCAAGTAGCTGAATGGTTTGGCCGAAGAGAAGCCTGGTCACCAGAGCATGCAACCTTGGATGCGGATTCGTTGAGACGACACGAAATGGAAAGGGCTCAGACAGAAGTAGGGTGCATTTTCAGAAACAGCAACAGGTAAATTGAGGTTTCTTCTAAATTACATCTGTTGACACTACTTACTGAATCGTTCACTATTTGGCTCTATTAATTAAATGTCGAGTTGAGGTAGATTTTGAGTTTTAGATACATGATCTAGAATTACATTTCAATTATTTTTGTCAATACTACATGCTGTAGATATTCAAGTCTTTCAAGAAGTTGAAATACTCCTCGAACTCTAGTTGTCCTAGTTGAAATATTGATTCAGTGAAATAATACAGGTTTTCACTAAATGTCAACGTATTTTTGAAATAATCGAATAAAACGTATTTATCAAACACTTTTTATACAACAAAATGAATAAAGTTTCAACAGAAACTTTTCAATTCATTCTAGCAGTTTCATTTGATATCACGTAATACCTTTCCAGCCAAATGAGTATTATGTACGTGAAGGGAATGCTGATATCTTACGTTTATATACATCAAAAGAAGTTCCACCTAATTTTCGTCCAGTTACTTTGGCCAATGAAAATCCATATTTACCAGACAGTGGCAAAGACATTGTAATGAGAAGATTTATGGAGCAGCAGCAAAGCGATGCACCAAAACAACAGGAAATGCTCCTTCCGAATGCCGTGGTCAACAAATTACAATCAGACCATGACGCTTTGGAAGCATCTTTCAGGCAGCAAAACGCACTTTTGAAGCAGATTTTACAAGAACGTGAACGAGATTCCAAGTTAGAGACTCAATCATTACCTGCAGGTAAATATACTAAATTTTTTAGTAAATGATAATAATCAAGCTCGAAATATGCTAGATATGGGTGTAATTATTCGAATTTATCGTTGGATACCATCTACTATAAATAATGACGCATGAAGTACATAAGGAGATGACAAAATCATATTTAATTCCTTCAAATTCCTAAAATTTTGATGCGATTGGGGTCACTGACCAGAAAAGTTCAACCAGCAACCACTGCTGATTGAATTTTTCATCATTACAAAATAGGTCGGCAATACTTTTTGTAAACCTCTTCTTACCTGAAGCCAATACTTCCAAGAATAGTTTTGAAAATGTATTTTCATCTTCTTCTGGACATTGTTCTGTTTTGACATTGTTGGTTGTAATTTCAGGTACTCAGACAGATCGAGATGCTGGCACCCAGACTGACCCACATTTCCTTCTACCACCTCGAAGACAAGTACAATCTAACGACGAACAGAGTGAGGATAGCGACGAAGACCTAGTCATAATCAAGGAGAAGTTAAAACGGCGCAATGGCCACAAAAACGAAAAAATTCGAACAAGAAGACGAATAAAAACCCCAATACAAGAAGAATCAGAAGTAGAAATTATCGAAGATTCGACTGCAGAAACTGAAGATACTAATCCCAAGGGATATGGTCAAATAAGACAAACAAGAACCAGTCAATTACGCCAAAATCGTATCAAGGAAGCTCGCACTCAGTCTGGTATACGAAGGGAGGTACTGAGGGAAATTTCGGATTCTCTTCACCGTCAAAATAGCGAAGCTCATATAAATGAGAAAGATATTCGAGATGATATCCTATTGAATCTTTCGAATTCACTTAATCGACGACAAAGATCTAGAAGTGAATCTCGGCTATTGCAATCTGGAATTGACAGGGATATTTCCACAGATTTATTGAACACTTTAACAAGACACAACCGATCAGCAAATGGTTCAGCGACAAACAGATCTGATATTGAACGGGATATCGTACGTGAAATAGCAGAGTCGTTGAATCGTCAAAATGAACTTTCAAATCTCCTAATCCGACAGTCACGGGCACAAAGTGAATCTCGCTTGTCCAGATCGGGTATAAGAAGGGAATTACTGCAAGAATTATCAAGTTCATTGAATCAACAAAATCCAGATTTAAGCGAGATAGTTGGAATGCTTAATGCACCAAGTCGCGAAGCTAGTGGAACAAATTTATCTCGATCAGGTCTTCGTAGGGAAGTGTTGAAAGAAATTTCTGACACGATTATTAAAAACCGCGAACTTAAAGATCAAAACACATCCTCCATTGCGAAAGCAGATAAAGAAGTTGTAGTCGATTTGAAATCCGACATAAAGAAAGAAGTGTTGCAAGAACTTGCCAATTCATTGAATAAACCCATACCTCAAAAGCAAATCGCAGAAAAAGCCGAATCTGAGAAAGAAATCATGAAAAAAATCACGAAAAATTTAAGAAGCGCTAAGAGAAGATCTATGAGTGATACCCGTGCTTCAAAAGAACAGTTGAAAAAGGAGATTTTACAAGAATTATCTTCAGCTGTTGACCGTAATGAGCTCAGTTTGAGTGATGGAGATTACTCTTTTGATAGTTTGGACGATGTTAGTCCAAATTCTGAAGATACTTTAAAGTCAAAACATAAAGAAAAATATCATTCAGAATTAGATCTTAGGATACCTCAAGAACAGTCTCTAAAGACATCTAGTAAATCAAAAAGCCAAACTAACTTAAATAATATCAATAAACCATCAAAATTAGGCACGTCCAAACAGAATACTAATAATCCGAATAAAGAATCTGAGAATACAAAACAGCCAAAACGGCAATCAAGATATATGGAATGGTACACCAAAAATCAGAATAAAAATAATGTTAAGAAGAAATCAATAGAAAAACCACCAACGGAACCAGCTCCAGAGAAATCATCAGAAGAGATGGAAAAACAGAAATTCAAGGTAAATGAGAGGTTACTCAAAGAAACTGAAGCAAGCGCACGTAAAAAACAGAAAAAGAAGAAACCTGCTGTTGGTCCTGAACATCCACTGCTCCAACACTCTGAGCACAGATTCGAAGCTCAGTATGCAAGAAGGCCAGAAGATGATGCTGACTCTGGAATAGCAATGACAAGACCGCCAATTGCGCAAAAAAAGAGTGTGTTCACAATAGCTTATAATGATATGCATACCAGTCAAATTCGTGATGATGCGACTACAACGCCCCCCTGATTTTATGAGAATGTAAATAAAATTTAGACAAGTAATCATTTTTCTCTCATTCGTTTTTTTTATTCAACTACATATTCCATTTTCTTGAGAATGCTACGTAATAGCTAATAACAGTAGAAATTATTATTTAGAACTCAGGTTTAAGATGTGTTCATGACCAAATGAAAGCAATTATTTTTCACTAATGTGAGAAGAATATCACAATCTTCCTGTCCCATTATTATATAAATATATATCGTATAATATTTAGGGTCTAATTCAAATTAAATCATCTCAAAATAATACCTATCTACAATAGAAACCACTTATTTGATAAACATGTTTTTATTTGATTAACCGATTATGGTGATCATGATAGGAAGTTTTTCTTGTCCATTGTTAAGGATGCAAACAATATTATTTAAATAACACAAATTATATTGAAATTTTTTACTGCACTAAGATCAATCTATTCAATTTAATGAATTGCAGATATTCTCCAATTTGTCAATCAATTGTAATCGACTTCTACTAACAGGTGATTTTTTGAGAGTCAAGTTTTGTCAGGTTGGCGGCACTGGTTGGTAATGGCATCCAAACGTCATTTGTCAAAGTGAAAAGTTTTCAGTATACTGCCATTTCATCATGGAAAGACTTACAAACGAGCAACGATTGAAAATTGTTGGAATTTTCGGATGTAATTTAAGATGCAATTGGAAATGTTGGAATTGTTACGAATTTGAAAAAATTCGTACTCTGTGTACTCTGGTCGTCATAATCGACCTGGTGAATCAACAAATCGTGCTGGCATCACCAAATTTCGCACCAAGTTTGCTTTGTTGAACAATAAACCATTGTCTCGCATGCGTACAGTGCGTACTGAAGACAATATTGCAGCCGTAGCGTACAGTGTTAATGAGGATCGTGAAATGTCAATTCGTCGCCGTTCTCAGCAATTGGGCATGTGTTACTCAACCACATGGAAAATTTTAGGTGTTGATTTGGATTTGAAAACCTATAAAATTCAACTTCTGCAGAAATTGAAGCCGAATGACCTACCGCAACGTCTAATTTTTGGTGAATGAGCCTTAGAGCAGCTCAATAAATATCAAAAAATTGTGTTCAGCGATCAGGCTCATCTCTGGCTTAACGAATATGTAAATAAACAGAACTGTCGCATCTGGAGTGATGAACAGCCACATGCCATACAAGAATTACCGATTCATCCCGAAAAAACGACAGTTTGGTGTGGTTTATGGGCTGGTGGCATCATCAGTCCATTTTGTTGAGCTTGAGTTTTGAGTTGAACTTGGTTGACATGTGGTTTCATCAAGACGGTGCCACATGCCACACAGCTCGTGAAACAATGGACATGTTGAAGGATGAATTTTGTGAGCGACTTTGGGGTCTTTGGGGTGAACCACTTTGACGCCTGTGGATTATTTCTTCTGGGGTAATGTAAAGTCGTTAGTGTATGTGGACAAGCCGAACACGATTGTAGCCTTACAGGATAACATAACACGCGTAATTCGTGAGATTCAGGCCGAAATGCACGAAAAAATTACCCAAAATTGGACCTTCCGAATGGACCATTTGATAAGAAGCTGCGGACACCGTTTACATGAAGTTATCTTCAAAATGTAAATGGCAGAGACCAAGTTATCAATTTCAATGAAAATTTTGAATATATGATGCAAATTGAGTGTTTTATTTGATTTAAAAAAACTACGCTTAAAAAATCACCCTTTATCAACTCAAATGCTTAGGCTACAGAATATTTCACTTTATATTTTCTCCACAACGCAACTTAATTCTAACATATTCTAGCCTGCTAGTTTGATTAGGGGGTCATAAACCTCACTGGAGAGATTGATATCGATTGGAAGTTATTTTATTAAAAAAAGCACTATGCACACAAACCTAATTCAAATTGTAATGCTGTCTTTTTCACAAGGAAGAGAGGTTGAATTGAGTGTGATTATAGCGTCATTGGTCAGGTTATTTCTCGTTCTGATAAGGTGAGAGATCTTGGTGTCCTTCACTCAACACATCACCCAACTTATTTCATCTGCCACGAAAATATATGAATTCGTTATACGTAATGGCAAATATTTCAATAATTCCTCAACATTCATATGACTATTTAAAATCCTAATCCGTAGCAAGTTGGCAGCATGATCAAGCATCCTATTTACACTTGCCATCAACGCCATCTTGAGAAGGTTCTTCAAATTCTTGGTTTCTAGGGAAGATAAAGTTTATCCATAGAGAGGAATCAATCATAACGAATTATTGAGTCGATTTAGTTTAATCTCATTGCAGAATAGGAGAAAAACTTCATCACCCAACTGTTTGTACAAATTAATGCACAATAGTATTGATTGTCCTTCTCTCTTGTCCGCTTTGAAATTTCGAGTTCTTAGGCAAAATTCTCGTACTACAAAATTATTTCACCTAGAAACTCCGAGGACCAACTCACTAATACAATCCCCCAGTTGGTTTGTGGAGTCTACCTATTAATCAATAGAGTTGCCAATAACTGTGACTTTGACTACATAGAAGTTATTATTAGGATTTATGGAAGCAAAGGGAATTGACTAAAATGAATTGATTTAGATTGAGTTCTTTATAATATTTCATTAAATTCTATTATTTAGTTATTAGCTACTATTTTAGTATTTTTAAATTAGATTGAGCTCTTTGATATATCTCTCTCATTTCAATTATTTAGTTATTATTCAACACTATATTATTATTTTCTGTAAATGGGTATTACCTACACCTGTTGAGAATAAAGAACTTATTATTATTATTATAATAAAGCTAACTCCTAGTTTGAAGACTGCTTTATTTTCCGCTTATTTTACACACAACATTTAGAATAATTAATTGAAATCTTGGATTTCGACTGCTTGTATTGAAATATCATCTAAAATTATGCTCTTTTTCAATTCGAGACCTGTTATCGCTGAAAAGCAAGCACAATTCACAAAAAATTTGAAGTCTAAACATTTAACATTAAAATAGAGCTATCGAGAATATATATAATTTAATTTCTTTGAATTATTTCTAGAGATGAGTATAGTTGACTGAAAAAACAACACTAAAATTTTTCATATTATAAAAACATGTTGAACCAATATTTATTTCATTTCATTTAACTAATATTTCGTTAAATCTAAAACTTTTTATGAAAGGATTTTTCAAGCTTTCTCGATTTTATATTCCTAAACGGAAGATGAATCTTCTTTTCATATTATATAATTGAATTATTATGTTTACTGAGGTTTCATGCATATTAAATATATAAATAACAAATAAGGACGTTTATTTGTTGGGATTTATCTTTATCGGACAAGTTGTTACTATTTCGAAAAGTAAGTATTGTATCCAGTTATATTTTCAATTCTGAATGATAACAGTCTTATAACACCGAGAAGATATCGTGTATTTTAGAAATATCTGTTTTTTCCTTCATTAATAATTACGGTAAGTAATCCATTTTTATTGAATTTATGATCATTTGGTTGGTTTGATAGATATTAATATAAGTACCCGGCAGGGTAGGTTTAATTAAAATCTGAAAATTATGATTTAATAGCCATTATTTGATACTTTGGTGTTAAAGATGTAATATGTTTTTGGGATGAGAACAGATTATTGTAAGATTGATACAAATTATGTAACAAACATTAACAATACTAAAGATATAATTAAAGTAAAACCGACATATTAACTCAGAATTTCAATCCAGTCAATGACTTCTATTTCTATAATTTAAATAAAACTGAGTAGTTTTTTGATTTTCACCATAATTCAGTTAAACATAACGATATTGTTTCGCCAACACAGTGGCTTCATCAGATTAAGATAAGGTTATAAAACTGATATAGGTACTAGTTTATCATCTACATCTGATGAAGCCACTGTGTTACCGAAACAATATTGTTATGTTCAACTGAATTATAGTGAAAATCAAAAATCTACTTAGTTTTATTCAAAATATATATTTATATTTTCATCAAGTATTGGCCCGATCAATAAATGACTTTAATTTTTATTGTAGATTGGTATTTTGTGTAAGTATTTTTGATAACATTGCTTAGTGTTCAAGAAACTGACCGGTTCCTTTTTGTGTCATTTTTAGAACCTTTTAACCTCTTGCGAATTATTTAATGGCAAAAAGGTAGAAACAGCACACTGGTGATGTTTTGTGTTTCAAGCATGATTCAGTTGGTACAAACTGTAAGAATTTAATTTGAGTATTACTTACGATTTTGTTCAAAGTTTTTATTTTGTAGAATATTCTCAAAAAAATTCTGCAGAACGATGGGGGAATATTAAAAAATTTCAAGGGTTTGTGACTATTCAAATGACCCACATTGACATTCACGGACTTTAGAACTCAAATAAAAAACATATGAAAATTCAATACAACAAAGGATATATTTTGTAATCATTCACAGGAAATTTTATTTATTTCTTGGAATCTGTTGTTTATTCTTTCGATATAAATATAGTGATATATGTGATATGCATTATCTCAATAATATTTTTAACTGAAAGAAAAGAGAACTATGTTGGTAAATATTTTATTTATAGATCATTGTTAGTAATTATAATCATTGTGTCAATTAGCTAAAGCCATCAGAAAGTGAGAAAAAACCTGTCACGAAATAAAGAGCGACAAAGCAATTTGAGTATATTCTCTGTTATGAGGACCTTAAATTGAAAAAAATGCTTTTCGATGCAATTCGATGCGTTGATTTTGGATAAATTTTTTTATTTTTGTTTTCACAAGGCTTACGACCTTACTTTTGATATATTTCGGTGTTTAGTAAATTTAGTAGGGGTGTAGATATAAAACTAATATGCAAACAAAAAAAAATTCATTCAGAGTACAGAAATACCAATTTAAAAATTCAAAATATGAGAGAGAATCATAATTTTTCGATCAATTTTGAGAGATAATTTTAAATGAAATTTTTTTTAAATTTCAATCATTCTTCCGGCAAAAACCGGAGTCTTTGCACTGGACTCTTGGCAAGGCCCCGTGAGCCACAGAGCAAAAATTGAGAGACCCCCCCCCCCAGTTATCCAATAAGTATTCGATGTTCGGATTGAATTGGAAATTCAAGTGAAAAGCAAAAACGGTATCTATAATAACTGATGAATTGATAGAACAGAAAATTGACAAATAGTATTCCAGGTATTGATTAACCTTGTCTTACTGACTTTCAAATATTTCCTGCTGATGGCACTATTTGTAACTACACATAATGAATCAACAGGTTAATGAACGACGATGCATTACCCAGGTTTCAAATTAAATACCTGCGTTTGTAGTTTTCATGGAACTATAACAAAAGTCTACTTAATACTATGGATTACTGAAAATTTATACTCGTAGTTTCATATTTCAATGACGATTTCAAATTTCAAACTTAATAATATAAATGAGTCATGTTTATAGTAATATTTTCATTCTGTCTGCTAAAGGTACTATTTCACCTCATCTGCGTGCTGATAGTCATTCATGAAAGTTCGTTCAATGCATCAATTTCATAGCGTTTTTTGGGGTGGGAAAATTTCTGAAAACTGGATAGAGTAACCCTTTGTAAAATTCGAGCAGAAATAATTGAAGACTTCAATTGCAGTTCAATTAAGTAGATAACGATGTTGACTTTATCAATGTATATTATTTCATGCATTTAAAACGAATTGAAATTTAGTAGAGCTAGATATGTGAATGTGTACGATGTGATGTCTCCATTATCCTTCAAGGGATAAATGTTAGAGAAATATTGAAATCGATGTTACACCTGATGGAAATACGATACATACATGTTTCGTTCTGCATAAATTTTCATTTCATAAATTTCATTTTGATTGGCGTGGTGCGACTGACGAGTTCCTTGCAGAACGAAACATATATGTCTCGCACTTCCATCAAGTGTGACATCGATTTCAATATTTCTCTAACATTTATCCCTTGAAGGATAATGGAGACATCACATCGTACACGTTCACATATCTAGCTCTACTATAACATTTGCTTGGTTAATTTAAATTTTTCAAATGAATGTTCTAGTGTTCATTTTCATAAATATTTCATTCAGTGCCATAAGCACAAAAATCACACAGATACTTTTCGAATTTGTAAGATCTGACATCTACTTCCCAATATAAAAATTTTTAACTGTGAAATAACGGATAATGAATCTTGTCAAACCAGAATTACATTGCCGAAAATTCAAAGAAATCAAGGATGAGATCTTAAACTTGTTATACTTAAAAAACCTTTCATTTAACGATGTTTGAGTATCGGGTATAAAACTAGATGAAGATTTTAATCCTGATGATATTTTGTATCAATTCTCTTCAATACATGAACATTTTGAGGAATATGATACTCACTTGAAAAACATATTGAAAAAAATTAATTCAATTTGAAACTATTCACAATTACTATTATTTACTATTTTTATCACTACTATTTCACTATTGCCTTAACTATCTTCAGAAAAATTGTTAGTTAAAGAGCGATTGATTCATTTATTCATTGAATATAAGTTTAGGATTCATGCTAGTTATTTACAAAAATCTAGTAAACATATCAAAAAATTATAAAAATTGTGGTTACATCAATAATCCAAAATTTTGTTTCTTCATTTCTTTCATTTGAATTTTTTTCACCTCGGATACTACCTTCTAATCTATTTTCATAGATACGGATTTTTTTAATTTTTTATCAAATATCCAATTATCGATTGTCACATGAAAGTACTTCAATGAGTGTTTTCGGGTATTAGAAATCTACTAGATGGCAAGACGTAGATATGAGTTCTAACTGCTAAGTGATTGGTGAATTTTGACATATCTGTCAATGTCATGTCAAAAATAACCAATCAAGCGGCAGTTGGACCTCACGCCTACGTATTGCCATCTAGCGGATTTTTCATACGCGAAAACCTTCATTGAACTGAATTTTCCATACTCTTTGGATGGATACTTTTCAGTAAGACTACGTAAATATATACTAAAATTAGAAATTCGTCATTTTTCCAACACAGTAAACTACGAAATATTTCAATACCAAATATACATATAGGTACCTAATATAATTCAAAATACTTCAGTCAATTCCTTATAATTGATTCAATTTACTTGTCGAATGTTTCAATAACCTATCATAAACATTTATGTGATACAAGTGCTGTAGTAACTTTTGACAATGTGTCCCACAAGTGTTTTGAATTATAATATTATATTTCTAAAATGAATTGTTCAAAAGTTTACATGGGATTGAATTATTCTCTGAAAAATAATAGACGACATAATTTTCTTATTGAATTGTCGGATGGCAAAAGCGGTTACAAAATTAGTCAAATACTTACATGCTTTTATCATCTGTCACATGACATTTTTCCAATTAAATAAGTTGTCAAATAAGAGTTGTTTTTCAGCATGACTGTAAGATATAGTTACTTTAAATGATTTTTCGAAAAAATACAAGGAGAAAAAGAAGGAGAAAACATTTATATATTGAAAACTTTATTTTTAGCGCAATTAAAAATAGCGACGGTCTGGTCATTTAACGGAAAGGTTACTTCCTCTTTCGAATCTGTTCGGCACTCTGTAACAAGGGTCAAGCTGGGTCGGTAACCTATTGCAGAACCGCACAAAACCGCTCGCCGGTATATGTTTTGCTTCGTAAAGAAATGTAATTATACGGCTTTAATAGGGACAAATAGACAGCTATTTCAACTTTCGATGTTACAGACCCCCTAGACCGATATATCACTAATCTGATCATAAATTCAAAGAAAAATCCCACTAATCTATGACATTGAATCTTCGGAATTGATTTTGCAATTGAACAGAACACATGAGAAAATGTTTTAACCCTTAGATTAATGAGAACATGATTATAAATTAATGGTGAACAATATATGCGAATATTGGTGCTTGGTTTCACAAAATTCCAGGTTGAAAGTCCTGTCATAAATACTAACAATTTATTATAGAATACGTGATAATTTGGATATTTCTCTGATTTATAAGTTTCGATTTTTTCATCAAAGTTGCTTATTGTTGAATATTATGAATGAAACAGCAGATATTTATGATACATTAAGTAAATATAGAAATAAATCATTTAATACCTACTGTTAAAAATGAAAGAAAATCAAATCTATGGTTTGATCACTGGTTTCGGTTCGTCGAACATAAAACTAATGGAAAGTAAGAAGAACTAGAACGAGAAATATACAAGAAATATTCTATGAACAATCGAACCACAGAGATACGATTTAACTGTAGCGATAAATTAAACACTAGTGAACTATTCATGACAGTTTAAGATTCAATAATTTATTGAACTTATTTCTTGATAATTTTGAAGGTTTCTAACCAACAGAAATTTTATCTTTTTCACAGCTTAATTTATTACTTATTTACGAAGGGAAATTCAAAGGTTAACTCGAAAGGCCTGACTTATTTTTCAGTGAAATTATCTCTTTTGCATTCCAAAGATATTGGCTTATAATATTCTGTTTACTGAATGATTTCTTTCAATGACCAGTTTAATAGAATCAAAATGTTGGGTGGCGTAAATAAAGTCAATTTTTAAAAAATATACTATTCATTATTTTGGATATAGTAGACAAGTGGCATTAATATACAATCCTTTCCTTGAAATGTTATGGATGAAATCTGAAAGATGTTCATCTTTAAAACCGATTCGTCTTTTAATATATTTTTCTTCATTGTAACTCTATAAGATTAAGTCAAATTTATGACTCTTTTCAAATTGAATATAAACTTAAATTCAGACACTTGAACTTAAGTTTATATTCAATTCAGACACTTGAATTTAAGTTTATATTCAATTATAATGGATTTACATCAAGTAACGCCAACACTATTGAATATCTTATCAAATTTTTATGATGTGGTTGCTGATTGTTTTTTACACCGATATGGAGATGAATTGTGTTTTGTAGGATCAGAATGAGAAGGTTGGAGAAAAATTGAGAATTTATATAATAATGATAATAATAATAAAAACGAATTTATAAAGCTTTCTACACAAATTGTGTTACAATAGTAAAAGAAGTTTAGCATGGCTATTCTCATTCAACCTCTTAAAACAAAAAAAAATAATGACAATAAAAGAGTAATAATGTTATAACGAAATAAAAATGAAATGAATATATTTTAATAGGAATGGAGTAAAATGAATATGAAAACCGTTGTTAAATCAATAACTGCACATACTGAAAAAACAATTAACTGAAAATGAATATAATTTCATTATTATGTATCATTAAATCGAGAAGAACGAAAAAAGAATAAGGATTTATGAAAAATCCTTTTTCTTACTGATAGCGATATTGAATAATTCAATTTGAGATATCTCTGAGCTATTCGTACAAAAATGAATAATATTCAACATTGTATCGAGACATATCTGTTAACACCTGAGAGGGTTTCTCAAATAAATAATTGGAGGCCAGTCGTTGATTGAATACTAAAAATTATTATGAGGTGAAACATCTCTGAGGTATTCGAAATATTTTTTGAGAAAATTTTCGAAACAAAAATTCAATATTCACATCTACAAGAAAAATATCTATCAACATGTAAAAATATCGAATCGAGACTTCTTCCTCAATGTAAAAAAACGTGAATAACTTGATACGACTAGATAAAACGTAGATCACTCTGTGTGACAGAGAACGTTGTTTTGAGATTTATCATGAACTTGTTGCGTTTCTACTAGCCGCTAAAGTACAAGCTTATCGCTCAGTCCACCACGATTTTACAAGAAGTGTCGCTTATTCCATGAATAAATTCGACTGAATGGCAAGCACTCTCAAAGAGTTAGTAGTGGCGAACTTACTGTGAAGTTGAGTACCCTAATCAACTCTTCGAAGGGCAGAGGTGCAAGGTCAGTAGACTTCCTTATTTGGTCTCTTTACACATTTAATGGTCAACATAAATTAGCAAATATGTTTTCGTTAAGGTTCAACGAATTCTGATTAGTGTTTGTGAATAGATTTTTCTTTGCACGCTAATTATTTGTGTATTTTTCAAGAAATAAAAAGGGATTGAAAGAGAACTTGAACCTGAAAAAAATTGAATACTGAAAAATATAAAATTTTAAATGTTATTCTAGAAATGTTGTAACGTCATATTAATTTGAAAAAATACAAAACAGACATAATGATTCGAAATATTCATCAATTTTCTATACTCATCCAGACCTGAAATGGTCATCAAACTGATGAAAATGATTTGGAGTATTCATAAATCAATGTTAACGATATTTATGAACACTCATCAATTAATAGAAGATGAAGGGTCAAAGATTAATTTGGCATGGTTCAAAGATGAATCTGTTTGATTCTGAAAATGAACTTGCTCAAAAGGAACTTTCCACAGGTATCTTTGTTGTGAAAAAAAATACTACTATAATAATAGGTATTTTTAATACTAAATTTGGCAGTCCTAATCAGAATTATCTTCTGGGAAACGAAAAATGCCGAAAATCAATCCTGTACATCTTAATTGCTTTTTTCCAGTTCAAAACAATGATATGATTTCAAATAAAGGTATCTCTTGGAGAGCAATATTCATCAAAATATTACGATGACTTCATCTTATTTGCTGCACTGTCGAAGATATAATAAATAATATTATTCTATCAACCTATGGCCTCAAAAAGATTTTTCAGAGCTTATTAACACAAAACACTAGAATAATCAGAAGACCACTAGAAGATTCAACTAAAGAACTGAAGTTCTTGAAAAATCTGGAACATTGAAAAAAAAATAAATTGAATGAATCGAATGTCTTCGTGATTATAACAATATATTGGAATTAATGGAAAATTATGCTTTTCATTTTTAGTTGCGAAACATGTAATAATAATAATCATTCAAAATCAATTTGATACGTAAACATCAAATACACAAAGTGCTCAAAATTGAACGAAATACATTAGACATTCGATATTAAAATGAATTTACCATGTACAGAAAACGTCACGTACATATCAAAAAATCCAACTCAATCAAAACTGCAATCATTTTATCGACAAAAAAAATGACGCAAAGTTCCATCAAAATTATTATAATAGCAATTTAAAAAGAATTCTTTCTACATACACATTAACTGATAACAAGCAATCAATTATTATCTACAAAATGAATTAATTTTATCATGAATAAATATTCAGATTCTGTTTTTAATTCCTCTACAATTTTCTGGAAAGTAGGAATTTTAATTCATGTTATTTGTTTACGAAATATGATAATCGGTATTGAAAAGGTCATTAATTTTTATGGAGACGAATTTATATTAGGTGTGATAAACTGTGATGCCCAAAAATAAAAAAACAACTCATGATAAAAATAATCTAAAATATATATATATATATATATATATATATATATATATATATATATATATATATTATAATATATAATATAATATATATTATAATATATATATATATATATATATATATATAATATAATATAATATATATATATATATATATATATATATATATATATATATTTCAGAATAAAATTTTTGCCTGTTTAAGATTTTTTAAGTTTTATTTTTAATATTTTTAGCAAGAACATGATATTTTCAATGTTGAAAGCTTTATTTTTGTTGGCTGTTCGTTGTATATCACAACTTTGTCAAAAGTAATGAATAATTCAATATTATGAATTACCATAGATATCGAAACGTTGACTTAATTTTGTTAAAAAAATTAAATTGGCTTTTTTGTCTCTTTAGTATATAGAGAAATATTTCTGGCTAAGCATTCGCTTCGGAAGTTTGTCTTCTGCACCATGAGGAAACCTCTGAAAAACTCATGGTAAGCCAAGTGATTCAAATGATTATATATATAATATGATTATATATATATATATATATATATATATATATATATATATATATATATATATATATTTATATTATGGATTGTTGTGTATTCATTCTATGAGTGTAATTTGTAAGGTTTATCAAATCGTTGTAGATGGAATTAAGATGTTTTATATCTGTTCTTTCATTTACTGTGTTTTCCAAATTTCGAGTATGTACATAACATTTCTAAAATTTCTCTGAATTTTTTGTCTCTCTCGGTTGCTAAAATCTTCGTGCTGTAATCAAAATCATGTTTTTCAGTTATTTCATGTTTACGTTAAGCTGTGATTTCGGTTTTGGCATATTTATGTGCTTTAATTCGTTCTTCAAGATTTTACGATGTTTTACCTATAAATATTTTATGCACTTAGGTACTGCAATTATTGCAAGGTAGATTATTAACGGTATTAGTTTGTCTCTGAATTGTTGTTTCACTCTTCAACTTGGTATATATTTTTTTGACTTGATTTTGTACAGTATGTGCCATTATTGAATTATTAGGTTTTAATATTCTCGCAATGCTTGTACTTAATATTGGAATAGGTATATGGTTGGGGAATGTATTTATTTTCGTTGGATCTACTTTTTGTGGTCTGTAAAGTGTCTTTATGTGTGTGTGTAGTTCAGTTACTTCGAGCTTGTTTTTTCATCAGAAAAGTGTTATCAAATTAAGGAAGACAGATAAATATTAACTCATAAACAGTTAACAAGGTTCCGTCAATAACTTGGGATCGATTTAATGGAAGTTTGGAATTTGTTGAAAGGATGCAGAGGAAAAGTAGCTTAAATAATTTTTGCCGTTACTTTTGACAATACGTCTAATTTCTATTTATCTAATTCCGATGATACGTACGTATTCTCAGATAATTCTTACATAAAACCAGAAAACATTAATGCATCCCGTTATTATCTAATGGAAAAACAAAACCTTGGTCCCATAAATATTGTCTGGAATGTTGCATTCGTATTTCTAATGAAGGAAATTCATTAGATATTCATGATAAAAATAGTTTATGATTATTTCCAATATGGTGAGAACGTCGATTCTACTCTTCATTTCAAAACTTTCCCCTATAGCAAACAAAGTTTCAGAAAACATTTTACAAGACAACTTTTAACTCCCTGATAATTATTTGTCGGGAAAATATTTTATTGAATGAGATGAAAATTTGCACTATTCAAGAATAATTGATCATCAGTACAATGATACACATCTTATTTTTTCCAAAAAAGACGTGAAGTTCACCTAAATTATATCAATTTTCAAATAGAACGTAAATTTTATAATGAAGGTATATGTATGTTTTTATTCTTTGTATTCGAGTACAAATTAAAGTTGATTTATAAATGAGTAACAAAAATGGAAGATAAATGTATGGTAAATTGAACACATTTGGATAAATTCCTCAAAATTGTGAGATACACTCGACATGTGTTTCGGTCTAGTAAACCATCATCAACAATTGTCTACAACTAAATTGGAAAAACAGTAATACAACTTTTTCAATTTGAAGTATTGAACTATTGATAATGAGTTGGCCCAGAATAGAGCAATTAATCAACTTCCATAAGATTTCAGTGAAACATTGAAGAAAGGCACGGGTTGAATTATATGAGAAAAAATCAGATAAAACTCATTTAACAGAGTTTTGTGCTACTAGATGAAAAAAAGGAACTCAGTGCGAACACTTCTGAATTTGCACAACATGAAGATTTCCGAAACGTATTGAATCTTTCAATATACATGTAATCAATCATTCGAAAAGGTCTTAGATATGTTTTAAAATTCACGTCAAGTGCGAATTTCAAAAGCCAAATTCATAATCAACTGTAATTTTACATAAAACCTTCAACAAATCAATTCTTAGTTCAAGAGACTGCAAGAGAACAGAAGTAAAATTTAAAAAAGTAGAAATTGAGTAATCAGAAATTAATTTCAATCGGATAGTATTTGATAACTCAATATTTATTGAGAATAATGTGTAATAAATTCGAATTTAGAAAAAACATATTTCAATTCATCGTAAAAACAAATGGATAAGATGTCACATTAATGATGACGATTTTATTATGAACGAAGACATTATTTGAAAAACTGATACATCGCTTCTAGAAGGGAAAAACGTTAACAAATATTTCGTTTCAGATTTCATATTCAATGAGCTAGTATTGAGGGTTTTATTTCTAAACACGGAAGTATAGTATGACGTATTGTTTCACAACAACTTGTCAATCAGCTTCTGCATATGGGTCAACAACCCCTAGCAGTCCTTCATTGTAGGGTATTTCTCTCTTTGAGAGATCAACCCTTAAATGTTACACACGTTGGAATATATATATATATATATATATATATATATATATATATATATATATATATATATATATATATATATATATATACGAAATTCACTACAGGAAAAGAATTCTGTAGTTCTCGTGCTATATTATCGCACTTGTAGATATCAAAGTATAATATAACTTTCTTTCGACAATTTCTTGACAAATTATGCAAATAACATTAAAGCAGAGTTCGCTATGTGAAACATGAACAATATGAGTCTTCATTGTCGTTTTGGAGCTAAATGTTAGGGAATATTGAAATCGATGCCTACATTTATTAAAAGCGTGAGACAGTCACTGTTTCATACTACAAGGTACTCATCAGTCACGCCACGTTTAATGAAAGGCAACGATTTCAATATTCACTTACCCTCCTATTGATTGTATGACAGAAATATAGAGTCGTATGCATATATAATGCATAGATTACTGTACATCTCAAATCTTAGAATTAATGAAAAACACATGAATATAATATCTATATTGAAAGTTTCACACGTCTTTATCAAGTGAGATTTCAATATTCTCAATATATATTTCAATATATATATATATATATATATATATATATATATATATATATATATATATATATATATATATATATATATATATATATATATATATATATATATATATATATATATATATATATATATATATATATATATATATATATATATATAAGAGAATGAACACTAGAACAATCATTTGAAAAATTGAAATTAATCAAGAGAATGTTATAGTAGAGCTAGATATGTGAACATGTACGATGTGATGTCTCCATTATCCTTCAAGGGATGAATGTTAGAGAAATATTGAAATCGATGCCACACCTGATGGAAGTGCGAGACATATATGTTTCGTTCTGCAAGGAACTCGTCAGTCGCACCAGATCATCGAAGTGAGGCAACGACTTCAACCTCCAAGCATCTTCTTGTGACTTCAAGTGAAAGATCGTAGAGTAATGAATACTCTACAATTCCATCTATAGAATTTAATTTAGTAGATACCTACGGGTATAGAAGATATGTGAAATTTCGATGCTTGGTGGCTCTGTAATCTGAGAGAGGTGTTTTCTACTGATTTCTATAGATGGAATTGTAGAGTATTCATTACTCTACGATCTTCCGCTTGAAGTCACAAGAAGATGCTTGGAGGTTGAAGTCGTTGCCTCACTTCGATGGACGTGGTGCGACTGACGAGTTCCTTGCAGAACGAAACATATATGTCTCGCACTTCCATCAGGTGTGGCATCGATTTAATTATTTCTCTAACATTCATCCCTTGAAGGATAATGGAGACATCACATCGTACACGTTCACATATCTAGCTCTACTATAACATTCTCTTGATTAATTTCAATTTTTCAAATGATTGTTCTAGTGTTCATTCTCTTAAATATTTCATTCAGTGCCATAAGCACAAAAAAATTTCATTTATATATATATATATATATATATATATATATATATATATATATATATATATATATATATGTGTGTGTGTAGTTCTTGAGAATTTAGTCATTCAAAAATGGCTAACTATAACTAATATTTTCTGATGAAACTGAAATGACAAAATATAATAATTCATCATATTCTACAAGATGATCAGACGAATTAGACCAGGTTAGAACAATTAACATTTTACTTGTGTTAATATTTCAACACGTATATGGTCCTGTAGTTGATTCAGTGAAAACTAATTCTGTGATTGAATGGACTTTATTTACCAATCAGTCTATCGTAAAGGCCTCAAGTTTAACGAAAGTAAATAAAAAAGGCTTATTTTCTTTTCTTAGGTTTTTACTATTCAGGTTGCGGTTCCGTTTTATATTTATTTGATTCTTTAAATAGAGGTATAAAAATGAAAACTGATTGAGTAGGAAAAACAAAACAGGGGATAGGTGAAGAATGTTCGATCCAATTTTTTAGAGATATGAATGAAATATTTATACAATTGCTAAAAAGAAAGAGATTTAGTAGAAAAAACAAAATGAGGGTTGTAAAGAATTTTAGATACAATTATTCAGAGATAGGAATGAAAGATTTCAACAATTGTTGCCATAGAGTATTAATGAAAAGGAACATTAAGTTATAAATTTGCTAAAGAAATTAGGAAGCTCGAACAAATACGAAGATTAGAATACATATAAAAAATATTAGTGTAGAGAAAAAGTAAGGTACAGAATATGTGGATATGTAAACAGATAATAATATTACTTAGATGAATAGAATTACGGGCATAACAACTAAAGAAGAAAATATAGAAAAGTTCAAATAAGATAAGAAAAAATTAAGAAAATCACAAAAAAAAAATTTAAGAAAATTACAAAATTAAAAAAATGAATGAATGTGTAAGGAATAAAGAGAAAAGTATTGCGTTCATTAATAAGGAAATGATTGATTTTGAACAAAAATATCAAGAAAAATTAATATACATAAGTTAGAAATATCTAACAATAAAAACCATCCTATAAATGATATTTCTTTCGATAATTGTATTGATTTTTACTAATTTATTCATCCATTTTACTTCTATAGAAAAATTAACATAATAAAATTAGATTAATGTGTAGATGGAGGATGAAAATATAAATTCGAATGAATTCATTTCAATTTTCAATAATATGATATGAGGGAGCAAAAATAGTTGATATTTACTTCAAAATTAAGGCTTTAGTTTTATCGATTCTTTTTTATTGAATCAAAAGTTAACGGAAATTATGAGCATAAAATGCTTGCTTTTTTTTCTGGGGATCATCGTTTGTATTTTCGTCTTCAAGTTCATACGTTTGAAAATCTTCTACGCCTCTCTGATGGGAGCCAGCATGCTCGAAACACGTTTAATGTCTGCTTCCAAGTGCGGACTATACTATTATCTTCTACTTGAGTGTATATAGAAGATGGTATAACAAAAGTGAATCTCTTGACTCTTAGATGAATTTTAAATAGTTGGTTTATCGGGACAAGAGGTCCCTTGTCCCGATAAACCTATTACTGAAGATGGAATATACGGATCACAATTTTATCAGATCAACATTCAATCTTCTTTATTACCTCGAGATCCATTGGCTATAATTGATGTACAATTATATAAACGGAATATATAAACTACTTTGAATAATTTAATTGCAATCAGATTTTAAGCAGAGTTAACACTAAAATAGATCAAAATGAATCCAATACAATGGCTCTATAATTGATTTCTAGTAGGTAACATCATAAGGACACACCTGATACTTGCCTCTTTTATTTAGTTCGAATAAATTCTTACTTTGAGAATATTTCACAATATTGAACCAACTAAATATTGCTTTCAACAAAAGTAACTAATTTAATTTATGATTCCCAAAATGTGTTACTATGATTCTTTATTCACCGTATTTGTAAAGTTAATCTGGGAATATTTGTGAGAATATTTTTATTGTGGTTGTTTGATATCTTCGGCATTGTATTCAATGTCGCGGTTAGTCGAACAAACGTGCTGAATTTGTGCAGAAGCATACGTTTTATTATTGTTAAGGCAATCACTTTTATGACCAATAACTCTATAATGAAGGTTCTGTGAGGTTTGACCTATATAACAAGTTGCATGTCGATAATGAACCTTTTAAAATCATTCAATCTATATTCACTAGTTGACAGGAACTGTGTAAAAATAATATTTTCGTTTTATTCGAGGTAGAATTCCAAATAGAAATAATTTTAGATCACAATATAATAAATAATTGAAAGAACTCTTTGTCACAATAGAGGAAAGTAATACAGAGACGTGAATTCTAAATTTCTTTCACATACTACCCCTAACTGAAAACAAGAACATTAATAGATCGACAAAGAAAGAAGCTGCTTTACAACAGCTAACAGGAATGTATGTCGATATCTCTCACGGCGTAAAAGAGAGGGATGAAAAGTGAATACCAACTAGATTAATCAGTGAACGGTATATTGCTTGAAGAACATGGCAGTAAAATATCTGGAATGATATTCATAGTCTTGAAGTATTGAGCTCTTACCCTCCGACAATCTCAGTCTTAAGCCCGTTCAAATTTGTAGATTGAATGCGTGATTTTATTAGACCTATTTTCGCCGTATTCGTGAATTAAAAGTGGTAGTTGTGAAGTGAATTTCAACAAATATTAATTTCGGAAAACTCCATAAGGTCAGTGTATAAATGCTTTATTAAGTTAGGTATATTCTAGCAGAGCAGTTTTCCTCTGGAACAACTAGCAAAATTCGAAGTTATTATCCCACATAAAAATGGTTTTTTGATTGCATTAGAGTTGATAACCGATTTATACATTTCACATAACTGAAATATTACTTAATACTAATAAAACTTTGAAAGACGCGCAGAAAAATAATTTTGTTAAATTAATTGCTTAGTAGTGAAAATAATCATAATCAGATGATATGCAGTTAACTGCATTCTACCAACCAATTTATACGTATATACATTCATGAAACGATATACCTCTAACCATTTTTTATATACCTAAGATTTGTATCACATTTTTTTCTTTAAGAAACTTGTTGAACAAAGATTTATATAATAAGCTTTCTCTCTCTCTATCTGTGTGTGTGTGTGTTTATGATATACAAAAGTGAGCAGGGTGATATTCACATACAGAAATATGTAAATCAATAAAAAGGCGAAACTCAAGTTGAACACTAAAAACTATCAAAATTAAAAATTAACACAATTGACTTAAGTTTCACTGAATATATTAAAAACTCTACATATGTTTCGCGTGGTTAACCCTTTATAATGATAATAATAATAATAATAATAATAATAATAATAATAATAATAATAATAATAATAATAATAATAATAATAATAATAATAATAATAATAATAATAATAATAATAATAATAATAATAATAATAATAATAATAATAATAATAATAATAATAACAATAATAATAATAATAATAATAATGATAATAATAATAATGAATGAGATTGAATTCTCGCTTAACTCTTGGTGAAACATAATTGAATATCAAAATAAACTCTTGGCTTAATGTTTCACGAATTATGTTCACGATTATGTTTCACGAATCGTGAAATATTAAGCCAAGAGTTTAATTTATTTTAATATTTAATTTTTAATAATATTAATATTAATAGTAATAATAATAATAATAATAATAATAATAATAATAATAATAATAATAATAATAATAATAATAATAATAATAATAATAATAATAATAATAATAATAATAATAATAATAATAATAATAATAATAATAATAATAATAATAATAATAATAATAATAATAATAATAATAATAATAATAATAATAATAATAATAATAATAATAATAATAATAATAATAATAATAATAATAATAATAATAATAATAATAATAATAATAATAATAATAATAATAATAATAATAATAATAATAATAATAATAATAAAAATAATAAGGTATATCACCCAATTACAGGAAATAAGTGTTGAATACATAACTAAATAATTTTAAAAAAGATTTAACAAAGAGCTCAATCTAATCTGCAAAAAATAGTAACTTATAACAACATTATAGCATTCAATGAAATATTACAAATGACTCATTCTAAATCAATTCATTTCAGTCAATTTTCGTTATTCACTTAACTCCTGATAATAAATTCTATGGAGTTAAAGTGAATGTCACAATTATTAGCAACACTATTGAATGTAGACTCCATAAACCAAATGGGGGATTGTATCAGGCAGTTGGTCCTCGGAGTCTCTAGGTGGAATAATTCTGTATTACGAGAATTTTGCCAAGGAACACGAAATTTCAAAGCGGACAAGAGAAGAGCACAATCAGTACTATTGTGCAGTAATCTGTACATAAATTTTAGTGATAAAGTTTCTCTCCTACTCTGCAATGAGACTGAACTAAATCGACTCAATAATTCGTTATGATTGACTCCTCTCTGTGGAAAAACTTTATCCTTCCTCCAAACTAAGAATTTCAGGAACCTTCTCTGAATAGCCTCAAGATGGCGTTGATGGCAAGTGTAAATGGGATGGCAGATCGTGCTGGCATACTCCAACTTGCTACGGATTAGGGTGATCGTGCTGCCATACTCCAACTTGCTGCGGACTATCAAGAGTATACAATATTACTGAACCACCCGAAACATATGTAGAGTTTTTAATATATTCAGTGAAACTTAAATCAAGTGTCATTAATCGATTGGGCCGATACTTGATGAAAATCTAAATAAATAATTTAAATAAAACTAAGTAGTTTTTCGATTTTCACTATAATTAATTCGAAAACATGACAATATCATTTCGCCAACACATCAGATGTTAATGATAAACTGAGCTTTTACATTGTGGACTGCTTGTATTTATCCTGAAGGTGTGGGAATGACCATAGAACACTGTTCTTCTTTTGTAGCCACTGTGTTGGCGAAACGATATTGTCATGTTTTTGAATTAATTATAGTGAAAATCGAAGAAGTACTCAGTTTTATTCAAATTAAGTGAAGTTTGTTAATTTTTAATTTTATAGTTTTTAACATAATGTTTCACCAAGAGATAAGCGAAACCTGCGTGTCATTTACTATAATACATTCATTCTGTACAACCCTGTATATTTCGTTGTTGAGGCCTCAGCTGAAAAAATTTCTGATTATAAAACAAGGATATATTTCAATTAAAAACATTACTGCATTTTCCATATTATTCATTAAGAACTGACTTGATTTTTTTGATGAAGCATAATAATTTTTCAGTAACATACGTAATTTGAAAGAATTGTCGTACATTCTTATTGAATATAATTTTTTTCTTTGTGAACTACACTTTTTTATCACGAAGGATTACATAATATAGCGAAATTTCCGAGTCATTCCTGTTTGGTTATATGTTTTATCGCATGATTTCTCTTAATCGACTATTTTATCTTGGATTATCACTAAAAAAATTATGATAAAATAATACAAAAAATTATTTAATATTTGCAAGTCATGCTTCTCGGAATAAATGAAGGTCTTTGCAATATCCCAATTTACGGCGAATGTTTGTATCGTTCAACATTTAGTAAAATAACTTATCAACAATCTATCAAGCATATCAATAAATTGTTCTATTTGTTCCTAAATGTCTGAAAATAGTCCTTTGATTTATATCATTAATTTCATAACAGAGTGAAATAAATCCCTAATTATCAATTTTTTATAACATTGCAGATCATTTCAGTTCATTAAACAATCCACAAATCATTTTGTGTATACCAGATATTTCGTGTTTTATGGCAAAAGCTTTCAAAGGAAAATTTCGAATACTATTAAATAAATAATTGATGAGGCAGATACTTGATGTAAATCGATAAACATAATTAAACAATTGTTAAGCGAAGATTTACGAATATATTAAAAAGAATACTGCATGACGTACGTTTCGATTTGCACATATATTAAAAAGAATACTGCATGACGTACGTTTCGATGAGATTCACCTATTTCAAATGCTACGTGCAGACTAATGACATTTCTCAAATACATACAATAGGTAAACTCAAATTATGAATACAGAGAAAACAGGTTAGATAAAAGGTAGAAGGGATCAATTCATACTGAACTACTTTATAGGAGACTAAGTAATTTTGAAAAGATTAAGAAGGGGACTTGAGGTATGATGGATTTGGCTGTTAAAAAGGGTGCCAGAATATTTGTATTTATTAATTTGGAGTGATTATAACAAATTAAGATTCATTCCCTTATTTGCGGTATTCAAAATTTCAAAATCATAATTGAATATATGATGTTCTTCATATATCATATATTGAATTCTGATAAAAGAAAAGCATACTTATATTCAATTCTGATTTTGAAATTTTGAATACCGCAAATAAGGGAATGAAGCTTTATTTGTTATAATCACTCCAAATTAATAAATACAAAAATTCTGGCAACCTTTTGAACAGCCAAATCGATCATACCTCAAGCCCCCTTCTCAATCTTTTCAAAATTACTTAGTTTCCTATATAGAAGTTCAGTATGAATTGATCCCTTTTACCTGTAAAGACCTACCTGTTAGCCCATTTAAAAATGGGCTAACAGCCCAAAACATTTGTCAAGCAGCTATATAAATATATAAAACTTTTTTCAAGTTTGTGAGTCAAGTATTCTTTATTCAATTCATGGTAAACCATGTATCACAAAGAGATCAGCGAATATTCAATCAATTTCAAAATGTTAAACAGTTTTACAATGTCTGGTGCAACTCTTTATATCTCATATACTATGTAAAATATCTTGTACACAGATATTCACCAATGACAATCAAATACCAGAAACATTTAATTCAATTTCGAATTATTATTTGAATAAAAATTCATGAAGACCTCAGAAATTTTTTTTATCATATTTGCTAATAATGAAAACGTTCGTGCAGTTCTTTTTGCAAATTTCATCAGTAGCATATTCTGAGGATATTGGAAGGAAAACATCCGCTAAAATTCAATAAGTGATACCGTTAGTTTTGATTCATAACTCTTTTAATTTAACAACAGTTACTGAGGATCGTTGAGCTGATTTCGATTAACAGTTTTTTCAATTATATTCAAATTATTCGGTCTGATACTCATCTATCATCTGAGACTTATTCCAAATATAATAATACCTCATTTCAATGAATGCATAAATCGCTTATACTTTCAATATGCTAAATATAATTCAGCATAGTATTGCTGCTAACACTTAATGGTAAAGAACAAATTAGATATCGATAGCTTATATTATTCATACCTAAAATGCGCAGAAGAATTTTTGAGAACATTAGATTTGTTTGGAAAGTGAAATTTTAAACAGGTCTGCAAAAAATATAAGAAGCATGTGTGGAAAACAGCAATAGAGCAGAGATTATTACCCAAAGAATCTGCCGCAGTATTTCGCTAAAACTTGTTTCAACAAGATTGTATCAAAGTAATGTTGTTCATTAATTCGATGTTTAAACCAGTAAACTTATAATAAATTCAAATTAGAGATGATATCAACTGCTTAATTTCACATTTTTTATACTTCAAGAAAGAGATGAAAATAATTTTGTCACCGAAATTATAACTTTGGAAAAAATCTGCAACTTTAACAGGTGCTCTTCACTGAATTTGTTGAAAATAATATCAAAATGCCTCTAGACTCAAGTCCAATATATCATTAGAGTGTGACTAGGATTAGAGCGATCCTAAAACAGATCCCTGTGGTATGACATTACTAAATCCTCTCCTTTTAGAGTATATTTCCGCAATATCAAATAAATCTACATGCTTTTGACTGGAAGATTGAATGTGAAAAATTGTGAATGAATAATAACCAGATTTATTTAAAAAAATTAATATATTCAAAAACCATCAAATATTATATTTACAATTATACAAATTGAATTTAGTGTCTCTAATTATATGAACGATCTTTAATTAATTTTTGAATTTGTTAATTGATCACATTTGCCTACTATTAATCTCAATTTTATTTTTATATTCAACTATACAGACATTATCTTATTCCACTTAATTTTTCAGCTATGTATGCAACATTGAAATTATTGATTGAAAATTCATTTCATTTATTTTTTTGAAAAATTTGTTCATTAACGTTTTCTATTGTTATTTGTTCAACCTAAAAGTGCTACTGCAAGATCAACGTCTGACAATAAGGAATGTTTGTCTAACAGTTGAAATTGTGTATATGTATAATAGCTATACCTATATCAAATATAGAATGTCAAGTGATAATATTATGAAATGAAATAGTCTCAATAAGCTATTGTAGAAAATATGCTTCAATCACGTACCTCTAGTACTCCTATTACTCCAAAGTAATGGAATTCATAACAAATTATTGTACGTAATTAACAAGAATAAAGACTGTCAATTCTGAAAAAACAAACAATTTTCCACTACTTGCTTTGAGAAAATCATTCTACCTACATATATAAAAGTCCAGCATTATCCCTCAAAGGATGGCGGAAACGTCACAAAGTACCTGCCCATCTATCAAGATCCTCTATAATATTCTTTTGTCCAACTTCCATTTTTGATGGAATGTCCTAGTTTTTCTTCAAATAATATATACATTTGTATATATATAGTTTCAAGATTCACGAATCATTCTTACTAGTAAATACCAAGACTCATAATCGAAATATTTCAAATAAAACTCTCAGGGTCCTGTCTACACAAATGTTGTCAACGAGATCACTTTCGAGAGTGAATATTAAGTGCGTTTCGAAAAAATCATCGATCTTATTGAATGATAATAGGATACAATTGTTTCATCATTATTGTGAATCTTCAGTCTGTAATTAATCAATCGATTAAGAATCGTTGACTTTCAAAACGCCCACAGCTCCTATATTCCAATGAGAGGAACAACAATTTGTGAAAATTCAAGTGAGCTCCCTCTATCGAAGAAAAGACGAATAAACTATCCTTCGCGTTCTAGATGACAACATTAATGCGAGTAAGTAAGCCTTCGTGGATATTTCATTTGAACACCACAGAAATCTGTCTGCAATATGAAAGATGGTCCATGCCTAATCGCTCTTCGAAGCGCACTTACATTTCACTCTCGAAAGTGATAGGTTCGTTCTCGTTGACAACATTTGTGTAAACAGTTGTGTAGATATTTCGATTAAAAGTCTCTGTATTTATAAAAGTGGGAGAAATTGTGCAATCAAATGAAAAAATTATGTGTATTACCCACATAAGGAAACACCTGTTGAATTCTATCTAATGTTTATGGCTCTCATCAAAACGATTTAGCCAAGTTTAACATACTTAGAGATGAAAGAAATTTTAATGAAATCCCCTGCAAATCCAATATGATCGTTTGTCCTTCACAAGGAATTTGGTTTGTTGTTTCATGAATAGCTCCATAGTGATTAGTATTTTACTGTAAATATATGTACTGTTCTGAGAAGTTCTATTATCTACGAAATAAATACATATGCATAAATGTTGATGAAATAACTGACGTTTCAGAGTATGATTGAAGTCAATGGAAACCTAGAATACAGTAGATATAATACTGTAGAACTAAGCCAATTGTTTCTTATTCAATTCATAAAGTAAAATACAGTCCTGCTCTCAGTTTTTTTTCATCTCCAAATATACGAATATAGCTCAAGAAGAATTCCTTGAAGAGGTCAGTTATATTATACAGTTTGCCATTTCATAAGTTCATGGTCAATGCTCCAAGCATATTTATAGTACGATTATTATTATAATCATCCATTATATCTCGTTTGCGAATATTCAATCGTGCTAAAATCAGTATTGCTAAATGTCCAAGTTTTCATTGAGGACATTTAAACATTAGGTAATAATTTATGAGTAGATTATAATTTACGCACAACTTTAATAAGTTATAAATATCAAACTATTCAATGATCCAATTTTATACTGAGAGATTTCAAGTTAGAAGATAAATATGATAATTATATCGAATTTTCTATTTCAATAATGGTTTCTGTAATATTTCAAATGGTCCTGATCCTTTGTTTTTCTAAATTGACGTAATCATTTGAATGTTTGATATCAGTATTTAAATTCGAGTTGAAAAGTTCTGCCCTTGTCTTCTGTATAAATTGGCAATGATTTAGTTTTTTTATCTCTGATCTTTCCTATCAATACAACTATAAGCGAACCATCTGGGAAATTTGTCCTATATTACACACTTTAGTGGTTCTAGTTCTTTTTAATGAGTGATTATGTTCTCAACTCAGAAGATAAAAGGTGTTTTTTTTAGAGGTATAGAACTTTAAGTTGGCATTACTGTTGAAGATGGCGACCGATTTAACAGATGAGAAGTGATGTATTCTCAGTTTGGTTTGGCAATTCATCATGAATAGACTCACGCCTGAACAACGCTTGAGAATAGTGCAAAAACGAGATTGCCGTTGTTCCCGATTTTCATAAGCGAATTCTGTTTAGCGATGAAGCGCACTTCTGGTTAAATGGCTACGTCAACAAACAAAACTGCCGCATTTGGAGTGAAGATAAACCTCAAGTGTATGTCAAAACACTGTTACATCCAGAAAAACTGACTGTTTGGTGCGCTTTATGGGCTGGTTGAATCATTGGTCCGTACTTCTTCAGAAACCATGACGGTCAGAACGTTACAGCCCATGTTTATCGGTATAGAGCCATGATTACTAACTTTTTCATTCCTGAATTGAACAACCATGATGTCCAGGAGCTGTGGTTTCAACAAGACGGCGCAACATGTCACAAAGCTCGTGACACAATCGATTTATTGGAAAAAACGTTTGGTGACCGCCTAATTTCACGTTTTGGATCTGTGAATTGGCCTCCAAGATCTTGTGATTTAACACCGCTAGACTACTTTCTGTGTGGCTATGTAAAATCATTGGTCTATGCGGATAAGCCACAAACGCTTGACCATTTGGAAGACAATATTCGCCGTGTTATTGCCGATATACGGCCACAAATGTTGGAAAGTCATCGAAAATTGGACGTCCAGATTTGCCAGACATACCAGAAATCATATTTGAAATGTAATGCCACAAGATTATCTTTCGAATAAATAAAAAATTCTTGTCAATCGAATGATCCATCGTTGTTTTATTGCAATTTAGAGTTCTATACCTCTAAAAAAAACACCCGTTACATCAAATTGACTCCCAGAAGGACAAATACTGTTTTAGCCATCCATGTGGAAGTTATTGGAGGGTTGGGGATAACCTCGAACTATTTCCCTGATGTGGGCTCTCTTTGTAGCTAATCTAGGGCTCCTGGTTGATGTTTCTCGGAGCCAGAAAACTAAATTCTCTTTATAAATGACTAAGATCTCATGAGTCTCACTAAATTCAGCCAAAGATAAAACACAGAGTTTGAATTTCATCGTTCTAATATAAATAATAGAGCATATTTTTAATTATAGTTGAAACGAGCTGTCAAGTCTTAGTAAGAAAAATTTTTCCATAAACCAAAATCCCTACACTTATCTTTTGTTCGTCATTACTTTAAATTTCTTAATGACATACTTGATGAAATCTTTCGTGAATTCAGGTGAAGGACTTGCATAAAACCTGAGTTCAGTTTTTAGATTATTTAATATACTAGTTTTCTTGATTTTCCAGATGTTTTTCGAGATCATACAATCATTGGATAAAATAGCAGTAATTTTGATGGTCCTCATCTTCTTCTTATTGGACTACAGGCCTCCCTGGTGGAAAAGTAAAGAAACTAAACAACCGCTGATTGTTCCTGGTCCACGATCCATCCCTCTTCTCGGTACCAGATGGTTATTCCATTTTGGGAGCTATCATTTAAATAAACTTCATGAATTTTATGACGAAATGTATAATTTATATGGTCCTATAGTGAAAGAAGAAGTTCTTTTCAACATCCCGGTGTACAGCATATTTGAAAGGGCAGATATTGAAAAGGTATTGAAAGCTCCCAGTAAATATCCAATAAGACCTCCTTCAGCAGCTCAAGCATCATACAGATACTCCAGACCTGATAGATATGCTAGTGCTGGATTGGTGAATGAGCAAGGTAATCATTAAGAGACTATTCCATCAAACTAATCAATTTTATCAAGATAATTGACAATTTCATACATCAATTTATGATTGCACAATTGAAAAAATTGCTTAGAAAAAATAACACTCTTATTCACTCCGAATTAGATATTTTATGAACCCTCCTTCGAGAGTTTATTAAGGACGAGATTGAGAACACCAAATGAGTCATTCATCAGTATAGCCGACATAAAGAGGCTATAAATATCCCTCTTCTGAGGTCTCTGATAGTTGCATAAGTTTTAGTAAATATCGAACATACATTTTTTTTCAAAAAAAAAGTAATGATGCTAAAATTTATTGAATTAAACTTTTATAATTGTTCTCCACAAATTGCAGGTGAGAAATGGCATTCACTTAGAGTCTCCTTAACAGCAAATATCACCAGCCCAAAAACAATGTCGAATTTCCAAAATGAAGCAATGGATCTGGCCAATGATTGGTGTAGCTACATTAAAGCTGTTAGAGAGCCAAACGGACTCATACAAAATATAAACGACCTTGTTGTTCCACTCTGTATAGAAACCTCATGCGCTCTTGTTCTTGGGAGGAGGTTAGGTTTCATGTCCCCCGAGAAAGTTACACCTGAGTCGCTCAAACTCGCTGCAGCTCTTCAAGACCATTTTGTTAGTTTGAGGGACACGCAGTTTTCTTTACCATTCTGGAAATTCTTCCAAACTTCGAGTTATCGCAAAATGGTGAAAAGTGAAAATTATATATACGAAACAGTATTGAATATGATAAACGATTTTGCTCTCAATGACAGGGAAAATACTGTATATAGTTCCATAATCAATGCGGATATCGATGGGAGAGAGAAGACTGCTGCAATTATAGACTTCATTGCCGCTGGAATACATACTCTCAAAAATAGTTTGATATTTCTTTTTTATTTAGTTGCGAAGCATCCGAAAATTCAAGAGAAAATCATTGACGATCCATATTACGCCAAAGCTTCCATGATGGAATCTTTTCGTTTGTTACCAACAGCTACTCCTCTAGCTCGAATATTGGAGCAAGACATGGAATTAGCATGTCATCATCTAAAAGCTGGCAGTGTAGTACTTTGCCATAATGCCATAGCGTGTAAAAGTGATAAAAACTTTGAGCATCCAGACAAATTTTTACCAGAAAGATGGCTTGGAGACAACAAACACAAGACAACTAGTATGGCAACATTTTTAGTGACACCTTTTGGCGCTGGTAAAAGAATTTGTCCAGGAAAACGATTCATAGAGCTAGTTTTGCCGATTTTCTTGCAAAAAGTTGTTAATAATTTCGAACTGACTACAGAACATATTTTAGAACTAGAGAATGAATTTTTGTTAGCTCCAAAAGGACCAGTACCGATGTTTTTAATTAATCGAGAATAAACAGAGCGCTTGTGAATGAAAGTTATGCTATCTTCAGAAAATACAAATTTATAATTTAAATTTGAGTTACTCCGTTTGTAATATCTCCTAATAATCAATAAGCAATTCGAAACGTATGTTGAAATTTTTTTCATGTGGTTCCACCACATTTTGTGAGAGCAATTGACTGTTTCAACTACAATTATGTATGAAAATATTTTTTAAAACAAAAAACAGAAAAATCGACATGAAGCACATATTGAAGTTTCATGATAAGGTTAATTTTTAAATATTCAGATAATCGGGACAAAAACCTATGGAATACATGATATATATAGTTATCTAAAATTTTAATGATGATTACCTAAATTGCAAGTGCCTTTCGTAGACTACTAGTCCATATCATTAAATACATTCTGATAATCTTTTTAGAGAACTTTTTTTTTAGTAGAAGAATCACCTTGGAGTATTGAAATTAAAAATATGTTAACTGAAGAATGTGGTCTTTTAATGGAGTCATATGTACAATAATGTAAATAAATGTCAGTAAGTTGTCAATTTATTTCATGGATAAATGAATGTATTTATGATTTTCATATATTATGAACTTATGTTATCGTTATTGAAGCCGTTGAAAATATATTTTCCCATTTTATTGCAAGTTTGATTCTTATATATAACTATAGTAAGAGAATATCACTTCCCAAAGAGAATATTAATTTCGTTTCGAAAATCTTTGATCTTGAAATCTGCAAAATGAGACGAACATTCATTCGTGAACTAATTATATGAGCTCCCTCTATCGGAAAAACGAGATATACTCTCTCTAGCATCTCAGATCATTTTCTCGTGACAAGATCAGTGTGTACGTAGAGTCCTTGTTTACCTTTCCTTAAAATACCTCAGAAATTTGTAGATGTGTAAGATGTGGTAATGGTTCCACGATCGCTCTTGTTCACCCCCCAAGGCAATTCGATAATTAATTTCCAGATTTTCGAATCCTTCATAGTTAATCAACTATGAAGCATTTATGAATCTAGAAATCACTAGAATACATACACCAAAAGTCGAATGAGATTGTATATTTTTTTCTGCAGATCAGCTCTATCCTTTAGATGTAAGCTTTTCCGAGATACTTTTTCATCTCATTTTAATGGGCTTTATACACTCCTAAATCGTGAATTGAATTCACAACCCGTCAACTATCCTTCAAATCGCTTGTAAATTATTAAAGAGATATTTATTTATCTCATCAACCCATAATGACCCCCATAAAATGATTGTTCCCAGTCTAATTAGAGCAAATTCTTCTATGATGGCCTCCAGGGTTATGTGATAAGACCCTGATTTTTGAACTCACTATTAAAGTACAAAGCATATGAAATAAAATACTCGACCTAATTCTAGAACAATCTCTTCATTCACGCTTCAGTTTCTGGCTCTTAACTCGTTATCGGAAATGTTTCAGATCTATAAACATGAGGGGCGAGTCATCAATATCAATCAAACAAGGCTCTAAGCAACAAAGAGCTAAGTAACGCAAGTAAACATGTCTAAGAAATTTTTACGATCGAAATTATAATTCTTGAAGCCCAAAGTATTAATGACTGAGATTGAATTCTCGCTAAACTCTTGATGAAACATAATTAAATATTAAATTAAACTCTTGGCTTAATGTTTCACGATTATATTTAACAATATGAATTTGTCAACATGTTTCGAGCGTGAGCTCATTTTCAAGACTAAAATACAGTAAGGAACGTACAACAAATTTATGTCTATACAATGGATGTAAGGAGGGGGGATAATTGAAAATCTAAGTGTTCATTTACGATGTCTTCCTTTTTCCTCCAAGAACTGCATATTTCAATTGTCTCTAAAAGGTCTAAACGTTTTCCTTTATTACCTGCGTCTAAGAACTTGGTTTTCGCAAAATCTATAAAGTGTTTAGAGTTAATACAATATTCTGAGAATCCAGTTTTATTAACATTGTACAAAATCGGTAAGTATTCCAAAGTATCCCAAAGTATTAAGTTATATTCTTTGTTTAGATATCTGAATATTCATGGCCTTTATGTTTGCTTTATAATGGGTTGCCTAGATGTAACGGCACTGCAATGAATGAAGCGTTTATACTGACTCCAAACAAATGAATTTATTAGTGTAAAATAACATTAGAATATTTTCATTCAGTGTTTTCTTGTTTTTGGAGATAGAATAAGAACTGAAAGAATCATATCCGTGTTTTCACCCGGGTGAGTTCATTCAATTGAATAGTTTGGCTTGAAAACTCTTCCTTTGAATAAAAGTTTCAAAACATAATATAAAAAGCAGTTGTCTTATCGTATGGCTAAAAATGAGAAAACACTGAATAAAATATTTCTTATGGGACTTTACCGTTTAAAACTTTTTTGATTATTACCATTATTGGGAACACCTCTTTATGTACTTCAAGACTAAGGAAATCCATAAGGATCTCATCTTGAAATCATCTCGTTTATGCCCTTTTTGCTCTATTACCTAGTGTGCATAACGCTTTTTCGTTTCATGACTATTTGCCTCGCGTCAACCTTGATACAGAGTTGAGGAACTTCTTTTCAAACGGAAACCGGATAATTGACAGATTTTAAATATAAATATACGATTCTACTTTTTTTACCTTTGGTCGTATCTACGATTGAATTTCTTTCACTTAAATTTCTTCATCTGATGATATAAACGGTGTTTTTTCAGAGGTGAAGAACTTTAAGTTGACATTACTGTTGAAGATGGCGACCGATTTATTAGCTGAGAAGTAATTTATTCTCAGTTTGGTTTGGCAATTCATCATGAGAAGCCAAACGATCATTAAGCAAGGCGTAGATTCGTCGAAAGGGCCCAAAACGAGATTGCCGTTGTTCCCGATTTTCATAAGCGAATTTTGTTCAGCGATGAATCGCACTTCTGGTTGAATGGCTACGTCCACAAACACAACTGCCGCATTTGAAATGTAGATAATCCTTAAGTGTATGTCAAAACACCGTTACATCCAGAAAAACTGACTCTTTGGTGCGCTTTATGGACAGGTGGAATCATTGGTCCGTACTTCTTCAAAAACGATGATGGCCAGAACATTACAGTCAATGGTGATCGCTTTAGAGCCATGACTACTATCTTTTTCATTCCTTAATTGAATAACCATGATGTCTAGGAGCTGTGGTTTCAACAAGACGGTGCAACATGTCACACAGCTCGTGCCACAATCGATTTATTGAAAGACACGTTTGGTGACCGCCTCATTTAACGTTTTGGACCTGTGAATTGGCCTCCAAGATCTTGGGATTCAACACCGCTAGACTACTTTCTGTGGGGCTATGTAAAGTCATTTGTCTATGCGGATAAGCCACAAACGCTTGACCATTTTGAAGACAATATTCGCCGTGTTATTGCCGATATACGACCACAAATATTAGAAAAATTCATCGAAAATTGGACGTCCAGATTGGACTACATCCGAGTCAGCCGTGGCGGTCATATGCCAAAAATTATATTTAAAATGTAATGCCACAAATTTATCTTTCGAATAAAAAAAAATTCTTGTCAATCGAATGATCCATCGTTGTTTTATTGCAATTTAAAGTTCTATACCTTTTGAAAAAACACCCCTTACTTTCGAATATAGTACTTAAATTTCTTCAGCTTATGATATAGTTTCAGGTAACCTTAAAACAAATCTCATAAAAATCCTACAACTACCAAATAATCAAGATTCGTCCTGTGCATAATAATATTAAAAATGCCACCCTATTTGTAATAATTTCCTTGAGGCACAAATAATCAGGCTACTGTGTTTTTCTACATATCAAAATTTTTTTATTGGTCCTATTCATTCATTTATACATATACTTTCTGGTAAGTGAAAGAGAAACATGAATTGGTTGTCACAATAAATATTTGCCCTCAAGAGATCAAAATCAAGATTACAAATTGCAAGGGAAGTAAAATACTAATAATGGTAGGTGTTGAGTAAGAAAAGAAGCAGTTGAGTAAGAAAAGCCATGCTTAATTTCACCCCTCACTATAGTAACACAATTTCTGTGTAAAAGTGAAAAAGTACTTATCCTGATATTTTTACAAGTTATCATCAATACAACAACGAAAAGCTACGAAGTTGGAGAGAAAAATCCTTGCGCGGGAGGCACATTCATGAGTCCGCGAAGGAAAATGTCGACAAAGAAAAATGTCGAACTACTGGTTGATCTTAGGCAGAATGTTTTCCAAAACTGAACTCGTAGCCATTCAAGACCAGGTTATTCCAACCCGTAACTACCAGAAATACATCGTTAAAAACCATGAGAGACGGCAGGTGCCGATAGGTATTTGCCAAATATCAGAGACCTTATCCCGATTAGAGACCTCTCGATTTTATTATTATTAATACTACTACATTAACCTTCAATTTTTAAAAAAAAATTTTTGAAGAAGTTTTTTCACAGTTTTTCTGAACTTCATTTCGTTACTAAGAAACTGTTTTCGTCTGATGTTATACTCAGAGCAATTAAATTCAGTTCGAAACTTCTTCATCTAGCAACTTATAAACCTTAGCGACATCTTTTGAAAAGTTCAAAATACATTGGTGAGAATTCTAGAATAGGAGAAGGCAAGATAATCAGGCTTTCGTCTTTTTCAACGAAATTCTTTGTCTCATTCGCTATTCAAGAAGCAGTAAAGGCAAGTTTCTGGGATTTATTCGATCATGAGCCGATTGCTGACAATGCTGATGAATTTATCGAAAAAATACAGTGTAAAATCAAGCAACTTTTCTCTCAAATCACTCTTTCTACTTTATTCGGCTGTTTTTGTTATATGCAAATTCCAACTTCATTGTATTACACCTCTTGTGTTGAAATAAATTCTGAATAAAGAGCCGAAGATATCGCTTAAAATTATGTTTCGGTTTTTCGATATTTTAAATATATAGGTACAGTATTTCTAAAAATAACTATGTGTATCAAAAAACGGTGAGTATTTCATATATCAAATTGTTCAAATTAAATTATGTCGTTTCTCACGATTTTTACTTTAGATTCATTGCTATTACGGTTATTGGGTTAGTTTTCCGTCGTTGTATTTTGCACGAGATCATGTTGCTTTGTCCTGTAAATCCATATAGGTATATATATTTTTGGCGTTGCAACCACTTTCTTTCGATATTAACCATATTTTTGTTCGACCAATGTATATAACGATAATAATCTATTCAAACGAACAGAAATCTACTAGTATAAACTATTTCTATTCATTCATATGGTGATTCCCTTGAAGGTCGCCCCCTTTCGTGTGGTCCCTTAGACCTGTTTTTGGTTGTACTGTACTTCGAGGTTATTTAGACTTGTCGTCTATAATAGGGAGGAATAGAATTAATGGTATAAGTTTCGATAAAAAATCTCATCAATTAAAGCTGCCTTGATTCTAGAATAGAACTTTAAAAGCGACATTTTCGACATTAAAAATTATGTAATACTCAGAGCTAAAAAATCATTTAAATAATTCATTCAATATGAAGTCTTCGAAAATATTATAAAGAGTGAATAATTTTGAATAGAAGGTGCGAAGATTTATCTTATTTCTGTTGTGTTACTTCAACACATCTTGGAAAATCTAGATTTTAGAGTAATGTGATACGAATACGATAGAAGACTAAGAGATAAATATATCGTTTTTTCATCTAAAACTCTTCCCCCAAATGAATAATTGAAGACGAATATATAGACTTTAAATGCACGCCTAACTATATCTGAACTGCTTAGCTTTTTTCAACCTTATACAATCATACATTTGCAAAAACCTAGAGTTTCGAATTTTTTTCATAAAGAATTGTAACAAATCTTCAGGATTTTTTTTATATTTAATAGTGTTGGCGTTTACTTGATGTAAATCCATTATAATTGAATATAACTTAAATTCAAACACTTGATTGAACTTATGATTTACACTTTATTGACTACATAGCATGACGCGTTTCGTCGTTACAAACGACTTCTTCACATGATTCTTCACACGATTTCTTTTTTAAGTAAACATAATTTTAATATTTCATTTAAAACGAACAACAATTTATCGAGACACATTAAGAACAATAAAAACAAAATTAAAAGAGAAGACAAATCAGGTGTTTACCAATTGAATTGTGGAACATTCTCCGGTATATATATATAGGTAAAACTAGCAGAAATTTCGGTACTAGAATAAAGGAACATAAATATAGCTTCGCCCATAATAAAAGTAATTCGAATTATGCTAACGATTTATTAACAGAAAACCATACTTTTGATACGAATTTCAAAATTCTACACAATATAGAGAGAAGTAGTCAATTAGATTATTGGGAAGTAGTGGAAATAAATCGGCTTAAAAATTCTGGAAACTTGCTCAATGAACAGATAGAATTAAACAATTCACCCTTGTTAAACCTTTTCAGGTAATAGAAATTATTCTCAGAATGGAATATCTTAGGTAAAACCAAAACCATAAAACACCAAAATTCCCTGATATATATACCTGTATTTTTCAAAATGTTGTTATTATTCTGTAAGCATCTGAAGAAGTCGTTTGTAACGACGAAACGCGTCATGCTATGTAGTCAATAAAGTGTAAATCATAAGTTCAAGTGTTTGAATTTAAGTTATATTCAAATCTTCAGGAATTTCAAGTTTTGATATGGAAAATATTTCGATTGATGCGTCTCTGAAAATGTCGCGGGAATTCCTGTCAATTACCGATTTGACATTTAAAAATTCTCACGCTTAATTAACCTGTTAAATTAGAGTTTTTTGTTCTTGAAAAGAATGAAAATTGGGTGAATTTAAATTTTTGAAGAAATCGAAATTCAGTATTAGTTAGAAAAGAAGTTTATCACATGATCTGTATTAATGAAAAGTATTGAAATGAAAATTAATATATCTTTATGATTTTATTCACCGATCAATATTGCATTACATGTTTTCCGATATTGTTCTATCTCTACATGAAATTTTAATGGTCCAGTGAAAACCGTAAAAAAATTTGTTCATTTGTTAGTTACTTCTTTCTAGAAGAAGTTTCCACGAACGTAAGATCCTGGCAATATTAAATATGATGAGAAAAAGAAATAAGATACGATTTCGCGATTAAATTCCGTCAATATTTTAAGTTGGAACTCTTGAAATAGTTCTGTAAAAATTGTTTTGGTTTCAGCTTCACTTGATATGATAGTCAACCTCAATATGATTGTTGTTACAGGTTTAATGTTTTTATTGATTTATTCTGTTTTAAATTCAATTCCCGTTGAAAATTTTGAATTTTCAACGAGAAAATGATTGAATAAAGGTGTTGGACAATGAAGATTCTTCACTATTTTGTGAGACTTCCATTGCCTTTGAATTAAATTATAAATTCTCAAAAAATTACCATTAAATGAAAATTGAATAGTAAAATTTAACGATTTATACTGAAAAAAAAGGAGCATGGATTAGTATAATTAGTGTCCTGATGCTGAAAAAAAATATAAAATGTGAATGAAAATAAAATAAATTAATATAAAATAAAATTAACAAATCGTTACCGCCGATGAACAGTTTGATTTAGAAAGGTTTCGCCGTTCTCAAGTGAAAATTGCTGAAAAGATTTTCTTCTTCTCGGTTAGAGATATATTACTATAATCCCCGAAACGTCGTGTGAATTTGATTTTTGAATCAACCATCCGCGGTAATAATTTATTAATTTTAACTTATATTCATTTATTTTATTTTTATTTCAATTTTATATTTCCGTTTCATCCCTCATGATATTAATTGATTAAACTTTTCTCATTTTTTGTTTTTAAATGATACATCTTTATGTTTTGCCTCATGTTCTTATGCGGTTAAAATATTGTTGTAGATTTTACTTAGACCAGTTATGTCGGTTTTACATTGATGTATTCTGAATTTTTCTTTATATGAATCATTTCCTGGATTTTGCGTTTTTTTTTTTAAGAAAAATCCAGAATCCATCAATGATAAAACCGACATAACTGGTCTAAATAAAATCTACAACAATATTTTAACCGCATAAGAACATGCGGAAAAACATAAAGATGTATCATTCGATGTGTGTATGTAATATTGCAGATGTGATCAATTTCCAAGTCCAGTCATATATTGGTAATACGCCTTGAAAGATGAACGTGATTGTTTTTTGGAAAAATTTTAAAAATTTAAGTATAATCGTCAATATAGTTGTTTGTTGTTGTCACCTATGAACTTTTGTGTCTGAAGTATTTATATTGTGGTAAGATTTGAAATCATGTTTGTGAGCGTTGTTTTTATATTCATTTTGTTTTAGCGATCATATGACATATATTATACCAATTTGATTAAGGTTAAAATAATAACCAAAACGTAATTTGGAAATAAACTAACATCATTTTGTTTTAATTGAACCAAAAAACCCAAGATTCGATTTTTACAATATAAATAAAATGGTTCACGAATCAGATAGATTGTCAAATATATATATATATATATATATATATATATATATATATATATATATATATATATATATATATATATATATATATATCGATAATTCGAATTATTTTATGTGAAATATTTTAACCAAATAAATACTAACCTAGATTTGAGCCAAATAACGTAGCCTCATCAAAATTTGAAGTGGTTATTACATGTAAAACAAAATGAAGACGTAATTATTAATAAATTTGAAGAATAAAAGAATTTAATTTTTGTGGAATTTCAGAATATCCTGCCTTCGTTTAGAATGATGTATCTATCAAGTATTTCCAAAATAAACCACTAATCAAATAAGATCATTATTATTATTATTACATCATTACTCAATATTCGTCTGCTGCTGTTGTTCATATTTATTATTAGTTAAACAAAAGCTTATGTAATGACGTCCTTTAATGACGTTATTATAATGACATGCTTATGTATGCAATCGTTCTTTATATGGACATTAAAAATTTTTTCCAAAATTTTACATCTTTATATCGAACGATTATTTTTTGTTTCAAAACTAGTATTTAAAGAATTCAACTATAAATTTTTTCCTCAAAAAATCTTTGTCAACTATAAAATTGATTCATTTTCATTTAAAAAACTTTTTTCATGAAAAGTTTCGATTCAATATTTATACGTTTCAAGTTCTAAATCAAACCTTCATTGTTGATGAAATGAAGCTTCATATGGAACTTTATTTCGATATAAACTATTATAACTTTTATACCGAATTTTATGCTTTCATTGGAATTATTAATATTCATTAATTAAATGAATGCAGCATCAAGATAAATGAAGAATAATGAACATTACGTACAAGTTTCATATCGATTTAGGTTTAAATCAATGATGTATAAAATCTTTAACAGAGAATTTTCTTTAAGTTACATGCATTAAACTGTCATCGGTGTTTCATTACACCTTCGCTAAAAATTCACCAATACTACATTATCTGATCCTTAAAGATTTTTCTGTTATTGAAATAATTGCAATGAAATTTAAAGAATTGTCTTCATCAGTTAGAATGGCTTATGACTATATTAGTAGAACATAGATTATACATACATATGTAGATTATAGTTTGCATAGGAAAAATAAATTACATTTCTATGTTCAATTTTAATACACTGAGTGGAAGTGTTTTTTATTTTTAAAATCGAGTTCTTATCTTGAATGAAAATATTCTTGATGTTTTTCTTCGTCAGATATTTACCACATTTACAAAAAAGCTCGTTTTATTCACTAAATGAATTTCGAAAATTTGTGTTTTTTTCCATTTTTTTTTCTAATATTCATAAAATACCAACAAGACACACCTGTCATGATTCCTTGAAGACAAATCCTACGTGATGAGAACAGTTGACTAAAGTAGATAACCTTCACATATTTCAACCCTTTTATTTTTTATTAGTTGGCGGCTTACGGAGAGAAAGTAAAAAGTGGTGTGGGAATATTTAATGGCATAACATCACAGACTTACAGTGCCGAACTGGTTATATGCTCGAGGTGGTACTAGACAGTTGGGCAATACTTAGCAACCCCGAACCCTAGTTAGCCCTGACTTTTAACCTACTTTTTACTAATTTGTTATCGGCATTTTTGCTTTTTACTTTTTCTTTGGTACTATCATTTATTTCAGTTTTTTTTTTTTTCAATCATTTCATAATCATTCATTTCGATTTGAATGGAAACATATCAAATTATTCAGGAAGCCACCATATTGTCTATATTCAAACATAGATTGAGTGAAGTAACATAGATACGTAGATTTATTGCATTTGACATCAATATAAAACTCAATATAAAAAGATTCTTTATTCATTTGAAGAACAATATATAGATATATAGATAGATATTTAATTCCCAAATTTATAAATATTACATTAAACGTTACATTTATCAGCTATTCCAATGAAAAAGAAAGAGCTTCATAAATTGAAATTAATAATATTTGTACACCCAGCTAACTCAATTGCTGTGTGTGTACATTACTTTCTAAAAACTAATTTAATTATTTCTACATATTACTATTATTACATATAAAAAAAACATTAGGTACACAAATTGAAAAAAAAGTCAGACAAAGCGAAAGTTGAATTTAAAAAATATGAGTATTATATATATTTATATATATATATATATATATATAATATATATATATATATATATATATATATATATATATATATATATATATATATATATAAAAATTTATATAAAGTAATTCTATAGATAAAAAACATAATAAAATTACTTCAACAATAAATATCAACACGAAGAAATTAAAGATATAAAATTATAAAAAGCCACTTCAACAAACAATCTGGATAGAGATAATAATAATAATAATATTAATAATAATAAGTTCTTTATTCTCAACAACTAAAACACCCAATTACAGAAAATAAAAACAATGTTGAATACATAACTAAATAATCAAAAAAGATTCAACAAAAAGCGCAATATAATCTAAAAAAATAGTAACTGATAACTACTTTATAGCATTCAATGAAATATTACAAAGAACTCAATCTAAATAAATTCATTTTAGTCAATTTTCTTTGTTCACATAACTCCTGATAATAAATTCTATGGAGTCAAAGTGAATATCACAATTATTGGCAACTCTATTGAATGTAGACTCCATAAACCAAATGGGGGATTGTATTAAATAGTTGGTCCTCGGAGTCTCTAGGTGGAATAATTCTGTATTACGAGAATTTTGCCTAGGAACACGAAATTTCAAAGCGGACAAGAGAGGAGAACAATCAATACTATTGTGCAGTAATTTGTACAAAAATTTGAGTGATAAAATTTCTCTCCTGCTCTGCAATGAGATTAAACTAAATCGATTCAATAATTCGTTATGAATTACTCCTCTCTGTGGATAAACTTTATCCTCCCTTCAAACTGAGAATTTCAAGAACCTTCTCTGAATAGCCTCAAAATGGCGTTGATGACAAGTGAAAATGGGATGCCAGAGTCATGCTGCCATACTCTAACTTGCTACGTATTAGGGTATTAAATAGTCCTATGAATGTTGAGGAATTATTGAAATATTTGCCATTACGTAAAACGAATCGATATATTTTCGCAGCAGATGAATTAAGTTGGATGATGTGTGGGACAAAGGAAAGATGTCTCATTTTATCAGAACGAGAAAGAACCTGTCCACCGACGCTGTAATCACAGTCAATTCGGTCTCTTTCTCTTGTGAAAGAAACAACATTACACTTTGATCCATTCAAACTCAAATAATTGTCCTCACACGAACTAGCAACACGGTCCAGCGCGAGCTGAAGTTAAACAATGTTGTCCTGTGATCTAACTTCATGATTTAGTTTCAAATCGTCTGCGAACATCAAATGTGGAGAGTGAATATTATCCATTAGATCATTTACGAACAGAATAAATAACAGTGGTTCAAGATTAGACCCTTGAGGTATTCCAGAGGTGGGTATGAACTCAGGCGACTGTATACCCACCAGCTGTACGAATTGACGTCGGTCAACCAGGTAAAAATGAAAAAAGTTGGTGAGGCTATCAGAGAATCCAAATTTGTTGCGTAATTTCTGTACCAGGAGCGCATGAGCAACTTTATCAAATGCTTTCTGAAAATCTGTGTAAATCACATCAACTTGACCGGTTGAGTATAGTACTTCAGAAAAGTACTGTGAAAACAGCATTCGATTGCTTGAACAAGATCTCATTGACATGAATCCATGCTGCTCAATGCTCAATAGAGATGATATATTGATAAATAATTAATATATAAATTAATGAATAATATTTATTATCATTATATTATTATATGTAATATAAAGAATATTTGTAATAATATATTGATAATAAATGATATATTAAAGGAAACAAGCAAGTATGATAAAAATGCTTACAAAATAACCTCACCGAATAAAAGTTAAATGTCATATTCTCTTCAAAATTATTAAATGGAAGCTTAAGCCGAAACATCTCAATTGTTCACTACAGAATTGTAGTGGAAACATCCAAACGTGACAGCTCTATGCTCCATAAAAGTACGTCTACAATCGTCACAATATGAAGACATGAGACTATAATGCATAAAACGTTTTAGAACTTTTTAGAAGTTTTTCTGAAATGCTTAATATCATTTTTGGAAGCTCAACCTTTTGATAGCTATACCTTTTGCCAACTTTGGTCTCCTTTTTGCCAAAAGGAGACCAAAATGTTCTATAAAAAAGCGACAATATATATATATATATATATATATATATATATATATATATATATATATATATATATATATATATATATATATATATATATATATATATATATATATATATATATATATATATATACCACACGTATATCTAGAGACATACGATAGGATGCGAATATATAAGCAGGAACAGGACTCTATACTTCTCCTCTCTCTCTCTCTCTCTCTCTCGACCCTTTCTCTCTATTTCTCTCGCGTACATAACAGTAATAAAAACAGTAAAAAGCAGCGCTCTCATTATCTTATCGCAAGGTCAATATCAAACACAATGAAATTAAGTGACTTTTATATTTTCTTTTTTATAATTATATATAATATAATTATATATAATATAATTTTCATATTTATAATTTCTTTTTTTAAAACTTATTGAGATTTCTAGACATTTCAGAATATTTTTTTGAAAATTTAGAAAATATTATACTCGGCAAACATCTGTAACTTTGTAGCCAGACATCAAGCTGATATTTAGAAAACACAAAATTATATTCAACAAATTTTCATGTGCCCAAAATTATTAAAACTATAATGAATATTTTTTATTATGAAAACAAAAAGAAACAGAGCCAAATTACTATAGTTATATGTTAACAAGTAAAATTAATAACAGTTTGTCTTTTACCATTATGAAAAGTTTGAAAAATTATTAATTATCAAAAGACAAGGGGCCAATCTTTCGAACATCGGTCACTTAGCTACAGTACTATTTGCCATTTTTTTGCTTATATTAGTGCGTAGTAAGCTACTCTCAAGATATTTGAGCACAAATTGCATGATAAGCTATTCTTAACAAAAATACGTATACCTAGCATTGCCCAATTTGAGTGTTAGACGTTATAACTGAATCCAAATGAATGCCCAGGAATTCAGAATTCAGAAGCTGAAGTGTGAAAACTATTTCTCAATTTTTCTGTTAGTTTGGAACTAGTCTATTCTACACGAACCAGTCAAAAAACATCAGTCGTGCCAAACCATTATCTTCCAGCAAAGTGTACTCAGCAGATGCTGTTGTACTGTCAGTAAATAAAATAATGAGAGATCAAAAAACTCTTTGTTAATTTAACACTTAACTCTTGATGAAACATAATTAAATATTAAATTAAATTAAATCTTGGCTTAATGTTTCACGATTATATAATCGTGATCATATAATCGTGAAACATTAAGCCAAGAGTTTAATTCAATTTAATATTTTTAAACTCCCTGATCGACCACCTCAAAGTAGGAATGTAGTTTGAAATAAATTGAGGAAAATTATGAAATTTGGACTTATTTCGACCAACAACAGTCAAACAGTCTAAAACAATCGATCAACAGACCTAAGAAATGTTGATGTCTCTACACCTTCTCAATAGGTATAACACGATATCGTTACGAATAATATCTGAAACAAACAAACTACTTCAATCAACCATAATAAATATATAATATTCTATTATAACGAGCAACAAACCAATATTCAACAAACAATCAACCATAATAAATATATAATATTCTATTATAACGACCACAACAAGCACAATGTCGCTTATTTCAACGTAAAAACCTAAAATGGAATATAAATATAATTAATATATTTTGCTTAAGGCGACGGCGTAATAAAGTTTGTCAATTTAAAATATCTATCCAGAGTTGCTGTGAAAGGAATGGATAAATTCTGCATGAAACTTTAAACACATTGTATTTGAGGTAACAACTCATGAGTATTTTTAATTCTTAGCATTAGGAAGAACACAACAAGCATAACAATAATAACGAACCACTAGACCACTAGAACTAAGACCAAACTAGAAAAGGAATAATTTTTCTCAGCCAGATTTATTAACAAAGAGCCAACCAAGTGCATATAAACTTTTGTCAATTAACACTTCAGTTTGTAATTCAACTCATATTTTTTGTACCGAATTATCCTCATAAATGAGTTCGATTACTCCTGAGGAACGATTTATTTAATCACAGCGAAGAACTATGAGAATTAAAGAAAGCATTGTTTGTTATCCTTGACGCAGAATTTAATCTAAGATGGTCGCAACAGAAACACCAAAAATTTCATTGAAATTTCACTTATTACCGTAATCTAAGGAGATTGTAGGGGTAAAGATGAACAGTGGTTTCGTCGGTTTAAATTTAAGAGGTAAACTGTTTAGTAAACAGTCTTATGCTTCGACCAAATATGATTCGGAAAGAAAAATTTCTGTTTTGCTGTGAGCCTTGGGCCCACACATAGATAACAATTTCGGAAAAAGTTTTATGATTTATCGTTTCAGATATTTACAGGGTTCTTAATCGTTGTCTTTTCAGATTTTTTCGAAAGAGTTTTCGAAAATTATCAATTAATATATTTAAAGGGTTTTCGCTTTCGCTTCAGTACTCGAAAATATCCAATTTACTGTATTTTCAGATTGATGAAGAATCACCATGATTGTTTTCCGCCCAATTCGACCCTGCTTTCTTACATCTGGAGGAAATCACGGAGAACTTCATATCAACTTGAAAAGCAGCTACTTCAATATCTAAGACAGAGAACATTGTCTAAAAATAGACAAAATAGAGAAAGAACTAATAATGTACCCAATTGGTGCACCCCGACTTTGACCTAGTGGGCGTTGCGTATGCGAGGGGGTGAAATTTATCTAGCATAGATGTGGACCGGTATTTTCCTAGAGAAATATGCTCATCATGTTCATGCTTTCCCTTCGCTCCACTGTCTTTTCAAACCCCCAAATTTTTTGAATAAATTCTGATGAAGAAACACTTATTTGTTAGTAGAGTGAATCTGTAGACAAGTTAACTACTTTGACATAGTTTTCAAGAGCAGTATTACGAGGTATATAAACAATTCTTCATTTTTTCACTAATTTACTTCACTCAAACCAAAAAAGGAGTTTTGAATATTTTTGTATTACATCCCTTTTATCTTCAATCATGCTGAGAAACTTTCACTTATTTGATAAATGAAAATTACAATATTCAGAATTTATTGATTTCACTATTAATAAATTTTATGAGATCTCATCATTTTTTTGTTTGAGTTGTCATTGTTTTTAGCTATAACAAGTTTCTTTCGATTAGAAATTTTGTTGACTGTACATTCTATTGGATGGTTATTCATATTTTGCGTGAAAACACTGAAAAACAAATATTGAATGTATATTTTCTAGGATTTGGTTGAGGTTATCAAGGCAATCAGCTATTTGCTATGAAAATGAAATTTTGAAGAATTATTAGTCATAAAATATAACGAAATTTCAACCCTTGCCTAAATGCTATAAAACTTGATTAGTTCACTGAATTTATATTTCGACATTCTAACTGGTCTTAAATTCTATGGTTTAGCTGGTGGTAACTTTTACTTACTCTTCGTAGCAGGCAAATGGTTATTTTTTTATAAAATTTCATTAATTATATCTATAAGAAAAGTCCGTAATTTCATTAGATACTTTTTTGAATACCTTCCACTATTGCTAACTGGATATCAATAGATTCACTAAATACAATTTTCATCTTTTATCCTGGAAGTGTAATATTTCTGATTCGTTGGTATCTATGACACGTTTTTTTGTGCCTCAAATAGAATATTAATACAGTGTGATAACACTGCAATATTATTGTAGTGCAATAATATACTGTGGATTGATGAGGACGATACTTGGAGAAAATTAATATCGATAATGAAACAATATTTAGTATTTTCTCATATTTAATACAAATAAGCATGACGACGTTTCGAAGTACTACCTCTTTAACAAATGCTGAATTAATACTATTAATATTAATTATCAGTAAGAATCAGTATTAATTCAGCCTTTGATAAAGAAGTAGTACTTCGAAACTTAGTCATTCGTATTTGTAATTACATATACGTTATTAATTCCAAAAACGTATTTGTATTAAACATGAGAAAATTCTAAATATTGTTTCATTATGAATATACTGTGGATATTATTGCAGATCACATTCTGAAGCCTGCTGTAGAAAGAATTATTTCATATTACGCTTTTTATTCAATTTAATGTATATTTGATGACTTTTTTTCAATCCCCCTTAGCCATAAAATATTAAATTACCTATTTAGATGATCGTATGAATTTCAACAACCAAAAGTTATAAATTACACTAAAATCATGAGTGGTGTTTCCAAATTTTTATTTCAAATTATAAACCTTGACGATAACTACTTAACAAAAAAGTAGAAGCAATTAACAAATAGCAGAAAAAACTTAGCTACTTCAATTTTATAGGAATAAGTATTCAACGAAATACAAAACGAACACTAATAAACTCATTTTTGTGTTCTTACAGATGGCCAATGACATCTTTCAATTCTTTGATACACCTTTTGTTATTTTTATTTTACTCATATTCTTCGTAGTTATAATCTGCTGTTATTGGTTGAAAAAGCAGAAAAATGAGGACGCAGATAAAATTCCTGGACCTTGTTCAATTCCTATCTTCGGAACCAGATGGATATTTTACTTTGGGTGTTATAAAATAAACAAATTTCATGAGTTCTATGATGATGCCTACAAAAGATACGGTCCAATTATGAGAGAATATTTTTTCAACATCCCCATGTACAGTATTTTTGAGAGGGCGGATATTGAAAAGGTGATGAAAGCTCCAAGCAAGTACCCTGTACGACCTCCAACAGCAGCGATAGTTGCATACAGATATTCCAGACCAGACAGGTACTCCAGTGCGGGAGTGGTTAATGAGCAAGGTACATATATATCATTGTATCATCCTATACAATTTATTTTCTGCTTGAAACTTTACAGCTCATGAATTATCCTGAACTAAAATATAATGGGGTAATGGTGAACTAACAGTAACGTAGTAGGAGCGGGTGAAACCCCCCTTTATTTCATTAAAGTATCGGTAAATGTAAGATTTTGAAAAATTGTAACCACCGAAAAAACCCACCCAAAATCTCTGACAGACCCTGTCCCCCATTTGAAAATTCTGGCTACACTACTGAGATTAGTTACATATTATACTACCAGTTTATTTTCTTTCGCTTTCATTTTCGAAAACAAAGTTTAATTTGCAAGAATGTTTGAAAACATTCTATTTCCTTCAGTTAAATGGAATTTCTCATTAAAAATAATATTTTCCGCAAATGCCTACCGTTTATTTTAACAAAGACAAAAATTTTTGATCAAGAGCTTTGAAATAGATCCTGTCAATTTAAAAAACAACAAAAAAAAACAAATACCATAATATTTGTGCTTCTCAGGTACGTACCACTTTGAATGCTTCATTTATTATAAATTAAGACTATTTTTTCAAATTTTTCGATGACCCTTCTATTAAAAACAATTAGGAATTGCTCGTTCTGTTCACTTCAATTCGATCTTACGTAAAGTAAAATATCTACTTATAACTATAAAGCAAAAGAACATATTATGTTGATTTACTATGATGAATTTTTGGGTTTAAATTACTCTTCGAAATTATGATTTTGAACTTATCGTTTTTATCGTAACTAGAACCATAAAATTTTTCTCCAAGTTTCAATGAGAAAACTTAAACATATTCAAACAATCCTCCTCTCTCCCCCAGAATGGTCTCTAGAAATCAAGGTGTTGAAAGAAACATTGTTCTAGCTGGTTGGCTTCAGCACTACACACTTGTTACGCTACTGTGTGAATATTCGATGAATATATATACTTAACACTAATTAGCTGTGGCGGGAATGATAATGGCCATGATAAAGGGAATCTGACAATAAAATATCAGATGTCTTAGACAATAATTCAGTTCTGATTAGACTGATCTATCTGGTAACACAGAACATAACCTAGTAATATCATGATTTTTCGAACATTAAAATGACAATACACACAGAAGATATAATAAGTCTTTTTTGTGACAATAACATTTCAAAGTTGACAGTTTTAAGTTTATGTCATAAATATGAAGTGTATAATCGAACGTTATGTTACTTTAACTTATGATACATCACTAATTTTGGTTCAATTCCGTAGTATTTTTAATTTAATTTTATCTTCAGGTTTAATGAACGTTATAACTACTTTAATATTTTTCTTGATATTTTATGCATGCAGGAACCCTTCTGAGTATGTTTACCATTATTAAATATCCAAATAATATTTTTATGATCGAATAATTTATAACGGATATAAGATTGAAATAAAACTTATGGGATGATATCAAATACAACAAAGTTGTCTTTAATATCATGAGGTTAATGAAAAATGGAAATATGAAAGACTGATGAAATATGTTGCGTTTGATGAAAGACTTTTCATTAAACGGAAATTTTTATTACCATTTCTTTTGGAAATGTTTTTGGAAAATAAAATCAATGAACATTCCAATTCTACAGAAAAAATGGCATAAATATGTTTATTTACTAATAGAAATACATAGAAATCTATTTAATGTAGGCACTTTTTCAATACGAAATTTTTATTGATGAATAAAATGTATGCTACGTATGTGTACCTATACGTATCGAAATTATAAAGATATAATTCAAGAAGAAAATTTTTAAATTCTTAATTTTCTGAAATAAAATTTATTCGCTTGAAAGTCTTGTTTAAATAGGATATATTTATGCATAATTCTGAATTTTCTGGTAGCTACATAATTCCAATTTTCAGGTGAAAAATGGCATAATCTCAGATTGTCCTTGACTTCAGAATTAACCAGTCCAAAGACCATTGCAAATTTTCACGCTGAAGTTAAGAATTTAGCAAGGGACTGGTGTAGAGAAATAAAATCTGCCAAATGCCATAGCGGAGCCGTCGATAACATTGCCAATCTTTTACTACCACTCTGTATAGAGACATCATGTGCCCTCATACTGGGAAGGCGATTAGGGTTCATGTGTCCAGAAAAATTACCAATGAAATTTCAGAAACTAGGAGAAGCCATCAAAAACTATTTTATTTGTTTAAGAGACACTCAGCATGCATCACCATTATGGAAGTACTTTGGATCAGCATCTTACCGAAAAATGATGAAATGTGAAGACCAGATATATGACACCGTGTTAAATATAATCAATGAAAGCAATGGTGAGAATAATATTGGGACTGTTTACAGTTCCATTATTAACTCAAATATTGATGAGAAGGAAAAAATTGCCGCAATCATTGATTTTATAATGGCTGGCATACAAACACTCAAAAACAGTTTGATATTTCTGCTCTACTTGGTTGCGAAAAATTCGAGTGTGCAGCGAAAAATCATCGAAAATCCAGGTTATGCAAAAGCTTGCATGAAGGAGTCGTTCCGATTGCTTCCGACAGCTACTCCTTTGGCAAGAATTTTAGAACAGGATATGAAACTGGCAGGTTACCAGATAAAATCTGGAAGTGTCGTGCTTTGCCATAATGGTATAGCTTGTAGAAATGAGGAAAATTTTGATTTTCCGTTATCTTTCATTCCCGAGAGATGGCTTGGTGAAAATGTCCACAAAACGTCTACCATTGGGACATTTATTGTAATTCCTTTTGGATCAGGCAAACGTATTTGCCCTGGGAAAAGATTCATAGAATTAGTTCTGCCTATTTTTTTAAAGAAGATTGTTACTAATTTCAAAATTGTCACGGACGATGTTCTAGATTTACAGCATGAATTTCTTCTTTCAGCAAAGGAACCTCTTTCTATGTTCTTCCACGATCGATAGTAGAAAAACGTGATTAGAGCGATAACATAATATTCAAAATGATTGAAACATAATAAAATTCTTACAATTTTGCTACAAACGAATTGGATAATTGGCGGCTGGATAAGACGTCTTACTTTGTTGTACCGCGTACACAGAGTTAGTTGGTAGAAATACAATTGAAACTTTGTGTCCTTCATTCTTTAAAGAAGTAGTCATGTCTCTTTATGTGCCAGCATATCAGGCAATCTGATTTTTAGAAGATGAATGAATACATGATTTTTAAGAGCTAAAACTTATATTTATGTAAATATTATAATTATTTGATAATATTTGATACTGAGATAATATATTGAGGAAATAAGGGAAATGCTGGAAATATTGATTTCATAGTCACTAGGAACGAAATTAATTTTTTAGTAGCATAGAGCTGAACATCAATGCCTAATCACGTTCGCCGAATTCTTAAACAAAGAAATTTTTTATGTTGCTTTTAACATCACAAAGGGAATTCAAAATGAATTTGAAGAGAAATTTCCAAATGGTAATTGACTAAGAGGGATAGAAAGTCGTACAGGAATTTTTTCAAATGTTATCATACTTCCACGTTATATTCCTTCGACAATTTGATATCCCACTTAAAAGTCTACATTATCGAGAACATTTATCACCAAGCTATCTTTCTTCGACAAACTGACTAATATACCTATAACTACAATTCAATTACAACTCCCGATTTTCTGCATTGCACATTTCTGCTTATATTGAAAAGAGCTTGTGTATTTTTATGTACAATTTTTGATTAGCTATTACTTTATAAATAATCAAATTCATGTATGTGGTTTTTTTCTAGATAATTGATTATATTGTAGTATATTGTGGTATATGAATTTGTTCAATGCTGAAATTTTTCAAATAATTGAAAATATAAATTCAAATATTTCAGTAACTATTCTGTTTTTATTTGGTCTGGCTATTTCAATAATATTTTGAGTTCGCATTCTGTTGATTACTTATGAATATATAACTTATTTTAGTTTTATATTTTCATCGGTATTCCCTCATTCTTATGAATTTATATACATACTTTCATATTTTATCGTGCGTTTTCAATAAAGTATTCACTGAAAGTTTTGCTATCTTTCTTCATATTATATTTATATATCATAAAACTGCTCATAATAATCTCCTCATTCCCATTACAAGCTCTTTCAATCCTGCCTCTATTCTAATGAACAATAAAAAATCTGAAAACTGCTCCAATAGAACGTCATCAATTTCTTCTCTTTCCAAAAAAGCATTCAACTTCATTACCAACAAACTTCATGAAAATAATGCAGAATTTATTTAAAAGTCTTTTTGAACTTATTTTCATATAATAATAATGCCTAATTCATCTCATAACCCCCTGAATCTGTAGATCAGGCAATCCCCCATAGTCTATAAAACATGCGTTTTACCATAAGACATAAATCGGGCGACGCCTCCACCTTCTGAAGAACAGAAGATGAAATAAAATGAATTTTAATCAATTCTAATTTCACAATTCCTCTATCTAAACATTTTATTTTCTCTAAAAACATGTTTAACATTATACAGTGGAATATAAAATCAATCATATCTAACATACTAAATTTAAAAAACAAAAATGAGAAATTTTCTCCAAGACATACTTTTGCTTTCAGAAACATGGTTACATCAAAACTACAACCATCATATTCCTGATTACTCTGCATTAAGACGGAGTAATCAGGCTATTATACCAATAATATACCAAGCCATATACCTCATCGAAGCGCACTCCTTTCAGTAAAGCCTCGTAATTTTCAGATTCTGACCGCGTAATCGAGAAGATCTGCAACTGGTAATAAGCGCCAAAAAGGATAACATTAACCTTCAAATCCGTGATAAGAAAACGTTCATTAGATCAAAATACAGTTAATGTTGTACTTCTATGGGTACCTAGCCACACAAGTAAAGGGTGTTTTTTTTAGAGGTATAGAACTTTAAGTTGGCATTACTGTTGAAGATGGCGACCAATTTTACAGCTGAGAAGTGATTTATTCTCAGTTTGGTTTGGCAATTCATCATGAATAGACTCACGCCTGAACAACGCTTGCAAATAGTGCAAAAACGAGATTGCCGTTGTTCCCGATTTTTATAAGCAAATTTTGTTTAGCGATGAACCGCACTTCTGATTGAAAGGCTACGCAACAAACAAAACTGCCGCATTTGGAGTGAAGATAATCCTCAAGTGTATGTCAAAACACCGTTACATACAGAAAAACTGACTGTTTGGTGCGCTTCATGGGCTGGTGGAATCATTGGTCCGTACTTCTTCAAAAACTATGATGGCCAAAACGTTACAGTCAATGGTGATCGGTATAGAGCCATGATTACTCACTTTTTCATTCCTGAATTGAACAATCATGATGTCCAGGAGCTGTGGTTTCAACAAGACGGCGCAACATGTCACACAGCTCGTGCCAAAATCGATTTATTGAAAGACTCGTTTGGTGACCGCCTAATTTCTCGTTTTGGACCTGTGAATTGGCCTCCAATATCTTGTGATTTAACACAACTAGACTACTTTATGTGGGGCTATGTAAAGTCATTGGTCTATGTGGATAAGCCACAAACGCTAAACCATTTGGAAGACAATATTCCGTGTTATTGCCTATGCGGCGACAAGTCACATCCTGCCACAGGATGCACCAATCGATATACTAGTCACAGCAAGGAAGAAGAAAAGACGACTGCGCATGCTCGGGACGCAACCTCAGGAGAAGACAACAAGATCTCGGCGCTAGTCGCCAAGCAGTCAACATGACTGTCATCAACAAACATTATTAGTGCCACGACCACCTTTACTACAGGCCATGAAATGAATATCCGACATACGTCGCAAGGTTGCCTAATATTGCCGCCTTTTCTTGTAGTGGTATACTAAAGCAAACAGGACGCTTCCCAAAACTTTCGCAATTAGAAGTTAAATAATTTGAGCTTTCGGTATAAATACTATATTTTTCAATAGTGTACAGTGTATTACAAGTGATGATGTTGATAATTTGTTGAAATCTCGACATCAAACACTAAAAAACGAAGTGTTTAGTTTGTTTACAAATTTCAGTGAAACGAAATCAATTTCGTGTTGTTCAAGACTTTCGTAGTTTTAAGTAGAATATTTTACGATTTCAGTTCTAATTCTCTATTCTTCAATTCTCTATAGTGTTATTTACGTGCTAGTGTTGATATTTTGTGGATAACCTAATATCAAATTATAAAAACGAAGTGTTTTGTGTGTACCGATTTAATCGAATCGAAGTTGTGTTGTGTTTCAGTACTTACGGATTACTTACAAATAATTTGTTTGTGAAATATAGTGCAGAGGATAAGTATTCCGTAGACGATTGAGTAAATTTCAAGCTTGGAATAGGTGAGTTTATTTATAGTAATAAGTATATTTTCTAACCTATTTATTACCGATAACCATCGAATAGACAGATCGCTATTCACAAATCTAACTAACAATAACATATTCTTTCAAAATCCAAACTTTCCTCAAAACAGAATTTTTGGAAGCTATGATTTTATTTATTATTGATAATATTTTAATTATTTGCAACGGGGAGGGCTGAATATACTTACAGAAAATGTCTTATTTCACATGTGTTCCATATTTGAAAAAATTATTAAAGGTATTTCTCTTGAACGTGCCTTTTTGTATAATATACACCAGAAAGCAATTTTGTGTAATCTCACTATTTTAAGAGTGTCATTGGATGAGTCCTTAAAGATTTTTGTTGTTGCTGTTTATGTGATGAAGACAATAAAAATATTCTGAACATGCTGTGTTCCATTTTTTCGAATATCTTATTGAATGATCAGACAAAAAAAATAATGGAGCCGGACACTAGAAAACTGAAACAAAAATAAACGAAGAAAGCTCAATACTTTCATGAAGTAGTTTGTTGGTTGCTCTAATCAAAAATATAATATTCATTTATACTAAGGTAAATAATTCAATTTGAGTAATTCCTACAGCGTTTCTTTCAAGGTTCCTATTCTCTCAAATAATTTAATAAATTTGGTTAGGCAACTTTTCATGTAAATAAATCCCACTGACTAATAGAGGTATTTTTTACGCAGTGGGGCTTTATCGAAAACATCGTTGTTTTCTTGCAATAATAAATGTTTTACAGTTTTCTGTTACAGAAATATGTGCTCAGAATACCCAATATAATATTCTATATATTATACATGCTAATAATATTCATTGTTTGTTCACAATATACAAAAATCGTTGAAATAATGCTTGAAAGCTTGGAACATACGACTAGGATAGTATACAACTAAGCACAATTTGGCAACACCGAGGGACTCGGCTCTTCATGGCCTGTATAAAGGGGGTCGTGTTAGTGCACTTTAATGTATTTAGTCGTAAATAGTTATGTTAAATAAAGTTGTTCATACTGAACAGAGTTTGGGTATACATCTTAATAAATCCCAACATTGGTGACCCCTGACGTGATCGAGGCAACGACCAACTATAGTACAGAGGTAAGGACAATTAGTGAAATCTTCTTATATTGGTCATTTTTATACTGAAATACAACACAAATTTTTTTTTAGAATTTGTATTTTACATCGACTTTAATAAGGTATTAAAGTTATTGTATCTTATTTGTCTTTGCTTTATTTTTCTGCTTCTTTATTTATTGAAATTCACTTCATATTGTTCAGAATATTTCTTATTTCACATATAAATAAGTAATATTTATTTATATGAGCATATATTATGTAGAAACATAAAAAACAACACTTGAATCAACTATAGTTATTCTACATAAACTTTTATTAAAAATATGAATAACGAAAACGATACCTGTCAATTGCACGTGTTTTATTAAAATTATTGTAACCAATTTGGCAAAACAGTACAAAACTTTGGTTTACTCAAGCCGTAAGTAAAGCCATATATACCAATGGGGTATCGGCGCCAGGTTTTCGAAACATTGTTCATTTCTCATATAGAAATTAGGGCTACGAACAAATTTATTAAATTGTTTTTCACTTGACTTTATATCATTAAAGACTTCAACGAATGGTCGAGTCAATATTAAGTTGTAGAAAAGCAGAATTCACGCTACACAGTAAATTCACTCAATGACCAATTGAAAAGATTTGACAATGTCCACCTCGATATAGTAGTTTCTCTTCCTTCTTCAGAAGATACAAGTTATTATTTGACAATGACAGATGAATTCATACAATGGTCAGAAGCTGCTCTAATTACAGATATCACAGCAGATACAATTGCGACAAAATTCTACGAGAATTGGATATCACGTATTAGAAAACCTTCACGATTCACAACGGATCAATGACGGCAGAGTTCAAAGGTAATCTCTCACAGCAATTAGCTCATCCACAGGGAATTCAAAAATAGGTACCACTCCTTACTATCCACAATCGAACGGCCTCATCGAAGAATTCCATAGTCCACTGAAATCAGTCTTAATATCGTCGAACATTGAACTACATTGCCAACCATATTAAATTTTCATAAAGTATACAGTGAGGTTAGTACGTTCCCCACATGTTATGCTAACTATGTGTGACACTGCTGGGGGAGTATGCGGCGACTAGTCACATCCTGCCACTGGATGCACCAACCGATAGACTAGTCACAGCAAGGAAGAAGAAAAGACGACTGCGCATGCTCGGGACGCAACCCCAGGAGAAGACAACAAGATCTCGTCGACTTCAACAAGAAGTCATCATGACTTCATCAACAAACATTATTAATGCACTTTAATGTATTTAATTGTAAATAGTTATGTTGAATAAAGTTGTTCATACTGAACAGAGTTTGGCTATACATCCTAAAGAATCCCAACACCTATATACGGCCACAAATGTTGGAAAAAGTCATCGAAAATTGGACGTCCAGATTGGACTACATCCGAGACAGGCGTGGCGGTCATATGCCGAAAATTATATTTAAAATGTAATGCCACAAGATTATCTTTCGAATAAAAAAAATTCTTGTCAATCGAATGATCCATCGTTGTTTTATTGCAATTTAAAGTTCTATACCTCTAAAAAAAACAACCGTTATATTAGAGAATCAGAGGGCAAATCTTCTGGCTAGGTTGGGTGCCTTAAACCCAGTTCCTCTGCAGTTTAAGGTAGACGTCTGTGAATTTTTGCAAATGTTTCGGAGGGCGATTTGGGAAAGATGAAAAGAGGAGTGATTGGAGTTTATACAAACCCTCTTTGTATCAAGAACTCGATCTAATTCCATGATAAAACTAAATTAATTTCATATTAACATAATATAGATCTTCAAAGAATATATATCACATCCTTTGACGTACAATTTGCTGTTCTCAAACTCATTTTCAAGAAATTCGTGTCAAAAATGAATGTTCTGCGTGAATGTGGAAAAAGAGGAAATCTCATTTTTTTTGTAGAAAACAACTCGCGTCAAGTTCATTGAATGATAACTTTCCATTTTATTTCTATACTACTCGTCAATTAGTTACTCATTTTCTCACAACATCGAAAATTAAATTATAATAATATAAGTAAAAGAAACTTACGTTGAAAACCTACACATTTTTCTATATAACAGCTTTTCTAACAAGTTTTCAACGTAAGTTTCTTTTACTTAATTTTAGTTTACCTGCATTAAATATAATTCTTAGAATAATTCTTTTATAATAATATAGATAAATACTTCACTAACATCATTCTCTTCCTGCATTTCCTTTCCCCATTATCATGTAAATTATGGATTCATAGTGTGTAATTTTAAAGAGCATCTGTACATGCTATACCTACTTTAATACTACCATTTTATTCCTCGCTTCGAGTCTTTATGAAACCCACCAAAAAAACTAATCCTGTGACTAACAAAATATTCAAGTCAATATTACAAACATCTTAACAGTTCCGCCTGGTATTGAAAATTAATTCAAGACCCGTCATGGCAGATTAGTCAGTTCATTTTGTAGATGGTTACGCAGCCAGGCAAATGGTTAAAGATCCAAGAAGACGAAGAAGTTCTGTGATGTCCTGTATGAAAACATTCGAAATTGACAAATTACTTGCCCTGGGCATAATAGCCTTTAGCTGCTGGCCCATAGAAATCGAATCAACAACAACAACAAATTGACAAATTGTAAACATCATATGATTTATGTGTTATGTAGAGATACAACCTAACTCCACTTAAGTGAAGTTAGGCTATGGATAGATAAGCAGTACTGTTTGATATACAGGTACAGTTACTATAGCGTAGATAGAGCATGAAATGTAAATAATAGCTCTAAATTTCTCCACAGAGGCGCTGGTTTTCCCAGGGACTATGAATATATATATTCTCAGGAAGTATTTATGAATGGATCGCGCCGAATTCAAAATGTAAACTTTTTCACTATATCTTGCTATTGTGGCGCCACCTTCATTTAACCCTTTTTGGCAGGCAATTTTACACAAAGAGAATTTTGACTTGTACCCTCATTGTCCAAACTTTGTTTTGTATCAACCTGACATCAGGTGTGTAATGTAAATTTACAGATCTCTGTATAAATCTATTGTCGATAAATTCATCAAAATGCATAATAACCAAAATTTAATTAAAATTATATAGCAAATATCAATGTTGACATTTTTTTGAATGAATATATGAAAAAAAACATAAAAATTATTACCATGTGGTTTCAAGTTGAAATTTGGCATTCTGGAACTATAACGATATTTCAGTTCTAAATTAATGTTGAAAATAAAAAGTTGATTAATTTTTGGTTACCTTAATTTTTTACGTATTCTATACCTAGTAATAACAGTAATTTTACTTAATTAAATAATCAATAATAGTAACATTCTTCATTTTCAGATATAATATTGCAAAAAATGGCTTCAGACACAAAAGGGTTACCTTCAGCAGAGTTGCCCGCTAAAGAGTTGTCTGCGGAAAAATTAGCCACTAAAGACTCTACAGTAAATGAGTCAACTACAGAATATTTGCCCAAAACTTATTTATCTACTGAAGAGTTGTCTACAAAAGAGTTAGCTATAGACGAGTTGCCACTAATTGACCTGCCTACTGAAGAGTATTCTTCAGATGAGTTATCCACAGAAGAGTTTCTCACAGAAAAGTTACCCACAGAAGAGTTACCCAAAAAAGGGTGCAAGAAAGATGATACTGATGAGCATATCCTATATATTAATCCTCCCCTAAAAGTACTGAGTGTCAATTTTAATCAAGATCACACCTGCTTTACTTGCTGCACAGAAGTTGGGCTTATAGTTTATAATTGTGAGCCACTAGGAGAACATGCACGTTTAATAAAAGATGATGTAGGAAGTATTTCTCAAGCTCAAATGATTTATCGATCAAATTTAATTGGAATGGTTTCAGGGGGCAGTAGACCTCTATATCCAGATAATGTCCTTCGTATTTTCTGTTTCAAAAATAACCGCATTGTACGGGAAATTTCCTGTAATTCTTCCATTATAGCATTTAGAATGAGGAAAGATATGATAGTGGTTGCTTCATTGAATCATATACATGTGTTTGCTTTCCCTGAACCTACTGAAGTTTTGTTTTCTCTGGAAACGCCAACAAATTCAAAGAGCCTACTGGAAGTAAGCCGTATGTTAAGTTGTGAGAAACAAGTTTTAATATTTCCAGGTCATAAAATTGGAAGTTTGAATATAGTTGATATACCAGATGCACTTGAGGCAGTAGAAAAGATATCACCCGAAGAACTTCTTCTCACTGAATCTCATCAGAGTGGGGACAAAACATTAGCATTTACTATACAATGTCATGAAAGTGAACTGTCTTGCATAGCTCTGAATCAACAAGGAACTAAAATAGCTACAACTTCAGCTCATGGTACATTGATAAGAGTCTGGGAAGTAGAGTCTAGATCTCAAATAGTTGAGTTGAGGCGAGGATCTGATGAAGCTACAATTTATTCAATGAGTTTCAGTTTGAATACGGAATATCTAAGTTGTGCTAGTGATAAAGGTACTTTGCACATATTTGCCATTGAGAAGCTAAATTTAAATAAGCGTCTAAATGTTCCAAATGCTTCAAATGTATTAGGGAAGTATGGTGAATCAATGTGGGCTTTTGCAAATATTACACTTCCACCAGAATGTGCTAGTATGGTTGGATTTGGAAAAAATAATACTGTTTTAGGTTTAGGAATGGATGGAACATTTCATAAATATAAATTCACAGAAGATGGAGAAATCACTCGTGAAATTTATGATATATATTTAAATTCAATAAACTTTAGAAAAGAGTATGAGTGTGCTATTGAATCGTGATATATTATCTGAGAATATATTGTTTTTGTCTGTATCATCAAGTTGCTACTTGTGAAATACTGTATTGAGTGATAATATTTTTTCAATACTGAAGCTTAAAAGGTGTACAGATTTTGAGAATATTTTCATACCTATTTACAAAGATTAAATGTGAAAAGTTAACACTTAATTTTATTTTTTTTTGTGATTTTTTAAAATTTGTATTTCTCAAATCTTGAGTAATAAAAATTCAACATGTATCTATTATATCCCCACATTAGTGCATACAAATTGAAATTTTTCTATTTGAAATCAAACAATTTTCTTGACAATTTACTAGTGTTAAAGTTTCCTTCAATTTTAATCTCAGTTCTCACTTTCAGTTATAAACGGAAAAAATTAGAATATACTTCATTTTTGCCTGCAATAAAAGTTAATCTTCCAGGTGGAGAGACTTTTTAATATTTCCACAAGTATTGTGACAAAAACAGTCAGCCTTTCTTTGTGCGAATTGTTAATAAGTCACGCTACATTTTACATTGTAATATGTAAATGTACATAATATGTATGTTTTTGATCTACTAATACAACATCGAATGTTTCTATAACCCTCGATGATGGTAATATTGATTCCAAATGTATTTACGTTGCTCTGCTGTGATATTTTGAATTATTTGAACATTTTTAGAATGGATGTCCTAGTATATTCCATTATATGTATACTGAAACACTTTGAGCTTTTTCTTCTTTTTTGGAATTAAAATTATGATTTTTATGTACAACATATATAGGGCGGTATAAGTTTTCATTCAAACTCGTTACTGTCTTATGATTCATGAACTCATATGATTCATACAAGTAGCCAGATAATCTTTATACATAAGAGTTACTTCATGGAAGTGCTATTTTTCTTTATTATAGTTACTTTGTAAAAAAACACTAAACAGCGCATACATAAATATTTATCTTGCACGATAGGAAAATACGCGTAAGCATCAGTAGTTCTGGAGCATTATTAAATCTATACCATCCGGCTACTGAGCCTTTATATATTAACATAAAATATGGTAGTACCTATTTGCTAAGCTATTGAAGAAATATGATTTAATGTCAACATCAGATTCCTAATACAGTAGGTAGGTTAGATGGGTATAATATGTTTGAATATAGCTTCTATTCTCTTTCTTTCTTATATATGTATTTCAACCAAGTAAGTTCATAAGACATTAATTCTACACTATACTAGCACTCGGGCACAACTTTTGAACTAGCAATATTTGTCATTCCTATTAGACATTTGATTCATATAGCAGACGTCATATTGACTTGTCTCATTGCTATAATAGTTCCTTGTTGAATCGTTGCCAATCAATTGTTACTATAGGATATTTCCTTCATTGCTGTATATAATATATACCTGTAATTTCATGTTAATTGGCATATCAACTGAAAAGAAAGGAACATGCTTTCTGGTACTCGATAGTAGACATATTATCGATGAATATGCATCATTTTATTCATTTTTTACTTCATTTCTTACTCAATAGTATCATTTATTGTCATAATGATTTATATTTTGATGACACAATGGGGAATACAATGCAATCAGTAGTTTATCTGTAAAGAAAGTATTATGAGCATATCCGAGTTATTTATAAACAAAGATTCAGAGGAAAATTTTTTTGGATTTTTATTGGTGTTATTAAATGAAACGCATTAAGTATATATGTTAACTCTTCTATTTTATCGAAAGTAATATAATGAAATATTCACATTGAATATATGAATCACTGTTTTTGATGTAAGAGGACAAAAGGTCACAAAAGACAGTTAAACTAGGAAAAATAGACTCGACTTCGTGTTGTTCATCATTAAATAGCAAAAGAATCAAATATCACTTTGAAGTTAATTTCAAGTGGCCTAGATGAACCAAATTCTGAAACCAATATGCAAGGATTATAGGGAGTGCCTTCTTAAAACAGGATTGTTTTAAATTGATTAGGAGTATCATATTCCTCCTAGTCCGGTTTCTTCTCTCATTGTATTTCATCGGTATCCATTTGTAATACCTATCAATCGCAGGTTTTTATGACGGTCTATTATAAATTACATATCTTTTCTCACCTTGGTATAGGTACCTGCAGTTTGTAAGATCGGTTTAAAAAATTCTTTATTTTTTCGAAGTCTTGAATAGACCTCCAACTATATTTTCCAACTGAATGTGAATTCGCGGCACCTATTTAATTTTTTCTATAAATTTTTAATTGAAGATTGTTTTCATTTGAATAATTTAGTTCAACTTTGAATTGAGAGTTTTTTTGATTAATTGTTCGGTTTTACCACCATTCGCTATGCTCAAGTATAACAAATATAATAATGCCAATTCCTTTACAGGTGTGGATTTTAATTCCGTTTTCATAGTTTATGAATTCATCTTTACCTACATTCATTTTGCATCCTAGACAGACTAGTCAAAATAATTCTTTTAGCAAATTGATGTTGATTTCCAGAAATGTTTAGTTCAAGATGAAAATGAGGAAACCCTCTGAATTCCAGTGTTCTAATGCAACTATAAATAATTTTTGAGTCCAATCCAATGTCTCAATTAAAAACAACTGAATTCAAATTTTTAGAAACGAGAGTCTTATTTCTTTATCGTAGTATCATAAACCCTGCTCGTAATTAACGAACTAGAGAAGTACTTGATTGTTTTTATTTTTGAGTTAATAGTATTAAATGAAGAAGATTTTGCACACACTGCCAAAAATTTATTTTATTATTACTATATACATACATCTAATGAACACTTTGTTTCGTTGTTGAAACTTAGCAATGAATAATTAGTAAGAATTTATCAAAATTGCATATTCCTAATATACAGGGCCCATTTTTCAGGCTATCATGTATACCATAACGTTTTCTTCTCTTCTTGTTAGGATATTGGTCTCATTAAAATTCATTTGAGCTTTATTTCAGGTAAAAGATACCGTTGGAAAAATAAAAATTCAAAAGTAATGCATTAACACATTGGAAAGTGTCAATAGAGAAAAACACAATATTTTAACACAAATGCGTACAATAGTAATAAATTAGGTTTTTTATGAACCACTATTATGTCCGTATAATATAATAAATTACGTCTATAATGTGCGTATTTGTGAAAAATGTTGGGCTCTGATCAAATCTTTCTACAGAACTACTTCTAAATTATCGTTATAGCCGAAACTAACAGAAACGGCAGTGAAATTGCTTAAACTAACATTCAACTATCGGTTTTCTAATATTTTAAAACAGTTTCCATTGCCTTCGCCTCTATTCAGAGGTCTACAACCATTAATCCTTTCTTCAAATCCGATTTGTTCACTGTACCTATATCGAATAAAATACGTTTCTGAGAGGTGTTTTGATATTTCGATCAACTATCACATTGTTAATTAATCATTCTCTTAGATTTAAATGCGTCTTTATTTTGGCTGTGGTGTAAGTGATCTCAAATAAGCACTAGATGTGGTTGGCAGTGCTAAAGAAGGAGGTAGACTGGTTGCAGCAATTGAATGATCGAGTCTTTTAGTTTCATGTTCCAGTAAAAGAGAGTCGAGGGCGGGATCTTGTGAAACGGTTTTTAAACTGTCTCCCAAAGCTTGTCGTAATTGCGCCATCTCTCTGCCTGCTTGCGTACTTCGTAAAACGTACTGTTGTCTCCTTTTTATTTCTTGGTTCAGTTGATCTCTCAATAGACCCACCTGAAATTAATAAGTAAGTTATCATACGCACTGCCTTTATCTTTATTGAAGAAATGAAGGTCTACAACCTCAAGAGTAATAATATTAATTGCATGTGAATATTGTTATTACTCTTGATAATCGGCTTACCACTTGAAGCATATGTTGAATTGTCAATACACTCAGTGAAACTTACGAAAAGTGTATTGATTTTAATTTATCCTTCAACATAATGAAACATAGTGAAACACTAAGGATAAGTGAAACCTCTGCGTCACGTATCTAAATAAAAGGTACATCTATATAGTATGAGAAAGTAGAAAACGAGCGTAAGTGACTTAAAACCGTCCACAATTTGTGAACGGAGGAGAAGTCGTTACTGTCAATTCCTTAAATTAACCTAAACCAAACTCAGAGAAAATGGAAACCCATAAAATTGAAAATTCCCTGCGACAAATGAGGAGTTACATCCGTGGGAATACGTTTACCAAACAAGAACTTTAAACACTTCTGTAAACGTTATGTTTTTCAGACCGACTTTCACAACGATGTATGGAGGAGAACCCAAGTAGAACATAAATAGAATGAACTCAAAGCCACCTCAAAAGCCGTTTTTTCGACTCACATGAATTTAATTCAAAAAATGGAGTTACTCCTTGAAACAATTGTCAAGCGATATTTCAAGCAATTTAGAGATCTGGGAATCATGAAACAATTTTACCAAATGAATTATAAAGATTACTATTTTTCATAATTTATGGATATAGAAGTTAAGCGGTGGGGATTATCCTAGCTTCTGACTAGTAGCAGCACAAAGAGCATACCTGATTCTCTAGCCGAGCAACTTGTTGTCTATGGCTCTGCTCTCTAGCTTCAAGCAATCTCTCGGCTTGTAACTGAGCGGCCCTGTATCTCTCAATTTCAGCTCTGTCGAATTTTCCATCTAAACTCGATCTTTGCAAGCTTCTCAATCTGCTCAGTTCTAGTTCCTTTTCGGTGAGTTCAGATTCTAATCTTGAAATCTTCATACGTAGCTCCCTGTTTTCCACCTCATATTTGCTTTTATCGGTTTCGGAAAAATGACTATCCATTTGGTATTTCTCCGGATGTTCGTAAGTTTTGGTTCGGGAGGTGGTTGCTAACGCTTTCGCTGTTGATCTTTCCAAGTTTCTGTTATCATTCTCCAGATGACGTAGCTGGAAAAGAGACAACTCATGATAGTATAGTAAAACATTATTAGATATAATTGATGAGTTCGGTCGTTACCATATACCAAAGTAAAAAACGAACGATTTTATTGTTACTATTATCACAAACTTTAGGAAATAGTTTCTACTGGAATTACAGTTCAATTAATAATAATAATATATTACGATGTTATAACATCAATACAATGAACAATTTCAATTATATTTGTTGAGAACTTGAGTGTTTTAAATACTGATGGGCAAAAACACCACATGTTGTCTTTTCGAGGTTCTCAACCATCTCCACATGTGGTCGAGAACTCAAAAAAACGTGCTAATCACTCATTTCTTCTTCAATCTGGCATCTTATATTAATTTAAGAGACGCTTTAAATATTGTTAACTTGATACACTGCTGCGTAACACTCGAATTCTCGACAATATTTTAATTGATTTCAGCGATCAAAAACTTATACTACAATATAAGCAAAAGTACAAACTTCGGAAAGAAGAACCAGCAGGAAAATATTTCTACTTAACTCTCGAGATGTATCTCAAGAACATACATATACATGTGGTGTACACCAATAGAAGTATTACAGGATTTGTTACAATTTATTACGAATATTTCGTTTCCTAAACGGAATATTCTGTTTGAGCTCATCTATTTCATATTTGTTACCCAATCGAAATGTTGATTGAAGATAGCCTATTTTATTAATATGCATTTTCAAGCGAGTCAAGTTTTACCTTAGAGTTTAAGCTGTCAACTTTAACCCTTAGCTCGTTTCTCTCCTTCTGGACACTCTGGAGTTGCCTATGAAGCTCTTCCTCTTCTTTGCCACTAAGAGAAGTTTCTGTTGGCCATTGAGTTAAGCGAAGTTGAGATTCCAACCCTGATCTCAAAACTTCATTGTTCGCAAGATCTTGGTTTAACCTGGATACTTGATCTTGAAGAATTTGATTATTTCTTCTCAACTCGGCCAAGTTCTGTTGTGTTACTTCGAAACGTTCATTCAGAATACGCCTCTCGTTTTCGCTGTTGGACAATGCTTTTTGTAGCTGAAAAAGCGTAAAAGAGAATATCAGTATCTCCAATAGACTAGAAACTAAAAAAAAACTTCATAAGCATTCATCATCAATAAGGAAATAAGTGCATCTACTTGAAATTAAACGCGTTTTTGTAAGTAGTATCCTTGACATTAAGTACGCATAAATACTGTTAATATGAAGTGTGTCTTTCAAATTTAAGTTTCTAAAGTCACACAAGTTGTTGGTCAAAGATCTTTTTGCAATGTTTTTCCAAATTTCGAATATGGTATTGAATTGCTAGGGTGGTGGTACTAGGTAAATGTACCATACAGAAGGTCTGCATGAGAATCTAGGTAAGCGATCCGCCATAATTCAACAATTATTGTAGAAGAGCGATTGTAGATTACCCCCTCTAGTGGTGGTACTGATAAAATTAAAATCATACATCTCTAACCAACTCTGATAGAGGAAGACAATAGCAAGGCCTAGACGATTTGTGTCGTAAGGAACGAATTCCTAGAACGGTTTCCCTCATGGTATATAAATCTTTAATATAGGTTTTATGGAAATAGATCATAATTTATCACACTCATAGGAGTTAAGCTTTGAGGTAACTCAATGAAAAAACTGGATAAGATGGAAAACTACGGACGAAATTGGCCATGGGGAAACATTCTGAAGGAAACATCGAAATGCCGGAAAGAGCTCGAAGCGAATTCCAATCCTAGAATAAAAGCATTGGGACTTTTGAAACTTGCCAGTTTAAGAGATAATATGAGAACTGACGAACAAAAACTTGTTTAGTTTCATACAGTTTTGATACAATTGTATGAATATTCACCTGTTTCAATTTTTCAGTTCCTGTTTGCGAGCTAGTTGACGTCTCAAGTAGATCACGTTGTAGTTTTTGTATTTCGCTCCTCATTTCTGATTCGCCATTAGCCGCTTTCTCCAACGACAAGTTCAGCTGATCTATGGTCGACTTCAATGATAGGCACCGTTCTTCTAAACTCGCCACAGTTCTACTTTGTAAATCACTTTTTTCTTGCTGTTTCTATGAGAGAACGATATTCGATACACATAAATTTAATCAATTATACTCATTTGTACTTACTTGGATAGCAGCGTCTTTTTCCTGCAGCATCATTTGCAATCTTTGCAAATCTCCGTCGGCAGACATTCTTTGCAATTCTAACTTTGTCGAACGATTTTCTACTCTTGTTAGTTCATCCTGTATGGCTCTTTTCTCCGCTTCCAATCGAGAAAATGCAATTTTCATTTTCTCCAATTTTTCCTGAATGAATAGGACCAAACAGAGCAATATATTACTAATCGAACTCAACGAATTTATTATCAAACATTTAATACCTGGGAACACCAGTTTTGAACAATTTAACTACCTTGAAATGATTATCAAGACCGAGAACAAATTTGAAAGAGTAGATTGTTAATTAATTTCGGATCATTCTGAAGATTTACTATTTTCAGTAATCACAGAAATGTAGAGACTTTATATATTACAAAGTGATGAGGATTCGTACGATGAAATAATCATTAGTCAAGTAATGAGCGGTGTTTCGGAAGTTTTATATCTTCATAGGATATTTACTTTTCGATTCGAGTATGCACTTTTCTTTATGGATATTCCGCCACTGTTATTGAGCTGCTCGTTCTCTGGCGACTTCAAATAATCACCAGGTATCGACAACTATCAAAAGTAATTTAAGAAGAAAAAGTACTATTTATTGTTCTATTGTTGCGACATTGCTGTCTATTTCTAGTTCTTCAGATTTTTCAACCAAGATATCTTTTTTGATCATTTCAGAGTCTTTCCTCAATTTTTTTTTGCATGAGTTGAAGAAAATGGTATTTATTCTTTCAAAATATGTGAATAAGGTTTGTCTATTTTTGGGATTAATCACTAACTCTTGTTCTTTTTTCATTTAAAAAATCCCCATGAATGATATGTTCAAATTGTACAATCACATTTTGAAGGCATACAATAAGTCAAATTAGATGACTGATATGAGTATAACAGATATATATCTAAAGTTGACTGAATGTTCACTGATCTCTTGGTGAAACATTGTTTAATATATCAAATAAAAAACACTTGTCTAGGTTTCCCAAAATTTATAATAAATAAATGCTTGACAATTGTTTCGGGTTGTTACACCATTTTCAAAATTTATACTGAACAACATTTTTTGACCAACATTCTTATACATCGTTTCCTGCAATAGACTTAAGGCTGATATCGATGTCTCGGAAGTACAAGGATAGGTCAATATACAGGTAGAAGTATTAAATTAAATCTAAGAATTACAGAATAACAAAAAAGTCTTAAATTAGGAAATTCAGGAAAGTAACAATGATGACAAACTGAAGATAAGTTGATCATTAAAATTGGTTATTTCTTTCGGTGTGAATCAGAAATTTCCACTTGTTCAAGAAGATCCAGAGTTTTATACTTCATCTGTGGGTGCAGCAAATTCACTGACTTTGAACCTATGAAATGGTTATGGTGAATACAATGTGTTGAATACATGTGGCACAATAACCATTTCATAGAATCACTCAGAGAATCTGAGAACTTCATCTGTTGGTGCACCCACAGATGAAGACTAACCCACAGACTCAGAGTAAAACTCTGGATCTGCTTGAACAAGTGGAATTTTCTGATTCACACTGAAAGAAAAAACCAATATTAAATGATCAACTTACCTTCAGTTTATCACCATTTGTTACTTTCCTCAATTTCCTTATTCAAGACTTTATTTGTTATTCGGTAATTCTTCAATTTAATTTAATACTTCTACCTGTATATTGACCTGTCACTGTACTTCCGAAACAAGTATAGGTATATAAGAATGTTGGTCAAAAAATGTTGTTCAGCCTAACTTTTGAAAATGGGGCAACACCCCGAAACAATTGTCAAGTATTTATTCATTATAAATTTTGAGAAACCTAGTGAAGTGTTTTTTATTTAATATAATAAATATATATCTGTATAATAGAGTCCACATTGGAATATTTTAAGCATTTTTTTGACTCATATTATGTGAATATACTCAATTTGTTGCGGAATTGTTATATATTATCGGTTGCTCATTAGGACTGTAGTTCACAGCTCTTTTCACTTACTGACTCAAAGTTTTCAAGATATTGTTTTTGGCTAAATCTTTTCTAATAACATGAAGTTATTTTTTTGTTTCAATTTTGAAGATTTTATATTTTTCAGTTAAAACAGTGTACATTTTACCCTAGTGTTTCATATTACATATATCTGTTATTTACCTCACACTGTTGTTTTTCCGCAGTTCCACTTCCTATAGAAAGTTCTAAAGACACCAACTTATCACGCATCTTTTGATTTTCTGCATTTTTCTTGTTCAAAGCTTCAGCCTGAAAAATATTTATGTTAACGATGGAAGTTGATGGATTGTTTTCTATTTTCACCTGTGATTGGAATTCCACAGTTTTTTGGCCAAGTTTTGCCTCCAGGCTTCCTTTCTCTTCCTGAAGAGTTCTCAAGTTTTGCATGACTTTGCTGAGCTTATTATCACCCTTAGATTGAGTATCGCTCACTTCTTTTAACTGTTTTTTAATGGTTTCTACTTGATTCTTGTAGTCTTCCTGAAATTGAGGAGTAAGAAAACTAAAGCAATGAACGAAACATTACAAATAAAAGTACTATAATATTTAGAAACAGAAGAAGATTATACATTGCAAGAAAGTGTCTGCTTACATGTTCAAAATGACAAACACTACCTAAAGTAAACAGTATGAGCTAAAAATTAGTTGATCATATTGACAGTATCTGAAAATGTACACAACAGTATTAAATAAGAGTTACCTTTTCTCTTTCAATATGAGCCACTTGTTGCATCAGGTTACGGACACCTTTTCGTACTACTTCTGGATCTACATCGACTATACCGTCTCGAGCATCTTCATGGGCTAGAAAAAATGTACCGTTGATTACATATCGATTCACTGAAGAAAATTGTCAATCTGTTTACTTTCCTATACACAGGAAAAGTGATATCTTTCACAACCCTAGCTCAGAAAAATTTGATATCCCAAAATCAAAGTGTCAGTATGCAAAATGACTGTTTGCTTTCACTTATAATTTGGGGCATGTACATGAATAATAATAGAAACAAAGTCAACTGTAACCGCTACAGAATCCTTTATTAATATTCCGAATATACTTAAGAAGTTCAAATTGAATCTTCTTCTCAAAGGATCCCATCATTATTATGTCTAGAAAACTATTTCTATTTGAGAGTTACTTAAATTGATTTAGCTATTCTATATTACTTACATCTCGCAGGGCTCCATCTTCGAGATGGGCTCATCAGTCTGTAAGGCATATTTACTGTACCATCTAACTGCACCCCAGCAATTCTTCTAAGAGTTAACACTACACTGCTCAGTTTCTGTTCGACATCCCGTTTGTTGGATTCGAGTTGTCCAAGCTGAGCTTCCAGCGCTCTGACTTTGCCTTCCGAACCTCCTAATTTTGCCTGCATAAATACAAAATATGTAGGTAAATTGTGCGATCACAATTTCTGAACTAATGGAATATCGTAATGCTTTTTATCAGGAGCACCCAACATTACAATCTTCAGAGGTTTTTTTTAAAACACACCTTGGGTATGTTGTAAAGCTATATATTTAATCATGTTTATTTCTCATATCGATGTAGTTTTGCCATTTTGACTTACAAAAAGCAATCAGTACTCAATCAGTAATAAATAAAACGAATTGGTTTGGATTTTTTGAGTTTTCAGTCTTCGCTGGTAAAAAAATCGAACCTTATTACAAAGAAAATATTTAAATTGCGATCAGTTATGCGAAAATTATGAAAGTTCTCACTACTTAGTTGTCGAATACTACTTATAATGAGACAATTTCATGTTTACTCATTAGAAATTTTATAATTGAAAACACCAGAACAATAACCTTGAAGGCTTCTTGGTACTCAATTTTAAAAACTTCTTATAAACTGGAAACATTCTGGTAGCGAGTACCCGGAGGGAAATCATGCAAGGTTCTGTTCTTGGTCATCACTTTCTTTGCTTCTAATGAAATATTTGAGAAGCATATTCCATAGCGAGAAGTCCGACGTGTCTTAGTACCCAAATTTCCGCACTTCATATGCAGAGAAAATTTTGAGAAGCGAATATTAGAGTGATTTAATAATTATTTCATAATCTTCCATTATTCTGGATTTTTTTCACTAGCTCCCTAATAAGGGATTTTATTAACTTACCTTTAGTTCTTGTATTTGTTGTGTGGCATCAACGAGACAGACTTCGAGATTGTGCTTCTGATCCTCCAATCTCTTCTCCCTAGCTCTGCTATCTTCCAAGTGAATCAGCAGGTCTTGTTCCCTAGCGTGCCATTGTTCTTCGTGATGGCCGCTGTGAGCTATGGTACGATTCAATTCTTGCCTGCAATGTTCCAAATTGCGTTCCAGTTCGGAAATCTAAAAATTGGAAAGTCCAAATGGTTCAAATCGTGCGAGTGTTATTTTATGTCCGATGTTACCTGCTTCCGTAGCTGATGTACCTCTTGGTGAGATCTTTCACGTTCCTCAATTTCATTCAATAATCGCGCTTGAAGTTCTTTCTCTTCGGCTTGTTGTTGACTGCCTGTACTCTGCGCTTTTTGTATTTCTTGCTGCAGTCCCTGAATGTTATGCTCGGACTGAGACAGATCTTTTTCCAAGTCTCTGACTTGATTTTGGAAACGGTTCCTCTCATTTTCAATGGAAAGTTTCATTTCCTCCAGACCTGAAATTACAATTTTCCCTCAGAATTATTATTCAAAGTAGGTTTGGCGGTCGTGGTCTTACTGGAAATTTTCAAAGAATATTCTTCGAGTTGTCTGGCTTGGTCGCGTTTTTCGCCTTCAGTTTTTTTGATATGATCGCGAAGTTCTTTGTTGGTCGAGTGGTATTTTTCCTTTTCAAAGTTACTATCAGTCAACTGACGACGAATATCGATCAATTCTTTCCGTAGGCTTTCTGATTGATTTTCCACTTCTTTTAATTTCCTTATGTTTTCGTGTAGTTGGTCAGAAACAGTACCGTATTTACTTTCCGTCAGGTTCAGTTGTACTTTCAGGCTTTCGATCTTAAAAATGAGACAACTATACTTATCGAATTCTTATAAAGAAATAACATTTTATCATGAAACTAAAATCGAAAAGCATAAAAATGAATACGAATAATTTGTGTTTGTATTTAGAGTATCTGTTTGAAGAAAAAGGGTCGTATGAACAATGATTGCGTGATTTTACCTCTCCTAGAGCTGTTTCCCTTTCATTTTTAACTTCTTCAATGCGGTGCTCTAATTTAATTCTCTCCTCTTCAGCTCTTGCTTTCGCTTCTTCCAGTCTGGTCTTACATTTATTTAATTCCTCCTTGAGTTGATTAATATTTCCTCTGTCTTGTTCGAAACGTCCATTAGCTTCCCTTCTAAATCTTTCGAGGGTTTCTTTCTCGCCTTCTAGCTCTCTTCGAACTCCCTCATAACGATCGTGGAGTGCTTGGTGATCATGATGAGCTGAAATATTAAAAGCACGAATTAATTATTTCTATTATAAAAGCCTAACGTTAGACTACTAGAGAAAGATAACGATTGTTACGAATATTATTCCGAACAAATAACTGTTTCAATAAGTATAATACAATTCCAAAATACTTGAAAAATTTCACACAAATGATTTAATTCTCCCGAATATATTTCGGCTGCTCTGATGATACGTTCGTTACATTTTATAGTTATTTTTTCAATATGAAGTTTGAAAAAATAAAATGATTAAAATTGAAAAATAGTGATATTAATTTTGTGAAAGTCTATATTCAAAAACAAATTTTCACAGTTTAAATAACAATTCAATACGAACAATATTCCGTCGATCATAGTGCCTTATTATTACAATTAAGTATAATTTTTACGGTATTAAGATTAAATCTATTTGTTGCGGTTAAACCCTTAACACATAAAACGATTCTTGGGACAACCAACCCCCTCGTGATTTATTCACAACGATCACCTGCAGTTTGATATATCGCTGTCATATATTTATCATCAATTGATCAATATATTTCTAATTGAAAATATATTAATTTAGTAATGTAATTTTATAATGAAAACCTAGTTTATTAATTTAGAAACTACGATATATTGCGCAAAAAATTCGTTTACACCCTCGAAAATTAAGAAAAAGTATGCGTTAATTTCAAAAATGACGATATGTCAATATTCATAAAAATTATTATTATATTGATAAAAATTAATAAACATTTATTTTAATATCTAGGATGCCTAAAAATCCATGGTTCCATTCAAATAAAATACAAATGAAGTTCGATATCGAATATTGCTTATATTATACATTGCAATATTCAATATAGTTAGTTTCTTCAACAACTTCATAATTCAAATATTTCCAAAAATTATTTTAATAAACACAAAGCACTTCTCCAGTTTCAATATACTTGCAAAAAAAATTTATAATCTTCCGACAAATCTATGAAAATTAAAAGCTAAAACAATATAGATAACAATAAGTACTTACGTTGCGTTAAAAAATAAGTGCAAATTTATGTTAATAATTAATGAATAAAAAAATTATCAATGAATACACAACAAATACAAATAATTATGAAAAAAATGTAATGGCATTGTAAAATTTTCATTTCATTATTGACAGCGTATTTTTCTTCTGAAATAAATTCCTCGCGTATTATTTTATCTGAAAAACAAATAGACAATCTAATCTAACGAATGTGTCTTGATTCGAAATCTGTGTTTGGTTAGACACTCAGCACATGCAAATACAAAATAATCATTGAATACCTCGAAACAGTCGTTAGTCGATTAAAAGATAACACAATAGAGAAAAACAAATTAAAACGCCGGACGGAGTAATTTCTCCGGTCGTACTAATGGACATATCTGCATAATGAAAAACTTATCTGAAAGTAAATATTTATATATAGAAAACACCTCACCGCGAAAACCTAATATGATATCATACTTTATTTCTATTTCAACGATTGAAATCAAGCGGTGGATATTAAAGTTATAAATATCACATAATGCCGACGAGGAAATGAACCATGTAGTTTCATTCATCGAATTCTATGCGACATTAAAGGTCGATGGCTAAAAAAAATTTATCACCGTTAGATGAATGAAATGTTCCAAAAATATATACCCAACTGAATCTCATGTATCAATTGAAAACATTTTCACAATTTGCAGCCTTCTAAATAAAAACTGCCACGTGAATGATAATGTGAAATATCAAATTAAATTCTTTATTGAAATACAGCCCTGAATTTGAACTCTCTCAATGAAAAGGATGATTAAGTAAAGACTTGTTAATCTGAAAATATTTATTAATATATTGAATTATTTCACTGAAAATACTCATAATTTATCAGGAAATAAGTAATTCCGACGTTTCTTGACTAATTCGTACTTCAGCAATACATTTTTATGAAGTGAAAAATATACGATAACAAATAAAGGGTGTTTTTTTTAGAGGTATAGAATTTTAAGTTGGCATTACTGTTGAAGATGGCGACCGATTCAACAGCGCAGAACTGATTTATTCTCAGTTTGGTTTGGCAATTCATCATGAATAGACTCACGCCTGAAGAACGCTTGCAAATATATTTGCAATTTTATTTTGAAAATAATGGTTCTGTGCGGAATACGTATCGCGCACTAAGTCCATTTTATCGTCCACAAAATCGTCCATCAGAGCAGTTAATTCTATTAGCTATGGAACTTTTTCGCACCACGTTTACTCTTATTGATAACTCGCATCCCCAGAGACGCCGTACAGTAGAAGCTATTGCTACTGTAGAGCGTAGCATTGGGGAAGACCCGAAAAAGTCCATCCGCCATCGAGCACAGGAATTGGATCTGTGTCCATCCACTTTATGGAAGATTTTGCGGAAGGATCTTGGTTTGCGCGCTTACAAAATCCAACTTGTGCAAGAATTGAAGCTAAACGATCATCAAGCAAGGCGTAGATTCGTCGAATGGGCCCAAAACGTGATTGCCGTTGTTCCCGATTTTCTGTTTAGCGATGAAGCACACTTCTGGTTGAATGGCTACGCCAACAAACAAAACTGCCGCATTTGGAGTGAAGATAATTCTCAAGTGTATGTCCAAACACCATTACATCTAGAAAAACTGACTGTTTGGTGCGCTTTATGGGCTGGTGGAATCATTCGTCCGTACTTCTTCAAAAATGATGATGACCAAAATGTTACAGTCAATGGTGATCGATATAAAGCCATGATTACTAACTTTTTCATTCCTGAATTGAACAACCATGATGTCCAGGAGCTGTGGTTTCAACAACACGGCGCAACATGTCACACAGCTCGTGCCACAATCGATTTATTGAAAGACACGTTTGGTGACCTCCTAATTTCACGTTATAGGCCTGTGAATTGGCCTCCAAGATCTTGTGATTTAACACCGCTAGACTACTTTCTGTGAGACTATGTAAAGTCATTTGTCTATGCGGATAAGCCACAAACGCTTGACCGTTTGAAAGACAATATTCGCCGTGTTATTGCCGATATACGGCCACAAATGTTGTAAAAAGTTATCGAAAATTGGACGTCCAGATTGGACTATATCCGAGCCAGTCGTGGCGGTCATATGCCAGAAATCATATTAAAAATGTAATGCCACAAGGTTATTTTTCGAATAAAATATTCTTGTCAATCGATAGTTAAGTTCTATACCTCTAAAAAAACACCCTATATAAGGCTTTTTATTTCACGACAGAATAGCCCCAAATGTATAATTATATGTTTAATCACATATATGTTTATAGATAACATATATATGTTACCCCAGATAACTTTTCATTTTTCCTAATAAATTTCTTTTTACATTCAAAAAGCTTTTTCTGAGTATAATAGCCAATGTCAAAACCATAGGTGAAATTCCACAAGAATTTGTTATTTCACTTGACACATATTTCGGGATAGTAACAAGGGTTGGGGGTAACAATATGCGAGACTAAGATACCTTCCCACCCTCTCTTAGCAGCGGGTGTGGTTGAAAAATAAAACAGTGTTATTCATAACATTTTTCATAATATGCTATGAAAAATGAAACACAGTGAAATAAGATTCTAAAAACACAAAATTTCAAAATTCACAACAAGCAAATGAAATTGATTGATAAATGAACAAAAAAATATAAAATTAAAATATTACAAAAATAATGGAGATGAACCATTGCAAAAAAATCGGAATAAATAAAAATTTTCAAACATACCCACATATTTTCAAAAGTACTTCTCAAATACTTCTCAGATTATTTTATTTTTGGCAATAACAATATTTGATTTTCTTCTTGCTTTGACGTTTCAATTCAAAAAGCTTGGTATCTTAAAACCTAGCGTGGAAAGCAAGTGGAAAAGCGTGATAATCATGCCCAAATTGTAGCGTCTGACCAACCTAATGGTAATCCATCTTCAAGACCGGGAAAAATCAATGTTGTGATTTTTTGTCAAGAGTTTTCAATTGTGAAGATTTTGTTTTTTTTTTCTTCTTTTCAAACGATTCAACATTATCCTATGAAATGTTATCCAAGAGGTTAATTGATATTTCTACTATACAAATAGGAAAAAATGACAAATTTTTTCGACGTCAAAATGGCCAATATTTTCCAATACTTAAATGTGCATTCCCATCCCTCCATTGAAATAAATTGTTCAGAAAAAGTGGGCCAAAAAAGTATTAAGACATTAGTTTGAATGAAGCTTACCAATAAGAAGAGCTTGTTGTTTATCATTTTCAGCTCGCAACATAAGTTCTTCATGTTGTTGACACAAATTGTCGATATGGTTCTGCAGATTGTCAACCCTGTCCAACAACCTCTGAATTTCAGCATCTTTCTCGTTACCTAGTTGTTGCAAAGATTGCTGCAGACGTTTCTCCAAATTCCTCTTTATTTTATCTCTGAAGACAGATTGAGTAAATATAAGAAAGTGAATACTAATAGTCATTAGAAAAATTTTAATTGATGAAAAGAATGTTATAGTAGAGCAAGCTTTTGTCAACGTGTACGATGTGATGTCTCCATTATTCTTCAAGGGCAAATGTAGGAGAAATATTGAAATGGATGCCACACCTGATGGAAGTGCAATGCAACTGTTGAGTACTACAAGGAACTCGTCAGTTGCTTCATGTCCATCGAAGTGAGACAACGATTTCATTTTCCAAACACATTTGTATGACTCTAAATGAATAACCGTCATGTAATGAATACTTTACATTCTATCTACAGAAATCAATAGAACACATCTCTCAGATTATAGATACACCAAGCACCGAACTTTCACACGTCTAACGGTAGGTATCTACTAAATTGCAACGTCAATTTGACAAATGTCATATATGATGTTTTCAAATGTCAATAGGTTGCGTTAGTAGTACGCTCGTGATTCTTTCCGTATTTCAGGCTTCGATTCGGCGATCTTTGTAAGGAAATTTTCTTATGTATAAGCATATCCATACATACATATGAATACATGTATGAACACAAACACGTACATGTATACAAATAGTTTTTGTGCACATGTGAAATGAAATGACACTGAATGAAATATTTAAGAAAATGAATACTAAAACATCAATTCGAAAAATTTAAATCAATCAAAAGAATGTTATAGTAGAGCTAGCTATGTGAACGTGTGCATCCATAATTCTTCAAGAGATAAATCTTAGAGAAATATTGAAATCGAAATCATTTCAAACTATAAATACAATATCAAGCTCGAGAAACAGAATTACTACAGGCCATAATAAATAAAATTCAAGCCTCGAGCATAAAATAAAAATCATAAAGGTGTCATAAACTGAATGAAATCTCAGGAGATTAATGAAGAGTATCAATAGAGACTCAAGATGACTTAAGAAGGAAAAGGAGATGTGAAGAAATTGTTTTATATAAAACCTTCATAGCCATGAGTTTTAAAAACTAACCTTTCTTCGGTCAGTTTTTTTATATTGTCTTCGTTTTGTTGCTTCAACTTTTCGACAAGCCCTTTGAATTCGGCCTCTTTGTTACCAGCCTGTTGTGTTAGACTACTCTTCATTTCAGCTGACCTCTTCTCAGAACGCTCCAAATCTTTCGTCAATCGAGTTATTTGTGATTTCAGCTGTTCTTGTTTCACACTTTGTTCTTGTAGTTCTTTCTCTAACTGCATTTTCTTGATGTCAGTCGCCTCCAAGTTCGTCTGTGTATCGAACAACACGGCCTCCAAGGTTTCTTTCTCCGATCTCATAGAGGCTAACTGCTCTTGAATCCGCTGAATTTCCTTGTCCATTGAATCCATAGAGCACTGTTTGAAATTAAAAAAAAATTAATACTCGGATCTGCAGGACTGAAGATTTGATAAGCACCTGTTTTTCTTCGCATTCCTTGACTAGTTCCTCTAAATTTCTGTTTATTCGCGAATTCGTTTCATTTGCTTGTTCCAATTTCTGTTTCAACCTCATCACTTCCTCGTTAATAGCATCTCTTTTACGCCCTAAAACTGTTAGTTGGTTACTCAGATCATTCCTCTCTCTGGTGACTTGAGACAGTTCCATCTCTATCTGAAATTGAATAATTTTTATTTGATATTGTTCAAATATTTGAGATGTTTACTTACCTTTCCCTTGTCCATTTCTAAAAATTTGCATTTTTCGGAAAGCGTTACCTTGTCGGACTCTAAATCTAATCGTTGCTGTTCTGCTTGGAGCAGTTCTTTTCGAAGAGATTGTATGTCGTTTTGGTGGTCGTTGCATTGAACCTGTAGCGCAAGTTTTTCGTCTTGCATCTAACACAAAAAACGAGAATTATTGGAAATTTGGACGTTTTTGATCGACAAGTTTACCTTTTTCAGATCCTCGAGTAATTTGTTTTTATCTGCTTCTAAATTAGCTGCTATACTCTCTTTCTTGAGCAGTGAGTCGTGTACATCAGATTTGTCTCCCTCCGCACGATTTATCTGGATTTCGTAGTCAGCTGAACGAGAATATTTTATTTAAATAAAACACAGATTCATAAAAATTCATCAAACAACAATTTAAATTTATTTAAATTTTCATAGATCGAACATTGTAATAGAAAGACTACTCTAAAATGAGTGGTAGTAGAAATCTTCTAATATTTGAAGAAGATTCAATCAAGTACTATTCACATTAAATTTTAAACAGTGAAATTATATTTAACATAGATTAAAATTTTATTGAAAAAAATACCTTTCACTTTTTCCAATGTTGATATCAGGATATCGGCCTCCAATTTCTGCTGTTCTAACAAATCGTGTGATAAATAAAGCTTATTCAACTCTTCCCTAACCGTCAATAGTTCTTCTCTCAATCTGCTAGATCTGTCTTCTTCTGATCTAAGACTCATCTCCCTCATATCTATATTCTGATTCAATCGGTCAATTTCAGATTCTAAAAATATTTTTTCGTCTTGCAGTGTTTCCGATTCTTTCTGGAACACCTGCGCCGTCTTTTGCAGCTAAAATAAGAATAATTTATGTAACTCTTTGGTCGAAAAGTTCTGAATAACTTACTTTCTCGTAATCGCTGGTCAAGTTATCCAAAGCTGCACCGAGTTCGATGCGGATCTTGTCTATTTGGTTCTTTTCAATTTTGACCGCTTCTAGCGATTTCTGTAATATTTCTTTATCTTGAGCAAGCTGAGAACATTGAGCTCGACTAGCATCGAGCTGTGCGATCAGTTCCTTAAGTCTCTTTTCTAAGTCTTGGACGGTTTCATCTGAATTTTCGTATTGTTTTCGGACTAACACAAGTTGCTCCTTATTGGTTTGGAGTTTCACCTACGACATAATAAAATAATAGAGAGCATGTTGACGAAACCTGCAAAACTCTACAGCACGTGAAAATAATTTCAAAGTAAAAATGAAAAACTGTAATCAATCTACAAGAATGCAAACTCATACTCTGCAACGAAGACAAATGTGCTCAGTGCAAAAAATACCAGAAACTTTAACACTCCGCAAGAAAACAGTGCCACTGTCTAAACTAGGTTCAGATTCTATTTCATATTCATATTTGCCAATGACTAACGTTAAGAGATAAGACCAAGATGGTAAGGAGGAGATTCCTAAGGGAAAGTGGTCGTTGAGGAGTCCATAAATGTGGCGACGAAATACTTAAGATCACAGCTAACTTGCAGATATTTCAACTTACCTTAGAATAGAGCCAATTTGCAGACTTTTAAGGTGAGTTGAAAAAAATGAGAATAAGTAATTACTTATTCTTTCTTATAGAATAGATTTTCCACGATTATATGATTTTCTAATGAAGGAAAATCTGTTCTATATGCTTTGCCTACAAATTCCTAATCCAATGCGGATCACTTGGTTCTATGGGTTGAAGGCAGAGGAAAATGAGAACAACTAGAAAAACATCCATTACCAATGAAGAGATATTGACACCCAACGATTTTTGCCCAATACAAACATGGGTGAATCATGTTTCTTCAAAAATATATAACATAAAAACACCAAAAAAAGGACCGATTGATCCTAAAAGATTAGGAAATACTGATTTAGAACTTGAATAATTACCAAAATAAGCTACAGAACTTACATAATTTTATTGAATATTAAAAGCTTTTAAAGTTAGTAAAAGCCTAAAACATACAATACTTAATGAAAATTATTAATCAACCTCTGAAAACTAAAACAAACAGCGAACACGTCTATGGCAGACTGATCTCCATGTCGCCCAACAACATCAGAATACGCTTAGATAGAAAGAGGAGTACTTCAGGGGTCCATTTGGGTACCAATATCATTCAATCTCCATTCAGAAAAAATTTCAGAAAACTTAGTAAACTTTTGGAAAATGCAAATATGGTACAAATATTGATTGATGATACTTGTGAATAATATTAGGCATGATGATGACTCTCTTTTTTTGTCGATAATCACTCGAAGTAATGTGAACATCTGAACTCCTACAGGACGTGAAGGAAACCAACTAGATGATTATATGAACATATTATATAATAGATAAGTGATATACACAGGATTATCAAGTAGTATCACAACATAAAAATTGAAGAAAGAATCAACCTTGGAATGCCCAATATCTATATCATTCAGGTATAACACTCCGAAGTCCGAAAAATGACCCCAATTTGACTAATTTCCAGAAACATTCACTCTAACTCTTGAAAAATAAACACTTATGAGTGTGTAATATGTACATACACAAATAAGGGATACTTTAGCAAATATGAATATCGAAATTGAATCTTTATTTTCTCTCCTACACTCGAGCAAAACCAATCTTTGTATACCTGTAGTCCATGAATGTAGGATTGATATTTATGTAGTGCTGCTTGTACAGCCGATATTGTACTTTCAGCAAAAGCAGCTGTCGTGGCCATTCCATGGGCCGATCTCTTAGGAGATCTGATAAGATTGCATGAAAAAAATTACGAAGATAACCTCGACTGATAGAGATAACTAACCACATGTTCAAATATTTCAAAAATACTCACTTTTGAGGCACTGCGGTGGAGGCACTGAGGTGAATATGTGAAGGCAGCAACAGTTCAGGTTCTCTCACTTCGGCGTCCTGGATGAGGGCGTGCGCAATGTCTCGGAGAGCTCCTTGAAGTATGTCGATTTCTTCTTGCATTTTGGTCATTTGAGATACTCCCTGTTCCATATCGCTACATCTTTCTTCCTGAAAACATCAGAAATAGACTAGTGGAATCAATTCAATGAATTCTAATCAGTTACTAACCAGGGTGTGAATATCCTTCATGAGATCTTGAATCCTCTCTTCTTTCATGTTCAATTCGGCTTGACATGTTTCATGTTGATGTTTGAGTTCGTCCATATCTTCTTTGAGTTTGGATGCTATCTGATCCCGTTGATAATTGTCTTCTTCCTGAGAAAATAAAGTGAATAAGAAAATAATTTCAAGAAATGATATTCTGTAATATCTCTTAGGTCATCCTAAGCCTCCTTTAATTGTATTTCGAATATTTTGTAAAAATATCTGTCTGCTAAACTATTTTCCAGACTCTTCTTTCGGCGAAATCAGGTTTACTACTATTGATGCCTTTAAGAAAGCACCAACCTCATGGTTCATGGTCGTTTGTTTGTCATGGTACTTCTGAAGTCTTAGGTGAAACCTCTGTTTTTACTATGTTGCAAATATCCACGATTAGAGGAACATCGTGAATAAAAATTTCTTATAATTGTTTACAACAGATAAAATATACAATAAAAAGAACAATACGTTCTGTTTAAACGTATTCAACACGTTGAAGACTGATATTATCCTTCTTCTACTTTGTGGAACCAATATTCCCATTTTATCAGGGATCGGATCTCTCTATACATTTGCGTCAGAGAACTCTGTTCTGGGTCTGAATAGTCAGGTTGTGCTAATCCATGACCTTCTTGATGTTGTTACACCAAGTGGCAGGTGCTCTGTATCTTCTACTGATCGGGTTTGTTATGTTGAGTACTTTCCTAACAACATATTCTTCTTCGCATCATTGGTTATGACCATACCAGCGTGAACGACTTTGTCTCACTTTTTCTACGATCGGAGCTACTTGGAAGGAACCTTTAATGTACGCACTCTATCCAAGCGTGTCACTCTACCTGCTCATCTCAACCTCTTCATCTCATTTGTATGTAGCTGTTGTTTGCGCACATTTTTCGTAATCCATCATTCTGCTCCATATCCTAAGGATAATCGCACCACTGTCTTATACACCTTTCCCTTGATCTTGATGGGCATCGTGGGATCACATACCACACCAGTTAGTGAACGCCATTTTGTATTTATTCGATGATTGACATCTTTGTCAATATTGGTATCAGGTTTTATGACGCACCCTAGGTAGTTGAAACTTTGTGCTTTAGGCAGTGGTGTACCGTGTATGCTTATGTAAATATCTTCTTCTAAATATCTACTTCGGCTGTTCTCAAAAAATTGCACTACATATATTCTTTCTTACTGCGACTTATACGCGGTCCTTTCTTTTCTGGTTTCTCTACCATTTGTCAAGCGATTCTAGAAGACCAATGGCGATTTTGCCCAGCACCGCAATGTCGTCGGCATAGAGCATGCACCACGGGTAGGTTCCTGTATGTCAAATGTTATATTCATACACAGTTAAATAGGAGAGGACTCAGTACTGAGCCTTGCTATACGCCTACCAGTACCTGGAATTGTCCACTTAGCCCTGCGGGGATTTTAACACAAGTTGTGGTATTGTTATACATATCTTATAGGAGAGGACTCAGTACTGAGCCTTGCTATACGCCTATCAGTACCTGGAATTGTCCACTTAGCCCTGAGGGGATTTTAACACAAGTTGTGGTATTGTTATACATATCTTCGACGTTCTGGAATCGTGTGTGCTCTCAAGCTTTGCCAGACAAGATTCCGAGTTCCTCGGTCGAAGGTCTTCTTTCTATCGATGAAGTGTAGGAGAGATAAAGCTGAACCGTATCCAATTCAGATAATTATTTATAATAATTCGCATTTGAAGATTGAATATTATTTAAGAACACTATCAAAAAAAAATCAATATCAGAAAAAATTGTATGTCACATTAAATTTTATGTTTGTTATGAGTTTTTATCATATTGAGTTTTAAGAACGCCTTCAATTCAAGTATAAAATTAAGAGTAAACTTGAATTGAAAAAGTAGGCCTCTCTCAATTTTGTGGCTCTGAAGCATAATTAGCCGGTAAGAAACTCCGGGCCTTTCCACATGCACCGCAGAGTAAATAAATTGAATTTAATTTCATGTCTCGAAAATCACATTAGCCGTTTTGTTTCTGAACGTATATTTCTTGTATTTTGTGTAAGCATGATTCCTTCCTCATTAAATAGATGGCGCTAAGGTTGAATTAAGGTTATATACTCTGACTTCTGATTTCTCTTTGAGAAAATTCAAGTATTGTCTACTTGAATTTGGGTAAAATTATCTAACCATAAAAAAATAAAATAGTTGAATAAGATTAAACTCACAAATATGCTCTTAGTAGCTGTTTTTGTTCCAATTCTGTCGCAAGCAGACGTAACTTCTCTGCTCGCGCCTTCGACTTCTGATCTCAGTTTATTCAAATCCCTTTCGGTGCTTGTTTGTACATCCACAAACAACCTTTTCATAGAAACAACATCTCGCCACAGACTGAGCAATCGATTGTGTTCAGTACTGTAGTAATCGTTGAAAGCTTGTTCTTCCTCTTTCCATTCGTCTTCTTTCATTAACATTTCCTCCCTCAATACTTCCCAGTCGTTCGTCAATTTCTGCAAATCAACCGTTAATGCTTCGTTGGTCTGGTGAGATTCTTCAAGTTGCTCTTTCAAGGTGACATTAAGCTTCATGAGGGAATCGCATCTGGAAAATAATCTGATGAGAAATGAAGACTTTCCAATGAATTGAATACTAAATTTTTCAAAAAAATAAATACATATTACTAGCATATGTATCAACTATTCACAATGTTACGAAAACGTGAAAAATCATAGCGAGATCAAAAATTTTGCAATATTTCAATGATTTCGTTTGGACTGTTAAAGTAACGAGCAGATGGATCAAATTTTCTTTGCTTCAGAGGAGGAAAGTTTCCTCCTTGAATAACAGGTATAGGTGTAGAAATCTAGTTGTGGTTTTGAAATTATTCAGATTTTATAATCTTCTTTTGCTGTGATTTCTTTTGTAGAAATTATTGAATATAGTTTACTTTTCATGAAAAGGATACCATTGAATGATAACGTTGAATGAAATATCTGAGGTAACCTTACCTCAAGTTACACATTTATCAATAAGATATATTAACAAAGACACACTTGTGTTTTTATAATTGAATGATTTGTATAATGGTATAAATAAAAACATTTGTCCAATTCCATAAAAATGGTTTAATTCCTTTAACATATCTTTCGGGCAGCTAACCCGACTCTTAATGAAATTGAATTCTCGCTTAACTCCTGGCGAAACATAATTAAATATTAAATTAAACACTTGGCTTAATGTTTCACGATTATATTTAACATTATCATTTCGTCTACATGTTTCGAGCGTGAACTCATCTGCAAGACTAAACTGATAACTTTAAAACGAACGTCAGCATGCTTCGAGCGTGTGCTCATCTTCAAGACTATACTGATAATTTTAGGACGACCGTCAACATGTTTCGATCGTGAGCTCATCTTCAAGACTAAACTGATAATTTTAGGACGACCGTCAACATGTTTCGAGCGTGTGCTCATCTTTAAGACTATACTGAAAATTTTAAGACGAATTGATAATGTTAAATATAATCATGAAACATTAAGCCAAGTGTTTAATTTAATTTAATTATTTGAAAATGTATCATCAAATGTACGATTAAGTCGAAAATCAGTTGAGATCAATTAATTATGGATGATTTACGATTAAATTTTAGTCCATTCATTTTATCACAGGAATTAAGATGGCTAAATAACTTTTCGTTCCGAAAAAATTCGTTAATTTTTGTCACCATTTTGGGTGTTCAGCTCTCAATTTGTAATAACACTGAAATGAATATATAATCACGAAAACGTATCATCTTTAATATTTTGATAGCTCGATCTTGTGTCTTTTGCTTGTGCTTCCAAACAATAGTTCTTGTAAGTGTATATACTGCGAACTTTACTTTCTTTTTTCCTCTTCGAGGCGCCTCAGCGCAGTGTCCAAATCCGAAATTCTCTCTTCTCTCGTTTCTCTGAGATGCATTTGAGCTTGCTCCAAAGCGCTACTTGGACCAGACATCCCCAAACTGGAACGACTTGGTATAGAAGTTGGTTCATCAGAGGGAAATATATTATTCGCCATCTGAGTCTCCAGTTCTGCACATCTCTTTTTGTACTGAAGGACCTGTCGAGAACATTTAAAATTAATAAGATTCAAAGGCAATGAGAAAAAAATTAGTTTTACATGGGTAACTACTCAATTTCTCAGAGGGTTTCAGAGCTTTCAATTTTCTGATTTAATATAAAGAAATCTGCGGCTGAAGCTCATCAAATTCTCTCAAATACCTATAGTGAGGCCGCTATAAGTGGAAGAACGTGCCGAGAGTGGTTTCAGCGCTTCAAGTTCGGCGATTTTGACGTCGAAAACAGCAAACACACAAACAGAACGTTTGTCAACAAACACAAAACAGCATGGCAACAGGTGGAAGAGAGAAGGTTTTCGAGGATGCAGAATGGGAAGCATTACTTGTTCAAGACTCGTGTCAAACTCAACAAGAATTGGCAGGTCATTGGAAGTGACGCAACAAACCATTTCAAAACGCCTGAAAGTCATGGGAATGATTCAGAAACAAGGAAATTAGGTGTCGTACGAGTTGTAACTGAGAGAACGGCGTTTGTTTGCTTGTGAACAGATGCTTGCAAGGCAAAACTGAAGAGATTTCTGCATCGCATTGTGACTGGAGACGAAAAATGGGTTCATTACGATAAACGTAATCACGACCAATTACGGCCAAACCGAATATTCACGGTTTGACAACAATCACAGGCGATCATTATCGAACGCAATTGATGCGGCGTTTGCTTTGAGCCGAGCATTCAAAGCAAACGGACGCAATACAACGAAAGTCATGACAAAGTGATTTTACAGCATGACAATTGCTCGACTCCATGTTCCGAAAGTGGTCAAGACATACTCGGAAACGTTGAAATGGAAACTCCTGAACCACCCGCCATATTCTCCAGACATTGCTCCCTCAGAATATCACATGTTTCGATCAATGGCACACGGCCTGGCTGGCCATCACTTCCGGTCTTATGAGGAAGTGAAAAACTGGATCGATTCTTCAATTGCTTCAAAAGATGACCAGTTTTTTCAACACGGGATTCGTACGCTGCCCGAAAGATGGGAGAAAGTAGTGGCCAACGATGGACAATACTTTGAATCATAAATGTATGACCAGTTTATTAGCCTCGAATTTCGGCGAAAAACGGCGGAAGAAAAGTTGTACACCATAATAATATAGAATATATAAGAGGTGAAGGAGTTTAAATTACCTTAGCTTGTAGTCTACTGATGAGGGAAGCTTGATTAGATTGGGCCTGTCGGTAATGGTCCAACCTACGTTTGTAGATTGATGCTTCCTCTTGTAGCCTGAGTCTAAGGTCTAAATTGTCTCTGGTGAATGTATCTTCATCGCTACTTCCACCACCTCCGCCGTCCCCCCTGAGACGACCACCGTCTATCCTGCCACTTCCACAAACGCTCATTCCCGACTGAAATAATGAATAAATGAATATCAATAATATAAAATGAATATTATATTAATTCTAGAATAACAGAATTCATTTTAAAGTACCGGAAATTCTATGTACCCCTGACTTCTTCAAAACTAATAAGTCCATATTAGGAAAAAATAAGATTTCAGCATTTTTGTACATTAATACCATAAAATATACGTTGAGGTCGATTTTGTTGAGAATAAATGAGAGTTTAGTTCAAATTTCCAGGTATATTATTACCTAAATAAATTTGTGGCATACTCTTATAGCATTCATTCGAAACAATATTTTGAAGAAATATTGTTTTTTTTTACTTTTTTGCCTTTGCGGCGGCTGTTTAGCCTTTACGTGAAGGATAAACACTCAGTGCAATGACCAAATCTCCCAACCCGGAGAGTCCAGTCCAAAGAGTGGTGACTTGCTTTTTAAGATTGTTGGCATGTTGTTGACACGTTTGGTGACCGCCTAATTTCACGTTTTGGACCTGTGAATTGGCCTCCAAGATAACAAAGCTAGAATACTTTCTGTGGGGCTATGTAAAGTCATTGGTCTATGCGGATAAGCCACAAACGCTTGACCATTTGGAAGACAATATTCGCTGTGTTATTGCCGGTATACGGTCACAAATGTTGGAAAAAGTCATCGAAAATTGGACGTCCAGATTGGACTACATCCGAGCCATCCGTGGCGGTCATATACCAGAAATCATATTTAAAATGTAATGCCACAAGATTATCTTTCGAAAAAAAAAATTCTTGTCAATCGAATGATCCATCGTTGTTTTATTGCAATTTAAAGTTCTATACCTCTAAAAAAAACACCCTTTATATATATATATATATATATATATATATATATATATATATATATATATATATATATATATATATATATATATATATATAACGTATTTTATACAAATTCATAATAATCAAATAATCAATCATTGTTTATTTTTCTTAGATTAATTAAATCAATCAGTTGATGAGCACTACTAAGCATGGTTTTGTGGGAGATGGCAGTAAATTTTGAAGGAGATGGAAACAAATTTCTTTTTGAAAATTTATAATTTTTTTATACAACCACCTAGCATTGCTTTGGTTGTCAGAACATCGAGTAAGCAACAATCAAGTTTTAAAATATACCAACAATTCATAATTCACGTAGTACTATGGTTTACTTTCAATACGTCAATAAGTATAGACAAATTGACAAGTATCATTACGAATCATAGAAACAAACTACACATTCAATAAACTGAAACTACTATTTACGATAAGATATTGATTAGAATACTAATTAAAAGTAAAGGTCTTCTTAGAATGTCACTAGCCAGACAGCAAAAAATGATGTAATCTGTTGGTCAATGACTAAGGAAGATGTACTTTGAACATCAGTCACGTTATAGACACTGGAATATATGACATTAGTAAGAAATGGGGGTATTCCTGGAGCAAAGTCCACTTTCTATTTTCGATATTTCAATGAATTTATGATGACATGAAGTAAATACTTCCAAATCATCGGTTGCAGTTCTCGATATTGATTAATAAAATGAGAGACGAAATAACATAATATGTTTAGGTACTGATATGTAAACAATTCTTAATAGTTGGCAATACTAAATTTTTTCTGAACGAAATTTTGCTAATTTAAATAAAACTAAGTAGTTTTCTGATTTTCACTATAATTAATTCAAAAATATGAATGAAAACATCAATGAAATTTTGGTAACGAAATTACATTTGATGAACAATAATATGGAAAATAATCTCCAAAACTGATGATATTCAATGTTATGAATCACTACTTAATTTCTTAAATTTTCGAAACATATTATAAATTGACAAAGGGTAACGAAACGTAAACAGTTTTTTAAAATGCTTTACTTAAAAATTACTCTTACTATGGACTTAGTAATATAATAATAATTTATTACTGGTTTTATTTTTGTAGATAGCTCTACAATTCTTCATGACTCAGCTTGGATTCGAAACAAGAAATATAAGACAACAAACGGAAAACTGCCGAAAATTATTCGAAAACTGTTTTATTGCATGTTATAACAGGATATTAATATTTTTTATTTTCACATAAATAACATGAAAAGGTTTCAGAATGGAAAAAAAATAGCTATAGAGAGACAGACATAAGAAAAGAAAAGATTTTATGCTGACTTTCTATATTTGCTAAATAAACACGCAAAAAATACATCAACACTCCAAAAGCAAAAACTACCAAAGCAAAATTTGTTTCAACAACATTATATGATTCAATATACTTAATTAGGTGAGCAGAAAGAACCTTTCGAAACGTACCAATAATAACATAATATTAAATGTAAAAAACATTCAATATGAATATTGCGTCGTTAATAAATTCGAATTGTTGAAAAATGCCATTTGATGAAAAAACTTAAAGTATAAATTAAGTTAAGCAGAATCAATTTCACTTATTCATGTAATATACTTACATCAGCTCTGGATTTTGGACGGAAACTTGCTAACTTCCTCTTGTCAGACATGCTAGACTTTGGCGGGTCCAATTTTCTAGAACTCGACGGCTGAAATAAATTAATTAGAATTTATTGAGCTTTCAGCAAAAGCTGCGATTTTCTGATTTCAATGAATGATTTATAATTCATTGTAGTGATTGTATAATTATAATAAAATCCTCACAAACTGTTTCAAAACAATATTGCTCCGCTAAATTTCCATTGGATTATATCACAAATTGAATCTTATAATATTCCACGATTCTTAAATACTTAGGATGTATTCAATTTCATTCTTACTTGGTTGACCGACGTCAATTCGTACAGCTGGAGGGTATACAGTCGTCTGAGTTCATACCTACCTCTGGAATATCTCAAGGGTCTAATCTTGGCCCACTGTTATTTATTCTGTTCGTAAATGATCTGATGGATAATATTAATTCTCCACATTTGATGGTCGCAGACGATTTGAATCTATATCATGAAGTTATATCACAGGACAACTGTGTTCAACTTCAGCTCGCGCTGGACCATGTTGCTAGTTGGTGTGAGGACAATTATTTGAGTTTGAATGTGTCAAAGTGTAATGTTGTTTCTTTCGTAAGGAAAAGAGATCGAATTGATTGTGATTATAGCCTCGGTGGTCAGATTCTCTCCGTTCAGATAAGGCGAGAGATCTTGGTGTAGTCTTCGACCAGAAGCTTTTCTTTGTCCCACACATCTCCCAACTTATTTCATCTGCTGCGAAAATATATGGATTCGTTATACGTAATGGCAAATATTTTAATAATTCTCCAACATTCATAGGACTATTCAATACCCTAATCCGTAGCATGTTGGAGTATGGCAGCACGATCTGGCGTCCCATTTACACTTGCCATCAACTCTATCTTGACGCTATTCAGAGAAGGTTCTTGAAATTCTTAGTTTGGAGGGAGGATAAAGTTTATCCACAGAGAGGAGTCAATCATAACGAATTATTGAGTCGATTTAGTTTTATCTCATTGCAGAGCAGGAGAGAAACTTTATCACTCAAATTTTTGTACAAATTACTGACAATAGTATTGATTGTCCTCCTCTCTTGTCCGCTTTGAAATTTCGTATTCCTAGGCAAAATTCTCATAATACAGAATTATTCCACCTAGAGACTCCGAGGACCAACTCCCTAATGCAATCCCGCATTTGGTTTGTGGAGTCTACATTCAATAGAGTTGCCAATAATTGTGACATTCACTTTGACTCCATAAAATTTATTATCATTTATTTCATTGAATGCCATAATGTAGTTATAAGTTAATATTTTTTTTAGATTAGATTGAGCTCCTTGTTGAATTTTTTTTTTAATTATTTAGTTGAATCTTTTTTCTAATTATTCCGTTATTATTTAGTTATGTATTCAATATTGTTATTATTTTCTGTAATTGGGTGTTATACCTGTTGAGAATAAAGAACTTATTATTATTATTATTATTATTATTCAACAGAATAATAATGTAGAATTGTAGGCAATATATGAAGTATGAGATTATTTCATTTCTTTTTATCATTTTTTATCAATTAAAGTTAATATGATGCAAAACATCATAGTCTCTCTTCTCGTGAATTTTACACTGTTAACAGTTTTACATAGGTTTTATTATAAAATTGAAAATTAATCTATAAATATACGACAGGCATGGACACTATCAAGAAATTCACAGGGTGCTGCCTCCTTCCTAGCTAGTGCTCTTTTGATACTTTTCATAGTTCAGAAATTATTTGTGCACAGTAATTCAAAAGTATTTGACTTATTATTTTATTTTTTTTTAGAAGTTCTATGAGCTATGATCTTCGAACTATAATTATATATAATGTTTTTCAAAATTAACTTACTGCCTGCTTGAGATAGTTATATTTTGTATATTTTTAGCAATAACGGACTATTTTCAATGTTACAAGCTTTATTTTTCGTTTCGTTGCATATCACAACTTTATCAAAACTAAATAATGCTTTCAACATTAAGAATAGCCTGTTATTGCTAAAAATATTGAAAATATAATTATATATATATATATATATATATATATATATATATATATATATATATATATATATATATATATATATATATATATATACATTCAGAAAGAAATTATTGGGTTTTCTGGTTCTCAAAAATATTTATTAAACATCTATATCACATAACGTTTCGGTCCTTTTCTTGGGCCTTTTTCAAATGAAGTTTCATCAATATATTGTCATCAACGCACAAACAAAAACAATACTTATTTTTATATTATGAACCAATATTCAAATGAAGAAAGGTTTTCGAAATTTGTTATATTTCTATATATATTTATCTTAATTTACACACGATGCGCTGTCGTTCACGTTCAGACAAAGACTTTATTCTTTGAGCAATGAATATGTATGTATATATATATATATATATATATATATATATATATATATATATATATATATATATATATATATATATATGTATAAATGAATTAAAATAAACATTTCATCCAAACCTTCACAAGAATATCGAACAAAGAGAATCTCGGAAGTAAACTGTACATCAATAAAATATCCTTCATTGAAAGATAAATAATTTTTGCATTCATAATTACTTCAGAAAAATAATTCTATGAATCAAAACATCTCATTCTGAGTGACGACAAAAAGTATCGATAAAAAGGTTAAAGGAAATGAATTGACCTTAGGATAATTCTCTTTCATATTCACTCTTTTGGGATAAAATTGCCACCAGATAGTTATCTAGCAGTTACTTTACACAATAAACATTTGTCTTTTTTGGGAAGGACAACGAAATGCCCTTGAAATTAATGAACGATCTTTTATTCAAATGTCATAATTTGATTGATCTTTTTTGAAAAACAATGATGAACTATTTCGTCATTGATAAATTTGACAATAACATATTGGCCCATAATTCCAATGAATGAAATGAAATGAAGAACGATACTTTCGGTTGATAAATTTGTTTCATTATTTATTTAATTCCAAATTAGCCCATTATTTTAGATATCTTACTTTGGATAATAAGAAAGAATGAGCACAAATAAGAAATATGAAGCTCTTCTAAAAATAAATGATTGATTAGTTACTACCTAAACCAGAGAGATGGGATAATGTGAAATGAGCACAAAAAGTTGTACTGATGTATCCTAGTTAGTGGTGGATCAAGGGGGAAGCATAGGGGGCATCACAGCCCCCATTATATTAAACCACTAACTATATGAAATAGGAGTAATAAAATATCATTTAAAGTAAGGAGAACATTTTCAGAGGTTATAGTCAGAAAAATACGTTATTGGAATTAGACCCGAAATCTTATAAGGCATAATTTATTATGCGATTATACCATTTCGGAAATACAACATTCATTTGAAAAGATCTCAGCCTCGAACGGGGATCATCGTCCTGAGAAACAAGATCACGCACATGACTCTGCCAGGCACTGATTCCCCCTCGGCCACAGAAAGTCTAAGGCTTTACTATCAAAGGAGTAAAACTTTAACAGCTAGGAACAATAACCACAAATCAAACATGAATGATTATAAAATATAATATTCGATTTGTCTGAATATATATATATATATATATATATATATATATATATATATATATATATATATATATATATATATACTTATATTTTAATGTTTTTAGCAATAACAGACTTATTTTAATGTGAAAAACTTTATTTTCGTTGACGTTTTGTTGTATATCAAACTTTGTCAAAACTAATATTATTAATCAGTTCAACAATAACGTCAACGAAAATAAAATTTTTCACATTAAAATAAGCCTGTAATTGCTGAAAACATTGAAAATAAACTATCTTAAACAGACAATAAATCGATTTGAATATATATATATATATATATATATATATATATATATATATATATATATATATATATATATATATATATATAAGGTGTTCGAGGAGGTGGGACAGATTAATACATAAAAATTGAAATATAATAATATTTGAATAAATAAAATATTTCAACTCATTTTCAACTCATCGTTCATCAAGTTCATATATATTATCAAAATTATTTTATACAATACGTAATTAAAAATTACGTGTTTCATAAAAAAAATTATTTCGTACTATTCTTCACCACCAACGGGGGGCTTAGATATACCACATGGGTTACTTTCAAACACTGTGAAATATATATGGAATTGAATCAATTATAAATATATCTGCAGCATTAATACTTTTTTATTGTGAAGATACCGTAGTAACTTCTGAAATATTTTTAGTTTTCAAAACATAACTACTAAGACTCCTATATATCCTTTGAATTGGAAATAATGCTTGATTCCTTTGTTTGAACACTTTAGCATTTGGTCAAATTGTACTCAGCAAAACCTTTGACTCCATAATGAACTATAGTTTTCTTCTTTTCAAATGTTATAAGAAGAAAGTGAATAATATTTATATTTTCTGCGGGAGGAACGTCAAAAATCTTCTCGACCTTGTTCGGCTGATTCTTTATCGTCGTCTACATCATCACTTAATTTCAGCAACTCATTCTTACTCGAATAAGAATCTGACAATGGCGTCAAAGTAGTACAGACTTTTTTCTTTTTAGGTTTTTCAATTTGTTCGAGATCCAATAAATTATAAACTGAATTTATCTTTTCAATAAGTTACGTTACGAAACAATTGTCAAGCACGAATCAATTAATTGTCATTAATTTAAATTTTTGTGAAACCAAGCCAAGTGTTTTTCATTCAAAATATCTAACAATGTTTCACCAAGAAGATCAGCGAACATTCAATGAAATTTTAGTATTGTACAATTATTTGTGAAAAATCTCCATAAATACATTATCTAGCTCATCATGAAGTTTACTCATGGCGAAGAAGATAATATACTTGAAAAGTCAATATTGAGCCAGTATTTGATCTGATATATATCAGATCAGACTAGATAACTGAATTTTAATGATAAAATTTATGTAGTTCATTTACTCATTCAATGAAAATTATTCATTAGAGTTTTATCAAGGCTAAAATTTATAGAGAAAAGTAATCTAAAAATAAAACTTTTGTGTTTTAAAGTCTGTTTTTGCTCAAATCTTAAGAATCTCAATTTTTAATTAAAGTATCAATGGACAAGAAAACTTTCAAGGAAAAAATACATGAGTCTAAAGGACATTTCATTTATATTTGAATATAATTAAAGAAGAAAATATTCAGCACAAAAATGAAGATATGACTTTCTGACATAAAATATCGGTTAGTAAGATTTTCAGAATATTTTATCAATAAGTTCTTCACACCTTCTCTGGACTTATTTTCTTCTTCTCACTATTTATGGTATACCTATTATATTTTATGAGGAGGTACTTAGTACTTTGGAACAGTAAGTTACGATTTCTATATCTGAAATGTATTCATTCCCCCAAACAATTATCTTTTGCTACATGATTTTATTATTCATTATATCAGGTTCTAAATTGATCATACAATTTCTCTGACGTAGATGTCCTCTATAATCTGGAATTAATATATGAAAAGCAAAGTAATTTTAGACTTACGCAATAAAAACAATACGTTATTGACAAGAAATTATAATAGCTATCATTCAGTAGGTTATTCAACTTCATATCAAATATCAAATATCATTAGCAAAAATTATACGATTATTGAGGTGAGGTACTTGATATTCAGTAGTTACGCCATAAAATGAACGTATTTATAGATAAACTGCCAATAATTTCGCGAAAACAAAATTTTCCTATAAATTAACCATATTGAAAGAATATTTGAATAACTCTTTTCATCTGAAAATGTTTCAGATATATCTGGAAATAGGGACTAATGCAACATAAAGAATTCGAAAACAGAAACAACAAACAAAATCCTCAAACTTGTGTTACAGTAAAAAATTATTTTTATGCTTTGTAGAAATTAGTTATTAATAGATATGCAATAATTTCAGGTCAATAGCGACTCAAGATAAAATCCCAAGAAAACAACAAGCTGATGAAATTGAAGGTGCATTGAATAGAACTTTATGATTAGTGCTGAGCTTTTGATTATAGTCACAATTGAAATTATGAATTTAATTGGAATATATTACAAGTTTTGATGGGTGTTTCAATGATTTACAAATGTTATAATTATATCAAATGTTTTTGATAATTTGTATATTTCATGTAAATTTTGATTCAGTTAAACTAACATTCGCATCCCTGAAGAGACTTAAAGAAAATTTCGAAAACTTGTCAATTAGGACAAGAAAGTTAAGGGCTTGGTGTATCTATGATTTGAGAGATGTTTTTTATTGATTCCTATAGATGGAATTGTGAAGTATCTTCATTAATTGACGGTTCTTCACTTGGTTTCACTAAGAAAGTGTTTAGAAGATTGAAATAGTTTCCTCACTTGGATATACGTGACACAACTGACGAGTTCCTTGTAGAACGAGAACAGCTTCTGCTTCCAAGAGTCTTGTGCTTCCAACAGATGTGGCATATATTTCAATCTTTGTCTATTATTCATCAAATAGTTCACATAGCAAGCCTACTATAACACTATTTCGAATAATTTGAATTTTCTAATTCAATTTCACATTTTCTTATGTATATATGCAATATATATACGAGGGTGAGGGGAAAAGTTCTACAGAACCATTTCTAATGAGTTTGTATGTAAATTTTCAGCCCAATCGCTACGTTAGTTTGCGTTTGAGAGCACATTGCGCGAAACGCTTCCGTTGCTTTCGTGAAAACGAAAAAATTGGAGTAACATGGTGTCATGAAATACTTATATTTGAAAGGTTTTACACCAAAACAAATAAAAGAAGAGATGTATTCAACACTAGGAGACTTCTACCCATCATATTCAACTATTAAATAGTGGGTTACTGAATTCAAAATTGGTCGTGTGAGCACCTCTGACGAGCTTCGCTCAGGACGGCCCGTTGAGTTCACAACTTCAGAAATGATTGCGAAAATCCATCAAATAGTATTGAAAGACTGCAGATTGAAAGTGCATGAGATAGCTGAGACCTGTAGGATGTCAGCTGAATGTCTGCGAAATATTTTGCACTACCATTTAAGCTGCAAAAGCTTTGTGCAATATGGGTGCCGCGTTTGCTAACGCTCGACCAAAAACTGATTCGAAAAAACATTTTTACCGAAAATTTGGCGCTGTATAGACATAATACGAACGAATTTTTGAGTCGATTCATAACTGCTGAAGAGACTTGGGTTCAACACTACACTCCTGAAAATGAAGAACAGTCAAAATAGTGAGTTAGAAAGGGAAACTAACTCCAAAGAAGATAAAAACAATTTTATCGGCAAACAAGGTAATGCCTACTGTTTTTTGGAATGCGACAGGAATTATATACATTGATTATCTTGAAAAGGGTAAGACTATCACTGGTCAATACTACGCAGACTTATTGCCACGTTTGAAGGAGAAGGTGCAAATTAAACGACCTCATTTGGCGAAGAAAAAATTTAGTTTGATCACGATAACACATCAGCGTATTCGTCGATTGTTGCCATGTCCAAAATCCACGAATTAAAGTTTGAATTGATGCTGCATCCTCCCTTAGCGACTATTACCTGTTTCTTAACCTCAAAATATGGCTTGGCGATAAAGGATTTGACAGCAACTAAGAAGTTATTGAAACTATAAATCAGTATTTTAAGGAGCTTGACGAATCTACGTTTAAAACTGGTATAACTAAATAAGAACATCGTTATGAGAAATGTATCAGTGTTGATGGAGATTATGTTGAAAAATAAAGCAAAAAAAATATTAAAACATCGTTTTTCTTGGTCAGGCCGGAAACTTCTCACCCAACCCGCGTATATATATATATATATATATATATATATATATATATATATATATATATATATATATATATATATATATATATAAATATTCATAAAGTACATAGCACCGCCCCCAAATATGATAAGTAATTTCAAGTTCAAGGGACTAACACTCCATGAGAAAATGCCTTTCTAAGAAATGCATTTAATCATCTTAGGAAAAACAGGTTATAATAAAGTGGATCACGGAAATACTCAGATACCGATTGATTACTTCGTAGTAGAATCACTTGTTGACAAAGTGTCATTCCTCGGAAATCTTCTGCAAACAAAGAATTTGTCCGTCTGGCCGAAGAGGTCTATCAGAATGAATAGCACGTAGCTAATTTGTTAATGTTAAATTGTCAACGTTATCGAATCACATTGTTTATTTCCATCGTACCGCTTGTAACCGGTATTTGAAATATACGGTACGATCCTTTAATGTTGTGATATTCGATTTCTTGAGCAATGTTTGTTGAAACAACAAACATTTATATGTCGAGTTTGATGTTATCGTATTTATAGAACCACCTTACAATAAATTGGTGAAATAAGATTCTATTTGAAGCTGATTGCGACAAGATAAATTGATATCGGCTGCTCTAATAGACATTTCAACATTTGAAATAATTGATTGTGAAAAATCATATAATACGCAAATTTCACTCTCAATAAATATGAAGAAAATAAATAAAAGTTGAGAATAACGGGTGTTTTTTTTAGAGGTATAGAACTTTAAGTTGGCATTATTGTTGGAGATGGCGACCGATTTAACAGATGAGAAGTGATTTATTCTCAGTTTGGTTTGGCAATTCATCATGAATAGACTCACGCCTGAACAACGCTTGCAAATAGTGCAATCTTATTTCGAAAATAATGGTTCTGTGCGGAATACGTATCGTGCACTACGTCCATTTTATGGATGGCTACCTCAACAAACAAAACTGCCTCATTTGGAGTGAAGATAATCCTCAAGTGTATGTCAAAACACCATTACATCCAGAAAAACTGACTGTTTGTTGCGCTTCATGGGCTGGTGGAATCATTGGTCCGTACTTCTTCAAAAATGATGTTGGCCAAAACGTTACAGTCAAGGGTGATCGATATAAAGCCATGATTACTAACTTTTTCATTCCTGAATTGAACAACCATGATGTCCACGAGCTGTGGTTTCAACAAGACGGCGCAACATGTCACACAGCTCGTGCCACAATCGATTTATTGAAAGACAAGTTTGGTGACCGCCTAATTTCACGTTTTGGACCTGTGAATTGGCCTCCAAGATCTTGTGATTTAACACCGCTAGACTATTTTCTGTGGGGCTATGTAAAGTCATTGGTCTATGCGGATAAGCCACAAACGCTTGACCATTTGGAAACAATATTCGCCGTGTTATTGCCGATATACGGCCACAAATGTTGGAAAAAGTCATCGAAAATTGGACGTCCAGATTGGACCACATCCGAGTCAGCCGTGGCGGTCATATGCCAGAAATCATATTTAAAATGTAATGCCACAAAATTATCTTTCGAATAAAAAAAAATTCTTGTCAATCGAATGATCCATCGTTGTTTTATTGCAATTTAAAGTTCTATACCTCTAAAAAACACACCCTTTAGATGTGGCATTCTTCCCTATATTTTGTAGCTATAATCTGTGATTTACAGTTTGGTTAGATTCGATGGAATGTACTTAATATATTTTTTTACCCGTCATTAGTTTTATTTCAACCACTATAAAGTTGAACACCAATGTTTACGTCTAACCTGGGACTCGAACCCAGGTCTTCGATTGCAAGTCTATACTAAGTCTATTATAAAAATGAAGTTGTCACTCGTTTCAATTGGAAATTTGAGTCACTTAGGAAGAGTTAAAGTTTCAATTATATCCTGTGAAATATTCATGTTTAGTGAAATAATTTTTGATGATACATATTGATATTTTTGACTCTTCAAATTATCTGAAAATATTATAGTAAAAATGATTGTGTGGCCTCGACTATCGTGAAAAAAAATCACTATGTATCAGCAATGAGTTTCATTTCGACTTGGTTTATCAGAAATGTTGTGTATAAAAAAACAGCATTACAGGAAACATAAAAACTATTTGAATAATTCATTAAATAAAATAATGATACCTATAGATACTACTACATATCAACTTTAATCAGAACTTCAACAACTTATTGATCAATAAAATTTTATTGTAATCTGAAGAACAAACAAATACTTCGAAAGCAAATTTCAGAAATTCAAGAAAATATATCAAAACAAAGTGTCAAATATCGACGGCAGACACTTCGTGACTGTTGTCTTCTGTTTGACGTTTGTATTATATCTGGCATTTTCAACTAGAGGTTGATTCATACAAAAATATTCAATTTCAAGTTTTCAATAAGCTGAGTTTGTGAAATAGAAACGGATTTCTAAGATTTTTATCCTTTTATGTAATATTCTTTTATATAAGTGTCTTTTTATATAATATTCAACTTAATATGCTAGATATGGAAAAACCTTGAACGCTTTATAGCAACGTTTAACGTTTAATGTCATCTCATAATCTAGTAATCAAAATATTTTTACAATAAAATTTGAAACATAGTAATTTAAATCAAATTTTGTCGATGAACTGTTTCGAATGTATGGTCTATATTTAAAACAAAGGTAGTTTGGATATTCTACATTTTACTATTAAATTTGTGGATGGTGACAACACCGTGTCGAACTAACAAACTGAGTAAACGTATTTTATTGTCGAATTGCATTGTTCGAGTTGAGGAAGTTCTTAACATTCGCGTCTGCATAATCTTCCGGCAATATTTGCTGTTGGCTCTATTTTAGAGCAGATTGTACATCGCACTCTGTGACACGGCATTAACCTATATTGATAAAAACTGTTTATTGCTGTGATTCCAGACGATCAAAGTCCTACAGTTTATACTCGGAAATTTTTTTGTACTATAAATGTTGAAGGCGTACGAGAACTCGTGACCATGGCTAATCACAATTTGTCGAATTTTAAATATTTTGTGATAAATAAATTCCAATAATTAACTTACTATTCAACTTTGGAGAAAAGTGGATGAATAAGTTTTACATTGTATAGTGATCAAATAGACATAAAATGTTACTAATCACAAAAAATAATTTCCTTTTACTGAGTTCATTTGGTGTACCTGAGATTGTTTCGTTCTCGTTAAATCCTAGGTAAATTCTGATATCGAATGTCAATATAAAAATTTTCTGTTATTCATCTTTGACGATCCGAATTAAATGCACAAGACATTTGTTGAATTCAAGAAATGTTTCGTAGGTTTCAAGAAAATAGAATATGATATATTTCCTCTAAAAACTCTATTGAAACTGGAATTGGAATTTAGTCGAGTATTTTTCATAAAAACGAAACTTCTTTCGAAAATGAGTTCTGATAATATTAACTTACTTCTTGCAGAAAACTGGATGGAACATTATTGAAGTTTGCGTTATTGAAAATAATTGATTAAATTGTATAAATTGTTCCATATAGTCAACATATATTTGCGAGATGTAATCCCGATTTCAATAAAATAATAATGTTGCTTTAGTCTTTTTATTAAGTTAAAAGCCTGGAACATGTCGATTATATTAAGTTTTAATTAAGTCCTAAGTCTAAATTAATATCAATGAAGACACGTAGGCTGCGTTTTACAACAACTAAAATGTTTTATTCAACAAAAATATAACAATTGATTGACAATTTTTTCTGGTTATTACAACATTTTCAAATGTTAAACTCAAATGGTCCAGTTGAAGGGGTAACACCCCGAAACAATTATCAAGCAATCAATATAATTTTGTGCAACTAACTATGCCAAGTGTTTCTTATTCAATATATTAATAAATATTTCACCAAGAGACCATCGAATATTCCATCAACTTTAATATTGTTGTTTATTTTGATATAATAACAGAAAAAAAAGTAACAAAACTGACTGATAATATAAATTTTAATAAGTATTACTTAACTAACGTTTTTTTTATTCAGTGGACCTACATAACGCCTTTTAAGTTCGAATAATATAGTTTATTAGTTAAAAGTCATTCGAAAAAAAATTAGCTATTTTTATAACTGAGTAGAATTAGATTTTTTTTTATTTCTTGTTTGTCTGTCTGTCTGTGGCATCATAGCACCCGAACGAATGAACCGATTTCAATTTAGTTTTTTTTGTATTACAGGTGTTTTACGGGAGAGTGTTCTTAGACATGTTTGATGAAAATCGATTGGTCCGTTTAAAAGTTACAGAGGTTTTACGCTTTAAATGTTAGGTTAACATTAAACTCTTCAGTACATAGCGGGTTGCAAAAATAATCTAGGCTCGTTCACAATCAACTAATAACGGGATTAAAATGAGTTCAGTACAGCACCAAATTTGTAGCCACTGGCTCGAAAAGTCGTCATATTTGCTTTTGTGACTCTTCAATTTGTATTTATTTACTGGCCCAGTATTCTAGTTTTTATACTTTGCTAACATTATTTGAAATTCTGAATTCAATATTGGAATGAGGAAAGTATGATCCACGGAAGTGATACAGAAGAAGTACCTGATGATGTCCCAATCAATTGATGGTCGAATAGAAATTTGTTTTTGGAATAATTCCAAAATGTACCTATATAGAAAATATTCAAGTAAAAAACGTTAATACATACATTGGATGTAAAATTTATGGAAGTGAATGACAGGAAAATCATATAAGAAAATATTAATATATCATTGGAACTTTGAACATGTTGTTTTCTTATTTTAGTTACCAATAGGAAGGAGTTGTAGTTCGATATCATGCTTAATTGTTTAATATTCTGAAAATATATTAATATTGTTTCATTGTTTTGTTTTCATTTGTATCATACATATTACAATTGGTCATATAATGCAGATAGGGCTCAAAAGTCGTTTTACCTACACAATTGTGCTGAAAGTTATCTTCAAATCATAAAATCAATACTGCACGTGGTATGTGGTTACACTGTGGGTATATAATTATTTCTTGATGTTATAGGGGCAAACTAGTGCCGAATGTACTTCCGTTTGTTGGACGTAATTTATTCATGACGTCACTTTTCAATATTTGCAAGTATTATTATGCCCTCAACGGTTTATTTCATTTTGTGTGAAATACACCCTTGAATAATATATAAAAAACACACACACACTTTCATAATAAAAACACATTCTTGAGTAATTCAAGAAAAATATATACTAGGAAAAAATGAAAGTAGAATAACATCAGATGTAAAAATAAAAAAAAAATTAAATCAAACTGTTGGCTTGATGTGTCACCAATATATTGAATAAAATAAAATTACAACGCTGAGTAGACATGTTTGACAATATTCTTGAAGTAGACATAAAATTAAGACAGCGAACAAATATAAAAACAAAAAAAATTCTTTGAAAATTATCCCTTCAACAATTTTAAGTTATGTGAATTCAAAACTTTCCTATAACGATATTATTTCAGTAAGATCTTGTTTCAATAGATGTTTTTATGAATAGTCACATATGTTTAAAAAAATATATCAAATAAAACATTCAAGTGAATACAATACGTTATCCATTGAATAATTGGGATTAAATATATGAAATTTTCTCATCTATTGTACTGATATATTAAAAAACTAATATATGATAAAAAAGATTATTGATAAAGTATCAGTTATAATTATTATAATTCGATGTCCAAATTCTATTTTATCTTTGATATTATCTGATGCTGTAACTACTAATTTAATACTTCTTCGATATGATGAAAGATAATATCGAAAATATTATTGATTATATAAGATTTATTCAAAGAAAGAGTATTTTTCAAATCGAACGTGTAATTTCGCGATACAAGAATATATATTCATATGAAATTCAAATATAATTTTTCTAGAAATAGTAAAGGAATAAGGCCCTCGTTCTCCTGTGTAACAGTAGTGAATGATGTACTGGTAATAATAGAGTAAACGAAGAAATTTAAAAGAAGTAATACGCGAGCGCTAAGTACACAACAAGAAGAAAAAAGAACAGCAAAGAAAAATATGAAACCATTTCAATTTCTTTCAGAGTACCTGTTATTAATGGATGAATTCAGATATACCTGTTGTCCTCAAATTGATAGTACTGATAACATAAACAAATATTGTTTGAATTTTAGAACACAAGACTGTGTGTACAAATAGTAGTTTTGCTTTTTGCGAGTAAATAGTTTATCGATAATATCAAAATATTTATCTCTAGACATCTTTTGCTTTGTTTTTATCTATAAAGCAAATAAACTTAGACTTGTTCGACAGACCTTCAACCATTCAAACACAACAAAATAGCGCAATTGAACTATAAAAAACAGAAAGGTAGATTGACATGATTTCTTGTTTTGAATTATTTGCAAATTCTTTCAGGGTCCAATTTAATGATAACTTGATAAATTCGGATCTAACTAATAATAAATAATAGATACATTTTGATGGAATCAATCTGAGGACTTCTATTCAGTTTTCTCATTTACATACACTATCTTCAACATAATCTGAATCCCGAATATTATTAAATAACTTTTTGATAGCAAGAAAAAGCTATAAGCTAAAACTACACCCGAAAGTTGTTTCTCCAAGAAGTCAGTTTCTTTACTTTAAATTGAATATTATCAATTTGAAATGTTTTTCGTTCTTCAAATTTGCGTATCATTTGCTTATTGTCCAAATCCTTGGAATCGACGCAATTCTCGTTATTTTTTAATTTAATTTATCGGACTTTCATTATCTTCTTGAAAGTATTCCACAAGTTGATAAAATATAAGATATGATGAAAAATAATATTCATATTGAAAAATTTTAATGATGACTAATTCTGGTTTATCGTTTATGAACTGAATATCCGGAAACATAGTGGTTACATTAAACATAACTGTTAAATGAGGCTGAAGGGTTAACAAAAGCATAAGAATGATTTATGAGTTATCAAAATTTATCAGGTTTAGGTTTATTTCAATTTTATGTATAAGAGCGACAACAGCAGTTTGCTCAGGATACAAAATGCCTGTATAAGATTTGTATGCTGCTCTTTTTGAAGAGATCATCATTTCCACTAGGAAATTGAACTTTCGTTCACGTTTTCGTAACGAAAAAGAGCTTTGACTTTGGGAATCTGTTTGTTGTTTTCTATACAAACTTGTATATCATTAATATCTGCAATAACTATTCAGTAAATTAGTTTAATATAAATAAGTATAAGAAACAGATATCAGTACAGCATACCTAAACTTAGAACAGCTAAAGATAAGCCTTCAGTTTTGTCTGAAGGGCAATGGAATTAGTACCTTGGATGTTAAATATGGGGACAACACTATATCATCATCCCAAGCAACAAAGTTTCTTGGAATATATGTAGACAGAAATTTGAGATGGACATCACACATTGAGGTCTTATGTAAAAAATTCAGTAACTCATTTTTTGCAATGCCTAGAATCAAGAACATCGTACCTAGAAACTGTGTTATGAATGTGTATTACAGTATTGTATATAGTCATCTAAATTATAATATTCTGCTGTGGGGCTGCTCTATAGAAATAAATAAGGTGTTTATTACACAGAAACGAACACTTCGATTAATATTCAATATTCATCAACGAACATCTTGTAAATCTATCTTCATTAATAATTGAATACTTACCTTACCGTGTTTATATATTTTTAGATGTTTGTTATATGTTGAAGAAAATGAAGATAGGTTTATTATATTGAATAGTAATCATGAGTATTCAACAAGAAACAGGGATGTGCTACTTATTCCTATGCATAAAACAGCTAAATTTGAGCACTCTCTCTATTGTCAGAGTATTAAAATTTTCAACCATTTACCATCGAATTTGAAAGTACTGAAAGCTCATTTGTTTAAGAGGAGAGTTAAATCTCTGCTCTTCACAAAGGCATACTATAGTGTGGCAAAGTACTTCGATGATTCGGATGTAGGCAATAATGTATGAATCAATTTTTTGTATCATATGTTTGTATATTTTTTTAACACAAATGTTCTTCACCATGTGAAATTATCTCAAATGCTTAATATCTCTGAGGAATTTTTTTTCTTTTCAATCAAAGTTGTATATTATTGTAAATATGAATTTAACCAAGATTTTTGTTTGAACCAATATTTTTGCTCGAGGGCTGAATGGAAGATCAGACTCCAAACTGAATTCGGTCCTTTTGAGAGCATTTTTCTTAGTTGTAATTATTGTATCAATTGAAATGAATGTAATTTTACAATGTAAGAAATGTTTCTCAATAAATTTATCTTTTTATTATTATTATAAGGGTTGTTTCTATTATATGACTCAGAGCTTGCTAAATGAATACATTTTCTTGATGGGTAGTTTTTTGTTCAAATTTTCAAGAGGAAATTGGAAAAAATTATTTTTGACAACGGTATTCAGATTTCGTTTTGTTATATTTTTTTATTATTTATTTACTGTTCAATTATTCTTAAAAAGTTCAAATCAAACTACAATTAATGCAATCAGCAGAAATCAGATATATAAATATAAATTAATTATTTGATGGAGTAAAAGAATGGTTTGCCAAACTCCTCCATTTGTATAGTTGAAATATTATTATGTAATAAATATTATTATTATGAATAGCATCGATAAAAAATCCTTTAAATTTAGTGATGTTGAAATGTGAAGTTGATATTGTTTCAAACGTCGTACAATACACAACAAACTTCCTGAATTAGACAACTCACCCTCGACATGTTCTTCTTGCTGTGGTCACTCCCTTTCGCAGGTAAAAGCGGTGGTCGTCGAGACGCGGCGGACGGCGGCTCAACCTGTTCTCGCGACGGGGTTCGCGTTGCAATTGATGAACCCTCATCAGGGATTTCCCCGTGGGCTGAACCATCGGCGGACGCGACTGCGTCGGGAGATATTTCAAAAGAAAAGATATCGGAAGAAGAAACGTAGATGGGAGATCTAGTACGAGCTTCCAAATCAAACAAAATGTTCGACGACATTTTTTTGAAAAATAACTTCCGAATTTTTTATTACAAAGTACCCTGAACTCCTTTAAAAATGTTTGTTTCAATTAAGATTTGACACTTCAACAATTGTTCAGTAAACGTGAGAAATGAACCCCAGAATACTAAGAATGTCTTTTTTCAACATGGTCTATATTTTTCAACTAGCATTGTTCCATTTATCTATTCATTTATCAATCGGGGCGATAACTTTTGAAAATTATTAATAACGATTATTTTTCAGTTTATATGTACAATGTCCTACGTACATTCTGAAATTTTTTTACTTAATATAAAAATGCTGATGTTTTACAAATATTCGTCATCTTTTAACAGAACATCCTGACATTTGAAAAGCATTTATGAACTTTCATCGAAATTATTTTGATGTTAGAGTCTGATCAGTGGTTTACAAAATTTCTAAGAAAATAGATACTTATTATCGTATTTCAATTAAAATAATTTTGAAAAATGTTAATTGGAAAACAAAAAATAAAACTAAAAACACATTTAGAAATGATCAGATATAAAAAAAAATTGTAAAAGTAGGATGACGGAACCTTTCAGATAACATAACTGCAGTGAAAATAGCATCTGAGGCAGAGAATAACTAAAATCTTCAATAAAAACTACCAGTACAAGTTTCAAGTTACTTTTACCAGAAATTATATGTATTAGTATTTTAAAATAATATTAATTTAATAATATTAGTTCAGAGAACAGCTTTTTGGGACGAATGTAATTTAAGCTGTTACTTAAAACGGCTATCAACTCGCAGAATATATGGTTTTTAACAACATGTTTGAAGAAAGAAGTATTCCCTAAATACATCAAACTAAGAACAGATAACAACAGTAGTTCGGCAAGTAGAGGAGCTATACAAGAAATGAAAACTTGGATCAAAGAAGACTGCAAAATACAGTATAATCAGAGAGATGTTGCGAATCTTAAGGTAATCCATCCTGAATTATCATTCAGATTACATCATATTCAATTAGATAGTTTGGGTAGTAATAAACCTAAAACAAAATTTTCAAACCATAAGTTTTTTGATGAGTTCTATTTCATTTTTTCATGATGTTCCGCCCAATGATGTATATATGTTTAAATGTTCATAATATTTCTAGCAATAACAGGCTATTTGCAATGGAAAAATCTTTATTTCTGTTGACTTTTCATTGTATATCACAACTTTGTCAAAACTTGTGATATACAACGAAATGTCAACAAAAATAAAGATTTTGGCATTACAAGTAGGCTGTTATTGCTAAAAATATTATAAACAAAACTATATAAAACAGGAAATAAAACCAATTATATAATTTATAAACAACCAATTTGTCAACCTGGTCTATATTTCGAATATGTTTAAAGCATAAATAAAAAAAACAGGCATTGCTAAACTCAGTTGCATATACAGTTATTTGCTTTCGAAAAATTTCAAATAAGCCCTTTAACACTTAATTAAGAGTTCTTAATGGAGCTTCAATATTATTTATTTGTGTCGACATTTGGTTCTTGAGTGTTTACATTTTTACTCCCTGTGTTCTTCGGTGACGCTTGTCTGTGTATCGACAGGCCGGTTTTTAATTCTTTTATGATTGTTAGGTTACCTCAAGTTTTACATTTTTTATTTTATTGTTAAAATCTGGTTTTATGCATTATTATATGTTTATTCCACTACATGCACAGCTTCTTACACTTTGGTCGAATATTCAGCCTAGTTAGCCGTAAGGTATAATACATTTTTCATCACATTTCATTTAAAATCTGCATTTTATAGAGTCCTGATGAAGAATATACCCATATTCGAAATATAGACCAGGTTAACGAATTGGTGGTGTGTCAATTATAGTGGCCCTATTTTCGCTGAGAATTTTTCGATTTAAATTATAATCATCATCATCAACCTATGTTCGTCCAATGCAGAACGAAGGCCTCCCCTGTCTTTGCCAAGATTCCTTATCGGCAGTTTCTCTCTTCCAGTCAACGCCCAGCCAACCCACAAGCTCCTTATCCCATCGATCGCGACGACACTTTCTTGGTCTTACTCTGTCTCTGGGCTCCCAATCACCAACCACAGGTGACCAACGCTGATCTTTTGTTCGGGCTAGATGGCCTGCCGATTTCCACTTTGACCTATTTACACATCCTTCACCTTTGTTTGACCTCTTATCCAGCTGCAGCGCATTATATCTAGAATGGTTAGTTCCTTCGAAGCTTCTGGAGGTGAGCATATTTCAGGGTCCAACTTATCGCTAGTAATACGCATTGGTCAAACACTTTGCTCTTAAAGGATACCTGGCATATCTGATTTGAAGATATGTTTCAGTCGACCATCTGTACTCCAAGCTGTTCTGGTTCTTTGCATGGTCTTCGGTGTAATATCCCCGTCCTCGTGACAATCTGTCCCAGATATGTGTAAGACGCTGCTATTTCTAATGGGATCCGTTCACCTCCATTTGCTCTCTGGCGCAGAAAGGGTTCAGCATCATCTTGTTTTTGCGGTGTTTATTTCCAGGCCTATCTTCTTGCTCGCGATGTTCAGTTCATTGATGTGCTCTTGAAGATCGGTAGCATCATGGAAGAACAGGACTATATCGTCAGCGAACCTCAAGTGGCTAAGGTAGCGCCCATTTATCTTGATTCCTTTCTCGCTCCAGTCCAGCTTCTGCAACATACACTCCAAAGCAGCTGAGGACATTTTTGAGGAAAACGGGTCTCCCTCTTTAACGCCTCTCATTATTGGCAATTTTTTCGAGTATTCGGCTATTTTGATGGTTGCTGTGGCATGTCAATTTATATATTATATATATATATATATATATATATATATATATATATATATATATATATATATATATATATATATATATATAAATATACCTAAATATTGATTTTGTTGTCCATAATAAACTATATAATCTGAATATCATCAAGCGGAATAGTCTCATTTCAGCAAATCTACCCCTTCTGCGTGACATTATTCAATAAATCGTTCTTAATCAAAGCCAAGAATGAACCCAGCGTAAATAAAAGTAATCGTAAAATAAACAAATACTGAATGACATGAAATGAATATCAAACAGATTTCATTGTAAATATATGAAAATGATCTATATTATTAATAGTAATTTACATAAACAGAACGAATTTCATGGATAAACTCAACACGACAAATGAAAATAGATGTCTTGTATTTTTGTAACTGTTACCAACATTTTGGAGTAATTTGAATATAGAAGTGTAACTTTGAGTTGATCGTTGATTTGATTAAAATGAGTGTTTAAAGTGTTTTTCAGTTCAAAATGATGAACTTCATGAAATATTGCCACTTTGTCAGGTAGAACAAAATAAATCGCAGTGAATAATACAAGTATTTTGATATTGCCAAATCGAATATTTGTTGAAACTACGTCGGTATCATTGGAAGGGCAAACTAATTTAATGAATTAAATATAACCACTGATATGAAATAGTTTCAAATAATAACAACTTAGCCCACATACATCCATGAAAAAATCGGAGAAGTATATGGAAAGTTTGGTTTTAATTACGATACAACTAAATAAAATATTACAATTCGAATTTTATTTCACAAAAATAGAGGAGTAGACAACAATGAAATTCAATCGGAAATTTCAAATTGAAATATCTGAATTATGGAAAGTTGAACTGCTCCTTCGACTTGTTTCTTTCAAATTTATATGAATGAGGATAATAGAAAAGAATTTCTTTATCAAAAATTGCTAAAATTAAATGGAGATTTTGAAAATGGTGGTACCAGAAAAATTTCGAAACTTTTCGAGTCTTCAATCAACTTTAATCACTAAATTTTCAAAATTATTCAGGAGGAAAAAACTTTAAAATATCGTAAAAACACAGCTTTTTATGTAAAAGCTGTCCTTGATAAATAAAATTGAAATTCCGACATAATTTTCTTCAGTTCTCTCAGCAATCATTATTGAATGTTTAACTAGTACCTGACACATTGTAGGAATTGTATAAACGAAAAATCTAATGTAATTTTTCACAATTCACTTTTTCACTCCATCCTTTGAAAAAACGAACTAAAAAATGTTGAGTTTGACGTATTTTGTATATAACGGATTTATATTTTTGTCAGTTTGTGAATTTTACTATTGTACTACAACCAGCCATTCTCCTGATCAAATTGTAAAAATGTTTCACTGAATATGTCAAAATTTCGTCGATTTGTTTGCGTGAAATGTTAAATTAAAATTATATTATATGATTAGATGCTATAAGGGATTTTAAAATGAAAAAGTCTTTGAGGGGAAAACATTTCTTGGCCAAAAGGTGTAGAATCTATATAAAAACTACCCCCACACTTTCGTACGGATTTTATATACAGCCTTATAACTATTATACTCAAATATTTAATATTTTACTAACAATTCGGCTAATGAAAAATGAGAGTTAATTCATATTTCACAAATGACATTCAACAAATGTTAAATGGAACATAACTTCCAAAACCTATCCATTCTATTTAGAGAGATTACATCGATTTATTTCCAGATAATTAAGGCAATAAAGACGATGAGAAACTGAGCGAATGGTTTTAGTCCAAGAGCTGGCAACAATTATTGGGTAGATATTTGAGGCAAGCTGAAAATTGTCACATACCTCTCCTGATATACTCCAATACGAAATTGCAGAACTGGCTAATGAGTAGCGGGGCTATATCAACCCCTAAATTCTTGAAAATATTTTTTTTTCCCCAAAAATTTATTTGAGGCAAAACGCAATTTCTACATGTTGCAGTGTATTCGAAAATTAATATGATTAGCATCGGGGTTTTAACATTGCCAGACGCGTGCAAAAGTATTTTGCAAAAAATTGTAAAAAATCTATTTGAGGCAGCTTGATATTTTAATGGATATTATTTATAACTAAAAGATGAGATTCCCAAAAAGATAGATCATTTTGGTGCGACTTTCCAGCTCCCAACTCCTGAAAATTTAGGGGTTGATTTAGCCCCGCTACTAACCAGCCAGGTCTGCAATTCTGTATTGGGTTATATCAGGAGAGGTATGTAACAAGTTTTCAGCTTGACTCAAATACCTACCCAAGAATTTGTGCCAGCTCTCCTACTAATTATTGAAAAAGTGAGCGGTAAATAGCATCAAGGATGAAAAATTGTTGACAATCGGGTTACCTAAGACTTGAAAATTCGTAGCAAAAGTAGTGATATTATACGTTGAAAATTAAATGTAGGTACCTAAATCAAAAACATATAAGGTAGATAATATTCAAATCATAGAAATTCAGAAATAATGAGAAAAACGTTATAATCTATAACAATTGAATAAAAAATTGATATATCACATTCAAACTATTTAAACATTCACTCATCACATTTTTTCGTTTTTCATTTAAACACGAAAAATTATTCAGTTTTATGAAGCATGAAATAACAAGTTCAATCAGAATCAATAAATAATTTTTATATTAAGTGACCAAACAGAAATGAATCAATTACGTGCAATTAAATAGTTACTAGAATTTGCTTCATGGAATATTCTTTTCTATAATATTTTCGCGCACTGTATCACCGCGGATGTTGAGTTTCAACTGCGATAAAATTCGGATACTACAAATTTACAAATAGCTCGACACCTCCCACATAAGAATGATGAAGCATTTCTATTATCTTCTTAATTGAAAACAGGTCAGAAAAGAAATTCCGGTACATTAGTATCGATTAAACAACGATTGAACAATTGGGTAGTGCAAAATACCGAAGGCGCCAGGTATTATTTATTAATATTATAGCCGCTTTTTTCGTCTCTTGTGCCAATTGATTTTCAACATTCTTATATTTCAAAAACAATTATAGCAATTCTTCAAATATACTCTGAACGAAAACAATCAAATTCTGTTCAAAATTCAGAAATATATTAAGAATCTGCTTTTCGGTAAAATACACTTTCGGAATGAGAATCAAAACACGTTTATTAAATTAACAATACACTATTATTACAGTTTTTCTGTATAAGTAGTGTATTATAAATACATATGTATTTATAAATACATTAAATAAATACATGTATAATACATTATAGAAATATAGAATATGTGACACATTCTCATGTGTCCCATTTCATTTCAGTATTGTAAAAAAACGAGATTTGAGTTTTAAATAATTAAAAATTTATGATAATCAAATATATAAATTTAACATTTTGCATATTAATTAACCAGCTATGGTACTTCGATGTCTCTTTACGGATGGTTTACTTTTCAACTTGAAAACAATTTATCTGCATCATTTATTTCTGGTGGAAAAAAGTAACATAATCAATTTACCAGGTAATCAAGAGAATTACGAGTTTTGTTTGAATTGAAAACACGATTTTGATATTTTTTACAATATTATTGCGTTTCTGCTAAATATGGTCAACATACACTAATTCTATTTTATGTTTATGTGTATGTTTTCGCGCAAAATTTATCAGTCAAACGCATCATAGGTTTGTAATTTGTAACATATAGTTTTCAAAATTCTTTTCTGCAATCCCTCGTCCAAAATCTTCCATTTTTAGTCTCTGTAAGACAAGAATTCGTTTGAGACATTTGAATTTGTAGAGCAGATTTCGCATTGCAGTCTGCTTTAATAAGATCTTTCTATTTCAAATGTCTATCAATTGAAATATAATAATAATAACAATAATAATAATAAGCATATATTCCAGGTAGCAGGTAAATACCCAATTACAGGAAAATACATAATAAATAATGAATTAAAAAATATGGCGGCTGAAAAATAAATATAATAATAAAAACATTATCAAATATAATAATATAAGTCTATACTATCAATATCTGAATAATTTAATAAATAATATATCTTGTATATGGGCTAGTTGTTGGCATAGCAACGGAAGGGAAGAAAACATATTTTGTCAATGTTTATAATCAACATTTTATCGCTATATGTATCAAATATTTTATTTATATCACTTTCGGTCTTTTTCTTCACCTACAGCATGCTTAGATTCTCCCTGGTATAATATAACAGTATCATCTACAAAACAAGAAATTGTTGCTTCTTCATTCAGATTGAGCATGCTATTTATATATGCGATAAAGAGAATAGGACCAAGTACAGAACCCTGTGTGCTCACAAGTACGACAAATAGATATTCATTATAGATAGAACCGATTTTAATTCTCTTCTTGGTCCGTTCAGATAGCGTGGCATAAAACCTGCGTTCTTTACTCTTATACCCATACCTCTTAGAACATTCGACTTCTCTTCTTGGTCAGCATTTAGGAAAAGTTTTGATGAATATAAAAATAATACTTGCTTTGATTATTGAAGAAGCCGAAAATTAATATCCATAATTCTTTCATTACTTAAATATCTCGAAACATTTAGAATTTTATCATAATTTAATAAAAATACGCAAGATTCATTGTTATTTAGCATTTGATAAAGATGTAGTACATCGAAACGCGTCATACGTATTTTTATTAAATTATGAGAAAAATCTAAATATTGTTTCATAGTACTATTGTTCTGCTATCTTTTACAAGCGACTTATAAATTTTCGTTACAAGATAGCAAATGGATACTAGGACATTATACCAATGGACCACAATAACAACACTTATTATTGTGAAACATAGTAATATAATCTTGCGGGCTGATTGGCCGTGGTCAACTGGAACTTCTCCTCTTCCAGACGTTTCGTCTCTAACTGCGAGACATCTTCAGTGGTGGCGAGTGCTTCGACGTAGTTGTGTACTACGTCTTGACTACGTCTTGTAACTACTATTATATCACCATGTTTCACAATGGACACCGACCGCGGGGAAAGCCTACACGATTCCAGCACTTATTGTTATTTTTGAGTCTGATTCAAAGTTTCCGCTGCGATAGTCATTACTATATATGTACTAAACTTGTTATATGCTTTCAAGATGTTCTATGAATTTAACAATCAGTTTTATTAATGAATTTCAAAATTTTTAATTGAGACGTCTACTAATTATACTATATATACCTATTGATGTACACAAATCATTGAACAAATATATCGAAATATAAATATTCTTTTAATTAATGAGATTGAATTCTCGCTTAACTCTTGGTGAAACATAATTGAATATTAAAATAAATTAAACTCTCGGCTTAATATTTCACGATTTATTCAATAATATGTATAGTCAACATTTTTCGAGCGTTAGCTCATTTTCAAGACTTGAAAATGAGCTAACGCTCGAAACATGTTGACTATACATATTGTTAAATAAATCGTGAAAATTAAGCCAAGAGTTTAATTTATTTTAATATTCTTTTAAAACTTACAGAGCCTTCATTTTGATTAAAAGCTACTGAAGGTGGTAAAGAAGCGTCCAAAACGTGTAGGCGAAAAATCAACAAAGTGTAGTCATTTATCACCTGAAATTTTCCAAGAAATTGTAACCTACATACTATAACGAAATATATCGAAATAACGAGTTCAATCAAAATCAATTAATAATTTTTATATTAAGTGACCAATCTGAAAAAATCAATTACGTGCAATTAAATAGTTACTAGAATTTGCTTCGTTTCCACGAAGCAAATTCTAGTAATTATTTTTGTTACTATTTATATAGTTAACTATTAAGTAACTATTTGCTTCTTTTCTATAATATTTTCGCGCACTGTATCACCGCGGATGTTGAGTTTCAACTGCGATAAAATTCGAAAAACTGCGATAAAATCGAACTGCGATAAAAGCGTCCGAAACGTATAGGCGAAAAATTAACAAAGTGTGGAGTCATCTTTCACCTGAAATTTTCCAACAAATTGTAACCTATATATTATAAACACCCAACAAACCAGTGGTGGTAGTACCATATATTATGTACGGGAGGTTCAAAGTTGCCATTTCGCAGAAAAAATATTTTTCAGCAGCAAAAAATATCCTTCCAACTATGTATACCTTTAATCCATTCCAACAGAATGGACCAACGTTGTTTTCATAATTATCGATACTATGCGTGATGTAGAATGACATGATATATATTTCAGCTAAGTTTGATTCGGAAATTCTACACGTGTCACTCGCGTTCAAAGCCCAGTTAATAGCGAACACGAAATATATGCAAGCGTAGAAGCAGGCGATCGCTCCAGCCATAATTTTTACGATTTCCCGATCATCCAGACCGATAATGGTAATAAATGGCAGTTAATATGTTCTATGTAGGTCGAACCGTTATTTATTTTATGAAATTCATTGAAAATATCACAAGACTGAAGAAAAACTCGATTTTTACCGAACAAACCGGATTTCTCTCTCGTTTCGGAAAAAATGATCATCCACAAACCACGAAACTGCTTTTAGACACTGTCGAATATAAAAAACCTTTAGTACTTGATTTATCACACCTTCAGGGGTCCCCGAAGGTTTTATCTGAAGTCTGGTCAGAGGTCCAGGTTGGCATGGAAAAAACGGGGTTTCACAAATTCTAAGTAGGGAAATCCACGAAAATTTATTTGGTTCCAATGGTAAATAACCACAAAATATAACAACTGAACACATTTCATCTACAGAAGAATTGATAGGAACATATTTATATGCTGATGACATTAATGTTTTGATATCAGGACCGAATATTCAAGAGGTTACATACAAGTTGAAACATCAATGACAAAGATTGGGAAATAGTTCGTTGAAAATGGATTGGTTCTCAATGTTGATACAATCATGCTTTCGACTGATCGCTAAAATCTAGCATTTCCTGAAATTATTACTTTTGACGACAGAAACGTTGAAATAGACTCTTATGTGAAGTTTTTGGGTATATTTTTTGAGAGAAATCTTAGTTGGGAAATGCATTGTGGATCGGTATCAAAAAGACTCCATGAAGTCACATATGCGCTAAAAGCTATTAGAAATAGAGTAATATAGACATCTTGAAAATTGTGTATTTTGCGTATTTCCAATCAATTATGTGATATGGAGTCATTTTCTGGGGGGCAGTCCTCAAGCTGAATGTGTGTTCATCACTCAGAAACTGCCTATGAGAATAATGTTTTGTATGAAGTAAAGAGAATCATGTAGAGGCATATTCAAAAGGCATAAGCTTCTAACAATGTCTGGTTTATGTATGTATAAAATTTTGTTATTTTTATTCAAGAACACATCTTATTTTCGGATTTAAAGAAATGTGAATACTACCAGAAGAATGATTGAGTAGGTACTTGTTCAGAGGCTATCGAGTACTGAGCGTAGTAATTTCTATATGACAATGAAACTTTTCAAATATTTTCCGCGAAAAATAAGAGATATTAAGGAATTCAGACTTTTCAAGAGAAAATTAAGGCGCAATTCCACTGAGGCAACATTTAGGCAACATGTAGCATGCGGCATTGACGCATGCCACATTCGGTCTTTCTATAGAAGGAACACTAAGCGACAAAAAATGTCTCCTTGCCGCATGCTACAATTTGACCTTTGTTGCCTGTAGATTGCGTCGTCTTTCGACACGATTGGACGTGTCGAACAGTGTCGCCGTCTATCCAACAGTCAACGGATCCATGCGGCTTGAAGAAGGCGACATGGAGTGGTCGATTGATAAAACCGTAGCTTTTATAGAGGATTTTATATTCGCCCGAATTATGGAACAATAAAACCCCTGTGTATAAGGACATTAAACTCAGAAATGACAAGTTGACACAATTATCTGGTAAATATAATTATTTTGCGGGTTTGAAGGTAAAAAATCATTGGTTTATTTTTTATTTTTTTTTAAATACGTAAACAGTAAGCGATGCATAACTATCACCCGTAGCCAAATATCTCAAGGTCACTAACAATCTCACGCGAGGGGTTATTGCTTCTCGAAAGTTGGTATGATATTTTTTTATCATAGGTGAGATTTTCTCAAGTAAATACTGAAAATCTTCTTTACTCATCCGTGTGAAGTTTCTAAATATTGCATCATCGTCAGCAACCAACTTGTTGTACAAATTACACTGAATTTCTTGACCATCGACATATAGCTCTTCTCCAATATCGTGGCGTTTTCCTTTTGCGATTTAAAGCGATAACCAAATAAGCAGCCGCCGCGACTGTTTGTAGTGACATGATGTACTAAACTGAAGTTGCCTGAATAGAATTGCTTTAGACGCATGCTACACTCAAGTCCGACAACGCTCACATGCGACAGGGGGCAACAAATTCCGCATGCGACATCAATCGAATTTTCTGCCACAAAGTCGAACGTCTACAATAGGCAACACTAGGGAACAATTATCAAGCGACTTGTCGTTCAGTGTTGCCTCAGTGGAATTGCGCCTTTACTCACAATGTTAATTCAATGTGAACCATATTCTGTACCTGAGTTCATAGACTTTTGTTGAAAATAGCATAGGGTGTATCTTAGGGTTAATGTAATGTGATGCATTCAATTGTTAGTAAAGAATTTTTGACTAATTTTCATTTTTATTGAATTAATTTAAACTCTTGGCTTAATGTTTCACGATTATATTGAACAACATGAATTTGTCAACATGTTTTCTATCGTGAGCTCATTTTCAAGATTAGTCCAAGAGAAGTCAAGACCAGTCTTGAAAATGAGCTCACGCTCATTTGACAAAATTTCACATTTCACATCACATATTGACGAATTCATGTTTTTAAATATAATCGTGAAGCATTAAGCCAAGACTTTAATTTGATTTAATACTCTTGATAATGAGTTAACCACCAGAAACATATTTAGAGTTTTCAATATATTCAGTGAAACTTATGTCAAGTGTGAATTTTAGTTTATTATTCGTATAATACTTTGCATATTACATGGTGACTGCATTCGCCTTTTTGTACCGAATTTTGTTCCAGCTTAAATACCAGCAACTCCATTGTCTTCCGTTATTACTCGCAGAAATTTCAATCTAAAAAAGTCGGGTTGACGATATCGCAATTTTTTTATCAAAATAATTATGTGCATTGGTAGAGCGACCTTTGACTAATGTGATAATCTTCAAGCTTCTTTACAAAATTGCATTAAAAATAATTGAATGCAAAAATGGCATAAATATAATTATCATAATTATCCGTGAAGAAATATTTACTGATAAATATTATCACTCACAAGTGTTGCGAAATGATAAACACAACAATCGAACCAAGAATGTTTTCATTCAACAATAAAGTTTTTTGATCTCTCCTTCAAGACTCAAATTCAAAATTTTTCAATAAAAATCAGAAACAAGAAAAGAATCAGTGTTGTCCTGGTTCGGGTCTAAGGGCCGTCGTCGGTTAGAATTTCTTCCTAACTATTCGCTAGAACGTGTGGCGAGCTTTTGGAAATGGACTTCCAGAATCAGAAATTTAACGACCTCTGAAGAAGTTCGCCACTCGTGCTAGCGAAACGTTAGGAAGAAATTCCAACCGACGACGGCCCTTAGACCCGAACCAGGACAACACTAGTTCAACAACTGGCCGCGAAAATTTGTAAGAAAAGAATTGCCCTTTTTGGATAAATCACAATCTAAAACAAAGCAGTTTGAGAAAAATGTATGCTTATGTTTATTCATTTTGTTGTAAGGCAGAGGCACAACTGTTATGGCCATTACCCCACCTATGGCTACTCCACTCTAACTGATGAAATAATGAGTATCAATTCTTTATTTCGATAAATATTAATGAAAAGTATCTACATTTCTTTACTCAATCATTATTCCAGTGAACAGACTTATAGAAAATATGTCTAAAAGTGGTATAAAATGGCCAAAAGTGAGGAATTTTGAAGTTCGTGACAAAAACGTTCTGTAATACTTTTATTTTAGATGAAATCTGTATTAACACTTAAATTTCTGAAAAGGCAGATCTTCAAAAAAAAATGACATTCAGCACAAATGTCTTCTCCAAATGCTGCATTTTTTATATCAGTAGAAAGATTGAAAAAACTTTGAAATGGCCATAAGTGATTACACAATGAAGGAAATTGAAGAAAACTTCGATTTTCGATAAATGAGAATAGGATTCATTTTTATATGTTAGAACCAACGAGTGATTCAATTTTTGGAAGAGAGAAACAATTTCTAATTAATTTACAAGTAAGTAGGTAATTCAAGATTTCGGATAAATATTCGGCTAGAAGAGTAAAATTAACATGTGTCGTTATTTCAATCAGCTGAATTTCTCTATTTTACTGAATACAATGAATGAATGAATATCAAATTTTACTAAATTAAATTAGCGGTTGAATTTCTCAATCGATCTCTGGGGTCTCAAACAAACAATGATTTTTTATCAAGTGTTTCTTGAAGCTTTTTCGCGAAATTTTTATCGATTCAATATTTGATTATAAAACTCACAACTGTAGATCATAATTTGTTAAATCGAACCAGAAAACGTCTTCAATTTGGCGGTTAAGCGACCTTGAAAATTTCAAAACAAGATATTCGTAATTCTTCGTGTCGAAACCACTTTTTGTCTGTCTGGGCTTGAACGAATTAGCGAGGCATCTTTTAGTGCTTAAAGATCCTCCTACTCATAATTATTTTTATCCGACATTCTCTTCAACAGGTAAAAAGTCACCCGATCTAGGAACGGCACAAATAAAATAATGTTCGAAAAATGTATTCGATATATCAACATGAGTAAAAATTATTATTTTTGAAAGAAACAGATGTGTGTGTGTGTGTATGTGTAGAAAATATGAAGAAAATGACAATTAGATAAATGTTTGGAATGAACAATATTCTCACTCTAACTGGTCTGTACGTATATCATAGTCTGAACTTTATGAGAAGTCACAAAGAACTCTTTGAAAGTCATCAAAATCTTAATAAAACAAGAAGTCATTAGATACATTAACCCCTTATAGGGACTAGCATTATCACAGAATAATCCACTATACATGTGTATAAAAATTTTCAATGCTTTGCCCGGGAATCACCATTGTGCTCTCGATGACAACTGTCAATTTCAGAATATAAATAACTGCTTTCTAATGAAAGTTGGACTAAAAACTTTAAACTTTGAAGAGTATCTGAGATATTGTAAAAAAGCCAAGAACTTTCGATAATACTTCAAAATGTAATTTAAATGTTCCTATTTAAGGTATCTATTTGCTGACGTTTTCTCCTTTTTTGTTACAATTATATTTGTGATAACATATGGAAACAATAAATATATATATATATATATATATATATATATATATATATATATATATATATATATATATATATATATATATATATATATATATATATATATATATATATATATGTAAAATGATAAGAGACCTCCTCATATAATTTGTATGTAGAGTTATATTATAGTTTTATATAGTTACTGTTAAGAAGAATATGAATCATATCTGTGAATGGGTATCTTTCAAGAGGAAGGGAGAGACTTCATGTCAACAAAGATAATTGAAGAGATTTTTTCAATCTCAGAGAGATATAAATAACACGTATTTGTAAAATAATAGAAATAGATAGTATTAAGATTGTATAGAATAAAAGGACTTCAAATTGATTTTTATTATAGGTGAGTTGAATATTGTAAATAAAAGTTATATTTCTTTTAAAATAAATCAATCGTTTGAGATATACCTGTGTACACGTATATAAATATATATATATATATATATATATATATATATATATATATATATATATATATATATATATATATATATATATATATATATATAATATTAATAATGAACTGGTTCAATTTTTCAAAATAGGTTCTATTTCCTGTTTCATATAGTTATGTTCATAATATTTTCAGCAAGAAAAGGCTTTCAAAAATTCTTATTTTGTTGACGTATCGTAGTTTATTACAACTTTGTCAAACGAATGAATAAATGAATGTTATCAACTACTATGAATATCGAAACGTCTAATATAAAAACGTTTTTTTTAATCAACTTGGATTTTATTTTGAATTATAATTTGAAATTTTATTTTCATTAAAGGGGGCAAAAACGGCCAAGTTATTTTTTTTTAGTTACGTTTGACGTTTTGATATCCATTTTATTTTATAAGATTCAATTATTCATTGGTTTTGACAAAGTTGTAATAAACAACGAAAATTTAAAAAATATGTATTTTCGAATTACAAACAGAAAACAAGTGTTGCACGAAAACGCAACTTATCACTTTCGAAAGTGAATAAAAAATTGCGTTTCAAATTATCGCACCAAATTTTGCAAATACGATGCAACGCTGTTTCATTCTATTATGGAAATCATCAGTGGTTTGGATGCAAACAATTAAGTTTCCATGTTTTTTCAGGTCCTAACTCTTCAAAAATCGAAACATTTAGTGAACTACTGAAGTGAGTTCCCTCTATCCACGAAACAAGATAAACTCTCTCGAATATGGGAGACAGTGTTCGTGAGAAGATCAATGCGTACTTCGATTCAAAGATGATAGTTTCAGAAATTTCATTCAAAATTCAAACATCTCAAAGATTTCTGTAGGGTCTAAGAATGGTCCCATACCTTATCCTAACGACTCACACGATATCTGGTAATACGATCACTAGTTTCAACATTCTGGAATCCCTCATAGTTAGTCAATACTGCTTTGTAATCGAAATATCCAAATATTTCAAATAGAACTCTCAAAGATTCGTCTACAAAATCTTGGTAAATGAAAACAATTCGCTCTCGAAAGTGATGAGTATATTTTATATATAAAATAGCTGTTTTAAGTTTCATGATTCAACATCGAATCAAAATCGAAGATGAAATCGTGGTGAACAAATGAAACAAATCTTATATTACTTTAATACAGATATTCATACCTGGAATTGTCTAATATTCATTAAACCAGCAGAAAACGAACCCCCATATCTTTCCATTATGTCTGCATTTAAAAACCAATTACCCAGACGACTCAAGGTCTAGATGAACTAATTACAATTATATTGCTGCCATAAGAACACGTAGGGTTATCACAATAGGTTAGAAAATTCATATCGTGGAATTATTTATTTTTCTGAATTCTTCCTTAGCGGGCGGCATGGTCAGAACGTGATTTTTTGACCAAAGATAACATTTGGTCGAGACATTATACATATAAGTGAACATTGAAGGGTAAAGCTAAATATAGCCTGAACTTCGTAATGCATTAATTATACTTGCGAAACATCAAAATAATTAGTAAGAAATGCAATACTTATCGAGTTTTGTAATATTAACTCTTATCAGTCGTCGTAAAAAGTGTGAATGTTTATAAAACTTCGTATACTTTTACTTTTTTACCTTTGAATAAATATATTCAGAAGATTGAATATAACTTAAATTCAAACACTTGAACTTATGATTTACACTTTATTGACTACATAGCATGACGCGTTTCGTCGTTACAAACGACTTCTTCAGATGCTTACAGAATAATAACAACTTTTTGAAAAATACAGGTATATATATCAGGTAATTTTGGTGTTTTATGGTTTTGGTTTTACCTAAGATATTCCATTCTGAGAAATAATTTCTATCATCTGAAAAGGTTTAACAAGGGTGAATTGTTTAATTCTATCTGTTCATTGAGCAAGTTTCCAGAATTTTTAAGCCGATTTATTTCCACTACTTCCCAATAATCTAATTGACTACTTCTCTCTATATTGTGTAGAATTTTGAAATTCGTATCAAAAGTATGGTTTTCTGTTAATAAATGGTTAGCATAATTCGAATTACTTTTATTATGGGCGAAGCTATATTTATGTTCCTGTATTCTAGTACTGAAATTTCTACTAGTTTTACCTATATATATACCGGGACAATTTGGTATATATTTGGTATATATAATTCAATTTGGTATATATAGGTAAAACTAGTAGAAATTTCGGTACTAGAATACAGGAACATAAATATAGGTTCGCCCATAATAAAAGTAATTCGAATTATGCTAACCATTTATTAACAGAAAACCATACTTTTGATACGAATTTCAAAATTCTACAAAATATAGAGAGAAGTAGTCAATTAGATTATTGGGAAGTAGTGGAAATAAATCGGCTTAAAAATTCTGGAAACTTGCTCAATGAACAGATAGAATTAAACAATTCACCCTTGTTAAACCTTTTCAGGTAATAGAAATTATTCTCAGAATGGAATATCTTAGGTAAAACCAAAACCATAGAACACCAAAATTCCCTGATATATATACCTGTATTTTTCAAAATGTTGTTATTATTCTGTAAGCATCTGAAGAAGTCGTTTGTAACGACGAAACGCGTCATGCTATGTAGTCAATAAAGTGTAAATCATAAGTTCAAGTGTTTGAATTTAAGTTAGATTCAATTATAATGGATTTACATCAAGTAAACGCCAACACTATTAAATATTCACAAGATCTTGTATACCATCTAGTATTAATTCTTGTCGATCAAATATTAAAGAGAAAATTCGATCTGAATATTGAATTTGAATCTGAATGATGAATTTCAGCGAATAACTTACTACAATTTGAATGAGTACCTTTAAATTGAACCTGTACACTATTAAAATGTTATATGTATGAAAAATCATTAAACTCACATATTTCGATCTGATGCGTTTCATGAGCGCAGAGGTTTCGTATAAGACTGACAAAAACTGTTTCGTATAAGACTGACTGACGTATAAGATCTTATAAAAATTCAGTATACTTATAGCCAAATACTCAGGTAGGGAAGTTTTTATATAGAAACCAAAAATAGATGAAATGTATTGGGCTAAATTAAACATATTTTGAAAGATTATCGCTATTGCATTATTTACTGAAGCGAAGACATTCCCTAAAAATAATTTTTTAACTGCAAAATCTCCTATTTGTGGATTGCTTTCAGCTCATGTATTTGTTAGTACTGTACTACTATATATACTTGAACATTGTGAAAATGTTTCCGAAGTATAACTTCCTAACAAATATTACGCATATTAATGCAAGTGTTCTACAGTTATTACTTCAATTATTCCACCATGAACATACTTCATCGACACAAAAGACGGGATATAGTGATTCATTTATAGTAGCAATGCTCTACAGTTATTGATAAAATATCAAGGGTAAGAATTCAAATTCAAATCAGGGTACAGTGCGAAGAAATGTTTTCTGCAAATATTATGAACAATTGTTTTTCCACGAGCATTAGAAGCACATGCATTAACATGAATAATATGAAAATAACATGCGTTAAATGAATATTATCAATAATAGAAGAAAATGATATCTCTATATTCTCTAAATATGGAGAACTCTCTCGATTTCTTCTACTGTATTTCCAAAAAATCTTTCGTCAAACGTACGAGAACTGTTAACTAGGAGGTACAGAAATCTGTGCTACTTGGCACCTCAAGAAGTCAAGAAGTTTCTGGGTCATAACAGAAATCAACGCCACGAGGGCTGATGCCGTGAAGATCACCACCGTGGGAATTTGACTGGAGAATTGGTGGGATTATAACAGTGGGTCCTTAGATGATTGGAACAGCTTTGACGACATTCATGTACCACTGCCCATGCACTTCAAGTTCTCGATACTCTTCTAAATTGGGTCATGTATAACCCAATAAAAGCAGTTTTCCAGGATCTTTTATCAACCAGGAGAGGCCTATTGTGGGGATATGTTTGATAGTCAAGATTGAGTCTAAACTAGTCTTTCTCAAAAATTAGCTCCACGTAGTAAGGCACCTTCTTCTTCATAAGACGTAATTTTAATGTCAGTTCTTGCATCATAGTCTTTGCTATGGCTTCATGTCTCTCTTTGTAATCCGTTGGTGCAAATAATTGACGTCCCCCTGTTACATGTTGGATTGTCTCTGATGTTTTGCATCCGTATGAGTACCTGTCGTCCTTCACTGTTGGGTCTTGTAAGATGTGTTTCAAGTAATTATCGGTTGAAATAAGCTGATCTTGAATACCTGGTAGTGTTCTTTCTGCCTATGGAAATATTCTGCCTGAAAGCAACTAGAACTGCGACGCTTCTTTGTCGATATTTTCTTTCGCGGTCTTATCAAGGTGCCTCTCATGAATGGATAGGGTTTTTCTGTCCAACTCTGTAGCTCTCCCGTATTAGATTGATGATAACTTGTAACCTGAACTTTGCTCCGTTTCAGAGGAGTGGACTCCGTTTCACAGGAGTAACTCGAATAAGTTACCGATATCTGCTAATCCTCAACCTCCCTCATGTCTTGGTAGAGTAGTCCTTTCAAGTACGCTTTTTAGGTGGTGGTACTTGGACTTTGTAAGCAGTGTTCTGCTCTTTTGCTGCAAACAAGAACTGAACAGGCGCAGTGTTTTTTTTGTCTTTGGGATTGCTTCATGCCCAAATATGTTTTGCAGTGACTCGATGTGATATCTCCATTTTTCATTTGAAATTCCTCCTGCTGTCTCGTCTTTTGTGGCACTGAAGGTGCAACATTTATCCGTACCAAATTGCATTTTTATATCAGTGGAGAATTCATCTACATTAACAAGCATTTGAATCTTATTTTTATTCAATTATTTCCTGTTTTTCATCCCCGGATTGGATTGATATTACTATTATTAAAATTAACCATCTTCCTTAAACCGTTGTATGCTCGATTCATAGAAATCGTATTCAAATGTCAAATGAAAATCAAAAGGCCTATTGGATCGAACAAATGTCCGTTTTCGCCTACCGATATGATTAATGGCTGCGGTGAAAAATTTTTGTTGGAAATTATTTATTCGTAAACCGACCGAGATATCACCGCGAGGGTTTCGCGTGGTGGCGTGACGCTGAGACCGCCGTTGAACGGTTGCTTTGCTTTCTTTCCGCCCCAATAACACAGTATCTGTCGATTTTCTTTCTTTCCAAACCCATCGTCTACATTTTTCCAGACACGCCCCTCTTTAAACTGCAAATTCGTTTTATCAACGAGGGGGAATGTATCACGACATCGACATTAAGAGATAGGGATGAAACAAAAAACAGCGAAATGTGTGAAAGAATTCGCCCATTTCGCCTAAAATCTACCGCTAAAACGAATTAACTTATAGTTTTAGAAACATATGATCATATCGCCGATTAGTTTTAATTTTCGACAATTTTTTATTGTGTAACATTATTATAATTAATTACAATAAATTAATGTGTATTAATTCCATTTCAAATTTTCAAAATTTAGTTGACTTTGTGTAACAAATTGCAGCTTAAATGAAACCTTCAATGAAATAACCAAAATTATAATAATGATAGAAATTCTATACTTTTAGATTTTAATAAATTTTTTAGATTTAGTTTTCACTAGATTTCAATTAAAATCAGTTTCGTAATTTATTGTCGTTGAAATTACACATGACATCAATTATAAAAAAAATCTTTCAGTTACACAAACTAAAAAAAGCTACAATTTGTAACGAACCGCAACTGAAAACAAAAAAACAAAACATTTATTTTAATATGTTATTAAAATAAATATTATAATTATTATTTACATATATATATATATATATATATATATATATATATATATATATATATATATATATATATATATATATATATATATATATATATATATATATATATATATATATATATATATATATTATTATCATTATTATTATTTCGATTGTTCCCCATGAGGAGAGCGACTGAACTTGAATTCGCAATCATTAGGAATTTTGCTTCATCTTTTTTGCCTCCCACAAACGCTTCATCCTCTCTGAATGCTCTTTCTTCCGTTCATCTGTCCACTTTACTCCAGGTTGATGATTTACTTTTTGCTTAAACTTTATATGTGCGATTTTATAGCGGCATTCAGTGCGATCTTCGAGAGTTTTCATATTGATCTGTTGTAGATCCTCTTGGACCTCTTTTAGCCACTCTGTTCCGCATTTACTATTCATAATTATATTGAGTAGAGCTTCTTCGGTATTCTGGACTGTTTCATTCTGTAGACATGTGCATAGAACTTTGCTCGTCGTTTTCTGATTTCTTCCGTTATCGTATTTGTCTTTTGATACAGTTCATTTTGAGGTCTTTTCATCCAAATACCGTTTCTATTGATTGGCCCGTAAATCTTTCTGAGAATTTTTCGTTCTTGTTTTTCTATTTCTCTAATTCTTGAATGGTCGCCAATAACCATTGTTTCAGCTGCGTAGATTGCTTCTGGAAGAATCGTTGTGTTATAATGCCTCAATTTGGCGCCTCTCGAAATGCACTTTTTGTTATAGAGAGCCCATATTAGTTTGTAGGCCCTTTGGATATATATATATATATATATATATATAAATAAATTAAAATTAACACACTTGCCTTAAGTTTCATTCAATATATTAAAAACACTATATGTGTCGGGTTGTTAACCCATTATCAAGAGCATACAATGTTACTAAGGATTAACCAATGTTACTAATGGGTTAACTACACGAAACATATATAGAGTTTCAATATATTTTATGAAATTTAACCCAAATGTGTTAATTTCAATTTATTATTTTCAACATAATCTTTCACCAAGAGATAATCGAAACCTTCGTGTCATTTATATAAGAAATCTACTACAAGAAAAAGAATTCTGTAGTTCTGGTGCTATATTATCGCACTTGTAAATATTCGATATTAAAAGTATACTATAACTGTCTTTCGATAATCGTTTGACAAATTACTCAAAAAAACATTACAGCAGAGCTGACTATGTGAAACATGAACAATGCGATGTCTTCATTATCCTTGTAGGGATAAATGTTAGAGAATATTGAAATGTTTCAACGGTCCCAACGGAAATATTTCAACCAAATGTTGAAACGGTCCAACAAATGCAAGCATCGACTTCAATATTCTCTAACATTTATCCCTTGAAGGATAATGGAGACATCGCATTGTTCATGTTTCACATAGCCAGCTCTGCTGTAATGTTGTTTTGAATAATTTGTCAAATAATTTTCGACAGAAAGTTATACTATATATATATATATATATATATATATATATATATATATATATATATATATATATATATATATATATATATATATATATATATATATATATATATATATATGAAATCAATAAGCTCGAACCAATTACTTTATATCGATAAAAAGTAATTGGTTCGAGCTTATTGGATTTCATCACAAAGACCTAGCGAAGTTCAACTTATACAAAGCCGGATGAACTTCGTTCTCCTTCTTCCGGCTCGAAGGACCATGTTTAGAGATGTGGAGTGCTATTTCCCCACAGGGAAATGTCCCCCTGACAAGGCCTCAATCTGCCTACTCCTTGTCAGGGGGTTGATTAGATGCCCACTGATGAACAACCAATTTAAAGCCGAATTTTCCTTATTCCTGGAAATCTGTATGAAAGAGTTTCAGTGCTGAGAAGACCTCAATCTGCCTACTCCTTCTCACGTGAATGAGTTCACTACTGATGTAGAACCGATTTCATTAAGAAAATATTTCCTTATTTATATATATATATATATATATATATATATATATATATATATATATATATATATATATATACATATATATAAATTTAAACTGCTTACCCGCTAAAATGAAGTTCATCACACTCATGCGAGTATGGTGAACCCATGATATTCGAAATATTCGATAATTGCGTTAAATATTTCCCTCTTCTAACTATGTAGCTCTGTTCAAAATCTTCAAGATTCTGAACATGCTGGGGGGCTCCAAGGATCTAACAACAAGAACTTCATTTCGACGGATGTACTAAATTCTCCCATCTGACTCGGTTCTATTATTAATTGCGTATAGAAAATCTGTTCTAAATCTCAAAGATTTTGAACAGTCGCGAATAAAAAAAGAACAAATATCTATTTTGCATGACTTTCTGCATGAATTATCCGGATTGGGAGATATTCCTTCAACCACTTTGATGAGAATTAAAAAAACTCGAAACTACCATCAACGGACTGTGTCGCAAATTTTCCAATGAAGATTCCGAGCGTCGCGTGTTAAAGCTGCCACAGTGTGAAGCGAAAAACAAATCTGTCTATCCTGAAACTCATGAAGAAACCGCGAATCGGCGCTTGTTTCAGGCCTGCCCTTTTCACATGGTGAAAGATATACTTCTTTTTATATTTCAAGAAATTTGAAGAAAGTATTTGAGATGTATAGACCAATTGCGACAAAAATTACGATTTTAGTTTCATTCTTTATTTTGACCGATCAAACTAAATCCTTTTATTTGCCGTATATTTCGAATAACCCTAAAATTGTATATATATATATATATATATATATATATATATATATATATATATATATATATATATATATATATATATATATATATATATATATATATATATATATATATATATATATTTTCTAGATTTTCTTTCATAGTAGCAGAGCGGATGATGTTAATAAGTCAGACGAGTGAAATTGACACTTCAAGATGAATTGACAGCTGTCACTTTATTGTCATCTGCTAACTCCCTTTATTTTAATTTTTACGTGCTCGAATAATACAGATTTATATACACAGAAGTTTATCACTAAATTGACGGTTTCACCTGATCGTACACCCCTATACTAAAGCATCATACCTGCTAGAAATAAGGCATTCTCCCTTATATGAGTACACGTATTAACTTGAACCACTCTGGGAGTAAAATCCAAAACTCTCTCCCCGGCTCACCAAATATTATATATAATTACTAAAAATTAATTATAATTATAATTAATAGGTGATATAATTATCAAATAAAAATAATTAAAAATTAATTTATTAAAAATGTGGAAAATAAACATCATTAAAATAATCTTCATAAGAGATGTGGTAGAAAGTCACCTCAAAATAATTACTGTTATATCTAAATATATAAATATGTTAATCAAAACAGTTTAGGAAAATTGGCTGCTCACTTTGGGTAATTGATTGTACCCCCTTCCCTATTTGCTTCTCCACAAAATTGTATACAACCACAACTATTATTATTTATTTTTTTTAATTTAATTGTGTTGGTGTTTACTTCATGTAAATCCATTATAATTGAATATAAACTTAAATTCAAACACTTGAACTTATTATTTACAATTTATTCACTACATAACATGACGCGTTTCGTCGTTACAAACTACTTACAGATAATATACATTATACTTACAGATGATATTCATTATTCTGTTAGCATCTGAAGAAGTCGTTTGTAACGACGAAACGCGTCATGCTATGTAGTGAATAAAGTGTAGATCATAATTTCAAGTGTTCGAATTTAAGTTTATATTCAAGAACTATTTTTTTTCGGACATAATATCAATTCTAAAATTTGGTGTAAACTGGACCACTTTGTATATATCAAATCGAGATAAATATTTCAATAAACGATGAATATGCTAAAATATCATAAATAAATAACAACATTATTTCTTTTTCAAATTTCAGATAATATTGATGAACATCACTCATCAACATTACTGATAGCTGTAGTGTGAAAGTTCGAAAATCTTCCAGACCAACCTCAATATTTTCCATTTATGTAGGAGCATCCGCTTAAAACGTGTAGAAGTATATTATTAGAATCCGATAAACCCTATCTATTCTGTTCAAAAAGATTTCTGATGGAAATTTCTGTGTTCCCACAACGACCCCATAAAATATTAAAAACAAAATATAGTCGAATAAGCTGCTAGGTGTTACATAATAATTGTAATTTCAACTGAAAATATATCGCATATTCAAATACCACCTTTCAATCTAAATTAATGTAGATAATTAATTGAAGATTTGAAAATTTTGAAAAATGTATTTGTATATAAAATACTAATATTAACTAACTCATATAAAATAATAAAATACTGACACTAAGAAGAACATTAATTATGTGTGTTGAAAAAAGGTTAAGACCTAGTAAAATCTCACTGAATCGGAGATTAGCGAGAAAAGGCACATTGAAAATAACAGTATTTTTCAAATTTTTAACGTTTGTTATCTGCAAAAAATGCTTCATAACATTATCAATAGAAAAAATTAAAATAGACTTCAAGTTTAGACAACTAAAATATTTGTTAAAATAAAATAAAAGTTATGTCAAATTTAAACTCTCCTTTTTAATATTTTTAAAACATTAATTTCGTGATGTTTTCTGATTTTGGAATGCAAAATATGTGAGATTTGTGCCACTGAAAATAGTTAAAAAATTAATAATATGAGACCTCTCTTCCTATTATGAAGAGAGGTTTGCTAACCTTGCTTCATAGGTTAACTACCTATCAAGAAAGGTGCATGGTACATTAAATTGATTGTCTCCATGTTTTATGATTGCTACTACAATATGAACGTCCTAATAAAATTTTCGAATCAATACAACGAATTGTAGGAGGTTTGTATCTGTTTGTAGCTGTTTGTTCAAAAGAAAAGGTAAATTTTGAATTTTCTGGGGCTATGCACATTCGATTATCGAAATCTTTTTTGTTTTGCTGGTACTATTTTGTTTTCGACGACTGAAAAGGTTTTTGTATGTTCTTCGATTCTTACTTTTGTTAAAAATGGAACAAAGAATCTGTATTAAATTTTGCGTGAAAATGAAATGAAGTGCTCGAAAAATGGATCAAAGAATCTGTATTAAATGTTGCGTTAAAATTAAATAAAGTGCTCGAATGCACTCAAAATGTTGACTGTGGTATTCGGATAGTGTATTATGTCTCAAAAAAGTGTTTATAAGCGCTTTACAGAAGGCCCAGAAGATATTAATTTCGATGAGTGTCTGTTGGAGATTAAGCAAAAACTATATTCGTTATAATTGTTTATGTTCAACATTCCTAGAAATTAGTCAGTGATACTTCTCACGCTCTCCCTATTTTATGTTATTGAATATGATATATCTGTCATCAGCAGTTTTAGTGTGAACCACCGAAAGACCTGAATTTCGGAACTTGAGAGTGTTGATATTATATTCTTTATATTTAGTCTCATTAGATTCTTCGATTGAGCAACACACCATATTACGGCAGTTAAATAAATGATTTCATAAAGAGACGATCACCGTGTTTCACTTAGATCCACCATACCTTCCAACAGTGTCATTGAGTTGCAACGACGTCAACAAACGAAGAAAACATCAAAACAGTGAAGAAACTGGTTTTTGAAAATCGTCGAATCACTATTAGGGAAGTTGCAGAGGATATTGACATATCAATCGGATCATGCCATGCAATTTTCTCGGATGTTTTGGGCATGAAACGTATATAACGTAGGTATATAGTTATGACGTCGAAACCAAGGACGAATCATCCCAATGGAAGCGACCAGAAGTGCCCAGACCGAAAAAGGCACGCCAAGTTCGATCAAATGTGAAGGTTATGATCACTGTTTTCTTCGATTATAACGGCGTAGTGCACCATGAGTTCTTGCCAACAGGTCGTATGGTTAATTAGGAAAACTACAACGAAGTTATGCAACGTTTGCATGAAGTAATACGGCTCAAACGATCGGAATTGTGGAGAAACCAATCTGCATCACGATAATGAACCAGCTCACACATAGTTCATATTTCATAGTTCATTGTTCGTAATATTTGGGCAAAAAAACACCGTAATCTTACCTCAACCACCGTATTCACCAGATTTGCTCCCCTGCGACTTTTTCCTATTTCCAAAACTGAAGAGGCCAATGAAAGGAAGCGATTACTTTGAAGAAGACAAAATGGATATTGATGAACAAATAAATACTTTCGAAAAAATTCAAAATTCACCTTTTCTTTTGAACAAACCTCGTATTATTATAGACAGATTTTGTAATGCAAAACCCACCGACAATTTTCATCCCAGGAACAATTCCAGAATGAATTATTGTTATTTATTACAAAAGCAACAAAACAGTTATTTGAAAAATAATTTACACTATGTATATCAATAAATACTGAAATTATGTTGATTAACGATAAGATATATTGTTACAGAGCAAACTCAAAAGTTCATTCACTCCTAATATTTTGTCATTTCAAAATTATACATGATAATTGCGAATATCAAGTGAATATTTTAGATTTTGAAAGAAAACACGATAGATCAATGATAAACAGAAATCTTGTTTTCGAAATTGCTGAAGTCAGTAATATCCATTGAACTTGAACAATGCTCTTATAAACATATCATAAACAAATTCTTAGCACGCTTCAAGAGTAGATTACTCATAGACATAATAATTAAAAACACTGATAAAAGGCCACTTAGGTATCATAAATATTCCGAGATAACTCTCAGATACTAAATCGCAATTAAAACGAATAGCAACGGGTAGGACATGGTTGTCTGAGACTATGAAAACGCTCTGAAAATCCATCAATATTTTCAATTTGAACCGAATCATCCCAAATCTTTAACTCTGAACACCCCTCATCGATTTATTTTTTTTTATTGACCCCCGCATTTTTAATTGGTACTAAAAGCACTTCCACAAGAATTCCATAAAATTCTGAATTAAAAAAAATCTTCAAAAATCTTCATATGTTTCGGATCGCTTATCCATTATCAAGAGTTCAATACAACTGTGTTATATGGTATCAAACTCTTAATAATGGGTTTGTGGCCCGAACCATATGTTAAATGTATAAAATAATTTTGTGGAATTTAATCGGGTGTGTTAAATTAAACGAAACGTTCTCATCTTCAGAGGTATCTTAAAATGGCAAAACAACCTTCATCAAAAATTCAGAAGATAATCCTATCAATCAAATTGAGGAAAGACGATGTGAAATTAGAATTCGATGCTCCCGAAAGAAAACAGTTGTTTTTCCACTGACAATGCTTCATCAGCGGTTATTATTCACAATCATATTGAAGATTTCCATATTTATTTTTCACGTGCACATTTCCCCCTTTTGTCACCAAAAATTAAAACCGTTAAACCATAAAAATATGTTACTTTATTGTGGTTATTATTTATGACGTAAGAATTTTTCGTGAATAATTTTTCCTGGATAGAGAATGATTTCGTTAAACATTAATAAATGTCAATAGCATAGGAAAATAAAGTTATAACGAGTTATAAAGTTATAAACGGCAGTAGATTAATTTAGGATTTTAGATTGATGTCCTCAGTGATTATCGCCATGGAAGTAAGACACGTTGACAAGTGGAAGTTGCTTTCATAAAAAAGTAAAGGATAATTTTTAAGAAAATAGTGTTATTTCGCTATGAAGAATTGAAGACTGATTTTGTGAAATGTGAATGATTTTATAAGATTCTTATTAAATTTTATTGAATGTTCATTGATTTTATTTTCATTAAATTGTTCATTAAATTTTATTAAATGTTTTATTGAAACATTGTTTAATATATTAAATAAAAACACTTGGCTTGGTTTCACGAAATTTATAATAAATACTTCACAATTGTTTTCGAAACAAAATGTTTTCGAAACCTAAACTGCTCAGTCTAACTTCTGAAAATGGGGTAACACCCCGAAACAATTGTCAAGTAATTATTATAAATTTTGTGAAACCAAGCCAAGTGTTTTTATTTAATTTATGAGATTCTTATCATAATTATAAGTTGAATATTCGACTTGCTTCGACTAGAACTGTTATTTACTCAACCTACTAACCAGAAAGAAATATAAATATTTGAAAATGAATACGGAAGTTCCAAATTGCAGGAACGGAGAAATGTATTCTTATTTGTATTGTTGAATACCTAGTAAATATAATAACAGTTTCATCATAACTAACTAAAAAGTGACATTAGAATAAATTCAGTACTGGATATACCTACCTACCATGTTCAATTTTATATTATTTCATTATATTCGAAAATCGTTTCAAAGGGTAAATATCTTTTTGTATTTACGAGTATATTTTTTCAGTAGAATATACTAAGTGTTCAACATATTCAATCGTATTTTTGAAAAATTTAAAACAGACCAAACTCTCTTTTTTCAAGTATACGCCCTCGGAAATTTAAAGCCAGAACAAGATCTGTACAATGAAAGAATAATTAATTACGGAATTAAAATTTACTTTTATATATATATATATATATATATATATATATATATATATATATATATATATATATATATATATATATATATATATATATATATATATATATATATATATATATATATATCTTAATTTAAAATGGCGTTTAACTGCGAGTTTAAACGTTGTCAAAACAGCAAGGTTAGACAAAGTTGCAATTCGCCACGAAACGTCAAATGGAATAGAGATTTTTTCAATCAAAAAAACCTGCTAAAAATATTATGAAAAGCAAACTCAACATGCAATAATACCTCATATACTTTTAAGTATTGTGATAGTGATGTAACCATGAGCAAAAAAAATTTTAATAGTGTTGGCGTTTACTTGATGTAAATACATTATAATTGAATATACATTTAAGTTCAAACCCTTGAACTTATGATTTACACTTTATTGACTACATAGCATCACGCGTTTCGTCGTTACAAACGACTTTTTCAGATGCTTACAGAATAATAACAACATGTTGAAAAACACAGGTATAAATATCAGGGAATATTGGGATTCTATGACTTTGGTTTTACCTAAGATATTCCATTCTAAAAAATAATTTCTATTATCTGTAAAGGTTTAACAAGGGTGAATTGTTTAATTCTATCTGTTCATTGAGCAAATTTCCAGAATTTTTAAGCCGATTTTAATTTAATTGACTACTTCTCTCTATATTGTGTAAAATTTTGAAAATATTTAAAAATTTACACAATATAGAGAGAAGTAGTCAATTATATTATTGGAAATAGTGAAAATAAATCGTAGAAATTCCAAAATCATAGAATCCCAAAATTCCCTGATATTTCTATCTGCGTTTATCAAAATGCTGTTATTATTCTGTAAGCATCTGAAGAAGTCGTTTGTAACGACGAAACGCGTCATGCTATGTAGTCAATAAAGTGTAAATCATAAGTTCAAGTGTTTGAATTTAAGTTTATATTCAAAAAAAATTTTATGAAAATATTGCAAGACCAAGATTTAATATTAAGCCCAACTAGAGTCCAATATTGTAATTTCAAATACCTACATATAAAAATAATTAAATTTAAAGTGTTCAGCAATTCTATTTCTAAGCAAATAGAAATGATATGATGAGAAAAATAATTGAAATCGCAATCTCAGTTTTTTCACTGTTCATGTTAACAAAAGTAACATACTCATTATTTACAACAAATACATAGAAAATTGTGTACACTGTTGTAATATCAAAATGTACCTAACTAAATGATTGATTATAAAATCCCACAATATTACAATGAATATTTTATATAAATAATTTTCCTTACAAATAAACATCTACATTAACGGACGGTCAATAAATTAATATTAAAAGTCTTTGGTATGTTCAGGCTCTCGCTCTCTCTCCATGAAACGTTTTCTTAGCGTACGGGGCTCGTCATGGGCCTTGGAAAACTCCCTTGCTTTTTCTGAACAAACGATAGAACGTTTTTGAAAGGTATTTGCATGTGGTAATATGCACAATAAGGTAAAGGGTCCCACATCACGAAGAGAACTTCCCTTTTATCTAAAACCGTACCAATTAGTCTGGTAACATTCTCAATGGCTGGCTGCTTCTTTTCGGTTATGAAAAGCTTCCCATTTTCATTTACTATAACTCCAGAGTTTTGTCGACTGAAATGCTTGCAAGGTTTCCAAACTAATCTTGGATGAACTGACGTGTAGCAAATATAAGGAAGCGACACACCAACTCGGCTACTAAGTGGTACCAATGCTCCTCTTTCTTTATCCAAAGCAAGTCGGAAACTTATATGTCCTGTAATAGGTCTCAGCAAATGAAGTTTCGAGAAAAAATGAGTGAGCCATTGGTTAACCTGTGCATTTTCCACTGGTACTAAGCCATTACTAGATTTATCAAGTTTACATGTCACATTTGCTACAACTTGGGATTGTTTAACTGTTGTACAAGTTAAGAAATGTTCACCTTTGACGTCTTGAACAGCTACCCAAGGTCGTTGTTCAGAAATATCAAAATTAAGTTTCAAGTCAGCTTTGGAAGGGGGAAGAATCATTTTAGAACGTTCCCTAAGACCACTCGGTCCAGCAGTTGACATTACAAAAGTACCATTTCTAATGGCCCCAGTGTCATACAATTTGTATACATCATCTTTAGAAGTTATAGTGTGATACACTGGAGTTGCAATATCGAATTTTTGACATCTTTTCATTACCTCAAGAATGTCGTCCAAAGCCCAAACTTCTTTTATGCCTGGACAAAAACAGTTACAACCCAAAAGTTCTAAATGAGGCTTAGCAACAGCATCATAATAAGCAGACGTCGAAGCACTTACAGGAATATAGTAAACAGCTTGTTCTTTATCCACAATTTCACAAAGTGCTCTCACATAATTTTGTAATTGATCAGATGTTGGTTTTGGCACCGTATAAAATTTGGATACTGCAGTAGAAAACCTTGCTAAAGCGAATAGTCCATCAATCTCGCAAACAACAACCCTAGCACCAGCAGAATAAAAATTCCTGGCTAAATGAAGAGCCTGAATGGTACTACCTCCACTGATAAGTACAGTTCTTTTCTTTCTATTACGTTCTGAAGAATTCGTAATGAAGAAACCGAATAAAATCTTGATGAACGTGAGAGGAAACATAACAACTTGTTTGATAATCCATATCCACATGTTCATATACAAAGTTGGTATGGTGATTATAAGTTGTGTCCATGTTTTAGGCATGCATACCAAAATTAACGTCTTTGCCAATCTTAATAAAAAACAAGGATACCAGCCAACTAATTCTGCAATTGCTGATGGTGGTATCTCTACCTGTTGTCCCTGCAAGACCGGACTTTGACTCCTACATTCTGATTGTATAACGAAAGGTTCTTGGATCACACTTCCAACAGAAGAGGTACGAAGTATTCTTCGTTTCCGCAGAGTATTATCTGGAGATGTCGAACCAGGTGACAGAGATTGAATAGACCATGGGCTATCAAATCCAGAGGTACTGCTAGTAGAACTTCCAGCGTGAATGGATTCGTTGCTAGGCCAGGCACGCGAAAGACTTTCGGCAGAGCACGTCGGCATCTTGTTATTCCTATGAGCCGTCACACAACCGTTAACAACTTTCGACCGTATATATCTTCACTGACGTTACACTAGGACTGGTTTATAATCGAAATAGCCGCTAGAAACTGAGCGCGGATCGTTTTATAAGGTTGTATTTTGTACCCTGCCCTTTACACTCATTAATTCGCCTGCCTAGGAGATTGTCCCACTCCTCTCATGTCCGGCTTATTCTTATCTCATCTAGTTCCCTCTAAGCAACGGCGAACTGAATGCTTTTATTATTGTTTATCATCTTGAGTGCAACATATATACATAGATATATATATATATATATATATATATATATATATAGAATATATATATATATATATATATATATATATATATATAAATATATATATATATATATATATATATATATATATATATATGCTTATTCAATTAAATTTTTTCAAAATAAATACCGATAAAAATTTCTATACGTAATAATGAAATAAAATATCATCACCTACTTGTTGTTAATTATAATTGATATAATTCTATAACATTACATACAATCATGATATCATTCCTTATCACTATAATTTTTCACCGGCATTCAAGTGACGGGTTCGTGAGAAATTAATGAAAATCGGGCAAGCAACTGAAACATTGCATTCGTTCAAATGAAATAGTGCTGATTTAAAATCACCGTTATGGCAGTTTATGAATTTATACTAAAACAAAGAACTATTCAAACCATTACATTATAAAGTTAAGTTTAACAAAATACAAAATAAAAAGAGATTATTAGTTGTGAAGAAAAACAAGCAATCGTTACCAATTTAAAAGATATAAAATTATTCAGTTTATTATGATTCGAATTAATTAGACAATTATTTTATATCAATTTTAATACAATCTGAAGAAGTTTAAGAATTCTCGAAGAACAGTAAACTAATTTAAGAATACTGGCCTGCTAACAAAAGAAGCTGATTCTCGTATCTGGTATCTTAGATCTGTATCAAGTATTCTGGTTATCTTAGAAAGTATATTTTAAATAATGGCATAGGTAAATAATTAAAAATTGACAGTTCAAAATATAGTATTTCTTTTTATAGCTCAGCTAAATAAATATTATTATTTTTATTATTAACTTGCCTTTTTATCTTCTTTGCAGGTATACTAACGTGTAAATAACATTCCATATTCCGTACAGATATTTATTCCCATCGGTTTAAACACCTCGTCTGACAGTTTCATTGAGTTGACCAAAAAAGCCATATATTTGTAACAATTTAATCAAGGATTAGTGTTATGCAATAATTGGGTTTATTATTCAAAGTAACTCCAGGTATATTACCCGTATGTTATGTATGTTATATCTATATTAAAATTTTTCAAGTTGATTTGACCATTTCGTGAAAGATAATTAATAACAATGACATGAAATTTCTGAAATTAATGTTATTTTTACTTATCACACTAAAATCTCAAAATCAAACTGATTTCAAAGTTTAAAAAAAATTATTCACGATCTATACTATTATTTTCAATTTCCCATGTCAAATACTTTCAAACTCATCATTCAAAATCAAGAGATTCGCGTAATGATCAAGAAATCTTCGATAATTGTAAACAATATAAGTTCCGATTTTCAATAAATCATACTTTATTCTGAGAAAATGATGAAAACTATCATCATATGATTTTGAGTGTTATTTTTTTTTTTTTTGAGGATATAGTGTTATTTATTATATTAGATGTCCACTTTTGCACGCGGTATTCACTAACTAATGTTTTGAAAAGTGAAATGGTTGACAAAAAAATATTATTTCAAAAATAAAATGGCAACGAAAATATTTTCTTCAGTCCTACTACGTTGACTTTTACGGACTGAAATTTTCAGTCCGAAGAAGTCGTCATAATCATGAAACCTACTTCATAATTGATCAAATGAAAGTGTCTATATCGAGAAAAAGTGTTTTCATTGTTATTTTATCGATGAAATGAATTCACATCTACTAATAGCCATCAACACTCAAAAAAACTAAAAATTCAAAGACAATTTTGAAAGCACATTTAGTGACTAACACTAGAAAATAAATGAATAAAGAAATATATGTATATATATATATATATATATATATATATATATATATATATATATATATATATATATATATATATATATATATATATATATATATATATATATACTTATGATTTACACTTTATTGACTACATATCATGACGCGTTTCGTCGTTACAAACGACTTCTTCAGATGCTTACAGAATAATGATACAGATTATTCTGTAAGCATCTGAAGAAGTCGTTTGTAACGACGAAACGCGTCAAGCTATGTAGTCAATAAAGTGTAAATCATAAGATCATCTGTTTGAATTTTAGTTTATATTCAATTATAATGGATTTACATCAAGTAAACGCAAAACTATTAAATAAAAATATAAATTATATGTATATATAGTTGAATGTTTCACGAATGTAGATATGTATTTTCAGTGTTTAATTGGGAATGCAGTCTAGGACAGTAAAATCAGTTACCTCTAAGTATTTTCCAAGCTTTCGAAAATGTTTATTTCTCTCTTCGTTAGTCAGAAAACTTCGGTCAACGTCATGCAGTTTAAATAACGCCCTTGGAAACATCTGGGAACATTCCACTTGAAAAGCGGAGTTGAGAAATACAGTCAGTGTCGTTGCTTCCTTCAGCTACATAACAATAATATTCGAACCCAATGCATTTGGGAACACTGTACTTATTTTCAAAATTCAAAAAACAAATGTATTTTCGGACTAACTTCATAGTAATTGTAAGAAAAATTTTCGATAGTGCCTTGTTATATAAATTGTTAATATTGTTGTATTTAGCCCTGAAGAAGAAAATAAACATTTTCGAAAGCTTGGAAAATACTAAAGAGGTAACTGATTTTCCTGTCCTAGACTGCAATCCCAATTAAACATAAAAAAATAAATATATATATATATATATATATATATATATATATATATATATATATATATATATATACATACAGATAACATTATCTAGTGTAATCACATTTACTTATGCTGATAACGTCAGCTGATAAACCCTCGGCATATGAGTACAAACTATTCATATATTTCGCGGAAATATGCTTTAACCACGGTATAATTAATCGATTGAATTTTTCGTGACAGATTATTTAACCTATAAACTAAAATTTTCAAATATAAAATTCAAACATCATTGAAACTAATTATTATTACTTAAAACTAAACAAATTGATAAATCCATCATAAAATGTATGTATTCCAATAATAATCAAAGATTTTATAATTGATTTATGTTAAGAGTACTGCTGTAGAGGTTATCTTGGATGACAAGCAATTATTTACTATTTATTACAGCTTTCAGTTTAGAAACGTTCATATTTTTCAAATGATGGCATCGAAATTAGAATTTCCAAAGTTGCAAAATGACCGTATTTTCAAAGTCATAAGAGGTGAAAAACCAGATTCTTTGCCAGTTTGGATTATGAGACAAGCGGGACGACATTTACCAGAATTTAGAGATTTTAGGAAACAACATAGTTTTTTTGAAATTTGTCAAACCCCAAAATTAGCTTGCGAAGTTACTTTGATGCCAATAAAAAGGTATGACCTAGATGCTGCTATAATATTCAGCGACATCTTAGTTATACCTCAAGCTTTAGGAGTTACTGTAGAAATGAAACCTGAAGTTGGACCAGTAATTCCCAAACCTTTAACTCTGGATACAATTCAAGATTTAAATCCTGTTGGAGCCGCTGATCGTTTGAAATATGTTGGTGAAGCAATTACTTTAACAAGACATGAGTTACGTGGTAAAGTACCATTATTTGGGTTCTCTGGGGCGCCTTGGACATTATTTGGATACATGGTAGAGGGTGGTGGGTCAAAGACGATGTCTAAAGCAAAGAAATGGTTGTATTCCAATCCAGAAGAATCAAAGAAAGTTTTAGATATATTAATGAATGTTGTCATTGATTATTTGGTGATGCAAGTAGAAAGTGGTGCTCAAATATTACAACTTTTTGAAAGCAGTGCTGAATATTTGAATAGAAATTTATTCTCAAAATTTGTTCTGCCATACCTTGGAAAAATCAATGATGAAGTTAAACGTAAGATAAAAGAAAAGAATCTAGAGCCTGTTCCAATAGTTCTCTTTGCTAAAGGAGCCCATTTCTCACTTGAAGATCAAGCAGAGTTAGGTTATGATGTTTTGGGTATAGACTGGACTATTCAACCAAAAGTTGCTCGTTCTCTCACCAAAAATAAAGTTCTCCAAGGTAACTTAGATCCTTGTGCTCTTTATGCTTCTAAAGAAGAAATTGAAATACTAGTTGAGGATATGGTAAAAGGGTTTGGCACCTCTAATTACATAGTTAATTTGGGACATGGAATTTATCCAGATCCAGAAATTGATCATGTTAAAGCTTTTATAGATGCTGTACACAATATTAAAGTATAAATATTATACATTGTTCTAATTTTTCCAATGTCATTTATCTTTCATTTCAATTTTCATAAAATCCAAGAATATGTATTTATATATGTATGTATATATGAATAGAATATTTGTACAAAAAGTCTTCAATGAGTATTCTTGCAAAAGAAAATTAAATAATATGAGTATTTTTCAATAAAATACTTACAGTTCATTTAATTATGTGCCTTTCTAGATTTAGGAACTTATATATGGAAGAACTATAAATTTAGCTTGTGCAATATATTTAACATTTAATACGTTCATTATTCCAAATGACCAATTTTCAAAATTATAAACTACAGTAAACATTGTTACCTAGCAACCTACTTCCACAACATAGATAATGTGATATTTTGTCTATGTTTACACTACACAGCCTAACTTTACTTACGTAAATAGAGTTAGACTGTTACTACATTTTAATAAAACTCTCATGTGATCACAGTATAAAGAATAAAATAAGGCTAACCCTTCTAAAAATAAATATATAATTTTGGTATGTGAAATTTTGAAAAGAACTTATCAACTTTTCGTTTTTCACTTTCAAATTTTCATTAATTCATATACATTTGAATTGGAAATATTACTCTGAATTATTCAATATATACTTTGCCTAATTTGGGATTGAAAATTGATTAAATCTGGACAAAAATCAATACAACTAAAGTTAAAGCAAGGAAGATTTGTTATTTATTGGAGATTATTCTTGTCTTTTGAACAGTTACATATTACTTAGAGCAATAATTGCCACAAAAACTGATGAATTTATTCGACATATATTTCCAATGGCTATATTACCAATAAGCTTCTGTGTTATCAATAGTCGGTACAATATATTTCCTCTTGACATTATGTTTGAAGCCCAGAACATAAATCGCGAAAATAAAGTCATATTTATGAATTATACCGCAGTGTTCTAAATTATGCTAATATACATTGCATTTAACTTGGAGAAAATATATAATATTGTATATACATTATTTCAAAAAATAATTACTGTTCTTTTGTTAGAAAATAAAAAAATATTCGATATTTTCTTTTTTACCTAAAGTTAACACCTTATTGTTAATACGACTAGAATACGAAGAGTCTATTGCTTTAAATGTTTCCCATACTGAAATATTTCTGTATTTTACTTGCCAAAAATGAAACAAACAGTAAATATTAAATGAATAAGTACAAAATAAATCAATATAAAGTTAGGAAAAGGTTATGTTGTTCTCTCAAATTAAAGGACTACGGAGAGTGGATATTTCCATATAAAAAACTATTTGAACCATTAGTTTTTACGTCTATCTATTTTGACTTTTGAACAAAATTATAATTATCTTCTTTGATTCAATTATTCAGTAAAATTTTAAGAACTCCTGTTCGAAAATGAATATTTGAATGTGATGCAAGTAGGTCCAAACAACTAGGAAATTAAATCCACTGTGTTTTCTTTTTTGTTTTCTAAGGTTTAACCTCACTTATTTGTACATTTTGAAATAAGTAGATTAGCTATATCCATTTTTTAATTCGTAAATCGTGTAATACAATTATATGTGTGTATTTACAACGTTGCTAAAGCGTAATAAAATTAATAAACCTTGTAATAAAACGATGTCATTGGTAGCATTGTTCTTTTCTAGTCCAATATTTAATCAAAAATAAAAAAGTTCTACACTAATTCGAAAGCTAGTTTTGTAGTTCATCGTTATTTTATTGGTTACAAATAATACATTATCTCAACATGGCCCACTGGCAGACTTTAACCAAAATAAAGGAGTTATGCATTAAAATTTTCAATGATTGCAATACAGAAGACATTAGTCAGCTCCAAAACATTATACAAGACAGTAAGTCAAGGGAATTGGTTAAAAATTCACAACAGGATTTGCTGGCAACGTTTTACCTCTTATTGAGGAGTGAATCACAAAATAAATCAAAGTAAGTGCAAGGATTACTAGTACAGAGGTATCGGTACTTATGCCAAGCTCTTTTTATGAACATCATATTGTAAATCTCCAGCAAATAACTATTATTATTTCTCCATATTTGAGTTAATGTGGATATATGTTTCTTATACTGAACAGTAATATGCAATTTGTGAATATTATTAAGTTTAAAATACAGAATGGAAAGCTGATTCTCATTCTTGTTCACAACTACATTTTCTAGCTTTAATAGAATAATATGTTTTTTTGGAAATGTAAAGTTAAAAAATTATAATAATGAATCTTAAAGTCAAAGCATATAAAAGGCTACCAAATTAAGTCAGGCAGACATAAAACATAAATAGATTTAAGAAGTGTGTCAAGCAGGATTTAATCTGGTCACAAAGTTCTTTTATTCATTATTTTCCAATTTTTAATTTCTTGAAAGTTTTAATTTTCAAGCCCAGTTTTCATTATGTTGCTTTGTAATGTTTGTTTTCATTACTTAGTTGGTAATAAAGGATATTATTGTAACTCACCTTATCCAATTATTACCAAATCTCATTGTATCATTTACCTATAATAAAAACTCTAGTGGTAGCCAATTATGCAATAAAAATAGCCATTATGCAATAACAAAATTGAATTTAACATTTTCGAAATGGTATCTCAATAATTTTTTCAATCGCTTATTTAAACAGTTTCATTCAAATATTTGATGTCTTATTAACTTATATAAATCAACTAATTTTCTTAAAAATTATATAGAAACTAAAATATTTTATTTCATTCAAGTATTGCTCTATAATTACAGAGATTAAAACAAACTTGAGATACACTGTTATATTTGCCAGATAATTATCTTCTATTTGTTGCTTATAATACTTGTAAATGTAAATTAATGTTACATTGAATCTTTCTATTGTTTCAGATTGAGAATTGATGATAAAATAAGGATAATACAAAATCTGGGTAAAATATTTTCTTATATAAAAATAGAAAATATAGTGGTATTTTTCAATTTTTTTGGATATCTGCTACAAGACATTTATGACAGTGACATCAATAAAAGTGAGGGTATATTTATAATTTCTCATGTGTTGAATTGATATTATCGTAATTTGTAGTTAAATCTATCCAAGAGGAACACAAACTAGCCATTCTATCATGTGTTAAATGTTTATTGAACTCCACCAGTTCAGATCTAACATTCACATTGTACACAAAACAAAATGGAAGAAGATTGTGTAAAATGATCTATGTGGCTGTTGAAATAGCTTTACATGAGAAGTATAGATCTTTGAGGCAGGTGAAAAAATTTATTATTTTGATATTTGTCTCATTAATGATAAGTCTTCAATTTTTCATTATTAACTCTAATTTTAATTGAAAAAATTTTTTATGAATAAAGTACACCTACAATAAAAAGCCAAATAACATTCCATGTTATCATGGACATTGATGCAAGTAGGTACACTTTGGAAGAGTTTGACCTAAGCATATAAATGCTTAGTTTGAATTTTTGGAATTAAGGATAACAATTAAATGACCCTCTAACATAGAGAACCTTATGCGTTTTTTGGGAACTTATAATGACTTTTATGAATATAATCTAGGATACTTCCTACATCATAAATGTTTACTATTAGTCTTATAAAAATTTTGAAATTGGAGACAGTATCAAAAGAAATTTATCTTGTGGTAATAGTACTAAGGTACTATTCTCCAGGTAATTACTAAGGTTTCATATTCTCCAAGGCTACCAAAGCCAACAGATTATTTTCCAAATCAGAAAATGTTTCAGTTTTTTTTTCATATTAGCAAATTATTCATTTATTTTTATGAAAGAATTTTTCATTTTCACGAATATCTACTTAAATCTTATTGTACTAAAGTAATAAATAAAAAACGCTAGAGAGGTCTAAATGAAAATCATTTCTCTGCATTTGTAGAATATTTCCTTTCAAATATATGTATTACAGGGTAGAAGCTATCGAATGTCTAATGGCTATATATAAAGTACATTCTGATTTCGATTATGGGGATCCAGTGTATAGAAGTTTAGTAGCTGAAAGTTTCTCATTTTTTTTACCTGGTGTTGCTTCATGCCTCCAAAAAGTTGCTTTGAAGGATGAAAAAGTAGGCTTCAAACTTATCAAGGTAAGACATGCATAGTAGACGCACATATATAGTCAATACTGAGACTTTTAATCTAAATATTCCAAATTAAACTCTCAGGAAGCTGTTTACACAAATGTTCCCAACAAATCACTTTCATCACTTTCGACAATAGGTTTCGACTTTATGTTTCAGTATTGACTAATTATGTAGGATTTGTGATTGAGAAAATTTATATATATATATATATATATATATATATATATATATATATATATATATATATATATATATATATATATATATATGAATGTTTTAGACGGCAATAAAAGCATTGGGAAGAATTTTGTCTCTACTAATGCAGGATTACAAAGAAAATGATGATAATGTATCTTCCTTGGAATATGCCAAATCGATTGCTTTATCCTATATTAATCACCAAAGTGCTGTAGTCTCTACAGAAATAAAAAAAAATAAAATAGAGGAATATATGGAAGACACAAGAAATCCAAAGTGGTTTTCTAAGTCTGATAGGTATATATCAAATCTATTAAGGGGCTTCCGAAAATTAACACAGCATCAAGTGAAAGATGTTCGGAAGGAATTGGCGGAAATGTGTTATTTATTCATTGAAAACTGTTCAAGGTAAGAATTATTCCATTTAATAAAGAGGAATCATTTCGTCATTATAGACAAACAAAAATAAATAAAATTTGTAATTTGGAATTAAGAATATATATTTTACTTAGTTTTATCAATTATGTTTTCTATTTAGTGTAAAATACACCCATATTGTATATTCTCAGTGTACTTAGAATCAAATTTTGTTATTAATTGGATTGAGTTTATGTTTTCATGCCTTTATGGTGTAATAATTTTTGAAAAGATATGGGAGATGTATATTTAAGTCCCAAAGATGATATAAATGTGTATATAACTTGGAATTTAGTGCCAAACTGTAAGGATGTTGATTAAAAATAAAAATCATTTATCTAAATTATCCAAAAATTAATTACTCATTCTTTGTGCCACTACTACACCTCCAAGAGGATTTCTATAGCAAGTCTACCCTATCATCCAAAAAAGATTATATAGAGATTTTTGCAAAAAAACTAAGTGGATTATTAATTTATTTCTTATAATTTTTCAGAACTATGCCAATATCTCATCGTTATATAGTAGATATTTTGATAATATTATCAGAAGATCAAGAACCAGATGTATCACAATTAAGCAGAAAAGGACTAGAAGAGCTTACGTTGCTTGTATCAGACGATAGGAATCGATTTTTAATTAACACAATGCAAGATGGTTTCTATGACACAATATCTCAGATGCCTGTCATATTTAATGGGATAGGTAATCGATATAATAAACGTTGACTTTTCTTGTGAAGGGAAATTCAATTGTAAATTTTGAAATGATTGTTTTAGGAATCTGTAAATCAGTGAGCAAAACTTAGACTTCCACGTTATTGAACTACCTAGTGTAAATATTATGTTGAAAAAATGTTATATACCTTATCATTATAAAGAAACCTGTAAAAAATTAAGTTACCTGAATTTGATACAGGTTCTTCAAATCATTTGTTACTTAACATTTACTTTATTTGTAGCCGTTCATGAAAAAAAGTGGATCAGCTGAAAAATGCTGGACCAAAATAATGTCTTGTGATTCACAAATAGTAAAACTTATATGATTGACAACATATATGAAGTCTAGTGCAATATTACCAAATATACTTGGGAATTTTCATTTGAATTGATCTGGTGTCAACTTTTTTCTAATGTAAATATGCAATAGATTTTGGTTATAAAATTTTAAAAAAATATTTTTTCTGACTTTAGAAGATATATAAAATTGAATTTCAGGTTTATATATTGAATGATGATTTTGGATGGTCATTGATTGATAGTCATAATTTATAGTTTTATTTCTTTTACACTATATATAATATTCTATTCTTCTAGATGACCAGGAAAAACTGGCAATTTTAAAATTAGCAAGTGGATATGTTAATTTATTTGGAAAAAATCTCCTTTCACATGATAGTTTCAGACAATTTATGCATATTCTGTTGCATCTATGTGAATTTGAAATTGATATTTCAACGTTCAATGAAAATGCAATACAAGGTGAGTAAAATTTTCCATATATCTTATAACTGATTTGCTTTAATATGATTTACTGATTTATTTTATAAATGATTTACTGATTAAAGAATTTTTTAACATTTTGGGGAAGATACACACGTACATGTAGTTATATTTATCTGTTATAGATTTGGAGAATGATGGAACCCATATAGAATTATGGAAAAATTTGAAATTTTTGAAAAATGAATCGGTAAGGTTACAGTTCACGCACCTATGCCACACACTGGTGAAAAATGATTTTTATGAAGCTCTAACAGATTTTCTGATAACTTTCTACCAAACTGATGAAGACAAAAAGGAAGTCACTTATTTATTGAATGAGATTATATCAGGTAATGTAATTTGTTAATTAAATATATATATATATATATATAAATCAGGTGTTTGTTATCCATACCAACATCTAATCTATGTCAAACACTATAAACTACCTTCAGCAGTACTTTAAACCTTTTTCCTTTAGGTCTGAAAAGCATCAAGTGCAGCAACAAAAGTGAACTGATCAAACCATTACTTCACCTTTATATTTATCCAGCAAATTGGAACTTGCCAATTACTAATCATTTTGATGGAAACTTGCCATTAAGGACACTAAGAAACAATATACAACAAGGAACATTAAATGTTCATGGAATTGGTGTAATGGCTGATGTCCTACAGGAAGATTTCAGACCCTTTTTGTTGAAATCCTTGTTTCTAGTTCTCACAAGAGCAGGTATTGCTATTTGCATTTAAGTAAATAAATTCTTATTATATGTAAAATAATTTTTAATTCTTCTAATTCTTTTATATAAAAAATACACCACATTGTAAAAAAAATGGAATTAATGAGTCAGGTAATTCAGTAATTAAAAAATTATCCAACAGTAACTAGCTGAAAATATTGAACGCCGTTAACGAGAGAAAAATCTTGGATTTACTAGAGGCACTTGAAATCATATCGGCTTTAAAAAATTACATCACTCACGGAATGTAAGATTTGCCATATAATTAGGTCAACAAAATAAATAGATTGTTGCTTCTTTTATAAAAGTTGTATCAGCTCTTGCCAATGGGTTAGCAGAGGTTTGGACACCTGCCTATTGAATTCAATAATTTTTCTTCAGTTAGTCAAATGTACAGCAAGTTAATAGACATCAAATAAATTGTTCATTCAATTAATTATTTTAAAAGAAATATTTTATTCATTTCAATGAAACTGTTAAATTCAAAAAAATCGTTTCAAATATAATACATCTTTTTAAACTTGAAACTGATATATGTTAGGCAATTTGATTACTTTAAAATCATAGTGTTAATTAACTACCTTAGCTATGCTTTTTTGTAGGATCAAACCAGCCTCTTATACAAACAGCAGGAAGAAAAGCTTTGAAGAATATCGCAAATGCATTAAATTATTCCAATGTCACTGCATTGATAAATAATAATATGGATTACTTTGTCTTCTACATTGAAAGGAATTTGAAGAATGATGACATCAAAGGAGATGCTTTTAATGTGATGGAAATTGTTATGATGTACGGTAACAAAGATACTCTTGAAAATCTACTCAATATTGTCCAACAGGTATTAAATTTTGATTTTTATTCAAAATATTTTCAGTTTTTAATACTTTATGATTGAATTCTCACTAAGAATTTCAGACTGCGATATTTCTTATTGGTCTTAGACAAATGGTTATAGTTAGTAGTTAAAAACAGTCATCAGAAAAGAGTTTCTTATAAAGAATTAGTTGGATGTCTGTCGTCTTTTAAATACCTTGCGTATTTAAAATATTCTGTTGTACAAAAAATATAATATTTCAATATTTCTTGAATCATTTCAATAGAAAATATTTGTAACTTTATAAAAAAACTTTTAATTCAACACATAAAAATCTATTGAGGAAACAACATGATCAATTTGAATTTTAAATAATGAACAGTAAGTAGTATTTTCAGAAGATTTTGGACTGACACCTCCCAATTGATATGACTTTTCTGTGACATGTTTCATGAAAGAATGAAGAATAGAAAGTTGATATTTGTAATTATTATTTACAAGCTATATTTTCATTTTAACACAGGTACTCCTACAGTCATGCGATAAATTCAAGCAAAAAGAATAGATTCCTATCTAAAAATATTCAAAATATTCTTGAAGAGTCTATTAAAGTGGTTCAACATAACCATTCCATTGCAAACTATTGTTACTAAGGCACAGAAAGAAGATGAAGAACTACAAAAATTCAAGGTAAATGGTTTAGATAATATAGAGGAAATCACAGATTTCTCTGACAATGTTATGGGCAAATCTGCTGAAGAATTATATAATGAGGATATGAACCGTACAAAAAATGAAGTGGAAGCAGAAAATTTAGAATCTGAAGGTGAGTTTTTTATAGGCGCATATTGTTATATAAGATTAATTCATCTCAATTTATATCCTGAATGCATATTATTCTTTGGAAATGAGATATAATATTTTCATGTTGAGTAGTCTAAAATGACTTGAGGAAGAATTGTTGTAGCTTAAATATATATATTTTTTAACATAGTTTATATATTGACACCTCCTTATTTATCAAAAAATTTTAATTTATAAATGAGTTTTAGCCTATAACATTAAACAGAATAGGTTTTAATATCCATTACCAAAGACAAAATAAAAGTTCTGTGCAAAGTTCTGTTTTGTATGGGTTTAGCTATGCATAACATGCTGCCATTGTTTGATTCGTAAATTACATAAATAGATTTAGGCAATCCTATATTGATTATTTCTCAAGCAATAGAGATTGTGATAATATAATTGAAATGACATCTAAATACCCTTGCTCTTGGTTTTAAGATTCTTACATAATTAAATTTCAATAAATTCAAATGAGTTGAATCAGTAATGCTTAGAAGATAAAATTCATTGTACATTAAATAACATGATGGGTAATTTTTTTACAATAAAATGTTGAATGTATGAACTAATATCCAGCTTACTCTTAACATTTTTGATAGTAAAGAAACTATCAATTGAAGACAAAATTATTACCCTAAAGTTGTGATTCTGTTGTGCAATATAACTCAATGAAAACATCCACAAGATATTGAAATTTTTATTACTTCCTATAATAACCATTGATTTTGATCAAAACAATTAACAATTGTAACTGTCACCTCTACCAAAAATTCGTTTTTAGTTGAAGAATACAAGAAACCAGAAGCCCCACATCATATAAAATTAACTGTGGCAATACTGAAAAGGAGTCTGAATTTCTTACCTTCAAATGAAAAGGACAGAAAACTTTTAGTACTAGAAATATTAAGAGATGGATTAGAGATTATCAGGGAATTCGAAGATGAACTTTTGCCTATGGTGCACCTTATATGGCACCCACTGGTTGGCAGATTCAAGGAAACTGATTCACCTGTAATAATAAACTACAGTTTTCTGCTGCTGACCACAATGGCAAGAATATCCAAGGAATTCATTAGAATGAGAACAATAAAGTGAGATACTTTTCAAAATATAAGTTAAAATCTTTTCTTTTCTCTCCAGTTTGAGATTTAGTTCTTCAATATTGATAGAAATCTGGAAATAGAGAAATTTGAAACACTCTTACCTACACGAATTTTTTACATTCCTAAATACGTAATCAATATATTCATAAACAAATAAATTTATTAAATATTGATCAAGTCAAATTTCCCTCTTCATTTGATAATTAGTTTCTTTTTCATGTTTACAACTGTGTTCTGCTTCTCAGATATCTTATTGTGCCTATTTTCTTTTTAATTGCATTGACATTGAAGTATTGTTAAATACCTAATAAAGATAATTTTTTTAAAGTAAATTATGATGGCTTTGGGGATATTTTTATCTAGAAATTAATGGATAAATGATTCATATTTAGAACATATTTAATTCTTTGATATAAAATATTCAAAGTAAAACCAAATAGAATGTAAACAATTTTTTTTTGTATAGGTGTTTTCTTTGGAATCATTTTTTAGGATATTAATAAGACCGATATAAATAAATATGATAGATACCTGTAGGAGTTCACTTGTGTTGTTAATTCACATTGATGTAATCAGTAAATTACATCAATGCATTATACAACACTAATAATTTCATTGATTATATTTCTTGCAACCTTAACAATTGCATTGAAGTAATCAGTTTTAATTTTGTATACATATTTCTAGAACACCTATTGTAATATTTTAGGGACGTATTGCCTAGTATTTTAAATGTTTTGAAGAATTTATCAAAGGAGAGCTATCTGAAAGATAGAGGGTCTGCGTACAGGTATACGCAGTCCTATAAATTACAGACCATAATATTGGAAAACCTAGCATATCTGGTGGACCGATTTAAGTTTTGCAGAGAAAGATATTGAAAAAACTAGCGATGCTGTATTTATTTATCTGAGTGACAAACAGCCACTTCCATTGCAGGTAAATTAACTTTCAATAATTATTTTGTTTTAGTCTACAGTTGAAAGAACATTGAAAAATAATTGGAATATTAATCCTACTCCAAAAATATAACATCCTTTAATTTGATGAATAATATGCATTATGTAGTATAATATATATAAACTGCAATGATATGAGCAATAAATCAAAAATTTATTTTTGATTTATACGATTTTTGTTTAAGTACCCTATGTAACTGGCAAGAACATCTATATAATTCAAGAAACACCTATTTTTCAAAAATTTTCATCAATACTTTGATTTTTTTGTAACTATTGGTTTTTTCACAGAGAGAAGCAGTCAATTTCTTCAAACTCTTAATTCTTTACGACCCCACTTTACAAAATACAATAAAAGATTGGTCAAAAGAAAAAAGTACACTGGAATGTAAAAAAAATGTGGACAGAATTTTTGAAGAAAATGTTGGGGAAAATTATGTATAATAAATTCATTAGTCAGCAATGTGATAATTTTTGTATTTAAATATATTCAATAAATAATTTTCTTAGTATAATATAATACAGTGTATTCATTATTCATTAAAAAAATTTCATTTATATTATTGTTTTTTATTTATACCTTTCAAAAAACCTAAAATGTTTTTAAAAACGGAAAACTTGGTTTTCTTGAATGGTTTTATAGGAAAAATTTTTTAATAGTTCATATTTAAGAAACTAAATTGAGTAGATTGAAGGTTAATTAATGAATAAAATAACTTTCAAAGTGCCTATTTTATTATATTTAAAAGTAAATAAATAACTAAAAATTTACAACAATTCTGTGATTATATATACAACATGCAAACTATTTACAAATAATAATTCGACTTAACCAGTTTAAAATACATATTTTGAATTGCACCTTTACGCTAAAGACAAGTGATCAAGTTTACAATCTGGGACAAAATATAAATAAAAAAATTTTTACAATCATATTTACACAGTAAAAATAAATTTAATCGATTCTAAATATCTATCAAAGGTTTTGTAACATTTACAAAAAAAAGTACGTAATAGAATACTTAGTATCCATAAAAAATAAATCTATATGAAGCTATCACTTAATGTATAAACCTAAGTTATGATTTTTCGTGTGAATTTATAAAGTTGATTCACATATATCCAAACATGGTTCCTTAATTAAAATGTATAAGATAAATCTCAAATAAAATAAAACAACCTTCGAACCACTGAAATTTGTATTGAACAATTTATTTTGCATATTTCGGCATTATAAAGTATGTTAGCTTAACACTTGATAATGTATCGCAAGTATAAGCGAAACTAGTTGTATAATATAAACTACCACAAGAATGCCAATTTATCTATTATTTTTTATTGAAATTCATTTCAGAACATCGTACCACTTTCATAATATATTTTTGAATATAAATTGTACATAAAAATGTAAGAACTGCCACAAAATTTTCAATCCTCCATTAAAAATATAGAACTAGTCATGATTTATTAAATATTATAGCAAAAAGTGCTATTACAGATAATCAACTTGTTCCACAAAGATTGAAATATAGGTATAAAATTTAAATCATAGAATATTCTTCAATTTCACTTAGCATTTAGCAACTAATTTCAAATGAAGTAATCAAATCAAAATATATTTTAAAATGTCAATTTGTCGTTTATAAAAAAACCATTAATAATAAAATTTGATAAACATTGAATACATTCTATAATAAAAATACTTGGACAAATTTCACAAAATTCTTTAATACACTGGACATATTCCGCATGTTTTCGCTACATAATATGCCCACTAATTGAGTATCGTTAGTTGTATTAAATTCTTTATAATGGGTTAATGATAAACCAGTGTAGAACAGTCAAGTATTAAACAATTTTGTAGAAATAAACCTAGTATTTGTATACTATTGAATATGTGATAATCCGCAATAAAGTCAGGACTGAAGTTTAAGTGTTCTATATAATATAAAATGTCAATTTTTTTATTGAATCCCTGATATTTTATCACAGGAAAATACCTCTGAATTAGTAACAGAATAATCAAATCTGCAAAGTATTCATCGTTATGAATACTTGTTAAGAAATCTAATTTTATCTTTCAAAAATATAAGTATAAATTATTTTTAAAATAAATTCATTAATTGTGGACCTGACATATACAATAAAGAATTGTGGAATTAGGCAAATGATTTTGCACAGCAACTGAGTACATATATATCTATCTGTTATGCAATTATTGTCTATTGCAAATTACCATCGCATTATTAAAATTTTAAATAATTAGTTTTTGGAACCATATGGTTATGTTCAACATGTCTCACTTTTGAACTTTTTCTTTCATTTCTTAAAAATAGTGCGTGCTATCTTCAAATATACGTTACTTTCATGTTTCTGTTTGAAATTGAATTTTGAACAAGGTTTTCATGTTGTGATTCAGTGCGATTTTATACATTTCGTCAGTATCCTCTTTTTCATTTCTTTCATATTACATCATGTTGAGACAGAACAGATGTTTTAAATTAATAACTCTAAGATGTCGTCTCTGTAGTCTATTGGAGAGAGTGATGGTTCTCAATAGAGAGATCTGAGTTCGAATCAGGGGTGGGACATGGGACATTTGCGCATATAAATGAGTTTCAGTGGTTTATTAAATTGAATGAAATAAGTAATGTACAAAGATGAGTATCCCAATAAAATTGAAATAAGAAAAAAAATTCTAGAAGAGACTACTTGAGACAGTGTTCGATTATTATGTTACCCATTTTGATTTAACAAATTATCGTTTTTATCATATGTATGAGCCACAGAAAGAACTGCTAGAAGTACATTTACAACTTTACTGTCTGTTATTGTCAAAGCAAAATGATTTTTAGTTCAAATATTGATAAACAAGAATATATATATATATATATATATATATATATATATATATATATATATATATATATATATATATATATATATATATATTCTTAGTTTTTAGCAATAACAGGCTTATTTTAATGTTAAAAACTTTATTTTCGTTGACGTTTCGTTGTATATCACAACGTCAACGAAAATAAAGTTTTTAACATTAAAATAAGCCTGTTATTGCTAAAAACATTGAAAATAAACTGTCTTAAACGGGCAATAAATCAATTTTAATATATATATATATATATATATATATATATATATATATATATATATATATATATATATATATATATATATATATATATATTTTTGTTAATGTGATATTATGATTAATAGCTAAGCCAGAAAACCCATTTTCCCCATTCAACTCAGTAGAAAAAACTATTAGTAAAAATATAAATACTGAAAACGCGAATGGTATTAACTGCTGATGGTATGATACATTTCAAAAGACAAATTAGGTTTGCTTATTTAGACTTTCGTAGATAGCTAGTACAAGAGAAAAGATTACACAGAAATGATCAACAGATAAGCTTGGAATTCTGCATCACAGATTGCCAGAATGTTGCAGCAAATTAGCTGGCGTTGAAGTTTCTCAAATCGTCAGTTTGGAATTACAAGGTCGTGTAAATCAACTAAAATTCAGTTATATAAAAAATATTACACAGCAGCACTTTCTATTACTCAGAAACCAATTTTCAATGTCCATAATGATAAAAATAGTATTGCAAATACACCTACCAGGAAGGCAGAATGGATAAATACAAAAAAATAATTAATTTCATAAGAACAATCAATTTTGTTGGAAAATACCACAAACACTTGTTACCTTAGAGTCCATCTCAGTATCTGTCAAGTGTATAAGCTATACAAGATAAAAATCAAGTTCACTGAGGGAAACTGATAAGAAAATTGAAATCTGTGTATCCAGGTAAAATAGAATAAAGAATCCAGATAGAGAATAAAAATACCAGTAATATGATTTGATTAAAAAAAAACAGTCTGAAATTACTTCTTTCACTAAAGCAAGTTCAGAATAAACAACAGCCCCAATGTCAAAAGTGTACTATTCTATCCTACCAGAAACGGCATCTGATAGAAACGGAATTGACATTCCAAGTGCATTTTACAAATATTCGAAAAAGTTACAAAATGAATGATAACTGTGTTCTGCAGAACAGGAACTGCATAATACTTTTACTTAAGCTAATTTTAATTCTTTTACTTCAGCTAATTTTATAAAACACCACACTTATTTGGAAACAATTACGATAGAATATTTAACTCTTGAGCATTACCACCCGCTCAAAATAGATGAAAAATTCAAATATTTTTTAAAAGTATCTTTAATGCGTCTTCTAGTACAAGTTGATTAGCAAATCAACAACAACTCTGCTGATGGAGGTCATGAACGAAATAGTCGAGTTCCTGGAGGGCAAATGGCCATCGGAGATTGTTTCACAGGATTTATCTAAGGCTTTCGATACTGTTGACCACGATATCCAGCAAAGTAAACTACGATATTACGGATTGGGAGGTGCTGCTCTTGATATCATCTGTTCGTTCCTGTCAAATAGGCAACAATATGTACTATGGAATAACCAACTATCTGGAAGCAGGAACATAACGGCTGGAGTTCCGCAAGGATCGAGGCTGGGGCCCTTACTTTTCGCAATATTTGTAAACGACCTGAATCTGGAGAAGGATGAGATGAACACGTATCTAAGAACACTTTTATTTGCAGATTATACTTCTTTCTTCCTAAAGGCCTTGGATGAGGTAAATCTGAAGATATTGGAGAAATATGTGCTTTCGACATCTAAGCACTGGTTTAGATGTAACTCTCTTGCCATAAATGAACCAAAAACACAAAACTTAAAAATAAAGAGTAACAAAAATAAGACCATCAAATTGTTTGGAGTTACATTGGATGGGGCTCTTTCATGGGAGCCGCACATTGATTCATTGAAAAGAAAACTTGCAGTGGCAATTTACACCATCTCAATTGTCAAAAGAGTTTCCTCTAAAAAGGTGGCAGTGATCTCCTATTTTGCCAACTTCCATTCACTGGCAACATATGGAATTCTTCTGTGGGACACATCGGCTAATGCCATCGACATCCTGATTCTTCAGAAAAAGGCGATGAGAACAATAGTAGGACTTAAACAGACAGATAGCTGTAGGGATGTGTTTCGGACACTTAACATACTCACCATACCAGCAGTGTATATATTGGAGTGCTCCACATATGTCCACAAGAACTTAGACAGATTGCCAACTAATAGCACATTCCACAATTTTAATACAAGAAGACAAAACAAACTTACCATCCCATACCATGAACGGAAATATGCGCAGCAAGGAGTAGACTACTGGGGACCTAAAATTTACAATAGGCTTCCCAATGCCATCAAACAACTGAATGGGAAAAAATTCAAGAAATGTCTTAAAGATATTCTCCTACAGAATACAATATATACCTTGGGGGAATTTCTGAGAGATTGAATGTAACTTTCTTTTGACGAAGCATGTAAACTATTGATGCTGAATAAAAAAAAATTATTTATTTATTATTATTGTCATACTATAAAAAGTAAATTAGATCAGTAAATACGAGTTTTCAAAAACTAACCATGGAACTGCTAATTTTGAAACTCTAACCAGAAAAATTTCATGAAGATAAAAAAAGAACAATAAATTAAAATTAACACACTTGACTTATATATTCAGTGAAACTTGGTGCTACGCTGCCAACTAACTCCCAGAACAATGCTGGTACTAGCCAAAAAGACCAACTTCCTACTTCATGATGTAGGAATTATGTGTTTATTTTAACCCTTTTGCATTTTAATAAAAATATAAATTTTTAATAAACTTCCTCCTCATTGTAGAAAACGAAAGTTGTGTGTGATATAAGTGCTAAACTTAGTCCAAATCTGCATGTAATTTTTCTTTACTTTGCTATTAATTCAGGTCACACCCACTTTTTCTGAGTGCTCCAATCATTGTTAATAACATTTTGAAAGCAAAAATCACTCTAAATCAAATATAATATCTGTTTCACACATATAAATATACACACAAAAACGCACATGAGGTACATGGAACCTTGTAATACCAAACCGACAAAAATAAACCACTTATCACTCTTGACAAATGTTTTCACGCTTCAGATGTGCCAACTGGGACAAGGAATTACAAATGTAACTTTTCACTGAATGAAGAAAAAACAGAGATATCCGTTAAATATTCAAGAATTAATTTGTTCCAGATGAAATAAATATACATTTTACTATAAAAATTATCAATTTTTCTAAAACATTTGAGAGACATCAATATATATGTATATGTATATATAATAAAAAATATATCCCCATAAATAAAATCATTTTTCTTCCAATAAAATTATAGCATGGTAGTAAATTATGAAATATAAATAACCTACAGATAAAAAACTTCAATTACTTGCAAAATAAAATAAAATATAAAATTAATTTTCAGTACTGACTGGTTCACGAGCGTGATGTATTTGGATGTGTTTATTATGATTAGATTTAGTTGTTGACGTTTTGCCGCATACATGACAGGAAAAGGGCCGAACACCACTGTGGACCCTCATGTGATCCTTCAAATAATATGACCGATGAAAAGATTTACTGCACACTGAACAGTTGTACGTTTTGGCATTTTCATGTTCTTTAACATGTCGTTGACAGTTATACTTGCGTATAAATTTTGCTCCACAATAATTGCATGTGTAAGGTTTGATGCTCTTGTGTGAATTCATGTGAGAGGTGTAATCAGATTCTCGAACAAAGGCGCCATTGCAGAGGTCGCATTTGAAGGGTTTTGACACACGAGAAGCATGAGTCCATTTGTGAAGTTTGAGGTTCCACCTTGTTGTGAAGTCCTTATTGCAGATTAGGCACGAAAAGGGTCTCGCTCCACTGTGTGTTCGAATATGAACTTCTAGAGATGACTTCAGAAAGACCCCTAAAATGATATTTAGAATAAAGTTTGAAGGAATATTTTCATATTGAAATGCAATGAATGATTGATGACTGATTCTCATCATTCTTGGGAAGAGTTGTTTACTCTTCCAAAGTTTATAAATTAATACTCTTTTAGTGGCTCAAATTAATTGAGATTTAAAGAATAAACTTTAGCAAAAGATACTTTGGTGACATATCAAAATCAAACAAACAAACAAGTAAAAAGAGGATAAGTTAAGAAAAAAAATTACTTGAAAAGAAGTTTTTCAATTGTGTTGATATGTAGTTAAGTTAATTCATCTATTATATTAATTATTGAAATAAGTAATGAATAAGAAATTACTTGTTTATTCTAGAAATTTTTTTTTATTTCTTGTGATTTACCTTTACATATGGGACATTCAACATTTTCCATACTTCTCTCTTCAGTAGGTAAATAACGCTCATTGTGAGCTTTCCTCATATGTCTGGTTAAGCTAGCCAGATGAATGAACTTTTCATTGCACTTTGTACAGGCCTTTGGTTTAGAGTCATGCGTTTCCTTATGCCAAGCCAATTTCTTTCTTGAATGAAAATATTCCCCACAATGACAAACATAGTCCTTAACCTTCTTTTTCATCTTAAAATGATGCCTATTACGATGTTGCACTAAATTGGAATGACGTCGAAATGATTCATCACATAAGTTGCACTTGATAGGAGCATTACCTAGAACAATATACAATAGAAGAATCGTAAATAATGCTTTTAAATGTTATTTCACTGAAAAGACAGGTTAAATTTTTTTTTACAAAATATTAAAAATATCATTTCTCTTACCAGTATGAATGTTTCTATGCTCCTGTAATTTCTGTTTAGTTACAAAACTTTTCTCGCACATATCGCACTTGTAAGGTTTGATCCCTAGATGCCTCTTTGTGTGTAACTGAATATTTTGTCTCTTATAGAAAAGTTTTCCACATAGTTTACACTCTAGAGGATGAACCTTTAAATGTTCAGTGAACCTATACTCATTGGGGAAGTTGTTATTACATGTTGTACACTTGAAACGAAAATTATTTGGAATTTGATGAATCTCCATTTTGTGCTCTTTTAGAGCTTTAGCATGTGGCAGTACAGCATTGCATACAGCACACACAGTTCTTGAGTCAGTGCTCACATTCTCTTCAATTCTTACATCTTCTACTCTTGTTTCAGGTATGTTTTGCTGTTCAGAATTTTCAATTTTTATTTTATTTGTGAAGACAGTGTCATACTTTTTCTCACTATCACTTTTTAACTTTACAATCAATTTTTTCACCTTTCTCTTTCCAATTTGATTTCCAATTACATTTAATTTCGGATTATTTGTCTTTCCTACGTCTGTATGTTTTTTTGATACATGTTGTTTCCTATCTTGAAGACATGAGAATGCTTCATCACACTGCGAACATTTGAAGTTCAGTGGAGGAGGTGTATAGTCAACAACTGATGGCATTTCATGCTCTTCTTCATTCTGTGGACAGTCAGCATCAGAACCATCGTCCCAAACTTCTTCTCCTAACAAATTATATGAGGTACCTGAACTCCCTAAAAATAGGCTGAATTAATAACATATGACTTCGCTAAAATCTGAATATGTAGTCAATTAATATTTAATTCTCAAATATACAAAACTCTAGAGTTAAAACGATTACTCTTAGTAATACCAATAACAATTTTTGAATAAAAGAACAAATGAGATAAAAAAACATATATGGTTTATGGTGTTATCAACATAATTTGTTATAATTTCCAAAACAATACATTCCACTTTATGAATAAAACAAGAGAATTTTTAATTGCTTCTCAATTAGTTTATTACTACTTTTATGGAAATTGATTACCTTCATTATAGTGAAGTCTATTCCAATTAATGTCACTTGTTCCACCCAAACTTTCCTGTCCAGAGAGTTCACCTCTTGGGGGCATTCTCTCATCTGTTCTTATATTAACATGTTCGCTACTTCTAGATACACTTTCCTCAACATCTGGGGCTGTGTTAAAATTCACCTTCTGAGAAGTTTCCAGAATATTTTCACCTATACTCATCAACACATTTCCTTCAGTACCATTGTCAAAAGAATCAACTCGTGATATTATGGAATTATTAGCAAAATCTCCTATAATAACTTGAACTCCATCGACATCAACAAAATCCAAATGTTCAGTTGATTGAAGAATATTTGCACTTGTATAAATTGGATCTTGCTGCTCATATATAGATTCTAATTGAACATTAGAACTATAATTAACTGCATTTTCAGATTCATTATTAAAGTAATAATATTCTCCTTTTTTTGTGAAATTTTCATATTGTTGGGAAGAACTTGGAGCAGAAGGAGTTTGACATGCTTTATTTAATTCTTCGGAGGAACTACTAGTATTCCATCGACTTTCACTCTGAACATCATCTATTCTTACAGAGCCCTCTTCAGTTTGTTCTTCATCATAAGCTTTTTCATTAAGGTTTTCTCCTGTTTCAGAATTTGATTTGATTTCTTCTTTTTTTTGAACTTCATTTTCATCAACTTTAGTCTGCTCTGCACTGTGATATTCAGAATCAAGAATTTCTTCATTATTTTCATTTTCATTATTTTCAATAGTTTCCATTACAGTTTTTGTTGAACATACTGAAGGTGATGAAGAAATGCCCATTGTTGATGGATTTGTCATTTCAAATGGCATAAGACGCATTTGAGGAATGCAAGAACCACTGGACATTATAAACTGTTGTTGTTGATACACATAAGGCATCATTTGAGGATTCAGAACAGCAGGTATGATATACTGTTGTGTAAGAGGATTCAATGAATTTGTTTGAGAAGTACTCATACTCTGTTGGTATATAAAAACATGGTTGCCTTGGAAAGGAGTAGGCACCTACAAAGTTCATTTTATTTTAAAATATTTCTATAAATATAAAAATATATTAATTGAAATGTGAAATATATTACACTACTAACTTTTTCAAAATGACAAATTAGAAAATAACAGATTAATATAATCAGAAACACCTTATACTACAGAAAAAATAAAATCAACCACGTTGGTATATAATACATACATGTTGGAATACATTATTATCCTCAGTTTTTTAAAAACAACTATATTGCACTTTACTGAACTGGAGTAGCAAATATTGATGATGAAATATTTGTTTTATGTTAGGGTTTTAGAAATAACACAAAAATCCTCAAAATCTTAAAAAATTCGATATTAATATATTTTTATGTTCATTTTGATTATCATTTAAGTATTTCAGTTCTGCAATTATTCAGATTTATTTGAAAATATTATAATTAGACTAATATATCTTTCATGGTCTACTCATGTCTAATAAATAATGAAACAGCTTTCCAGACTAAAAACTCAATAAAAAATATTGTTTGTTGAAGATACTACAGTATTTGTGTTCTTTCAGGGGCTCTTGATCATTAAACAGTACATATAGTAGTAACAATGACCTCCTGGAAGGTGAAAATATGTTCTAGTATTTGACACTCATAACAATAATTTACTCTCATAATTTGTAAGTTTAATTGATAACAGTTTAAATAATAATATAAAAGATAGGTGTTACACAAGATGAAACATATACAAATGTCATTAGTTATCAGAGATACACAAAAGAAAAAATTTATTAAAAGCAAAAAACTCTTTCTCATAAAATATTCCTAGAAAAACTATTTATCAAGATACAGTTCTAAGCATTTTTAAAATTAGATGTTCATATTATCTAATCATTAAATGACAATGAAAAGCTTTCAGCAAAAAATTTTTAAAAAACTCATTTTTAATATTATTCACAATAAAAAAAATAATTTGAATTATCCAATAAAATTACAGTAAATTATAAGTATCTTTGTTGCCATTATATACAGACTAACTTGCTTCAAACTAAAATTAACCGAACTCACTAATATTTAATTTGATAATTTCATTAAATAAAGGTTGTTATAGAAAGTATTAATTACAACCAATAGCTTTCAAATTGTTATTTAGAATAACATTTATGTTGGAAACATAAAAAAAACCAAATGTCACATGAATCATAAGTACTATCCACATTATTATTTTACACAGTATAACATTCCAACATCTAATAAATTAATTCATTGAATGAAGGGTATCACAATGTCGATTAAAGTCACTAGGCTGAATGAAATATGCCCATTTAAATATTTATATTGGAAATATTATTTAAATAAATTTTTATTGAAATAAATAATATAATGAAACAATATTTAGAATTTCTCATAATTTAATACAAATACGCATGAAGATGTTTCGAAGTACTACTTCTTTATCAAATGCTGAATTAATACGTAATTCAGTATTAATACAGCATTTGATAAAAAAGTAGTACTTCAAAACGTCGTCATGCATATTTGTATTAAATTATGAGAAAATTCTAAATATTGTTTCATTATGGATATCAATTTGCTCCAAGTATGGGCCTCATTAATCATCAAAATAAACAATAACTAGTGTAAAATTAAATAAATTTATCCTCCATGTAGTCAATTCATTAAATAATAATAATTATTTCATGATCTAAAGAATTTCTGAATTCAAAACTAAATCGAGTTAAGAATCAAGTATTTTAACCTGTCTTATTTTCATAAATTTCAAATTTATTTATCTGTTTATTGAATTTTTGGAAAAATACTTACTTGAGATGAACCTTCTATATTCCATGCTGAATTGGTTAAAGAACTGTATGGTTGATTGGAGCTAGTAGGGCACACTTCTTCAGAACAACAATCTCCAGGTTGTGTTTCAGACTCAGCCAATTTGACCAAAGCATCTATAACTTTTTGTTTAGGATGAGTACTCAAATGATTCCTCAAAGTAATGCCAGGCCTTAGAAATAAGGTACAAACAGGGCATATAATACTGGATTCCATCTTGAAGATATGAACTCATCCACAAATTCAACTACAGACATCCAACATCAATTTATTGATCTGCATTATAAAATCAATGTAGTATTATTATAACGGAACAAAATTCTATAAGCTGAGACAATCAATTTTACTAAAGAATAGAAAAAAGTCTTTACAAAAAGTTAATTACATACTTACAAATAATAAGTTAAAAGCACTGGAACCAGCTATAAATATCCTACATATTTTAGTGTTATTCATTGTGGCTACGTACATCAATCATAACTTGACTTCGAATTCATTGTAAAAATGGGATAATAAACGCAATCGATAGCACACTTATCTACATTATGCAAGATTAAAATGTTAATATAATGTTCTAATTATTTGCTGTGGAGCCTACCAGTCACGGTGATACTCAGACCTAAGACCACAGAACAAACGTAATTATTTTATTATCTGCCTCAAACCATCAATTTAGGTACTTTTAGCACAGCCTAACTCTACTTGAAGTTAGAGTTAGGCTGTGCTTTTAGTTCCAAATTGAATTTCCTCATCTTTTTAATTTAGAAATGAAAGAAATTATTCATAATGAATTTTCACCATTTCAATTTTAACTTGATCACAATATATATTGTTACGTATTTAGAATTTCAGAAGGAATAATAATGACTATTTACAAATAAGTAACTCTTTATTTACCATTAAAAATACTAATAAATTTACGAATAGCAATAACGACACATACTGTCAGATATAATACACCAGTATACTCCACTCTAATTCTCACTTCGCTGCAGAGTACAGATTGTTTAAGTAATTGTAACTATAACTTAACTTTACTTACGAAAGTAATGTTAGGTTGTGCTGTAAGAGTACAAGTTAAGAAATAATATGGTCTTTTCTACATGTCTACTTTGTAAACATTTTTGTTATTACATATTCACCACAATTAATTATTGTAGTATTTAAAATTGCAACTTGTTATTTAGAATTTTCGATTTATTCAGTTGGGAATGTCGAAGAATGTTCATGCTAAACTAATTATATTTGTATGATAAAACGTAATACTTACTTGTAACTTGTGTAATTTAAATAACGAATAAATTTTCGACATCTAATTGTCGAAGTTGATATATGTTATAACTACCTGAGTTAAAGAAATGAACTGCAGGTAATCAACTCGGTTCAATCTGTTACCGCACATACTTACTAGCTTTTGTAAATATAGCTTATATCATTAAGTTTTCATTTTTTAATGACTGAATTTAAAATAGAAGTAAGTAGGATATTATCATTCAAGTTTTGAAACAGTTAGTGTTCAACAAAATTGTAAATCCAGTATTTTTTCAACATCTATTTATGTTTATATCCTGAGTTGTTCAAATTCTTGACATCAATAAGCATGGTATATATTTTTTAAAAACTCTACGAAGCAAGATAAGTTCATCATTGGCGAAATTGGTACGCGATTAATTAGTGAATTCGTGTTCCAAAAAGTATCTCTCTATATTCAGATTTCGATTTACAGATTGATTATCAGTGATTTTAATTTTCGTTTTCGTATCTATTTAAAATTTTATTTCGGTTATTTTATTAGCTCAACAACTGGGCTAATGACTTGGGAAACGAAAACATCGAATTAAATTACTGTTACCTATATAACCGTTCAGGGCGAATTATCTTGATGATAATTAACAATAACTCATATATTTGATTAGAATATTACTTTTGGGCATGGCCTTTCAAAGTATATAGGATAAATATCGTTATGTGTGTCATCTGTGCCTAAATGTGTGTTTAAATTTCGTTGCGTGTGTCATTATATATAGACTATCAAAAGTAAAAGAACTAAATAGATTTATCTATGACCTCAAAAAGTAAACAAACGTCAGCTGCAATTGTAGATAATTCAAATCAAATGTCACTTGTTTTAAATGTTAACGGCCTTTTCCGTAACGAACTTCTTTTCTTATAATGCACAAAAGTACTTTGTGTATACAATTTTTATTAACATAGTATATACCGAAATGTAATCAAACGCGGCTCTATTACGAAGCCAGAAGAACATTTTAGAGGAACGAGGTATATAGTATTATTGTAGTGTTTAAATAATGCCAAAAACACGTAGGAAAAAGAAAGGAAAGTCTAATCTGGCTGTTAGGAAAAAAATGAGTCTCACAACGCAAAATGATTTTGAAGTGATTGACAAACCTAGGACTGATTATGACCATGATTCATTGAATCAAAGTAATCCCATCACCTCTATATCAAATTTGTTACATACACCTAGTCCAGAAAAATCTTTTGTATTGGAGGCACCGATTAGAGAAGAATGTTCTTTAGAGACTACACCTAAAAAAAGTAGGGGCAATTTATCTCAGCGCTTATCACATAGACTAGGTATAAGCAGTAGAGATTCTCTGTTCTACCAATCAAGGATTTGTGCCGTTCCAGTTATTTTTAATGTTAACAATTTAGACGAAGAACTTCGCACAACAGATCAAAATAGAAGTAATTCTAATGATTCGAAGATATATCATTATAGCAAAAAAGAAGTCAATTGTTTGGAGCATGAAAAACCAATGGAGGATAATGGTGTTGGTAGTATCTTTGATACTCCTAAATCAAAATTTGAACCCTTGTACAATGATAAAAGCTCTAACCTTCATAATGAAGATAACAGTCACCCTAAGAATGTGGGTTTAAAAAAAAGTCTGAGTCGATCCAAATCTGAAAATGAAATATTAAATCTTCGAGGTGCAGTGAACATAAATCCATATGTTAATTATGGTAATCTACAAATAAAGAAGTAAGTTTAAAAATTTGAGATCAACAAAATACATATATAAGGTAGGTGCGAGTAATAAGGCCTATCTAAAGCAGATTTTAAATATAAAAAATATTTATTAGTAATTACTAATTACTATTAAATACAATCAGTAATACTGATCTCAGACTTACTAAGATGAACCAAATTATCCAAAGTAACTTTCAAATTGTTTTTAGTTTAATATACTTACTACCAAAATAGTTTGGTAATAAGTGTATGCTACTTCACCTAATTTTAACAGTTTTATTTTAGATATAATTTTCAAACTATGTTTTCAGCATCAAGGAAAACACTGTGAATGAATTATCGTTCTTTACTCCTGAGTTGCTCAAATCAAAACCTGCTTCAACTCCCATAAGTCGGTGCTTGGAAACTAACATTTCCAGAAGACCTCTGACTGACATCAACGTCAATAGTTTGAACATAAAGAAAAAAAAATCTCAAAAAAATTCATTAATTCACCATCCATCATTGACACCATTCCTAGATAAATTGAAGCAATCAGATATACAAAGTACAAGAAAAAACTTTGAAAAGTCTCCACCCATTTGCAAAATTTTATCTATAACTGCTCCTGTTGGTAAAGTCAAATCTCCAAAGAGAATAGTGCATTATACAAAAAGCCCTGTCAACTTACACAAAAATTATACATTCTACAAAAGTTTGATACAAGAATCTAGATCTTCTTCTAAAGACGATACTTTAGGAGCAGTGAGAAAATTATTTAAAAAACTTCAGAAGTATGGTACTGCTACTGCAAAATGGACCATGTCATTGTTTTCTATTTGTACAAGATTAGGACGAAATTTAAAATTAGTAAGTTTTATTGCCACTGTGTTGGCGAAACAATATTGTTATGTTTGACTAAATTATAGTGAAATTCAAAAAACTACTCAGTTTTATTTAAATTATAATGTTATTTGATAATTATCAATAAGTAAAGTTAAAAATTATTTTTTAGAGTATTTCCACTCTCTGTACATCATGTGATAGTAATCAGAACCAGAACAAAACTTGTGTTTGCAACCAATACCAAGATGAAATGGGAAAGCTTAATACAAAAATTAATGAATTGGGCATGAATTTAGTTGATCTAAAATCACATCTCATAGAAAGCATACAAAATGATAAAAAAATTGAAAATTTAACGTCAACTCTAGAAAAAATGTCAAAAGATGTAGAAATGCTCAAGTTACTTGAAGAAGAAATGAAGAGTTTGAGACTGCAAATAAGTAATTTCAATACACCAATATCAGCGACTTTGACTCGACCCTTTGTCTCTGGAGCTCCACCTCCACCGCCGCCCCCACTTCCACCACCACCTCCACCGTCAGTAGCACATTTACACTCGAACAAGTTGGCTGGACCTTCAACAAAAACTGCTAGTACAAATAAACCTAAAAATGTGACACCTCGACCCTCTATTTCTTTGGAAGATATATTAAAAGTTAAATTAAAAAAAACATCAGTAAGTATCAAATCAAAATTTCATTTAATTATTTTTTTTTACACTAATGAAATATTATTGTTATCAAAATTGTCTTTAGTGTTACATTGTATTTAATATTTCACTATAAAAAAAATTATTTGCCAAATTTTAAATCGATGGGTTCTAATGCTTTTTAGCAAGTTTGCCTTTACAATTTTTGTAACAATTTTCATTGGTGTCATGTATTAAGTGTATTCCGTAATCAATTGAATTTATGAAAAAAATAAGTCGCTTCTTATATATCTTCATTCTGAAAGTTGATTTTCTCTTAGAATGAAAGAGCAGTTACCTCTTAGGTATAATGAGACACCTGAGAAGATCTCTTACAAGTTAGCAGCCTCAAAACATGCATATGCAATCATATATCAGATAAGGTTTCCCTTGAAATCATTTCTCTTTATTAACAGATCAAATCTTCGTTTTCTGATCTGTGTTAATTATAAGAAACGGTAAGGAATAATTTTTTGGGCAAAGATGTTAATATAGACGATATTTATATAATATAATAGTGATTTACTTGGAGAATAAAGTATGAGTTTAGTTATAACAATCTTATCAAACTATTTTTATAGGAAAGACAAACCCCTTCAAGAAGAATAAACACCATTCAGCCTGAGATATCATTAGAAATGTTGAAACAAGTAAAGCTGCGGAAATCATTGTCTAAACCTTTAACTCCATCTAGTCTCCCAGAAATTTCTTCAGAAGGTTCTACTAGTCCGCATTCCAGTCTTAAAAGGCTACTTAAGGATGATTCTAGTTTCAAAATCAAACGTTTACGAAGAGTAGGAGGGTATAGTTTTGATGATATTCACAAAAAAAACCTCTCTAGATTCAATAGAGAACGAGATTAAAATAAATATTAATATTATAGAATTATTATAGAGAGTATTACGGTCATTCAAATTATTAATGGATGATCAAAATAATGATGCAAAATAATTTTTGAATTATACTTCAGGGTAAATTAGAAGCAAAAATATTAACATAGTTTTCTGAATAGAAAAGTTTGTTTATTATAATTGCTCTTTTATTTATTCATAATTATTTATGAATAGTCATAATTATTTATGACTGTTATTTAGTGACAGAACAAAAGGTCGTTGGATTGTTGCTAATAAAGACAACCATCTCTAAAGTTTAATTGAAAGAAATTAAGAACATGGCAATTGAATAAACTGAAATTTATTTGTTTGGGGACAAGACAGCTTTCCCTGTTGTGATAATTTCCTTTTGTATTAATGTATTATGTGATACCTTAGAGCTACTTAACAAACTGATGTAATTCAGACTGAAAAAATTAATTTTCTTGTAAACTTTTATTGACATATTGCTTGTTTTTTTCAGAAAGTAATATTAAACTTATATAAGTGACAGTAACATTATATTTTGTGAATTTTTATCATTAATCAAACAAACAATAGTCTTTTTAATGTTGTATTCTAATTGTTCATTTAATCTGTAGTATCTTTTTGTTTATGTAGTTATATAAGTTACACATTATATAGATATTACTTCAACTCAAGTTGTATTGAAGTAAGTTCAGTTCGATTAAACCATTTATAATTCTGAAGAAAACTATATTTTCAAATACAAATCATATAATTTTTGTTCTAAATTCTAAGATCTAAAAAAAACTATTGACTGATTCTTTGAAAGTAAAAAGTTATAATTTTATATAAATAGTATCAGTAATATTATTTTCATTCGTGTGAAGTAGCTGTTAAATATATTTTTTTCTTAACTATAAATAAAGTATTTTGTGTGCAACATGAAAATAGCTCCAGTTGACTATTTTAATTTAGTAGATATTAAGATTGTATGTCAACATCGTTTTCTTGGCATTGTATACTGTCTATTTTGATTATATAATGTTTGTTAATTATTCTAATGAAATTTTAATGTAACAAGAATAAGATTTATTTTTTAGCTCAAATAGTGTGACCAGTTCTTGTAACCAATATTTATTTTGTTAAAATATTGCAATAATTGAGAAAAAATAGGTTATTATATATTATGTTATTTATATTGTATTACTTCTGAGTGTTATATATATTTATAATTTATGTAATATTTATAATAATACAAAATATAAGATTTCAATTACAAATATAATTTAATACTTCAAATGAACATTTTAAGCTTTTATAGTAAAATCGCTTGGCTTCGGTTGGTTTAGCTTGTTTTCTCTACAATACACTATATAGCATTACATCTATTCTCAATAAAGACAACAACTACATAATAAAAAGGTCTTTTTAAGTTGCCAAAATTAGTGAAAACTGCCTACTTATCCTAACCCGTAATAAACTCGACTTATAGAATCATAATCTTTCTCAAGATCCGCTCTTTAGAAAAGTACGGATTTTTAATACCCGCAAATTAGGTGAAAACTCACAATTTACAATATATCATGCAGTAAATGATATATAGGTAAGACAAACGTAAAATTTAGAACGAGTTAAAGGTCATTAGTATGAAAACCCAAATAAATATAAAATAACTGAAAAACAATTTTAATTATTATAATACAACGATTTTAGCAATTGAGAAAGACAAAAATGTAGCGAAGTTTTAGAAATCGTACATGTTCGTCAATATTTAGGAAATACTATGAATGAATCAACAAAAAATATGATATTACACGCCTCATAATCTAAAACGTAATTTAAATAAAACTAAGTAGTTTTTTGATTTTCACTATAATTTTCAAACAAAATATGAATTCAAAACTTAAATTATGACTTTACTGGATTAGTATATTAAAAATCAACTATGTAAATGCATCTTAATTTAAAAATAATATTTCTGTCGTTTGATTCGCCTGACTTACCGTTTCAGAGCTCTCTTTATGCTGAAGAAGACGTACACTTCCGAAGCGAATGCTGAGCCATTCTTCTGATTTTAAAGAGACAAAAGTTGATTATCACAATTAGAATGGAAGTTTGATATCCATAGTAATTTATGAAATTCGATTATTCATTAGCTTTGATAAAGTAGCAATTCACAACAAACCGTCAACTGAAATAAAGACTTTCAATTAGAAAAATCAGTTTAAATCTGTTAGAAATACTTGTGTAGAAGTTGTCAATTTGATTTTCTGCCCAGAATTGTTATTCGGTTATTTTTTGATTGGTATGCATATAAAATTGGTATAAGCTGTTATAAATCAAATAATGTTTGTATATTAGGATATTAAAGGGATATATTATTATAATATATTAGCAACTCAAATACTTACTTACTCAGCTTTACTGGTATTACTTTTCTGATTTATGGTATTTAATAAGCAGAACAATTTTTTTTTCATCACAAAATATGAAATATACCATGAAAATATGAAGAAGTTATTGACCTTATTAGAATTTTTTATCCTCATAAAAATTAAAATAATACGCAAATAATTATTGTCAATAATTGGGCAAGTGATATTCTTTTCAAGTTAGTAGTAATATACACAGCAAGGCAACCTCTTAGTTTTGAATATCTGTCTTGATATTCTCCAATTTTATATTAAATATTGAATTCATCTTGAAAATATAATATATTAAGGTATGGTGATAATGTTTTGCAACTATTAATATACAATACTATTATATTTTAAATATAATAATCACAGTATTATTATATATTTGCAAACATATAACAAATTTATACTAGACGGAGCATTTTATCAAATGAAAAACATTTATAAAATAAGGTCTACAATTATCGTTCATTTTAATAGAGACAAAATCATAAAGTTGACAACATAGGCATATAGCTAACACTTCAGATTATATTTGAAAGAATTCTTTACTTATATTACTACTTAAAAAAAATTGGTTGCGTTCAAGCAACAGCTTTTCCCTGTGCGAGTAATTCAAATTCTTTAATTTCTCTTTCAGCTCTCTCTTTCTTTTCAAGAGCCAGCTTAGCATCACGTATAGCCTTATGTTCTGCATCAGCTTCTCTTTGTCTGGTTTCTCGTTTTGACAGCCTGTTCTGATGGAATGCTCCATAGACAACGCCTACAGACAGTAAACTCCACCTAGCAAACTAATAATTATATTTATTACTATGGTACACCATTAGTATTATTGATTATTGTAAATAACCTTAACTATTAATATTATTGTAAATAAGATTCATATTCACTTTATAATCGAAGTCTTTGAAATGAATATGAGGTCTTAAACATATTATCTTTGAACAATAATATCAAATGAAATTAGAAGAGAAATATTCGTATAGCCAAATTATCCCTCTGAATACTTATTGATAGTGTTCCTTTTTAATTCATCGAAAATAAAAGAAATTATATTAGAAAATATCAACTTTTTTAGTTGAATGTTATTACATAACATCAAGTATGGTAACTCTTGCTTACTTTGATTAAAGGTGAAACTCTTACAGGTGATGGAAGAGACATAGTAGTAAAGATATGATTTATAACTTTTCAATAAATTGAGATTAAATGCGTATATAATACGATTCAATTATTTGTTTCTAAACGATCTATATCAATTTCAGATACTTGTATTCAGTCAGGTTAGAGCTGACTAGAGCAAGCACTGCTGGGTAAGTTAAACGCAATATATGTCACTTCTTTTTCTTCAATAAGTGGTTATTGGTATATTGTGATAAAATAATAAAAGGCAAATTTAAAAAAAATTGTCAACAAACTAGAAAAAATAATTGCAATTACATCTTTAAATTACTCCTAGAGTTTTACTCTTTACGATATACATACATGGGTATGAAATTGACAAAAAATGAGAATAGTAACACTGCAAAGACTTCAATTTCAGTATAACCAAATAATAATGAAACTCTTTTCCGGGAAGAAAATATTGAGTTGATATTAAGTAAACCGTATACAGGAATTGGAATGAGTAATTACGCAATTTGTACATTTTTGATATTCAAAGATGTACAAATGTACTGCTCTATTGAGCAGTTGGAAATTGAGCAAGATATCAATGTATCAGAAGCTTTGTTAATTCAGGTCTGCTGATATATTTTCAAGTTTTACAAATTCAACAAAGTAGAAACAAATTAGGCGATTCTCTACATTCTATAGCTCTAAAATTGCTATGTAGTCCTCTACGTGACAATATACGTCTTGAGACAAATTTATGTATTGATATTTTACATTGATGTCAACTTGTCATAAAGCTATATGAACTATATAGTTGATTTAGGTCCCCCTTTCATGTATTAATAAATATATTTTCATGCGATTGATTTGTTGATTACTTATTATTACTACTTAACTTAAGGTTTTCGTATGGTTACACAATGGTTCACGTATATGTAACATCATCAGATAACTCGCAGTGTCACAATATGTGCAAATGGTTAAGTTATTGAATATTCTTGTTTTATTCAAGGAAAGCATGATAGATTTATGTCGTGATGCAGAATACTAAATAATTAGGCCATTTTGTGGCTAGTTAAAAAAAATCCAAACTTATAAAAGACTTCGGAATTGTTTTGAGAATTCCTCATAATAGATGATTTGAGAAACAATATTAAATGATTTTATAATTCTGAGAATTAAACATCATTTTACCAGCGAAATGAATAATATAATAATAATTGAATATTAAGTAGATAGGCGTTGTATGATCATATGTAAAGTGTAGTCAAATTGATTATAAATTCATCCCCAATTGCTTCTTACGTTTTATTGTCAATTCGTTAAAGAATGAGGATTTATGCATTATATAGAGAAATATACTTGTATAAGAGAAGTATATTATTATATATATATACTTCAAAAATATTTTTTGACGAATTAATTTAAGCGCTAATTAAGTATTTGGATATCAGATATGGCTAAGATATTGAAGTCTCAATTTTTTAACTTGTATCATTTATAATGATACTCGTTGGCGCTCGAAGGCGTACGACAAATATCGATCATTCCAACATAATGTAATGATTAAAAGATGTTTTCATTATATTTTAGATATGAATGCTATGGATTTTGTGCTAGAAAATAATAATTTATGATATTTTTATAAGTATAAATTCCTATTATTCATGTAAATAGTAAAATAGTTCTACGAAAATGACTACATGTTATATTTGAAGAATTTTAAGTATCATATACTCGTATAAAACAAAAACAGGTGGAAGAGGAAGATGATTTATAAAAAATAGAGGAACTAAAACAATTGACACAGATATTATGTTTTATAAATACTTATATAATAATTGCCTATATCTGAATTTTTAATGGATTAGGATTAAAGGCACTTACTCATAGTTTTTTTTTGAGAATTCAAAGAAAAACCTTGTTGAAAATCACCACAGTTTGTCCGATGTTCATAGAATCCTAAATAAATGAATGTAAACATTCAGTATGTCATATTTGAAAATGACAGATGTGAAGTTGACACATTGTCATGATATCTAGAAAAATGACGAGCGGTTATGTATGACGTGAGTCGGTGTGTGGGTACATAAACCATAAACGTAGATCAGTATAGTTCAAGTTTTTGAAAATTGTGGTAGTCATGAGTGTATTGAAAATTTGTGGTTACCATCAATTTAGTTCAAATTTGAATACTTGAATGATAGATGATATCTTGTTCATCTTAATTTAGAGTGGCTTGTGTAAAATTAATTGAAGTGAAAACAGAACTTTGAAAACTCAATACTGCCTAAAAATAAGTGGGTCCGGATTTGTGAATTCAAATAAACCAGGAATCTATCCCCATGCATCTGATATTTTGAAGAATTAGTTGTCATTAGAATCAAAATTTCCCACAAAATTATGCTTCTTTCAACAATTTCGTTTTTAACTTCTGTATTAATCACCCCCTTCTTAATTATTTTGCTATGCATAATATTTTTAGCTTCTATTGGAAAGTCTATTGGAGTTAGAAGATTGTATGTCAAGATTCTGTTGATGATATTTGAGGTAAGTTTGTTGTTTTGTAATAATCACGGTACTGCAGTAAAACTAATACATATATAAATGAGTAGCATCATAAAAATAAGCAAAAATTATTAAAATTTGGTATACCAGAAATTGTCTTTAAGTTACCTTTAGTAACTTAAAGACAATTCAAATTTCAATTAAATTTTTTAATACTTATACACATTTTTATGATTTTTATAGCTCTATAGAAAATAAGATAAGATAATAATAATAAGATAATAATTTTATTATCTATATAAAAAGGGTAAACCATCAAGGGAAAAATTCAAACTATTTAAGCTAAAATTGCTTGAATAGATCAAGCAATTTCAGCTTGACCTGTTGCGATGAACATGTATTGAATGCTATAATTAATCATTAAATGAATCTGTAAATTCACTATGAGTATAAAATTTAAGAACATCTTTCATCTCTCAGTATTCATTTCCTTATTTTTCTAAAATTATTAAGTATATATTTGCAAATATATATTTTTATATTGGTATCTATCCTAAACCAAAAAAAATGAAATTATTAACAAAAAGTTACGAGTTGTATCATATCAACTGAAAAAGATTATTCTTTCTGTATTGAAAGTTTATGTATGTTGAATCATTCATTTGCTTAAGGTTTGTTTAGCTAGTATTTGTGGTCATGTCTTCGTAGACTGATCCAAATCATTACATGGAAGCATAATCAATGTGATGTGAATTATTTGAAATGCACTGTTTATAGGTTTATGTTTTAATTGTATTGTATACAAATTTAATAATATTCTTCATATTAATAAATTCTACATTATAATATTCTACATAGTTTAAAACTCCAAATTATGTTTATTATCGCCAAATATTTCTCATATAATTTGGTAAAACCTCAATTTGTATTACATGTTTTTTGTTTCTATATATTCTCTATTGTTTCAGTAGTGAAAGAGCAATGACATTGACATTAATGTTTGCATGACTATCATGCATATATTTATATGCCCTAATTTCAATCCATTGCTATCAGGTATGCCATGATTCTATAGAATAGAGTTTTTCAAATCCATATTTGATATATTTAATTGATAAATTAAAACTCGAAACACTGGACTTAAGTTTCACTGATGATGAACAACTCTACATGTTTTGTGTGGTTAGCCCATTATTAAGAGTAATAACAATATTAACTAACATGGTTAGCCCATAATAATATTATTATGGGCTAACTACCTGAAACATATGTAGAGTTTTAAATATACTCAGTGAAATTCTCATAAAAACTCAGTTATTTAATTTTTAATTTATTATTTAACATCATGTTTCACCAAGTAATAAGAGAAATCTCCGTGTCTTGATTAATATTAAATTATTATGTAGATTTTTGCAAAATGATCACTTCTAAAGAGTTCTTGACATTCTATTTGGGAGATAGTCAATATTGATAAGTACGTAAATAAATCGGAAGTAATTTTTCGGTTGATGCGCATTTATCTTGACGAGGACTAGGTAGTTGATTTTATAGAAATTCTTTAGTTATGTTAATCGACCAATAACAGTTAATGTTAGTTTTGATTAATCTATTTGCAAAAATATTAATAAATATTGAAAAATATCAATAAGTATCTGTTATGCTTCGAATAATTTCTATCAAATTGTTACAATTGATTATCAGCTCTTATAAAATTTCCAAGAAATTGAATAATTTTTGTGGAATTTAGCAAAGTTATCAAATTATTTTAAGGAAATAAGGAAAACATAAGCTTGTTCATGCTTTCGTTTCTCTATTTGTGTCAGTTTTCAACGAGAGCCGGAAAGTTCAAGTTCGTTTTTGAAGTGTTTGGAATTTTTTTAAATTCAAGGCCATGTCTATTAGTATTCAATTAATCATGCATTATATTGATATCAAGGAAAAATTCCGAATAAAACTGATTAAATCGAAGTCCATATCAGCGGATAATTTGATAGTTGCAACATTGGTTCACATTGGTAATAATCTACACATAACAAATAATATAGCAAAACCATAAAAATTAACGATTTTGATAATGAGCAGGTAATCTCGATATGATTCAACAATCTTTGATCTTTGATCAGACTTTATGTCGAATATCTACCTAAAGACGTGATTTCGGAATTCTGAATATAAGTAACTATATGTGAAAATTTCCAAGAATACACGCTTTTTGCTGTGACTATGGACAAAGTTCATGATTAAGAGCTATTTGGCTTTGACTGTAAGGATACTTTGTCAGATTATATTTTCTCAACAAAAGCACAATTTGAAACTGCACTTAATTACACAATGGACGGATATTGTAGAGTACGTTTTCCTGTTCAATATTTCATATAAAAAGAAAAGAAAAACGAGGATAATTGTAGGGATCATCTTAGAGTAGAATAAAGGTAAACTTCCTAAATATAAAGGAAAAAACGCTCTACTTGATTCTTTACGAATAATAGTTTGTGCGTCTCTTACTATGATGACAATTCAATCGCAGAAGTACGCAAGTCTGAACGAGTTCATACGCCACAATTTTAATTCTGCATTCCGTATTATGGAAATACGGAAATTTAGTATCGCAGTAAGTTTTAAACGCATGTTTGTCCAGTATTTCGTGTAACTCAGATACAGTATGTAAAGGTGCAGAAGCTAACTTGCATCGAAGGTCTCATCAGATATAGCTCACTTTATAGTTTTTTTCACAACACAGCTTATGGAAAATTATATACTTATTGTTCGACGTTGGACAATCTTAACAGAAGAAAACTATTTTTTGTTTGGATAGAACGAGTTAAAGATATTACCAATAATTGGTAGAATTAACCAGCTATCTATGATTACGTTATTCAATTGCGTTTCGACATCAGTAATTTTCGAAATATTAAAAAAATAACCTTACAATCATAACGAAATTAAAAAATTATATCCCCCTCTATTTTAAGTCACGTGTTCTCTGTGGTCTCGATCAATGATGTTATTCCATATTTTTCATTCTCTGATCTTGAATTGTTTGTTGTTACTTCTTCTTTTCGAACAACAATCGCGTTCCTCTTCAGTTGGTTTCTTTCCTTTCTTATAATATTCGTATTTTCGAAATCAATTGGATGCAATATATATTTTTCTTTCCTCATAATATTCGCAATTATTAGGACTTTTGCTTCATCTATTTTGCCTCCCAAAAACGCTTCATTCTCTCTGAATTCTCTTTCTTCCGTTCATATGTCTATTTTACTCCAGGTTGACGATTTGACTTCTGCTCAAACTTCACATTTGCGGTTTTATAGCTTTATATATAATGAATATATATTCAGTACGATCTTCGAGATTTTCTATATTGATCTGTTGTAGATCCTTTTCGACCCCTTTTAGCCACTCTGTTCCGCATTTACTATTCATGATTATATCGAGTAGTTTTTTCGGTATTCTGAACTGTTTCATTCTGTGGACACGTGCATAGAACTTTGCTCGTCGTTTTCTGATTTCTTCCTTTATCGTATTTGTCTTTTGATACAGTTCATTCTGAGGTCTTTTCATCCAAATGCCGTTTCTATTGATTGGCCCGTAAATCTTTCTGAGAATTTTTCGTTTTTGTTTTTCTATTTCTCTAATTCTTAAATGACGTGCATAACCATTGTTTCATATGCGTAGATTGCGTCTGGAAGAATCGTGTTATAATGCCTCAATTTGGCACATCTCGAAATGCACTTTTTGTTATAGTGACCCCATGTTAGTTTGTAGGCCCTTTGGAGCTTGGTAAGTCTCTGTTCATTAGCGATTCGGTTTAAACCCGAGGACTATATAACTTCTCCGAGGTATTTAAAATGGCCGATTTGCAGAATTTCACCATGTTTTGTGATAAGAGAATATTTATTTTTTGGTTTTCTTTCCTTGTATTTGGTTTTATCATAAGAAATTTGTAACCCGGTTTTCTGCGCAATTTCATGTAGTTTTTCTACGGCGAGATTGGCTTCATTTTGTACGCAATCGGGGGTAAAGAAATTCCCCTGTAATTATTGATATCCATTTCGTCCCCCTTTTAGTGCAACGGATGTATCAACGCGCATTTCCAATCCTCTGGTATTTGTTCCGTTCTCCAGATTTCTGATATTAAATGATGAAGTTTTTGCGTCAAAGTAGTATCGTTCAGTGTCCAGAGTTCTGCAATAATCCCATCTTCTCCTGTTGCTTTGTTGTTTTTGAGTTGCTTGATAATTGCCGTAATCTCCTCCATATCAGGGGCTTGCAAGTCTGAATGCGTAAACCTCGGAAACTCGAACTTAAGTTTTCCTTGGTTAGTTCTTAAGTTAACTTTATATATATATATATATATATATATATATATATATATATATATATATATATATATATATATATATATATATATATATATATATATATATATATATATATGTATGTATGTATGTATGTATATACAATTATTGGCTTTAAGTGACTTTCAAATGCATTTTTCACGTCATTTGTTTATCGCGTCACTCATTCTTGAGGAATGTGGAAAATTTAGCAAAACAGTATGAAGACGTAATATTTTATGCAAGGAATGACTATTTAACGATAGCTATTAAGACAATGGTATGAAAATTACGACATAGACCGAAACTAATTTGACATATACTGCCTTAATAAATGCCTTTGAATGAGAATCGTATAGACTATTTTTCTATGATCTCTTAGTAAAAAAATATCTAAATAATTCGAATGTTAAAAGTTAAAAGCAAACAATTCTGTACTATCAAATTCACTCAATGTTTGGGATCTGTAGGAAATATTTCGGCAATTTCGATATTCATCAAATATTATGGCGATGTTGGATTTCTATTGGTTGTAAATTTGTATCTTAACGAAAAATCTATATTATAATCAGTGTCATAAAGTACATGTTGTGCATTTCTCTTGGAATTTTTAGACAGATGAAAATAGAAAAATAATTCTAAAATTTGGTATTACAAAATCAGATGAAAAGGATGTCAATTCCTAAAAAAATTATACGATAATATACTTCGATCATTAAAGCCACGTTATCTATAAATAGATTATTACATTTTATATTATTTACAAAAGTTTTTGATACGTTAAAAGTGTGGGATTTGTAAGTAGATCATTGCAATTGTGGTAAAATTATAGGGAATTGTTAGAAATTCATTAACTTGTCTTATTCGAGGAAGCATTATTCGTAATGACCAGGTTTAACAATTGTCGACTAATAGTTGGACAACATTTTTATTTATTACAAAGGCAATTTGTAATAAATAAAATCCGATTATCGAATTCGATTAAGATCTGAAACTGATAGATACGAAATATTATTCGATTTCTCGTATCTTGTAACTAGGTGGCGAATTATATACGCACGTATAGTTTGAGTTCACCTGCATTTAACCTTTGAGAATAGATCTAAAGTCGCTCCCACACGATGCGACTCATGCCTTCCAACTTTTTTGCTATTCACAAAATTGTGTGGGCGTTCACCATTCATCTAGAACGGCATTCATGTACATCAGTTGTGGGCAACTTTTGACATTGTGTGGGCCAAACTTTAGTGTGCAAATACATTCGCGGGCCGCGTTTAAAAGTAGAGCATTTTGAAGTAGTGTTCATAATTTTTAGCGACAGATAACAGTCAGGAAATAGTACGACGATGTTATTTTAATACAGTTTTTTAAAATAAAAAAATTAAATGAAAAAAAATAGGTAACAACATAATTGAATCGTTAAATTTGGAATTATCACAAACTACGACAGTTAAAATATAGCGACACCGAAATTAATGAGACATTTGGGCTTCAATTTGGGAAACTAACGCATCGATGTTTGGGTTAATTCCACTGATATAAGGACGCAACGAATTTTTCAAATTAGAGTCAGCCTTTATTAACTTTCAACAATGAGAAGAACTGTTCGCATCTATATGTATTACCTACCAAAGGTACAAATTAATCTTTTGCGAATTTTGTGAGCTGCAGGAATTGGTCTTCTTCGAGGAAATTTTTCTAAAAATCAAATAACTCCATGGCTTCAAATTTTAGGATTTAGGTGTGAGTTTTCTCGAATCTCGATCAACTCCATTTTCAAGTTAGGGAATTTATTGTGACATTATTTATTTCAGCAAACCGACTGTGTCATACTTTATTTTTGTTATAATTTGGACTAGTAAATATCAATAATAAATTTTTATTGGCGATTTATTCCGAAAAATCTTTTTGGAATTTTCATTTTTTCAGTTTTTTATTCATCAATAGATGAACTGTAGGCGATTCAATAGCGAACAAAATGATCTGTCACTCGACACGATCGAATAATTAGAAGCGGAGAAAATTCGGATAAAACAGGAAATTTATTGTTTATTCAATTAATTAATTACTTCGTTAATTTTTAATTGACATAATAATTTTTTGCGTAATGGCTGGTTTCAATAAATCAATGCGCTTAATTGTAAAATGTCTGGATGTAACACGAGTTGTCCAATTTGGTTCTTTAAAACGGATTTCGAAAATATAAGCCAAGTACAACAAAATGTATATCTTGAATTTTTGAAAAAATATTGCAAATACACGAAAAAAGGTGCCAACATGACTCCGAACGACAAAGCGCTCGTAAACGACGCAGTGGTGGGGGGACTTGGGAAGTAGGAGAGGCAAGTACAGCTCAACAAACGTAGCGTGATCGAAGAGATGCGCGACCGGGCAAGTAGTATATCCCAACTTAAACAGAGATCGGTAGATTTAGCCCCTCCCACAGTTTACGGCGCATCATGTCGTCATCGATCATGCTACGTTTGGTGACCTGTATATATAGTAATACAAGCGCGCAACGCGCAATGTATTATATCATGTTGGATTATTTCGGTATAAACATGGTATAATACACAGCGCGCTGCGTGCTTGTATTACTATATGTACTTGTTTCTCCTACTCTCCAAGTCCCCCACCACTGCGTCGTTTACGAGCGCTTGGCCGTTCGGAGTCATGTTTGCAAGTCTTTTCGTGTATTTTGCAATATTTTTTCGAAAATTCAAGATATACATTTTGTTGTACTTGGCTTATATTTTCGAAATACGTTTTAAAAACCAAATTGGACAACTCGTGTGGCATCCAGACATTTTGCAATTAAGCGCATTGTCAATTAAAAATTAACGAAGTAATTAATTAGTTGAATAAACAATAAATTTCCTGGTTTATCCGAAAATTCTGATTATTCGATCGGGTCGAGTGACAGCCCATTTTGTTCGCTATTGAATCGCCTACAATTTATCTATTGATGTCATTGAGTTTGCATAATTAGTCTTAATGTTATAAATAAAAAAATAAAAAAATGCGATTTTTCAGAATAAATCGCCAATAAAAAATGCATTATTGATATTTGCTTGTGCAAATTATTTCAAAAATAAAGTATGAAGTACCTTTCTTGTAATGGCACAGTCGGTTTGCTGAAATAAATAATGTCACAACAAATTCCCTGTTGCTTGGCCTAACTTGCAAATGAAGCTGATCGAGATTCGAGAAAACTCACACCCAATCCTAAAATTTGAAGCCGTGGAATTGTTTGATTTTTTTAAAAATGACCTCGAAGAAGACCAATTCCTGCAGCTTACAAAATTCGCAAAAAGATTGAATTGTGTTTTTAGTAGTACACATAGATGTCAACAGTTCTTCTCATTCTTGAAAGATAATAAATCCAAACATCGTACAAGGCTGAATGACGATTACTTTTTGGAGACGATGAGCCACTTTATTCAAATGTTTTTAAAATTATCGAAACGCTGGACTTTCCCACACCAACAGCTTCAGCTATATCTCTTACAGTCATGGATGTGTATTCATTAAGCGCCATAATTTTGGAACGCTTCCTCGGAGTGATATTTATCTTTGGACAAGGCAATACAGCACAAGTATCAAAATTGAAACCACCAACTATCGCACCGGTAGGCTCACAACTGAATTGCTGGTGAAGTAAAACCGGTCAGAATGTAAATAATGGTCAAGGTTGAACCCTCACGTCACCTCAGGTAGTAAACAAGCAGATGTGAGGGTGTTTAGGCCAACCTGGTGCTCAAATACTTACTACAGTAACTCAAACGAAGAAAAAAATGTTTGTCTCAATTAATTCCAACGGCATTGTATATTGAATTATTGGATATAGTATTGCCTAAACCATTGCGCTCTTCTGGCAGTGCTCCTTCCTGAAGATTAGCGAGGGTTCTGACATTTCAGATTTTCCGGTGGCATCGTTGGGAAACATTCAGTGCCCTGCTGGAAGTGGACGGAGTGTAATGTAGATATGATATCGGTTTAGTACTGATATCAGTTGTTGTGTGGATCGCCTTTAAATTATTCCTTTGAATAAATACCATATGATCATAATCCATGATTAATTTCTTATATCTGAATCTATTTGGATCACTCTTTAAATGATTGCTTAACGACACTAGCTAATTTGTGCACGAGAGTGTCATGAGGTGATAGTGCAGATAAAAAAAAATTGATGTAAATAAAGGTCGATTTTTTGTTTTATTGAACGTTTCGAAGATAATAAATGTTAATGTATTTGCATTTTCGAGAAAGGCCGGATTATCAAAACATAAGTGTCTCTTTTTTTTACTTGAGATTAGGGTATTTTAAGTAAGAATTTATTCGAACTTTGAATTTTGAAATTTAGTAAACGTAAATTCTTGAATGCGAGAAAATAAAAAAAAAATGTTTTTTTAAAAAAAAAGTTTCATAGGAATATTTGAATGCCTTTGAAAACGACATATAAAAATTAATTTATAGCTAAAAACCTCCCTGTATCTGAGAATTACATACATTCACATGAAGTTATTTTCTTAAATGGGTCCAAAAATTACTTAGCTAAATAGTAGCATCTTATTATGTTATTTAGAAATATTACAAACAGTGTAAACTTTATATAACGACAATTTTTTGGCGTTATATAGAGTTGTCGTTAAATGGAGAGAAGAAAAATCAGAATTATGAAAAGAAAAAGTTTATTTCAAGTAGTTATGTATATAAAAAAAATAATTTTATTTGATCGCTTTCGCGTATATTCGGTTATTTTTGTCTGACGTCTTTTGATGCACCAGTAATTTTCCTGTATTTTTTTAAATTATTCTGATCACGTCTTGCGATATTGAGGCATCTTGGTGATGAATGAAGTACTTTTCGTATCAGTATCAGTAAAACTTTTTCGTCAATACAAAATGAATTTCTTTTATTAGCCATGTTTACAGGTTGAAAGTTTGTGTGCAACTAAGAATGTGATAAAGTTCAACTAAGAGTGTGATTAAGTTCACAACTCCTACTTATTAGTGATGATCAACAACAGCAATCCTAATTTGTGAGCAAAAGAACGAATTTCTCAGATAGTTTGGTTTGCATGATGCCGAGTCACAGTCGAGTTTATTACGGGCTAGGATAATGAAGCGACAACAGAACGTATAGATCTACACTGGTTTTGTTGAGGACTGGACCAAAAGCCTTTGCCTCTTCATCATTGGTTAGCCTTTCTTCTACAGTGTTTTCCAGTGAAGTATGTTAAAAAACTGTTTAAGCTTTGTTCTTAAACTGTTTGATCAACTTCTCTTGTTCGCTGATGAATTCAAGCTTCTGGTTTGTGATCAACATTCTAACCAGAATGGTCGCTAATTCGTCCTCTGTTTTTTCTGTCACCTGGGGTGTTACTTCTGTCGCTTTCATTTTCCAGGAGTTTTCTCTCGGTTGCGGAACTGGTTTGAATTTTCCAGTCGTCGTTGGTTTCGTTGATGAATTGTTCGGGTTTTTAGGGCACTTAAGGTTTGTTGATTCCGCTCTTTAACCTTGGACTCTCTACTTGGACGGAGAGTCCGCAGCAAAACCTCAAGTCGTTGTAAATAGACTTATACTCTTTCGAGATTTCTACTAGGACCAGGGGGAGGGGAGTCCTTTATTTCCCTTCATACTGACCACTTTCGTGGTTAGATAGCCCTGTTCCCTCAGCTCTTCAGTTGTTTCGGTCATTATTTCCCTTATAACGATCTTCAATTGCTTTTCGCTTTTCAGTTGGTATGTGTGGAACTGCGTGCTCCGTTCCTTGAGCAGGTAGAACATGCGTCTGTAGTCCTCCTCTGTGGCAGGTTCAACTTGAATGCCTTGGTGGACTAGTTTGGCTTTGGTGTAGTTGATTATCAATTGTTTGCATATCCTTGAGATGACGTTCCATTTTCTTTTTCCGGGTGATAATAGGGATCATTTTCTCCTTTCTTGGGGGTTTTATTGCCTTGCTCTTCTGTTTTCAAAAGAACGGACAACACAGACGCACGGATTTCACTAATTTTGGCAACTTAAGAGGATCTCCGTAGCTTAGTCGGAAGAACACCCGACTGTGGTGCGGTAGAACTCGGGTTCGAGTCCCGCTGAAGGCATGGGTATTTGTCTATGATTTGAGTAGATTCAATAATAATGATAAATTACTGGGTAATGTGCATTGATTACAAGTCCAATGGCCGTTCGGAACAAGCTAAACCAACCAAAGACGAGTGATTTCAACGCTTTAGTGAGTTTGTCGTTAAATCGAGTGACGTTACATGGAGTTTACACTATATTTATTTAGAGCTAGGATGTTATACATCAGAAACGCTCGAACGTTATAAAATACCGATGTGTGTTATTTTTATTCAATAATTGACTATATTTTTCTAATCGATTATCGTAATTGATACTTATCAATTTAATAAAGATTATTCTCTGATAACAGTTTTGTAGACTTTGAGTTCGTTCCTGTCCTTGAAAAATTCCGAGCCTTCTGGATGATAAGATGAAAGATTATTATCTGATATCTCATTCCCATTATTTTAGAATTTGCGGATGATCTATGCTGGACACAATACCGACAACTATTTAATTTTAAAATTGTTTAGAACTAATGTCACTCAAACAGAGAATACTTTTTGCTACATATATATTTATTTTTTCATTTTTAATTCAGTGGACCTACAGTTTAACGCCTTTTCCGAACGGCCATTGGGTTTGTAATCAATGTACATTACCCAGCATATATTATTTAAACTTCTCAACTCATAGACAGACACAGACAACCAGCCTTCAGCGGGGCTCGAATCCGAGTTCTACCGCACCATAGTCGGTTGTGCTACCGACCAAGCTACGGAGATATTTGAACTTAAACACTAATTGTTCCCATTAGAATAATAAAAAATGTAATATTTGTCAGTGATGTGCACAGTTATAATACAAGAAATGCTGACTATTTCTACATGCAAGTTTGTACGCTTTCCAAACATAGGAATAGTATATTTTATGAAGGATTCAACGCATTTTATAAATTGCCTAGCTCCATAAAACAATTAGTGACCTTAAATTATTCAAGTGTAAAATAGCTCAAGTGTAAAAAGTTCATTTTAAACATATAATTGTTTAAACCTATTTTGAACCTAAATATTTATATGGTTTTGTAATAGCTATTGGTAAAATAAATATTATTGGGTATTATTATTATTTAAAATAGATTTGCAAAATATTATTGCAAAATATAGTTTGAAACGATATTGGCGATTGAACAATTTAACTTGTTTTTGGACTTTGAAATTGGTACCTTTATTTTTGCATTGAGAGGTACTAAAAGGTTTCGCTAGTTCAGATTGTCCTAAGTCAGAGGTTCTCAAACTTTTTTCTCATAGACCACTTTAATAATTTTGATGGTTCCGGTGGACTCCAATATTCAAAACTCGACAAATGTGACGATTAGATACAACTATGGAAAATTTCGTTGCTGCTGAATTATAACCACGAATTGACAATTTTTGAAAGAAGAGTAATAATTGGTTGGTTAATTAATTAATCGATTGTGGTGCGAGTGGATGTCGAAGCAACTGTCGCTGAGCTTAAAATTCTGTATTTTCTGTCAAGTCAAGCCAAGATTTTAGTTCTTCACCAACTAAAGAAACCAGATAAATTTTTGTTGTCCCACGCTTACGAATTGTGAACCCACATTTTTATTGAAAAATTTGACTAATGGATCTACAGTCAACTAAAACTGCCAGAAAGAAATTTCTCTTCAGGTTTTATTCAAATTGACATGTACCTCTTTCGAAAAAGCAATTTTATAAGATGCGGGGAGTTATGAAAAAATGACATTAGAAAAAAATTAATACCTATGTGAATTTATAATATTCTCAATTTTCAAGAGTTTTCCGTGCATATAACTATATCTTAATTTCCTTATATAACATCTGACCGACGAGAGCAAATGATTAATCGAAAGCGAACAGTTTCAATGTTATTGTTTTTAAAAGCAGGAAATAATCATCATCTGATGTCCACAAGGATTTTTATTGTTATTTTCAGACTCGTTAGTATTTATATTCGTATAATTTCAAGTTATTTGTGTTATTATGTCATTTATTTATGTTTACGAGGGTTGCACGTGATAGATATTCGGTAATTTTTGTTATTTCTGTTGATATCAAGTTGATATTTTAGTTATATTAAAACTGTACTGAAAGGTCACGATGATGGCAACAAATGATTTTTAATTCCGTTTAATACATCTTGGATCGAGATTTTATTGATATGTATGTAAGTTATTTATTCAACATGTGATAAAATTTGGTTCCCTGAACTCGTCCAACAATGATTTTCTAATAATTTTATTACCAGAAAGTACTTGCGAAGTTTCTTAATCTGCAATAAATGCTAAAACTCACTACTAGCCTTTGCTTGCATGCTGTCTGAATTTTACTGCGGGGGAGTAAAAACAAAGGATTTTATTTGGTCACATAGGAAATAATCCACATGTTAAAATAGGGGCACTGAGCAGGCTATATCTGAAGGTCAACTCGACAATAAACACTTTTCAGTGCGAAATTGATAACAGGACTGTAGGGGATAGATGAACATTTTCAGTTTTTTTTAAGAACATTTAGGAACATTTTTTAAAAGAATCTACGTAGTGATATTATACCACAGATCGTTGAAAACTACCCCGAAAAATCTTCAAAACTCGAAACATCTTTGTTTTCATCTCCATAACTGAAATAATCTTTGCTAGAACAATTTATGTGTATTTACGTATATAATTCATATTCACTTGTATCTGTGTGTTTATGTTTATATGTATGTATAAGATTGGTCAGCATTTAAGTTTTTTTTTATTCCTATAATTTTATTTCATTTTATCATTTGTGATTTCATATAAACTCCTTCTTTTAAAATTGAACTTTTAAATCTGAAAGTACAGAATTGAATCTTATGAACTTTTGTACTACCAATTTTGTTTTTAGTATCTGTTGTCTTTCCTGTTTTGTAATTAGGACCGGTCCTGTAAAACAGTGTATGTTGAATATATAAATAAAACATTCAAGAATTTATGTTTCGTAATTCATAATGATCAGAAAACGCTTTAGCTTATGCAAAAGCCATTCAGCGATTAATATATTTTGGGACAATACGAATAATAGTGACATTAAAGACAGAGAGAAAGAGAGAGATAGATGATTGAGTGAATAAAGGAACAATGATGATGAAGATTGTATGACTTGATTATACAATAGGTTTCACTATTAGTTCAGTTTTAAACTGTACAAATGGTAGGTGAAAAATATGCGAAATTTTCGAATTAAAATGTGTTTGTTTTATTTAACTTTGTATACTTAGTTTTATAGTTTCGATGGTCCCATGAAATTTGTAATTTGCGACGGAGGATGTTTGATTTTGCAACCTTGAATCTAGCATGAAATTATAAATCTTCAACCTTTTTAACTTGTTTGTTCATTGTTTTTCATGTTTAGTTCCTTATGCAAAATGATTATATTTTGTTCCACTCAAATTGAAGTCTGGCAACTATGACTATATAATAATGTTCTATAATTTTATGCTACTAACGAATATTATAATAGCTATGATATTAGTTAAATGCAATATTAACCATTCTACTCTTTTAATATACAGATGTTTTCAATTTTTTTTTTTTGAAAATTTGAACTCGATTCGTGCTGTTTATGATAAACTGAGAGTCGCCGGTCTCCGTGGCTTAGTTGTGAGAACACCCGATTATGGTGCAGTAGATTTTGGGTTCGAGCCCCGCTGAAGGTGTGGGTGTATGTGTTTGTCTAAGATTTCAGTAATACAATGATGATATTTTTTGGGTAATGTACATTGATTACAATCCCTTTGGCAGTTCGGAACTGGCGTTAAACTGTAGATCCAATGAATTAAAAAAAAAATAAATAAACTGAGAGAAATAACAATATTTTCGTGGGGTATGTAGTGTAATTTTATAACGTTATATTTGGTTTACGTGTCATATCTTTTCGTCAGAGTTTGGTTTTGTTAGGTTGGTACTCTTTCGTCCTACTGTTACGTAGGTGTAATTGTCTTGTGGTGTTGTTTTGTAAGATGATTGGAAAGTTAACCTGACTGGAAAAAAGTTGGATGGTATTTTTTTGGAAAAAGTATCAGATATTAGTTATCATTAAGATAGGAGACGTGTTAAGACCTTCAAAAATTATATACTTTTTCTTTTATAGAATTTTGTTTTGAAGAAAAGTATCCAGTATTTCGGATAATTTGATGATAGTTAAATTCTTCTGGCACTGTTAGTTATTTGGAATTTGTGAACAGAAGAATTACCCTTGTATACCGTGTGGAGAGAGTATTCCATTACATTGTTTGAAGAGACAATTTACATGCTGAAGATTCCTTTTTATTTCAACATTCATTATATATTATTATATATATATATATATATATATATATATATATATATATATATATATATATATATATATATATATATAATCATTTATTGAACCAAGTGGATATTAGGTACTTCTGGGAAAACTAAGATTAAGAACTGTTAGATCTGGTAGAGTTGTTTGATCCTCCAGAAAACCAATTGAATTGTACCGTGAACATTAAAACCTCTGACGCCTGGCATTAAATTTTTTTTACTCAATTAACCCATCCCATCTTCACTGTAGCTAATTGTGGTGTGGTACAATTCATTAACTTTCAGTTCTCGCTTAGCAGTCACTCAGGTTTTGAACCACAGGATAATCGCAGTTATACATCTTGTGTGTGTGAGATCGGAAATGTATACAAATCTATAACTAGATAGCAAAAGTAAGTTATAATTTTACTTTTAACAGATCTCAACGTGATTTATTAAAACAAAAGCCTATCGATGAATTCAATTCTTCATATACTTACGTCATTAAAGTGCAATTCTCCAGTACTGTAAAGAAAATTAAAAAATTAATTCGACCGTAACTGACGTTCGCTTCGGAACGATTATAGTGAAGGTCGTCAAAATTGATCAAATGTGCTAAAAAAAACATCGCTACTGTGTATCAATTTATGGAGAAGATCGTGATGTATTGTAATGCGATGAAAAAATCATACCATTAAATGGATACACCTTCGGCAACCACGAATTGACATTTTACGATCCTTATTAACACTGTACGCTACAGATGCAGTATTCTCTTCAGTACGCACTGTACGCATGTGAGACAATGGATTAATGTCCAACAAAGTAAACTTGAAGCGAAATTTGGTGATTGAATTTTCATAGTAAATTTCAACAATTTGTAATCGTTGCTCGTTTGTAAGCCTTTCCATGATGAAATTGCAGAGTATTCTGAAAACTTTTCACTTTGACAGATGACGTTTGGATACCATTGCCGCCAACCTGAAAAACTTAACTCTTAAAAAATCACCCGTTATAAAACAAGTGCAATTAATACAACTAAGAATGGCGGTCTACAACCAATTAACAATTGATACAACTAAATATAATAAATTTCACTGAATTTACAGTTTCGTTCATAATAAAATTCTGGGAATATCGAAATGAATGAATTGATTATTTTCGTAGCAGATTATATAAAGAAAAAGAGAGAAAGAAAACTCGATACATTCCCAACTTGTTGGAAAATGATACAATCAAAATAGCTTTCTATCTACATTATATTTTAGTTAAAGGTTAGTCTAAGATTTACACAATTCTATTTTTATTTTCAATTTCATTTGTACATTATCAATGAGACAAACGAATCGTTAATAGACCAAAAAGATAATGAACATTTCGGGGATTACAGTAACCCACTTCCTGGGTTAGACCGCATGTACACTGGTACATTGTGTCGAAATATTTCACAAATTTTTCCACATGTCTACATATAAAATCAGATACAAACTTCACACTCAAGTGCTCCTTATATTTTTGAAAAAATATTTCATCTTAAAACTTTTTTGAATAATTAAATGCAACTACTTGCCATAAATTAACACAAAATTTGTTTTCTTCCAATTATCGAATGATTTTTAAACTATTTAATTCAATTGATTATAATATTAAATTCAAACACTTGAACTTATGATTTACACTTTATTGACTACATAGCATGACGCGTTTCGTCGTTACAAACGACTTCTTCAGATGCTTACAGAATAATAACAACATTTTGAAAAACACAGGTATAAATATCAGGGAATTTGGGATTCTATGACTTTGGGTTTTACCTAAGATATAGCATTCCGACATCTCATTTTCATTACCTGAAAAGGTTTAACAAGGGTGAATTGTTTAATTCTATCTGTTCATTGAGTAAATTTTTAAGCCGATTTATTTCCACTATTTCCCAAACATCTAATTCACTACTTTTCTGTATTTTGTGTAAAATTTTGAAATTCGTATCAAAAGTATGGTTTTCTGTTAATACATGGTTAGCATAATTCGAATTATTATTATTTCTTTTAATCTAAGAGGGTTATCCAATATATGGAAATACCCTTAATGGATTCGACTAATGTCATTAGCTAGCACTTGTTTGTTTTTTTATCAAAACAACAAAGTATAAAATAAAATAAAACTATACGCCTAGGGGTTCCTCACGCATTACTTTTATTATGCGCGAAGCTATATTTATGTTCCTGTATTCTAGTACCGAAATTTCTACTAGTTTTACCTATATATATATATATATATATATATATATATATATATATATATATATATATATATATATATATATATATATATATATATATATATATATATATATATATATATATATATATATATATATATATATATATATACCTGCACATGTTCCACAATTCAATTTTTAGAAACCTGATTTGTCTTCTCTTTTAATTTTGTTTTTATTGTTCTTATGTGTCTCGATAAAATATAATCGTTTTAAATGAAATATTAAAATTATGTTTTCTTAAAAAGGTTTTGACTTTTTGACTGACGGTTCCAAAGTATGTATGTTAAACTATTATATTTACGATTTCTATCCGACTGATAAGGAAATACTAATCGTAAAGCTTTCCGATAGAGTTTTTTGTGAAGAATTGACACTAGTTCGCTTTCATAATTATTATTAACTGCAATCTGTTTAATTATGTTCAGTTCTTTATTGAAGTTTTCATTGAAGTTTTTGTCAAAGATTTCATTTAATTGAATTTTTTTCAATATTATTTTATGTTGAATTTGTTTTATGTGAATATTGAGTAGTGAAAGAGATTCCTCTTATTCAAATAGTAATTTTCTTAAAGCACTTTCTCTTAAACGATGAACGATTCATAAGTTGTACGCCCTGAATGCATTGTTAACTGTTGTTCTGCTTCTATAAGCCAGTTAAAAGTAAACAGCGCACGTTGTGAATCTAATTACATTGAAATTGTGTCCGTTCCTGTTCCTTAAAAACGTCAGGTTATTAACCTTCGAGCTCTCTTTTTTGTCATCAAATAATCGATAGAGTACTCACCCCCCAATTAATATCAGAGAATTTGGAGTTCTATATGTCTGTTTGAGAGAAATTGACGTGGAATTGTGTCATCGCATTTTTTTTTTTGGTTTACTGTGATGCAATATTGCCAAGTACACGAAACAGTGTAAAATATGATTTTTTAAAATCTAATAATTACAATCTTTCAATGACCAGTTAGACCTAAACCACTCCCCACTGATAAATCTCAGATAGTTTGGAAATCCACACCTCTATGGATAACGAACATAGAACGGAGTTGATATTGATGTTTAATATTCTACTACCTCCAGGGACCGAACCACAGAACACACCAAATTTAGGTATTCTGTGGACCAAACTGATGTGCAAATATTCAAAGGTTGTCTTTGTAATATGTAATTATTCTTACGTGGGTAACGTTTTCTGTGGTTTCCTTTACGATCAAATGTCTGATGAATTGAAAATCGGACATTTAACCAAAAGGCACGTAATAAATAAGTCGGCCACAGACGCAAAACATTGTATCAAATACGAATAATTATTTTTTCTTTTTTTTCACATATGTTCAAATATCTACGGTTGAAGAAGGTTGCGAGACCTTATAACTTCCCATTTGTATTCATTTATAAAATTCTATGAAATGTAAATTACAAAAGATTCAATAAACGTCTTTGATTTGATTTGCTGTATTCATTCTTGATAATGCCGTAAAAGGCGAAACTAGTCGAATAAAGAATTGTTCAGTTAGTGCTTTTTAGACAAGTATATCTTATTGCCTCTCATTTAAGTATGAACTATCACAGAGTTGATTCATCGTCCATTGAATTTAGCAATTATTAATGTTTGAATTGTCGAAGAATCCTTATGTCAATATTGTCTCTGATTTTCAATAACGCTCGTAACCTTGAGTAGTGCCACTATATGAGTGAAATCTTTATATTCTGTCCTATTTCCGAAAATCACGCTAATAATGTATAAGATTTTTTTAATAAAGTGATAAGGTGAATGATTTTTTTTTTCGATAGTTCTTCGGTTATAGCTTTTGCGACATCCAAATCCATACCATGGAATCTTTGGAAACAGAATATATACTGGTATTTACTTTTGGAAAACAGTTTTGCAAGTATTCATGCAATTTAGCAATTGAGCAAAATCAATAAACAATGAAACAAAATCAACAAATGAATGAATACAAGTAATTACATACATATATAATAATAATAATCTTTATTTAAGGTTTTCGTAATACAATTATTCTATGTGAAACAATAGTATTCGTATTTTAAAATCTATCTTGTCAATTTTGTTGCCTAAACAAAGATAATACACAAAGACCGTAGCCTGTGGTGAGTACAAAGAATGTCTATTTTTCTGCAATATTACCTACATACATACATATCAAATAATTTTAATAATTTTAGAAAAACACTTATCAATATGAAAATAATTATATTTATAATATTTTTAGCAATAACAGGCTCTTTTCAATGCAAAAACCTTTATTTTTGTTGACATTGCATTGTATATATCACAACTTTGTCAAAACTGATAAATAAATATAACTTTTCAAACAGACAATAAAACCAATTTTGAAAAAAATATATAGGTAAATAATATAAAAAAATAATATCAAAAAGGCGTTGCCATTAAAACAAAAAAAGTGACATTAAGTGCCAAATTCGACAGATGCATGTACTCTTACTCAGTATATAATTACTTACACGGTATTAGTTTTAAGAGATATTGTTTGTGACATTTGAATAAAAATAGCATGTTCTATTCGGAATAAAAATGAGATTATATACAAAATTTATCTACCTACAAAACTTTTACATACACTCACCACATAATTTATTATTTTTAATCCTAAAAAACACTTTACTATTACTATACGATAAAATGTAGTCTAAAATTAACCTAGCAACAAGATAAAATTCGAGAAAGAGCAAAATCTCTTGAAATATTGTCAAAGGTTGCGATTCCGTAATATATTCAGTCCCTGGTCAACCTTGCAAGATTATTCAGAATTTGTTTAGATATTTGATTTTGGTTTAGAGATGTGGTTTTTGAGTTTCTATATATTTGACGAACGAACATATTTATTCAATAGAGAAACTTTATTCACTAGAAAAAACGTTATAAAATAAACATCCTAAAATAAATTGAAGATAACATTGCTTTTTTGAACGAAAAATATTCACAAATTGGATAGCTTTGTTGAATTTGTGTCATAAATATTTCTTAATATAGTAACCTTATGTTTTTGCAATTTCAATTCTAATTATGAAAATTATAATTTTAAATCAGAAAATGTTGAAGTTTGTTTACAATTTTCTAAATTTAAGTGATATTTGATGAATAACGTGTTTCTGATATATTGCCTGTATGTTTAGTTCATTTCTAAAAGGCAAAAACTGATTAGATTTATTATTTTCCCCAACACTTTTGATAAAATAATCCCTATCTTTCTTATCTGAACACTTATTAATTGTTTAATAAGTAACATGCTTTAATCTTTGTTTACATGTATGTGTTAAATTGAAATGCGATTTTATTCGAGTAAACACATTTGAATAGATAAAATACGCAAACGTGGGGTGGAAACAGTAACAGTGACTAATAGTCTAGTTAACAAGGGCGTTTTGTGTTAAATTTTTTTCTCAGTCGCCGAAAAATATGAATCAGATGTCTTCGATTTGGAACATCTTGTTTCAAAAATTGCAGAAGTTATAAAAGTTAACTGAAAATAAATGGGATTTCATGCTTTGCACTCATATCGAAATAATTTTGACATTTTTTAAAATTTGAAAGAAAATTCAAAAAGGTGTGAAAATTTACCAAAGAAAACCCAGTTCCTGAAACTGTAGGACCACAATTTATATTTTGCCAGAGCGTTGAAAATACTACCGACAACAAGGACAACGGGGCTTGCGCAAGCCCTGCTCATTTGGTCTTTTATTAAATATCATTTAAACTTAACATGAAAATTAATGATTAAAAATTCAGGAATATACGGGATAGATGAATGGACAATAATTCGTGATCAAAAAATCTTTATCACAATTTTTCTATTAATTACATACATTGGTTAATTAACAATTTTTTCCAACTTAAACACGAACATAAGTGATATATTGTTATTATAAGTGATACTTGCTAAATAAAAATTCTGGATTTTTTATTCTTGATAGCTGTTTTTGAAAGGCTCCAAAAGAAATTCTAGATGGAAACATAGAATCATTGTCATGTAAACAAATATATATAAACAATTTACTTATGTTCAAAATTGAAACTTTCTAGTTTTAACTCATAGTCTAGGCAATAAGTTTTAAAGGTTTGACTCGATATAGACATACTCGTTCACCTAAATTCTGCATTATTGCAATTTCTGAACTAGTTATACATCATGAAATCTTCATATTCCTATTTCTTTTCTCGGATAATGTGATAAATCGGCAAATTGTAATTGGGTTGAGTTGAAGGTGACCTTATCTATGGCTCAGGTAGAGAGTTTTTTAACAGTTTCTGTGGGCGCAGTCTAATTTTATTCGAATTGACTTGCATTTTAATCCGTAGACTATTAAAATTATAGTGTTCGAATTAATCTATTTTAATAACTATGGATAGTAGTGTTTTTACCTTCTGCTCGAGCGTTCACAATTAGGTACTAAGCGTTTCACTTATCCTGATTTTCACAACATCGAGTCGGCAAAGATTTGTAGGTTATACCATTTAAGTAATGAACCAAATGAAAACCGATCTAACGTAGTTAAAATAATTGAATAATTATTGCTTACCACTTTATTTTTATTAAACATGAGTTCCTTATTTATGCTACATACCTATTGTGCAGTAGTTAGTGAGGAAGCAGATTTAATGATGGAAAAATCAAGTATTTCGATAATTATTTAACGGCCTGACTTTCACGTCGACCGGAAATTTTAAATTAATTTCTAATTTTTGAAATACTCAACAAAGGTTTTGAATGTGAACTTTTAAACGTGTTATTGATTATGTAAGATGATTTCTTGGATACAAAATTTAGAGATGTCTTTTTTTTTTCACAAAGGGGTCGTATTTTTCATTCTGTTTGAATGAGGTGACATTATGTCTTTCAAGTTATCCTATCATTTCTCAATACTTTTTTAAGATTCTTTATCTAATCTTCGTTTAACAGATTAAAAAAATATCCCTTTGTAATTTTAATTTAACCAAGATTGAATGGGGCGAATGTGAAGCATTTCTTGTTTTTTCCGATAGAGATTAAAAAATTAGCTCAAATTATCTCAAAAATACTAATTTGAGAGAAAAATTTGTAGAGCAAGTGTCAGAGGTGGAGTTTTTGGTTATGTACAAATATTTGTGAATGATCTCATTCACTTATTTAATAATGTCTAACAAATATACTAACATAAACTTAGAGATTACCGAACGCAGGGCTGTAAAAAATTATTTTGAGCTTTAACTCAATTATTTTTATATAACGGGGTCGATGAGTATAACTGAATAATCGTTTATTTTCAGTATGGACGGCAAAACATAGAATCGGCACAAAAACTTAAAAAGGTACTAGAAGATAGCGACGACGAAGGCTACAGTGAAGGCAATGGAAGTCCCTCGGACGAAGAAGTTCATTCAAACTCTGAAGACACTAAGTACAAAAATGGATATATACCCAATACGAACCCGCTCATCAGTAGAGATGAGAACTTGGTACTGATACCTGAACCTCCAACTAACAATCACAAGAAAGATGATAGTGTATTAGAGAAGGGGGGCGATGGAGATGCCGTCGAAAAGGTAAGGGTACACAATGAAGAACTAATTGAATAGGGAGTAAAACTATATTAAATTTCTATGTACCTAAAATGGGGGTTGGAAATGACGAAATGTGTGTTATTTTTACTATACGTGGGCGTAATAATATTGATTTGATTCCAGGAGGAATTCAAGGATTTCGAATTATCCAGCGTGGTAGATTACATCAAAGTCGGAGTGGAAGCTATAATCGAAGATCAAGTTACGTCAAGATTTCAAGCTGAAGAGCTCAAAAATTGGAACTTACTGATACGAACAAATAGACACTACGAATTTATAAGCCTCAAATTGACAATATTATGGGTGTTCGGCTTCTTTTTTAGGTATTTCTTCCTATTTCCCCTAAGGGTATTAATTTTCTGCTTCGGGGTGAGTTTCATTTTTTTTTTCTCAGTATGTTATTTCCGTTTTCTATTCGCACTTCTGGACTTCTATTGTATTAATAACGTTTTCGAAAATTTTTGTATTTTTATCAATGCTTTAATTTTGTTTAACGTTTCCGATCATTATTGTAATGAATCGATATTCCTCATAATTCCACTTATCCAGAGTGGTTATTATTATTATTATTTTTTGATACTTCAATCAAATGATTTTAATCAAGTTAATTTTGGAGGGTATGTAATTTTTCCAGGTGTTTTCTTGAAGTATATAGGGAGATAACCTTATAACAATTTCCACTAATTTAGATCTTCGAAAATGATTGTTCAATCGATTTTTTAAATATTAAAATACGAATAAAATACTATTACTATTTTGTAGCAGTTCACTGTCTTCCATATCGAAATGAATTAATCTCTGAATGAAATACATTTTATAGGGGATGTCTCTGACAGGAGGGGTTTTATCTGTAGGTTATACGTAGGGGTATTTCTGTGGCATTTTGTATGCTTTAATTATTTGAGTTATAAAAATCGGAAATGAATCTAAATTTCAATAATTTTTTTTGTGAGCGATTGCAATTTAGGTCAAAAGACCTACTTCTGGCAATTTGTTATTGCCTTCGTTTCAACACATATACAATTAAGTATACTCCTTTTAAAAGTCAATATATCCCGAAATTATTCCAGTTTGAACTCGATAAATTTTAATGAATGCGAATTGATGAATCATAATAAATTAATATTTCCGGAAATATTTGTCGAAAATACCCCATATTTTAAAGACTTATTTTATATGCGAGTTTGCTCCCTGAACAGCCCAACCCCTATATACTTGACCAATGTGACGAAAATGAAGTGAATATTCACAGGTTGATATGATTCATATGTTGTTAGTCTAATACGGTTGAAATTAAGGCCATTTAATACTGAATAATTCATTTAGTATTATTGATCAGTGAGAGTGTCATGCCAACATGAAGTATAGACTTTAATTTATTCCATTGAATCGAATATTAATGTATTCATTCGATTTCAATTTTAAAATTTTCTATTTAACTCCTTGCATTATTTATATGCCAGAGTGATTGTTGAGTCAAGACTTCGTTTTGTTTCGGTACGTTTTTGACATTCAAATAATATATTTTAAGGAATATCGATTCGATTATGATTCTCTTTGTAGGAAATGTTAGGATTTGTGAATAATATCGATTTCTTTTTTGCATCTAATTTATTTGCTCAATCTTTTGCTATTTACTTTTAGATGTTTATCTTCGTTTTCCGTTGAATATAGGCAATTATAGTCATTATTGTCTTGTTAATTTATTGGTCCAGATTAAGTGTTTATATAAAGTAATCCTAAAGTTGACTCTAACTATTAAATATTCTGAACCTACATTGTTTCTACTCTTTCTTGATATTCAACTGTTTCTAAATCAATGGCGCATTGTGATTTTAAGATCTAATATTAGAATATCAGAGATTATTTTGAATATATAAAACTTCAAGTTGTCCTATTCTGACATATATTTGAGAAATGTTTTAAACAAGGATGCACGGAGCTCTGTAGTATTATATAATATCCTCAAAATATCCTAAAACTTTGGGCTGAAGGACTACGGTCAATGGCCTTTTGATGATGTTGTATATCATTAATAAAGTACAGTATCTATCTATTTTACTACTGATGATGTCTTAGAAGGTCTCAAAAACCATTTAACTTTTCATTTTTCTATTTTGTAAAGATCATTACTATGTAGATAAACATAAATAATCAAGGAGCACCCTTCCTTTCTTAATTTCAACTGCGAAAGTGATTTTCAATAATACATTTTTAGTTTATTATCATAGCCAGAATGATTTGTACTTATATAAATTGATAATTTATGATTTTTATAAAAATCTGTTGATATTTTACTAATTACCTGGTATATATTTTTTGAGCATGCCAAGTATAAGACTTCCTCTATGTTGTTTTTTATTTCGAATATTATTTTATAAAATGGATCATCTGACAATTTGACTAGGCTAGAGGTGTGTGCAACCTTGTGTAAAACTTTCTCAAATAATAGAGTTGAATAGTGAAAATTGAACTACTCTCAATTGTATATACCTGTGCAATTTGACTGGACGAAGCAACAATCGCTTTTATAAAGAAATTATTGTACATGTTTTTGCATTATAATGACATTTATTACCATAAAGTATATCATCTTCTGGCAAAAATATCTTCCTCAGGTTGTTTTATGTTTTCTCAGAGGTATATACTATTTGCTTGTTTCATTACTAGCATAAAAGTGTTTCATTATATTAAACAACCATCTTCCATTACTCAGTGGCTCATAATTTGTTGTATTTTTTTGGCTTATGTTGACCTTTACAAATGCTCTGCAGTTTTATAAATTACTTCTGTCTGTCCATTTTTTTGGTCCAGTAGATTACCAGCTTTCTGTACATTTCTTAAATTATCAATTTCTTGTAATAGTTTCCTTACTGTTTGTTGTATCTTTCCGTTTGTCCCAATATTTTCGTCCTCTTTCTGGGCACGATTTTCAGTAATCCATCTAGAAATTAAAATTTTTGAACTCTCTTTTTGGAGTAAGTATCATTTTTGCAACATATGTTACTTAATGTAAAACATATTTCATTAGAACACTTTTACCTGAAATTACTATTATTTCTTTAAAAGCAACTGGTCGAAGGCAATTTCAAAAATAGTGGAGTAGATATACGAAAGAACTGCTTGTCTCAGTTGATTTGCACACGTATGTTTTACTTTTGGGAGCATTCATGAATTCAATATGTTATTTATTACTCTGACAGGTTATCTGGATGTTAAGTACAACCTACTTAATAGGCTTGATACCAGATTGTAGCTTCAAACAGTGGATAAATCGGAAAGCGTACATTATCGCTTTTCGCATTGCAGCCCGTTGTTTTATTGGCTACATCAATATACACAATAAGCAGCACAGACCGACCACAGCATCCGTCTGTGTGGCCAATCACACAACTCCCATAGACGTGATGATTCTCTCCACAGATAATTGTTACTCTCTGGTGAGTTTACGACGGCATAGTTACATCGGTCGTCTATCTCCGGTGCTGGAATGGCGAAGCCGCCGCCGCTTTGTGCTGTGACGCTTTTGTGTTTATTTTTGTGCAATATGATTTTTTTTCAGGGACGGAGATTTCTGTCGAGGAATATTGGGTATGAGTTTTTCTCGCTATTGTCGAACATATTGAGTATAAGCATTATACGATTTCTATTCCATTTCATTAGATGATTTCTTCAATTTTTCGTTGGTAATGTTGGCGACCGGGCAAAATTGTCACAAAGAATTCTGTTCAATTAATTCAGAATTATAATAGAATGTGCGACGAAAGATCCTTGCAAAAGAATTTAATGTTTGTCAACACAATCTTTAAATTAGGTAAAATAAGTGACATATATAACAACAAAATTCGAAGTGTCATTTAAAGCGAGTAGACAATTGACATTGTTGAATTATGGTAGTAAATTTTCGTACCGAAATTGATGGCATAAGTTAATGACTTATCAACCACTGTAGTTGATATAAATATTGTTCATAATCGAGAAAAACTCATTTTCAATATTTATTGGATATTTAAATGTTATTTGTATCGATCGCTAGGATTTTATGGGGTTTTTCAGGTTGGTTGGCTAACCTTTTGTACCGCCCTAGTTGGGTATTTACCAGATGGAGACATCAAGCAAAGGTTTAATAGGTATATATCTATTATGTGCTTTGGAATATTGTCTAATGTTCTTTCGGCCGTAATTATCTATCATAATGAAGAGAACAGGCCAAAATCTGGGATTTGTGTTGCGAATCATACGTCCCCCATTGATGTTTTGACCTTAATGTGTGACAATTGTTATTCATTGGTAGGTAAAGTCCACGTTATGTTATGTTATATTTGGTTGTCGTTAAATGGATACTATGAAACCACCAAGACCGAAATCAGTAAATAATCGCGTTAAAGTTATAACTTAAAGTTAAATCGAATTTTAGTTGGCTAATTCATCGACATTTACTTCGACAATTACGATTTTTTTTTTTCATAATAAAAATGACTTAGTGTTCGCTGATCTCTTGGTGAAACATTGTTAACTATATCAAATAAAAAACACTTGGCTAGGTTTCACAAACTTTCTAATACATAAATAATTGTTTTGGGGTGTTATCCCATTTTCAAAAGTTAGACTGCTATCTTTTGACAGCTAGACAGTCTAACTTTTGAAAATGGGTTAGGCACCCCAAAACAATTGTCAAGTATTTATTTATTATAAAGATGGTGAAACCTAGCCAAGTGTTTTTTATTTAATATATTGAATTTTTTTCGCTCTTTTATGTATTGTTCGTTTCATAGAGTTTGTTGTGTTGTGTAGCTTTCGGTTAGTCTTGTGGTGACATTGGATGTTTTGTGTTGTTCATTCGCACGCTTGCTAGTGGGAAAGTGTTTTAATTGATGGGATGTCTTAAGAAGTGGTAGCTCTCATCGCTCGCCCTGCGGTAATTTTTACTAGTTATAAGTTTTCAGAAACATTAAATGTATCTTCACATGATTCATAAAATATGACGTATAAATTCTTTAGGTGAACAGCATGATGCAATTTTTCGTATATATGTTCTAAGTGCCGAAAATGAGTAGTAGTAAAATTTGAAAAACTTGACTTCCACTTGAATCTCAAAAACATTATTTATTCACTCGATATTTGTTTCAGACAGCACACCGATTGTCAACAGTTGAAATAGCATGCTGCATTGACTAAATAAACTGTGAAAAATATTCTTTGAAATACAGAAAAAATTGGAGTCATGAATAACTTTCGTATAAAATGCACTTGTATAAAATATATATATATATATATATATATATATATATATATATATATATATATATATATTATTTAGTTGTATTATTAAAGTAGAAGTGAACGATGTTATAATATGGGTATCATTATTGATTGAGTTCCGATTGAAATATTGTATTGATTTCAAATAATCACGTAAAAATCACCTGTTGAAAATGTTGATGTTACAAATTACATGTTAATTTTACCCTATCAGAAACATTGTCGTTCATTTCATCATTTATGATTTGTAACAGTTTTGTGAATTTTTACTATTGTTACTGACGCAGTGAATCTTCTAAGTTGCTTTTTGTATCTGCGTATTCCGATAAGCGCCTTAAAATATCCCACTGTATTCACCGCTTTGTTCACAGCCTTGTTAATAAACTCATTCAAACATTTTTTTGAATAAGTAATCGTCGAGATGGCAATGACAAGTCTCCTCTTGGGAAGCTTAGGCTACTAAACTTGACACTTGGTTTTTTTGAGGGTATAAGTAAAAATCAAGTTGCATCATGCAATCACCATTTTCAATTATATAAATATTAGTATAAGTGTTTTTAGGGTTTCCGTTCAGTTAATTGGAGTACATATGATTATTTTAGAAACGCCAAAATTCCTCAAATCATTGCTCGTGAAATAGTGGATCCGGAAGAAAGCGCATCCACCATTTCATTAAACACTTCAGATGGTTGATTACATGGGTTTTATATGGAGATAAATTAAGAGGAGAAAAGTTTGGTATTACTAAGACTTTTAGTAGAATTAAGACTTCAATTACTTCCACTAGTGCTTGTAATCAAGACTCATGGTTGAAGATAACCGATATTCGTTGATAAAAGCGATTTTTAATCTTAAAATGTTTTATTGAAACAGTAAATCGGTTTGAGTTATAGTTAATACAGTTAATTTCAACAAAAGCATTCGTTCAATTCCGCACAGTTACTCAATAGAGTCGGTCAAAATTGATTCACAATTAGCGGATATCTCAATTCCAGCTCTGCTACAATGTTCTTTTGAATAATTTGTCAAAAAATTATCGAAAGAAAGTTTTACAAATTTACGAGAGCGATAATAAATATAACACGAGAACTACAGAATTCTTTTTCTTGCAGTAAATTTCTTTCATTTATATATATTACAATTCCCAGGACATTGAAAATATCTCTTGTAGTTCTGATATAGCAGGTTGGAATATCTGGAATATTCCTTTAAATTATTCGTATTGTAAGAATTCATAACAATAGGATTTCAGGACCACAATGAAAATTAATTGAATAACATTTCACATTCCAATATCAAGTGCTGGCGGCTTACATATAATACATTTAATAATCATATTATTGATAAAACTGATTGGGTACAGAAAATTTCATCTATTTTTGTCTTTGTTCTCTGTTGAATGAATTTCTTTTGGTTTAGGTGTAGATGTTTTTGTATGACGTAGATTTGAGTGACATCCGATTCCAAGTTGGTTAATGTAAATAGTTAAAAGCCTGTGACCAATATGATATTTATTAATTTCTACTATGTTGTCCATATATTGATGAGGTTTTTCTTAAAGAAATTGCAGGAACATGTAACTATAGCTTTGTAAATACGTACACTGAATTTCCTCTGGTTGATGGTTTGGTATGGTAATTTTTGAAGATCAGTTGTTTGTTATATAATTTGGTAAATTTTTTCTTTTGTTTGGTAAAAATTGAGACAATAAAAAGCGCATATAGATATTTCCTGAAATTGTTTATGCTGTCTCTGTGCTGTTTTTTAATATTTGGCTTTTAAGTGCTTTCATAGCTTGCATTTAACACCAAATTATTTAACACTGTTCTTAGTGCTAACATTAACACGGATATTTTTAGTACGTTGAATTTATGATGGGTGGTAGAAACCAGATTTAATGCAACATAAAAAGGTTGAAATATGCATGAAAAAGCTTGTACTATGCACGTATATATCATAAATGTGCAAAATTTAGTAACAAATCACTACTTTAATCTTTAGTTTCTTTCAAGTTTTCTAATAATGTACAATTTTGGTAAGGTATCCACCAAAAGTATCCACCAAAAATAAACAGCTGTTTATTATTTGTGTTCTTTTAAATGTTAACAATCAGATACTCCTCAAATGGTAGTAAAATTAGTCTTCGATCACTCAAATTATTTTTTGTGGGAAAATGGCGTTGTTTGCGAGATGACGAATTGTATTTGAATTTTTTGTGTAATGAAATATTTCAAGTTTTCAGATATATTTCAACCGTCCCACTAATTAAATTATCAATTTTTGAATTGATTAAGTAAGTGTCATTTAGTTTCGATAGTAACATTTCACAATACATAACTCTTTGAGTAGCGATTATTGATCCCAGAAATTACAAGATCTCTGGTAAAATATGTGAAAACCGATAAAAATGATTTAAATGTATAAATAAATAAGTAAATAAATAATGTGTGGTTGCATAAAGTCTGGTCTAATGGTGTATGATGACGATGATTTTTGTTTCAATGCATGCATGTGCGTTTGAGTGTTTTCTTTTACATCGAGGAAAAAACAATTGCAAATTAAATAATCACTTACTGACTGAAATAATGTCTATTTTTCGAAATTTTAGATAGGGCAGATACACGGTGGACTCTTGGGATTATTACAGAGGGCGCTCGCGAGAGCGTCTCCTCACATCTGGTTCGAGAGATCGGAGATCCGTGACCGTCACGCTGTCACAAATAAGTGAGTAACATGCAAACTAATTCCTTTTGCAATTTCACAAGAAGTGCGTATTTCCATAATTTAATTATGTCTTGGATGTTAGTATGTCATCTATTCGACAATACTTTTTAATTTCTTTTGAGTCTTGTTTTATATTTAATTGATGAATAAATGTAATTTCAAATCGTTCATTATTCAATGCATATAGACTAATTTTAATTTCAAAAAATTAAATTTTTGAGTTGAATAGAAGGACTGTAATTTAGTGAGGTTCCAAGACAGCATGTATTTTCAACCTAGAGGCGAGACACTTTTGTGGTTTAATGTGCAGTATAGTAAATTATTTAAGATCGGCATGAAAAATTAAAGAATCAGGATTATTTAACTATTGCCGTTTTAACCTTCTTAACAATCAAAGTACAAAATGGTAATCACAATGAAAAACAACACATTAAGTTTTATAAAGCTTCCACAGCCTTGTTTATTCACATAACGACTACTTTAGCTCTGTATTCTATGGTATTTTTGAACCAATATAACAAATATAGGCTACACAAAATACAAAACGCTGCAATGAGAATTGTGTTCGGCTTTTGCAGGCGCGAACATGTGACGCCGTATTTGTCTTTGGTATTTGAGATGAAAATCACATTCAGAGTTATATGTTTCTTATGTACCTTCATATTCTATTATCAGGAGGTTAGAAATCCACAATAAATAAGAATCAACAGAGTTACTATACCATTGCATCGTACCGTTAAATATAAAAGTTGTTTTTCTTAAATTTAGTTGAATTGTCGATGAATGGATAACTAAAACAACAATAAATTCAATGGACGATGAATCTACTTTGTGATAGTTCATATTTAAATGAGGAATGAAAATAAAAACTTGTCTAAAAATCACTGACTGAACAATTCTTTATTCGACTAGTTTCGCCTTTTACAGCATTATCATTCTTGATAATGCTGTAAAAGGCCAAACTAGTCGAATAAAGAATTGTTCAGTCAGTGATTTTTAGACAAGTTTTTATTATTATCTCTCATTTAAAACAACAATAATTTTTTGAAAGTGTCATATTACAAGAAATAGAAACGGTAAAAGTTGAAAATCGAATACAAGCAATTTGGACTTATAGGTCGAATTTTCTACAATAAAAATTTATGAGTATTCATTTGAAAGTGGATTCGTAATGTATAATATGAACGGGCTGATACGTTTGATATGTTTCAAATATAATAGGGATTGCAGTGTTCAATCCAACAATACAGCAATGGTGCTGGATCCTGCATATATTGGGCATATTGAATCTAACATTGGGCATTGGATCTAGCACGCAGTGGTATTGATCCACAATCAGATAACGAGTAAAGCAACTGAAGAAAAATGTATTTATTCGCGTAAATATACAACAACAAAAATTACTGATAACTAAAAACGAATATGTGATGTGAATTCAAGTAGAGTTAATTAGTTCATATTACAAATTGAAAGAACTGTTTCATTAAATTGAAAAATGGATTAATGCGGTATCCAGCCCAACTTGCTTGTACCCAGCCGAATGATAAATGGCACCGTATTGAAATTCTTATTTTTGAAAGACACAACTGATAAAAATTTCTCATTTCAGGTTGAAAGAACACGTCTCCAATCCAAACAATCCGCCCATCCTCATTTTTCCCGAGGGTACTTGCATTAATAATACGTCCGTGATGCAATTTAAAAAGGGTAGTTTCGAAATTGGCAGTGTAATTTATCCAGTTGCCATAAAATACGATCCTAGATTTGGAGATGCTTTCTGGAACAGCAGCAAGTTTTCCATGATTCAATACTTGTACATGATGATGACCAGTTGGGCTATCGTGTGCGACGTGTGGTACCTGCCCCCGATGACGAGGGGCGAAGATGAATCAGCGATAGATTTCGCAAACAGGGTAAAAAGTGTGATTGCCAAACAGGGTGGACTAGTGGATTTAGTATGGTGAGTGCCACTTCTGAAAAACTATTTATTTGGTGATACTACAACTCTTTGAGTAATAAAACGTTGCTTGGTTTTTCTATGATCTAAAAAGTATTTTCTATTAATGCCTTAGATGAAATTATGATGTAGGCATCACTTGATGATTACATTTTTCGTTTATAAAGTTTTTGGGGTTGCCCCAGTTAGTTAAATATGTAGCAAAACTGATGGGTTTCTTGTTGAACTAGTCTGTATCTTACAATATTCTCCATTGAAGAATAAAGGCGCCATTATTCTTGATGATACACCCAACTGTACTGCGACAGTCTTTTATCAAATATATATTTTGTGACGGTATTGTAAATTTTAAGTGTTTTCATTTTGAAACTAGTAAAAGGTATTTAAATAAAAGTTTATACTAAAGTATACATTTTCATTATTCAAGGGATGGTCAATTGAAGCGAATGAAACCCAAAAAAGAGTGGAGAGAACGACAACAAGAAGAGTTTAGTAAAAGGTTAAAGTCAGAATAAATAATGATGGTTGTGCATTTACGTATATTTATATATTTAAGAAAAGAATCATTAATTGTTCATTTTGCTTAAAAATGTGTCATTTCGGTTTGAATATTGTCATTTGCTTGTGTTTTGGCAACCTAATTGTGATTCTTATTATTGTAAAACGTTTGTCTTTGTTCAATTTATTTTAAGTCTGAATGCAAAAAAGGAAATTGTATAGTATTTGAGAGTTCAAGCTAGCAAATGTGATAATATATTCTTGTTGTAAGTTCTCAGTGCAATTAGAATGTCATTTCATTATAGATTTTGAACTTGTTTTTAAGATTAAAAGTATTTAAATTTGATCAAAGATGAACAACTATTCTGGAAAAGTGAAACTTTTTCAGTTGTAAATTTACATATTGTTTGAAATTAATTTATATAAAAGATAATGAATTGGTGATAAATTGAAAAAGTACTTGTTCATGGTCTAACCAATAATGTATTCTTTACATTTGGAGTATGAAATGAGTTATTTATGATTCTTACTTTTGTTATTAACATAAACGATAGAATGTTATTTTGTATTTAATTTAAGCTTTTTACACCAATGTTGTGCTAAGAACATGAATAAAATCTTAATGAAAATTTCATATTTGATTATTTAAATATCTTCACAATTCAATATGTTTTAGAAATTCTTGTTATTTAGAAGACTTATTTACTATGAAGAGGAAGGCTCATGGAAATATTAAAAAATCATTTTATTTAAATGATGAACATGAAACAAAATCAAAAACTAATTTTATTTTTTTAAAAAATAAGTTTGACATTTTGATATCTATAGTAATTCATAAAATTCAATTATTCATTAGTTTTGACAAAGTTGTGATATACAACAAAACGTCACCGAAAATAAAGTTTTTCACATTAAAATAAGCCTGTTATTGCTAAAAACATTCAATATATATATATATATATATATATATATATATATATATATATATATATATATATATATATATATATATATATATATATATATGTTGTGTTTGTGTATGGGATCTATGGACAATAAAATGAAGACATGAACAGTTTTTTCATAATATATTTCGTTTAGAACCTACAGTTCTATTCAATTTGTCATTCAAATGCAAATATCGAGTTTCTATTCTATTTTTTATTAAATTATTTTAGGAATACCTTTTTTGGTTAAATTGCAATGTAGGTACAAGTTTCCAAGGGTGGATGGTTGAAATAATTTTCGATTAATAATTTGATTATGAACTATAATTCCAATTTGCATCATCAATCAGCTCCTTCGATATTGAGAGTAAATGACAAATATTGAATCTTTTTGAGAATCTACTGAATATAATTTATATCAATGTACTAAAATATAATATAATAATAAGTTTGAGTGATGAACTAACATACTTTCACTTTTTTGAGTGTATTAAACGGTACTGGGAAGTTTGAAATGAAACATCTTCAGAAATCATTTTGCATGAATATTACAAAAAAACAAAAGGGCTGATTGTGAAAATCTATTTAAAAAAATGAAATGGAGAAATAAATAAGCATGCATTGACTGTAAGTTAATTTTTTGTCAATTGATTTGTTTTAAATTTATACCCACACTAGAGAGATATTCCTATTATGTATTTTTATATAATCAGTTTACAACCCAAATTAGCTGAATTATTTGAGATTTTTAATTGTTGACTCAAGATATGTTGTTCAGATATATTTACTGACTATTGAAAATTACATCGAGTTGAGTAAAATATTTCACTAGTAACAACTTCCAACTTCTGTATAGAAAAATTTGATGTCGCAAAATGACAACATTATCGTACCATTTTATTACATTGATTTGGTCATTTGAGCCAATTTTAGTTAAACAGTATTAGTGTTTTGTTACATCATAAAAAAACTTATTCTAGAAAACTTTTGAAAAACATTTAAAACTTTCTCGCCCTGTTTTCGAAGTTTGACCCTTACGAAACTGTATATTTTATCAAATCCTGTTATTCAAAAGAATTCGAAGCCAAACAACTTGTACTTGACTTAGTATTCCTGCAGATAACTGTTATTTGTTAAGTGAATGGAATGAAATTAATTGAATTTATAACAAAACATAATTTAATTACAATTTTACTATTGAATTAGTTTATTGACTATTGAAATATTTGACTAACATGAGGTATTAATGATTTTTCGAAAATAAATTTAATTTGTTGGTAAAATACACTCTTTTTCGTATATTTTTATAGTGTTCGAATTGTGTTATTGTTTGAGTTTGTAGGTTATGTAAGGTTTGAAGGTTTTTTGCATTCTTATTTCAAGTATACATCTATACAAAAGAAATCAATTATTGAAATATATCTGTGGATTTTATCTGTTTGATCTTTGATATCTCTCATTTCTTAAATCTCGTCACCATTAATATGTCACTTTATATAGTCTAATCGGAACGGTCAAACTTTTGGGTAGAGATTGAAGTTTTTTCTAATAAAGGCAGAAACTACCAATCTAACGCAATTTAGCTACTCCGAAAACCTAAGTTATTAAAAATATTGGAATATAACTTTGAAGTAACTTCCGCTCGAAACAGTTTCTTCTCACAGCGCCTTTAGTAGAATTCTTATCAAAGTTGAATATTAGAATAACACATTCTTTAGAGCCATATCTATTATTGCTCTAAACTAAAATATAATATTCAATGTGTTTGCTTCATATATTTCAGTTTTTTCAAATTGAAGTGAAATATTCCAGATTTAAAAAAAAGCATTTCTTTAGAAATACCTTTGGTTATTTTTTGAAGTCGATGTTTTTTGAGACTTAATCCACCTAATGGATTTTGTTAGTTATAGCACTTCGGTGAATAGAAATTCAAATTCATGGAGCATATAAGTTTCCAAATTTCTTTTAGTTTCATTTGATTTAGAGATTTTTTGTTTTTAGAGACATTTGAATTTCAAGGAATTATATACCTGTGTCCGTAGCCCGACCGTAGTGTCAAAGAGCGCGACCAACTAAACATCAAAGATGACGATTATGATAAATTTACCTTTATATTGAAATGGGCATCAGAAATACCTCAAAATTTGTAATTTAAAAAGTGTTTTATTGTTGATTGTTGTTATGGAACAAATATTGATTGTTGTTATCGAACATAGGTAAGTATCTACTTGAATTTTTTTATGATAAAAATCCTAGTTTTCAATGTTATAAGATTGACATAATTTCTAACAAAGACAGTTTTTCAATTTGCCGTATAAGTAATGCGAATTTTGTAATCTTAAATACCTATTCGATTCATAAGAATATTGCTACTCTTCTTCAAACGATAAGCTTGGCTAGTGCTTTAGACAAAAAAATATATACATATTTCAAATATTTGTAAACTCTGTATTAAAAGTAAATTTACTTAACTAATTAGCACTTACGGTATAAACACTTGGGATTTTGTGTTTAGCACACATTTTTCCCGACAAACAAAAACTAAATAATCTAGAATTTAATAAAAAATTGAGCACTTTTATTTTCCTATTTTTTCGTATTGAAATGGGAGTTTTTTAAGTGAAGTATTAGGTTTTATTGATTTAGTCAATAATACTTTTTATTGATTTATTTATTTTATAGTTTGGTAGACTTAATAAGTTTGCATAATTTTATGACTTATTTAAAACTTGAGATTTGTCGTTATATCATTTGGGTATTGCAAGATTGGATACGGGGACATTAGTTTTTGAAATGTTTGTTATCCATCAATTCTCTAATTGAAAATTAGACACCTAAGGACAGCATTTTATTATTTTGTGAATCTCACTAATGTTGTGGTGTAAATCGTGCTTAACATACGAATACTACTATATAGTCTAAAAGAATCCCCTCTATTTTTTCACACAGTTCTGAATTATTTTGTTTAAAGAATGTATGACGTGGTACTTTCGAAAATATTGAGATATCCTTGATCTAATTACCTCGTCAGGGGTAATGAAATAGGAGTACTCGAAATTAAAACTTATTTGGGGATTATGAAAATGAGTAGACAGTTGAATGGAAAAAATATGGGATTCTATATTTGTCCCCGGCAAATCCTGCTTTGACACTATATATTTAATTGGAAACAAAGGTAAGAGTAACATTCTACTACTTTAAAAAAATAAATAAAAAGTTGAAATATTTTATTCACACAAAACAAACTAAAACAGTATTTTTGGGTTTCACCATTTCAATTTAGACTGAATAGGTGATATAAAATAAGGTACAAATATATTTCTAGACGATTTTCGCTATTTTAAAATCCTGAAATATATGAAATTAATAATTGGAACTAACAGATAAATTATTCAACCTGCATATCAATTTTAATGATGAGTCTATAATATACAGTTTATTCGAACATTCTGAGCATTTTAGCATCATCTATGATCACATATTATATAATAATTACATAATACTTCTTTCTTTTTAGGAATATTGCTATATAATTCTTATGTTGAAGCAAACTTCACGTTGTATGTCAATGGGTCATTGTGCGTTGTGTGAATTCAACATTGTTTGAGTAAATGTGTCAGCCCACAGAAGAATAATATGAGATCAGACTTGGGTAAGCAGAAAATATTTTTATCTTTGAAAATAGAAGTTTGAGATTACCCACCCTACATAATATTTGAAACGTTAGAGATAGACATACATAAAAAGTTGTACATTTCAACAGAATTGATAATAAAATTTTCAATAAAAATATATAAAAGAACGATTGAATTTGTAAATTGAATTGCGTTTCGTACTTCGACTCGTAAGTTATTTCAAACAGTTCAAAATTTGGTAAATTTTTTTCTTAAGAAGCTTGGTTTTCGAAATATATTGTAAGAATAAATAAAATTTAATAGCTTTTCTTGTTATTATTAATTAATGGCAAATGATAGCGGTAGCTAAGATTTTTCCTCCTTCCTTTTATCAGAGTGGTTACGACACACTGTATTGCACTTAGATTTTTGGATCAACAAATTTTAGATTTAACAGAATTTATCTTAGTACAAAAGTTGACGATTACCAATACACTCGTATATCTTGTCGAAGTAATTTTTATTTCCTTTTTTTCAATTGTTTAACAACAGAAACAGAAACACGATGTCACAACATTGGAATCTAAGAAAAATCATTCGAACTTTGGAATGTCACTTGGAGAATGCATACTTACAGTGAATCAATTTTTTGAATGATTTAATTTTGTTGTATCACCCTGCAGCTTAAATGTTGAAGTATATGCAATTTACACTTCCGTTTTCGTGAAAAGTGTAGTATTGCTCAGGAAGAAAGTTTTCGAGTTAATAAAAAGCGATACAACGCAATATGTTCAAGAAAAAATTATGGCCTCAAAAAAATTATTTACATTAAAAATTGAAAAGATGTAAGTACTGATTGATTAACACAAAAATATCTCAAAACTATATATGTATAAGTGATTGTATTGCGTTAGATCAAGTCTTTCTTCTACTTCTGTGGACTGACCTCGAAAGGTGGAAAACTACAATGTACTTGTTCCGAAGTGCTTGAACAAAAATCTTTTTTGCATTATATCTCTAGATTCTAGCAGATAAATAATATAACTCTTTGGATTGGAATAAAATCTATAAATGCAATAATAACCATAATATTTCAGCAGCATATCTATCAATTAATTTTTATAAAGGCCATGTTGGAACGCCCCAAATTCATATTAGTAGAGTGGAGAGATCGTTCGAAAGATATGATCATTAGAAAAATATGTTAGTAGCTGAAAAAGGAATGTACCGATTTTCAAGAGAAATCAATTATTTCTGCTTTGAAAAAATCTATTAATTATAATTAATTATTATCAATATAGTAGAGAGACATTGTGTTAAATGAAAAAGATATAGCCTCACATTTAAAAATCAAAAGAAGTGATTTTCTTTTGATGATTATTCACTCAAGCTGTATAAAGAAGGATATTTGCACTCTTCATTGATTGAAACGTTCCAAATGGTATTGGTAAATAGATATCTATATGTACATAACTATTACAGAGGTATTAATATCAATGCCTAAAAATTGAAATTATCAACAATCAAATGAAAAATCAGAATCACATGTGGTAATTAATTATATTTACTTATCAATAACATATGATTAGCACGACTGGAAAGTGGAAAAATATTGGAGCAATTACATTTAAGGCAACACTACAATATTTTTCCATTTTGAAGCAGTATGTTGAATCATTTTTAACATTCGATGTAGTTTTCTTATCTTATTATATTATGTTACTTCTATGTTAAAAATTTCTGAGCATTTAACATTCAGAAAACTTTTGGTAAATCTGCTTTATTAGGCTATAGAAGAAAAGCTTGTATTGTTTGTATTTTTAGGGGTGACAGATATGGCAGTGTTCACATATATTTGTTGGATATTTACAATTTTGAGGAATGAACAATTTTTATGTGATAATTATTTATCAATAATGTGTGTGGGTTCTTGTTGTAGAAGATAATGCAGAGTATGAAATGTTCACCCAAAAATATGTCTAGGTTTTGGTTTATTGTTCAGTGAATATCATATACAGTTTTGTTGATATTGATTAAAGTAATGTAGCTTTTATTTCTACAGCTTGTGCTCTAAACATGTAGCATGTGTTCAAGCATACTAGAAATAACATATTTTATGGTATACTCGTATATTTCTTCAGAATTATTTCAAACGTGCTCTGTAATATTACTTTTATCATAATTAACGATTTTAATAATAATTTAATATTTTTTTAAACTCAAAATTCAGTTCTTTTCATGTTCGTCATACTGAGTTGAAGATAGATGCTTAATGTTTCTTTCTATAGCCACTTTTTTGAACAACTATCGAGCTAATAACTTGAGTCCCTAATACATACATCACAAAATTGTTCTAGGGTTGAATATGAGCATGTAACATCCCTTCCAAGCTTGTACTAAGAATTAAAAAGCAGCATAAAATAACGTAGTAATAGAGCAATAAAATAAACTGAGGTTGTATTTGAAAACTGCATTTAGAAATATAAATATATACATGAGTTAAAGCCCTACACAAAAATGAATTCCCCATGAGGTAAAATGAAGTCATGTATATGTCCATAAGATAATATAAATTATTTGGTTTAATAATATTTATGTTCGCTTCGAACAGGTATTTATTGCTTATTTATGAAATTCACAATTCATCTCCTGAAGCGGTAAGTAATATATTTGACTACTGATGATCTTTGGTTAGTTTTGACTCTGATTAAATTCACACGAATTTATTCGAATGTCTGATAGTGAATGATGCAAATAATATATTTGTTGCAGATGTTATATGTGTGGTTTAAGTAGTTATATTAATTGAAGCAAATATTTTTTTCATCCGTTTCAATTTTCCTTGTAAATGTTCAAATATTATTTACTAAGAAAATAGATTTATGGGGTTTAGCAAAATTAACACTGCAGTTTATAGGGTTTATTAAAAGCTGTGAGACTTAGACAATGAGGTTTAGTTTTTCAGATATTTCATTAAGTGTATTATAAATAATGACTTGATGATAACATCCCAAACGCGATAAACGAAAAAAAAAACATCGGCAATAGGTTGATAAAAACCTAATGATTTCTGTGAACCCTGAATGCCCTATTATAATGTTAAATTATGATAGAACTAAATAATAAATTGTACTTATCAAATTTTATCACAAATTTAAAAAAAATATCTTCTACTTTTCGACTAAAATAAAAAACAAGCATGATGGATCGAAAAACTGAAATAAATTTCCTTTCACTAAGTTATGCTAGAACTTTCTAACCTCTTCAATTCAATGTCTGTTTCGCCCCCCAAATATGGTAATCTACTGCTTTAGGTATGTAGAAATCAATAGTAACTGAAGTAACACATATACTAAGTTGAGAAAACTCATTATGGCAAGAGCTCAAAAATCTTGGAGAGAGCTGAATTCCATTGATGGTTGTTGTCAGTAGACCCACGAAACCGGGATCCATTGCGGTGTGGTCTGTACTTTTTCGATTGCGCTTTCTAATGCAGCTATGGTATCGTCGATATCGTTATTGACGATCGTTAGGTCGAAGTAATGCCCGTAAGCCTGTCGTAACATATCGGATTCTTTGGCTAGTCGTTCTAGACTTCCATCATACTGAAATGATACAATTGAACGATATTAGGTGATTTGTATGTGATACAAGTTAAATGTATGAGAAAATAAAAACTCCATTTAATGAAAAGCATCATCAAGAAGAGGAATACGATTTCAACTAGTTATGATTATTCACTTTTTAAACACTCGTTGAAAAACCAAATATTTTGATAAATGACACGGAGGTTTGGCTTATCTCTTGGTGAAACATTATGTTGAAAACAATAAATTAGAATTAACACACTTGGCTAAAGTTTAACTAAATTGTACTAAAAACTCTACATATGTTTCTGACAATTACAATGTTATTGACATTAGTAAGTTAGTGACTGTTAGTAACATTGTATACTCTTGATAATGGTTTAACCACCCGAAACACATGTACAGTTTTTAATATATTTTGTGAAACTTAAGCCAATTGTGTTAATTTTAATTTATTGTTCCAAACATTTTGGTTGACAATTCCATATCGTAGTAGTAGCTTATACCACAGGTCCAGGAAGCTCGTAGAAGCTTCTTTCAAATTATGAATCGATTGGACCGATACTTGATGAAAATCTAAATATATAATTTAAATAAAACTAAGAAGTTGCTGATTTTCACTAGAATTTAGTTAAACATAACAATATTGTTTCGCCAACACAGTGAATTCATGATTAATTGTTTATCATCCACATCTGATGAAGCCCCTGTGTTAGCTAAACAATATTGTCATGTCTAAATTATAGTAAAAACCACTACTTAGTTTCACTTAAAGTAGATATGTATTAAGATTTTCAAGTATCGACCCAATCGATTGATGATTTGAAAGAAGCTTCTACGAGCTTCCTGGCCCTGTCGTATTTTAAGTTACTACTACGATGTGGAATTGTCAACCGAAATATTTGGTTTTTCAACGAGTGTTTGAATAGTTATGTTTAGTTCAATAAAATTTTGTCAAAGCAACGCTTGGAATTTTTGTAGCTTTTTTGTTCAATCTAACAGCTTCAATATTTGTTTAGAGCCATAAGATCACTGAGTGTAATTATCTTTTTCCTTCAAGTTAGGTATTTGAAGATGATACAGAAGCATTTTTATGATTCCACAACAATTTTCTGGTCTCTTCTATTTATTGAAAGTAATTTCCTGCTAGTTTGTTGTGTTGAGTTTGGAAGAAACTTTGCTGGAAGTGAGACCACAAGGGAAGGTTTTGATGTTTGGTAATTCTATTCCTGAGTGGCTGCTTTATCTTTTTTTTTCTTTATCTGTCTGCTTCCGTGTTATTCATGATGAAGTGGTGTCGTAGAGTTCTGTAATAACTGGTCCATTGAGGTATTGGTGGAATAATAAATTGTAATGAAATGCATTCGCCTTGAAAGTGGATTTTCAGGATTAACGTATCAAAAACTGGTCTAAAACATTTACGTAGCAATGCTTTTGATCTTCCAAAGATCAGGCTTCTGTTTGAGTTGAAGTTGAAACGAAGTTTTTCTTCGAAATCTGTGTACGTATTAGCGGAATCCACACTAAATAGAATGTCACATATTCATTGCAAGATAATGTTGATCTTACTGTGCAGTGTCTTGATGGCAGATGTAGGTACACAAACAGTGAATGCTAACATATCTTAATCATATTTTTAAGAAAAAACGTTTGCAGAAGATCATTGCTTCTGGCACTCATAATTCAATACATTTGTTGATCTAAGCACATACCTTTAATATGAATACTTGCGATCAAGTGGTCTTCAGAATGCAACATGTTATTACAATAATTTTCTTCGGTATCAGTCTTTGTGTGGCCAAATATATTAACTAACACCCTTGGAGGTTAATTTGGCACTAAGTAATACCAGGGGTATAATCAGTGATTTTAAATTCAATGTTGATTATGTGACAAGCGCAAATAATATTTATACTCACGTCATTTACATTTTGTATGACAGGTGCAGCAATGAACACAACATATGGTGAGAACTCAGCAGTACGTAGAGCTTTCAGGGCTAACGGTTCCACATCTAGAATGGCCATTTTTCCTTCCTGATGTATTTTCCTTATGGTATCCAACTTGGTTCCATACATTGCCTCTTCGTGCGTACCTTCAACAAAAACTATTTCTGAAGGAATTCAATTAAAACAACCACAGGGTTGAAACTTATGTTTCTATAAGTTTGAAATATTTTTATTGATACAAAGTGTATATACAATTAACTAGTTAATGGATAGATCTCATTTTTGCTGCCACATCTACATTTCATAATTATCTGTAAAAATATAGTTTTTTGTGATCTACGATAAAGCAGATTTTGAAAGAAACAGTTTCTAAATGAATTAAAATCTGAATATATTTCTCATAAAACGATTAATTGCAAGGAGCATCCGAGGTTATAGCATCCACAACTACGTTCGTCACACGAAGCTTCCAACAAACGCTCGTATCGTTCGGTCACGTGTTTTCTAACTCAAATAGCCTTAATCGTTTAGTATTATGTATATACAAGTGAATGGACTGATCACATAGATTCGGATCATAGAGCAAATCTACAGACAATTTGAATTTATAAAAAGATAGATTCACTTAGGGGTCCAGGTTTTCAGATGTATGATTTTAAGATGAATGATTAAAACCAAAGTTTATTAATAGTAAAAAATAAAAATTATTAGCACCTTTGTGAGTACAAATAAACATTTCGAAAGATTGTTACTTAGAAAAATTGTTTTTTTTCCTTTAGATTCTTACGTAATAAATATTTAACAGGGGGAGAGGGTCGGCCTATTCTCATTTTTTCTTATAATAGGGGGGAAGGGGTCAAAAACCAGCGAAAATAGTCTTACATAATAAATGAATGGCCCCTAGGGCTACCAGATACACTTTTTCGTATCGATGTATGAATTTAGGACGGATATATTATTAATTGCAAGAAGTTACAGCATCCGTAAATACGCGTGAATGTCGAAGTTTCCTGCAAACGCTCGCATCTTTCGGTTACGGGCTCTGTAACTCAAGTAGCTTTTCGCGTTTAGTATTATGAATATATGATGTATAAAAAGGTTAGTTTTGTATTATTTACCATATTCCAGGTACTCGTTAGCCGCAATGTCAGCCATCATCTCATCGTGGGAAACAAAGAAATAATTTCGTCCGTTTTCTTCATCTGCCCTAGGTTGTCTAGTCGTATCTGAAGAGAAATAATTTTTTCATTTGATTTCATAGTTTATCCAGCGTTCAATCCTCTATGTTTCGAATTCTCAGTTTTGGAAATTTTGTAGTAATAAAAATGGACCATCAAATATCTCAATCGGGAGAGTTCATGCGGAAGTCGTAAACTGGAATTTTCCCTTATTTAAAATTTTCTGTTAGTTTTTCGAATGTCTTCCACCTTGAGTTTGCTATACCAATAATTTTACTCTTTAATATAGGTGTATCTTTTTATATAATTTTTTACTCAATTATATAGCCAATATATTATTTTAAGTATACCAGTGAAACTTTGATATTCATAAATTCAATGGACGATGAACCTACTTTGTGATAGTTCATATTTAAATGAGAGGTAATAATAAAAACTTGTCTAAAAATCACTGACTGAACAATTCTTTATTCGACTAGTTTCGCCTTCTACAGCATTATCAAGAATGAATACATATTACAAAGACAACCTATAAATATTTTGCAGATCTGTTCGGACCACCTTAAATTCCGCCATAGAGGTGGGGGTTTCCAAATTATCAGAGATTTAACAGCGGGGAGTGGTTTAGGTCTAACTGGTCATTAAGAAGATTAATGAATTTATCGGATTTTTGAAGTTTATTTATTTCCATGGCTTCCAGGTAGTTCATTTTAATTCCTTTTTCACAGTAATGAAAAGAAACTTAAGTTTCTTTTCATTACTGTGAAAAAGGAATTAAAATGAACTACCTGGAAGCCATGGAAATAAATAAACTTCAAAAATCCGATAAATTCAATCTTCTTAATGACCAGTTAGACCTAAACCACTCCCCGCTGTTAAATCTCTGATAATATGGAAACCCCCACCTCTATGACGGAATTTAAGGTGGTCCGAACAGATCTGCAAAATATTTAATGGTTGTCTTTGTAATATGTATTCATTCTTGATAATGCTGTAAAAGGCGAAACTAGTCGAATAAAGAATTGTTCAGTCAGTGATTTTTAGACAAGTTTTTATTATTACTTACCTCTCATTTTACTTTGATAATCATTGATTAAAAAAAATTGAGCTTGTGGATTTGAAAGGAACAAATCACCTACAGCAAGTTTTCAATATTTAACAATTATTTTAGAGACTTGACAATATGTAGTCCATATATACCTACTTATTAGACATATAACAGATATTTCGACTGCACCTTTAAACAAGATGAACCAGTCACCATAACCTCACTTATTAATTTTTATCATTCTAATACATTTGGTCTTTACTTCGGGGAACTGAGGATATTTCAGTCGCAATGACGCAAAAAGTCCCAGGAGATAAATAAACAAACCGACAGAGAATTTGATAAAAAATCAAAACGATAGATACTTACGTGGTATTGGATAAGCATATTGATCGGGGTGCCTTGCGATCAAGGTGTTTTTAATATGTCTTCGGCCAACACCATGGGCACCTAATAAAACTAAAGTTTTTCTTTGGAAGGCGGGATCAGTCACTAAAAAGTTTACGAATTAGAATGACAATTGAGTAATATAGTAGAGATTTGTTACTTACTAGGCAACTTTACAACTTCTTCATACGTTACTAAATCTAATTGGTCGAATACTGCATTATGCTTTGCTAAATATTTGTCCTTGTATTGTTTTTTCTTACGACCAAATATTGAGCAATTGACTGAAACACAAATTATTAATTAAAATCATATCATTTAATACATTATTTACAATTAAATAATACAATTAAATAATACAATTTAATAATACTATTGAATAATACAACTAATTAATACTTATTATAATTTTTTCAATAGAGGAATTCCGAAAACATTTTTTACGCCAAGCTTTTTTCCCCAGCAGGTCATAAAATGAAATTAATTGCAATATATTATTAAAATTACGAAAATGAAGATAATAATATGAATTGATAATAATACAAAATTGTATATTGTAAAAAACATACAAACGCAAATTTCTTCATATAAGTAGAAAATTTTGAAATTATGAGATGGCGATTTGAAATTGGTCAATTATTGATTTTGTGAATCATTTCTTTTCCGCAGGAAAATTGAACGAATACCAAAATTGAATGATAAATACTTGAAAGTTCTTCAGCGAATATTGTTAATCTGACTTTATTCATTAAATATAAAAATAACCTTTTAATACTGCATGTATTTTTAAATTGAAGCAGCTTCATATTATCTTCATTCTCCACGAAAATAATTGATTATTCAGTTTTTACATAACAACAAAAAAACGATTATTACCTTACCTTCATATCGTACAAAGGTATTTAACTAAATGTAAGGAAATATAGAAATTGTTGCACATATACCTGTTGAACCGTCACAACCGTTTGCATGAGAAGTACATCCTTTTTCCATGTCTGATGGCATTCAACAGAAACAGGGTCACACATGGCAGAAATAGTTAAAATTTGTATGAGATGAACTTATTATTTTATACTCCTTCTCATGGCAAGTATAGATATAGCAAATCTTCCATAACAAATAAAACAAAATGACATGAGTCTGATGAATAAAAAGAAAAATGTAGAATTCTTCAAAGACACAATTAGTCTTTATATAAATATGAATACTTTCTCTGTAATACTATACATATTCTAATAAGACAATAATATACTACGTATACGGTTTTTACTACTATTAAATTTCTTCATCAATAATTTTTCTTTGTTTTAAGGAAATGACAAATTTTCAATAAGAAAATTTGTTTGCATTTACACGAATGAATGATATATCGAAAAAATAGCTCCGATAACTTCACGTGAGCTTCTAATATATTTTAGTATTTTGGTAACTTATGCTGATTACCTATTCAAAAGAATACAACTTTTGATCGACCATTTGTTGATACAAAACCGCAGACCCAAAAAATTGAACACACAAAACCGTAATTGAAAAACTAAAGACTGAATAATCCCTTTGTTTCACCGAATACTGTAATGCTCCATATAAAGGTATAGAACTCACAATTTCAACGCAGAAAGAGAAAGAAAAACATTTGCTCAATGTTTGTTTTCAATTTGAATACAACATGATTGAAGTCATTATTTATTCATACACTGCAAACGAAATATCAACTAACATTTTTCAAATGGACGGTTTCGGGTTACGTTTTTGGATAACTCAGATTCTATATAAAAAGGAAAACAGAGAAAATTGAGATTGAATTCATACTCCAACTGGATTGAATTAATTTGCAGTCAATAACTTCATATTATGATAAAATTCTATAAGTTCGAGCAAGCGTTGAACAATATTGAATAATTTCTTGAAAAACACTTGTGTAACATTGTTGTGAATTGTATAATATCATTCAAAATACTTGACCTAATTCCACAAAAATTAATCGATATATGTTTCGGGCTACTGAGTCATTATTGAGAGTTATTATATTGTGAAGAGTTTTATTAACTCTTGACAATGAGTAGTTTACCTTCCAAATGTTTGGTGAATAGAGATTATCATAAAGAATTAATAATTCGAATTATTCTAATGAAATAAAATATGCTCACATAGGAGAAAAATTCTTGCCAAGAAGGAATATAAAATTGTGATTTCTAATTCACGAGTTACTTTCAGGTCATGCATCATTAGTATTTCAATCTCATGAAATTAATGGAAAAAAAATGAGGTGAAAGTGGAAAAGAATTTCGGATTTTGAAAAATAGAAATCTTTGATATCGGAAAATACGTTCACTGAATACAAAGTAATAGCTCAGATGTTCACAAATATTTGTAAATAAATTGAATAGCAGAGTTGATTTGATGAAAAATTACAGTTCAAAAGGCATCATTATTGTTTTATTTATAATAATAGTTTGGTAATTTAGTGCATTTAAAGCGAGATAATAAATTATTTCGTTTCTCACGTCACAGTTTTTCGTTAGTTTGTATTATGAATGAGTTTCGATAAAATATTCTTTTATACATTAAACGAACTGAAATGGAAGACTCGAGAAAGGAAAATAGGCGTATTTGCTTGATGAATGTACTCGTATTACTCAAGACTCGAGAAGACAGAATTGAAGGAAACTTAAAAGCGATATTTCCTTTTCGAAATGTATCATATACGTACAACTACAATTTCTAGATGTTTATGGCCGTATACGTCCTATTACTTTAGAATATCCTAATGTAATATTACGTATTCAGTCTTTTGTGCGTATTTTTGGATGATTGATGTTCTTTTAGTCAACCGTATTCAAACAGAAACCTCTAGAAAAGGTCGACATTAGAATAGAATAAGGTGGATTCAGCAATTTTGGAAGATTTTCTATTGATAATAGAAATATTATTATTTAGTTGGGGGCTAATTGAAATTGAAAGGAATATTGAATGAAATATTGTTATTTCTTTCAAGTGATTATTTATACGGAATTTATTTGGAATATCAGAGATTTAAAAAATATCCGCTTTTTTGTCGACCTGTTTATTGAATTTCCGGTCTACAAATTTATAAATTTCAGTGCTCAAAAACTGACAATTATAACTACTCTGAAATAATTACTTGGATGTGTTGAAGGTGCCACAGAATAAATTTATAATAATAATTATTTATGAGGGATTTTTCGTTTTTCTGAAGAAAAAACCATATGGTCACGGTTTCTAGAATAAACGGCCATCAACTTCGCGATACTGAAAAAAACTTTTCGCAGTAACAATGTAATAAGAAGACTTACAGAAGATGTTAAGTGAACATTTTGTTTCCATTCCGTAATTGTAAATAATTCATTAGAATATGCAGTAATGTTTTCTCAAAACCAAAAAAGGAAATTAGCTACTCTAATGGAAGAAATTAATGAAGTAACTAGCAAAAATTTGGAAAAGGAATCTACTCGAAACTCCTTCTCCCGAAACTGTTCCCGAATTCTCGAAACTATCAGTTACTGTTCAATTTCAGAGTCAAGAGTTCTGTTAACTTTTTGGGAAGTTTTCGGTTCTCTACTTTTCCATTCAATTTAACAAAGAAAAGGAAAAATGTTCCTTTTCAATTTTTTTTTTGTTTTCTTTCTATTGAATATCTGCGATAATGATTAACTTTGACTTCAATGCCAATTTAATGGATGAAACTCTATTTATTTATTTTGATTTTGTTCTCTTAGAATACAGAAAAAAAAACTCCAATTTTTGTAATATCCACTTCAATTGTTGAACAGAATATTTTCCAGTTTTTACATTCAAGGAATTTCACTTTTTCATTTCATTTGGAGTCGTTTCATTTCCTTGTTATTATTACTATGAAACTATGGAATTATTTACTCTATTGATAGAAATACGCATTGTTTAATTTATTATCATTATTGTATAATATATAGTTTTTAATTTTATTTTCATTCCATCGTTGAGATGGAATGTGAAGTGTCATATGATGAAGAATAGTATGATTTAATTCTCGAATATTGAACCACAACCAAAGATTGTATACTTTTCACACTTTCAATGACCACTATTAATATGTTTGAATAAACATACATGCAAAAAAAGTAGAAAACATTCAGTTAGAAGCTATCAAATAACATATCACGAACTGCTGAGAAAAAAAGCTGTTTTAATTTTAATGTACTATTTCGAAAACAATAAAACTGTTTTGAATTTGCAACTGAAATATCCATAAGCTTTGAATTTATGAAATCTATTCAACTATACCTAATAATGAATATTCAATGGGAGTATTTAATTAATTGATACAGTACATATAATTCAATTTAAATTCAGGTATATTGGGAAAGTTCTCTATGATTTCATTCATCATATTCAAAAACAATTATAGATAATTAGAGAAAACAGCACCAATGAATTGTTGAAAGAAAACAGTGGCCTATTGTGTTGTTTCAATTAAAAAAAAAATTTTTTTATTTTTTTTACCCACGGGCAGCTTCGGCTTTGTGGGTCTCAAAGTCTTATGTAGATCGCATTTTGTTTATTTTTTATTGGAATTAGTTATAAGGAAGTTTTTTTTGTGGTCACTATTTATTTATTTGGGAAGATTATGCATCATTCTGGATAAATGAACTGCTAAATGATTCTGGATATTATTATTATTAGAAATTGGTATTTCGAGACTCTTATCGAGAAAAATGCCAAAATTCTGTAGTAACCTGTAAAATCGATTGCGACTTGAGTTCAATTGATTAAGAAAGGTCTTTGCGTTGACATAAATAGCTAACATCAAACATTATTGAATATTTGAGTATATGCAGGCTGAGCTCGAAGATATAAAAGGTTTCTATGAGACATTTAGTCATGTTTTTTTTTCATATTCTGAACATAAATGAAGCCTCAACAAAAAATGACCTTTTTACCAAGGCTAGACATCTTATGTGATCGGTGGTTAACCCGAGATCAAGAGAAACATTGTATACATATTGTACAGAGTTCTTAATATATTCAGTGAAACTGAAAACATTTTTTTTAATGATCTACTAAAGCTACGGAATGAATAACAAGACTTGCGGAGTACGGAGAGAAAATAGATGAACAGAGAAAAATTTATTGGATACTAGCTGACCCGGCGAACTTTGTGCGCCCATTTATTTTTCTCTGAATATTTTTCAAGAAGCCGGAATGACACGTTCTACTATTTGTGCTACACTATCTTGTTTTTAATATTTATCCCGTGTGGAGCCAGAAACTTTCTCACTTACGAAGAGACTGCAATACTTCGTGTTATTTCAAATCAGTTGAATTATCAAAAAATTCCTATATTAACACGTTTGATGTATTGAAAGTGATTAACCTGTCAGTTCTAAAGTTGAACGGCATGTTCCTAATTTCGTAGCAAGTAATTGTCCCATATATCTCCATAAATTATATAAGATATTTGCTGGATTTAAGTCAAAAAATGTTCAGATTTTAGTCCATTCCCTGAAATTAATGAACATAGTGGCTCTGGTGGCTGTACCAATAGCGTCTATTTGAATTGACTCTTCTCGCAATATTTTGTCCCATCATTGGTAGTATTTTCTTATCAATAACAATTAAACTTTGCCTTGCAATATTGACACACAACATTCATTGGTTCATAGCAACGATTTGCTGTGAACTGTGATCTTTGTCAACGTTACAATTGAATGGAGGTCGATAGGAGTTAAACGTAACCTTTTCATATTGTTAATTTCGATTCCATCGATTTCGTTCAACGTCATACCGAGCTTTGCGTTGCTCGTTTTTGACTTTCTCTTTATATCTTTGACTTGCTGTTTTGCGAGTTCTGCGACTTCAGTTTGTACATCTAACAACTACCATTTTAAAGATAAATTTCAACTGTAATTTAAAGAAAACTACTCGCTATGTTAGTAACGTGTATGATAGTCTATTCAAACTAACCAAAATTTTATATTGTATTGAGGTTTCAATATTAGTCGTGAAAGCTCTGAACTAACCGAAATGTGTGATTGGATATTCATTATTTTTACATCCTCTTTTTGAGAATTAATAATTATTTCTTACTTATATTATTAATCAAGTATTCTTAAATTTTCTATTTTTGCACGCAACTTTTTTAATGTTTTCCCTGAAAATAACAAACACAACAAAAAAAATTTTGAAATCAGTCCAGCCGTTGACTCTACATTTTAGTTAGAAAACGTTTGTATGGAAAAAAGAAATGGGCTGTTTTTAGGTTTTTCCAGGCAGTTATTTGCATTTTCGATTTGGACCTCAACGAACATTTTGAAAAAAGAATTCGCAAAATTGGTTATGCGCTTACCAAACATCTTGCGATTCTTATAGATTATTATAGATAAAAATATTCACATTCTGCACTGACATCCCGTGTTCTGCTAACATTCGTCGTTTTATGACCAGTAGTTTTATATTTCTATTTCGTTTAAATCTGATTTATAGGTATACTATCGATGATATTACAGCCTTACGTTAACCATATTCGAAAATTGAACGTGTTTACTAGGCACATAAAATATTTGATCGTAAACTACACGAAACTTTCGTATGAGTGTATGACAAAAAAAAGATAGAAGGGTTTTAGAGGTCTGAAAAATGAAATCACATTATATCGTTTCCCGATATAATGTATATTGTATATTTTCAATATACAATAAACGCTCGGAATTTACAATATTGTTACTTAATGTAAAAATAGAAGAGGGGTTAATAATTAATGGTTTTATATGTACTGTATCACTTATCATTTTTACGAATTTGTGCTTCTCGTTTTTACAATACCTTGTTCTTGTTTCGTTTTTTCCATAGCAGCACAGGCGGCCCGCCACTCTTGCAACTCTGGAGAAGGAATAAGACCTGCAGAACCAGCTGCGTTGTCTTTTCTCGCCTGCCACCAGTGATGGTCATCCTTACTAATTATCTGAAAAATAAATAAGTTATTTCAATTGAAATTTTTCAAAAATTTTCATTAATTTGAAAATTTATATATATATATATATATACATATAACGGGTGTTTTTTTTTAGAGGTATAGAAGAGGTATAGAAGATGGCGACCGATTTAACACCTGAGAAGTGATTTATTCTCAGTTTGGTTTGGCAATTCATCATGAATAGACTAATAAAATAGAAGTAAGGCGTAGATTCGTCAAATGGGCTCAAAACGAGAATGCCGTTGTTCCCAATTTTCATAAGCGAATTTTGTTTAGCGTTGAAGCGCACTTCTGGATGAATGGCTACGTCAACAAACAAAACTGCAGCATTTGGAGTGAAGATAATCCTCAAGTGTATGTCAAAACACCGTTACATCCAGAAAGACTGTTTGGTGCGCTTTATGGACTGGTGGAATCATTGGTCCGTACTTATTCGAAAACGATGATGGGCAGAAGGTTACAGTCAATGGTGATCGGTATATATCCATGAATACTAACTTTTTCATTCCTAAATTGAACAACCATGATGTCCAGAAGCTGAGGTTTCAACAAGACGGCGCAACATGTCACACAGCTCGTGCCACAATCGATTTATTGAAAGACACGTTTGGTGACCGCCTAATTTCACGTTTTGGACCTGTGAATTGGCCTCCCAGATCTTGTGATTTAACACCGCTAGACTACCTTCTGTTGGGCTATATAGAGTCACTGGTCTATGCGGATAAGCCACAAACGCTTGACTATTTGGAAGACAATATTCGCCGTGTTATTGTCGATATACGGCCACAAATGTTGGAAAAAGTCATAGAAAATTGGACGTCCAGATTGGACTACATCCGAGCCAGCCGTGGTTGTCATATGCCAGAAATCATATTTAATGTAATGCCACAAGATTATCTTTCCAATAAAAAAAAATTCTTGTCAATCGAATGATCCATCGTTGTTTTATTGCAATTTAAAGTTCTATACTTCTAAACAAAACACCCTATATAAGGAAAATTTATTGAAAGTTTCATGAATTCAATTATGAAAAATCTTATATATCGTTGCATTGAATACACAGAACAATAGTTTCAAAATTCCGTTCACAAATATATTCCTTACAAATAAGACAAACTGAAAGTGTTTTATCATCAGTTTTGGGACACAAGTGACATCTACTTCTTTTAGTTGCTTTTTTGTTGGTACTGAGCTGTTATCTTCTAATAACAGCTCAGTAGCTGACGGGTCGGGCTGAGCCGATTCACGAATATTTATTGCAACCAACGGGCAAAAAGGTGCCCGTGATAAATGTTTTCGTTTTTGTATATACGGTGTAGTGAGCTGCAGACCTAAATTTTCTAAAAATGAGTGACGTTTAGCAAAACAACCTTCATTTCAATTCTGATCAGCCCAGTGAATAAAATATATGCATTATATGCAGATATGTGTACCATGTTTTTGAATACGACTTGAAGCCATCGGTTTGTCTTCATTTTGCAAGTATAGCATGAAACAGTCTTATCCAATGTATCCACACCACCTTTACACTTATTGTAATAGAATAGCATTGTTTTTTATTTATGCATTGATTTTTGTGCATTGATTTTTATCTGTACGATTACTGACTTCTGCAGTATGATGCAAAGTGCTCAAAATATGAACAGACTTATTTCTCTTAGGAAAATAACTCAAAGCCGAGTCACAAAGTACCCAAAATTTGATTCCGTATTTAGCTAAAGGCACATACTGCCGAAATGGATATTTTCCTCTGAAAGCTATAAGCTGTTTATCGATAGTAACATTTTCAGAAGGATTATATAAATTAGGTAGTATGTCTAATCATTGATAATACCATAATTCACGAAATGGTGCTTTGTCTAGTAATCGCCATTCACTCCGAGTTTGCCTATTGTACGTTATTACTCTTGATTCTTTTTTGAATATTTTCAATGGCATCAGTGCCCATAAATAGGTCTATTTTTCTCGCAATTCCATAAACTTCCAGTATTTTCATTGTTTGACCGATAAACACCATCTAACAGAAGTAATCCAATAAAAGCGAACATACTGTAGTGTCCATGTCAATCCAATAATTATTGAACACAAGTTTACCCTCAATGTTGATATATTTCAAAATAGTAGGTATGCATCAGAGGAGGAGGAAAAAGCAATTAGAAACTAGAGACATCATCTGTTGTAATCTTTGAACAAGAATAACGTGTCAAACCTGGAATTATACTGATTATATTTTCTCTCGAAATTCTTCCGTGAGTATTGTCAGAGGGTTATTTACGGTATTTTCTATTTGGCCATTTTTTGATGGTAGTTTTTGAGTTCGAGCTGTTACAGTTCTTCCTGCTCCACTCTCCACTGCATCTTGTTCTGAAAAAGATCCTTCCTCGATTGACACAACATTCAAAAAATGTTCTTTATAACCGTCCCTCATTTGCTGGTATCAATAAAACAACTGATTGATTTATTTATTTCAGACTTTTACTTCACTAGGGTTTCAAAGCAACACTCTTACTGAAACGCATGTTCATTCAATGTTTACTCTAAGATTGTTTGGCACACTCAATGGCATCCACTCGCAGCAAAAATATTTCGATAGTACCGCCGTAATACAAAACGAAATATCATGATTTATACACAGGGTCAAATTTGACCCAAAGTATATAGCTATTGACCTATATAGTAAAGAACTTTATAGCTCGCTAAGTTCTAATTTTTATTTGACAAAACCTTAAATATATATTCATTTAAACATTTCATTAATTGTCATAAAATATCAGATACAGAAAACGGATATATATGGAAATCATCAGAATTTTTCCCAAAAATGGGTAAGGATTGACCAGAAAACCTTGTGAAGTTTAATGGTTTAATATATTCTATTAAACCCCTATAAACATTAATTGTTCTCCACATGTAGTTAGAAATCGTACAATACTGGTTGTAGGGAAGAGCAAAGCAAATTATATGTTGAATTCACCCATCTATATTTCCATAGGCTAAACTTGATCAGTACAGAGACCAACATGGGTATTTTCTCTCCGTATTTTATAACTTTTAACAGGCATTTGAAAAATAATTTGTTTTAAGGACGATAAAAGAAGAATTATTAGTTTTTATAGTTATTCCGCCATGGTGTATTTCTTTATTCTTTTTCAGTAGAATTAAGTATTTGGTGTTGCAGATCAAATGGTCTAAGTCAATTTTTGAGGGACATTTTAAAAGAGATTATTTAAAGGTCGATAATAGAATAATTATCGATTTTTATAGAGTTATGGTTTTATGATGTATTTATCTAATCTTTTCTAGTATAATTAGGTATTTTGTTTGTAGATTTAAGTCAATGCATCGAAAACTTCATTTCTATAAGATGTATAAAAAATTTCTATAAGATGTACTTGCATATTAGATACACTTTAGTTTATAGGTAATAAACATTTGTAATACGTGTTCCTTTTTTATAGGACAGCATTAAGCGGTCTGTTGAGTGAGCCCTTATATTAAAAATAAAAAATTAAAAATGAAATTGAAATAAATAACTTTCGAGTTCTACTTACATATGAAATACACTTTAGTTCATAGGTAATTAGCATTTGTAATACGTGCTCCTCTTTTATAGGACTGTTTTAAACGGTCTGTTGAGTGAGCCCTTGTATGTAAAAATAAAAAATAAAAATGAAATGAAAATAAATAACTTTCTGAAAAATCTCGAGGAAGTACCTTCACTTTCCTTATTGAATATTGAATGAAGAGAGGTTTCAAAGAAATTCCGTGCTGTTGAGCTTTACGAACAACTGGCTTCCGGACATTTTCCACGAATTTTTAGATTAATTAATTTTTAATGAATGGGACACAAGGCCTCGAGCTTCATTAGAAAAAATGTTTAACATCAGCTGAACGAAGAAAATATGATGGATATTACAACAGTAAATTCAATATTAACGAGAACGGAATTTGAATGTCGTGAATTTATGTACGAACAACAAAAAACTTGATTATGTTATGGATGCAATCCACTACAGAAACGTATACTGAAATAATCAAACAAAAATTATATTTATTATATTTCTTTGCTCTTCTTTTGTATGTATCGCAATTATAAATTGAAACTTTCAATATACGTTTATTACAGAAGCTGTATATAGTGGGGGAAGATTTACATCAAATGGTTTTGGATATGAATAATGGAATGAAAAATTTATTAACGACGCTTAACGATTGATAATACGAGTAGGTTAATTCCGAATGCAGGAAAATCAAAATTTTGTATATTCGTCAAGAAATCACGAATGATAAATGTGGAGATGGATAATGTATATATATATATATATATATATATATATATATATATATATATATATATATATATATATATATATATATATATATATATATATATATAGTAAATACTGACACTCTTAATCGAAATATCGAAATATTTCAAATAAAACTCTCAGGGAGCTGTCTACACAAATGTTGTCAACGAGAACGAACCCATCACTTTCGAGAGTGAATATTAAGAGCGTTTCGAAAAATTCATCGATCTTGTTGAATGATAATAGGATACAATTGTTTCATCATTATTATGAATCATCAGTCCATATTTAATATATCAATCAAGAATCGATGACTTTCAAAACGAACATAGGTCCTATACCAAATTAAGAGAGATTCTACAGAGTGAAATACTCACGTAGGCTCCCTCTATCGGAGAAAGGACGTACACTCCTTAGCGTTCAAGATTCCTACTCATGACAACAAGAGTGCGAGTGGAAGGCTTTGTAGAAATTTCATTCGAACACAACAGAAAATTGTCTGAAATGTGTACGAATGATTTGAAAGTCATCGATTTTTGATTGATAGATTAAATATGGACTGATGATTCATAATAATGATGAAAAAATATTATCATTCAACAAGATCGATGAATTTTTCGAAACGCTCTTAATATTCACTCTCGAAAGTGATGGGTTCGTTCTCGTTGACAACATTTGTGTAGACAGCTCCCTGAGAGTTTTATTTGAAATATTTCGATATTTCGATTAAGAGTCTCAGTATTTTCTAGTATTGAATTACCTGTGAATCTTTGAACTATATATATATATATATATATATATATATATATATATATATATATATATATATATATATATATATATATATATATATATATATATATATATATATATATATATATATATATATATATATATATATATATATATATATATATATTGCTGTGAACGGGGAAATCATTGTTTACGATGAACATATTAAATACTTGGGTACAATTTTGAATTCGAATTTGAACTTCTACGCACACGCAGATTATATAACGAGAAAATTCTCAGAAAAAGTAGGATTCCTATCACGAATAGGCAAATCTTTGTTTATGAATGAATACAAAGTTGCCACTCTATAAATACATTGTACTTCTCCATCTACAATTCTGTTCGCTCCTTATTGTTTAATTGTCCTCAATATAAAATAAGTCGATTGGAAAAAATACAGAATAGAGCTATGAGATATATATTTGAATGTAAAAGATATACATACACCTGTCGATTCAATGCTTAATTTGTGAATATGTTATCTGTTACTCAAAGAGTTTTGTTTAATGTAAAATTGTTCACTTTTGAAATGAAAAGAAATGTGTTAACAATTTACATTAGTGATAGAGTTCGGCTATTTAGAGATGTGAATAATTATAATACGAGATACAACATTTATCCTAGGAAAATGTTACACTACACAAATACTAAACTCTATTTTGTATGAAGGTTTGATTGAGTTTAATGGACTTTCTGTACAAATAAAAAAAAATTGTGGCACTCGAGACTGCTGCGGTAAAGCTACTGCATAGCATTTTTCATCAACTTATGCAATCATTATCTATTTATTTTCTATTTATGCGGTATTTCTTTTTCTTTGATATTAATTCAAGATACACTTTTTGAGCGTGGTGACCGATAAGAAAACAAATTTTTTTCTCTTATTGAATAAATGGGAAGTTAATATCGTTTAAAAATTTTTAATATCAGGTTATTCAGGAATTTTTGTCATCGAAACTATAGGTTTATGGTAACTGAAATAAGAAACACAAGTTTGAGACTTGATATCCCCTAAATATCTGGAAAATACCGCGTCAATCAATCCCATATTTTGTTGTGGATTCTTGTGGATCATTATTCATTTTCAAGATCAATTTTTCCGAACGAAAAGTTGTCAAATTTTTATATAATTATTATATTATATTATTAAATGATTATATAAGTGGAAATTTATTACCATTTGTACCAAGTATTTTCGACACTTCTTTAGTGTACTCCAGTAAAGTGCGATGAATAAAATGCTCTACCTCGTCCAATTTTGGATTCGGAAAAATGTAAATTGCTACCATGACTATGTGTAGGCCATTTCTAAGTTTGCATAAGCACGCACGAATATCTCCAACAAATGAACGGCTAACATTAACATCGCTAACGTGTGCTATATTTATTTAAATATTCGGAGTCATAATATTAACAACATTATCATTATTTTGGTAAATAGCTAGCTACCCCACCTTTTGGAACAGTATCTCGTTCGAATTGAACAATACAAGTGTATTTACTCTCTAGCTCAGAGTATATACTTTCTCACAAACATCTGCTTACGTATTCGTTCGATTTCGGAGTAGATCGTCTCGATCCGTGCGAGCTTTGTACAGTCGTACCATATACATGCACGTTAAGCGAATGCTCGGCCGAGCAACATGGTAGGCGAAGTGAGGGGGTGTTAGGTTTTTTTCGTTACGGTATTTCTTGATTCGGTCGCCGCGCTCAAAGCCCGCCATAAAAGCTATGCAATAGTTTAAAAACTATGACAATTCGAAAGTATTCAAAAGACTTTTGAAAATGTTTATTTTGACTAAATGCAATACAGTTTAATGTATTTTCAATTGCATTGGGTTTTGTTACTACTGGTACTCTAAATTAGTGTTTATCATGTAATATTAGTTAAGTGCAATGTAAAACGTTGTTCTTCTATATGATGTTATTTATATACTGTACTTTTCATCATTTTAATTACCTTCTTTTTATTAAATATTGTCATATGATGTAGCAATTTTGTTAAATACATAAATTATTCGATTACTTACTTGTAGAATATCACCAGTTTTGAAAGCGATTCCTGCCTGAGCACATGGTATGAGGTCGTCTTCCAGGGGTCGTAATCGAATTGTGCTCGAACAAAAATCTGCAAAGAGGGAGACTAATCTTGACTAAAAATTTTCCGAATTAATACAACGGAATGAAAAAGACAAATTTATGCAGATGAATTATTATGATGAAATTATGAAATTATTATGATAAAAAATTATGATGATTAGTGACTTTGATTAACTTGAAAAATTCGATTAGGAAATATTGTGCTACATATGAACCTGAAGAAATACATTGAATAAAGTCGTTGTTGTGTGCTCTGTGGCGTCCATTTTAGTTTCATATGACCGCATTTTATGCTGTATGATGTTACAAATTACAATATGAGAAATGAGAGTACGAGAGTTAAAATTATAAAATATTATTCTTTGTTAGAAAATGTATTCATTCAAATCATTCTACAAAGACTATTTCAATGTCCTTGATAGCAATTGTTGTTATTTTTTGATTGTAATGATTTGAGAGTTTGTACTTTTGAAATAGTTATTACAAGAAAATACGTTATTTGTTCTGTGGAATATAAAAGGTGTTGAATATGATACGTCAACGTAGCATAAAATTTGTTAATGAGTTGAATAGAGCTTACGCAGGATACTTGATATAAAATATTCAAAAGTATGAAAGTATTATATTTGGAACACTTGAATGAACTTCATGAAAACTAATCAGTTCAGTCGAAATATGTTTGGGGATGCTTTGTCATTAGTTCTTACTTCCTGAATAGGGGTAGCAAATGTCCAGTGAATAGAAGAATAATTTTTGTGGTTTTTGAAAAATTGTTTCAAATTACGCTCTCTGCTTTTTCAATTTTGATTTTATGCAGGCATTAAGGTGTGTTGGATAAATATTGAAGATTATTGATTGTCTATACATTATTGTATAAATAACAACGAAAATAATAAACAATGTTGGCTAAAGATATTGTCAAGGCCATTCATTTTTAAATAAAAAAAAACAATGTATTGTAATCAATAATACAAAATGCCTACTTTTAACGAATTATCAAGTTATATATATTGAACTTTTCATGATGTGTAAGAGCCTCTAAACAATGAAGTCCTGAACTTTATGATTCATTTAAAGATGTTTCAACAAGTGTTTTGAAAGACAATTGACGTTATCAAAAATGTATTTATGAAGCAGGAATACATGAAGTCCAAATATTTATTTTTTGGAAAAAAATGAAGTCTCATTGTCTTTTGAATATAAATTTGCAATTCTTAACTGTTTCGTTTTTCAGCAATTGAAAATTTCATACACGCAAAAACATTCCGTAGTAAATACACGATTATACAAAATTTAGGGCAGTTTCAGTAATGAAGTTGGTATTGATTGAATATACTCGTATGCTCTCAACCGGAAACTGTCAAACTCAATTCAAAAAAATCCTGAACTAAACCATTTGATAATGGTTTTCGGTGTTGCATTAAATGTTGGGTTGTTTAGGGCTTTACAAATCAACGAAGTTTCGTTTCAACAAAGTTACACGAACATTGCTTTAATAGCTACCTCCCGCAACTATTTATGCAAACGTCCTCGGTCGAGGCAGCTAAATTGGATGTCCTGTAAATACACGGAATCAGATGAGTGCTTTTGTTGAATGTAAGTACACATATTGTGTTGGTTCACGTTAACATTTTACATAAAATGTTCCAATTTTCGTCATTTTATTGTTACATTAAGGTTCAATTATAATAATCATATTTAACGTGAAAATGAAAAACACGGAGATTTCGCTTATCTCTTGGTGAAACATGTTGAAAACAATAAATTAAAATTAACACACTTGGCTTAAGTTTCACTGAATAACGGGTGATTTTTTAAGAGCTAAGTTTTCAGGTTGGCGGCACTGGTTGGTAATGACATCCAAACGTCATCTGTCAAAGTGGAAATTTTTCAGTATACTCTGCCATTTCATCATGGAAAGACTTACAAACGGGCAACGATTGCAAATTTCTGAAATTTACTATCAAAATTCGTGCTCTGTGAAAAATGTGTATCGTTTGTTACGACCATATTATGGTCGTCATAATCAACCTGGTGAATTAACAATTCGTGCAAATTTCGCACCAAGTTTACTTTGTTGGAAATTAAACCATTTTCTTGCATGCGTACAATGCGTACTGAAGAGAATATTGCAGCCGTAGCGTACAGTGTTTTGAGGATCGTGAAATGTCAATTCGTCGCTGTTCTCAGCAATTGGGCATGTGTTACTCAACCACATGGAAAATTTTAAGTGTTGATTTGGGTTTGAAAGCCCATAAAATTCAACTCCTGCAAGAATTGAAGCCCAATGACCTACCACAACGTCTAATTTTTGGTGAATAGGCCTTAGAACAGCTTAATGAAAATCCGCTGTTTCATCGAAAAACTGTGTTCAGCGATGAGGATCATTTGTGGCTTAACGGATATGTAAATGAACAAAACTGTCGCATCTGAAGTGACGAACAGCCACATGCCAAACAAGAAAAAACGACAGTTTCGTATGGTTTATGTGCTGGGTGGCATCATCGGTCCATTTTTCTTCAAAGACGACCATGGAAGAAACGTTACCGTCAACGGCGAACGATAACGAGCCATGATACGCAACTTTTTTTTGCCCCAGTTGGCCGAGTTGAACTTGGTTGACATGTGGTTTCATCAATACGGTGCCACATGCCACACAGCTCGTGAAACAATGGACATGTTGAAGGATGAATTTGGTGAGCAGCTTATCTCTCGAAATGGCCCTGTGAATTGGCCGCCAACATCATGCGATTTGACGCCTCTGGATTATTTCTTGTGGGGTTCTGTAAAGTCGTTGTGTATATGGACAAGCTGAACACGATTGAAGCCTTACAGGATAACATAACACGCGTAATTCGTGGGATACAGGCCGAAATCCTCAAAAAAGTGACGCAAAATTGGACCTTCCGAATGAACCATTTGATCGCGGACAACATTTACATGAAGTTATCTTCAAAATGTAAATGGCAAGGCCAAATTATCAATTTCAATAAAAATTTTGAATATATGATGCAAATTGAGTGTTTTATTCGAATGAAAAAAAAACTACGCTTAAAAAAACACCCATTATATCAAAAACTCTACACATGTTTCGGGTGGTTTACCCATTATACACTCACTTATAAGAGTGTACTTATTAGTACTCTCTTGATAATGGGTTATCCACTCGAAACATATGTAAAATTTTCGATATATTTCGTGAAACTAAAGCAAATGTGTTAATTTTAATTTATTGTAAAAATGAAAATTTAGAATGTATGAACTTGAAAATTATTGCAATAATAGCTTTTCACAAACATCACAATGACTAAGAAGTACACACTAAGTTGCCGTACAATAATTGCACGAGATTCGACTTTTGTTGATTTTATTTTTGAGTCACCGTCGTCAATACTATCACAAAATTTTGAGAAAACTGGTGGTTCACTACATGTATCCTTAGGCTCAGTTTAACATCCTGCGACCATCTGACGGCAGATACTTGTAGGTGCTGATGTTTATTAAGGGCAATTAGTGACATTACTGATTACCATTATTTCACCGATCTGGTTCTTGTGTAAACAATAGAATTAATGTGAAATTGATTGTTCACTTATGTAGATAATACTAAGATAATATTGAAATTTCACCGATAAAAATTACTCTGAAATTTATTGTGTTTGTTTATGAAAAATAGTATCGAGCATATTATTCTCTATAACGAAAATGTCTGGCTGTTATAATTTAATGTCTCATATGATGATTATTTCCAGTTCAACATTTTTTCTCTAAAGTTGTGATGTGCAGTAATGAACACTAAGCCTAGCGATGGCTAGATCGCCTGTGAGGTGTTAGAAATGAGCACGAGAAGAGATATATTGAGAATAAGCATTCTTGAAATGTTCTAATCTAAATAACACGAAGGTGTCGTTTATCTCTTGGTGAAACATTATGTTGAATAATAATAAATTGAAATTGAATCACTTGTATTGAGTTTCACGGAGTATATTAGCAACTGTACATATGTTTCGAAAGGTTAGCCCTTTTATCAAAAGTCATAAAAATAATAACTAAATTTCAGAATGCATAATTTGTACTTATATAATAATATATACTATATATCATTGAGTTTTGAATTCTGTAATATTATTGTTATTAAATGACAAAAGATTTGACTTCTAATAGTCTAATTACAAAATAATCTGTATGGTATATACATATAATTATTTTGATGAACAATTATAGTTTTTAGTATGACCTAAAAACTTTGTTGAGCTTATCTGATAATCTGAAATCTGAAACAACAATTCCTTATCATCTTATTTCATCTGCTGCGAAAATATATGGATTTGTTACACGTAACGGCAAATATTTTGATAATTCCTCAACATTCATAGGAATATTTAATACCCTTATCCGTATCAAGTTGGAATATGACAGCATGATCTGGCATCCCATTTATACTTGCCACCAACGCCATTTTGGATAGCTCGTGTAAAACCAAAAGACACTCTAATGGTACCCTGAAGGTACCCTAATGCTGTACAGTAGACAAGGATGATATAGAACGTAAGTGGAAACCTCGGTTGGAGTTTGCTGATGTCTTACCTGTTTCTTTTTCACTGCTCTGGTGGTAATCTATATAAGTCTTTACTCATGAGTTGATATCATGAATTTGATATTGATCATTTATTGAAATATATTTCTCATATTTTTAAACGCACAAATGTTCACAAAGTGAATGTGTACAAAGTGTTTACGAGGACAGTTTGATAAGTCAATGACTTTTCGAATATTTGGAAAGTTAGCTTTGAGTGTCTTTAACATGCAAGGTTCATCGTTTAGTTAGTGTGACTATTCAGAAAATGAAAAGATTTCTTATCCTAATTAAATAGTATTTTTTGCGAAAAAACTATTAAAGGCACTACGAAATGGTTTGATATGAATATCATGAAAGCTCTTCACCATCATATTGACAAACATACATATACATCTTCAGAAGGTTTGAAGTATCCTTCTGCCACTATATGTTTCGAAATCTGGTTATTAAATTCAAAAAAGGGTCATTTATAAAATACTTGACATAATTCAAACGCTCAACTGATGCGTGTACGATATTAAAATGAAAACAATGCAAGTTTCATCCCACAAATCAGTATTACATAGGGACGTTTAGATTCTGAATATGAGGAACGAATATTTAATTATTTGAATATCAAAAATTATTCATGCGGATGAAATTTATCAAATCGTAACTACGAAAGCCAAAGCAAAATCAAAAACTATCGATAAATATAAGGCAATAATAAACTACTATGAAGCACACGCCTGTAAAGGCCAAAATATTACTTACTAGTACTGGCAGGGGTTTAATCCGGAATAACTAGAAGAATGAAATAAAATTTTAGATAATCATTAAAATAACCTGGAAGTTATTTAAGAGTAGCCTACTCAAACTGTTTAAAATTAAGTTAATACATATACTAATATATTTGGTGCAGTTCAAACTTTCGTCGTCATTCAATTTCTGATCGTATGTTGTCCAATTATCAGAAGATTATTATTACCAACCCTTAAACTATTGAGATAAGGTATTGCGATTACGATTTTACCAATCTCCCTACCTAAAGCCTCATGTATGTTTTCTATGATTCATCCTGAAATTGTTGATATTTTACATAATTTTACAATCTAATTAAATGTAAATATTGAACACCCATATAAAATCTCCAGACATGAAGGATGCAGGGTCGTTACCGGCTGATTTGAGGATTTTTCTTCCATTTTCCGATTCCTTAACCTAATATTGTAATTTGGAAAATATTCAACAAAAATATGGGCAGATATTATACAACAGAAAATTTATCAGGTTTAGAAAATAGGTGATAAATTGGAAACATTCAAAGATTTATTGTGTCCCACACAGACTGGAGAAGAAATTAGATTTCATTTCGGATTTATTTGAAATTTTCATACATAAATACAAATTTCGAAAACAAATAGATTCTGAATACCTACACAAATATGTCATTCGAAATGTTTTTTTACGAAAGGTTTTAAATATCTCGACAATGCAAGACAAATATATAATTTCATTTCTTTTTTTTAAATATATAATAGTTTTGGCGTTTACTTGATGTAAATCCATTATAATTGAATATAAACTTAAATTCAAACACTTGAACTTATGATTTACACTTTATGACGCGTTTCGTCATTACAAACGACTTCTTCAGATGCTTACAGAATAACTCAGTGAATGCTTACTTCAGATATTATTCTGTAAGCATCTGAAGTCGTTTGTAACGACGAAACGCGTCATGATATGTAGTCAATAAAGTGTAAATGATAAGTTCCAAGTGTTTGAATTTAAGTTTATATTTAATTTCATTTCTTTCTATAATGGAGAACATATTCTATTTGATTCTCGTTTAGAATCTTTTACTATTCTCTTCTTGTAGGAGCGGTTTCAAATTTGTATTTCGTTCGTTGCGGCAATAGATGGCGATATTCATATCATTTTGCAACAACTATTTTGCTGAATGTATGGAAAGTCTAATTTGAGAGAGAATCTCTTCTTCGTTATATACAGTGTAATTGAATTTCGAAACTGCAGACCAACTTACTTACAGTGAATATAGTAACCTTTTTCACTATGAGATCAATTAGCAATTAGTAATGGCGAATTGAATGGATTCATTTGCAAAACTGTTTGGCTCCGAAATACGATCTAATACAAATCTGCTGGTAAATGATTAATATAGACGAAATGTTTAAATTTGATGAAGTTTATGTTTGTACAATTTTAGTTCTTGGAATTGATTTCTCTACTACTGTCGTAGTACAAAGCATTTATATTTAACGAGAACTGTTATGTTCGAAAAGTATTGATTTATTCATCAACATCTATTCTGTACCCTTCAAAGAAATCCCCCTCAGATATAATGCACTTATGACAGCGTTTCTTCCAATCCTCGAAACACTTCTGAAATGCGCTTTTCAGTATGGTCATCATTTCGTTCTTCGATTCTGACTTTATTTCATCAGTTGTGGCAAAACGCTTTCCTTTTGTTGGTCTCAGTTTTCGGAAAAATCACAGGGAGCAAAACCTGGTGAAAACGATGGTTGAGGCATGATTAGGGTGCTGTTTTTGGCCGAAAAATCACGAACAAGTATAGATGCTTGAGCTGGTGCATTATCGTGATGCAGAATCCATGATTTGTTTCTCCACAATTCCGATAGTTTAAGCCGTATGGCTTCACGCAAATTTTGCATAATTTCCTTGTAGTGTTCCTTTATTAACCGTACGACCTGTTGGCAAGAACTCATGGTGCACCACGCAATTATAATCGAAGAGAATAGTGAGCAAAACCTTCACATTTGATCGAATTTGGCGTGTCTTTTCGGTCTTGGTTCTTCTGGGCGCTTCCAATGGGATGATTTGGCCTTGGTTTCGACCTCATAATCATATACACATGTTTCCTCACCAGTTATGACCTCTTTGAGCAAATTTTGATCGTCGTTGACGCCATTCAGCAATTTCTGAGCGATATTAATGCGACTTTGCTTTTGCTCAAAATTTCGCAATTTCGGAACTAACTTCGCTGCCACACGTTTTATGCCCAAAACATCCGAGAAAATTGCATGGCATGAGCCGATTGATATGTCAACATCCTCTGCAACTTCCCTTATAGTGATCGACGATTTTCTAAAACCATTTTCTTCGCTGCTTCGATGTTTTCTTCGCTTGTTGACCTTGTTTAAGGACTCACAAGAAAACATGACAAACCTTTTCAGTTGTCAAAAACAAACTAGTAATCAAAAATGGCTGAGAATTTCAATATAGAAGAAACGTTTGTGTAACGGCATACCGAGTAAAAACATTCGAAAATCGAATCTGCACAGCAAGAAAAAATTCAACATTCACCTATTCTTTTGAACATATCTCGTATGATGATAAAACATTTGAAGAAATGCTACATTATAGTTTAACGTAATGGTAATAACGCTTTGGTAATAATTTTTGTGATCGGTTTTTTTACGTTTAAATTCAACATAATTTCCTATTATCTTATCCAAGTAAGATCTCTATATGTCAAACAAAACTGTTCACACAAAAGAATCCACACGACATTTCATTTTCATGATAGAGATGTTGGAATTTTTTCTCGAATTCAGTTGAATTATCCTCTGCTAATGACAGTCGTGTATCGTTCTAAAATTTCTTTCTTTATATTCATTATATTTTTGAGCACCACGATAAAAAAATAAAAATAATTGAAACTGTTAAATTTTCTTTACATCTTTTATTCAAGAGAACTGAATAGTTGTCCACAACTTCAGATCAAGAAAGAATTATATGGAGCCAGTTATATATTTCCAAAGCTATTGACATACTCATTTCAACAGAAATACTCATTACAAAAATCTCGTGATTGTTAACTCAGGGACGTATTAGTTTAAATCCGGATATTTGCACTATTTCAAAGGAAATATAATAATTTCAGGTTGTTATAATATTATTGGTGATTCGGTGGGTTGAAACTTACACTATGGGTGGATAGTGGAGAAGTTGAAACGATATTATATTGCAATACTCACTTCACAAGGCGGTGGAGCACTTCTATACGATGGTACTATTTTGAAAGTCACTGAACCTCGAGCTTCTCTCTGTAAAAATAGAAACATTCAATTCAATGAAGGTTACACATAAATGGAAATATTTCAAACACAATCGTATTTGATGTTTGATGAGGCCGAAACTTGGAGAAAATTAATATCCATAATGAACAATATTTAGAATTTTCTCATTATTTAATACAAATACGCATGACGACGTTTCGAAGTACTACTCCTTTATCAAATGCTGAATTAATACTAGGTGTAATTTTACAAACTCAATACTTATAGCTATTCCACAGAATATACCAGGTATGTTCTATGACTAACTTGGGATGAGGACCGTAGAATACAGTTGATAATTAACAAAAAAAGAAGCGTATATCTGGAAGTGAAAACACAGAAAATCAATTCCTAAAGTCAGGTATACCAATTAAATGAAGGAAAAGATATATATTATTTGTATCTTTTTATTTTTTAATTTTTCTTTATTAAATTTTATTTTATTTAATTTACAATTTATTTGTATCTTTTCCTACATTTAGTTGTTATACCTGACTTAAAAACTTGATTTTTTGTGTTCATTTCTAGGAATACTATTCTTTCTTTTCTTAATTATTAGTTGTATTCTATGGTCCTCATTCCAAGTTAGTCATAGAACATACCTGGTATGTTCTGTGAGAATAGCTATCAGTATTGAGTTTGTAAAATTACACCTTGTATTAATTCAGCATTTGATGAAGAAGTACTACTTCGAAACGCCGTCATGCGTATTTGTATTAAATCATGAGAAAATTCTAAATATTTTTACAATCTATTTCTATAAGAACGATACTCTTTCATGACTGGTCACCTCTTGAATCATTTTCAGGACGGCGTATTTGCATCTATACACAACATTAACCGATATAAAATGAAGGATATTCAGTATGTGAATGAATGCAATGTTGAAATTCAAATCAAGATGGCATATAACTGAATATATTTCGCTCTTCGGAAACATTTCTTGACAATCTAGTACGTTGTATTAGAAGCGTTTACAAAGATCAAAATCTCATCTACGAGTAGATACACAAAAATAATCATTGAGAATGCTTTAGGAACCTTTAGTTTTTGTAGTCGAAGGTTGGCACTATTGTTTGGAAATCCCGGATGCAGTACGACAGATCTGGGGGATTTATGGACAGATCACTTGCATACTTGCATATGGAAAATATATTTTCGATAAGTAACCATTTGTTGATTTTTATTATATTTAGGTATAATATATAGAGAATATATTTTAGAATATTCAAAATGAAGAAGTATAATATGATTTGATTTCAATATATTCTCTGTATATTAAAGCTCACATATTTATATTTTTTCATGATAATCATTTTCATAGAAATTGAAATATTTTTTGAATATATTGCATTATGTGAAAATATATTTTCGATAAGTAACCATTTCTTGATCGGTTTTCGGATAATCAGACGACAGATTCCCATTATGCGAATCATTTGATTAACGAAAATCATATATTCAATTCCGATCTTGAAATTTGAATACCGCAAACAAGGGAATGAAGCTTAATTTGTTAGAATCACTTCAAATTAATAAATACAAATATTCTGGCAACCTTCTGAACAGCCAAATCGATCATACCTCAAGCCCCCTTCTCAAAATTTTCAAAATTACTTAATTTACTATATAGTAGTTCAGTATGAATTCATCCCTTCCACCTGTTATCTACCTGTTTTCTCTGTATTTAAGTTTATATATTGTATGTATTCGAGAAATTGTCATTAGTCTGCACGTAGCATTTGAAAAAGGTGAATCTCATCGAAACGTACGTCATGCAGTATTATTTTTAATATATGTGTAAACAGTTTAACAATTGTTTTATTATATTCTCTGTATATTGAAGCTCTCATATTTATATTTTCATAATCATTCTTATAGAAATTGAAATATTTTTTGAATATATACATATTAAAAATTTGCCAAAATGAAAATATTTCTGCTGAAATTTCATATGGAATATCTGACATCGTTCAATCTCACGATTAAAATTTATTTTAATTATAAGACAAAAGAAACACAGTAGTGTTACCACTTGATTATTATTATTTTCTAATGAATATGAATATTTTCATTCTATTGTTCATGTTCAAATTTTCGAAAAACGGAAAGATTTTCCCTGAAATTTCAAATGAAATATTTGACATCGCTAAGGTTTTTGAATTCATCGGAATACGAGTTTTTAAAGCACAAAATGACAGCGAAACAAAGGTGCTTACCAGAATTTTTTGCAATGAGCTAACCGACTGGTTTTGTACAGGAATGCCATTTATCTCTCGAATTTCGTCACCCACATGGAGTGTAGCTTGCCGATGAATCATTCCCCCGTGCATTATCCTAGCTACAATGCATTTTCCGTCCTCGTTCATTTTCAGCGTAATCCCCTGAAAAGAAAAAATATTCGTACTTACAGTGAAATCAACTGAAATGATGGTAGACATTTTTAGGTAGAATGGACATCGGAAAAAACCTGCAATAACGGTCATGGAATATTTTGAATTGTTTGAAGCCTTTCTGGAAAACTAACTGTTTTATCAATTGATACCTAGGAAATTATTGAGGAACAGTGTTCAATTCAGAATATTCAGTTTTGACAAAATTATCAGAAATTTTTTTTCAGAAGTGAATTTTCATCTGATTATTTATTGATAGAAAGGATTTCGAAATTGAGAAGAAAAAAATTTATTTCACTATGCCAGGCACTGTTAATTTGAATGAAATCTGTTTCAAAGCCATTCCGTTATAAACAAGGAAATTTTAACAAATTTTTGCAGATTGGGGTTATGATATGTGTTGACTCCTTGCTTGTTGTAAAAGCTTAAATTAAAGAATACTAATTAGTATATATTGTATCAATATTGAGAAATTGTTCAAAATAATGCGAGGAAATTCAGTGAAAATTAAATTTCCGAACCTCATCAACTATTTGCTAAACATTTTTCAATAATATTAAAATGGAACTTCTCAAAATAATGACATTTGTGTATAGGACAACTCTGAAATTACAAATGAACAAACTCATGAAAAAAATAAAATATGAAAACGTTTTCAAATATTCGAATATTTTATTATATTCGAAGTCTCTTCTACTGGTTTTCTTTCTTTATGTTTTTAAATATCTTTTGTTTTAACCGTTGGTTATAGAAAAATATGACAAAGGATTCAATTGAATAAGGAAACAACAGCTCATTTGTAGATAAGAAGTGAGGAAGCAATTGAAGAACGAAATTTTACATATAATGGTATAATATCCTGAAAATTTCACAATTTAGATTTAATTCGTCTAGTTCTGACGAAATCATGAAATCATCAAATAGATGAACACAAATTTCTTCAATATTTTCAAAACTTTAGACTACACGAATTTTCGGATGAAAGTAAATTGAAATCAAAACACTTGGCTTAAGTTCCATTGAATATATAAACAACTCTACATATTTTTCGGGTGGTAGCTCATTATCAAGACTATATATAACAATATACTGTAGTATTGCAGTAATATTGTAAAAAATATAATCAACTATAAGCTTCATAAATGACGCAAAGGTTTCGCTTATCTCTTGGTGAAACATTATGTTAAAAAACAATAAATTGAAATTAGCACACTTGGCTTAAGTTTCACTAAATATGTTAAAAAGACTACATATGTTTCGGGTGCTTAACCCATTATCAAAAGTATACAATGTTACTGACAGTGTCAGTAACATTGCATAGTACAGTAGACTTTTTAATATATTTGTAGACCAGGGTCGATAATTTTTGAAACCAAAAAAAAATAATAGTACGATGAAATCTGTTAAAAAACGACGAGAATATAACTAAAATGAACAGAAAAATAATTTACGGGCGATCTGATGTCGGGAAGTGGAAGGGCGGTGTACCTCGATTTCCGGCAAAAGTCCTATGGAAAAAAATTGAATGAAGTGCAATTTGACTAAAAAGCTCAAAATTGTATATAGTGATTGAAAAAAAATTTCGGATTAGAGTTTTTTCTTTGTATTTTCTGAGAACATTTACTATAGTAATGTATATATTTTTTCACATTATCAGAAAGAAGAGATTTCAGCGAACGAAAAACTCCCCGACTTTTTTCAAATAGTTGATATTTTGACGCGAGAATTTTCGATTGAAAATTAGGGTGTTTTTTCGATATTAAGTTAAAATAAGGTGAAAAAGTAAATATTTCAAATCGAAAAAATTACAGTGTCTTAGGGGCAAAGAAAGGTAAGTTTTCACCAAATTTCGTGAAAAAATTTTTTTTTTCATAAGATGAAAATAAAAAACCAAAAACTTGATTATTTGAATTTTTCACATAAATTTTGAAGTTATGTGAAGAAGTGTGATTACAAAAGTTGTAAGTCTCTTTATTACCTACAACTTTGTCATTTGATTTTTTTTCATAGAACTTGTAGTTCTGCCGGAAATCGAGGTACACCGTTTTTTACCCCTAAAAACTCACCCCCTTTTACTTCCCGACCTCATATCGCCCGTTAATTATTTTTCCTTTCATTTTTGTTATATTCTCGTCCTTTTTTAAAGGTTTTTAACATTTTCAAAGTTATCAACCCTAGTCTATTAGTGAAACTTGAGCCAAGTGTGTTAATTTTAATTTATTGTTTTCTAACTCTACATACGCTACGGGAGGTTAGTCCACTATCAAGAGTATTCAACAATATTACTAGATTGTTGTAGAATTGTATTAATATTGTTGAATAGTCTTGATAATGTGCCAACCACCTGAAACATATGTACGGTTATTAATGTATTCAGTGAAACTTAAGACAAATGTTAAAAAAAAATTTACCAAGTGACGGGCGGAACCTCCTTATCATGAATTTTCGGAGAGTAAAATAGATTTTCAAATTGATATATAATTGAAATTATATGAGTGAGTGATTTCAAATCTACTTTTGAGATACCCAAATGAAATTTTTCGAAAATTAAATTTCGAACTCTTGCTGAAAACATTCAATTTTCATTTTCTCAAAGAGATTTTGCCCAATGCTTTTCGCAATTTGAAACAACTTGAAACTTTACCTCACATCAACTTTCTTATAGCACTGAACGATGATATTTTGCTCATCGCCAAAGAACTTTGAAGATTCAATTCTCATCGTATACTATCGAGACAAGCTGAAACTCTTTCTATTCGTATTGTCTTTGAAATCCACCGAATAATCCGATTGAAGTTACCGTACAGGAAGATGAAACGATGCGACCGTTTTCTAAAAAGTTTTGAACTCGATATTAATCCGTTTGGGAAAAGTTTCCATTGTTGGAAAATTGAGATCAATTGCTCACTGAGGATCTTCGGAAGGATAAATTAATTTGAAAAAAAATCAGATTTTTGTTTCACTGATAATTCTGCAGGGATGTTGAGAAGTTTGTTGAAAAAATGAACGCAAATCTGCTACTAATTTCCATTTTACCTTTATTAGCAATAGTGAAAATTTACTTAGTAATTAGGTTGACCCTAATAACCCCCACATTACTTTCGTTAATCCACAATTTTTCTGAAATGGTCCTGTAGAATATTTTTCGAACTCACAGCTCAAAATGATATCTTTATGACTTCCTGTTTTCAACCCTTATTAAGCTAGATTTACTATACCATTACTCTTGATCTGCCTTTATTTAGCATTACTTGATACCGCAATTGATATTTCTTTGCAATTTTTCTTCTAATCCTGAGCCTAAATTATTCATCATTTTCACCCATTTTCCAAGCAAGCTTCTGAGGCGTAAACAAGATGAAGCATCCCCAATGTCTTCGTTGTACAAAATTCAATCATTATGGTCGCCACCAACCAAACAAATTTTGGAAAGACTCTCAATTCTACCACTCATTTCTCGATTTTTGGAAAAATGGTTACCGTTTTTCGTCTCCTATATTTCATGTATCGGTGAAATGAAGGGTAATGTAGAAATTGTTGTCTAAATTGATATACTTTACTATAAATTATGAATTGAGATAGAACTTTGTCGCCAAATCTCTATTGATATGGTTTCTTTATTTCGCTTACCATAGGTTCGTCAGTATTCTTCTGAAATTGCACGAGTCGAACCCTGGTGACGTTTTCCATTTCGACCTCCCCGTTCGAGCCATCCAGTTCCTCGCCTCCATTGAGGTAAGGAAGTAGTGGCGGTGGAGTGACCCGCATGGCATCTTCTCCGTAAATTTCATGTGCCACCACGTCATGAGCTTGTAAAAGAGCCTGAAACAATAGGAAAGAAATTGTTAAAGGAGAAAATTTTATTGAGAAAAATGAAATTAATTACTTATATAGTTGATGAGTTTTGGAAGTAGGAAATTATGGCCGAACGAACAAATTATTTGCAGAATGGTATATTTGAATATACATATGGGAAATATCGAGAATTCATCCAGTTAGAATGCTGAATATTCTCGAAGAAATGTACGAAATGTACGTATGTTCAATATATTTTCGAAATATCAACGCACTGATTTTTCATGAGTTCCTATCATAAGAACTTGTGCTTATAGGGTAATATTATTATGTATTGTAATTGAAACATAATCATACATACATATGTAACGCCATCTAGTGGACTATGAACTAATGTTATGGGACTCTAGTGTATTATGTTACGGTAGAGACCATATCAGATATTCTAAGATCCTTATATTATTCTTTAAACCGTCTTACAGTATTTAAAGCGCACCATATTATTTTAACCTACTATTCTGTTTGTATATTTTGTGGACGCAGAGCTCAAGATTAATATTCAATCGACATTCAATTCTCGATTAATGTTTCAGGTTTGCTCGATTTTAGACTTAAATTTATACTGTATTTATTGAATAAATTCTTGTTTCAGTTTCAAACATTCATCGAGAGTCATTGACTATTAAATGAAATAGAAAAATAACTAAATTATACATATATATGGTTCTTTTTGGAACCAGCCTGTATAATAAATATACATGGTGATATCTCGTATTGGTTCTACCAGTAGACTATTGGGGCATGTGTTTTCTTTTCTAGTGTAAACTATTGTCTGGTTGCATTAGCATAAAGCTTTCGTGTTTGAAGACTTCATTCTGTATCCCAGTTGACAGATAATGATTCAACGTGCCTTTCGTGTTGACTTTGAGCTCGGCCAACATGATTAGTTTCCCGATCAAAAAACAGTAGCTGTTTAGATATGATTTTTTAGGGGTGCCTTAAGTGAAAAATGTATCAACATGATCACTTGACCCATCAAGTTGTTTAAACAATTTTGATCCCAGAAACTGCTGGCAACTCACATGAAGTATCGGCACAGTAATTGAAAAACTGTTAGGAGGGTGTGCCTCAGAGTAACAACAATGAACAAACAATTGAGTGGTGTAATATAAAGAAGAAGTAGTGGAATAATATGAAGTAACTATACTGTAAGCCATTTTTTGGAAGAACACTTCACATATTGAATATTGGTAAGAATAATACTTTATTTTCAACAGGTATAATACTCATTTACAGAAAATGATAACATGAAGCTGAGTGATAACCAAATAACTAAACAAATAGAGTAAAATGAAATATAACAAAGAACTCATTAGAAACTAAAAAGAACTGACAAAGTAATAAATAACTAAATGATGAGATGTAATGAAATATGACAAAGAACTCAATCTAATTAAATCGATTTAAGTCAATTTTTTTGTTCACATAACTCCTAATAATAACTGCAATGAAGCCAAAGTGAATGTCACATACATTAGCCTATATTAATTTAATGCGGGATTGTATTAGCGAGTTGGTCCTTGGAGTATCTACCTGGAATAATTCTGTGGTACGAGAATTTTGTCTAGGAACTCGAAATCTCACAGCAAAAGAGGACGACAATCAATACTGTTGTGTGGTAATTTGTACAAGAATTTGAATGACAAAGTTTCTCTCGTACCCTACAACGAGATTAAACTAAATGGATTCAATAATTCGTCATGATTAACTCCTCTCTGTCGATAAACTTTATCCTTCCTCCAAACTAAGAATTTCAAGAACCTTCTCTGAATGGCCTCAAGATGGTATTGATGGCAAGTATAAATAGGGTGCTAGATCATGCTGCCATACCCCAACTTGCTAGGGATAAGGGCATTAACTGGTCTTATAAATGTTGAGTTATTGAAATATTTGCCATGGATTATAACGACTCCATATATTTTCGAGGCAGATGAAATAAGTTGGGTGATGTGTGGAACGAAGGAAAGTTTCTGATCAAAGACTATACCAAGATCTCTTATCCTATCATAACGAGAAAGAACCTCACCATCAACACTATAATCACACTTAATTCGATCTTTTTTCCTGGTGAAAGTCACATCACACTGTGACACATTCAAACTCAAATAATTCTTCATATACATAAGAGATAGAAATTTTGTGAAATTGATGTTCTGCGTGTGTTAGAATATGAAAAATGAACAAATGTAATATAGTTTGAAGATTGTCGCTTTTTTTAGTTGATAAAACTTTCTCAGTTGTATCAACTCTTGACAAATAGTTAGCAGTCCGAAACATAACGAGTGAATTGAACAATTTGTTTGCATTCTAAAGCGGTATTTTGAATTCTATTATCCAACTTTATTGTTATTGAATATAAACTGAAATTCAAACACTTGAACTTATGATTTACACTTTAATGACTACATAGCATGACGCGTTTCGTCGTTACAAACGACTTCTTCAGATACAACAGAATAATGTTCGCATCTAAAGAAGTCGTTTGTAACGACGGAAGGCGTCATGTTATGTATCCAATAAAGTGTAAATCATAAGTTCAACTCTTTGAATTTGAGTTTGCATTCTATTATAATGGATTTACATCAAGTGAACGCCAACGCTATCAAATATTTAAAAGAAGCTGATAACAGCTTTTTGGCACAATGGTTCTTTAAGCTGTTACTCAAAAGTGCTATCAACACGCAGAATATATGGATTTTAAGAACATGTCTGAAGAAAGAAGTGTTAAAATACATCAAACTAAGAACAGATAACATCAGTATTTCTCCATGTAGAGGGCCCATACAAGGAATGAAAACGTGGATCCAAGAAGACTCCAAAATACAGTAAAACCAGAGAAATGTTTCAAATGTATATCTCAAGGAATTCCATTCTGAATTATCATTTAGATTACATCATATAGAATTTGATTGTATTTTTGTTATATCATCATTCTGTTAGCATCCGAAGAAGTCGTTTGTAACGACGAAACGCGTCATGCTATGTAGTCAATAAAGTGTAAATCATAAGTTGAAGTGTTTGAATTTGAGTTTATATTCAATTATAATGGATTTACATCAAGTAAATGCCAACAAACAATGAAAATTTTATTATTTTTTGTACGAAATATTATGAAAACTGGATATCGACAGAAAGTAAATGTTGTTTATCACACAACCCTCAAGAAATACCAAAATTATAGTATGAAATACTCATTAATTTCAAAACTCTATATCACATCTCGAATCGTTATTACCGCAACTTCGATGGCTTTCTCTACAATTCGTGGAGATATCGATCTGAAAAGATTCGAACTTCTACCTTTCATCAGATATACACTTTACATAGACGGAATCAAATGATGAACTACTACAACTTTTCCATTTTCCTATATAAGGCTGAGAAAACTCCGACATGTTTTGCTCGTTATTTGGTGTGCTTGCAATTGGCATTCGATGCTGTCAACATGAGATAACGACCTTACATCATTTACGATTCAAGTTTAACGAGTTTCGAACTTGTTCGAATTACGCGCACAGGATTCGGAAGGTGGAAAATAGGGATTTTGAAGCGGATCTTGTACAAGTCTTAGACTGATGCACGCGCTCCAATTCCCTGATGTCCAATAATGATTCAAATATACGAAAGATGTTCTCTAAACATCTCAGAATTTTATTTGTTTTTTTTTCATTTAATTAAAAAACCTCCCAATGAAAGTTTGTTTTTTTCAGGACACCTTTGTGATTGTGCGAAAGTTGGACCTACAGTGCAATAACGCCGATTCCGAACGGCCCAAGAACATTGTTGAAATGGAACTTACCAGCAGAAACCGAGAAAGCTTGTGTCAGTAAAACGCTCCTCAACTGAGCCTTTAAAGCTTATGTGATTACATCATTTATTGTAATTATTTATAACGAATACAAAAAAAAATACCCATTTCTGTATATATTTTGGAAATATTTTGTTCTATAAAATATTTTGGAATTAAGGCAAGGGCAGGAAAACACTGCTTCTTCCTATATGCTAATATGCTTGCCGCTCTGTCATGTCTTGAACAACTGTTTCGCGTATGGTACATTCCCAGGCTATATGAAAGTATCTGTTGTTGCATTGGTACTTAAAAAGGTGATATCACATTGATTAATAATAATTATAGACCTATTAGTGTACTTACATCTTTGAAACTGCCATATTCGGAAGGCTAGTGGGATTTTTCAATGTATGTGCACCCCTATCAAAAACATAACATGGTTACATCAAGAGCAAGAGCTAAAAACGGCATTGTACAGCCTTATTCAGGAAGTGTATGAGATTCTGAATAATAATGAGATACCACTGGGAATCTTAATTGACCTGCAAAAAGCATTTGACTGCATGCATTGATGTTTGAGAAACTTGAAAGAGAAGGGGTCAGAGGTGCACCATTAAAATTTATAAAGTCTTATTTAACGAGTCGTAAGCAAATGCTTAAACTGAGGAAGGATGGAATATGCTGCTATTCGGACATACAAGACATAATCGTTGGTGTGCCACAAGGCAGCATCTTAGGACCGTCCTAATTTTTAGTGTACTCAAATAATTTAAACAAGGAAGTTTCAGTCGATCAAAAATTGGTAAACTATGCCGATGACACCACCATTTTACTGAGAGCCACAAATCATGATGAGCTTACTAATGAAGTCAATTCCATGGTACATATACTGCATGAATGGTTTTCAAAAAACAAACTTGTGATAAACAGGGAAAAACCAATTATATTCTTCAGTAGTATTCTTCATACTACTAATTATAAGAGGACTGACATCCCTAAGAGTATCAACATGAATGAAGAAATAGTACCTCTATCCCAAAGCATAAAACTACTCAAAGTTCACATTGACAGTGCCTTTACATGGAAAATTCATGTGGAAGTTTTTTGTAAAAGGCTGAGTAAGGTATGTTATACTATACGAGTCATGAAGAAATATATCAAGATCGAAAATTTGAAGATGGCGTACTATGGTTACTTTGAGTTCATATTGAGAATTGGAATCATATTCTGGGGACTGAGCACAGATATACGAAATGCTTTCATCATACAAACAAGCTTGCTTAGGATTTTGACAGATATGAGGTGCCGTGAGACATGTAGGGGATCCTTGAGGAAAAATGGTATCCTCACCTTGGCTGGATTGTACATCTATGAAGCTTTGATATTTTTTGATGAGCATGGTAGAACCAAAGACACATTTTTTCGTCATGCTTATCACACCCGAGCTAAACAATGCGTATTCCCAAGTCATAAAAGCGCACAGTTCGAGAAGAGCCCATACTACATGGCGATTAGGCTCTACAACCAACTCCCAGAGGCAGTAAAACAGACGAGAAATACTAAAAGATACAAATCAAGTCTTGAGAAGTACCTTTTAGAAGTGGAACCTTATGGCGTGCAAGATTTCCTATGTCGTAACTAAATTTGAATGTGTATTGTATTTTATTTTCAACGCAATTTCTTTTGATTTGTATTTATAATCATAGAGAAATAAAGTTTATCATTATAATAATTATTATTATTATATATATATAATGCATAATGTTTACAACAACAAAAACGAGCGATATTTCTGCGAAATTAGAATCAGTCCAAGTAAATCATTTTACGCTGAGCATGACCGAAATAAATCAACTATTAGCGGTAACAGCGCTTGTGAAATATCTATTATATTCTTTCGGTTTCCGCGTTTTTGAATATATTCGACGGAAATGTAACAATTAAAACAAAACACGGGTTTCGGCGTTTATTTTTTTCGTTTATTTTCATTCAAAACGAGTCGTCGATTTGTGAATTTTCAGTGGAAACGAACGATTCAACTGCACAAAAATCGGTTATACGCGTAACCTGGTTTAATCAATGCTATAATTTTGAAACTTCTGAAAAGTAGCACAATATAGCATAGAAGTTGATGATATTTCTGTGTATTTTTCTTGTTCGTCAAATTCAAATAAATTCTAAATATACAGGTTGGAATTTAAAAAAGAGTTTTCTGATATCACTGAAAAAATGGGTGTAGAACTAAGTTGAATTTTCAATTCTCGGTGTTTAAGAGTTGAATATATTGCCCAATATGATGTTCTGAAGAAGTTTCAAGAACAATTCGATGCTTCTCCAGTGGCTTTAAAAACACCCTCTCACATATTTGTTCTTCATTATTACTTAGAATACTTTTCTTGTATTTATTCTGTTACAAACTCTAAACATTTTATTATTGAGCAGTCTCACCCTATCCAGTAGTATAAATTGCCAATCACTTAATTTCAATTCATATTCGTATTTTATTGATTATATGTTATTATCTATAGAGGAGTATTGTTATAAATTGAACAATTTTATTGCGAAGTGGCTGAGAGTTTCCAAATCATCTCAATTTCATCTCAAATAAGATGGTATAAGGAGTCTCATATATCGAAAATTTTCGTCTACAGTTCGTAGAGGATTTTAGTGCAGATTATATGGCTATTTTTCGCGGATGACACCACTTTTGTTTACTATGATAGAAATCGTTCAGGCTTGGAAGAAAAAACCACGTACGTAAATACCAAGTCTCAATTATGGTTCACGGCAAACAAACTCAAATTGAACGATGACAAAACTCAAAATATAGCCTTTTCATCTAGTCACTTTGACAATCCTGTGGTAAAAAAACTGCAAAGCTGCTTGGCGTAACACTAGATAGCAAACTTACTTGAAAGACCATATTGATCAACTGAAAGGAAAATTTTCAGGTACTCTATTTTTGCTTAGACGAATGAGAACTATAACGAGCAATACCACATTAAGAATTACATACTTTTCTCTATTCCACTCATTTTTGAGTTATGGCGTTGTTCTGTGGGGAAATTGTTCCAACGCCTTGGTAGGTTTTCAGGTTGCAGAAAAAGGCAATTCGAATAATGGCAGGCGTTGGTTACTTGGATTCATGCAGACCATTATTTATAAAATATGTAATAATGCCTTTGCTTACATTGTGGATATATAACGTTCATCTACAAATACATAAGGATGCAGATACATTGATAAAACAGTCTGATCTACATAATTATAATACAAGAGGCGCAAAAAATATCCGAACAACTAAGTATCGTCTAAATAAGTCGAAAAAAAACTCGATAGATTATAATTTATACAATATCTTACCTTCCCATTCAAAAGAGCTTTCTTTCAATGAATTCAAAATAAACATCAAGAAATATCTTCTGAGATTTTGCTTCTATTCGGTCTGCGAGTATTCGAAGCACTTCAAGGCAAAGTCTTTAATATGAACATGCTCACCACATCTTTTTATGTGTTACTTTTTATGACTTATATAAATTTGTTTTTTTTTCAGTCTTATGGTGAATTAATCACTAAGTTTACGAAGTTTACACTTATTAGACTTCAATCATTAGTTTCATCTTGGTTTAATTTTGTATCTTTATATACTATTTTTGTATTATTCTCTAATTTATGTTCATTTTATTTGTGGAGGAGTGAAAGAATGATTCGTCAAATCCTACCACTTGTAAGAAATTTCTTTTCTCTATAATAAAGATTACTACTACTACTACTACTATATCGTGGTCATTTCGTTTTGAGCGAACGGATATATGTTTCTTCCTTTATTTTTTTCTTTTCAGCTCAATGTTTGGACATCCACTCTTCAGATTCTTTGGTGAGTATTCTTAGTTTTACAGACCGTAGTGGTCTATATATGGTCTAATCTAAAGCAGATACAAAAAAATGACTGTCCAAAAATCTGTTATTCAAGAGAATTATTAATTTTCACAAATTATTGCAATTTACAGCAGAGTTGGGTCTCAGATTTTTAATAAATGACGTGACAATTGTTCAAAAGATTTGAAAAACAGTTTCAAATCTAATACAATGAAATATAGATTCCAAAAAACTTATTGTAGATAATTTCAAAAGGCTCCTTCTTTATGGATATCTATATTTCTCTTTTCACGAGAAAGAAACTATAAAGGAATCCAATATGTCTCCTAAAGTAACGCGTGAAATTGACATTATCAATTTAGTCAATGAAATTCAGTTCTAAAATTATTGTTAGAGGAAAATCCTTTCACACAGATTCATTAATATCTGCCAGAACAAACAGAGCAAGAGGAGAACGTATCTGATCAAATATTATGATAACATTAATGAATTTATTGTTTGCTAGTTTAGAACGGATGACAGGTACCAAACATAATTTCAGATTCTGTACGGACTTGTCTCTGTTTCTATTGTGATAACAAAAGAGTTGTGATGTGAAGAAAATATAATATAATACACATTGAAAGTTCGTTGCTGTTTTGTTCTGTTCCAAAATTCGTTCAAATGTTATTCAAATAATATATGAATACACCGAGGAACATAGAGTGAACTTCACGTATATTTTTCAGAAAATAATGTTAATGCATTATGAGAACATAGAAAGTACGGTTCAATAACATGATGTGGATTAACGACCACATGTTTAACATGGATCTATTGAACCATATCATCCCTCAATACATATTTAACATCTCCGAGATGATGATACTTGACATGAAGAGAGTGTGAATATAAAATGGATAAATTTAGAAAAAAATGACCATAATTGGGACATTTATGGATCTAAAACTGAACTGCCAGCAATAAGTGACATATTCGAGTTTCATAATGGTAGAGTTCATAGATTATAACAACGTATAGACTCAGAATATACCTGTACCACAGAAATTTTTGTGAAAGTAACGATATTAGGAACAATGCATATTATCATATTCTCTGGTCGCTCGTATGAATTGGAAAAAGCACTAACGATGCAAAAATACCCTCCTGTGATGATTTACACGATGAAAAGGGTAGGGTTACGTAGGAAATATTCACAAAAATGGACTACTAACTGCACATGCTATACACATTCGAAAATGTCTCATTTTCACTTATAAAAATAAGAATTACTTTGAAGAAAAAACTGTAACCAATTATAAGACAAGAAGTTCTCTGTGGCTCTGCAGCAGCCACAGCACGAATCAATTCCTACTGAAAAACGACTAGAATAGAGATGCATTAAATTCTATGATGATCTGAAAAGGTAATAATAGACCGTAAAGAAAGGAGATAATCGGCCCTTAAACAATATAAGAACTGGGGCGTTGAAATTTAATTGAACATGGAACCATACAATGTGAATGGTTTTAGGTAAACACTTATAAATGTTTAGTTATGATGTCAGGTGTCAGTAGAATATCATGTCAGATATAACACATAAACAAATATATGGTGAATTTTGACTCATTTGTGGTGTGAATAGAAATGCTCCGATTATTAATGCTTGATGAAACAAACTTTCTAACCCCCAAAATTCACCTAAAACCACTGAAAACAAATCAAAATGTCAGAAAAGTTAACAATACCACATAATAACTTCCACATTACTTTCGTTAATCTACAATTTTTCTGAAATGGTCTTGTAGAATATTTTTCGATTTCACAGTTCAAAACGATATCTTTACGACTTCTTGTTTTTCAACCCTTATTACGCTAGATTCACTAAACCATTACCCATTACCTATATCCGCATTTATCTAGCATTACTTGACACTATCATTGATATTTCTTTGCAATTTTTTTTTAACACTGAGCCTAAATTCTTCATCATTTTCACCAACTTTCCAAGCACGCTTCTGAGGCGTAAACAAATGAAAGCATCCCAAATGTCTTGTTCTACAAAATTCAATCATTATGGTCGCCACCAACCAAACAAATTTTGGAAGGACTCTTAATACACCACTCAATTTTTGATTTTTGTAAAAATTGTTACCTTTTTCGTCTACAGTATTTCACGTATCGGTAAATATATTAGAGGGTAATGTAGGAACTGTTCAAATTGATTCATTTTACTATAAATTGTGAACTTTGAGATGAAACTTTGTCGCCAAATCTCTACTGACATGGTTTCTTTATTTCACAGCACAAATCGAGTCTTACTGAGAAACGAGATGCATTAAATTTTATGATGATCTAAAAAGGTACTAGAAGGCAAAGAAAGAAGATAATCGACCCTTAAACAATATAAGAACTGAGGTGTTAAAATCTAATTGAACATGGATCCATACAATGTGAATACTTATAGGTGAACTCTTACAACGATTAGTTATGATGTTAGGTGTCAGTAGAATATAATGTCAGATATAACACATAAACAATTATATGGAAAATCTTGACTCATTTGTGGTCTGAATAGAAATGCTCCTTCCGTTTATTACTGCTTGATAAAAAGCAGTTTATCATTTGAAAAATGATGATAGAAAGAGAAACAAACTTTCTAATCCCCAAAATTCACCTAAAACCACTGAAAACAAATCAAAATGTCAGGAACGTTAACAATACCACCATGAGCAAGAGCCTATTCCAAAGTTTATTGTGTCTGTTTTCTTTATGAAAAACAAGCACGTCGTTTGAAATGACATATTACCCAATTTGTTCCATTCATTATATCTTTATGAAAACAAAATGAAGCGTCCTGTTTTTGTTGATCGTTCTTTATCATACAATCTTAGTAATCCAATATATCTAGGCGTTCCACTATATATATATATATATATATATATATATATATATATATATATATATATATATATATATATATATATATATATATATATATATATATATATATATATATATATATATATATATATATATTCTCCTTCTCTCAACTGTTTTTTTCTCAATACAGGATATGATATGAAAGTCACTGCCAGATTCAGAAAGAAAAGAATTCACAAAACCTTAACCGGAAGCCTACACAGGGTAAAACAAAAATTTGTATAAACATTAGATTACTGTAATGCACGAATGGTCCAATAATGAGCAGATATTTATAAACTTCGAATTTATATTAACTGAGACTATATTATTCTTGTATAAATTTAGAGTGCTGAGCGGTGAAGACCGAAAGGCTATCAACTACATCTATTTGTACGAAGTTTCATTAAATAATCAAGGGTCAGTTCCAACCACCTGGTGAATTTTAGTTCAATATTTAGGTAAAATACCATTCACCTTACTTCAGAATGTGTTTGTTCACCGAGTACATTTCCTGAAATTATCCTCGCAAAGTTTAAATTGCCTATTTCTGTGGATAATTGGATATTTTTACAGATAAAACCTTGAATTTGAAAATTTCAGTATATTTTGATTCCATTTCTGAAAGAAATAACCAGTATAATTGTCAAAATTGGTAAATTGAAAAATGTTCCAAATATTTGAATATAGTATGAATGAGTATTCTATGAAATTCTTTAAAAAATGTTAAGAATATCATAGCAGAACTGGCTTGGTGAATGAGTAGAATGTGATGCCTCCATTATCTTTCAGGGGATAATTGTTAGGAAATATTAAAATCGATACCTACACTTGATGAATACACAAGTCAGTACTGCTTCGTTCTACAAGAAATTCATCAGTTATGTCACGTACATCATCAATTGAGAGAATTCAATTTTCAAACGTCCTCTTATGACTGAGAAGACAGACAAAAATAGTAATACATTGTTGCATAAATAATGCATAGATTACTGTATACATTTCATAATTAGGCATCAATAGAACCTTTTAATTTTGACAATTTTTTGATATGTAATATGAGTCACTTAACCTGAAAAATATCTACTAAATTGTGTAGGATAAGTAATAGACACATCACCGAACTTATTCCATCTGCTGCGAAAATATATGGATTCGTTATACATAATGGCAAATATTTTAATAATTCCCAACATTCATTGGACTATTTAATACCCTAATCCGTGGCAAGTTGGAGTATGGCAGCACGATCTGGCATCCCATTTACACTTGCCATCAACGTCATCTTGAGGCTGTTCAGAAAAGATTCTTGAAATTCTTAGTTTGGAGGGAGGATAAAGTTTATCCACAGAGAGGAGTCAATAATAACGAATTATTGGTTCGATTCAGTTTAATCTCATTGCAGTGCAGGAGAGAAAATTCATCACTCAAATTTTTGTACAAATTACTGCACAATAGTATTGATTGTCCTCCTCTCTTGTCCGCTTTGAAATTTCGTGTTCCTAGGCAAAATTCTTGTAATACAGAATTATTCCACCTAGAGACTCCGAGGACCAACTCCTTAATACAATCTCCCATTTGATACATTCAATAGAGTTGCCAATAATTATTGTGACATTCACTTTGACTCCATAGAATTTATTATCAGGAGTTATGTGAACAACGAAAATTGACTAAAATGAATTGATTTAGATTGAGTTATTTATAATATTTCATTGAATGCTATAATGTAGTTATAAGTTACTATTTTTTCAGATTAGATTGAGCTCTTTGTTGAATCTTTTTTTAATTATTTAGTTATGTATTCAACATTGTTTTATTTTCTGTAATTTGTGTTATACCTGTTGAGAATAAAGAATTTATTATTATAATAGTAGAAGAAAATGAACAAAATGATTCATATATTACTGAGTACATTCAATTATCAAAGTACCTATTATGTCAGACACGCTTTTGTACAGCTAAGACTTAACTTTTTTCTTAAACAAATAAACAAGTTATTTCAAACTCGACGTTAAATGGTTGAATATTTTACTAAATTTTCTGATGAACGAGTAAGTACTCATATTTGGCTGCTTTATGCTCGAAAATATGTTTTACAAAACTGTTTCTTGTTGAATACTCATGATGACTACTTATTGATAATTATCTTCATATTCTTCAATATGAAATAAATATCAATAAATGTGAAGACAAGGTAGGGTGAGAAGGTATATTTTTAATGATTTGCTCACAATACGTTCATCAATGACGATGGACGAACATATAGGTGACAGTTCAAAAGTTTCAATTTTGTACACTCAAATTTTAAGGTTCAATTTTGAAAGAAAGAGTTTGTGATATGAAATCACAACTGATAAAATGAAATATAATTATAGGAATAAAGAGAAACTTAAATGATGACCAAACTCATACATACATATAAAGAGAAACACACACATACATATACATTCACATATTAACACATACACATACACACATACAAGTATATGCGTGAATATGATTCCTGTACGTGAATACACATAAATTATTATTCTAGCATAGATTATGCATATCAAGGAAACTTGCCTCAATATAAGTAACAGAACAGTTGAAAATATACAACTTGGCTCCCAAAATATTACATTGTTCACATATCGTGTGCAATGGAGAAAATTTTATAACATTCGTTCTAGCTGTTGAAATGTAGAACATGAATTCGCTTCTGGAAGATACTCATGGAAAAATAAAGATAAGCTTTTGCAACAATTCTTGACATTTCACTTTATTGTTAATCATTTTATGCAAGAATATTATTGCATAGCATTTCCTTCGCGCAATGAGTGTGTCCACATTATGTCGACTTGTAAGTATTGCATGTTGTATATCTATAGGTGGATATATTCCATCACTTATGAAGCTCGAAAGTTTCAGGAACTTCCGAGGAATAGACTCCAGTTGATCAATATGTAACTGATAACCAGGATTCCAGACTGTTGATCCGTATTCAAGTTTAGATCTTGTGAAAGCATAATACAATGCTTTCAGAGTTGATATATTTCTAAATTCCTTATCAATGCGAATTATGAAACCATATAATCTACAGGCAGCGGTTACTTTAGCATTGATATGTGGTTACAAAAGTTTGTTGAGAATCGAAGGTTACGCCAAAGTCAATAAATGTTTCAGTTCTTCCCGAAATATTATTACCAATTTAATAGTTGAAATTTATTAAATTATATTTTGTGGAGAACGACATAACATGACATTTGGGGATGTTGAGGGATAATTTGTTGAGATCACACCAATTTACAATATTACGCAAGTTTCTGGAAATTCGTTCAGTCAACAATGCTGGAAATTCAAAGAAAAAGTTTTAAGTTAATTTTCCACTGGTCCTCGGTGTCATGTTTCTTCGTTAATCTACATATGCTGAATGTTCATCAATCAAGGCTTGTTTAATTTACATGAACATGAACATTACGATATCATAATAGATTTTCATGAGGTTTGAAAATTTGTGAACTCCCGGTTTTACATTAGAATTCTACGAAGAATTACTCAATACAAAATGGCTCAGAAGTTACATTTAATTACATTTGGAATTAAATGTTTACGTGAATGTTTGACAAAACAATTTGTTTCGAGGAAAACTCCTTAAAATATTCGAAATTGCATTGCAGTTCAACATAACCAGATGCTGTCAGGCACATGGTCTTAAAGCATTTCAAGACAAAAACATACAACCTGTATTACACATAGGGTCTCAAAGTTAAATTGAATTTTAACTCGTAATAAACGAAATTGTTTCGTTTAGAGAAAATGATGAAATCGACTATTCAAAATATTTCAACTTGAATACGCGAATAAAGCAAACTTCATCACCAGATAAATTATGATTCATTACATATTTCATATCTTATTTATGTTCGACAATAATTCTTGAGAAAGTAGTAATCAACAGAAATCCAATTTCCTAAAAAAATTTAGTTTTTGGAAGAATATTTTCCGTTCGTCTTAAATAACAAGCATATATCAAAGCTAAATGTTTGTCGAATTTAAATAAAAAATCAATTGCGAAAAATTTATGATTGCCCTTTTTAATACGCAATTCTGAAATGCTTGTATTCTGAAAATATATATTGTTTTTATTAAATTCAATGGACGATAAATCAACTCTGTGATAGTTCATATTGAAATGAGAGGTAATAAGAAATACTTGTCTAAAAATCACTGACTGAGCAATTCTTTATTCGACTAGTTTCGCATTTTACAGCATTATCAAGAATGAATACATATTTCAAAGACAACCTTTAGTTATAGCAGTGGAAATGCAGTATATGTAACAGTAATTATTACGTTTGAAATTTTGTGTTGCCTACTCTGACCTTCCTATGGAAATTTTCTTCATCTCACAACTGTTTTAAAATATCTGTGTGGAACGATCACTCTTTAATGAATTGTTTTTGTCGTATCGTCCAGTTGTGCCCCCTTCTTTCATGTGTCGTTGTGAGCATGATAAATAATTCAGCTGATTTTCATTTTAAGATTGACCTGAGTGCTCCTGACATTTTAGAGATCGTTACAAAATTTTGAGAAAATCGATTCGCTTTTTTTGTCCCGATTCTCTTTTAATACTTTGAATTCATTTGCATCCCAGATTCTATAGTGGATCAACTTTGGGTTTTTAACTCTAATAGAAGGTAAGAAGATTAACATTGTTACGTGTAAATGTACACTTTCACATATATCGTTCTTTCTTTCAGAGTTTTAAGTTTTTTTCCTTTTTCTATTAATTTCGAATAATATATTCGAAGAATAAATTCAATGGACGATGAATCTACTCTGTGATAGTTCATATTTAAATGAGAGGTAATAATAAAAACTTGTCTAAAAATCACTGACTGAACAATTCTTTATTCGACTAGTTTCGCCTTTTACAGCATTATCAAGAATGAATACATATTACAAAGACAACCTATAAATATTTTGCAGATCTGTTCGGGCCACCTTGAATTTCGTCATAGAGGTGGGGGTTTCCAAATTATCAGAGATTTAACAGCCGTCTTAGGTTACAACTTGAGACCTTATGTCCTGTCGACTCTAGATGTTCCCGAAAAGCAGATAGTCCGTTTTTTACATGTTCTTTTATGTTTACATGTTTTGAAACTAGGCTAAAAGAATACGTAAAAAACGGACAATCTGCTTTTCGGGAACATCTAGAGTCGACAGGACATAAGATCTCAAGTTGTTCCAAACCTAAGATACTTCATTACTGTGAAAAAGGAATTAAAATGAACTACCTGGAAGCCATGGAAATAAATAAACTTCAAAAATCCGATAAATACGATCTTCTTAATGACCAGTTAGACCTAAACCATTCCCCGCTGTTAAATCTCTGATAATTTGGAAACCCCCACCTCTATGACGAAATTCAAGGTGGCCCGAACAGATCTGCAAAATATTTATAGGTTGTCTTTGTAATATGTATTCATTCTTGATAATGCTGTAAAAGGGGAAACTAGTCGAATAAAGAATTGTTCAGTCAGTGATTTTTGGACAAGTTTTTATTATAACCTCTCATATTCGAAGAAGCCGAATTATCTTGTGTTTTATCCCACTACTGAGAAATTTTGTTTTCCTTTGATTGGCAACATCCACGAATTTGCTATTCTCAAACATCAGCCCTAAAAAGGTACCAGCAACTTGAACTGTAGGAGTAATTTTTCTATCATCGGATACGTTGGACTTCGTCGTCTTCAAGGCGGTAACGTACAATAAAACCTGTTACTGACGTTGAAAATTGTACTACTTAGAAATTTAGTTTTATTTTCAGAAAGTATTTCTTTTTTTATATATTAACATATTGTAAATTTCTTTTATATTTTCAAAATATTCATATATTCAGGATTCTAAATTTTATTTATTCCTTTGTTATAAAAACATTTGTGAACGAAAGTGATTACTTCCGGAAAATATTAATTTATAAATCTGGCAAAAAATATCATATTATTATACTTTACAGTAAATCCACCTATTTTGCCACATTTCTTCAGATTTGAAAACTTTAAAACTATACATACTAATTTAAGTCCAGAGTATATATTTTTTCGATATATTTTTAAATAAAAATATCGTGGCGCCCTATCAAGTATATTTTTCTTTCTACCAACTAATCCACCCTTTATTTTTGTTGAGCTAGATTTCCGGGACTATATGTGTCCTATGTAGGTTGCACAAAATTATGTGTCCTATGTAGGTTGCAATATATCACAGAATACACCCTAAATTTGGTCATATAGGTAGGGATTTCCAAACTATCAGAGATTTAACAGCTGGAAGTGGTTTAGGTCTAACTGGTCTATGATGCTCCCGAAAAGCAGATTGTCCGTTTTTTGAGTATTCTTTCAGCATAGTTTCAAAACATCGTTCGGTCTGTCCTACATATAGATTGGACTGTAATGAATGTGAGTCATCATATGTAGGCCATAATGAAAGACGTTCTGAAATTAGGCTAAAGAACACTTAAAAAACGGACAACCTGCTTTTCGGGAACATCTAGAATCGACAGGACATAAGATCTCACCCTGTTTTGAACCTAATATTTTCAGTACTGTGAAAAAGGTATGAAAATGAACTACTTGGAAGCCACGGAAATAAATAAACTCCACAAATCCGATAATTACAATCTTCTCAATGACCTTCAGGATAAATATAAGCAGTCCACAATGTAATAGCTCAGTTCATCAACATCTGATGAAGCCACTGTGTTGGCGAAACGATATTGTCATGTTTTGAATTGATTAGAGTGAAAATCGAAAAACTACTTTGTTTTATTCAAATTATGTATTTAGATTTTTTCATGTATCGGTCCAATTGATTAATCAATACAATAATGTTTAATTTCAGTTATTCCAGAAAAACAATCACTTAGTACTTCGAAGTCTTCAATTCGAACGAAATGCTTTATGAAAAAGGTTTCGATGTGAATAATTCGAATCACAGAACAGCTGGCCATGATAACTATATCGTTAAAAAAATATCAAATATTATCATTGCATTAGTAGGCAGATACAAACTCGGTCCGCAGCTCTTCGCTTCATACATTTTGGATCACTCATATAACGTGGAAATTGTATTGCGCTGTGTATTCCGAGTAGTGTTTGCCTTAGATAAATCCACAGAACTCAGCTGCAGGGATTCGAAATTTATAATTCATGGTGATGGACTCTGACGCGAATTCGCAATGAGTTGCAAATAACGGACAAGGTGAACTTGGGAATGGATAACGAGCTACATGACAAGATGAAGATTTCGCCGTTTTTCTGCTTCTATTATAATATCTCGACATATACGTATGCAATTTGTCTTTGAATTTTTTTGCCTACTGTATTGTTTTCTCTTGGGCGAAAGAAAAGCGTTTTCCTGACATCGCCTTGATCAAAGTAGAAAAATCCCGTGTAGGTATCATACAGGTACCTGATGACTCGAGATATTTGGCGAAACCATTTTTATGTCTTAAAAATACATAGTAAAAATCACGAAACTGAGTTAGTTTTGTTAACAAAGTGATATTGTATTTTCATTCAGTAATAATTATCAATGTTTTGTTCGCTACTTCCTATTCTGCTCTTTGTTTCTCATTATTCTGTTTCGGTAGTTTGGAATTCTTTCTTGATTCATTCACGTTATATGCCTGTAGAAATTCAGCTGTTACTTTTTATTTGAATCTGTGGTTGTAAATCGACAGAATTTTTTTTTATCAAATATAGACTGTTTCTTATAGATAGTTTAACACACACACACACATATATATATATATATATATATATATATATATATATATATATATATATATATATATATATATATATATATATATATATATATATATATATATATATTTATACTGTCTTTGCCAAGATTTCCTATCGGCAGTCTCTCTCTTTCAGGCAACGCCCAGCCAATCCTCAAGCTCCTTATCTCATCGATCGTGAGGGCGCTTTCTTTATCTTACCCTGTCTCTGGGTTCCCAATCACCAACCACAGCTGACCAACGCGCATCTCTTGTTTGGGCTAGATGGCCTGCCCATTTCCACTTTACCTTTTTTCCACTCCACTACATCCTTCACCTTTGTTTAACCTCTTATCCAGCTGCAGCGTATTATCTCATATGGTTAGGCCCATCATATATCTTTCTATACTCCGCTGGGTTGTTCGAAGCTTATGGATGTGAGCAGATTTCAGGGTCCAAGTTTCACTGGCGTAGGCCATCGCTGATAATACGCATTGGTCAAACACTTTGCTCTTTAAGTAAAATGGCATATCTGATTTGAAGATGTGTTTCAATCGGCCAACAGTACCCCAAACTGTTCTGGTTCTTTGCATGATCTCCGTTGTAATATCCCCGTCTCCCGTAACAATCTGTCCCATATATGTGTAAGATGTTCCTATTTCTAATGGGGATCTGTCCATCTTCATTTGCTGTCTGGTGCAGAAAGGGTTCAGCATAATCTTTGTTTTGCGGTGTTTATTTCCAGACCTATTTCCTTGCTCGCGATGTTCAGTTCATTGATGCGCTCTTGAAGATCGGTAGCATCGTGGGAGAACAGGACTATATCGTCAGCGAACCTCAAGTGGCTAAGGTAGCGGCCATTTGTATTGATTCCCTTCTCGCTAGAGGCCAGCTTCTGCAACATATACTTCAAAGCAGCAGAGAACAGTTTTGGGGAAAACGGGTCTCCCTGTCTAACGCCTCTCATTATTGGCAATTTTTCCGAGTATTCGTCTATTTTGATGGTTGCTGTGACATGTTCGTATATATTCTGGATCAGTTCGGTATAGCAAGATGGTATTTCTATCCCCAGTAATGAGGTGGTTGCAGCTAGAGTTCTAAGCAGGTCAAATGCCTTTTTATAGTCAATAAATGCCATATATAGTGGAATTGCATATTCGTTGAATTTTGATATCACTTGATGAGGATGGTGAAAATGTGATCCATCGTACTGTATGCCTTCCTGAAGCTTTCCTGTTCTATTGGCTGATATGAGTTCAAATGTCCCGATAAGCGTTTAGTAATTATCTTCATTAAGATCTTATATGATGTGGGGAGCAAACTTATCGGTCTGTAGTTCCTCAGGTCCTCGGCATCCCCTTTCTTATAGAGCAAAATCATGTTTGAAAAATGTCAAAAAACCTCTGTTCCACGAGGTGGGAATATTTCTATTTTTTAAACAGTCCCTGAAGAGCCTCGATAAAATGAGGTGAAGTTCTGGGCCACCTGACTTGATACATATTAAATTACGGAATTATGATAATGTTATACTGTATTTCTGTTTTAAATTTCACCGAACCTTTTGAATAGTACATATACGAGGTTTGTTGAAAAAAGGTTAATTTTGAATTTTTTTGAAAAGTATTTATTTAGTCATCAATATTTATTTTGTCCCCTTCAAAGTAATCCTTCTCAGATATAATGCACTTATGCCAGCGCTTCTTCCAATCCTCTGGTGTATTATAGTGATGCAGAATTACAGATTTGTTTTTCCAAAATTTCCATCGCTTGAGCCGAATTGCTTCACGCAAACGTTGCATAACTTCCTTTCAGTGTACCTAATCAAACGTACGACCTGTTTGCAAGAACCCATGGTGTACTACGCCATTTTAATCGAGGAAAACAGTGTGGAAAAGCTTCAGATTTGATCGAACTTGGCGTGCTGTTTCGATCTTGGCTCTTCTGCTCGCTTCTATTGAGATGATTGAGCCTTTGTTTCGACGTCATAATCATATACTCACGTTTCGTCACCAGTTATGACCTTTTTGAGCAAATCTGGATCGTCGTTGACGTCATTCAACAACTCCTGAGCGATATTGAAGCGACGTTGCTTTTGTTCACGTTTCATGGCCAAAACATCCAAGAAAATTGCACGGCATAAACCGATTGATAAGCCAATATCCTCTACAACTCCCTCAATAGTGATTCGACATTTTTCCAAAACCATTTTCTTCACTGTTCCGATGCTTTCTTTGTGACGTGGTTGCAACTCCAGGACGCTCATCGTCATCATATATCCTCTAGGCTTTTTTAAAGCGCTTGTACCACTTATAATCACTTTTTTGAGACGAAGTAGATTCTTCGAATGCCACAGACAACATTTGAACATTTTCTTTGATCCATTTTTTTCAATAGTAAAAAAAAATCGAATAATACACCAAAACGTGACTAACCTTTTCAGTTATCAAAAGCAAATTTCTAATCCAAAATAGCTAATAATGTCAACATATGAGAAACGTATGTACCGACATAACAAAAAAAGTTTCGATAATTGAAAGTGCTCAACCAGCGAAAATTCAAAATTCACCTTTTTTTTGAACAGACCTCGTACATATATAACTCTCCCAGCGATTACTCACATTTTTCTTCTCATTGCTTTTCTTTTCTCATTTTATTGAAGTGAATGTTATTTAGGTTTTGTCTTTCACAATGAAAATTAGAAGTCTTATCTACGCTGTACGAGACGTGGTACAAATATCAACTTATATGAAATAAAACGTAAAATTCTTGGGGAATTATTGAAGATTTGTAAGGAAACTATTTATTATGAATTTGACTTTCGAATGAAACTCAAAATGATCAAATGAACATTGTAGGGGTGTCCGCAAAGTCCCTATCATCTATTCACATCAAACAATATTCATATTAAAATAAAGTGCTGTATTAATATTGTATTCATACACCAATAATTGAACCCAATCAAATTGCACAATTACCACTGAATATGCTCGATATATAATAAAACACATGGTTGAGATAAAACTGAAATATTCTGAAAAGCTCGTTATACAACATGATTAAATTGAGTGTTCGTGATTAAATTTTTAGATAACACGCAACAAGCAACACAGCATTCGACAAAATATATGTACAATAGTTTTCAATTTAATTGAACAAAATTCCAGAGGTGTGTTTGTAGTTCAAACTGAAGGTAGAAAAGATTACATATTTGTGAGAATCAATTAACAGTGATCCTTTATTTGGAGATATAGTATGATTTTTCATCCTTCTTCATATAAGTTTATGAATTTTCAACCAAACAAGATTCAACTCAATTTTACATAAGTCAGATCAAAGTCAAATTGATTTTCCTATACAAATAGAAGAGTAGAAAATTACTTTCCATGAATATTGAAATAAATCATGCGAATATACTTACATAGCACAACATTTTTATGGAGTTGTCTTCACATTTCACGAACGGTAACACTAAATTTATACCAGTCCATAGAAACTGTATAGTTCAAGAAATCGTCTATCAATTCACTGGATTGCAAGTTTATTTTTAACACACTGAAAATTTACACACTGGGGATGATTTTTCAAAATTATTCAACAAAAGTGATAATGAAATGAGAAATCTACTTTAGCGCGAAATTGGTGATAATAATCAATCTTTGTGACATTTTCATATCTATTTAAATGTCCATTCGGAGAAAATTGATCGAAAGTTTCTTTGTAAGTTTTTCGAATATGCTTCATCAAGTTTTTAAAAATTTATTTTCGAATGCTGATGAACTTCCGAACATTCTCCAAGACTCTGCTTCGATCACGAAATATATAAAACTAGCTTTGCACCGCATTTAAATGACAGTCTCAAAACCAAAAGGATTAAGAACTTGTTTCATTGAGTCGCTTTTAATTTTAATTTTGTTCATCAAATATATTTCGTTACTATATGGTCAACTTTTGCTGACCATATGTAACTTTGTAATTTTCAATATTTTATTTTCAGTTGGAATAACCATCTGAATATTGTTCAATACTATTCAAATTCATTTTAATTTAATTTTTTCGTTGTATATATTCGCTTATACTCTCTTTTTTGTTTTTTTTTTCGTTAATTTTTTCTTATTCATTATTATTTGTGTACAGTTTGTTATTTTTTGTCTGTGATTGGATGTATATCTCTCAGGAAAAAATGTATTATTATTATTATTTAATAAATAAATCTTCACTAAAATAAACGGAGCCTTTCAGAAAAGATTCACTGTGTAGGAAATTGTACGAATTGCTTTTATTTTTTGTCTATCTTTTCCATAAGTTAGAAAGATAGACAGCCTTAATTCTATACAAGGAGTATAACTCAGAAAAATTCAATTGTCCATCTAATTTTGCTACGTTGCGTCCTAAATTTCAAACGATAAAAAAATTAATCCAATCTTGCGCAGTAGTATTCCAGTATGATTATCTACGCCTGAAGAGGAAATTGCCTCGATATCCCGGTAGGAAACTTCATTTACTCATGTATAGAATATGATGAAAAATGCATGAGCGGTAAAATTTGTGGAAATAAAAATGGAAAATTCTTCAGTTAGTTTAAAGCCTAAGGCATTAGTTCTGAAAAGGACTCCATACGGTGAACCTCAAGGTCGTGCTTGGTTAACCTTATGAACATATTTCAATTCCTCTTGGAAAAGCTGGGAGAAAATTTACATAACAATTCAATTTACACATATCGCTCGATATTCATTTCGAAAAATAAATGTGAAATACTTACTTCAGCAACAGAACCCTATATCGAAAAAATTATTTATTTCTTATTTTGTTTTCAATATAGAGAAATATGTAAGCCGTCTGTGAGTATATCTGATCAAATTGTGAGCCTGATATGCCTACAACTTGTGAAAAAATATGGAATAAAAGTTACGATGGCTTCCGACAAAATTAAAAACAACTTAGAAGGCAAAGTCTTTGAACCACTTTCAAATGCTGATTCTTTCGGTAAATTCTTGTTTGGCTTGCCTAGATTTCCAGTACCGTTTCTAGTTTTCAACAGGGCTTTTGAAATTCACATCTGAATTTTGGTGAAACTTTCAAAAAATTGTTGAATCGTTTACATAAAACAAAATTGAAAATGATTGTTTCAAAGTTAAGAGGTTCAGTAGACGGTCTGTGTAGTAAAAAGCCTTAGTACAACTAATGTATATCATAAACGCCATTTCAAAACTTCAATACTGGCCAAACTGTTGGAAAAAGCCATAGTTCTTCCAATTCTTGAAGCAGGTATCATATTCTCCAAAAAACTATCGACCAATAAGTTTGTTCTCAATGGTCAGTAAACTAACAGAAAAAATCATTCTGAATCGCCTTAAAAGAATGATTGAAAAAATCAAAATGCAAGATCCTTATCAATTCGATTTCAAGGAGAAACATAACACTGTGCAGCAAATAACTAGAATTGTAACCGACATAATTCATAATTTCAATTTAGAAAAGAACACCGTTATGGTTCTCCTTGATATCGAAAAAGCGTTCGACAGAGTGTGGGTTGAAGGACTGACATATAAAATGATTCTCCTAAAATTTCCACCATATATCATCAAATTAGTATACTCTTATTTAATAAATAGAACTTTTTCGGTGACGATCGGTGAATCTTTCTCCAATTTCAAACAAATCAGAGCTTGAGTACCACAGGGATCGGTACTTGGACCCACACTGTTCAAAGTGTGGCCTCTTTTTGCCGATGATACGGCTGTTTACACTCATTCACACTATGGGCAAGTTTCTAATTCTCTGCCGCGTAATCATTTACTGAAAATAAACGATTATTACAAAAAATGGAAAATAACCATGGATGAAGAGAAAACAGAAAAAATAGTGTTCAGTAGAAAGTCGACTAATAATGAAATAATTACTCCGTTACAAGTAAACAGTCATATCATCAGACCAAAAGATTCAGTTAAATATCTTGGAATCGAGTTAGATAAAAGGCTGAATTTCAAGAAACACATTTCAAACTCTATTGGAAAAGCGCATGCGGTAAATAGGTCACTGTATTCTCTAATGAACAAGAAAAGTAAATTAAATTAAAAAAACAAAAGATTGTAATATACAACTATAATCAGGCCAATTATAACGTATGCATCACCAGCCTGGTGTCATCGTAAAGCCTGGCCCCTCAGGCCATTACAAAATTTTCGAAATAAAATGTTGAGGTTAATTACAAACAGAGATATATACACTTGTATAGATGAATCCACAACCTAGCAAAGAACAGCCACCATTAGGGACCACATAAATCGTATTTCAAACAACTGTTACGAAAATCAGTTGAAAGCCAACGTTATAACAAAAAATATAACCCGAATAAGATTCAACAATTTTAATAATGATCACAGATATCCGTTGCCTATCAAAATCTGCCAACATTTAAGAAACCATTAGAATAATCTTACAAAACTGAAAATGAACTAATAACATTATCTTCCAATTGCCCGAAGACGGTTTTTAACGATTGTTTTCCTGTAGACATTATATATAAATTGTAACTACATCATTCATTAAAAATAATAGACTAATTATCGTAAGGCCCCATCGAGTCACTATTTAACATAAGTCACAGTGTGAGCTTTTGTATGAAGCAGGAACTGTAAGTAATATAGATCAATATAAAAAAACATGTGTAATAGTATAAGTTTTAAGTATATATTATTATGTATGATTGTAAATCCTTTCTATGTTTAATTTGTAAATAAATATTGGCGTTGAACTATAGGTCCAATTTTCGCACAAGCACAGAGTGCTTATAAAAGAAAACTAGTATTCATTAGAATGTTTTGAATTTTTGAAAACGATTGTTAAATAGTGTTGGTCCTGACGCTTTGTATGTTGGGTTTTATTGAATTATGATTGAAAATATTGCCTTGTTAATATGAGAGATAACGATGATGCCAACCTTGAGCAAAATCATCACAAAACACTACACGCAAAATTTGCCTTTCCAAGAAAAATGCTCGATAATATCATAATAGCTCTCCTCGGTTCTTGCTGAAAGGAAACAAGACTACGCCTTTGGCAACGGTATGTTGCCAAGCAATACCTGAGCTCAAGAGCTTTAATAAACCTATTTGAATTGTCCATATTTTTGGGTTATGATGATAACTCGAAGGGTTTATAATGAAAAAGAAATTACACTGTCTTAAACATCTGCCATTACCTGAAACCCCTATAGAAAATATATATTCACTTTCGTCATATACTTTATACAATGTAGTCGTCGTTTGTAGATACATATTATATTTTAAAACGATGCAATATTCTATTTTCAATTTGTATTTTTCGAGAGAAATAGAACAGCTTCTGAAATTTGAAGTTGCCTAAAAAATGTCTTATGATATCTAATTTCTCACACTAATCTCGACTATCTACCATAATGTTAATCGTTTCTTCGCACAACATTGAAGATTGTGTTCTGTATCGTATAATTCATACACTCAGCTATATTACACGGACTTTTTTGGATTTTAATCGACATATTTTTCGGGTTACAACTTGATTACATGAAGTGTTGTACAGAAATATATAATTAATCCATTTTGACGATACTTATTCGCTAATTCAACAACATCATTTGAAATTTTCACTTTTATAACATAAAAGTGGAGAAATAACAATCTACTTAAAATAAGAAAGTATATTTAGTGGAATTTGCCATGTGCTTTGAATTATATAATATCTCAGATGTTTAAAATCTGCTCTCGAGCTTCTTCCGAATCATCGTTAGGCGTACAATAAGAAGGGAAAATGCTGCTCCATCTCACTATTAAACACCTAGCAAATTACTGAATTTGCTAGGCCTTCAAGTATTGAAATTTTATTTCTTTAATGTGTACATTTGCCAACAGATCTTTCAGCATATAATCAGCTTCTTCATAATCATTTGTGGCCGCAGTAAGAGGGACGAATGATGATTCATCTTACTATTAAACAAATAGAAAATTACTGAAGTTGCTAGGTCTTGAAAATTGAAAATGGAAACTTTGTATTATTAAAGTTTTGCCTCGGTCCCTCAGCATATAATTATGACATTGATATAATATTTGATCCTTTAAGCGTATTAAATGAAACACAAAACGCTCTTCAAACACATACCTATATTATTGAGATAAAAATAAAAATTATTACTGAAACTAAGGTTTCGATATATACTTTGTCAGAGTCAAACATTCTTTTTGACTATCATTCAAACGTTGTCTTTAATGTGCAAAATATCTAAAAAAATTTAAGAATTTTTCAGGGGAAAGTTGAAACTACATTACATATTAACTCATATAACCAATAACCTGAAATGGAATTCGAGGTTATATACATATTATATATATATATATATATATATATATATATATATATATATATATATATATATATATATATATATATATATATATATATATATATATATTATATTACAAGACATTCAAATTAATAATATATTATTGTATTACTGAATTACGTTTATATGTTATTATATCCTTTCATATTTTTCTTTCTTAGATATCCATAGTGATATTACAGGATCAATATTATTTTATTATTAGTTCTTTTTTGTGTTTTCTCTTGAACAAAATTGGTTTTTCATGAACTTAATTATTTTCCTTTTTTTCCGTATGAAACTTTTTTTTTATTTTAATCTTTTTTTCATTCATCATAGATTGTTCAACTTCAAACAGATATTGTGAAATATTTCCTATACTTAATGTTTTTTTACCTCTAGGAAAATGAAGAGTTTTTATTATTGTATCATTATTTCTGTATGGACGAGAAATTAGCTAATTTTATCATATATCATAGAAAAAGGTTTTTTACGGGAACAATTAAATTTCACTTCGAAAAACGAATGAATCAAGTTTTCCTATTCAGACACAAATTAACTACCGAAACAACGAAATGAAATATCAATTAAATGGGAATTTTCGCGAAAAACAAGAGCTAAATGCAAACTAGAATTTTCCGGTATCAGGTTTATTTTCCTTCCGTTCGTAATATTATGAATGAAATCCGCTCATTTCAACGAAACTTATACCCTAAACAACAAAGTTTCCACAAAATTAGGACTGCGTCTGCTTGGGAGTTAGTAACGTCATATCACTGAAGTAGCAAATATTTCAACTTGAAATAACGGCCAAAGTTTTCGGTTTACAGGTTTATGTATAACAAAACGACGCCACTGATATTAATTCCTACCTGAAGGTAAATATGTATTAGCAAGTAATTAATACTAATTTACTTTAGTAACGTGAAATGTTACAGAAATACTGCATTAATTAATAAACTATAATTAACGTGTGGGTGTAGCCCTCTGCTATGATTGACTTTGTTTTTGTGACGTACACAGGATGTTTATAAAAATTTTTGCTAAATGCGAGTGGTTATTTGTTGAAATTTTCTAATGAAATTCCTTTGAAAATTTGATTTCCAATCACCTCAGAGATATCTCATAAATACTCTATAACTTGAAAGATTCTTCATTTATTCTCAATATATACGATATAGGTTACATAAACCCATTTATAATGTATAATTAAATAAAAGTGATATATGGTAATGGTACAAGAGATGAGGTGAAAAATAAATATGAATGTGAATATGAATGAAACCAAATAAAAACTTGAATATTAAGAAAAAATATATAAATATAAAATATGTAAAAAGCAACTTATTCAAAAGACAACTTATTCAAAAGAACATTATGGCAGAGTTGGCTATGTAGAACATGAACAATGTGATGTCTTATTTATCATTCTAGGAATGAATGTTGAGGATATTGAAAGCGGTGAGTACCTATATTGAAAGCGTAAGACAGTTCCGTGTTTCGTAATAGAACGTGTTCTTCAGCAACGCAAAGTGTAGCTGAAAGACTACTCCAAAAAACTCAAATATCCTCTTATCGATCATAAGATAGAAATGTAGTGGTAAGTCGTATGCAAATATAACGCATGGATGACTGCACATCTATAATCTTGGGAATCAATGAAAAGCACATGAATACATCTAACATTGAAAGTTTTACTCCTCCCTATCAATTAAGATACTACATTATGCAACTATAATTTTTGAACAGTTTTATCTGATTTGATGAAGTAATGGCACCTAGGTTGCTTGTTAAACATTTAATAAAATTTCCTGAAGAGGCTACTTGAAACAAAGAATAAACCGACTACAAGAAAAAGAATTTCTTTAATGTTTCAAGTAGTCACTTCAGGAGTTTTTGATAAATGTCAACGAGCGTTTCTACAACTGCAACCTAGATGGCATTACTTCATCAAATTAGGTGAAATCGTTCAAAAGTTAGAGTTGCAACATGTAATATTGATAAGAACGTGCGAAACTTTAATGTTAGATATATTGATGTGCTTTTCATTGATTTCTAAGATTTAAGATGTAGAATAATTTATGCATTATATATGCATACGACTTAACCGTACATTTCTGTCTTATGTCCGATAAGAGTACCTTGTAAAACGAAACAGTTCAAAAAATGCTTGCAATAAATGTAGGAACGCTTCCAATAAATGTAGGCACCTATTTCAATATTCTCCCTAAGACATTTTTCCTAGAAGGATAATGGAGATATCATATTATTCATGTTTCACATAACGAGCTCTGCTATAATATTCTTTTGAATAATTTGTCATAAATATTATCGAAAGAAAGTTATAGTTTACTTTTAATATAAGATAAACATGAGTACGAATAAGAATAATAAGAATAACTCTTGATTGAAAAGTGCTCAGTATTTCAACAGAAAGACATTCGTACAAGGTCTGGTTAGATTTTAACAGCATGCAATGATCCTTCCGGATGATGAACTCTATTATAACTCACGATATATGACCTCGAAATAGAGCAGTTATTTTATAGATAAACGAACTATCCAAAATATCGTTCATGACAAAAACTCATCCGTTTCCCCATATTAAATACTACGTTCATATGAGAAGACATACTGAATGAAACTGTAATTATAAGATTAATGCATTTTCATCCAGTGTAGAAATTCCTGACGTATAACTTTGTTGATATGATTCGCATGTAGCTGAGGCCTAATATCAATTTCCCTTGAAAATTAATTCAGTCTCGTTATCATAATTCGCGTACTGGGGAGCAGAAAATGTGAGATTGAGCGGCAGAAGCCATGTACTCGTATGTCACAGCCTTTCCAGACAACGGAGTAAGGATGAGGATATTCGATTTCCACTATGCTTTGGTGTGCAAACTTCGAGGACTTTTATTGACGGTACTTGATGAAAGGATGTCAATAATTTACATAAATTACTTATCTAAAATGCAGAGTCATCGATTGATTCGATTTCAATCATGGTTTAGCTTTTGAGAGTACTTGTACTTCCATTACTCGACGTCAATTATATTACCTTCATTTTCAGTTATCAACATTAGGATTTTGCGATATGAGGAAAGTTGAAAAACAAATAATATGGTGGCCGATATTCAACTTTCGTAAATTGCAATAATTGACAATTAAAATTTGAGATAATTTTGAAACGACACGGAAAATATAAAACAATATAAAAGAATTGATTACATTGTCGAATTCTGGTTTGTGTGTTCTGAAGTTCGTGAATATGAAGTATAAAACATGTTTGTAATGGAAAGTGATAAGATCTGTAAATTTCTTTTGCATATTTTGTTGTATATACTGTTTGTTAGTTTCTATGAACAATATCAGTAATTTGACTTGAAAACCTCTCAAAGAGTTGGATTATCCATTTTTATGTGAGTTGGTTCCTTAAAGCACACGTTGAACGCTTGTATGAGGGTATACTCCATATAAAGTACTAATCTATCTAAAAAATGAACAAAAGCTGAAAAATCACTAGAACCATGTTAATGGTTTCAATTGGAAGTTTCAGTTAGTCATGTTATTTTTAAGTTTAAATTGGAAACTTCAATAAACTGCTTAAAATAAACTTCTATAAACTGATTTTTTGGTGATGGTATAAATCTATTGCAAATCAATATTCACCTATAAGCGTTAGAATTGTGAATGGAGGTGATGATGAATATATTCTCTATTTTGAAAGGTCATTGTAGCGATTTGAAGCATATTTGGAAACGTTATGAAGTTTTTTTTCGATATTGCTCATCTATAAAGCCACCACACCCATTGGTATCCCATCACACAGATTACTATCGGCGTTTCCCAGGGATCGGTGTTGGGCCCATTACTGTTCTTCATATTCCTGACGGATTCTCCCGATTATTTGAACAGGTGTTAAAGTGCTTTTTTTTGGTGATGATTCTACTACATCTGTGGTTTGCAGGGATCAAATAGAAGGGGCTTTGTTATTTTTACGAAGCTATGCCGAGCATAAATGGTGCTCTGATAATAGTTGGAGTGTCAACTGTGCGTAGAAGGAGAAATTTATTTTTCTTCGACAAATGTAATTTCAAATCACTATAAACTTCTGGGGTTCTACTACTCAAATCTCAAATGGGGTGTATATGTTAATTATGTTTGTAAGAAACTTGCGAAGGATATATACGTGTTGCGATCCATTGGCTTCTTCGTTTCGGCAAGTTGTGGTTAGAGCAGCAAATTTTTCACTCTGTGAAGCACACTTAAGATATGAAATTCAAGCACAGGGCGATTGTGGAGGCTTCAAAAGAATTTTCAGATTATAATGTCGGGAAATGAGACCAGTTGACAACAGTAAGTATTGTGACTGCTCAAGACCAGGAAGCATAAAAACCTGAGTGTGCCTGCACTCTTTATACTAATAGCACAAATGTATGCACACCAAAAGCCTAAGTCAATGGCTCGAGGTTTAATAGCAACTTGCATTCATATAGAGAACAAATAAATATAAAATAAATATAAATATTTCCTTCACTTGAGAACCCCAGTGTGCCTCTGGTTTCCTATCACCGAGGCTTCACAAAATATTGCCTCTTAATTTGAAAAATGTCATAATTTGGATTTAAAATTAAACAATAAAATAATTATTCTAAGAATTATATTTAATGCAGGCAAACTAAAATTAAGTAAAAGAAGAAACTTACGTTGAAAACCTACACATTTTTTTATATAACAGCCGTTTACATATGTTTCAAGGTTATTGCCTATCGTCAGAACGGCGTAGTTCAAGTTAAAGATGAAAGTACTTGAAGAGATATATAAAAAATTAATATATAAAACACGAAACACAGTTTCGTACACGTTTTATACACCCAAAACATATAAAATTATATAAATTATATAAATTATATAAAAAAATGTGTAGGTTTTCAACGTAAGTTTCTTCTTTTACTTAATTTTAGTTTGCCTGCATTAAATATAATTCTTAGAATAATTATTTTATTGTTAAGATTATCTGGGTAGTTCCAGAAGGTATAAAAGTCTCATAATACGAAACTGTGTTTCGTGTTTTATATATTAATTTTTTATATATCTCTTCAAGTAATTGAATACGCCGTTTGACGATAGGCAATAATGAAACATATGTAAAGCTGTTATATAAAAAAATGTGAGTTTTCAACGTAAGAATTAAAATTGGAATATTACAAGCTGAGCTTGTTGAATTAATGGAGCAATTTCCAATGATTTTCGATTTATCGCATTATTGCTGCCCTATATAAATGATTACAGAAGAGATAATTTGTATCAGCTACCAATAATGAAATGGCTCTTCTAATATTATTATGTGAAATGCATTCAGATCTATTTATACAGAATTTTTTTGATTTTATTTGTGTTTGAATATTGTTTCACTTCAAATTCAATTCTAAGTTCAATCGCTGAGTTATGTCTGGTTTTCTTTTATCAGTTCGGAAAGACCATGGATGTCTGTGCTGATATATAGTTCTATGATGTCCCAACAGTAATACTTCGTACGACTCCTCAGAAAGGAGAAATAAAAGATACTTTACTGAACAAAAGTAAACACTTAAATTCATCAAGAACAGTAGCCATTATGCATACATAACCATCTGAACGTTTACTATGTAAAGCAAATAATTAATTTATTCATTTTCATGTTATTTATCACTGCTTCGTTTCCTTCGCGTCATGTACTAATTTATTTCGAAACCGATTAAAAGGAAGATTTATTATTCGCCAAACAGTTCATAAATACCGAGAACTGAATGTTTTGGATGTTCCATTTCGTATAACTATTGACGTGTCTGTCAATGAAGTGATATATTCCCACTAATTTCGGCAGAAATGTATAACTGCACGAATGAGAGAATTTGAATGAAATTTCGCGGTATGCCTATTTGGAAAAGCAACCACTACAGGAATTTATGAAAACTGTTAGAACTGAAGCATGCATAATTTCCTTTCTGAAAATAAAAATTTATTATTTCATTACTAAAATTTTTTTATAGTTTTGTTGAATAATATGATGAGTAATTCTATGTCCAAGAAATCGATACTACTGTTGAATTTCTGGAATTTTTGAGGCTTGAATAGCGCGTTATGAATAATTTTGTACGTCTATATAAATCATGAATGTGCTCCGTGAAAAATCGAATAAACGAAATGGTAAATGAAAATTAGAGAGAAAAAAATGTACTGAATGAATTTGAAAAAGAGGTGGACAATAGGTCTCTTATATTGAGTGTTCTACCAAATGTTTGATTACTTAATTATTTATTGGAAGCCATGAGACATAGTTTTGATGAGAGTTTATGAGTATTCAACACACGTTGAGCTTTCTTGCTTTAAAATAACTTTTTTAAATTGCGAAGGAACCATTAACTCTCCAGAATATTTGAGCAATGATTTATCCTCAGATATTGTTTTGTGTCACTATACTGAAAATCATTCGAATATAAAATTTGACCTAGTGCTTAACAAAATTGGTATTCATTAATCGATTGGGTCGATACTTGATGACAATCTAAATACATAATTTAGATAAAACTAAGTAGTTTTCTGATTTCTAGTATAATCAATTACAGATTGGTAAATATGCCTTTATCAGCAGATAATTACACTAAAGAATTGAACATCATTGAACATATCGCACAAAACAATGGATATCATCATTATAAAACAATTGTTAAACTGATTCACACATATATTAAAAATAATACTGCATGACGTACGTTTCGATGAGATTCACCTTTTTCAAATGCTACGTGCAGACGTGCATCAATTATTAATTATTGATATCATCATTGTTTCGTGAATAACATTCAAAGAAAAAGATTATATAATAAGACCATTTCTCAAGTATATTCTAAAGTAACAGATAGTCATAAAAAATTCAGACCAATAACGTATTTAGGCAACTCTGTATCAAATATCTCGAAGTTTTTATGTGATAGAAATTTAACGATAACCTTCAAAACCCTGAATAACGTGGGTAGACACATCAGAAATGCGAAAGATGAAATTTCGCCTGATGATAAATCGGGTATCTATGAGTTGTGTTGCGGCACTTGTCCCAAAGTATATGTTGTTCAAACTGGCAGGAATTGCAGCCTTAAAATATCTGAACACCAAAGATGCTTCGCAAAAATAAACCGATTCTACGCATGCAATACATCTTTTAGAAGAGAACCATGTCTTCGACAACAACTTCATAATATTGCATACAGAACGTAAAGGTTATAAACAAACCCTGTTAAGATCGATGGAAATTAATGAGAGGAAGAAATCAAATAGTTTATTGAATTGAATAGTTCATTGATTGCATTATAAAGTTTCAATCAATAATTCTCCTCTATTAAATTTATTCCACTAAAAGGCAATCGAAGAAAAGTATTATATGGTCATCCCCCACAGTTCAAAAGAAATATGTTTTATAGTCATTCCCCTACAAAAGAAGAACAGTGTTCAATGATCATTTCCACACACTTCAGGATGAATATAAGCAGTCCACAATGAGATAGCTCCGTTTATCATCAACATCTGATGAAGCCACTGTGTTGGCGAAACAATATTGTCATGTTTAAAATTAATTATAGTGAAAATCAGGAAATTTCTCAGTTTCATTTGAATTATGAAATTGTTACTGTTGATATTCATATAAATCATCAAAATGCCACTATTCAGTAACAATCTGAAAAAAAATATTAATTTGAATCGCAGATCAATATTGTGAAAATCTTATCATTCATGTTTCACATTTTGTATAATATGTGACAATTTCAGAATATTCTTGTGGGTTATATGCTTCATATTGCTGTCATAAAATTCCACCTGATTTTATTATGCAGACGGTAAATATTTAAATAGGGTGTCTGGTTATATAGGTGTCATATGAAATATTCTTTGCCATTCAAATCACCTCTTATTAAGGTTTCCACCGATTTCTTAAAAGCAATATCCAAGTAGGATGTCACCGATTCAAATTTATTGGCCAATTCACTTAATTCATTTCTGGGTTTTTATTGAAGATAAACTGAAGGAAATGGATTTTACGATTAATACCGACACAAAAACCGACATTAAGTTTATTTTTACCTCGCATGTTACATGAGAACTTCTAAATCAAATTTCCATTTTATTGTCAACCTGTAATTCTGAGACAAAATACAAGTACTTGAAGGAATAAACCGAACCAGATGCCTCCCACGTGAGAAAAAAAAACACAATTAATGAAGGCGATTGATGATTTGCTGATCTCTTGGTGGAATGTAGTTTAATATTAATTGAATAAAAATCCTTTCATCTTTCACATAAACATATTAATTAGCTTGTTTTGGGGGCGCCATCTAAATTTCAAAACATAAACCCTTGAAGTTTTTGGAAGTTTAAGTTTTGAAAATGTGTTAACACTTTCGAACAATTGTGAATCTAATAATTTCGTGAGACTAGTACTAGCCTTTTCCATTCAATTTATATTGATCCAAATTGAAGTTAAAGAAGAAACAATAATTTTGAAACATGCTTTTATATAAATAAAATACGAGTAAATGAATCAAAGAATGGAAAATTAACAAAAAGGGTGAAAATCTAGAATCAAACTTCTATATAAACTCCAAAACGAAACAATAATTAAAATTTTTCGTAATACGCATAGCGCGTGTTTCGAAGTACTAATACTTCAAATACGTACAGAATATTTGGGAATTATGTAACTGTACAAGTTTATCAGTTTTTTTTTATTGCATTTTCCTTCTTTGCCTTCTAAATTTAAGATAACTTGGTCAAATACGAAAATTATCTATCCACCTTTAGCTCATACTAATGTTCTGTCTTTTTTCCAGTTCACAAAATTTGGAGTAAATTCCAGACTTTTCATGGTGTCATTCATATGGACCGAGCGATATCAGGACTCTCGTCTGACTGTTTTTTTAGATATAATGTTTTCGTGCAGTTTTGTTAGTAAGCTTTCAAGAATTTACAGGGTAACATCGTTTATATGTCTCATTTCAAACTTTTCAACTCTTTTTTAGTTTATTTCTACATAGGATATGTTCCATTTACAATGCGAGCACTGTAAGAGTACTGACTGGGGAGAAATTGGTTCCGTTATGGACTGACAGTATACTGCTGCAGTATCTTAGTGAAATATATGACATCGTAATCTACATTTGTTTTGTGAGATTGGTGTGCTTACGACGTAAGGTGCTCTCACTGCTTTGAACATCGTCCACATTTTTGAGCGTTCACAGATTCGACATCTTGCACTATTGATACCTATTATTATCATAGAATATTGTTATTTAAAGACATCGGTTTTTGAGAACAAACATGGAAAATTTGAACAAATTGTGTTTATTCCAGAGGGCAACCAAAACTTTGTAAGAATATACAAAATATATACTTTTAATATTAAATTTCTAACGACGTATAGCGTGAAAAAGTGGATACCAGTATACTGGTATCGACGTTTACTGCATTCCGTTTCAAACAGTAACCAGTATAGCCAACTATAAAGAAACGGCTTACCAGTATATTGACGACATTGACGTCACACCAGTGGCGAAGTGTCCATGTAACCACTGTTAACATTGGTAACAGTGAAAATGAGAATAAATATTTTATGAATACTTGCAAATATTTTACTTATTCTTTTAACAACAGCTATATGTAATAGTAATTTTGTAAAAAGCTAATTAGCCGCATGAAAATAATACTATGACGGTCTATACCTACTCTATACTGTCGATTCGATTGCATGTTACCACTTTCGTTAGTGGATACGCGTTGTCTTGGTCCGCTTCGATCAGGAGCCGTCTCGACTGCCTGGTCGTGTGCTTGAAGTTCTACAGCGCGAGAGTGGGGGAAGGCGCAATATTATGTACGCTTGTTACCATTTTTTGTTTTGGTTACTATGATTGGTAAAGATCATGTTTGTATTCGTTAGTTTGCGTGCAATTAAAGGTGGATGAGTACCGCTGCGTATTCGAACAACTAGATGAAAAGCCATTCTCCTTGTATAGTTTTAAAGAAATAAAAGGAGATAATTGAAAATGGAAGACCAACACCTATTTTAAATGATTTTGAAAAGGTATCAAAAAAAGTAGTTCGATAATTCAAATTTAGTTGGTATAGCGAAAACTCTTGGTTATGTGGTTGCAAGAAAAATAGACTGTATTGTTGGCCATGTCTTCTATTTTCTGTTATTAACATTTTTGCAGATGAAGAAAATCGCCGAATTGACTTAAAATATAAACAATAGTTTTCAAAATATGTTTTTTTTACTTTGTTCATTTGTGTTCTTTTTGTAGTAGGATGGTATATTCAGTTTTTTATTGTTTGTTTTATATATTGTTGAGAAAAGTGATTATTTTTATTCTATCCCACAAGCTTCGATTGGTCATAGCATAAGACGATACCCCCGTTCACTAATTTTTACTTCAAATGATTTCAAAAATTTTTAAATAAAATACCTAAAATAAGCAAAAATGTCATTTTGGGAGATTCAAAGTAAACTTTTTTTCAAATAGGATTTTTCATATCTGGTTTTGATTTTTTATCTGGATTTAGAAAAAGCACTGCGTCACACTTTACAGTACTTGCAGTGCATTTTGGACATAGCCATTAGTTACAATTTAAATTATATTTTGCCACTCTGTAATCAGATTAAGCTGCTCAGTCGTATGTTCTAACTGAACTTTCAGAATAAATTCACAAGAGCCAATGTTATGGAAGAAATCCCTCGCAAATCGTGTTCGTTGCATACTCATTAATATAACCCTCTTAAATACTGAATTATTGAGTGATCTACTATGTAATAATTGATGATTTAACGTCAATTATAAGGTAAATTGTATTTCACTACAATTATAAATATGGAGTTTCTTTGGAGGTACGTCATACATATAAACTCAATAAAAACTTGTTGAGTAAACCTGATATAAATTGGTATTGAGTTGTGTATTAACTGACATCTGGAGGAAATTCATGGAAATTATAATTTCATAGGGTTAATCAGCTCTGACTGTTATAGGCATTTTCGAATTAGATTCAATAACATCAAAGAGTAAGCAATACACACAAAGCATATATGGTGCAACATCCTATCACTAGTGAATATGGATGATAAATGTTTGCTGTACGAGTAATTATTTCACATATTTAGTTATGCTAGTCGAACGCAATTATTAACTCATTCGAATCTGACTCGATAACAACAAAGAGAATTCACAAGTTGGGGAGTTTGGCTTGGTGGAGTTTTCGGTTCACACAAAGTGCAATAGAAACGTGGAGCTAATGAATATTCGACAACCCTTGTCGAATAATGATAAATTATAGTACTCTTTTAAATTACACATTACATTTATAGTATTGGAAATTTCGATTTGATTAAGCAATTAAATTTATCCTCATCAAATATTATAATAACTTTCCACTCAACAGGAAGTATTTCAGTGACCATGTGCTGAATGTTCTGTGGATATTTTTTGCATTGACACAATATTTAGAATTTTCTCATATTCAATAAATACGCATGACGCGTTTCGAAGTACTACTTCTTCACCAAATGATAAATTAACATTAACAATAGATGTAATTTTACAAATTCTACTCTCACAGAACATACCAGCTATGTTCTATGACTAACCTGGAGTGAAGACCATAGAATACACTAGTGTTAAACAAGAAAGAAAGAATCGAATACCTGAAATTGAACACAGAAAATCAATTTCTTATGTAAGGTATACCAACTAAGATTGTAGGAAAAGATACAAAATAATTATAAAAAATCAAATTCAAAATAAAGGAAAATTAAAATTTTTGAACATCCTAAAACATAAAATTGAAAAGAAATTAACTAAAAATAGGTAATCAATCTGATCTGCTACCTGGAGTATTGTTATTGAACATGTAACAGTCTCCGATGGCATCGAAATGATGGTTATTCAGATGGCAATTGTTGCCAGAGACGGTGAAGCAAAAGAAGAATTCTGTGATTCAACCAATTGAATGTCTGCCGTACACGTATTCATGCCAGATTTAAATTCTCAACTATGTCTGATGATGTGTTGTGGGTTTGATACTGTGCATTATAAATGTAGATAGTCGTGTTTTTCATGCCAATGCACTGTCTAAAGAAACATTAGTTGAGGAAGGATGCGTTTAGTTCGGAAATGCAGTAATTTTCTCCTTAATTTCCATTCAATTCAATCCATATTGCCCGAAAACACTTTTATACACCTATACACTCCAGCCAATGAATGCACTTCTGCAAGGTTTTTAAAACGATGGTTCGTTTGAAATTCTTTCCAGACGATTTTATGAAACGATGTGATCATTGAATGCCGATGAATATAATAGATAAGGACGCACATGGAGGCCAGAGGAAGTAGTCTTTAGAAATCGCTTTTGAAGTGGATTCCCCAAAAATTATATCTTGTACTTTGTCGATATTTCTGTCCATAAAACACCTGCAAGGCTGAATGCTCTAAGAATTTTACGTAATGCTTTCACCAATTTTCGTATGATTTGAAGAATTCAACGGATTAGTTACACAGAATTCTCTGAAAGGATGTAGAAGTGAAAATGATTTCACTTGCGGACATTTAAAATTGTCAGGAATTCAACTGAAATACAATTTCAAAAACAAATTGAAAGCATGTGAAAATAGCTGTCAAAACCTCTTGAAAGGTCAGTTCAGATGGTGATGCAGTCTTAAGAATTATCCTCCACAGTTATTTGTAGGAATAGTTTTAGTTGAAGGGTTTAATTTATTGATACCGTTAATTAATTGATAACGGTATTTGATGACACAACTTCTTAGAATACCAAGATATTTCACCGATCAGATAGTTTTATGGGTTAGGAATTTGACACGCATAATAGATAAAATTATTAAATTTTACCTATTAATTAATATCAATAGCAAATTTGCCAATTTCATGGCATTTGAAACTATAATTTTTTTATACTTTATACAATCCATACTTCATCACTCTAATTACTAATACTTCAGAGAATGGTACCCAAAAATCTAGCACCATACGAACTGTAATCTTTCAAACGCTTTGTGAATGTTCTATCCGTCTTTGTTCATATTCATTTATTCAAAAGTATTATGGGTATAAGAGGAATTGCAAATTTACTTATGATTGTTATGTGTAATAAATTACTATAAGACTTAGTGAGCTTTTTAATCGTCAATATGATTTCTATATGATGATCATTATAAATCCACTTTCACATGAAATTTCGAATCTTTACAAGTGAAACTTCCAGGGTAGAATATCGAAGTGTATCGTAGAAATAGCAATTAAATTTGTTTCAGTGCGTTTTGAATACGTTTCTGGCGAATAGTTAAATTTCGTTATAAGCGGCTTATCGTCAGATGCACGGCTAAAATAATCTGCAGTCACTACTGCAGAATAACCTATTTTTGACTCAATCTCATATAAAAGCCCTTTGTAGAAGCTGGCGTAAATTACGCTTTCATGAACAAAGAAAAAAAATAGTAGTGATTTGGATTGAATTGGAAGAGGTAGTTTTTTGAGTTCAGTTATGTCGTTGATGTTGAGGAGTGATTTCACAAAAATTGAATGACAACAAATATGACGAAAGCAATAAGTTGAAAAATGAAGTGAAAATATGAAAGAACGGTCTATAGGTTAGGAACGTGAGTTCATCAAATGGAGGAGATAAAATCATGTTTGGGTTTAAGAAGGATGTGAAATGAAAAAACTGATGAACTGCACTAAGTGTCAGTTTCTTTATCAGATTCAAGTTTGACGGTGACAAAAAAAACCAAACAATTCTTCCATACAAGCCACTTGAACTTGATGAAAATTCATATTGAGGAATGACACATTTTTATAGGAGTTACTTCAAATTAAGTGGGTATATACAAAATACAGTAAAAGTGGTAACGACACAATGTGTATTAACTGAGCAAGTTTCATAATAATAAAATTCGATGAAGATCTGACGAAACAATGCAAATTTATCAGCAATGTGTATTACTCTTTGTTACGTTTTCTTATTCAATATTTTTTCTATTCGTGAAGAATTTTCGAAGTATATATTTTTCGTATTCTCTGGAGCTATCACACCTAGTATTATACATGGAGTTATGGAGCTCCATGTATTCTCTGGAGCTATGACACCTAGTATTATACATGGAGCTATGGAGCCCCATGTGTTCTGTTGAGATATTTCATCGAGTATTATACATGGAGCTACGAATCTCCACGTTTTCTCTGGAGCTACGACACCTAGTATTATACATAGAGCTATGAATCTCCATGTATTCTCTCGAGCTATGACACCTAGTATTATACATGGAGCTAAGGAGCCCCATGTATTCTCTTGAGATATTACACCGAGTATTATACATGAAGCTATGGATCTCCATGTATTCTCTGGAGCTATGACACCTGGTATTATACATGGAGCTATGGAGCCCCATGTATTCTCTTGAGATATTACACCGAGTATTATACATGGAGCTACGAATCTCCATGTATTCTCTGGAGCTATGACACCTAGTATTATACATGCAGCTATGGAGCTCCATGTATTTTCTGGAGCTATGATACAAGCTATCATATGAGTAGTATCAGGCATTAAAAAATGAATTATTTTCAAAAAGGTCCTGAAAATTAATTAGACACAGAATATACCAGTTTTACTGTATTGAAATGAGAGCTGCACTTCAGTTTATTTGCGGTGCTTTAATCAAATGAAGTTTTTGTTTAATTCAACATTCTAATTGAGTAAATGTTCATATCATGTGGATAAAAACATGGTTTTCAATTCGAGTGTTTACTTAGAGGAAACACATGTAGAAGAGACGGAATGCGATAATATTCTTGGAAACAGTGGGTGTAAATGCAAAGTTCACCCTTGTCCTATGATACCGGATTTCTCGCTTGATTAGGTAGCTGTGGTTCAACAGTTCGGCTTTTCAGGAACAACGGGATCAGACACATATTGAGGGCTCTATTACGATTACTGCAGTCGAATTATCATAAAGGATAACACTGGATTTGAAATGAAATTGAACAGATATTAGGAGTTTAAGGATTTATCATCATATCAAATGAGAATTTCCCACCATCTTAATAATTAGATATAATAAGTGTGAATCGAACTGAACAAATGATTTCTGAATGGATCGAAGAAATTGATTAATGGCTATATGATTTGATAGCTATAGACAAATATCTGCGAAACAACGATAACTGATAAAATTTTGAAAAACTTAGAAAAACAAATAAATATTGGAATATATGCTTAAAATTCAAACACTTGAACTTATGATTTACACTTTATTGACTACATAGCATTTGTAGAATAGATATCATAGGCAAAAGACATCACATAGGTAAAACCAAAGTCATAGAATCCCAAATTCCATGATATTTATACTTGTCTTTTTCAAAATGTTGTTATTATTATGTTAGCATCTGAAGAAGTCGTTTGTAACGACGAAACGCGTTATGCTATGTAGTCAATAAAGTGTAAGTCATAAGTTCAAGTGTTTGAATTTAAGTTTATATTCAATTATAATGGTTTTACATCAAGTAAACGCCAACATTATTAAATGAAAAAAAATAAATATTATATCGATTTTTTTACAGTAAGAGATGAATTCTACTCTAATAAAAGAAAATCAAATGTACACGAACAAAACGAAAAAAGTATCTCTTTCAAACATTCAGAACATTTATTTAATGAGAGGCTTTTCATTAGTTGAATGTGGCGTGACCGATGAGTACCTTGTAGTACGAAACAGAGACTGTCTCAGGTTTCAATGAATGTAGGCATCGATTTCAAGATTCTTTAACATTTATCCCTAGAAGGACAATGGAGACATCGCATTGTTCATGTTTCACATAGCCAGCTCTGCTATAATGTTTTTTCGAATAACTTGTCAAAAATTATCGAAAGAAAGTTATAGTGTACTTTGATAGCGAATATCTTCAAGTGCGACGATATAGCAAAGTGCTATAATATAGCACGAGAACTACATAATTCTTTGTCTTGTAGTGAATTGCTGATATATATATACATATATATATATATTCATATTCATTGCTATCTTGAATAGATAGACATGAATATGATATATTGACTGAATTGACTCAATCCAATTTCTCACAATTTAGAAAAATAATGGAATGAATAAATGAATATGTTTGACGATTTGCTGAATCAACAACGATAAAACGATTTTTTATTTTTCAAATATACCGAAACACTTTTTAAGACGCTATTTGTTTCATAAATGAATTGTTTTCGAATACTTTTTTTGTGTTTGTTGCATTTCACTATCAAGTGAGTGTCTCGGTCTAGTGTTACCGTAATGAAAAATCCCCCATATATGAACAGTTCCACTGAAATAATGACTTTGGCTTGAAAGAACAAAGGAGAGTGAGAAATGTTATTTTCGAAATTCAATAGAAGTAATCGAAATAATTCATTAGTTTGAAAATCCAGTTACGATGATTGCAACAGAAATACTGACGCAATGTTTATGAACGTTTTATATTTTTGTCTTTAATTTTAAATTCAATAGCAAAAATTACTTTTCGAACGTTTCGCAAAAATAGTCATTTGTATTTTATTATGTATTTGTATTTTATTATATTTGTAGTTTCCGTACTCGATCATTGTTGGTATTACTTACGATTAGTTTATAGTTTCGAAATACTCATAGTTTACATATAACAAAAAAACGAAAATCCCGGGAAATTTAACTTCGGCCGCGTCGCGAACAATTTTCCGTCAGATCTTCGTATGGGGAAATCTGCGCGTTTACTAACACACCGAGTCTCCACGTTTTAGTGGCAGGTTAAAGCGCAGCTCTTGAAATTCACCGATGGCTCACACGAAGATAATCAGTCGTTCATTTCCGTCACTCTTCAATCAACGAAAATGAATTCGGACCGACAGAGAAATAAGAAAAATTGAGCGTGAACTGCTAATTAGAGCCACTTCAGAGAATCGTTAATTAAATCAAATACTGAAGTTAAGCTAATTGTTTTCTCAGGCAAAATAAATCCTGAAATAATTTCCTCTAGTGGATGCGACAGAAAATTTTTCATTATAATTCGAAGCAGCCGAAACAGGATTTTGGTAATTTCCAGGAATATCTAGAGCAGTTAGCTCTGAAAGATTACGCAACTAAGAGGCAAATATTTAAAAATCAATGAAGATGATTCAAAACTAACAGTTTATATTCGTCTGTTTCCCTATGATACCTTCTCTATGCTCGATATAATAAACGGTCGTGGCACGAGCTGTGTGATATGTTGCGCCGTCTTGTTGAAACCACAGCTCCTGAACATCATGGTTGTTTAATTCAGGAATGAAAAAGTTAGTATTCATGGCTCTATACCGATCACCATTAACTGTAACGTTCTGACCATCATCGTTTTTGAAGAAGTACGGACCAATGATTCCACCAGCCCATAAAGCGCACCAAACAGACAGTTTTTCTGGATGTTACGGTGTTTTGGCATACACTTGAGGATTATCTTCACTCCAAATGCGACAGTTTTGTTTGTTGACGTAGCCATTCTAAACAAAATTCGCTTATGAAAATCGGGAACTACGGCAATCTCGTTTTGAAATAAAATTGCACTATTTGCGAGTTTTGTTCAGGCGTGAGTCAATTCATGATGAATTGCCAAACCAAACTGAGAATAAACCACTTCTCAGCTGGTAAATCGGTCGCCGTCTTCAACAGTAATGTCTACTTAAAGTTCTATGCCTCTAAAAAAAACACCCGTTATAATGATAATAACGATGAAAATATAAGAATAAAATAATAAATATACAATAAATATGCAGCATAATGATATAGTATAACACATAAATGAAAATATTACAAAAAGAGAAAAAATAATAGAAAAAATAAAAAATATGAAAAAATGTTATATTCTATTTCTGGTTTCTCAAAATCAAATTCGAAACCATACGAGGTTTGTTCAAAAGAAAAGGAGGGCACTGAATTTTTTCTAAAAGTATTTATTTATTCATCAATATTCATTTTCGTCCCCCTCAGAAGTAATGCCCTTATGTCAGCGGTTCTTCCAATCCTCGAAGCATTTCGGAAATGCGCGTTTCGGTATGGCCATCAGCTCGTTCTTCGATTTCGATTTTATCTCATCAATTGTGGCAAAACTCTTTCGATTCATTGATTTCTTCAGTTTTGGAAGTAGGATAAAGTTCCAGGGAGTCAAATCTTGTGAATACGGTGGTTGAGGCATGATTACGGTGTTTTTTTTTGGCCAAAAAATCACGAACAAGCATTGATGTATGAGCTGGTGCATTATCGTGATGCAGAGTCCATGATTTCTTTTTCAACAATTCCGATTGTTTGAGCAGTAATATTTCACGCAAACGTTGCATAACTTCCTTGTAGTGTTCGTTTTGATCTTGGCTCTTCAAGACGGCTCCATTGGGATAATTGAGCCTTGGTTTCGACGTCGTAACCATATTCCCACGCTTTAACACCACTTTTAACACCTGTTTTGACAACAGATCTGGGACGTCGTTGACATCATGCAATAACTTTTGAGCGATACTAATGTGACTTTGCTTCAGCTCAAAATTCAGCAATTTCGAAAAAACTTCGCTGTCACACGTTTCATGCCCAAAACATCCGAGAAAATTACATGGCATGAACCGATGCGAATATCCTCTGTATCTTCCCTAACAGTGATTCGACGATTTTCAATAACTATTTTCTTCACTCTTTCGATGTTTTCGTCTCTTGTTGACGTTGTTGCAACTTCAGCACGCTCATCGCCATCAACATGTTCTCGACTTTCTATAAAGCGTCTGTATCAATTATGAACACTGTTTTGGGCCAAAGTGGACTCGTCGAATGCCACAGTCAACATTTTAAGTGCGAAAAGCATTTTATTCCGTTTCTTCGAACCATTTTTTTTGAAAGTATTAAATCGAAGTGCACACAAAACGAGACGGATCTTTTCAGTTGTCAAAAACAAACTAATAATCCAAAATGGTTGATGATTTCACCATATGGGGAACGTATTTGTACCAATGAAACCAAAAACATTTCGATAATAGAATGTGCACAGCATGCGAAAACTCAAAATTTGCCTTTTCCATTGAACAGACCTCGTATACCAGAGGACCATCGTCCTCTGTCACAGATGATTGTGAGAGAAAACTCAATGTTTTTGAATTTCTTTGAGGTATTAAAATGTTTATTGATTATGAATTCTTCTATTGATAATTTACTGTGATTTGCTACTTTGTACTTCCTCAAACGTTATGAAAATGAAGGTAATGAAACGAAAGTGTTGTTTGGTATGTTAAATTGTGGAATTATGTTCATCGACGCATGGCGAAACGTCATTGGTATCGTTTTATCGATCTTATTTATCTGTCGAACTTAGTCGCAAGGTCTTGGTTTTGATCGCCAATAAAATCTGACTCCAATTCTAATTCTAAACAGACTCGTTGGAAAAAACAGAATATGCTCATATCTCGACTAGAAAGCCAACTGTAAATATATTAGAGATGAAATTTCTAGAGTAGTACGTTTTCTGAGAAGAAAAGTAGGTTCCTCAGTATATTGACGAAAAATAATATAAAGCTCAAATATAGAGCCACATTTTGAGTACCTAATTCTCTACGCCCTTGTTCAACTTTCAAAGTGTTACAGGCATTGCCTGATGTTGAGTTGTAATAGACATACACTTGTCAACACCATGTTGAAAGTTTTATGTATGATGAATGTAAAACAAGGAAAATGATATAGAACAATTGATTTCATATATAAAACATCTGAAGTATCATCTTCACCTCAACGACATATTCGAATCGTCAATAAAATACACGTCAAATAAAATTGCACCTTATACCAGAGGTGAAAATGATTTTTATGTTGACCGCTGTGATAAAACAAGAGCTGTAAATTTAATGCATTTAATCGGACTAAGAATGTTCAATTGATTACGTGTGGGTATTGAAATTTTCAAAAATTAGTAGAACTTCAACAACTTAATATATCAATTTGTGGTAAGTAATTTATCTTGGCAGTTTTATAATATTTCGTTGTTTTTTAAGCCAAGCTAAATGAACTAAATTTTGTTTTTATTTACTTCTAACATGTTTTAATGAATGTGATATGCGCTGAGTAATATCTTATGTCGAAACTGATTTACATTTAATAAATTCTAGATTTTTGATTGCCCCTTTGAATACATTTTCATATACTTAGTTCAATAATTTCTTATTCAAGAAAATTTAACACACTATATGGTTTCATATATGGATCGGTAATTAAGGCAACTCTGTGAGAAATAACAAAGTTCACGTACGATTGTCTTTTCAAGGAACTCGTATTTCCTGGAAATAGCCTCATCATTTTTATTTTCACCGCTATTTGAATAAAACTCATGATAATAATTCAAGTCGATATCTTTATCTTATCGAGTGGCTTTTCGCGTTCCTCCATTTCCTACCTCGAAAGGAAATGTTCATTTTCTTTACTTTTGACTATTAGAGCAAACAGATGATAGATAGACGTCGCCAACTGAATTATTTTGAATTTTAATCATTTCGGTTTCTGAAAAGGATATACCTTCAAATTTCATTTGAAAAAAGCACCTGAAATATCAATAAAACATGATATCACATGAACAATCACAGAAAAAATTTTGTAAAATCGAAATCTTTCAGTAATGTCACTCAAAAGTCAAAACTACATTAGATATTATTTTTGAATTGTAGAGTTATATATCTACAGCTGGGTGAAGATTAACAGGGAGTTTTATCACGAGTATGTAACAGCCTTGTAATTTTTTGCATATAAATGAAAACTTACCCGCCAATTGTGTTTCCTCAACTATTGAATAGGGAAAAAATGTGTGGCTCACCTGAAACAAAACGAGCAGTCATTGAGTATTTTTGCATTAGTAATTGTAATAATAATATATATATATATATATATATATATATATATATATATATATATATATATATATATATATATATATATATGAGTATATATGAACACTAGTACATTTATTCGAAAAATTCAAATTAACCAAAAGAATGTTATAGTAGTGCTATCTATATATGTGAACGTGTACGATGTGATGTCTCCATTATCCTTCAAGGGATAAATGAAATATTGAAATCGATGCCACACCTGATGGAAGTGCGAGAAATATATGTTTCGTTCTGCAAGGAACTCGACAGTCCACCATGTCAATTGAAGTGAGGCAACTATTTCAACCCCCAAGCATCTTCTTGTGACTCCAAGTGGAAGACCGTAGAGTAATGAATACTCCACAATTCCATCTATAGGAATCCGTAGAAAACATCTTTCAGATTACAGACACATGAAGCATCAAAATTTCACATATATGGTACTGAATGAAATTTTAAGGAGAATGAACACTAGAACATTCATTTGAAAAATTCAAATTAACCAAGAGAATGTTATAGTAGAGCTAAATATGTGAACGTGTACGATGTGATGTCTACATTATCTGTGTGCCATCGGTTTCAATAGTTCTCTAACATTTATCCCTTGAAGGATAATGGAGACATCACATCGTACACGTTCACATATCTAGCTCTACTATAATATTGTCTTGGTATATTTGAATTTTTCAAATGAATGTTGTAGTGCTCATTTTCCTAAATATTTCATTCAGTGCCATGAGCACAAAAATTCCACTTATATATATATATATATATATATATATATATATATATATATATATATATATATATATATATAAATTATTTTATTATTGTTTGAGAAACATAGTTTTAATATTTTCAGCAATAACAAGCTATTTTTAGTGTTAAAAGCTTTATTTTTGTTGACGTTTCGAACAATTTGAGGTTAACTTTTTAACTGAAAAACATGATTCTTCATTTGGTAATGGAATGACTAAGAAACATGAATATCATCAATATCACTGCAAATTTCACATTTCTACTTTTGTAAGACTAAAAGATAAATATCATCAAAATTGAATCAGTTAATAACAAGAATTTCGTACATTATTCATTTCGTGATGAAATAATTAAGTAGCTTGAAAATTAACAATATTACTACAAATTCAACTGTTGTATTCAATGACACATGAGAAAATGAGACTTAAAGAGAAATATCAGTTGGATTGGTTGAAGTTATGAAAACATTCCGTGTTTTTTTCGAATTCCGAAACAAAAAAAAGCCCACATTAGTGCTCGTAGGAGAGCACGAGTAATTTTGAGCCAATTATATTACAAGTCGAATTTAGGAATTGCGTTGTTGAAATGAAGGAGATAAAATCATATTTCGGTTTGAAAATGAAGTAAAATATATACTCTGAAAGTTGAACTAATTATAAGATTAAAGTTTCGTTGCCTCCGTGGCTTAGTCGGGTGCGGTAAGATTCAGGTTCGAGTCCCAGTGAAGGCATGGGTGTTTGTGTTTTTTTTTGTACTCTATGTACTTTAATGATGATGATTGTCGGGTATTTCGACACATTTTCAACGATAAGAGAGGGCCACATTAGTGCTTTTAAGATAGCACGAGTTATTTTGAGCCAATTAGGTATATTTCGAGTCGAATTGTCTTGATATTTTCATTATATCCCAGTCCCTGACTGAAGTCCAACCATGAGTCAGGACACCTTCAGTATCACAATGATAATTTTTATCAGTCATTTATACATATTACAGGTTCATAGCGATTTAATGGTACTATATAAAATATTGGTACTCAATAAAGAATTATTTTTTATTTATTCATTTACAAATACACCACTCAACAGCTTGGGCCAATTACTGAGTGGGAAAATACAAAATAGTTTACAACTTGAAAAAAAAAAGCTAACGCTCTGTGAACGCTCTTGAAAACACGAGAGCTCTGTGGGCAAGCTGACATTGAAGCTCACCCACAAGATATAGGAAAAACTGATATTTGAGAAACTTATAACTGAAACTAAAAAACAGTCAGGCGAGAGCTCGTCTGATATCGCCAAGCACGCATGCAAATATGTGGCTGACGTCATGAAAAGGCTGAAAGTCAAGTGGTGAAGAAGACAAAACATCAGTACGAGCCAAAGGCGGATAAAAAATGTTCATATTTCTACAAGATATTCTCGGAAAACGGAAATTTATGAGGGAAAGAAGAAAAGAACAATGAACAGAAAACCTTATCAGCTTGTATAGGAACATTATTCCCAAATATTTCCTACGTGTTTCAAGTGATGAAACATTAAATCCTGTAATAAGTAACACATGATTTATACCTCGTTCTGGATACACACCGTGGCAACAAAACCATAAAAAATTCAAAAATCGAATCATGTCAAAATCAAAGTTACAAATAGTGAGTTTAAAACAATGAGATCTTTCTTTCAGTGCCATCTGTTATTAGGGCAGTGAAATACATAGTACATTGAAATTCCAACCTTCCATCCTAGTTTTTCAAAGTGTTTACAGTGTTACCTATATGAATTGTCAATACGTAAATATTGAAATCATTTTCACTGATGCATTCATATGAAATTAATATTTTTTCTTCAGGCACTTTTCAAATATTCATGAAATGATGATGAAATTCTTCAATTTACGAGATGTGACACTCGACCTAAGCTCAATTCCAAACAAATTTTTGACTGGAAAATTGTCACAATTCGCACTGAAGAACAAAAGGAAAATTTCGATAGAACTCCCGGAGGGAGTTTCATTCTGCAATGAAACTTTTCGTTTATTGTTTTAACATTCCTCATACAACTACAATTCCATTTGGCACCTCCAGCTACGTCAGCTTAATGAGAATAACCCCGATGCAGCTTCAGGACTAGCGTTGGGAACAATCAGGTATTATGTTTTATGTTCCGTTCGGGCCGTTCGAACTTCACGACGAGAATTAAGCTAACAATAATACTCTGCCTTCCAGAATAACTCATATAGCAACTTAAAGAATTGAAAGACTGTATGACAGTTGAAATAAACGATTGTTTCACTTACATTGTAGTAGGATATAATTTTTCATAGGATATATTATATATTATCCCTCCATATAATTGTCAGTTTTTTATTCAGGAGGACTTTGATATCAACTTGAACCAACTGCATGAAATACTGACGCGCTGGAGTATGTTAAGATGACGTTTTTTTACAGATATAAAAATTAATCAATACGACAATTTTTAGGGATTACTTTACATACACTTTGAATATCTGACACGCTCGAAAAACTTTTTGATTTTTGTTTTTTCAACCACTTGTTACGGGCAGCCCCCTTGAAGAAATCGTCAGATTAATATTTAATGGTTATCAGAAACATAAAGCGCATTCACCCTGTAAATGACTGACGCGCTCGAGTATTTTCATACAACTGTTTTTTTTATTTTTGAGAATCTTTGCATGCTTTCCCTCCCACTAAAACAGAAAACTTGCAAAAAGAAAAATAAACATTTTCCTTCTTGGAAAATAAACTTTCAAATCCAATATGTCTCCATGACGCTTAAGTAACTGCAAATTTAGCATCCTGGCCTCCCCTACTATAAATATATATTCTCAATACAAGTGTCGTTTAATGTTTTCACGCATAAAATAATATAGCAATCCGCTATATGCTCATTTGTCCAAGAAGATAGTTGAGTCTTCACTGTTAACACAGACATACGATAGTGAGGTAGAATGCTTTGATGATTCGAACAGATTCCAACACAAAACATATAGAAAAGAAGTCTTATTGTATCGCCAAAAAAGAAAATATATTGTATGAGATATTTGTTATTGGACTTTACCGTTGAAAACTCTTTTCAATACAGTCAGTATTGGCTCCGTTCCTTTCTGTGATACCTGTTAGGTCAAGTCGCACTCTTGATTAATATGGATTTTCTACTTCAAGTTTCTTCATTCGAAAGCAAAAATCCCTACAGTACATGTTACTATCTCGACGGAGAGTAACATGTACGTGAATGATGAATCATCGTTATCGACATTAATGGATATAGATATATTCGGCAAAATTGAAATTCCGAAGTAGGAGATTAAAAAAGTAAACGCTTCGTTATTACTCCATTTTCCGTTTTGCGATCGATCCTCTTAATCACTGCCTCTTGAGCCCTTAGGTATTATCTCTTCGCATTACCGGTGCGAAGTTCTCATCGAAATTCCAGCAACCAATTCCATGGTAATGCTGCATTGGCAGTGGCGTGCGCATTATATTACATACAATGGGCATTGTACATTATGAACACAAAAAGCTTCACTACGAATGGATATAAAACACTAGGATCGAAAATAAAATCAGAAAAATTACTTTTCCAATTGTAATTATTTTCAACTATACAATAAAAAAATTCGAAAAATTGCGATTGTCGATTTCTTGATTATCGTTCTCAGGAAAAAAACGCCTAGCACTCTTCCAATCAGTTTTTTCTCACCACGAGAATACATCAAAAAGGTTGCATTAGTTAGGAAAACATAAGCAGCGAATGAATATACGACTCAAATTTGAAAACTATGACACCTGTTTTGCTCAAGTATTTTGCTTTTTATGACTTCGTGGAAAACCACCCAGAAGTTCTTTCACATTATAATCTCAAAAGTCATAATATTCTCAGAAATTTTCGAATTGTGGACAGTACTATTAATTCAATCAGAAATTAATATCAAAAAGAGAAAAATAATAAAATTTTCAGAAAAAAAACGATAACTACTTTTCATTAGAACACCATAATCATAGCAACGTAATTATCATTTTTCATCAAATATTTTGTAATGTGAATTCGGCATGTTTGAAAATTCATTGTGTGATCTATAAAATGAAACTCACAAATCATTTACAGAATTACGACAGATACCTTTCAATAAAAGCATCCTAAATAACAATGAACGTGTGACATCTAGTGAGCAATGCAAAAAGTTGCAAATCGAATCAATATTGGTTCAAACCTGCGCAGAAAGCCACCTAGCTTCACAAAAGGGAAGAGAAAATATTGCATTGCCATTGCACACAGATGGCGCAAATGTACGAATACTCTCGGATCATTGACGAAAGAGAGATACCACATACTATATAGGTATAAAATTATTTTAAAAATTTTATTTTTCGAAAAAAATATATATATATATATATATATATATATATATAATTTATAGATAATTATAATTATAATGAGTGAAAGGATGGTGATATTTACGTTGAACGTTGATGAAGATTCATTTTTCAAAAAGAATTGTTGCTGTTTCTTGATTTTTGTTTCAAATGACTGAGCTGTCTCACCCAAGTGCATTTCCTTTAATTTAGGACAAAGCGAGACATTAACCAAAAGTGACATATTAAGGTAATAATAAAAAGCTTTTAAGTTTCCAGATATGACGTAATTTGGTATAAGATTTTAAAACACTTTGAAAGTAATATTTCTGATATTGACCTTGATGTAAATCCATTATAATTCAATATGAACTGAAATTTAAAAACTTGAACTTTTGATTTACACTTTATTAACAACATAGTATGACGCGTTTCGTCGTTACAAACCACTTTTTCAGATTAGAGTCAATATTCTGTTAGCACATTCTGAACGACGAAACGCGTCTTCCTATCTTGTTAATAAAGTGTAAATCAAAAATTCAAATGTTTGAATTTTACTTTCTATTCAGTTTTGTTTTTTTTTGTAAAATTTTTTGTCTGTATTGTCAAATTTGTTGTCAGTATTCTATTAACATCTGAAAAAGTCGTTTATGATGACGAAACGCGTGATGCTATGTTCTCAATAAAAGTGCAAATCAAACGTTCAAGTGTTTGAATTCCATCTGATATTTAATTGTAATCGATTTACATCAAGTGAACGCCAATACCATTCAATACATAATTTTTCAGTTGTTATAATTATTCAGGTCTATTGCCTTGGCAGTACCAATTTTCCGGTATTAAGGAGTTGATGTTAGTTGGCCATAATATACATCCTTATATATTTCAATTTTCATTGGAAATTTGTAAAAATTATTATTATCGCAGAAAAAAATTCCTGTCTAATTTTTGTGATACCTAACAAATTCAGTTTGAATCGCATAACTCGTTGAAACTAAAACATTAATCAAAATACACGATATTAATGTGCATATTTTAAACTGAGTTTGAAATATTTCAAATAAAAATAGAGACTTTGCTAGAGTGATTTTTATGTCCGAATTTATTACGCATCATTTGTCTCTTTTATAACTTTATATAACATACATAGCAAGTACGCTAGAACAATTAAATAAATTACAGCCGTATAGTAAAATTCAATTCTGTTTGCATTTTATATGAGAGTGGAAAAGTGGATCAATTTCCAGTAAACTGATGCAGTCGTTATATTTAATTGATGTTTTTCGATTAAACGAATGGTGGTTATGAAGTTTCGGATTATAAAGTTCAGGTCAGCGTACAAACGCTAACCCATATTGAACAAATACAATAAACAAATATAGATATAAATTTTATTAGGTCGTGAAAATCTGATTGGACATTCGAAGCTTACACTGAGTCGCTTTATTGAAAAACTTTATGTGACTCGTGAGTTTTAATGAAGTTTTCAGAGAACAATACTGTTGACAGCTCGAAGTGTAATAAAAATTCAATACTTGCTGATTTTCATAATGAGAAGAGATTCGGTTCGCTGAAATCTTTCATAGTTAACGGGTTTAAAATATGTGTAAGAATTATAGATAGTAGTCTATCAAGGAGACACTACCTTAGACGCTCAAACAACTTGTACACACCTTCTTGGTGCTTCAAAAGACGAAGAAGCTACTTGGTCATCGCATTTTCTCTTTGAGTTGATTGTTTGCTTCTGAAATACTTGCCATAAGATATTTTCCTATGATCTACACCAGGTGTGTCCAGACTAGGTGGGACCCAGGGTCAATGAAAATGACTGAATACATTGCGGGGGCCGCAAAATACTTATAAAATTTTCCGTTTGAGTTGATTGATTGCTTCTGAAATACTTGCCATAAGATATATTCCTATGACCTACACCAGGTCTGTCCAGACTAGGTGGGACCAAGGGCCAATAAAAATGACTAAATACATTGGGGAGCAGCAAAATACTTACAAAATTTTCTGTTTGACTTGATTGATTGCTTCTGAAATAGTTGTCATTAGATATTTTCCTATGACCTACACCAGGTCTGTCCAGACTATTCAAGACCCAGGGCCAATAAAAATGACTAAATACATTGGGGGGCCGCAAAATACTTACAAAATGTTCTGTTTGAGTTGATGGATTGCTTCTGAAATACTTGCCGTAAGATATTTTCCTATGACCTACACCAGGTCTGTCCAGACTAGGTGGGACCAAGGGCCAATAAAAATGACTAAATACATTGGGGAGCCGCAAAATACTTATAAAATTTTCTGTTTGACTTGATTGATTGCTTCTGAAATACTTGCCATTAGATATTTTACTATGACCTACACCAGGTCTGTCCAGACTATGTAAGACCCAGGGCCAATAAAAATGACTAAATACATTGGGGGGCCGCAAAATACTTACAAAATTTTCTGTTTGAGTTGATTGATTGCTTCTGAAATACTTGCCATAAGATATTTTCCTATGACCTACACCAGGTCTGTCCAAACTAGGTGGGACCTAGTGCCAATAAAAATGACTAAATACAAGTATAAGGACTAAAAATCAAGTACAAGTAAATAGGTATCAGTCAATTTTTTAAAACCTATTCATTAATTTATCTCTTAAAGTTCTGTCAACAACATCAATATTAGTAGTAGCTAGACGCAGTGCATGTTTAAGTGAAGTATCTGTCAACGAAGACCATTATTTCGATTTTATGAACTTCATTGTTGAATATGCACTTTCACAAAGATAGGTACTGCCCAACATCGAGCCCATTTTTAGGCAGAAATCGTCAGTTTTGGGAAACATTCAACAAGGATCTCAAAAAATTCAGTTTCTGTTCTGCCCTCAGAAAGCGTGTGATTGCAGAACACACAGTTCTAGTTCAGTCAGAGTCAAGAGCGCTATATCACTCTCCAATTTTATGAAATCTGCGGAAAGCTGCTCAAATTCGACGATTATTTCGTTCATGTAATTGAGATGGTGCAAAAAATTACATTCTTCAAAATTTTTCAATTCTAAATAATGTTCTTTACATTTTGGAAAAACAGAAAAACCATTTTGTTGTAGAGACATTTTGAATAATATCAGTTTGCTTCTTAATCCATTCACATCGCCGTACAAGTTGGCTATATTATGGTTTTTGCCTTGCAACTTTGAATTCAATTCGTCCAAGTGTTGTCCAATTCAGTTTGTCCATAATTGTGACCATTGTCAATCGTTCTATTTCTCTCGGATGTTCGTTAACTTCGCTCTCTCTTCCAGTAGTCGGGGTTTGTTTTGTTTTTGCACCATTTAAGTTTTTGATTCAAAAATTTCGGGGGTTCCGAAATCAACCAATGGCAATGTGTGGCAATATTGCACAGAAAATAACGAGAAAAGCGCAAGCTGCAAAAAAATACTTCGAAATTGTGTGTTTTTTGGCAACACTTTCAATTTACATAAGCATTCGAAAAGCCACACTGGTTTCATTGTTCAATACTTGTACTGGTTTTGCTTTAAATTTTCCAAAACCGATTCGATACGTATATTGGTACGTTTCATTCGATACGAGTAAGTATCGATACTTTTCAATCGATACGGAATAGGAATCGATACTTGACGATACTTTTGTACAATATATAGTAAAAGTATCGACCCTCAGTGGTATTGTTTCATCTCTATTCCCAATCTTGTGAACACCCATTTGAAATCGTCATGAAATTTTAGGGTAACTCTTATGATGATAGCAGCACTTTCTTGGTTATATGATATCAAGGGATGCCATGTCCAGTATTCAGACAGGTAAGGGAATAATTTAGGCTGTATATAGGTGAAGTAATGGCAATGGTCTTTCTCTTAATCATGGTGAAACAAATACCAATTAAAAATACCATTCGATATATGTAAGTTGTTTTCGTTTCTCCTATTTTCATAGTGTTACTCTGATAAGTGATATTGACTTTTCAAATAAAATGATGCTGTTTGGTATGAAGATATAGTATAATATATAATCCTCGAAAATTTCTGCTGCTAGTTCAAACAATTTGCATATCAAAATGAGAACGTACTCAGATAAGCAGTCTAGATTAATTTGGAAAAACCTTCATATCAAATATGAAAAGAAGTCACGGCTAAATAAAATTGTTGCATATATTATGCATATTTCACATATATCCTTCCATGCATAAATTATGCCCCGTATATTTTGCGACTTATCTGGCGCATACATAAAATGCATTAGCTACGTTTTATCTGTCCAGTAAGCATCCGCTCGTAGGCCATTTTGGCTATTTTGACGTCGACCTTCCTTGAGCGAACTTTCCTTCTCAATTTACCTCCCTTGAAATATTATAATAGGCCATTTTGGCGCTTCGCGTTCGAAAACTTCGGAATAATTCGGCTTTTGTCAAACTTGGCGAACTTTACGTCTGGATGAGACATTGTTAGCGGAGATAACAGATTTCGTTTACAAGACGACGAAAGTGAGAACTCGGGGCTGTTTGGAAAGACGATATATATTCTCTTTTGGTGAATAACGACTACGAAACAAACTCGAAATGGAAAAAATACGGAATAGTTCCGAGACGCATGATGAATGTCAAGAAAAATGTATTGTTATTTATATGGGGTGAGACTCCAAGAAGACCATATATTTACAAATTTTGTTCCTACAAACTTCAAATCATCATTCATATAGAGTTGAGGGTATATGAATGTTCGGATCGGAAAGGAACTGTAAAATATGCTGGAGAGATTTTCTTACAATAAATATAGATCTATCAATTGAATTTTGTTCCTGTTAATATTAAAACCAAGAATCATATCGTCACAAATAGTTATGAAATTGCTCAGACATTCAATAGCTACTTTCTGAATTTAGGAAAGGAGATGGCAAAAAAATAATACCTCGCAAACCATCGAATTGTAATATTCCTAGGAGTCGAGGAAAGTTCTATCCGCTACCAACAAACGAGGAAGAAATTAAAAATATAATACTGAATTTGAGAAGTGAAAAAAGCGCAGGAATAGACGGTATAACTACGGAAGTACTTAGAGCCGGAGTTGATGCTTTGGCAGCACCACTGACTTTTCTCATTAACCATATAATGGAAGAAGGTGTCTATCCAGAAGCTTTTAAAACAGCGATTGTTATACCTTTATTTAAAGGTGGAGACAAAACACAATGCACCAATTATAGACCAATTTCCTTATTATCGAACGTATCTGAAATCATAGAAAAGGTAATAAAATTGAGGATAACAACATTTCTTAAACAAAATAAAGTCATATCGGATATGCAATTCGGATTCAGAGAAGGAAAATCAACTGAGAACGCTCAGTTGGCACTAACCAGTAAAATTCACGAGGCATTTAACGATGATAAAATAGCACTATGTTTTCTTGTTGATTTGGCCAAAGCTTTTGATACAGTAGAACATAGTATTTTGTTGAAGGTGATGAAGGAATTGGGATTTGGAGATGTCTGTGTGAGGTTAATTGTTAGATACTTAGAAGGAAGAAAGCAATTGGTGAGGATTGGCGACTCTTGTAGTGACGCTAGAGCGTTGGACTATGGGGTGCCTCAAGAAACTGTTCTGGGGCCAATTCTATTCACTATATATATATATAAACGGTTTATTTTACACAAAAAGTGAAGGGCATATCATAAGTTTTGCGGATGATACTGTTGTTTTTTAGTCAGGAAAAAACTGAGAACAGCTCAAAGAGTTGGCTCAAACAGATTTCATTGAGGTTAAGCACTGGTTGGATCAACATCTTCTCACTATTAATTACGAAAAAACAAAATATATGCCATTTGCAATAGATAGTAGAACTTTACCTGCTGCGGATATCCTAAGAATTACAGACACCGATGGCAAACATTTTGAAGTTAATTGTTCTTACGAGTCCAAATATTTGGGTGTCATTCTTGATTCCCCATTGGAATAGGACGCACATATTAATAAGTTGATACTGAAGCTCAGAGGATTGATTCCTAGATTCAAATACCTGGCCTGTATAATTGGGAGTACTCACTTGAAAATGATGTATCAGGCCTTTGCTGAGTCACAAATGCGATATGGAATAATTGCTTGGGGATGCGCATATTCAACTACTTGGAACAAACTAAAAATACAACAGAAGTGGTTACTTAAAGTGATGTACAAAAAGAAAATGCTTTATTTTTATTATCAATTACACCAGACGGAATTATTGAAATATGGTTTGTGAAATGACAATGATGAATTTATTAGTGAATCTTGAAAAAGTTTATTGAGTAGTTCATTCCATCTAGTATTTTTTTAATTTCATTTCAAAATATCCTATTCAATGCTAGATTATCTTTCAGAAGCTGAGCGAGAGCTGGACAGTTTAAGGTCGATTTCGAACGACTTAAGAACAATTCACTCGTTAGTATTATAAGGTCTCTTCACCAGTTGGCTACTGAACCTCTTAGTGGAGTACGAAAGGTGTTCCACTATAAATTAGTCTTTCGAAGGATTACATCTTTGGACGACTGTACGATGATGCAGGATGATCTGATAAGGCTGGCTCGACAGTGTGAAGACAACTTTCTTTTTTTAAATCTTGCGATATGCCGTAAGGTAACCATCGGTAGAAATTGACAGTGTACTATGCTGTTCGAATTAATTGGGACAAACATTTGTTTTCTTCCTTTGAGTTACTGTAGTAAGTGTGTCAGTACCAGAGTAGTCCAAACACCCTCGCACCTGCTTGTTTACTACCTGAGGTGACGAGAGGGTTCGACCTTGAACATCATTTACATTCTGACCGGTTTCACCTCGCCAGCAATTCAGTTGTGAGTCTACCGGTGCGATAGTATGTGTTTTCAATTTTGATACGTGCTGCACTCCGAGGAAGAGTTCCAAAATTATCGCGCTTAATGAACACACCTCAATGACTGTAAGAGCTATAGCTGAAGCTATTGATGCGGGAAAGTCCAGCGTTTTGAGAATTTCCAAAAACGTTTGAAGAAAGTGGCTCAGTGTCTCCAAAAAGAAAAGGAAACTGAGGCCGCGAACTCAAAACTACTCCAAGAACAGACAAATTGTTGATAAGAAATAGCAAAATTAATTTTGAGAAAGACTAGCACTGATCTTCGAAGGGATTTAATGATTTCTGGTGTAGAGATGAGCACCTCAACTGTGCGAAAACGACTGCTGGAGGTTGGTCGTAAGGCAAGAAGACCATGAAGAAAGCAACTGCTTACCAAGAAAATGATGAAGAAACATTTGACATGGGCCAAAAAGCAGCACCGTGCATGGACTGTGGACGACTGGAAGAAGGTGATTTTTAGTGATGTGACAAATTTGTTTGTTCAAGGGTACAAATCAGGTGTTGTTAGACGAAGTGATGGGGAAACTTTGCGGCCTGATCTCAACCAGCAAACAGTAAAACATCCTCCGAAACAAATGTTTTGCGGTTTTTTCACAACCAATGGCACTTCTATGACAGGATGATGAATTCAGTGATATATATGGAAATATTGCGCACCAGGATTGTCCCATTCATGGAAACGTTTGATGAAACATTTCAGCACGACAAGGCTGCCTGCCACAATTCCATACAAGTGCAGGCCTTTATGCGTGAGAATGAAATTAGCAGAGAAATTCACCTAATTTCAATCCAATTGAGAATTTATGGAATATTTCGAAGAAACGACTGGCAAAAATGGATTGCACTACAAAAGAAAAAATGATTATGAGTGCAATTCAGGTGTGTTTTCATGATGACGAATTGAAGAAAATCTGCGCTACGCTATTGGAATCGATGCCTAGACGAGTTAAAGAAACGAGAATCGTTAATTTTTGCTACTGTTTTCAAGGTGTTCACTTCTATTTTGAAAATTTCTTATAAAATCTTTTAATATAATATGCTTCTAACTTGACAGAAAAGATATATATGATACCTACGAGTATAGACGTGTAAACGTTAGTTGCTTGGTGTATCTATAATCTGAAATATCTTTCTTATTTATTCCTATAGATGGAAATGTACAGCATTGATTACTTAACGGTACTTCACTTGCAGTCATAAGCAGGTTTTTGGAGATTGGAATCGTTGCCTCTCTTAGATGGATGTGGCGAAAGGAAATATTTCCTTGTAGAATATTGAAAAATATGTCGAAATTATTCATTCTTTTCTGCTGAAATGATTTGAATTGTGTTGAAACTACAACAGAAAAATTCCTTATAATTACAAAGTATAACATCATTATTAAAATTTTCCAGTTCCTATCTCACTTTGAAAAATCATTCCACTTCGTCCACTGACTAAATTTTCACGAAAAGGGAACACGAATTATAATTTCCATCTGTAAATGAATTCCACGGTAAAATATTCTTCGTTGCAAGTAATTTGTATATCAAATGTATTAAACGTAATTTTTCCAGAAGAACAAATTCAAATGTCGAAATGGAAAGGTGGAAATGCGGCTCAATGCAGATGCAAAGTTATTATATTTTCCAAGATCGTTAACGGCGAACGAAAAAACTCGTTAAATGGCAGCAAATTATTTTCGTGGCAAATGAAGGTTGAGTGTCAAAGATTTGTTTTCATTTCTTTCGGAGTTCGACGGGAGCTTCACATTCAAGCCGTTTTTATTACTTAATTAAGGGAGAAGTGACTCAATTGAATAATTTTTCGAGTAATTATACCTACAGAGACGTTGAATTCATATGAATGTTTAAGAATAATTTCATCTAGCAAACAAACGGAATAAATATTTTGAACTGTTTTATCAACTATCTGTTAGCGTTCAAATATGATAATTAATACTCTACAATTACAATATTTCATATACTTTACAATACATTACAATATTTCATTTTTGTTTTTAGTTATCTGGTTATTGTTCAATACTATTTCAATTTATTTTGAATTAATTTTTTCGTTGTATATATTAGCTTATACTCCCTATTTTTGTTTTTTTTTCTTGTTAATTTCTTTTCTTATTTATTATTACTCGTGTACAATTTTGCAATTTTTTGTGAATTGTAATTTTTTTTGTAATTTTTTCTCTGTAATTGGATGTATATCTGTTGAGAATAAATGTCTTATTATTATTATTATTATTATTAACTAAAATGATTAATATTGAAATCTTACAAAATGAATGATGAAACATCCTCAAAATGTTGAGGATAATAGCAACATATAAATAAACTCCAACAATGAAATAGTAACTCTTTTCTATATGACCATTTTGACCTACGATTCACCTCTAAGATTTGTGGAATGAATTGAGAATTGTGGAAATAGTAGAACATAATGTGCACAGATTCAAACAAGGAGAAATATGGTAACATTACTACTACGTCTGGTCCTGATGAAATACCAAGTTTTATTGTGAAAGATTGTATTTATGCACTTTCGGATCCATTAATACATTTATTTAATCTCATAATAAGCAGAGCCACTTTTCCTGAAATATGGAAATCGGACAAAATGGTACCTGTCTTGAAAAAAGGTGATCCTTCTGTTCTACAGGCCACTATCCACAGGCCAATATCCATCGTATCTTTTTAAAACTTTTTAAATTGTAGTCTATAATGCTATATAACCAGCCGTCAGAAATAGCATCAACATTGAGCAACATGAATTCATGTCAATGAGATCTTGTTCAAGCAATCTATTACTGTTTTCACAGTACGTTTCTGAATTACTCGACTCCACCGATCAAGTTGATTCACACAGATTTTCAGAGAGCATTTGATGAAGTTGCTCATGCGCTCCTGGTACAGAAATAACGCAACAGATTTGGATTGTCTGATAGTCTCACCAACCTTTTTCTTTCTTACAAGGTTGAACGACGACAATTCGTACAGCTGGTGGGTATACAGTCGTCTGAGTTCATACCTACCTCTGAAATACCTCAAGGGTCTAATCTTGGATCTATGTTATTTATTCTGTTCGTAAATGATCTGATGGATAATATTCACTCTCCACATTTGATGTTCGCAGACGATTTGAAACTATATCATGAAATTAGATCACAGTTGAACACTGTTCATTTTCAGCTCGCACTGGACCATGTTGCTAGTTGGTGTGGGGATAATTATTTGAGTTTGAATGTGTCAAAGTGAAATGATGTTTCTTTCACAAGGAAAAGAGACCGAATTGACTGTAATTATAGCGCCGGTGGTCAGGTTATCTTTCATTCTCATAAGGTGAGAGATCTTGTTGTAATCTTTGACCAGAAGATTTCCTTTGTCGCACACATCACCCACATTAACTTATTTCATCTGCCAAGAAAATATATGGATTCGTTATACCTAACGACAAATATTTAAACTATTTCATAACATTGATAGGACTATTAAATACCCTAATCCTTAGCAAGTTGGAGTATGGCAGTATGATCTGGCATCCCATTTACACTTGCCATCCACATCATCTTGAGGCTATTCAGGGAAGGTTCTTGAAATTCTAAGTTTGGAGGAAAGATAAAGTTTATCCACAGAGAGGAGTCAATCATAACGAATTATTGAGTCGACTTAGTTTAATCTGATTGCAGAGCAGAAGAGAAACTTTTTCACTGAAATTTTTTTACAAATTACTGCATGATAGTATTGGTTGTCCTCCTCTCTTGTCCGCTTTGAGATTTCGTGTTGCCAGACAAAATTCTTGTAATACAGAATTATTTCACCTAGAGACTCCAAGGACCAATTCCCTAATACAATCCCCTATTTGGTTCATGGAGTTTGCATTCAATAGAATTGCCAATAATTGTGACATTCACTTTGACTCCATAGAAGTTATTATTAGGAGTTATGTGAACGAAGAAAATCGACTAAAATGAATTGATTTAGATTGGGTTCTTCGTAATATTTCATTGAATGCTATAATGTAGTTATTAATTACTATATTTTCAGATTACATTGAGCTCTTTGTTATATCGTTTTCATTTCAATTATTCAGTTAGTATTCAACATTGTTTTTATTTTCTGTGATACCTGTTGAAAATAAATAACTTATTATTATTAGTACTACACCCGACAGTGTTCTGACCAAACTACGAAGTACAAATATGTTTCTCCTCAACCTAACAGCAATGGATTCAGAGTGTGGCCTCTTATAGTTTATGTTGAAAATCATGCACTTTGTCTTCCATTTTATCATCATTCATAAACAGTGCGTTACCAGTGAAACAACCTTCAATCCTCAAGCACATGTGATACGAATATGATTCAAATAAGGTAATTCAGGTGGTTTGAATGTATACATTTATGTATCAATCTATGTACGAATGTAAGTATAATCCAATTTCGAATACCAATGAATTATTAATGCTGTGTATGAGTTTATATCTAAATCCATGTGAAAATTCGGAATTACATACATATGTTAGGAATTTTCTATATATTTCATTTCACTGTTAAAAGCAAAAATGGTGATGAAATGAAGAATTTTGCGAAGGTCGAAAATAAGAATAAAAACCCTCGTATACCTTCAAATGCTCAAATTTCCGAACGTAACGCTTCCACCCTGTTTCGAATACCAAAGAAGATAATTTCAAATTTCAAGAGTATTGTATTGCAGATACCCCATCACTCGATACATAAAAAAGTAACTTAACCGTAAAATCAAAGTATTGAAGGCAATTCCAAATGTTTTAGAATACTTTCAATACCCAGCTCAGGGCAATGAAGCGCCATAATGCAAACTTTTCGACTGTAATGAGTTTCCATTTTCGGCGCACAGAAAAGGCACCTGAGTAGAATTTGCTCGTCCATCGATTTTAGTGGTCCAAATTTTCTTCGAAAAGAATTTTCGTATTTCCGTTGTCGAACTTCCGACCATTATTAGGGAAAGAAAGTTTTCATCTGAGTTAACTGACGCTGTGGAGGATAAAACTTGATTAAAGGAATTTTCGTGTCGGATCTTTCCAATGTTCAATTACTCTTTAAAACCTTTGCTACGTAATTCTAATCGAACTCTTTCAACTATTCCAACGGTGCTTTAGATGTGAAGTTTTTACATTAGGTGGTTCACAATTATACTCATTCACTACAATAGGGGATGAAACAAATATTGGTATGAGTGAATTCTTCTCAGTTTTTCTGAGTCACTTCTTTTTAGTTTATTTCACACAATTTTCATCGATTGATTGATGTTGGAAATTAATATATCCTTTTCAAACATTTGTCCATTAGACGTTTGGATGATAATTTAACTTATGTGCCTTATATGATGCGAATAGGTTGATTATTAAATTAAATTAAACTCTTGGCTTAATGTTTCACGATTATTCGTGAAACGTAAATCGTATGCACGATATCGTGTTCGAAATCGGAATCGATATCGAAAAAGATATCGTATTCACGATAATCGTGAAACATTGAGCCAAGAGTTTAATCAAATCTAATATCTAATTATGTTTCATCAAGAGTTAAGCGAGAATTCAATCTCAGTCAAATATGGTGGGTCCGAATCCCCAGATTGGAATAGATATTTGTGTATACCTGTGAGTTGTTAAGGTTGAAAAAATAATAGGCAATGTACAAGATAACAATTCGGTAACAGCGACCATTAGCTATATTAAACTTTAGGTCCAAATCGAATAACTAGAATTACTAGAACATATCCATAATTTTCTTACGGAAGTAGTTAAAACATAAAAGAAAGGGATGATTAAGTTGATTTTGAATGATATTTTCAGAACGTTCTGTTCTACACCTCCACTTTGATTTATTCATTTGACATGCACAGCATGTACATTAAGATAGGTACTAGGGTTTATATAAAAACCCACATTTTAGAAAACCGTTTTTCGAAGAGTAATTTTTGCAGGAAACCGGAAAGAAGATTTGTGCTGGAATTCTCCACTCTATAATTCGAACAAAAAATTTTAACAGAAAATTTAGAGTGATTAAAGCAGTTTTCGACTGAAATTATTTACCGTTCAATTTTATTGATAGCAAAAATTTTTTATGCAATTCAGTAGAACAAAGAAATAATAGCTCATCAGGATTAAATAACTTTAAAAACAATTATTCGTTGTTTATGCATAATTTTCACATATAAGGATGTAAATATTTTTATAATAGTGAAACGAGTTATTCAACAAAGGGTTTGAATGAATAAAAACAGTATATTTCGTTATTTTTATAATAACCACATTATTTTTTTGAAAAACAATGTTATTAGATACAGATGGATACGTGTTAAAAACAATTAGAAAATATATAACTGCGTATTGTAAAGAGTATATTATAATCAAGCCGAAAGATAAGAGTAAATAAAGTTCATGCATACATACTAATTGAAATCAATTTTAGTTTTAAAGACATTTAAGTAAAGGACTGAGGTTTTTCTATTCCTGGTCAATTTTAATACAAATTTAAATATTCTATTTATTTTTTTGTTTAATGAAGTATGATTTCAGAAAACAGAGGACGCCTATCGATTTGCTATTTAGCCGTGTTTTCAATTTATTCACAAAATTCCACGAAATAGAAAGTACCCTCGTACTCGCAACCGGACTAAGCTCAATCGTTTCTGAAGCCTGATATAATAGTTCTGAACTTTTTGTCCCTTTATTTGTGGCTTCCTGGGCCAAAAACCGTTTCTTAGAGTTTGAGTAGAGGAAGTCACATCTTCCGGTTCATTTAAATGTTTATTAATTGCCACTTCCATACCATTTTTCAATAAAACATTGTCTGGCTCTTGAATATCGCTTTCATCACGTTCTTGAATATCACATTCTTCCGTTGTAGAGTAATCTTTCATATAATCTTCATAATATTTGTCCGGATAACTCAATAATGCCACTTTCAGTGTTATTTAAGTGAAAATTGAAAACCGACATTTTCTACTAAAAAAACGGTTTTAGAACTTCATATTTTCTCCAAAAACTGGTTTTTGAAAACCAACAAACCTTAATAGGTACAGATTTTTTTATTGACATACGAATTCAGAGGTAATAGAAATGCAACATCATGAAAGTATAGGTATCATAAGCCTCTCAGACAGATCTATAATAAATCATTTCTAAATGTTTTGAACTGTTTTCTCTGGAATTGAAGGTGAAACGTTTGAATTTTTATTTTTATTTTTCTCACTAAAATGTTGTCAAATAATACTGTGAGCAACTTTCATTCGATGCCTATCAAGAAACTGGTATCAATAGTCATCATCAAATATTCGATGCATAATACACACTTGTAATATGTTATACAACTCAAAAATTTGCGAAAACATTTTCGCTTATAGCTACCATCAATATTGACACATTTGTGGAAATCTTACTGTTACTGGAGTAACACGATTTTGTGTTTATAAACCAAAAGATTTCAAATTTAAATAACTTTTAATTTTTTCTTTGATTTATATTTTTATTTCTTTATCTTTAATTTTTACTTCAACATTTTGAATAAAACAATTTCAACAGCATTCAAACCTTGTGGATTTATTGTGCGTAATGCTGGACACTTTTCGAATACAAAAACACTTATACAATTACGTAATGCGTTTATGAAGAGTAAATTAGATTCAGGATGTATGATTTGGAGTCCCATTTACAATTCTTATAGGAATCATACAGAGTCGAAACAACGAAAATTGCTGAAATATCTAATTTGGAGGGAAGAACATGTTTATCCGGCCAGAGGATATAGCCAAACTGATTTTTTAAACAGGTTTGGAGCTAAATCACTCGAAATTGGAAGGGACTTGTTGTGTGTGACTTGTTTCTGTATAACCTCTTACATGGTTATATAGACTGTCCTAGACTGTCCTGAGACTTTTTGTCTCTATTGTTTATCATGTTCTTAGACAATGTACACGTTCAGATCAAACTTTTTCTTTGGGTACTCCGAAAACTAGTTCCCTCGTACAATTACCCATTAGATATATGTGCTCGCTATTCGAGGATGTGTCTGACGAATGAGATATCAACAGTGACTCATTTGCTTTCATTAGTCGGTTTTACTTGGGGACTCTTTCCATGTATACTAAATTCTGATGTAAGCCATAATCTCATTGTCTATTATTTATTATAATTACTTTTTTATGTGAAGATCTGTATAATATAAACACATAATTATATATGAACCTGTACATATATAAACCTGTATAATTGCTATTAATACCCTGTTTGATCTATAGAGTGTGCACTAATTGGTAATATGAAATTAATTACGGTCATATAGCGAAATGATTATATTTTAAAATCTACTTTTTACGAGCGTACGGAAAAACAAAATTCGTTACACCAGTGCAGAAGGAATTTTCAGTACCATTCGGAAATGATTTTGTCGAACAGTAGTTTAAATATCATCATTCGGCGATGTTTGATACTTCTGAAGTCCAAAAATGATAATAAAAGGCTTATGATTTTTGAGGAAATGTTCATTTTCAGTCATAATGAATTGAAAGAGTTATTTCATTTCCGTCACAATTTCAATTATTATTGCTATAATTACTCAATTTATGTTTTTTATTTCGCTAGACCTCTTCACCAGCAGTGTTGTGCATTCAAATTAATTTTCTACATGTGTTGGAAAAATAGCTATTATAACGTGAATTTTTCAGTACATTCTTGGAAACTTGTGCATTTTCAGTAGGCTAGTTTCTTCGCCTTTATGAAAAGAAAGAATAATACGAATCAAATAGTGAACATAACTTGGATATGAATAAAATTCACAGTTGGGCACAGTTGTTAACAGTAATCTCTCATATTTCTTCATGAGCCCCTAGCTTCTGATCCTGAAATAGGCAATAAATTGAGACTGGACTCTAAGCAACATTGATATGGTGCCAAGAAAAGGATTTGGGCGACTGCCACCAAGTAGTGAGATGAAAATGGATTTGTGGAAATGCTGCAGGCGTCAGATTGGCAATGAAATGGAATATCGTACCAACGCAATGTAATATTTTGATATCATTTCGAAAGATGATATCTTTGATATGAATTTTTATTTCGATGCGAAAATAGAGACGTTTCAAAACTTCAGAATGAAATCCATTTCAGTCACATGTTTTTGACAATGAAATATCACAAGAAGTCACTCCTAAGAACGTAAAGTGAATATGTTTTAGATTTCCACAGTTCTATGAAAAATTGGTAACGTATTTTGAGCATTATCTAAAGTAATGATGAAACTGACGTCTTTGCTATGTTGGGGAGTAATTTTTTTGAACAATCAATTCAATTTATCAATTCTAAAGTGAATATTGAACATATGATTCAATATTTATTCATATTCCACTCTGAAGAAACTTGATTGAATTTTTATCCAACTTTCAAATCAACCAACAAACGGAACATCCATTTCCAAGCGCATAGATCAATATGCACCAAATAATAAAAGATGAGATGCATTCATATCACGTTTTATCTGTAGTACACTGCATCCGTTGAAAGAACTTTATAAACCAACCAGATATGATTTTTTTACAATAGGAAAATGACGATACATTTTGAACCTGATGCGCTAATAAATCGAATGATGCACTGAAAATGGAGGAAAACAATGAAATATATTGGGAAATTATACATTTTCTGAAAATACAATAAGATTCCCAGCAGAACACTTGATGGTACACTTTCATACATATCGTATAAAAGGAAATATCTGTTTAAATAACTTATAATGTTGGCGTTTACTTGATGTAAACCATTAAAATAATTACCTTCAAGATTTGACTTTTAAAAAAATTAACCTTCAACTTTTGTATATTAGAGAAAACTGGAAAAAGTTCCCCATCTTGAATAAAGAAACTGAAGGGGACATCAGAAGTACAAAAGAATAACAAAAAAATAAATTATACAAAACGAAAGAAGCGTTTGAAGTTTTTACCATTTTATAGAAAAAACTCGTTTCAAAGGAATGAATAAACTAGACATTTTACCTATTTTGAATAAAGAACCTAAATTGCACTACATGAAAACTATGACCATCAAGTCAACAATGAGAAATTAGACAATTTTGGATTTGCAGGACATTTTGATGATGTGATATAAATAAGAATGATGAAATTGATCAAAGAAATTGGGTATAAGAAGAAGTAACCACATAACTTGGGATCTGAAATCTAAATCATAGAATATTCCAGTTAATATTGGAAATCGCTTTTTCACATAAGTAGCGTGAAACTGATAACAGTAAGTAGCTCGAAATATTTAAGATGAACAAGCAGCATTACAGCTTTATATAAATGAAGAGAATTCAAACTTCTATAATCGACGCATAGATGTCGCTGCTAATGGTCCTTTATAGAATCATATTTCACGTTGGCGTAAAACGAACCGGTACTCGAAGTGAGAAAAATAAGTCGACCGGAATGGACGGATAAAAGCTGAAGACATCGATCTCACGGAGACTATATGGGCATACAACGATATTTCATACAGAAGCGGCATCAATACATCACTTTAACGGTGAAATAAAGCAAAACATAGGTCCAGTTACATTCCGAGTTGTTGCGTTGCTTTAGTTGCGCTGTATGGCATAATACAATAATTCAAAATATTGTGCCAAAATACTACTTTATGAAATTCAAGGGCCGGAATTATAAGTTGAAGAAATTTCTTCTGGTAGTTGAAGAAGTGTCTTAATTATTCTCCTACAATTTTGAAGTCAAATATCATTTCATTATAACTAAGGTCCAGAGTCTGAAATAAGATTGATTTAGTTGATCGTTGTCATCATTTATTTATTTATTTATTTAACATACACAGTTGTACAGGACAGGAACTAAATAGAAAACAGGAAAGACAACAGATACTAAAATCAAAATTGGTAGTAGAAAAGTTCAAAAGTTTCAATTTTGTACTTTCAAATTTTAAAGATCAATTTTGAAAGAAAGAGTTTCTGATTGAAATCACAACTGATAAAATGAAATATTATTATAGGAATAAGAAAACTTGAATGCTGATCAAACTTACACACATATAAAGATAAACACACACATATACATTCATATACACACATACAAAGTATATGCCTGAATATGAATCCTGTACGTGAATCCTCATAAATAATTGTTCTAGCAGAGATTATGCATATCTAAGAAATTTGCCTTAATATCAGTAACAGAACAGTTGAAAATATCCACCTTAGCTCCCAAAATATTACATTGTTCACACATCGAGTGCAATGGAGAAAATTTTAGGATATTCGTTCTAGCTGCTGAAGGTAAAACGTGAATTCGGTTCTGGAAGAAACTCTTGGAACAATAAAGTTGAGCTTTACAATAATTTCTGACATTTCACTTTATTGTTATTTATTTTATACTAGAAGATTATTGCATAGCATTTCCTTCCGCGCACTGAGTGTGTCCACATTGTAAGTGTTTCATGTTGTATGCCTATAGATGCATATATTCCATCAATTCTGACGCTCAAAATTTTCAGGAACTTTCGTTGAATAGACTACAGTTGATCAATATGTAACCATGATTCCAGACTTTTGATCCGTAATCAATATGAATCTCACAAAAGCACAATACAATGTCTTCAGAGTTGATAGATTGCCAAATCCCTTACTAATGCAAATAATGAAACCATATACTCTAGAGGCAGCGGTTACTGTAGCATTAATATGTGGTACAAAAGTTAGTTGAGAATCGAAGGTTCATCATGCAATGTTCAGAATATTGCACTCGTAAATAAGTGAAAATTCAGAATCGTTTTTGACTTCTGATCAAGAATTTACGTTCGTAAAATTATATTCGACTTAAATACAGGCAGTCCTCGACTTACGTCGTTTCGATTTACGTCGTTTCAACTTACGTCGAACAATGTTTTGATACTTTTCCTCAAGCATACGTCAATTGTTTCGATTTCCGGCATAGAAGAATTCACTTTTTGCGAGGTCAGAAGAACTGAATGATGAAGATCTTATCGAATTGGAGGCAAAAGTACAAGAAGTAGCAATCGAGTCACAAGAAATAGCTTGCTCTATTAGTAACTCTGAAAAATAACTTAAACTAAAGAAACTTTCCGTAGCATTTGCAAATTTGGAGAATGCCATGAAAATTTTTGAAGAAAAGGTCCTAATTTTGAGAGAAGTTTTAATGTCAATAACAAAATTTGTGCAGCCTATCAGTATTACCAAGACCTATTTGATAGTAAGAAGAAAGAAGCGAATCAATCTAGAATTGATAGGTTCTTTAACCCAAAAGTTCAAGTTATTAATTCTCATTACATATTTTGATTACATATTAAAATTTTTACCATTAATGCTATTAATAACACACATAGGTATACCAAAAATAACTAGCAATTTCATAAGTACATATATAATTTTTTCAAGAACTTACTTTTGATAATAAACTATGTATACCCTTTGTTATAAATGCAGTTTTTCAAAATTTTGAGTCTGTGTGGATCCTAACCCTTGAGTTTTACATGTAAACATATGAAAAATTTGGTCTCGACTTACGTCGTTTCGATTTACGTCGCGTATTTCGAGAACCTAACATGTCGTAAGTACGAGGACCGCCTGTAGTCGAATACTCAATTCTATATCGCTAAAATAAATATCTTCGTTTTATTGCATTTGAAGCGCCAATCGAACAAAATTATGCGAAACGAATAATAAAACGGCAATATCAAATCGGGAAACCTTTTCGAGACAAACAAACATTTTGTGTGAATGTAATGGTTGAGATTTGAATTTATACGGAAAATTTCAGCAAAACTTTCAACAACTTCTCAAGAATGTATGAAGATGTTGAACCTAAAGCAAGTCAGGATAAGGAAAGATGTTTGAACAGCTTAAATGTGTTCAACAACATTAAATGAAGCAGAATGAATGTGGATATGCATTGAATTCAATGTTGTAACTGTACTGGATTTCAAGATAATATTTCAACCGAAAATAGAAACAGAATGGTCATAACCTATTTAAATAATATTGCCTCTCACTAGTTGTAAGTATCACAAGGGTGAAACAGCAAGGAAATGAAAATATTAACCCTAGATCATGTTGATATTGATTTATGTGATTTCAATTTCGGTCAGCGCACGAGGATAGAGATACAATACACAAAAACATTCGATTTAGATTTAACTTGATATTTTGATGACAAAAAGCCTATATCATGCAACAACGTGAAACGAAAACACACTTACAAAAAATCTATTTAATATATATGCATATTATATATTGTTATTATTGTCATTATTGAAACGACTATATCCATTAAAAGAGCGATAGACAATTTTTAGGGTGTTTGCTTCAGCTTTGTGGCCTTCCAAAAATGCTTCGTTCTCTCAGAATGCCCTTCACATGTGCGATTAGGTTGCGTTAGTAGTACACTCGCGATTACTCACGTGTTATTTAATATTTCCGTAAGAGAATGATAGCGAGCGTACAACTAACGCAACCTATTGACATTTGAAAACATCCTATGACGACATTTGTCACATTGACGTTGCAATTTAGTAGATACCTACAGGTATGGAAAATATGTGAACATTCGATGCTTGGTATGCTAATTCGATGCTAATATCTGAGAGATGTTTACTATTGATTCCTATAGATGGAGTTGTGAAGTATTCATTACTGGAAGTTACACTTGGAGTCATAAGAATATGCTTGGGGATCGAAATCGTGATGGACGTGGTTGGACTGACGAGATCTAGAGGTAGGTAAAAGAAGTAGCAGGTAAAAGAATCAACTGCAACGTGTCGGCTTCTTTCAATTGTCAATTTTAGATGAATTTTAACACATAATAACTGTGGGGTCGTCTGGCTGAATATCAAACCTATTAAAATGGCCAGGCTTCTTCTGTAGTAAATTGGAATATATCAAAAAAAAACTGCCTCAAGAATTTTCATTTTCCTTCTCAAATATTACACAGGAACGTGTTTTTAATGTTCCTGTGCACAAGAAATGTTCACATTCTCAAGATACCTCTAATACGTTCTCAAAAATGTAACTCAGTTTGTGGACTAAGAATAATAAATCCTGAATCTGCCATGCTATACAAATTCAAAATTACGGCTATTGGAACATTTTCAGTCGTTCATATTGATAATAATTTTCATAGAAAAACGAAACAAGGGAAAAGCGACGGAAGTGAAGAAATTCTCAAACCGATAATACTTTTTTCTAGTATTAATCACTAGCATAGTTTTCTACTTTCAACAAATTGTCTAGCGTCCCTAGAAATGACATACTGACGGTAGTTTTCTGACCATTTTTGCAGAGACAACATTCAATCCATAAACTTGCCACTTCTTCTTTCAAATTTTGATGAAGCTATTAAATTTATTAGAAACGGAAAAAAACGGCCATTTTTCTGCGTATGGTCATTTTATTTGTTTAGGTATAGGTGTGACCTGGAAAAATAACACATTCAACAGAACGAAACAGCGCACTAAATGGACCATAGAATGAAAAAGTGGCGATAAAGTGGGGTGAAAAAAAAATGCTTTCCAAGTTCAATCGAGTGCGAGTTTTCTCAGTGAGCCGTATTTTTTATTACCCAAAAGATTTCTCTATTCCCTATACAATGTAAGCGTGATACAATTTAACGAAGCTGTTTTGTTGTAGGCCTCACCTTCATGTTCTGCGGAGTGAAATATGTGAAGAGAAGTAAATGTGACTAAATATATATGGGGACGTATAACTTTATCGCCTTAGTTCCGAATTTCGATAAATTGACTCTCAGTTAACTAAAATATAAACTTGCCAATTCGATGGTTTATCGTCTTCGAAGCTTGAAGTATCTACTGAAATATTTGATTGAATTGATTACGAGTTCTTGGTCTTTGTCTACTGCAATTTGATTTACCCAAAAAATCGATACTGTTTCAGCTAATTACTCATTTTCAAGACTAAAAACATTAGAGTAATTTTCTATAGCACTATATAACTTTCATTTTGGCATTTGACTGGTTGTTTATATGATTTTCTGAATACTGAAGACAAAATTTTTGCTAATTGCAAGATTTGTGTAAAATACGATAATACTTTCGAACATGAAACAGAATGATGGATGTGTGACAAAAACGTCGACTGGGAATGGAAATCGTTTCTAATTTTCTAGTTCAATTTCTGAAATATGATATCATCCACTGTTTTAAAAATTTAATCGAATCATATTGTGGTTGCATTTCATGAATAAAAAGATGAAAAAGTCTAATTATTCTATTATGTTGTTTCAGTTTTTTTGATGAATGATATTTTTCAAACGTTGATGACTAGATGGGCCCTACATTAAGTGTTTATAGTACAAACAAATGTGTGTAATCGTCCAAACTATTATATAAATCCCCAACGAGTTCTATGATCTTTTTTTTTATTGTACCTCCGATGATATACCGAAAACTTCGATTCTTGATAGAAATCAGATGTTCTCTGCTTTTCTTATCCATCCTACTTAATATATTTTGTAGCTCAAGTCTTTTTCTCAAAATATTCCAAGTAATGATACTTGATGCAACTATTTAATGCGTGATTGAATGATGAGTGAAATCAACTAAAGAGATGTAACAACAATAGATACGCACGCGGTATCAATTGTTGTTATTGGTTATATCTCATCTCGTGAACATGGTTTTTATGAAAGAGAATGCTTGTTTCTACTGGTTCAATCCTGGACCATTTTTTCAAAAATCTTCATTATACTTGATTGATAACATCGATATAAAAAGAAACTGATCGATATCATTCATTTTCTTTTAAAATAAGAGACAAGGAGTGGATTAAATGGATGAAATATATGAATTACATTTTTTGAAAACAATTTCTGCATTCGATGAACTGATAAGTTATTCGTAACAATTCGATTCCAACAATTTCGATTATGAATCATCAAAATGAATACTAAATGTGAATTGTTTTGTGCTTCCTACTACACAACAAACAGAACAGGCTATGTTTGATATGGGTAAATATGCAGATATGAAGCACTGTTTACTGAATACGAATAATTTGATTATACAACTGAAAATGTATTATAACTTCATTAAGCATATAACCAGAGGAGGTTAATGAACAAAATTAACAAAAATTAAATACAAATCAAATGTGATGGATGCTATACAAAATTGAAGAAAAATACCCAGAACATATACGTGTTAGTATCTTAGGTTATATTGTCAATTATCGGATATTTGCGTATGTTTTTCAAACTATAGACTGAGATGTTTTTCCAGTGAGTTGAAGTTTAATGCACTATCATTTCATGTCAAACATTGAAACTTTAAAACACGTTATTTTCTGTGAAACAGAAGAAATTTTTATTCATCTTTTGAAGAAAACAATTCTTTCGATATTTAAGGCGCTATATTCGGGGTTATTTGAACTAACGAGTCATTTAGGCATGAAAGAAAATTCAAAAAACCTATAACCTAGTGAGGAAGAAAAAAATTCATTTGGGAGAATGTTGGGAAATTAAAAATTTTAGGGTATTTTGAGAATTCCACAGCGTAAGTAACCAACTGAACCTTATTTATTCTCCTTCTTGGAGCACTAAATAAACACTTACGCCTGTTCAAATCTTGTTTACTCATTCGGAATAGTAAAGTGGTGCAGAGCTGGTGTTGACATCCGGCTGCGAAAGATCAGAACGTTTCTAATAAAGTTCAATAAACACCACCTAAAAAGCGCAGTTGAAAGGCATACTCTACGAAAACATGGGGTTGTAGAGGATTGGCTGTATTTGAATGTTTTTCATTATACATGAAATTGAATTAAACTCTTGGCTTAATGTTTCACGATTATATTTAACAATATGAATTTGTCAACATGTGTCGAGCGTGAGCTCATTTTCAAGACAAAACTACAGTTAGGAACTAACAACAAATTTATATCTATACAATGGATGTAAGGAGGGAGGATAATTGAAAATCTAAGTGTTCATTTACGATGTCTTCTTTTTTCTTCCAAGTACTGCATATTTCAATTGCCTCTAAAAGGTCTAAACGATTCCCGTTATTACCTGCGTGTAAGAACTTGGTTTTCTCAAAGTCTACAAAGTGGTTAGAGTTAATTCAATGTTCTGCAAATTTGGTTTTATTAACATTGTACAAAATCGACCTTTTATGCTCGTCAACGCAAGTTTTTATTTTTCTACCTGTTTGGCCGATATAAAACGCTGAACATTCATTACAGAAAATTTTATAAATCCTGCTTTTGTCTTCAACATTCATCTTTTCTTTATAATTCACTAAAAGTGACTTAATATTTCTTTTGTTAGTACAAAATGTTTTTATCTCATTTTTCTTTAATCTTTCGCAAATGTTTTCGCTGAGTTGAGGTATGAAATTAATAAAATTTATAAAATTAATAAGAAAGAATTTTATTCTTTTATACCTAGACTTTTGTCCATCTCGCTCTCCGATGAAAATTTTAACAATGAGGTGAAAACTTTGAAACTTCTAGCAAATAATAACGGTTATGATGGAAATATAAAAGATAGTCTTATAAAAAAAAAGCAACGAAAAATTATTTTGAATTCAATTTATCCATCTCGAATTATAAAAAATATCATTTTATCAATTTCATACCTCAACTCAGCAAAAATATTTGCGAAAGCTTAAAGAAAAAAGAGATAAAAACATTTTGTACTAACAAAAGAAATATTAAGTCACTTTTAGTGAATAATAAAGAAAAGATAAATGTTGAAGACGAAAGCGGGATTTATAAAATTTTCTGTAATGAATGTACAGCGTTTTATATCGGCCAAACAGGTTGAAAAATAAAAACTCGGGTTGACGAGCATAAAAAGTCGATTTTGTACAATGTTAATTAAACTGGATTCTCAGAGCATTGTATTTACTCTAACCACTTTATAGACTTTCAGAAAACCAAGTGCTCACACGCAGATAATAAAGGGAAACGTTCAGACCTTTTAGAGGCAATTGAAATATGCAGTTCTTAGAAGAAAAAAAAAAGAAATCGTAAATGAACAATTAGATTTTCAATTATCCTCCCTCCTTACATCCATTGTATAGATATAAATTTGTTGTTAATTCCTTACTGTATTTTAGTCCTGAAAATGAGCTCACGCTCGAAACATGTTGACAAATTGATATTGTTGAATAAAACCGTGAAAAATTGAGCCAACAGTTTAATTGAATTTAATATTAATTATGTTTCATCAAGAGCTAAGCGAGAATTCAATTCCAGTTTTTCATTATGTTCTTCAGTTTATTTTACACTATACCTTCGTGTTGATAGCAATGTTTATTTCAGAATATATCATGTAACCATGTATTTTTATTTGTAGGAAAATATAGCATTATTATAAATGTTATAAACTAGAAGGAAAGGAAACGTAATTAGGGGTTAAGTAATAAGATTTTAACACCAATGTCCACCCAGACACGTCGTTTCAACACTAGCTTCCAGTATTGATAGAAAACGATATCAGATTATTCCTAAGCTCCAAACAATCGTGTAATTCATTTTGAAACCATTATGATCACTTGGATGATTTTCGACAACTGTATTACAGTCTCAAATATACCACTAAAGCGGAAGATTACAAATTATAGTAGTTTCTATGTTTATGTGCTTCATTTGGATATTAAATTAATCCGCTTACCGTTGTGTGTGCTCATTTCATATCCGTACTAGATGCTTTCGGCAATATCGTGAAAGGAAAACTATGTTAGAAGCAGCATCGACTAGATTATACCTGACATAGTCACTTTAAGCTCCTTGAGAAATTTCAATTGATGAATTCAAATACTCATTACTGAAGCGGCATTAATATAAAATAAAGACTCTTGGCGACAGTGATATTATAATTCCTGATATTTGAAGATCTATAACAATTGATGAAATGTTTTTCTCAATTTGATGATAATGAGTAGATATCATCAGTTGAACTTAATCACTATGGCAGAGCGGAAAATAATCATACAGTTTTGAACATTGGTGGGGTAGAAATATTGATATGTACTTATTATGAATAAAGTCTGAACAAGAGAAATATGGTGTGGTTTCATGTTTCGATGAATTCAATGATAATCAAGAGGTACGATGAAATTTTTAGAAAATGATTCTTGCGCATATCTACAATGATGCTGCACCAACTTTTTCTTTTCTGACCATTTAATGATCTCAAAAAACCCATGGTTGGTTTAATTATACAGTAAACTATATTGAAACAAATGTGCAAATCTATCGAGTTTTTTATAATACAGACTTTTGGAAATATTGAAAAACAAATTGCCTATAGTTTCGAAATAACACTGATTCATTGTTACGATTAGATTCATTGAAATATATATCGTTCATTATCGAATACATAATAGATATACATTTATATAATATATACTATCTATTAGATTTTGTAATAGATATAATATTTTTACATAGTGCTTTCTGAAGTTTTCAATCGAAATATTCGAACTGAACTCACAGGATGCTCTCCACACATTTTGTCAACGAAAATAGAAAAAATCAACTTCGAAGAACATCGAACATTTTAGGAATACCATAGAGTGTAGTTTTATGCTGTTATGGAAATCATCAGTGCTATCTTTTCTTCATTCATTTCATTTTTTTCATTCAATCATTTTATCTATCTTTTCAGAATTGAATACAAAAATTTTTTTAAAACATTCCAAGAAGTGGTAGTTATTCTTTCAGAAGCACTCTGAGCTTCCGAAAGTCGGTCCTGCTGTTTAACGTCGAATCTGAACGCCTCAAGAAGATGGTGGGAATCAAACTCACCAACACTAGTGAGCTCAAAGCGTTATAGGGTCATTATACCGATAGGCCACTGTGTCTCTCTGCAGAATACAGCTAGTGACATACTCTGCTGATCTTTCTATCGAAAAACAAGATAAACAAGATAAACTCTCTCAAGTATGGTAGAGTGCGTGCATGACAAGATCAGTGCGTACGTCTATATAAAGATGTCAGGCCTTGTAGATATTTCTTCCAAACACCTTAGACATTACATACATGGATACCTATATATTCCAAACTTTTTTGGTATCGACTAATATATTCAAAATTTTGAATTCATACATATACCTACAACAGATTTCATGAAAGATAACTATCATTGTTCTGTCAATGATAACACATTTGAGAGAGGAATATTTTTTTATTTCATCTAGTTCCAATATCGAATCTTAATATTCCTAGAATATATTTTACAGAAAAACAGTGATCCTATTACTCGGAAACCATATTACAAGTTCGGATAATGGTCTTATACGGTTATGAAGTTAGCCAATATATTAAACATTACGACATAACTTTTTGTCCCAATTCAGATTCCTCGGAGAATTGAGCCTTTTGCGGGACCTCACGTTTCTCCCAGATTGCCGTCACCGAATACCGTTTCTGGCGGTTCGAAAATCAACTTATACACTAGGTCAGGTCACTGCGTGCCTACTGGCACTTCAGCTGCTAGGAATGCTGATTGAGATTACCAAATCTTGAAAATGGGAAGGCATACTACTATAAGAATTATATATATATATATATATATATATATATATATATATATATATATATATATATATATATATATATATATATATATATATATATATATATATATATATATATATATATATATATATATATATATATATATATATATATATATTGAACACTAGAACATTCATTCGAAAAATTCAAATTGACCACAAGAATGTCATAGTTGAGCTAGACATGTGAACGTGTACGATGTGATGTCTCCATTATCCTTCGAGGGATAAATGTTAGAGAAATACTGAAATCGTTGCCACACCTGATGGAAGTGCGAGACATATGTTTTGTTCTGCAAGGAACTCGTCAGTCGCACCACGTCCATCGAAGTGAGCAAACGATTTCAATCCCCAAACATCTTCTTATGACTCCAAGTGGAATACCGCAAAGTGATGAATACTTTACAATTCCATCTATAAGAATGAGTAGAAAACATTTCTCAGATTATAGACACACCAAGCATCGAACAATCACAATTCTTCTATATCTATACCGGTAGGTATCTACTAAATTGCAATGTCTATATGAGAAATCTCATCATATAATCTATAATCTGAGAGATATTTTTTACTGATTGCTATGGATGGAATTGTGAAGTATTCATTACTTTACGATATTCCCTTTGGAGTCATAAGAACATGCTTCGGGATTGAAATCGTTGCCTCACTTCGATGGATATTGTGCGACTGACGAGATCCTTGAAGAACGAAACATATGTCTTGCACTTCCATCAGGTATGGCATCGATTTCAATATTTCTCTAACATTTATCCCTTGAAGGATAATGGAGGCATCACATCGTACACGTTCACATATCTAGCTCTACTGTAACATTCTCTTGGTAAATTTGAATGTTCTAGTGTTCATTTTCTTCAATATTTCATTCTGTGCCATATATGGGAAGATGATTTCTGTATCCTTTTTGGAGAAAAAACTTCATTTTAATATACGTTCCGAACTTCTTAACTTTCGAAGTACAGGGTGTTGAAATCTCATGTACAACTTAAATGCATTGAGGGAAATATTTCGAACTGAAAACCATTTATTATTTTCAGAAGTGACATCATGGGACCCGTAACATAACTGGAAACATAGACGTTTCTTCTTATGGCTATGTCTGAAAGAAAGGTGGCAAGTCACTGCTTTCTGTTGAAATGGAATTATTTTTGAGGCCTTCTTTCAATTTGGCACAGATTTGATCAACTGTTATCCGTAGGACTACAACGCAGAATTTCACACAGAATTTCATCTTACTTAATTTTATCATTTCTCTATAAATAAGGGAGATAATTCAAAATTATTTATTCGATTTGTAGTCAAAATATGAAATCTTTCTGAAAGAGAAAACGAACATCGATGGTTCTGGATACAATACACCTTGATATGAGCAAAGCTTTTCAGAAAATGAGAACACAATACCGTAGCATCAAAAACGTCGTGCACTGAAGACAAAAACCGTTGAAAGTACAGCCTCAGATCATTGTATGCGTCAGTCAAATGGATAAAAGACATCCTAACTGCAAGAAACTCCATGTTTCCTTTTATAGTCGGCGTCGCTACAATTTGGCCGCTAACTCCCACATTTGTCTCCATTTTTATTCCGGACTTATCATCAATCTCTTATTCTACTCGCTTATGAGACTTCGTGTCTTTTAATACAATTGATTTGAAGCAGAATACGATTTTACCACTATTTTAAATTTTTTTATATATGAATCTCGTCATTTTATAATCCACCACTAATACTGAATATTTATGAAAAATACATCATTTGAAACCTTCAAATATAACTCGTGAAGGTTATATTCATGAGTTTCTCAAGCAATAACATATTCTGGTGATTTTTTAAAAGCCATTCATAATTACTAAAATAATTAAATGAAAGAATGTAATATTTTTTGAGTATGAGTTAATGGGAAACATTACCTCGGTTTCGTTATGATAAGTTAATATATTTATCTTGAAAAGTTTGTTTACCAGTTTCTTAAATTATTTAATATTTTATTAAGGGTTGAAAAAATTCATAGGAAGTAACTCATAGGAGTATATATCAAGAATATACTCGATAATATAGCACCCGACACATATGTAGTTTTTAATATATTTAGTGAAACTTAGCCAATGCGTTAATTTTTAGTTGATTATTTTCTGTCAATATAATTCAGAGAGGTGAAAATGAAGAAGAAAACTCATCACTTATATTATACTGGAAATTGTTGCCTTGTTGTTAATATATCACGAATTGATAATCTTTTCGATTGAGAGAAGTGTTCGAAACTAAATCTACTACACTCAGTAATTTGGAGGAAAACATTTATCAGATGAACTTAGAATAGAAAAAAAAAAGAAAAAAATTCAGGATTAAATTGGAAATACTTCAGAAATGGAATGATGATTTAAATTCTCATCACGGAATTTTACTATTGCAATATTTCGCAGCATTCGAAGAAATTATTTGAATTTTTAACTTTAAACCTGGCGCAAATGGTCTTCATTATAAGGGATTGAAATATTTGAACTAGTCGACTCGAGATTCCAAAGCAGGGCACTGCAAAAATATCGAGAACCTGAGAAAACATTAAATTTGGTAAGACCTAGATAACAGTGGGAATTTATGTCCGAAGTTTTTCTTCATTCATTCCAATAAAACGTGTCAGACTGAACTTCGACTTTGTCAAGAGTTTGAAATCGACATCATTCATTCTTGAAGAAAACATGAAAGGGGGAAGCAAAAACAGCCCTCTTTGAGAAGAACGTATACAGTTGGAAACTAGGACAATAATCTACGCTGTTCCACATCTTAAATGACTTGCCATCAACATTTATTATAATGCAAGTTACTTCATAGGCTGTGATGAGATTAAACTTGAATTCTGGAGTAACATTCTACAAATTGAAGTGCAGACTAAATTCTTTTGAGTTGAAAGTTAACTTTTGAGATACGGACAAGAGAAAAAGACTTTTTTCCACTGAGAGAAAAAAAAACACGTGATAATTTGATAATTATATACTAATTTATTGGGCTGCAAGATATTTCGGATATGTTCTTCTAGGCTCTCTAGTTATTAATGTTACATGGGCAGCAAGAGAAACTAGTTTGAGCATATGCAGTAAATAGGGCAGAATATAAATTAACGATAATGTTATACTTTGTGAAATTGAATACGTTGCATTTTTCAGTATTGAATCGGGATCATTTCTTTAATTGACATCAAAAGTTGAGATATTCATAAATGTGAAATTACATGCTAAATTTCGGAGTGGGGGATATTGTCACAGAAATAACTGATCAAAATCCTCTATCAGCAATTTCTAGTGTAAGTACTGAATGAGTGAAATTTCGGCCTATAAGTTATACCAAAAAAAATGTAACTGAATAAAATTTTCCATTTTTATTTCACATCTGTTCAGCTCTGTATGATCTTCCATTTTACAACAATTAACAATTTAAAAATTTAGACATGATCATCAAATTAGTTTTTGGTTACTCTTATAGAAGTGGAGAGATCATAGAAATGAGTCAGTAATTTTTCGTGTCGAATATCATCATGCGATCGATGTCTTTACATGCTTACTTTAGTAGTATGCTCGAGGATTTTGGTAACTAATTTTCCCGGATTTTGAGGAACAATTAAGGTGGTCTATTATAGCCTCACTATGACATCATTTCGATTGATTGCAATTTTTTGAATGAATGTCCTAGAGTTTTTCCAATATTTCATTCAGTGTCATTTTAGCAGAATTATATGTATATGTGTATCTCTAATTACATCTCATAATTACATATAAAGGGTGATTTTTCAAGCATAGTTTTTACAAGATCGCCTGATCTTGTCGGCCAATTCACAGGATCATTTCGAGAAAAAAGCTGCTCACCAAATTCATCCTTCAACATGTCCATTATTTCGCGAACTGTGTGGCATGTAGCACCGTCGTGATGAAACCACAAGTCAACCCAATTCAATTCGGCTAACTGGAGCAACACAAAGTTGCGTATCGTTCGCCGTTGACGGTAACTTTTCTCCCACGGTCGTCTTTGAAGAAAAATGAACCGATGATGCCACCAGCCCATAAACTACACCAAACTGTCGTTTTTTCAGGATGCATCGGTAATTCTTTCATGACATGTGGCTGTTCATCACTCCAGATGCGACAGTTTTGTTTATTTACATATCCGTTGAGCCAGAAATGAGCTCCATCGCTGAACTCAATTTTTCGATATAACAGCGGATTTTCATTGAGTTATTCTAAGGCCCATTCACCAAAAATTAGACGTTGTGGTAGGTCCTTCGGCTTCAATTCTCGCAGGAGTTGAATTTTATAGGCTTTCAAACCCAAATCAACACGTAAAATTTTCCATGTGGTTTCACGATCCTCATTAACACTGTACGCTACGGCTGCAATATTCTCTTAAGTACGCACTGTACGCATGCGACAAAATGGTTTAATGTCCAACAAAGTGAACTTGGTGCGAAATTTGGTGATAACAGCACGAATTGTTGATTCACCAGGTCGATTATGACGACCATAATATGGTCGTAACAAACTATACACATTTTTCACAGAGAACGAATTTTGATAGTAAATTTCAACAATTTGCAATCGTTGCTTGTTTGTGAGTCTTTCCGTGATGAAATGACAGAGTAACTGAAATCTTTTCACTTTTACAGATGACGTTTGGATGCCATTACCAACCAATGCCGCCAACCTGAAAATTTTAACTCTTAAAAAAATCACCCGTTATATGTACTTGTATTAGTGTCTGTACATAAAACACGTATTCTCATAATTGTCTACGAAAAATATAGGGAAGATCGCTTGGGTAGTTCTAACGTAAACTAATGACATGTGAAATCATATGAGTTTGTAAAATAGACGTTGAGAAATATGTTTTCTTTTGATGATCATAGATGGAACTGTGATGTATCTATGACTTGACAATTTTGACCTTGGAGTCATAAGAAGGTAACGAAAGATGGGAGTCGCTAACTCAATAGACGATGAACTTGATGAAATTGATGAGTTCCTTGTAGAGCGAAACAGTCTGTCTTATACTGCCCTTAAGTGTGGTATCGATTTCAACATTCTTCAAGATTTATCCCTTCAAGGATGATAATGGAATTACATCTACATGTTCACACAGCCAGCTCTGCTATGATATTCTTTCTATAAAACAGCATTTTCGGAATTAATATCTTTGTGTTTATATGTGTGTATGTGTTGCATATGGAATCACTAAGAGCATTAAAAGTATCGTTCATTCTACTAGTGCCATCTAGAATTGAATTCAAGACCGAAACTGGTTCAAATACTAATGAAGGAAGGGAATTTGGTGGCATTGAATCGACCGCGAGTGCCATAAACGGTCCGAGTGGCAATTTAGCAAATTAATTCGCCCCGGTATCACCTGCGTCTCTGGATGATTAACGATGATAATAAATCTCGGTGAAGAGGTCTCAGAGTATGCAAAGAACCTGCCAAATCTCGCTTTATTGGATATAAACCATTAGAACTCCGAGAAACATGATTGTAGTTCGTAATTGTTCCTCGAAGTTCATGTTTCTCTTTCTGTGTGATACGACCGAAAACAGGGAATTACAGTTGGAGCAAAATAATAATTAGAATTGTATACCAGAACTCTTCTTCTTTAATTTGATCAAGGTAAAACTTGCCTCCATTTCGTGAATGTTGTTCAGTCTGAAATTTCAAGTTGAATATAATATCAGATGGAAATAATTCCGAAATGATTTCACCGTTCTAATGAATACGATGATAACTATTCTATTAGAATATTTAAAATGGACGCCCTATTCAGTAGTGATCCTTTTTTTGAATCCATAAGAAAGTATGATATAACAGCAATAAGTAAAGAAGATATTTTCCAAACAGACACTCGAAAAAATTCCTGGTTGATAAAATATACATTCGTATATTTCTCATATAAACATGAGAAAATTGAAGAGATATCCTGTTTTTACCGATTTGACTGAAATACAATATTTTACACTTTATCACTCAAATTGTTGTACAAATAACTGCACAACAGTACCGATTGTCCTATCTTGTTCACTTTGAAATTTCGTATTCTTAGGCAAAATTCTTGTACTACAGAGTAATTCCTCCTGAAGACTCTAAGGACCAACTCGTTAATACAATCCCCCATTTGGTTTATGGAGTCTACATTCAATACAGTTGCTAATAAATGTGACATTCACTTTGAGTCAATAGAATTCATTATCAGGAGTTATGTGAACAAGGAAAATTGACTAAAACGAATTGAATCAGATTGAGTTCTTTGTGATATTACATTTAATTTCCATATTTAGTTATTAGTTACTTTCATAATTTTTTTAGATTAGATAGAGTTCTTTGTTATACTTATTTTTATTCTATTTATTTAGTTATTATTCAGAATTATATCATTATTTTCTGTAATTGGGTATTCTACTCGTTGGTAATAAAGAACTCCCCTGCCTGGGGAGTGACGCCCTCGTGGGTGCGAGTCACCTGGGTCACCGAGAAATTCGAGAAGAAATCAAACAGTTTATTAAATGATAAAGTTTTAATCAATAATTCTCCTTTATTAAATTTATTTCAGTAAAAGGTAATCGAAGAAAAGTATTCATCCCCCACAATTCAGAAGAAATATGTTCTATAGTCATTCCTCTACAAGAGAAGAACAGTGTTCTATGGTAATTTCCACGCACTTTATAGTCCAGAAGGTAACAGCTCAGTTTATCTACGTACGTTCTATTTCCAATTGTATATCATATTTTCATTTGATATTTTAAAAAAATGACATAGAATGGTGTCGTCAAGTCAAATTGCCAAAATTTTTAAATGAAACTCCGAGTGAAAAGCGTTAGATAATAGAGAGTAACTAAATATTTTTTCGATAATATATTATTGAAGATTCGAATCTTGTTATATCTTTCTTACAACTTCGAAATATATAATATTCACAGAATGACTGAAAAACTGGATGCACCAATTTCAATGATTAATTCCTTTCTTTTATGAATACCATTATTTTGTCAAAATTATTCATTTCAAAGTTTGGACGAAGCTACAATTCATAGCGAAACGCATAGAGATAATAACCTCAAATTCGTCTTTCGTGTGTAGACTCGAAAATAAGAACCTTCTCAAAAGTTCAGTATGATGAATGTGTCATACTTCATTTCCCTTAACTTGTTTTGTAAATACAATATATTTACACTGCAAAATAGTTATTATTCATCTTAAACTTCGAAAGCGACAAAAAAGTCAATTTACCTTAATATAATCAGGAACACTCGAGTTATTTGGAGTTGTTTGTCAGTAAAGTTGAGCAGAACTCTGTCGCACCTGGTGTTATGAAATAACTTTAATATTTTGCGAAAATAAATCAATAGAGCAAGGCTGGGAGGCTTTTGTGACGCAGCTTATGTAGCTGTACGTGTCGTGAATGTCAAACCTCGGGGGTAATAAAAAATGCGGATTCGCGGCTGAAATGGCGATAAATTGATTTCGGAAAGTCGCATTTTCCACCCAACTATATTGCCAGTGTCTTATATTTATGGATTGGAAGTGTGGGTTTTTGCGATCGTTATATTCTTGATATTTCCACGAATAAACTTTATGGCGCACTCGTTTTTATTTACGTTCATTATTTATGATCGATTTCATATTTGGACTATAAAGAGGAAAACGATGTCATATTCTGGAATTATTGCCAAAATTGCTACTTTAATTTCACTGTAATACAGGAGTGTTACAGTGAAATTAAAGCAGCAATTTCGGCAATAATTCCAGAATATATTTCCTTGACGTACCAAATTTCTCATTCAAATCGAATGGAATTGTAGCTTGTAGATACACGAATATATACTTATATATAGCTTATATAACACAATCAGCTTCTGAATCCATGTTGCGCGGAGTCAATTATTTAGAATCTATTGAGATAACTCATCATTCTGGCGGAAATAGATAGTGTGTTGTTGCGTTCCGATATTTCATCGGAAAAATTCAAAATCTCATTATCTGATCATCAAGTCTTAGACGGATTCGAAAAACTTAACTGCAGCTGATTTAGTTGAGTGGTCGCTTCTGAATCCATGTTGCGCGGAGTCAATTATTTTGAATCTATTGAGATAACTCATCATTCTGGCGGAAATAGATAGTGTGTTGTTGCGTTCCGATATTTTCATCGGAAAAGTTCCAAATCTCATTATCTGATCACCAAGTCTTCTTAAATTTTTGAAAGGAAGTTTTTCTCAGCTTATCATAATATACCATTTCAATTTAGAAAAGATACGTCCACTAAAATAATCCATCATTGCAATCTCCAAAACCCCTATATTTTTCATTCGTTCGTATGTAACCCTGCAAGTTCTAATCGATATAAACCACTTTGGGAACAACTGATTAAGAGCTTCAGCGTAATTCCAAGCTTCGTGCTGTTCCATGAAATTGAATGTTTTGCGGGGATTCTGTACACTAAAAAGGTGAACATTTCCTGCAGTTAGTAATCCATTATGTGTTTACAAAAATGTTCGTTTGAGTGAAGATTCTGCATGTGTACATATACAGATTAATACGATAAATGAAAAATCGAGTCTGTGGTTGCAAAAAAGGCTTTAAAATAGTTTTGGGTCAAATCGTTCTATTCATCTTCTGTCATGAATATGAAATAATTCAAGTACGACTACTTCTCATGAGAAATGACCCATACAATCAACTGTGAAATAAAGTGTAAAATGTAATGAAATTGATGGGTTGACAAAAAAAATAAATTCAACATCATATCAACTCATAAGAAAATATAAGAATGTACGATGATTCTAAAAAGGTGATTCTACATGAAATTGCGCAGAAAACCGGGTTACAAATTTCTTATGATAAAACCAAATACATGGAAAGAAAACCAAAAAATAAATCTTCTCTTATGACAAAACATGGTGAAATTCTGCAAATAGGCCACTTTAAATACCTAGGGGAAGTTATACAGTCCTCAGGTTTAAACCGAATCGCTAATGAACAGAGAATAACCAAGCTCCAAAGGGCCTACAAACAAACATGGGCTCACTATAAAATGCATTTCGGGAGGCGCCAAATTGAGACATTATAACACAACGATTCTCCCAGAAGCAATCTACGCAGCTGAAACAATGGTTATTGGCGGCCATTCAAGAATTAAAGAAATAGAAAAACAAAAACGAAAAATTCTCAGAAAGATTTACGGGCCAATCAATAGAAACGGTATTTGGATGAAAAGACCTCAAAATGAACTGTATCAAAAGGCAAATACGTTAACGGAAGAAATCAGAAAACGACGAGCAAAGTTCTATGCACATGTCTACAGAATGAAACAGTCCAGAATACCGAAGAAACTACTCAATATAATTATGAATAGTGAATGCGGAACAGAGTGGCTAAAAGAGGTCCAAGAGGATCTACAACAGATCAATATAAAAAATCTGGAAGATCGCACTGAATGCCGCTATAAAATCGCACATATAAAGTTCAAGCAGAAAGTAAATCGTCAACCTGGAGTAAAGTGGACAGATGAACGGAAGAAAGTGCATTCAGAGAGGATGAAGCGTTTTTGGGAGGCAAAAAAGATGAAGCAAAATTCCTAATGATTGCGAATTCAAGTTCAGTCGCTCTCCTCATGGGGAACAATCGAAATAATAATAATAATAATATATTAATACAATAAGTAAAAAATCGAGTTTGTGGATGCACAAAAGGCTTCAAAATATTTTTGGGTCAAATTGTTTTTTCATTTTCTGTCACGAATATGAAATAATTCAAGTACGACTACTTCTCATGAAAAATGACCTACAGTTAACGAAATAAAAATAAAGTGTGAAATAAAGTGTAAAATATAATAAAATTGACAGGTTTACAAATAAAAATAAATTTAACATCACATCAACTCATAAGAAAATATAAGAATGTACGATGATACCCTCTGGAGAAAAAATTCACAATTCGATGGAATGTAACAATTTTGTTTGGATTGATTTAAACCTCATCAGACTTTTGAAACCTGAAATGAATAGCTTCATGCAATATGTGAGAGTGCTGTTATTTATTCCAATGCTAAAAATTAGCTATAATTGAAGAAATAACACGAAATCAAGAGCTTACATTTTTCATCAAAATAAGTGGTGAATCAATCAAATCTATTGTAATAGATTGAGGGACATTTTGACAAAAAAATATTTACTCAGGGTTTATAACCCTCTTGTCGAATCAACTTTGAGATATTGTATTATTGTCTAGGGTGGATGCTATAAAAATGATTTAGATCATCTAGTTAAGGCACAAAATAGTATACTTAGGGTAGCTATGAGAAAAAAGCGTTTAGACTCTACATGTTATTTATACGAAGAGGCAAATATTTTAGCTGATAGAAAATTTTACATATATCAATCTGTACTATGGTTAAGGAAACGATACAACAACAAATGCTTTGGCTATGAAACTAAGCAAGCAAACTTCTTCGAAATCTCTTCATATGCGAAGAATTTCACAAAAAAAGGAAATTTTATTATGGTCCAAAACTGTCTCATTTGTTACCTGAGGAATTAATTCAACTTCATCTCAAAAACAGTTCAAAATTAATCTGAAAAAGTACATCAGTACATGTGACGAGCTTTGAAATTTTTTTTAACGAACTTGTGTATTGTTGAGCATTCGTGGTTATTTTTGTGGTCCCTTAGTCTCTGTTCTCTTCTGCATCAGAGTTTTGCTTCTGCTCAATGCTGATGATTATTGTGTAGACCTGGATTGGGTGTTTTGGTGAATGTTACTTTCAGTCGTCAGTTGAAGCTAACACCATATTAGATAAGTTTCTTGAATCCGTGAGGTTTGTTCACACACAAACTTCAAGTTTAGATTAAGTTAAGAAATAAATTTTGATTAAATACTCTTGTTACTTGTGACAAGGGTGTTTCGTGTTAGGTTTTCTTATGTAATTTGATTAACTGTTATATATTTTTGAATTTTGAATTTTCGAAAACGTCTTCGTGTATCGGCGAATCTATGTAATAAAGAAAGATATGCTTCATAGTATATCTAAACTTGCGAGTGAAGATCTGGCTTTCGCTATTTCATTACTTTATGCTAATGTACTGACATAAAATAATATATTTTTATATAGCTATATATTCATGTAATATGAGCCGAACATAGCTGCAGTAATAGAAGGTGATATAGAAACATCTGAAAAAATTTTAAGGCCATAGTAGGTTATCACCTCATTTCAGTTATTGAAGTACCACCAACATTTACGAGATGGCGCGATGGGCAAATAATCGCTGTGGAGCTCTCTTGTGGATAGTTGTTGTGTCAGGACAAAAATTAATATAAATGAATTGAAGAGATAAAATACTCATGCAAAATATTATAATACGAAATACATGAAATCAAGACATGAGCATTTTCAATTGAAGACATAGTTGAAAGTATCTTAATGAAATGATGTTTCACTAAAGAAATCCATTGTGGATGAATGACGTTCTTATTATTGATGCAAATCAGATAGTACAGGTAAACTAAAAACTCATGCAAAAGTGAAAAGTACTTTATATGATCGATGTGACGAATTAAATCTAGTTGAAAATACTTAGGATTCACATGAATCCATCTGAAATATTAATGGAGGTATTTTATCCAATTTGTCAAGATAGAAATTACAAGTTCTGTGGAAGGTCTCCGAGTCCCCAGGTATGAATAACACAAAGTCCAATTAGCATACTCGGCTTCAGGAAGCCCATACTTGAATATACTGATATTATCGGGTCCCACAACGCCGGACGACTAATGATTTCGTCCTTCCCGAAGAGCAATTTATGGATACGGATACAATAGAGCCATCTCGTAATTAAGGCAGATGTATTTCAACTAAGTCATGTCCTGCTGGAATGAAGATGTGTCTAAACTAAGGGTGCCACACATTGATCGATCGACTGGATAATAAGTGTGAGCCAAAGTTATTTAGAGGGTCCATCTATAATTCGTAGAATTGAAGGAAGAAGTTATCGTTATGACCCACAGTATATTTCACGGATATTTTGACAGTGTTGTCTCTTATTGAAACTAAGTCAGTGTTGTCTCTAATAGAAGAAAAACGCCCATATACACTTTTCTCACCAAGTCTCTGAATCTATGAGAAATGAATTTACTTTGTCATAGGTTCTGAAAGTTCTTGGATACGCTTTGCTGAGTATATCATTTTGAAAAATCATGAAACCTAAACTTAATGATGCCTCTCTCGAAGAGAAGAACATATTCCAAACAGGTGTCAAGGTCTGCCCCCAAATATGTACTATACTACTATATGGTGGCAGCCAGTCGGTGGAGCACTACCCTAATTTTTTGGGCCTTGGTAGCAGTACGATCGCCTTTGAGGACTCTGTCAATTTCTTGGGTGTTGCTTTGGACTAACACTTACGGTGGCATTATGTGGCTAAGTTGAGGAAGATCCTGAACTATGTTGCTTATATGTTTGTCATGATCAGAAGCAAGGTGGAGGCTGAAGTAATGAGAACTTTCTACTTTGCCAGCTTCCAATCAATTTTCCAATAGTCCAATATTTTGGGCAGATGAAAAGTTTTCTCATTTAAAAAAAGGTCCTGAAAATAATGTGAAGATTGGGCTTTCGCGAATCTTGCTGTGAAGTTTTTAGATCCAACAGAATACAAGCAGTTTGGTATGTATATTTATCGCCTTATTCTCTTCCACAAGTTACACGAAGTTTTTAGTGCCAAATGTCAATGGAAATAATACTCGGCAAGTACATCCATTCCTATTTCCTATCCATGCGTTTATTCTATTTGCTTCCTAAGCATTCAAAAGTTATTTTAAATTTTATGTTATTTAGAAAAAGCATTCACAGTTTTATCTTGATCTCTAAACTTTGTTTGAAAAATGAATTTATTGCCTGTATTTTATTCAGTGCAATATTGATACGTTATGCAAATAATTTTTCATAAGATTCTATAATCAGTAATTATAAATAATTATGATTTATCATTATTATTACCAATAATTTGTCGATTACCATTGATTCCGTAATGAACAAAAGACACCTCAGTGGAGAAGCGAAAAACCAATCTCCCAATTCGATTACCTCAGGCGCAAGCCGAAACTGATTTTGTCCTTTGCAGAGGATTGTCTTCTGCTTGTTTTTTTTTGAAAATTGCACATCACCTTAGCTATCACATTTTTATAGCTGGAATGAGTTGAAGAGTAGCAACCGAAAAAGAATAAGAAAAAGAGATAATTTTATGCGTCGAAGAATGCGAATTCACCACAGAAGATATATTGAAATAGTATAAACAGCATCATTATATGTAGAAAACATGATGCTGCAAATTAATTCGGAAGAAAATGATTAGTTGAATATGTAACGAAACAAACGTGTAAAATATCTCATCAGAAGTATTGAAAATCAAGTAGAAAGTCACTGTTTTTGGCCAATTACGAATTGCATACTGAGTAGTCACTAATTGAAATATTGAAGACCTGAAATAGCCTTTTACACCAATCGGCGTCAAACTGTAAGTCACACTTACAGACGAGTACAACTATTGAAACAATAACTGATATTCATACTGCAGTATACAAAAATGTTACGGAGAAATTAAGTCTATTGATATGTTTATAGTATTAAGGGTGAAATCAAAAACTGATATCAAATACAGTAATACACACGATACAGAAATCAAAACTGGTAATTGCTCAATTATAGTTTTTACAATATTATTATCATTGAAGCGCTATATTCCTCCACATTCGCTTTGACTCCACCGTTCTTACTTCGATCACACTCAGAGCTGAAACTGAAAATTTCACTTCGATAAATCTGATTCCATTAAGTTTTACTTTCAGGGATTGAGGTTTTGAAACGACAAAGGTTGGTCCCTAGTGAGAGTAGAACAAAATCTCTCAGGCCAGAAAATGCCCGATAAAGCCACAAAAGTGCCATTGTCTACTGCTACTAGGTATTTCGTTAGTTGTTTTTTCATTTTCAAACTTTTTGCTACAAACATGGATCAACTGTTCGGACAAGGACCAAAAGTCCTGCAACACTTGGGATAACAAGCTACTTTGAGGGAGTCAGACCGCATATTAGTTCAGCCAGAATAATTTTCATTTCAATGTTCGTGAATCAGTATTCCCGAAAATCCTCATCGATTAAAGGCGGAAATAAGGCATTGGAAAACAATATATATATATATATATATATATATATATATATATATATATATATATATATATATATATATATATATATAATATAAAATGAACACTACAACATTCATTTGAAAAATTGAAATTAATCAAGAAAATGTAATAGTAGAGCTAGACATGTGAACGTGTACGATGTGATGTCTCCATTATCCTACAAGGGATAAATGTTAGAGAAATATTAAAATCGATGCCACACCTGATGGAAGTGCGAGACATATATGTTTCGTTCTGCAAGGAACTCGTCAGTCGCACCACGTCCATCGAATAAGCCCCTGAAATACGGGAATAAACGCGAGCGTACTACTAACACAACCTATTGACATTTAAAAACATCGTTCGATGATATTTGTCAAATAGACATTGCAATTTAGTAGATACCTACGGGTATAGAAGATATGTGAAATTTCGATGCTTGGTGTGTCTGTAATCTGAGAGAGGTGTTTCCTCTCTCAGATTACATATACATTATATCAGAGATTTCTATAGATGGAATTGTAGAGTATTCATTACTCTACGATCTTCCACTTGAAGTCACAAGAAGATGCTTGGAGGTTGAAATCGTTGCCTCACTTCGATGGACGTGGTGCGACTGACGAGTTCCTTGCAGAACGAAACATATATGTCTCGCACTTTCATCAGGTGTGGCATCGATTTCAATATTTCTCTAACATTTATCACATGAAGGATAATGGAGACATCACATCGTACACGTTCACATATCTAGCTCTACTATAACATTTTCTTGATTAATTTCAATTTTTCAAATGAATGTTGTAGTGTTGTGCAGTGGTGGAACATCATCAACAAACTGGTCACTGCTTTGACTATTCTAGGGTGAAAGTATTAGAACGTGAGACCAATTATAGAAGCAGATTGTTCCTCGAAATAATAAGAATACATTTATTTCCAATAAATATACATCCAATTACAGAGAGAAAATAACAAATTGTACACAAATAATAATGAATAAGAAAAAATGAACGAGAAAAAAACGAAGAGGAGTAAATAGGAAAACATGAATGAGAAAAAAAAACAAAAAAGAGAGTATAAGCGAACATATGCAACAAAAAATTAAATTGAAATAAATTGAAATAGTATTGAACAATAACTCGTGTATATATTTGATATTTTTATATATTTGAAGCACAAACTGCCAAAAATCAAATGAAAGAAATATATACCGAATTGAAACGTGAAACAGTAACTAAAAAAAACTCATACTGTTTATAATATACCATGTAATAATTGCAGTGAATGCTATATAGGACAAATACCACAAAATCTCGACGAAAGAATCAAAGCGCATAAATACGCAAAAACTCGAATAACAGCCTTAAATAAACATGAAATAACAGAAAAACACGATTTTGATTATAACAATACAAAGATTTTAGCAACTGAAGAAGACAAGAAATGTAGAGAAATTTTAGAAGTGTTACACATTCGCAAAAATTTGGGAAAGACAGTAAATGAAAGAACAGGCATTAAACATCTCAATTCTATTCACAACGATTTAATAAACGTTACAAATAACTCTCATAAAATGAATGCACAACAATCACCAAACATCACATCTCAAGACTCATTCTTTTCTCAAAATTCAATTATTCATCAGTTTTGACAAAGTTGTGATATACATCGAAACGTCGGCGAAAATTAAGTTTTTCATATTAAAATAAGCCTGTTATTGCTAAAAACATTAGAAATAAACTATCTCAAACAGCAATAAATCAATCAGTATAATATATTGGTATATATATATATATATATATATATATATATATATATATATATATATATATATATATATATATATATATATATATATATATATATATATATATATATATATATATATATATATATTATTTAATGAATATGAGTAATATTCAATATTCTAACCAATATCTATAAAGCGCCCGTAAAAACATCCAAACAGTATGAAAACAATTTCTTGAAAAGATCAAAAATTTTCGTCTGTCAAATAGCAGAGAAGTACTGATAAAATGGGTGCGTAAGGTGTAAATATTTGACGTATACTCACATATATCGACCAGGTTTGAGGAAAAAAGGCGGTGGAGAAAGATGCGCTTACCTGGAACAATAACAAAATTAAATTTCAATTCGCAAAAATATTGGAAAAACAAATAAGTTTTGTCAAGAAGGATAATATCTGTATATGAAAGATCATACCAAGCATGGGCATATACCCAAATAGGTCTAATCATTCTTTAATTGTCACTTTACCATTCCTTAATTTTCTTCCGAACTGTTTCATTGCATATTGGACAATTCTACTTTTTATGATATTGTGAAGCAAAAATGGCTTTTTGTATGTTTCACGCATTTTGTTTATTTCAACGATTCGACTTGAATCACACCCAGGTTTTTTAAACTTACTGCGTGGAATATAGTTCACGATTTTCGAGAGAATATCTCCGCCATTGTTTTGTGATTTCATTGGTGTTTCCATCGGTGTTTCCGTTTCATGGATCGAAAGCCGACATCTTTATTCATTTCGGTTCGATACTTATTACGTTTAGAACGTTTTCGGTACGATTTACCTTTAAAAACCTTGTAGTTTTACACTGTTTTCTTTTGTATTCATATTCTCGTGTTTTCCTATTTAAATAGCTTCCCGTATTGATGTTTGTTCAATGGTTCGGCTCAATACACACATATGTATGCGTTGTGTAGTTCAATGTATCGAAAATATATATGAACTTGCAGCCAGTGCTCCATGACAAAAATAAGAATCCTTTGTATAAAAATCTTCGTATAGAAAGTACAATAGAAAAATGGCACCTTCAAGCATGGAAGATGCACGAGGTTTAAAAATTGGACGGTTGAACATTCTTTGACCTTCTCACATGCTCGTATGGAAAATACTGCTGAATCTAGCAATGTGGAAAAACTTCGAAGCATTCGAAAGCAACTTTACCAATAATAATTGCAACGATAACGTGTGTGAACTACCAACTGACGGTCAGAAACATAAAATATAATATTGGAATATTAGAGTGGCAGGTAATTTAAGCTACGTTCATTATATTCGTTTTGTGCATGAGTTTAATTAACTAGTACATTAACAGAACTGATATTATATTATAGAAATAGCAACATTAATTAAATGCCCTGGAACGTGTTGATCCAAAACTATATTCTTATAGTTTAAAACACTCCTCTAAATTCCACAAAATTATTTACTACTCTTGATATATACTACAGGCAATTGATATGTTATAATGAACTTAATACAATTGAGTACCTAGTGTTAAATTTTCGATAATGAGTTTTCAGCCCGAAATATACATAGATATATCGAGGGTCTTGAAAATGTTTGTGCAATATTGACAAGCTTGTTTATAATATACCATGTAATAATTGCAGTCGGTAAATGCTATATAGGACAAACACCACAAAATTTCGAGGAAAGAATTGAAGCGCATGAATACGCAAAAACTCAAATAACAGACTCAAATAAACATAAAATAACAGTAAAACACGATTTTGATTATAACAATACAAAGATTTTAGCAACTGAAAAAGACAAAAATGTAGAGAAATTTTAGAAATGTTACACATTGGCAAAACTGTTAATTGAATGCCCTGGAACGAACATGTTGATTAAAAACTATATTCTTATAGTTCAAAACACTTCTCTAAATTCCACAAAATTATTCACTACTCTTGATATAAACTACAGGAAATTGATCCGTTATAATGAACTTAATACAATTGAGTACCTAGTGTTAAATTTTCGATAATGAGTTTTCAGCCCAAAATATACATAGATATATCGAGGGCCTTGAAAATGTTTGTGCAATATTGACAAGAGATTGTACTTATCGAATACATTTGAATATAAAACACTGAATGTTGTGTGAAGAATCAATCAAACAATATATGACAATGATCGAATTGAAAAAAAATTACGCTCTCTTCCTCTCTGTCTCTCTCTTTCTCTCCCTCTTTCTCTCTCGTTGAAGAAGTGTTGTCCACGGCCATGAAACATGGCCAATAAGTATTGGACATGTTTTCAAGATATCCACATTGAATATTTGTTATTTGTCAATCAATGAAAATAATAATTAATTCCAAAATTTTGACGAACCTGTTGAGAAATAAATTTATCAACGTCTGCAATGTGCTATTGATAATAATATGAATTTCTAGTTGAAATATTGAAGGTCCTGAAAATGTGTGAACAGATAAGATATTCATATTATCTTTTCCGTTTCCTCTCTTGTATTTAACAACTACGTATTGGCCTGCTCGTTAGGAGATGAGAAGGGTGTAAGATAAATCATGATGGGACTTTATGCATAAAACTTAAGGGGTGAGCCAAACAAGTTGTTTTGTTACTAAGTTAGTCAGTTGCATTCCAATCGCAAAAAAAGAAGGCACCTTCTAATGATAGATGAGACCCGTAGATTTTGAAATATATTATATACTCGTAATAAATATAAAGTAATACTCTATTGATTAATACTTTATGTAAATAGCATTAATGCCCTGGATAAAATATATATTTTTTAGTTTAACTCAAACCTGATTGAAATTAACCGATATCCCTCAAATTCCGACCAGAATTCTTAGATAAGGTAAAAGCGGTCCTGACACGCCATGATTATCCTTCTCATACAAAACAAAAAATCTTCAAAAAATAAGTACACATCCAAACAATCCCACACACATGATTCAATTCACAAGAAAATTATATACCTTTTCCATATTCCACACACTCAACCCCAAAAATAGATGATATTCAAAGAATTTTCAATAAAGAGATAGCACATCTGACTCAAAATCAGATCAGAGAACTCTACACTGATTTAAAGTGTAAAATTCCACCAGACAAAAGATCCCATGTAGTACACGGTGTTCCGTGCAAAGATTGCGAAAAATATATATCGAACAAAGCTCACAAAGTCTACAAGATATACTAAGGCACACAAATATGCTAAAACCGCAAACACTGCATTGAACAAGTACAAAAAAGCTGAAAAACTCTCTTACATGTTTAAACGTCTCGGTTAAACATGTCAGTCTACGAGCCAAATTTTCGTCATTTGCGGGAGGTTTTAATTTTCTGCTTCAATATAAAGAAATCTCCAGCTGAGGCTCATCGAATGCTCTCAAATACCTATGGTGAGGAAGCTATTAGTGAAAGAACGTGCGGAGAGTGGTTTCAACGCTTCAAGAACGTTGATTTTGATGTCGAAGACCAGCACGGCGGTGGAAGAGAGAAAGCTCTCGAAGATACAGAATTGGAGGCAGTACTTGATCAAGACTCGTGTCAAATGCAACAACAGTTGGCAGGATCATTGGGAGTGACGCAACAAACCATTTTAAAACGCCTGAACGACATGGGAATGATTCCGAAACAAGGAAATTGGGTGCCGTACGAGTTAAAGCCGAGAGATGTTGAACGGTATTTGTTCGTTCGTGAACAGCTACTTGCAAGGCAAAGACTGAAAGGATTTCTGCATCGCATTGTGACTGGGGACAAAAAATGGGTTCATTACGATAATCCCAAGCGTAGAAAATCATGGGGATACCAAGGCCATGCTTCCACGTCAGCGGTCAAACCGAATATTCACGGTTTCAAGGTCATGCTATGTACAGTATCTGGTAGGACCAGATCAGCGTAGTGTATTATGAGTTGCTAAACCGACTGAAACAATCACATGCAATAATTATCGAACACAATCCATGAGTTTGACGACAAACCGAGCATTGAAAGACAAACGGCCCCAATACAACCAAAGACATGATAAAGTGATCTTACAGCATGACAATGCTCGACCCCAGATTGCGAAAATGGTCAAGACATACTTGGAAACGTTGAAATGGGAAGTCCTACCCCACCCGCCATATTCTCCAGACGTTGCTTCGTCGGACTATCACTTGTTTAGATCAATGATACACTTCCTGCCTGACCAGAACTTCCGGTCTTATTAGGAAGTAAAAACCTGGATCGATTAGGCTACAATCAATGAAACAGCAATGCTAGCGAGAATAATTTCTTCCTCTACCTAAGTATTTATAAGAAAATGAAAATCAAAATAACTATCAATTGCCGAAAACAGTACAAGAATTCAGCATATTGTAGTGAAGAATTTCGAATAACGAAATGGAATACGAAGTACAAAAATATTTCTTGAAGAACGTCTCTTCCGCTCTACGTTTCATTATTCATATCAGTAAAATGAATTTTCTCCTTCGTACCAGCAGAAAATATTTTATTCTGTTCATATCTAAACGACCTTGCATTATTTGAACTCATCTCATTTCTGAAACACATCGATTTATGCAAACGTCGCGAGCAACAAGTTTGCCATGAAATAGAATCCAGACGCAAGTGATGATTGCATCCTGTTTCCATATTTCAGCTTTTTCGTTCGAACAATGGAGCTGCCGGAAGAATACAATGTAGCTGCTGAATAATGCGGGTGGCGACAGCAGACGAACGAGGTAGAATGAGCGAAACTACCCAATTTCTCAGTGCTAAATTAGACCCGATTGTCGAACATTTCTGTATCGTTGTGTTGACGTTGCTGAAAAAGGACGATATCGACTTCATGTAGTTCTGTTGCCGATGGCAGGTAATTGAAAACAACGAAAATGAAAAACTTACGGCAATAAGAACGGCTCTCTAGACAGAAAACAAGAAAACTGAAGTCTGTAACATTTTATCGTTATTTTAGGTTGAAACTATCTCTTCCTATATTAAGCCTGTCTTAAACAGGCATTAAATCAATTATGAATTATATATATATATATATATATATATATATATATATATATATATATATATATATATATATATATAATTATAATTATATAACGGAAGTTACTTCCGTTTTAACAGGTACCGTCATGGGTTCTCATATGAGAGTAACGTGAATTTTTATAGGTTTGAATGCTTGAGTTTGAGACGTGAGTACTTTGATATATGTTTCTTCTACAAATTACTTAATGGCGCAATAGGTTCTGCTGCATGTATGACCCTTATAAACTTTAATTGTTCTCCAAAAGTAGTAAGAGTAGTAAGTAGTAAGTACAATACTGGTTCTTAGGCAGAGCAAGACAAATTATTTGTTAAATTCACCCATCCATAGATCTTTCAATATAGGCTAAACTTGATAAGTACAGAGACCAACTTGGATATTTTCTCTCCCAATTTCATAACTTTCAAGGTCGATAATAGAATTCTTATTGTTTTTCTAGAGTTTACACTTCATGCTGTATTTATCTAATCTTTTTTAGTAGAATTAGGAATCTAGTGTGCGAATGAAAAGATTTTACTCAATCTCAAAACACAATCGAAAACTTTATTTCGATGAGATGTATGAAAAATTTCTAGTTAAAAGATATACATAATAATAATACTATATTTGTCCTCCAAAATTAATTCCACATTACAATATAAATGATTTGATTTGAAAACGTGAAACTAAAATGGAAACAAGTCAAAGAAATGAAGTGATCTATAAACAGGATGAAACGTAATTAGACTACAATTATTTTCCAATACTCCAAGAACTCCTTCACCGAATATGGTTCACACTTAATTATAATCTGCAAATTTTTCTTTTATAGTCTCTTCTGCCACTTGCCATCTGAAGCTGTTTAGGTAGCGAGTTGAAGAGTAAGACAGCCATATATTAGGCACCTCTCTCTCTTAAGGCTGTTTCGGTACAAGGTAAAAATATGGAAATATCCTTCGAGTGGTATTTTCATTCTTCATGCCCTGAGAATATTGGGGCCAGGAATGAAAAAACATAAGTATCTATATATATACAATCCATACACTATAGGTATTGAATATTTTCTGACGAGCCTCTACATGACTGTCTATATTGTAGATTGGTGATTGTTTTCAAGGCCCATTTCTGCGTTAAAAAAATTGTCTCCATATGTTGGGATCCACCCCAGAATATAATACCATAGGATATAACAGATTGGAAAGTTGAATAATAGATTGTCTTTAAAATGTTGAAGTTTAATTGATCTCTGAGGGCGAATAATATAAAAATAACCCTATTAATATTTTTACGAAGATATTCAGCATGATCTGTCCACTTCAGATTCTTATCTACCATGAGGCCCAGGAATTTTATTGAGTCCTTAACAGAAATCATATTGCCACCGCCATAAACCTCCCTCGGATGAAAAGTTTTCAACCTATTTGTGCTAAAGAATATACACACAATTTTTTGTATATTGACCATTAACCCATTATCACCACACCATTTCTCAACCTTCTCCACAATTGTTTTCAAGTAAGCCAATCCTGAAGGCACATCCATTGAACTTACCAAAAAATTTGTGTCATCAGCATACATCACAGGATTACAGTTTTCCACGGAGCAAGCTCTAGGGAGGGAATTTACATATATAACAAATAGCAGTGGACCCAATACACTGCCTTGAGGTAACCCTATTTTAAGGTCAATAACTTCAGACGACCAGGTCATATTTCCATCCGATATCATAACTCTTTGCTTTCTATTGCTCAAATAGCTTTCTATCAACTTCAGCTGGTTGTTTCTAATACCACTATCCTCCAAGCAATCAAATATAAACTATATATCATATTTGATATATAATTTATAAAAACTTAGTTTATAGGTAATTAACGTTTGTAATATGTACTCCTCTATTAAATGAGAGTTTCAAACTGTCTGTTGAGTGAGCCCTTGAATGTAAAAAAAAAAAAAATAAAAAAATAGGATTTTATTTCCCAAAAAAACTTTGGAATTGAGATTATAATAACGTGGAGATAAAAAAAACCATTCCTTGATTATACTTCACAAGAAACTGTGAAGAAATAATTCGAATTATTGGTATAATCTGGAAACATATAAGTTCAGGTACTCAGCTTGAACTCACACTATTGAAAACATTTCAAAAACTCCGTGTGTGCTGAAGAGTATTCGAGAAATATGTAGCTTCATAATTGAATCCATTAGAATATGGTTCTTTGATGAATCCATTAGTATCATATTGTTACGAAAGTTTCAAATAATTTAAGATGCTCTGCTGCAGTAAATTTCCACAACACGAAACGCCTCTTCAGCTGGTAAACACATTTAATCACAGAAACTACGCAGGTTACAGCGAACCATTATTACGCACCCTTATGAGGTAGATAATTAACACTGCAATCCTCCGGGATATTCATGCTTCGTAAACTGCCATACATCCTCAGTTTGCAACCTTTCGCAAATGGGACGAATCTTGCGAAAAGCAAATTCATCTGAAACGCTGCGAGAGGGTTACACACAATTGAGGCAGACATTCTTTTCGGGAACAATGGTGTCGAACGTCAGTTAAAATCTTGATGCCAGGGGAATTTGGTATTCAATGGTGAAATTAGTACTGCACTTCCGATAGGGTTTATGAGTTTTCGAATTGAAATGAATATTTGATGATTCTGAACAGTAATCTCCTTTTAACAGCGACATGTTCTATATATGATTTTTGCCCACATTAAATTAATTCGATATAAGTTCAACCACAAAGACTTGCTAATGAGATGTATCACAACTGCACAAGAGCAACGAGGTCTGCGTTCGCCGCGTGTCCACAAGATTTGACATGTGGTTATGCACAATGGTACACTACTCTATTTACCTTTAGTTATTCGTAGTTTTTCAAAAGATACATACGTAGTTATTTATATTTGACCAATTGATTTGAGCCGTGAGTTGATATCTACTGATGGCCAGCTAGATTCCTAGACTTATACCTTGTGCAGTGAATCACTGAAGTTATTTATTCATGCTATCGTTCGTCATGTACCTTCGGAACACAAAGATTTTTCCAGAATCGACATTGAACAACCTATTCTCAGAATAATCCTGGAATTTTCCTCGTACGTCTACCTCAAATTCTGCATATCTTCGAATGCTTTCAGGCTGCTACATACAGATAAGAGTACTACAGCAGCAGCAGTAAATATTTTTTCTATATTTTTTGAGAATGCTCCAATAATGGACTGCAAAATTACACTTGATATTCATGAAAAGTGTTTATTATTTGAAAGTTAGTACTGTACTCCCGATAAGGTCTATGAGTTTTCGAATTGAAATGAATATTTGATGATTCTGAACAGTAATCTCCTTTTAACAGCGACATGTTCTATACATGATTTTTATCCACATCAAATTAATTCGATATGAGCAGTGAAAACATCAGAATTTTCTTTGTGAAGTATTTGTGCAGTGCACACATAGAAAACATCTTTCGATTTTTATAGACAGAATGAAATTTAATCTGTATAATCTGAATGAAATAATCAGTAGAATTCGCTAAATAATTACCCATATTTTTAGGATACTGCCTAATAAAGAAGTAGTAATGCTGGACGCAGATCATTCGCAGTTTCAAATATATTGAGAAAATGTCATCAATATTGATTACGTAGATTGTTATATATATTGATCGCTGTATGGTACTTCCACAGAGTTCGACATTCTCCGTAATGCACTAAACATTCACTCACCAGAGTTGGTAGTTTGTTTTTTCGTCGACAATATTTGTGTAGACTGCTCCCTGAGAGATTTATTCGAATTATTCCGATATAAAAATATAAAGGCTATAAAAATAGAAACAGGCTTTTAGTCTGTTTCACACATAGATGACTCTTTTTCTTAGACTACCTGTGACAAGTTTTCCACACGTCCTATGATTTATCACTTGTTAAGATGATAAATCTCAAATTTTAATTTGTTGTTGTCTTTTTTTAATACTTTTCTCGTTTCATTATTCAACGAGAATATGAAAACTTCCCTCCTTGTGTCCATATTTGTTGTTTCGTTTCAATATTTTCATTGATACATCAGGTTTTCAAATAATGGGTGTTTTTTTAGAGGTATAGAACTTTAAATTGCAATAAAACAAAAATGAATCATTCGACTTACAAGAATTTTTTTTTATTGAAAAGATAGTCTTGTGGCATTACATTTTAAATATGATTTCTGGCATATGACCGCCATGGCTGGCTCGGATGTAGTCCAATCTGGACATCCAATTTTCGATGACTTTTTCCAACATTTGAGGCCGTATATCGGCAATAACACGGCGAATATTGTCTTCCAAATGGTCAAGCGTTTGTGGCTTATCCTCATAGACCAATGACTTTACATAGCGCCACAGGAAGTAGTCTAGCGGTGTTAAATCACAAAATCTTGGAGGCCAATTCACAGGTCCAAAACGTGAAATAAGGCGGTCCGCACGTGTCAATAAATCGATTGTGGCACGAGCTGTGTGGCATATTGCGCCGTCTTGTTGAAACCACAGCTCCTGGACATCATGGTTGTTCAATTCAGGAATGAAAAAGTTAGTAATCATGGCTCTATACCGATCACCATTGAGTGTAACGTTCTGGCCAACATCGTTTTTGAAGAAGTACGGACCAATGATTCCACCAGCCCATAAAGCGCACCAAACAGTCAGTTTTTCTGGACGTTGGTGTTTTGACATACACTTGAGGATTATCTTCACTCCAAATGCGGCAGTTTTGTTTATTGACGTAGCCATTCAACCAGAAGTGCGCTTCATCGCTAAACAAAATTGTGCGTGATACGTATTCCGCACAGAACCATTATTTTCAAAATAGAATTGCACTATTTGCAAGCGTTGTTCAGGCGTGAGTCTATTCATGATGAATTGGCAAACCAAACTGAGAATAAATCATTTCTCAGCTGTTAAATCGGTCACCATCTTCAACAGTAATGCCAACTTAAAGTTCTATACCTCTAAAAAAAAAACACCCTTTATATTACTAACAATATTTTAGCCAATTATAATCGATGAGAATTATAAGGTTCTTCTGAAAAATATTGAAATTTATGATCTATAAATTACTGACCACTGTATGTGAAATTATAATGTTTCACTTAAAGGAATAGGAGAATACTCAACTCGTATTTCAACGATTTGAGTATTCCTAACATTTGTTCGTGGAACGAATTCGGAAAAAAGCGAATACTCATTGGTTTTCACTGCTTCATCACGAAAATAATTGAGATAAAGATAGCCAGCGTTTTAAAATCCTCCTAGTAATTTGTACAAGAATTGTGTGGGTGCCAAAACTTGAGAGAAACTCAACACCTCAATTCCCGTCGCCATTCCTTTTCAAGTGAATTGCTTACAACATCGAAGAATTGGAAACATCCATTTTGGAGGCGAGTTTTATGGCCCGAGGGTTTTACTGCAATCTCGATATTACCCGCAAATGGAAACGGCATCTTTTGATCGGAGATTATAAATAATCCCAACGAAGAACATGTGCTTTGTAGGGGCCCTTCACTCGGAAACTGAAAATTAATTACGCCTTCAAGGAATTATCGCGGAACGTGCCTCCGGGATTTTCGAGCGGGAATTTGAAATATAACTCATGATTTTCAGCGAATGGTGTGGTAATCGAACATAATTCACTCTTATTATGGACGAGAATTCGGGGAATGTGTCTTGTGATACTGGTATCTGTGGTAAGTAGAAAAGTTTTCCAGTATATTCGAAAAGTGATGGGCATTGTATTGATAGTTGTGGAAAATACGTTCACAAATTCCAAAACTCGCACATTTTTTAATGTTACTTTGACATGTAGCTCAATTGAGGAAAGCTGAGATGCTTTCCTAATCAATAGAGAAAGTTACGTGATATGGTGTACGGCAAAAATATACGTTGTTCTTTGGCTTTCAACGGTGAACAATAGAGAGAAAGCTTTGGCCATATCAAGGGAAAGCAACGAGGTTCTCCACATGTTCACAAGATTTGACATGTGGTTATGCACATTGGTACACAACCTTATTTTCCTTTAGTTATTCGTAGTTCTTCAAAAGATACATACGGGGTTCTTTATATTTGACCACTTGACCATTTGAGCTATGAGTTGATATCTACTCATGGCCAGCTAGATACCAAGACTTACATCATGTGTAGTGAATCACTGAAGTTATTCATTTACGCTATTTCAGAGAAGAACTGTAAGATTCGAGAAATCATATAATGAGGGAAAATTTAATAAGAAAAACCTCTGATCTATTTGAAAGAATCAACAGTGAATGACGAGAAGATAAATGTTTCTGTCAAGGATGAAGAAAATCATTTCGAACATTAATTGTAGATTGAATCATTTCACATTCTCTGTTTTATAGCGGAATTTTGTTCCTGAACTATTTGCAGGTTTCGTTCGTCATGTACCTTCGGAACACAAAGATTTTTCCAAAATCGACATTGTACAACCTATTCTCAGAAAAATCCTTGAATTTCCCTCGTACGTCTACCTCAAATTCTGCATATCCTTGAATGCTTTCAGGCTGCTACATACTGATAGGAGTACAACAGCAGCAGCAATAAATTATTTTTTTATATTTTTTGAGAATGCTTCATAATGTTCTGCAAAATTACAATTGATATTCATGAAAAGTGTTTATTATTTGAAAATTAGCCCGATTACCACTAAAAAATTCGACAAGTCATTAGTTTTTAATAATCAACCATCTCATCAGTTGACTACAAATGGAAAGTGATGAAGTACGGTGAATTAGAAATGAGCATAATATTTTGTACGATTGAGTTTCTAAGTTCAACGGTTGCTGCCCAGATGGCGACACGTATAACAATACTCAAACTTCAGGGTTTCAGAGTTAGGATCCTTAGAGGTAATTTGTGACACGTGTGACACATATGTTGGAAATGTCTTGCTAATGACAATAAATAACTGCAAATTTGTATGATCAAACTTTAACTATGGAAATTTCACATGTGAATGTTTCAAATCTAGCACGACTAAATTGACGAACGCAGGCTCCAAACCTCCATATATATTAGATAGATTTGGAAATATTTTGTCTTCAGTTTCGGTTTTTTTATTTGAAATAACGTTTTTCGACTACTTGGTCACTGATACAGTGTATAATTTTAACAGTTTCATGTGATAACAGTGTTAATGCTACAATTAATTAATGTCTTCACGTTTTCAAAAAAATAAATTCATGGAAACTGAGTTCTATCTCAATTACTTAAATTTCCACATTCGGCAGCATGAACTCGAAACGAAACTTTAATATAATTGGTGGTGTTCACATAAATTGGCGTAACAATAATTGAATGAGATGTTTCAATCAAAAAATAACTGGTGTTGATATATTTTATAATTTAAACTACTTCTCTGTGTCATATCAACTACAAGACGTTAAATTATAACTTACTAAAGTTATATTAGCTATTTTTATATTGTTCGAATGGAATGACGGAAAATGCATAAATTAAAATGATTTTGAAGAATAAGTCTGCTTTACGTGTGATTAAATTGTAGATATGTGGGAAATTGTCAATTTTTCAAAGTGAACGGAGAATTTCGCCTCACATATGACAGTACCAACTGCAAATATGTGTTGGAGTTGTTTGGATCTGCAAACCATTTTGTTTTATTTATTATATACCAGCTTTAAACACCTCACATTAATTTTAGACCTTCGTTTTCATCTCAGTTTACCAAGGGGCAGTTTTGTTCACTCAAGTTCTCTAGTCCTTGTATTATTACTCACGACGCAGTTGAGGTCCAGTTCAAATTTATGGCAGTCAAATATTCATCAAACATAATGAATTTTGTAACAAAATTCATTCATTTGTTTTGAAGGGCAGTGCTCAGTGTTGAGGGTAGCTCAACACTGAGGAGAGTAGATTTCCTATTGTGAAAGTTCTTGAAGGGAATAGATATCCTATCATGTGTTCATTTTTGTCTGAAGGGCAATGGACTCAGTACCTTGAATGTTAAATATGGCGACAACACTATATCATCATCCCAGTTAACTGAGTTGCTTGGAATATATGTAGACAGAAATTTGAGATGGACAACACACATTGATGTTTTATGTGAAAAATTGAGTAACTAATTTTTGCAATCTCTAGAATTGAGAACAATGTACCTAGAAACTGTGTTATGAATGTGTATTACAGTCTTGTATATAGTACTCTGAAATATAATATTCTACTGTGGGGCTGCTCTACAGAAATAGATACGGTATTTATTGCACAGAAGCGCGAATACCTCGATTAATATGCAATATTCATCAACAAGTTTCTTGTAAACCTATCTTCATTAGTAATTACATACTCCCTACCTTGCTTATGAATTTATAGATGTGTTAAAGAAAATGAAGATAGGTTTATTGAATTGAATAGTAATGATAGGTATCCAACAAGGAACAGTGGTGTGCTAATTATTACTACATAAAACTTATCAGAAACTTATCAGAGAATTAAAATCTTCAACCATTTACCGTCAAATTTGAAATTACTGAAAGCTCAGTTGTATAAGAAGAGAGTTGATTTAAGTCATTGATTTTGACAAAGGCATACTATATGTGTGGCACAGTACTTCGATGATTCGAATGTAGGTAATATTGTATGAATAAATTTTTTGTATCATATGTTTGTTTATTTTTTTACCACGAATGTCCCTCACCATGTGAAATTGACTCAAATGTTCAATATTTCTGAGGTAAGTTTTGTCGTTTCTTTTCGAATATAGTTATATATTATTGTGAAAATAAATTGAACCAATATTTTTGTTCGAGGGCTGAAGGGAAGATCAGACTCAAAACTGAATTCAGTTCTTTTGTGAGCATTCTTCTTAGTTGTAATTATTGAATGTGCCAACAAAAGCATTGTGAAACTGCTATGTGCTATGAAGACAGCAAATAAGAATATGAAAAGCAGAGGTACGAGCTCGTTCCGCTATATGGAAAATATTTCGACTCTGACAAAACACCCGACGAACAAAAACAATTTCAAAAGTTTTTTTCGTGGAAAAAATATGGAAATTTTGTTTTCTTTAATATGGAAATCTTCGTAAATAAGCCAAACCGTATAACATCTTTTCAAAAGCATATAACTGTAAAAACAGTTAACTGTAAGCGTAAAAATATATAACTGTAACATCTTTGCAAAAAGCTATCTCAATAATCCAAAAATTCAAATCATTAATCGATTGAGCCGATACTTGTTGAAAATCTAAATACATAATTTTTGATAAAACTAAGTAGTTTTCTGATTTTCACTATAACTAATTCAAGACATGAAAATATTGTTTCGCCAACACAGTGGCTTCAGATTTTGATGATTAACTGACAATATTATTTCACCAACACAGTGGCTTCATCAGATGTTGATGATAAACTCTGCTATTACATTGAGGACTGCTTGCATTTATCCTGAACTGTGTGGAAATGACCAAGAACACTGTTCATTTTAAGTAGGGGAATGACTATAAAACATATTTTTTCTGAAGTATGGGGAAAGACCATAGAATACTTTTCTTCGGTATTTCATCGGTATAGTTCAGTTTATCATCAACATCTATGAAGCCACTGTGTTGGCGAAACAATATTGTCATGTTTTGAATTGATTATAGTGAAAATCCGAAAACTATTTAGTTTTATTTGAATTACCAAAAATTTAAGTTATAATTGAAAGCTTTTTAGATTTTCTTGAAAAGCTTTAATATATGGTAGCTATTAAAGACTTAAGAGTTGACATCTAGATCACAAAATTATGATGAAAACCTACAAACATGAAATGAAACTGTTTTTAGAGTTCATCTTAAATTCTTCAACAAACACAATTGCCGTATTGAAATAAGTATTGTAAGAAACACTGCTCTAAATTGAATAATAACTCAACATGTATAGCTGTAATCCTAAAGGTAAAATTATGGCCACCGTTTTTGAGTGTAACAAATGTTCAAATGCTTCTGGTATTGACACTAGCTGAATGGTAAGCCCCCTTATCATAAATTGAGACCACATATAACTACGCCCATATGGTAGATGGATACATATTGTACTATTTGAAGCAGTGAATGAACCGAAATAGGATATGTAAGCCAAGGGAATAACACAAGCCATAAAGTCAAGTGGCACTGTATTGCACTGTTTACACCACATTTCTTCACGACCGGCTCCACATGACTTTTGGGAATTGAAAACATCAATATTTCAGGCGAACTTTATTGCCGGTAAGACCTGGATATGATCCCAACAAGATTCGCAAAGCCCCACTAAATTTCTTAGCGTTAAAGGATGAAGTATGTCCAGGAGTTCTGGGAATTTATTCGCTGTCCAATGCCGAGCTGGAATTTCGATTTAATCGCTTTGAGTGAATTGAAAACTGCGGAATGGGATAAATTCCAGCACAAAGAATTGTCACGAACTCTCAGGCGATTACTCTCAGCAAACTTCATTCGAAATATACATAATATATATATATATATATATATATATATATATATATATATATATATATATATATATATCGCACTGAATGCCGCTATAAAAGTGCACATATAAAGTTTGAGCAAAAAGTAAATCGTCAACCTGGAGTAAAGTGGACAGATGAACGGAAGAAAGAGCATTCAGAGAGGATGAAGCGTTTTTGGTAGGCAAAATTCCTAATGATTGCGAATTCAAGTTCAGTCGCTCTCCTCATGGGGAACAATCGAAATAATAATTATATATATTATATATATATATATATATATATATATATATATATATATATATATATATATATATATATAAATACAATTGTTGTGGGTTATAGGAAAAATAAGAGGCCACTATGAATAGATTTTATTCAATTTGTCTGCATGGTCTATATTTCGACTGTCTTTACAGTCTTCATCAGGACTCTGAAAAGGATGTTTATAATATGGTACGGATAAAAATTATGATTGACAACTCACGGCTTACTAGATATAAAAGGTATGGACAAGAACCATCAAACAGGAATGTGTTTCTTAAAAATAAGTTGAATAAATTATAGATGTAAAAATATTCTTATGTACTAATCAAAAACAATGATAGGTAAATAATAGAATAGAAATGACAGGAACACAGAGAAACATTGACACTGAAAAACGACACAGAGGTGAGAGAGTAAAATCACCGTAGTAACAAATGTCATACTACGCACGTAACACATAGAAGTCTATTAAACTTGTGAGATGATTTGAGAGTAAGTAACTATAAATGCAGATAAGTCTGGAAACGTCCGTCTTCTTATTGATGCTGTTGGGGTTATTATTAATGTGGACCATTTCCAAAAAAATCCTTTTCTGGTAACTGGTGCCTTAGCACTACATTCCTCACAACAGGGACATCGTTTTGACTTTGACAATGTAGGAATACTGGATGTAGCTGTTAGTTACCAGAAATGGATTTTTTTGGAAATGGTCCACATTAATAATAACCCCAACAGCATCAATAAGAAGACGGAAGTTTCCAGACTTAGCTGCATTTATAGTTACTTACTCTCAAATCATTTTAAGTAACCTTCGCAACTTCGCAGACATCTCACAACTTTGATAGACTTATTTTCTAAAAAATAGTTGAAAAATTATTTTCTAACTAATCGTGTGAAAATTCGTTATTTTTAAATTTGTCTCATTCGGCAGATGATTATATACGTCTCTGTTTTCCATTTTGTTTGACATATTAGATTTATACTACTGAAGAAGGAGGGAAAATCTCTGAAACTTTCAGGAAAAATAAATAATATCAATAACAGTCGTAGTAATCATACCCAGAACAACTAAGAACTAGTGTGAATTTCTATATATACAACTGGGTAACAAACTAACACATTTATATATATATATATATATATATATATATATATATATATATATATATATATATATATATATATATATATATATATATATATATATATATATATATATATATATATATATATATATATATATATATATATATATATATTGCCTGGTAATTTAAATATAGATTTTTTTTTCTATTTTATTATTCGCCTATCATTGTTTTTAGTTAGTACATAAGAATATTTTTACATCTATAATTTAATTCAGCTTAATTTTCAAAAAAGAAATTCCTGTTTGATGGTTTTTGGCCATACCTTTTATACCTAGTCAGTCCTGGCCAGTCCTGATGAAGACTGTAAACACAGTCGAAATATAGACCAGGCAGACAAATACAGTACAATATATATATATATATATATATATATATGTACCTATATAAATATATCTGCAGTCTTCTTCGAAATAACGGAACAATCCAAATAAAACTTTTTGTTGTCTTCACAGATGTGGTCAACGAAACTATCAACTTTCGGGTTGAATATTTAGTGCATTTCGAAAAACATTGAACTAGTTGGAAATGCCATAGTGAGCTGCTTTATCGTATTATTAGAATCATTATTGGCATGTATTCAAAATATCGACTAAGAAAGTCAAAAAAAAACACGACTGAGATATAGTTCATACAATATCTTACCTTCCCATTTCAAAGAGCTTTCTTTCAATAAATTCAAAATAAACATCCAGCAAAAATTCTCTGAGATTTTGCTTCTATTATGTCAGCGAGTATTCGGAGCACTTCAAGTCTTTAATATGAACATGCTCACCACTTTTATGTGTTACTTTTTATGTGTTATTTTTTGTGTACTATATGTATTCTTTTTTCAGTTTCATGGTGAATTAATTACTTAAATGAGAGGTAATAATAAGTACTTGTCTAAAAATCACTGACTGAAGAATTCTTTATTCGATTAGTTTCGCCTTTTATGGCATTATTGAGAATGTCTTGATAATGCCGTAAAAGGCGAAACTAGTCGAATGAAGAATTGTTCAGTCAGTGATTTTTAGACAAGTATTTATTAATACGTCTTTTTTAAATATGAACTATCACAGAGTTGAATCATCGTCCATTGAATTTATTAATTACTTAACTTTATTAGGTTTATACTTATTAGACTTCAATCATAGTTTCACCTAGAATTAAGTGTGTTTTTATCTACTATTTTATATTATTTTCTGATTTCTGTCAATTTTATTTTTGATGGAGTGAAAGAATGATTCGTCGAACTCCTACCATTTGTAAGGAAGAAATTTCTTTTTTCTAGAATAAAGATCTCTACTACTACTCCTAATACAATCCAGTTTCGATGTTTTCTCCATAGTACCAAGGCTCTTTAAAAATTGGGATGAAGCTAGAGCCATACTCACCTGATCAGTGTCCAGAGTATGGTATAATGCCTAGATTACTTACAAGATATTAATGCGTATTTCCATATAAAGTTGAATTATAAATGATACAGTATTCGATTCTTATCTATCAAGACAGGAACATAAAAATTTCCCATACACTAGCAACAGAGATTTCAAAGTAGATTATTTCAACAGAAAAACGTGATTGAAATATTAGAGAGCTCTTTCTGATTGCTATTTAAATCGACTATTGACCCCGTAAAGACGTTATGATTGAATGTTACGCCTTTTTATCTATATGACATATCTTGATCTATATGAGCTATAATTTGCAGTGGAAAGAGAAATTATGTATTGAATTTTTTCGTTTTACTATCTGCCAATCAAACGAAATATGTTACTTTGACTTATGCGTTTTCACACCTGTAAGGGATGGCAATCCGTTCGAAAGTACTAGTGTTACTTAAGATGTTTAACACAGACATTGGTGTTTTATTATATCAATATTGGTTTGAATATAGAATAGCATAACTCTTGTGTTTTCTCATGAAAATAACGGTATTTATATATTGCAATATAATGTTGACGAAGAACAAACCAGTATTATAAGTGTGTAATGATATGAAAATGCTTCCATTATTTCAGAAAACATCACTTTCTTATCATAACTTGCAAAATGTGAAGACTTGCGGTCTCCTCTGATTTAAACTTTCAGTAACATAGAAAACCCCTGGGCACATCATGCTCGATTTGAGGAAACTCGAGCTTCCTCACCCTTCATTGTGATACTACACGCCTGACAATGATCCAGTGAAAGACGGGCACAAGTTATAAAGAACTCTGAAACAATAGCACTGAGAAAGAAAGAACAATGATGAATTTTTTCTTTATTATAACAGAAAGTCTTTTGGGGCGGTATCAATATATTCACTATTGTTGAAATCCACGGTTGATGAACAGCGGATGATTTAAAAACTCCACTGCCGTCGAGGCACAGAATATTGAAAGTCCTTCGGAAGAAAATAATAATCCTGTAGTCAAAATACTTGAGGAAAATTGATAAAATTCTGCAAAACGTTCAACATACGTTAAGGGCCACTAGCACATCATCAGAAGTTCGATAAAACTTATAGCTTTGTTGCTATATTATTCTATACGTTGAAATATTAAACGACACTTGTATTGAAAATATATATTTAAGATTATTTACAAGGAACGAACTATTGAACACGTGGTTGTTGTTGTTACTCGATGGAAGTTAGAATGACAGATGTTGAACATAGAACTGACTGTCAGAGAAGAGCTCTGACAGAAGAAGGAAGAGATTGTTGTTGCCCTTTTTATATGTTGACAGTTGAAGTGGGGCGTCCCAATGTTATCACAGTTATCACAGAATAGTATCACTATTCTGTGATATGTTTTCTTTCATCGAATGACAAATTCCCTACATATATTTTCAATGATGTGACTACATACACGACTCATATAGTAGAGTATGTAGTCACTTAAATTCAGATGTACTGAACTATGATTGATGAGCACAATATAACTCTCCTGCAGTGGTATTGAACTCTTGATAATGGTTCACTAGCACGAAACGTATTTCCAGTGTATAAAAATTCCACTTTCCATTATACTACCAAGTTATTTCAGTTTCAGTATACATTTCTAAATGTTCCTTTATGTTGTTTATGTTGTGCAATCTCATTGATTTTTGCTTCAATTGAATCCGATACTTTGTTATTTTGTTCATCCAAGTAATTATGTCATAAAATAATTTCAATAAGAATAAAAAGAAATAAATGACCAGAAACTCCAAACTAGAAACGTACTATTCACTATAAAATAATTACAGAATTTTTCAAAATTAATTCTGGTTTATTCTATATTTCATGCAACACAATCTTTCAGATTATTTTTGAACCAAAAATCTAAGTAAGAAATGAAACCAATAAAAATGAACTTATAGTGGAAAAAAATTCATTACTCTACTTTTGGCTTAATGTTTCACAAATATATGGAATAACAAAATAAAATTACAACATTGCGTCGACATGTTTTGAGCGATCAGCTCATTATCAAAACTGACCGCTCGAAACATGTTCACTCAATGTTGAAATTTTATTCCATTATTCAATATATTTGTGAAATATCGAACTAAGAGTTTCATCAAGCGAGAATTCAATCTCAGTTATCACTAATCAATTGAAATTTTTTTGTATTTCGAAATTTTCAACTGAAATAATGATCCGAAAAGTGAGTCAGATGATTTATATAAATTGCAGGCTTTTCATCAGGTTTTCAGAGGTGAAGAAGACACTTAAATACACTTCCAAACCTAATGCTTCACATAGAAAATTCCTCGATATATCAAAAAGACTGTAAAGACGAACACATTTCCCAAAAAAATACAATTTTACGTTTGATATTCATAGCAATCTACAAAAGTCAATTATTTGATAGTTATGACAATTAAAGTTGCATTTCGCAACAAAACGTCAACTACATAGATTTTTTGAACCAAAAAAGGAGAGTTTTCCTAAACGTATTATAGAAACTGAACATATCCAACAGGAATGAAAACCTTCAAAATGAAATGACCCTTTTTTGATCTCTGCGTAGTTTTTGTTGTTTCAAATTGAAACTTGTGGTGTTTCTGGGTTACTGATTATAAGGTTTAGTTTAGTATTAATGGAAATTAGCGATATATCATCAGTGAAAACAGAGTGGTTTGATTGTTGAGTATGAGAAAAAACATTTGTTGTCCTGTCCAGCTTTCTTTGAAGGTTTCTTTGAGAGTTTGAGTTGAACACCTTGTACTCATTTTAATTTACTCCAATCAAGTTTCATATTGGGAGTACATTATTTAGGTTAATGAAAATATTTGTTCGGATAAATAATTATGCAATTGCACATTTCATCAACTGACAAATTGATGTGATAAATATTTGTAACCACCATATGAACACACTACACCACAGGCTATTATTCATCATAATTAAAAAGCAAGATGTGAGAGAACGGGTTAATAAATTGGAGCTCATTTAACACAGAAATGAATTTCAAGCAATACAGAATGCCAGAAAACATAGAAACTGACAACGGAGACATGAAAATTTTATTATTTCAATGAAAAGTTGAGTGAATTCAAAATACTCCCACATTGTACTGTCCCTTGCAGTATTTCGCAGCTCCTCTTCAGTTATTTTTCCATTTGTGTTCTCATGATATGTCACGTCAAAATTACGAAAGCTTCTTCACTGCAAGAGAATCCTCGAACACAATTTCGAACAATGAACACGTGGGCATGCTGGAATGGTGAGTATTGTACAACGAATAATATGCGTTGTGGGGTTTCCTCCAGAAATCTCTCGCCTGAAAAGATTTGTTGTGCCCTACATTTCATATAATGATATTCTGCAACTTACCGAACCTGCAGATTTGTGAGTGTTCGCTTCACATACCTATGGATTCAGTCAAGAATTGGATAATCCAGGACTATTTGAACAAGGAATATTCAATTTGATCAGAAAATCTTTCAGTATACGTTTGGAGAGCAGCACTCTGTTCCCCAGTAAAACTGGTTTTGAGCTTGCAAGAAATGAACTGAGATGGCCAAAGTAAATATATATTGTCGTGACCAATAATAAATATGAATGTAATCGATTAAAGCCCACGACAGTCAGACCTTCGTTATTTTATAAGCTGATAGTTTCTCGGTGTATGTCCCCAATACAGATAAGAAATTCCAGCGACTATAGCGTATGGGTTGTGGTTACTTGCGGAGGTAACAGGTACCAGAGGTGTATAAAATCGTACTTCAATTTCGATAAAGTATAAGCTCATTTTTTTAATATTTTCTTTGGGATAACTTTCGAAATCACCATCCATTTGTTTATATATTTATAGATGTTTGTTATATGTTAACGAAAACGAAGATATATTTATTAAATTGAATAGTATTCATGAGTATTCAACAAGAAACACTGATGTGCTACTTATTCCTATGCGTAAAACATCTAAATTTGAGCACTATCTCTATTATCAGAGTATAAAAATCTTAAACCATTTACCATCGAATTTGAAAGAAGTGAAAGCTTATTTGTTTAAAACGAGAGTTGAATCTCTGCTCCTAACAAAGGCATACCATAGTATGGCAGAGCACTTCGATGATTGGAATGTAGGCAATAATGTATGAATCAGTTTTTTGTATCATATATTTGTATATTTTTTCAACACAAATGTTCTTCACCATGTGAAATTGTCTCAAATGTTATTATTTCTGAGGTAACTCTTTTCTTTTCTTTTCAAATAGAGTTGTTTATCATTGTAAATATAAATTTAACCAATATTTTTGTTTGAACCAATATTTTTGCTCGATGGCTCATGGGAAGATCAGACTCAAAACTGAATTTCGTCCTTTTGGGAGCATTTTTCTTATTTGTAATTAGTTTATCAAATGAAATGAATGTAATTTTACAATGTATGGAATGTTTTTCAATGAATTTGATTTCATTTTATTATTAATATGACAGTGCACATTGCCGGAATCTTATTAGAGTTGCTACCCCCTGCTAGATACCGCTAAACTTCAATAAATTATAATGATATTTAAGTTTCAGTATAAAAGCTAAATTTTATATATGTTAACTTGGGGACCTATAAAAAGATGTTAGCTCACCAGGCGGACAAAAATTGAGGTGATCTCTATTATCAATCTAGAAGTTTATGTCAAACTTCTATGTCCATATGGAAATTCGACATATGGAATTCTAAATTCCTATAGGATCGAGATATCAGATGAATTCAGAAACATACCGATATGAGTAGATAAATAATTTATTACATCTGAATGATGAAATAAAGCCACGTATTCAACATGTCATACCTATATGTAAATATGAATGAGTACAAAATGAATTCGATTCGAATGAAATAAATGTCCATGCAAATTCCCAAAAACAATGCGGAGTCAGCCATACATAAATTTACCAGATTTTGAATGAGATACACCCAATGAATTATACCACTTAGCATCACTTTGCACTAAGAATTACACCAAAGTCGAAAATCGGAGGAAATCCACAGAACGAAAAGTTTTCGACTGGAAAACCATCCCTCATAAAAGAATGAAAAAACTCATGCTCGAGTTCTTCGGCGTTATATATCATGAATCAAGAATAGGCATGAAGTTCCCTGAAAACTCCTCATGCAAAAACTAACATTTTTTTCAACAACAGATTTATTAAGTCCCTTATTTTTTATTTTTTTTATTTATTCAATAGTGTTGGCGTTTACTTGATGTGAATCGATTATAATTAAATATAAATAAAATACAAACACTCGAACTTTTTATTTACACTTTATTGACAACATAGCTTGACGCCTTTCGTCGTTATAAACGACTTCTTCAGATATTTTGTAAGCATCTGAAGAAGTCGTTTGTAACGACGAAACACGTCATGGTTGTCAATAATGTGTGAATCAAAAGTTCAAGTTTTTAATTTTAGTTTATATTCAAGTCTATCGAAAGCTGAATCTAGGCACTTGTGTGTGGGGTGTACAATGGTTGATCGTAAATTTTTAAAACCATTGGCGTATGAAAATGTTTTTCCTCATTCTATTTTGAAATATTGTTGAAGATGCTTATTATATGATATATGATATGATTATAATATGATATATAATAACAGACTATACGATTAAGTCTAAATAAGATATTGAAAAATGAAGTCTTGAAGACTGCAGTCTTGAAAATGAGCTAACGCTCGAAACATGTTGACTATACATATTGTTAAATAAATCGTGAAACATTAAGCCAAGAGTTTAATTTATTTTAATATACTCTAAAAGGTTTCAAACAGTTTTTGAACTCCAAAAGACCGTTACTTAGACTAATACCAAGAGACCGCTAGTATCTTAGATCTCATTCGAACTCCTTTCTTCACTGAGTATTTACCCGGGTCCTCTAAATCATTAGAGGTAACCTTATGACACTTACGGATTTACTCACCGACAATCCCATCGGTTTGTAATCAAACCTGGCGCCCGAGGTTTGAGATTTGTGGTAAGATAATCTAGAGCAACCTAAGAGTACGTCGCAAATTGGCGCACGAATAAGAAAAATTAAAAATGAATTAAAAAGCATATATGAAAAAATTACAACACATTTTGAATCACGTGACGTATTATTTTTTCTCAATAGAATTTCATGAGAGCATAGCACTCAGTCACTGAACTTCATTCACTTGTTTTCTTCTTTGTTTCATCTTCAATACCTAAAGGTTTCCAAACCTAGAAATAAGGTTAGCACACCATGACTAATCCAGTGAATTATATAATTATATAGCCAAACAATAATAATAATGAATACTTTCTTCATAATAAGTGACTTCTGGTGCCAGACATAAACGAAACAGACACAACGATGAACAAGTTTTTCCAGAATTACACTTAAATAACACTCGAAATTGACATATACTACATAACATAAACTATAACCTTGCGTATGGAAATCAACAACTTCAAATTTATAATGAAATGATATTTAGAATTTTCTCATAATTTTAATACAAATACTCATGCGACGTTTCGAAGTACAACTTCTTTATCGAATGCTGGATTGACACTCAAGTTTTAATCCAGCATTTGATAAAGAAGTAGTACTTCGAAACGTCGTCATGCGTATTTGAATCAAAATTATGTGAAAAATCTGAATATTGTTTCATTATGGATATTAATTTTCTCCGAGTATCGGCCTCATCAATCACGAACTTTAAATTTCTTTATGTGAACTTTAATTATCATTTAAACCTTTCGTTTAGTAAAACATTTTTCACATTACAGGATATTTACAATATATAATATACTATTCTATGCGGGATTTTTCAAGTTTTTTTATGTCAGAAGCGTATTTTCCCGGAATAGAAAGAAACTTAGAGATCAACCGATATCAGTTTATGATTACAAGAACTAAAATATCGAAACATGAATACGTGATTCAAAAAAATGTCATTTTTTTCTCGATTCAAAACCACACCCCATAGTTCACACACAAAGTAGTCCACACCCAATTACGTTGCCCCATTTTAAAAGGCACTGTTTGAGATGATTAATGAAATAACGTTTCAAAGTTCAACATCGTAGACATTGTGAAAATGAACGGAATCCCGGAGTAACGAGTTGAATAGTTCCATCGTGTAGTTTGATCTCACTGAAGGCTGAATTAATGAATGGAGCATTGAGATATGTGACGAACAAAACTTTGTTTCATTTGATGGCAGTATATAACCTAACTAGGACAGCGCATATATTACTACCAATTTCATTAATGCTGAATGTTAACGTGGAGATGTTAATCTCACATCCTTAGAAACGAGACTTGAAGTACTCCAGTTACTGTTACATTGCTGAAAGACTGAGAGATGAAGGGACATATTATTTCATTCGGTATTTATATATAAGATTGAAGTGAATTATCTATGAAATATATATGAACAAACAACTGATATTCTTAGCGAAAGACACTGCAAAAATTAAATCAATTTCATTTTATATTCATGCTTCGCCCCAAATATTAAGCTACCATTCGGAATGAAGAAGACGGCTTAGTACAAAATCTTGTGGAAATCTCAAAGTAACCCTTGGAGACTGAATTCACCGTCAGCAGTGACCACAAGGTGTAAGCGATTTTTGAAATGGTTCCGAAAAAACTTGTAATCATTGAAGTAGTCAAACATCACCATAGCCTAGTCACGACACTTGAAGACAGCACCAACTTGGTTGATCAAAAGCGTAGTTGCACTGTTTCTTCTGCGAAAATGAGACTGAAGAACCGAAATGATCCCATTGTTGATATATTAAAAACATAAGCTGAAATCTACGTTGCAACTTCTTTTTCCAACACTTAAGACATTGCTGGTATAATACTTAGACCACTGTATACATTCGACTTCTTCGTCAGAGAGAAAACTAGAGAGTATTACCAAACTTTGACAAAGAATATAACCTGAAGATAGAAGCCAACAATACTAGAAACGCATAATAAAATAAGGGGTCAAAATAACTTTAGCATTATACCAGAGATTCTGTCGTGACATCGATAATCCTAAAAGGGAAAGTACATACTACATACTACATGCACAATATAGTGTGAATACAACGAAGATCAGTATAACCATAACACCTGAAGTTACACTACACACACCTGTTTCGACCTCCTAGATGCTCATCAGAATCTAACCTGCTTTGAGCAAGTATGTTACAAATTAACCTATCATTCCAATAACAAGTTATAACTATAAATGACATTTATCGAGCAGATACAGGGAACATACCTAAATTAGCAGCTCGTGCTACATATTTTCATCTATCAACTACTAACCTTCAAATTATACCAACATTATCTGTAGGTATATTAACCAAAAATTTCAGGACCTAAAAACAAATGGATAAAAGTAGAGATTGATTCAAGCAAAGTGGAACTTCTCGGGCAAAGAAAAGGCGTTAAAGTCGAAGGTTAAAATAAAACTTCATCGGCAACGAATGGCGTCTTAGTTTGATTTATATCCATTTCGTCTACCCATGCGATAAATGACATTCATCGTTCACATCAGCCATTGAAAATGGTTGAGGAGTTTGACCCCGATAACTTTTAGAGGCATTAAATCTACCATACACGACCTGATGGATGGCGCCTCGTGTCGAAATTGCTGGTTTTACAAGACCACGGAAGCGTCGCTGACCCCTGACCGGTGAACTACTAACGCCATGACTGCCACTGAACAATTGTTGGGGACGAATTCCAACCGAACAAGAGCGGACCGGAAAATTCAATTTATGTCTGTCTACAAACACTCCTTCGGATATTTATGACGATTGTAATGGTGTCTTAATAGGTCTACAACTGGTGGTTTTCATTATAATATCAAATATAGCGGTACTTATAGAATAGAGCAGAAATCATCAAACACCATGACAAATGAAAATGTGTATGTTTACGAACACTTGTTCGATGCGGAAGAGCACTATTCTGAATTGTATTAAAAATTGGATACTCTATATTAAGCAATATATTCCTCCTAATGAGCAGGATTGTAATATTGGAGTAACACTGTGTAAATGAGACAAACACTTGTTAATTAACTGGACGTATGGTTGGACTGAATAATAAATTTCAAGATAAAAATATATTGGCTACATAAAAGCCAATGCGAAAGGAAATTTTTTGAATTTTAGTGAAATATGGGGTACTCCATCTTAAACAAAACATTCCCTATAATAAGCGGGATTGTATAATTGAAAGAACACTGTCTAAATAAGACAAGAACTTTTAAATTAACTGGACGTATGGTTGGACTGAATAATACATTTAAGGTGCTACATAAAAGCCAATGCGAAATAATATTTGTTTAAATTGTAGTGAAATATGGAGTACTCCATATTAAACAATATATTCCTTCTAATAAGCGGGATTATATAATTGAAGGAACACTGTCTAAATTACACAAGAACTTGTAAATTAACTGGACGCATGGTTGGACTGAATAATAAATTTAAGGTGATACATAAAAGTCAATGTGGAAGAACATTTTCTTGATTTGTAGTCAAATACGGAGTACTCTATATTAAACAATTATACTTTCTAATAACCGAGATTGTAAAATTGAAGGAACACTGTCTAAATTAGACAAAAACTTGTAAATTAATTGGACGTATGGTTGGACTGAATAATACATTTAAGGTGCTACATAAAAGTCAATGTGGAAGAACATTTTCTTGATTTGTAGTCAAATACGGAGTACTCTATATTAAACAATTATACTTTCTAATAACCGAGATTGTAAAATTGAAGGAACACTGTCTAAATTAGACAAAAACTTGTAAATTAACTGGACGTATGGTTGGACTGAATAATACATTTAAGGTGCTACATAAAAGTCAATGTGGAAGAACATTTTCTTGATTTGTAGTCAAATACGGAGTACTCTATATTAAACAATTATACTTTCTAATAACCGAGATTGTAAAATTGAAGGAACACTGTCTAAATTAGACAAAAACTTGTAAATTAACTGGACGTATGGTTGGACTGAATAATACATTTAAGGTGCTACATAAAAGTCAATGTGGAAGAACATTTTCTTGATTTGTAGTCAAATACGGAGTACTCTATATTAAACAATTATACTTTCTAATAACCGAGATTGTAAAATTGAAGGAACACTGTCTAAATTAGACAAAAACTTGTAAATTAACTGGACGTATGGTTGGACTGAATAATACATTTAAGGTGCTACATAAAAGTCAATGTGGAAGAACATTTTCTTGATTTGTAGTCAAATACGGAGTACTCTATATTAAACAATATATACTTTCTAATAACCGAGATTGTAAATTGAAGGAACACTGTCTAAATTAGACAAAAACTTGTAAATTAACTGGACGTATGGTTGGACTGAATAATACATTTAAGGTGCTACATAAAAGTCAATGTGAAAGAACATTTTTTGATTTGTAGTCAAATACGGAGTACTCTATATTAAACAATTATACTTTCTAATAACCGAGATTGTAAAATTGAAGGAACACTGTCTAAATTAGACAAAAACTTGTAAATTAACTGGACGTATGGTTGGACTGAATAATACATTTAAGGTGCTACATAAAAGTCAATGCGGAAAAACATTTTCTTGAATTGTAGTCAAATACGGAGTAATCAATCTCAAACAATATATTCCTTCTAATAAGTGGGATTGTATAATTGAAGGAATAATGTCTAATTTTGGCAAACACTTGTGAATTAACTGGACATATGGTTGGACTGAAAGATAAATTTAAGGTGCTATATAAAAGCCAATGCGAAAGAACATTTTTTTGAATTGTAGTCAAATACGGAGTACTCTATCTTGAATATATTGCTTCTAATAAATAGGATTGTATAATTGAAGGAACACTGTCTAAATTAGACAAACACTCGTGAATTATAATCTAAAATTAAGTAAAAGAAGAAACTTACGTTTTACTTAATTTTAGTTTGCCTGCATTGAATATAATTCTTAGAATAATTATTTTATTGTTAAAATTATAATCTATCCTAAAAAATATATTATAATGACTACAATCCAATAACTTCCCACGTATAATCGAGACAACACTGTCAACATAAGCCTAAAATATGTTTATCAACTGAACATACATTCGGGGTGATAATCACTGTTCAATGTTTTTGGATATTCGTTTGTATATTCAACACTTCAAGTAGTTTTTTTTTTATTTAATAGTGTTGGCGTTTACTTGATGTAAATCCATTATAATTGAATATAACTTAAATTCAAACACTTGAACTTATGATTTACACTTTATTGACTACATGATACGCGTTTCGTCGTTACAAACGACTTCTTCAGATGCTTACAGAATAATGGACATTAATGAACATTATTCTGTAAGCATCTGAAGAAGTCGTTTGTAACGACGAAACGCGTCATGCTATGTAGTCAATAAAGTATAAATCATAAGTTCAAGTGTTTGAATTTAAGTTATATTCACTTCAAGTAGTGGCGTTTGGACGAAATCGAAAATATTCGATGATATGTTACTTTCAAAATGTTTTTAAATGATACTCAATTAAAATGGACAACAAAACAGTCGAAAGCTAATGTTCTTGTACAAAAAATGAGGAATATGAGACATTAGTCTGTCACAAAAGACAGAAATATTGTATATACACGTATACAGTCTTGAAACTCTGAACTGGAAGACCCATTTTATGAAAACTTCCAAAATTGAATATCCATATTCTAAAACATTTAATGCATAATATTGACCAAATGAATAGTTGCTCAAAAACTGATTCATTCAATGAAGTTGAAAAATGATAAGTAATTCGACCTCTTTCACTAAAATAACGCTCTCCATTCATTTATTCTGTATTTTTGCAAACAAAGCTTTCAACGAAGTTTTTAACTTTTTCCATTTTACAGAGAATTGAAATGAAAAATCAATCTATATTCCATATGAGCCATTTACGTTGAGCTGTCCTTTTTCGAAGTATTCTAACATCTCTTAACTGAAAGGAAAACGGAGATAATTTTCTTACCGCTCATTTATTCGAAATTCATTTTGGCGGAAGTTTTATTCGAAAAGCTATTGGACATGAAAATTCCACTGAATGGAGCAATATGACTTTGTATTCATTGGATTGGAGTAAAAAAATTAAATTTTGGACATGATATATTATCATATTGGTATTTCATGATTTATAAATTTCATAATTTCTCTAAGTAATGTAAAATATATAATCGTTTGAGAATAATACATCAGGTTTCTCATTTGAGGAAACGAGAGAACGTGTTTAATCTTTCCACCCCATAAAATTTCCTATATAAGACTTGAGAATTATATTATACTAGCTACCCGCCCCGGCTTCGCACGCAGCAAACGCTACGCCCCGCAATTTTTAAATCTGTAATATCTTCGAAAATATCCACTTAAATCATACGGTGTAAAGGGCCATATATATCTATATTAAATGAACAATGTATTCAAGGTATTTAATTGGTTAAGGATTAATGCTGTATGGGTTAAAATCGCTTCGAAAATTAGCCATTATTTGTCGCAAAAAGTAAATGACAAAAAAAAGTTATTGTGGGTTATCCATAAGAGATAGACATATACCATCACGGACTTTTCTGTAGACCTTTTCAATGTGTACAATACTTAGTACATTATTTTGATAAAAATCGTAGGGTTCAGCCTGCGTTTGCAATGTAAGCGGAAAAAATGTAATTATTTACGACATCACATTAGAAACCTCAAAAATAACAGTACTTCTCCACTATTTAGTGGATGTTATTATACATATAAACCTTTCTCTTGAACCACTCTATCTATTAAAAAAAACCGCATCAAAATCCGTTGCGTAGTTTCAAAGATTGAAGCGTACAAAGGGACAAAGGGACAGAAAAAGCGACTTTGCTTTATACTATGTAGTGATTTCTTATATAAAAAATTTTTGCCATTTTGGATTCGAATTCATGATGATTTGATTTCATGATGATTTGAATTTATGAAAAAAACAACAAGAAACTGGTGGTAGATGTTCATGCTTGCATACATTTGGGTTGAGTTGATCAGTTGGAAATCTATAGTCACCTCAAGCCTTTTCAATGCAGCAATGTGTCGCGTCGCTGTGTGACCTTATTCCTAAATTCTCCCTGAGGAAAACCTGTAATCGACAATTCGGTTGATTGATAGAACATGCCGCTCGAACAATTTTCTCACATTCAGTGAATAAATTGGATCTTCAAACCGAACCATGAAAAATCTATCAGGTGGAAAATTGTTACACGAAATAAGACTCTTTGAAGGCATCCATCTCATTATTGATTTCGAATTGGAGCGAATCGGTTATTGTGCAATTTATTGAATCACGAAATTGTCTATAGAATCTAAACGAAATGCCACCGAATAACAAATTGAATCAACCTCTCGGTATAAATTTCAAAATTCAAATAAAGTTTCTCTGTACGTTTGGAATAATCCCATGCCTAATCGCTCCAGATCACGCCCCGGCGGGTAAAAGTGTAGTTAGTTCAAAGATTCACAGGTCATTCAATACTAGTAAATACTGAGGATCTTAATCAGGGAGCTGTCTACACAAATGTTGTAAACGAGAACGAACCCATCACTTTCGAGAGTGAATATCAAGAGTATTTCGAAAAATTCATCGATCTTGTTGAATGATAATAGAATACAATTGTTTCATCATTATTATGAATCATAAGTCCATATTTAATCTATCAATCAAGAATCGATGACTTTCAAAACGAACATAGGGACTATACCAAATTAAGAGATATTTTACCTAGTGAAATATTCACGTAAGCTCCCTCTATCGGCGAAAGGACGTATAAACTCTCCCTAGCGTTCAAGATTCCTACTCATGACAACAAGAGTGCGAGTGGAAGGCTTTGTAGATATTTCATTCGAACACAACAGAAAATTGTCTGAAATGTGTACGAATAATCCTATGCCTAATCGCCCCAGATCACGCCCAGGCGGGCAAAAGTGTAGCTAGTTCAAAGATTCACAGGTCATTCAATACTAGTAACTTAGTCATTCAATACCAGTACAATATATGCTCGTTTTGAAAGTCATCGATTCTTGATTGATAGATTAAATATGGACTGATGATTCATAATAATGATGAAACATTTTTACCCTATTATCATTCAACAAGATCGATGAATTTTTCGAAAAGCGCTTAATAATCACTCTCGAAATAAAACTTTTTGACAACATTTGTGTAGACAGCTCCCTGAGAGTTTTATTTGAAATATTTTGATTAAGAGTTTCAGTATTAACTATATATGTATATATATATATATATATATATATATATATATATATATATATATATATATATATATATATATATATATATATATATATATATATATATATATTATCAAAAGTAGACACTTTCGGCATATCCCGCAATTAGTAGCAGCCGTTGACACGTGTTTGGAGCTTATTGGCTCTCCTGAGAATGGCGTAGCCAAGTTCAAGTTGTACGAACCTGGAGATGGAAAAACAAGAAAGAAACAGACTCTCCACTGAAGGAAGTCGACACATTTTAGGCTTCTGTGTTTTTACTCTACGGGTTGGGAGATTTTTTTTTGATGAATGGAGTGCCACAGCACACCAGTCTCTTGAGAGTGTGAACTCTTACATCACTTTAATATTCTTCTTTTCGTAGTCTGAGACGACAAAAAATATTTTTCGAGCATTAATCAATTTTTGATTCAAATAATACAGCAATATTAAATAATACAATAGTAAATCAAACACACATGCATTCAAATCAATAACTGATAAGGCCGATACTTGGAGAAGAATAATATCCATAATGAAACACAATTATAAATTTTCTCATATATTTCATTCATTTCCTTTATTTATACTAGAGAATGATTTTAACACTTGAATAAACCAGGTCAAACACATACAATATTATTCTACGAAGATAGCTTGAAAGCAAGTACTCGAACATTTTCTATGAATAAATGTATGTGGAAGATACAATAACATATCTATGTTCTTCCAATATCACCTGTTTCACTACTATCAAGTACGATATTTTCAGCGTCATGTGAAATTCACAAACTCATATTCTCTTATGGTTTTTCACAATATATATCCGCAATAAATGCTATATGAATGCTTTGAAAAAAGCCTTCTTCAAAACTAGAATTTCAAGCAATCAACTCATTCAATTTACCGAATTTATGAGCTAGGTGAAGTAACTTATCGCCAAACTACTGCATCAATTATTTTGTGATTGAAACTCAAATTCTGTGAATATCAGTTGATCTCACTAATGGCTAATTTCTTCAAAAACTTCTATCAATACATTAAAAGAAATCGAAAGATCATATTTAATGCTATCAATGCTTTCAATTCCGATTACTTCAAAACCGAAACGTTCTGAAATAGTCAAAGACCGAGACGCCTGCGTCTGTTATATAGACCTTAGAGTGAAATTTCGGGTACTAATTGGTACATTATGTACCAATTGGTACCATTTTTCATTCGAAAAATTCTCTTTTAGTTGAGATTTTCTCGAATAAATACTATAGTCATTGAATTAACGATTGATTCTTTTAAACTCTATAAAATATGTATGATTCGGACCTATAATATCAGATTGAAAAATGATATTCCGAAATTTAATTTTTGATAATTCATTCAAAAATTTGCAGAGATTGAAATTTTTGAAATTGATTGTAGGAGACTTTTCGATGGGTTTCGAATGGGTAGATTAGGTAAGTTTGAGTAAGTTCCTCAACTTATTCACTGTAACAGCTTTTTTAATTTTTTGATAGCTTCAGCTATATAGCAACCAAAATGATGATTTTGTAGTAGAAAATTATTAATCACTGAAAATCATGAAATAATATGAAATTACCGGAAACCACGAGGTATTCCTTGTTAGACCCCGTTTAATAAAACAATAATTCTTCATTATCTACAACATTACAGACCCAACATTGTGATATTGCATTTTGTACGGAATAATGGAGAGATATGCTGATAGTTTCGTCAATTTTGACCAGGAACGAATTAATTACCAACTTTTTTCATTATTTCCCCCACCGAAAAGTTATTAATCATCGACAGCTTAGGGAAAAATTGCATTTTCATCCGGAGCAATACGGTAGACAATGGGGAGCAATAAATATTCGGTTGTGGGCAATGAATCCCAAGTTTAAACGGGCGGAACAACCAGGTTAGACTGAAAATATTGAGCTCATTTTGTTTGCGGATTTTCTGAAAAACAAATTGCTTATGACGATGCCCTCAGTAGGACTGGGGACGCATTAGAAATGGAAATAATGATAGAGGAAAACTGTACTCTCTGGGAGTGCAAGAAAGTAGGCGATCTGAGGAATTGATGCCACCATTTTTCATCGAGACAAACAAAAATTTCACATTATATTTTTATCAAGCTTTGTATTAAATTCAGAGCTCAGTCTAGTCTTCATTTAGAGGCTCTTGAAATAAAATATCATGTATAAGCTCTTATCCTACGGTTTCCATTGCAGAAATTATTGACGTGAAGAAACAGATGGAATTAGAAGAAATTTCAAAAAACTTTTGAATTTTTGAACTTGACCGGAGCAAAAGAATTTTTTTTCCTTGGAGAAAACGTGTTTTCAAAGAAAAGTGTTCTTCGTTAGCGAATGCTTCAGAAATCTTATGAAAGGTTCGAAGTTCAATGGTTGATATATTTCTATTTCAATTCAAACATTATATTTGAAACATTGAGGACCCACACTAATTTTGTTATCATTCAGTTCAGGATGAAGAAAAGTTTGAATATCTAATGTATGAAGTCATCTGATTCATTTATTGAAAAATTACAACAATTTTTCTGCACCTAGAGAGTAAAGTTTGAACAATCAGGATAAATTCAATGAAAATTTCGAATTTTGAGGAGTATGCAATGACATAACCAGGATAATCTGATTGCAGAGCAGAATTATTCCACCTAGAGAAACTCCCTAATAACATATAATAATAATAAAATAATGGGAAATCTCCCATTTGGTTTATGGAGTCTACATTCAGTAGGGTTGCCAATAATTGTTACATTCACTTTGACTCCATAGAATTTATTATCAGGAGTTATGTGAACAAAGAAAATTGACTAAACTGAATGCCATAATGAAGTTATAAGTTACTATTTTTTTTAGATAAGATTGAGCTATCTGTTATATCTTTTTCATTTTGATTACTTAGTTATGTATTCAACATTGTTATTATTTTCTGTAATTGATTGTTATACCTGTTGCGAATAAAGAACTTATTATCATTATTATTATTATAATCAATTGGAAACTGAACGAAAATGATTATATATAATAACAAAACATATATCATGTCGATTCTGTAGGTGGCTCCGAATTTATTAGCCCTTAGTGCTAACGGTTAACTGCTACGGATTACATCCATGAGTTGCTTTAAGCGATATATCATGCTATGTGGCGTATTTGCAACGTTTCTCATTGCGGTGATTCGAAGGAACTCGATAATACTTCGAGATATTTCATTGTATCTGAAATTTCAATGGTCTTATCTGTAGCCACAATCAAAGAAACAAAAGTAGCCAAATCGAGGGAGTATTTTTTTCTCCTGGTAATATGGTAATATTTCAGTGACTGCCTACAAATTACCATATATATATATATATATATATATATATATATATATATATATATATATATATATATATATATATATATATATATATTGAGTTATATATCGATAATATGTATTTGTCATATATATATATATATATATATATATATATATATATATATATATAATATATATATATATATATATATATATATATATATATATATATATATATATATATATATATATATATATATATATATATATATATATATATATATATATATATATATATATAATTATTATTATTATCATTATTATAACGATTGTTGCCCATGAGGAGAGCGATTGCACTTGAATTCGCAAATATTAGCACTTTTGCTCTATTATTTTGGCCTCCCAAAAACGCTCATCATCTCTGAATGCTCTTCCTTCCGTTCATCTGTCCATTTTATTCCAGGATTTCGATTTGATTTATGCTATTTATGCTTCAAACTCCAAATGTGCGATATTATAGCGACACTTAGTGCTTTTTTATATTGATCTGTTGTAAATCTTTTTGCACCTCTTTAAGTCACTCTGTTCCGCATTTATTCTTTTTGATTATATCGAGTAGTTTCTTTGGTATTCTGGACTGTTTTATTTTGTAGACATATGCATAGAACTTCTTGAATGACCGTCAATAATCATTGTTTCAGCTGCGTAGATTGCTTCTGGATGAATTATTGTGTTATAATATCTCAATGTGGCGCCTCTGGAAATGCATATTTTGTTATAGTACGCCCATGTTAGATTGAAGCCTCTTTGGAGCTTGGCAATTTTCTGTTCATTAGAGGTTTGGTTCCAACCTGAGGACTGTATAACTTCTGCGAGATATTTAAAATGGCAACTTGCAGAATTTCAGATTTATGTTTTGGTTTTCTTTCCATGTATTTGGTTTTATCATAAGAATATTGTAACCCGGTTTTCTGCGCAATTTCATGTAGTTTTTCTGTGGGGAGAATGGCTTCAGTTCTGTTGTTTTTGATGATAGTTTGTGATTATCGTCAGCAAAGGCGAGACATTTACTGAAAATCGTCATCAGCAGTGAAAATAGACAGTAATATTCAAATAATAAATTTCTTGTTAAAGTTTTGCTATGATTGGAATTTTCGTCAAAAGTTTGAAATGAATTATTTTCACTGATTATTCTTAATGTACTGTATTGATGAAGCAATTGTATTTATCAAATTTTCCAATTTCAAGATTTGGAGTCAAACTCATAATACAGTCAAAAATAGTCACTTCTTTTGCAGTAGTCAACAAAATGGCTACGCCATTTTGATGACAACCAGATAGTTACGACGTTTTGTAATTTCTCGCGCATTTAAAATTTTATGTATTATTTATATATGCACATCAATATTGATTGCTTTATTTAGCAAATATATATTCAGAATGGTCACAAATAAACCAAGGTATATACTTGCAATGATGATAGAACATCAATTTACATGTAACAGCTCGGTACACATTTCGAATTGGCTCCGGGACCGACAAAGACCGTAATTATACGAAACATACAAATAAAATGCAGAACGCAGACCGCCAAAACTGTCGACAGGTCCCCCGGGGCGCGCCAAACCATCGGTGTCACATCATGTCCCCCTTTTATCGATTCCACGTAGAAAACGGCTGTGTTCACGGTCTAAATCAACGACCCAGAAAAAAAAACGACGAAGAATATCGCACAATGAAAGCCACTCCTGTCGCAGCAATCTCCGCTGATGGGAAAACATGACGTCATTACTTCGTCGTATCGCTGAAATCCATTCAAATTTTCTTTTGTGTCGCGTTCCGAGTGCATATCGACAAAGGGACGTCGGGAAATTCTCATGCAGAACGCACTTTGTTGTTACGACTGTTCGTGCAAATGCACCTGTCGATTCAGCATAAAGACAAAGATACAACGTTTGTGTTTACTCTGGCAAAAAGGGACATTAAGAGGGGCAACATGCAAGGTTCAGAGTATATCTTGACGTAAGGTCACACTGTGTGAGGAAGGGTATATTTTTGTTATCGTGGTATTTAAAGAACAACGACGTAGTCAAAACTGAGGTTTCATTCAATTATATTATATCATTCCATACATTTCACCAAGGCATCTATTATATCAAATAAAGAACAGAAGCCTTGGTTCCACAGAATTTATAATGAATATTTGACAATTATTTCGGGATGTTACCCCATTTTCAAAAGTTGAACTGAACAACATTTTTTGACCAAAACTCTTATATACATCGTTACCTCCAATTGACATGAGGCTGATATCGATATCTCCGAATGTAGAGGACCAGTTTAATATGCAGGTAAAAGTATTATATTGAATCTGAAAATTATGGAATGACAAAGAGGGTATTAAATTGAGAAATAAAAGAAAGTATCAATGGTGATAAACTGAAGATAAATTGATCGTTTAATTTGAGTTTTTTCCTCCGGTGTGAATCAGAAATTTTCACTTGTTACACTGAGTTTGAAACTATGAAATGGTTATTGTGAAGTTGAAGAAGTGAAATTTCTGATTCACACCAATATTTAACCAGTATTAAACGATCAACTAAGTTTATCTCCATTGTTACATTCTTCAATTTATTAATTCGAGACCATTTTTGTTATTCTATTATTCTTAGCCTTGTGATTAATAATCATTATTGACCTGTGCCTCTACATCCGAGACATCGATATCAGTCTTAAGTTAATTGCAGATAACGATGTATAGGTATATAAGAATGTTGGTCGATAAATGTTGTTCAATTCAACTTTTGAAAATGTGGTAACATCCCGCAACAATGGTCAAGTAGTATTCACTATAAATTTTGTGAAACCGAGCCAAGTGTTTTTTATTTAATATACTTAACAATGTTTCACCGAGAAATCAGCGAAAATTCAATTAACTTAATTAGTTAATCTTGTAATGATGTTGAAATTCGAGTGTTTCAAAATATTGAAGCATAAGCTATCGAGAACCGACCTTCCTAGAAATCGATATAACAAGTGGAACTAATACATTATGTGGAGTCATAAGAAACAGATGTGAATAAAACACCCCTACTAACTTTGTGTGAAATATTGGTAGAGGGAAGAGACACATTCCAACCACCAAAGCGTTTATATCAACAGAAAACTAAAAAGATAACCCAAAATACGCGCAGCTTACTATAATTTCATTATCTTCAACCTAAATAAGTGGCATCTCATATTAATTTTGAGACGCAGCAGTGTATCAAGTTAACAATAGTTGAAGGTAGTACGCTGCCCTGTTATAAAGGCCTTACAAAGTTCAAAACAAATTCAACGAATGACCTCTGGTCTTGCATTTTAACTGAATTTGAATTAGCACTAGATTAATTCCCCATAGCGTATGATGAAATTTATTGCGTGTTAAATATCACATTTTATAAAGAAATTTCAGATATTTTGTTTTTCGATTCTTTAGAAGAAAGTGGTTATTTAGAATCATCAGTTTTGATAATAACGTCATCACTGATGAACAGAGTAATTAATTCATCACAGTGAAGCTATACGTGTATTGCGTTGAATTGTAACCTTATTCCATTATAACATTTCATTACAAACATTATTCTTCAGATTACGTTTCACCAAAGGATTTGCCAGAACTCAATTACAGTGAGAGCATTTCACGATATTTTGGTTGAGCTTTAAAATTTTGTAACTTCAGGAAAATCTTGGACTTCTTTCATCTATACATTTGAATACAATTTGCCGAAATGAAAGAGAATTCCACGTATCATTGTCATTAATTTCCGACAATTTACCCATTAGTCAAGCCTCACAATTTTATTTCCGTTTTTTTCCTTCTCCAACTATGTTTCAATTTGTAACTACCCATTTCACTTCAAGTGGTTCTTTCAGATATATTTGTGCATTTGAGAAAATTGTATTCGAATATTCAGACCATACTACCAGAAAAACCAAGTGGCTCATTTGGAAAACAGAATTTCACTCAAATCACAATAGTATATTACTTTTCTTCAACGCTCATTTTTTGACTCGTTCGAAAATGAAACTCACTATTTAATAATTTTTTTTATATGTACATGAGAAAACTGCACTACGCGTTCCGAAGATTCTTCTTCTTCTTCTTCTTCTTTATTTTAGGCGAAAGCCGCCTGTTTATTCTTCGGTCGTTTGTCTGTTACGGAACGTTCAAGTTGTCATTCCATCTTTTCCGTGGTCGTCCCACGCTTCTGCGCCCCAGTGGATATTTATCACGGGCAATTCTTACTATTCTTCTGTCGTCCATTCTGTTTATATGATCATTCCACTCCTGTTTTCTGTTCAATACTCAGTCATTAATGCTGTCCACCTTGCACATGTTTCTAACATTTTCACTCCTTTCTCTGTTGAGAAGTGTTTTTCCGGTTATCCTGCGAAGTACCTTCATTTCGGTTGTCTCCAGTAGTCGCCTGGTTTTCGTTGTTTCTGGTCTAGTTTCTGCGGTATATGTCATAATGGGCCTTACGGTTGCTTTATAGATTCGTGCCTTGGCTTCAATTCCGATATGCTTATTGCGCCATATTGTGTCATTCAGACATCCTGCTATCCTTGCTGCTTTTGTTGCCTGCTCCCTTACCTCTGCCTCGACATCACCATAACTCGAAATCTCTATCCCGAGGTATTTAAATTTCATTTCCTGCTGTATAGATTTACCATCAACCTCAAGCTTGCATCTCAATGGTGTTTTTGATGTAGTCATGCACTTTGTTTTAGAAGCAGAGATTATCATATTAAACGATTTGGCTGTAAGGTTGAACTGGTGTAGGAGGCGCTGTAAATCGTCTTCATTTTCTGCAATCAGCACAGCGTCATCGGCGTAACACAGAATGGATATCTCTTTGTCCCCCATTTTGTAACCCCTCATTTCTCTTACTTTTTTGATTATCTCATCCATGATGATGTTGAACAGAAGGGGGCTTAACGAATCTCCTTGACGAATACCACTTCTCACTGGTATCTGTGTGGTAAGCTCCCCGTCTAATCTTGCCTGGATCTTATTCGGAGTATATATATTTTCGATAGTCTTTATTATATTACGCGGGATTTGCCTGTTGTAGAGCAGATGTATAATGTCTGATAGTTGGACCCGGTCGAAAGCTTTGAGTAAGTCAATAAAGCACATAAATGCTGGCTTATTATATTCTATAGACTTTTCTGTTACTTGTCTTATGACGAATACGGCGTCGGTGCAAGATCTTCCAGATCTGAATCCTTGTTGTTCATCAGCGAAAGAGGTGAGGCTATTAACCGAAGATTCTTTAGGTGTGAATTTCAAACTGAATCTGCTACTTTGTACATCAATTCCTAATGCAGTGAGAAATCCGAGAATATGGATTCCGGTATTTCACGAGATATATTTATTAGTACAGAACGATAAGAAGTGAGATGCTTACGCCCTTTTTATGCCTTTTTTTGATTGAGGGATTAGAATTTTAGGATTCAATGAATTTCAAGGAGATCCCACGTTAAAACTGTTAAATCTTGAAATATGAATGGACATCATAATTCTGTGTTATCCAATATCTGACGTATTTAGAACCTACTTTATTTTTTGTTTTCAATATGCTTATGCTCCGTTAATCTTTCTCGAAAATTAATGTGCCTCTGAAAGACATAAAATGCATGTGATGAAGTCTGTGAGTCGGCAAGTAATAGGAGGTCTGCTTTCATATTATTCAGAACATCGAACTGTTCATACAATTTCACAAGAATGAAACGATTATAATCATGGATATAGTTTCGATATAATGTAACACCTGAAAACTTTTATGAGATATTGTAATTCGAATAGAGGAGAATTATTTATATTATGCGTTGAATCATCCAGTTCATCACAAACTTTGGGTGTTTTTTGAGAAACGATTGATTGAACAATAAATATAAATTATTCGCCAATTCGTAGGGGCGCAGAAATTAATAAATATCTGCGAGCAACGAATAACTTTCCACCTGAAATTTCGTGGAATGCGTACTGCGTGTGACCAATGAGGTACTCGAATGTCCCCGCCAAATGGTTCGATAAAATTTGTCTGGAGGCATGCTAATATCCATTCCATTTGTCAATTCGCATAAACGTTCTCAAACTTTATCGGTTGGCGAATTCTATTCAAGCTATATCGGATGGAAACCGCTGCCCCTTGAAGCTGAATAATTCAGCAAACAATGCGGATTCAAGTAGGTAACGGATGGATTGAGGAGATGCTTTCCATTCGTGAGGACTGGTTTTGTGCTTTCTCTTGTCTTCTGACAAACCGCAAGTGATATTGAGTTTTAGAAATAGAATTAACCCTATGTTCTCTATATATAAATAAATAATAATAATAATAATAAATTAGTTTCACATCATAGTTCTTACAAGAGAGATATATCTCTTATGCAATATATCACTATGTGCTCGATCTCAGAAGCTTATATTTTCTAAGGGTAGTATATTTTGGTTATATAAATGAGAGAAACATGAATTCACAATCACTCAATCACACATACAATACCCGGGCTGAAGATATGGAAAAACTTAAAGTTCCTGTTGCTGTAAAAACTGCAGGACTTCAAAGGATCATCGGTGTTGTTGATTGTTTTCTGTGTCAAAACAGTCTTGTACGTTGATGTGTCATACTATATCTTCTATGGTTTAACCTTGATTTAGGAGTTTGTTTTACATGTCATTTATATATCGTACGTCGTTGAGCACTGTGCATTTACTTTTAATATTATTATAATAACTATTGGGTGCCTTTTGTGTCGTTTTTGTTGGTTTATTGATTTGTGTCAGATGTGGGTTTTACTTGTTCTACAAGTTGTAACTAATTCATCAACACCTGTCTATATTTTTAGTATTCCTGAAAAAAAACGAAATTCGTTCGATATATAGAATTGCTGACGATTAGTTGTTTAAATTAGTTCCGCCCACCTTTGCCGATAACCCAAAATATTTTGAAAGTATATATATATATATATATATATATATATATATATATATATGTTCATTCCACACCCACAAGGTGCCCGGAATTCGGCATATATCTTCACTACGTGCCCAATTCGACCAAACCGTGCCCAGCCGCCCAAAATGTGCCCAGCTTCGCCTAAATTAATCGATCCTAGTTTATTTAGCTGAGAATGTTGGTAATATACGAGAATTTGATTTGACGTTCGCTCGGTTATTATTATACCGTTCGGGTACTTAGCCTCCATATATCTGAATTTATGAGGTTAGAAATATGATTTCAACGGAACGAATGGAAAATATGAAGTTCCATAATTATTACGAATATTCCATTATATTTATTTTTATCCAAACAGTATTTTGAGTGATTTAACATGATAAGTATAATTCAAAGTTGATCTTAATCTTTAATCTAATGTATACGAGCATTTAATATAAGGCATTCCTATATTAAATTACTATATCGAATATATAATTCAACAAGAACATTCGAATACGTATGTTATATAGCAATGTTGATTTGTTAGTATTTGAATTATTATTTTGGAGATAATGTAAATGAAAAGAGAGATGATAAAAGAGATCTCAATCAGAAAACTAGGCTTTTTCAATGAATTCTAATTCCAGGAAGTTCAGAAAAATTCAATAAATTAAAGCTGTTCTATTTCTAATGAAATATAAGAAACAATACTTAATATCAAGAATATAGGTTAATGTAATAAAAATTCTGAATATATCCGGATTAGTAATAATTATATCATAAATATAAAGTGCATTATGTTAAATGGAACAATATATATCGTCAAATAGTCAGCTCACATATATAACTTCAAAGTGACATGTGTGTTGCCTAATCAACAGGATGAAGAATTCAGGTTTCATTATTACTAATTTAGAATTATTCTATAGAGGAACATACAATACACGATCAGTAATATTGACTTCAACACTATTACAATTAATGAATGGTCATATGACAATAGCTTTTTTCCGAATGTGCCAAAATCTAACTTCACAGTTTTTGGTAGAAGTAAAACCCTTAAAACCAATAAAAATAAGGATATAACTATAAAGATTAATGAACAGAAAATTGAAAGAGTAGAAACAGTTAAATATTTAGGCTGAGATTGAATTCTCGCTGAACTCTTGGTGAAACATAATTGAATATTAAATTAAACTCTTGGCTTAATGTTTCACGATTTATTCAACAATATGAAATGATGAAATATTTAGGCATTATTTCAGACAAGAAATTGAGTTTCAATGATCATGTTGATTTCATAGCATCAAAAATCTCTGAAAAATATCTATTTTTTTGAAAGAATAAGAAAAAAACCTGTCGACATATGTGAAATTATTTTTGTTCAAATCAATAATAATGCCACGTTTTGAATATTGCTCCACATTGTTGATTGGTTTGACTAAAGAAAAAGTTAAAAAATTAACAGAAGTTACAGAATAGTGTCAAGCGAACCATTTTGAAGTGCTATATTATACCTGTGTTAAAATTATGCTGAACACTTTGGAGTTTGACTTATGTCTGTAAAACAAAGAATGATCTTTGCTTCATATATATTCATATATAAAATAAAAAATCATTGGCCATGTAATGTAATAAAAAATATAACATATGTCAGTGATGTGCATGGGTATAATACTAGAAATACTGATACTTTTTATATCCAAAGTTGTTAGCTCTCTAAATCTAAAAACAGCATATACTATGACGGATTTGAGGCTTTCAATAATTTACCAAATATATTGAAAACTAGTACCACTATAAAGATATTTGAGCTCGACATTAGAAAGTATATTTTAAATAATGAAATAGGTATATAATTAAAAATTGACAGTTTTCGGTCATAATGGAGCTGAGATCAGAAAATTTTCACATAGGGTAACAAAGTTTTCAATAAAGGGATAATGAACGTGAATTCAAATGAAATTTTATCATTGAATGTTTTATTGAATATAATATTTACTTATTATTGAAATATTCTCTATTAAATTGAATTAAACGCTTGGCTTGATGTTTCACGATTATATTTAACGATATGAATTTTTCAACATGTTTCAAGCGTGAGCTCATTTTCAAGACTCAATAACAGTCTGTAGGTACTGTATCTAACTATATAGGTAATGGAATGAATGCATAATGCGATGAGCAATCAACAGCTATTTGATTGTTACAGCTTAATTTGGAAGTGTTATATTTTGTCTTAAGTTAATATGTTACTCTACTCATAATTGTTCATATAATTAAGAAATATTTCAAACATGAACATGTTTGCTAATTGAGTATAAATTATAGATGTCTCTAATAGTTAATTAGCTATGATTTCACAGTTTCATATAGTTTATAGCCAATGATTCTAACTTTTTACCTTTGACGAGGTTATTAGAATCCAGGATATGTCGAAATTTCCGAAAACACCCTGTAATAAATTGTTCAATCAATTAAAATAATTCAGAAAGGATTGGAAACATCGTGAGGATTATTTTATAGTAGGGTTTTATTTTATATAGAGTATTATTTATGTAGTAGAGTCCATTTGTGAAGCACGTTGTAAACCACAATCTTTTCGAAAAACTTGAATTCGAGCTTAAAAACCTATAGACTGATATTAACGGTTTGATTATAATCAAATATAAGTGATATGAAAATTATCATTTCACTGTACCGCGTATTGAAGTATCTGTTTATTTATTTCTATCAAGGATACGTGTGTGAACCGTAAATATTTTTTATTCATAAAAGAGTCAGAATATGTGGGAAAATCGTAAGAAACATTAAGAAACCAGCAAAACTAATTTAAATTGTGAGGGAAACTTCTCTTATATTTTTCACGAATATAAATTGCATAGGTACTTAGGTATATATGAAGCAGTGAACTGAAATAATCTGAAAAAATCTGAATAAATGGAAACATAAGATAATTAATAACTATATAGTATATATGCTATGTAGGTATTATATATTACTTATATCACAAATATGCTCATTTCAAAATAACCTACGTGTAAGGACCTGAATAGGTGTAACAACATGCACATCTAAAATCTGCAGAAATTATTCATAGTACCTAGATCTTTTTGAACGAGTTTAAAAAAATTAATTCTCTTTTGTCTTGAAGAATAGAAAAAAAATGTACCTTCTCAAATTAGATAGCTTTCCGATACAAAAGATTATTAATTTATTGGACTTCAGAAGTAATGCACATTAAATATTTTTTATATTATAAAAATATCAATTATTTTTATATTTTAAATAATGTACAATATAAGTTTATAGAAAGTATATATACAAAGTGTACAATTCACTAACGAAAATGTTTCGTTAGGAATTTCGACATATTTCAAGTATTTGAAATATTGATTAATTTTCATGAATCAGTGCAGTTGAACTTTTTATCTCTTCTAACCCACGTTCACTTCTTCGAATCCATAAAAATCGAATTATGTCCAAGAATTTTTTTTATCAATATTTTGCATTGTCCTGGGATATTGGTGTAGGCGAGATTTTTGACCTTCATTACAAAGTAAAAAGAAGACATTATTATAATAAGAGAAATATATTAGTTAGAATGAAGGTCAGAATTGTATCTTAGAGCAAAAAATATTCTTCATCTTCCATTCATATTTCTGAACAGTTAAAGGTTTTCATACGTTTTCCAACTATAATTCTTCACATACAAAAAAAAGATTAGCATGAAACATGAATTGTTCAACATACTATACATATATATATATATTCAAGTAGCAATGTTTACAATAATGTAGGTCCTTTCCATTTCGAAAAGTGATAAAATGAACTAAATCACTATATTTTGAGGCATATAATATAAGTTCATGTCAAGTTACATTGAATTTTTTCATGTTCGCGTTCCTGTTTTTGTGCTCCTGTTTCTGTGCTTTTTGCCATAACATAATTGGCTGAAGCGATTTTTTTGTGAGCCAAAAGCTATTGTTTTTCATTTCATCAATTTTTAATTTATTACTAACCAAGTTCAATCAGTAAAATGTTGCATAAGATGCACTTCTCAATACAGGAGTATCATCTTTTTTCTTATCATTTCTCTCCTATTAAGTTATAAGAAACCAGGAGTTTTCGATACTTTCCAAATTTTCCCCTTCACAAGAAGTTTTTTCGGAAGTGACCGAGAAAATTTTATTCAATTAATTCGGTATTATATTTAACTGTATCTCACTTCAATAGTTATTATCACTTTAATATGTATTACAACTCACTCATATTAATAGAGATGTGCAAAGGTTCTCGACTATTTTTTATATTTTTGCCTCATTCTAGTATATTCTTTAGAGATTTGAATCACAACTGAATAGTGATTATGTAAAATGGACGGATAATTCATGTGTCCAGCAGCGGTTTTTAAAAAGTGTCCGTGCACTATTGTTGTGAAGGAAATTCAATTTTTTAGATAAGCAACAAATTTTCCTGAAATCAGAAGGTTTTAGAAAATGTTCGGTGCCTTGGAAATTTATTTTGAAAGCTTGGATTGACTAGAATTTTGTGAAGACCACTATCAGAGGCATATATGATTCTCATGCATTCAGTGATGTACTTTTTCCATGTTGGAAAGAAGTAGGAAATCGAAATCAGAAACATATTCGCGCATCTGGTGAATCACACAATTAAAGAAAACTTCTTGTCTCTGAAGGCACAAAGTATAGTGAACACACAAGATAAAATCACGAAAAACTATTTCAAACAAATTGTACAGGTTTTTACTCAGAAATTGAATCCTACATAGAAAGCTGGGAAAAACCAATTGAGGACGATGACAAATTTAACTGGATGAGGTCTCCAAAAATCATTGAAAGTACTCTACGGTCTGCTTTCGAAAAAACAGTCCGTTTTCCCAAAAAATTAACATTGAAATGGATGACACGAAGCTAATTCACGAATGTTTAAACTTGAAAGTTCTTAGCATGAACCTTTCTGACGACGACAAGCTTTTATGCGCAATTCAGCTTCAGCTGAATTTTTCTGAAACACCTAACACCCACTATCGTCAGAAATGCTAAAAATCGCAAAGTATTATTTTTTGTATATCTGGACACAATGCGACCAGAGGGAGTATTTTGGCTGGTCGCGCAGCAATGGACGCAATAAAAGAACTCGCTCAACAGATCATTTTCGGTCTCTGATCAAAACAGTATAATTTCAATGGGCTGATTTGTTCTGACTTTCACGAATTCTTGTTGGAAGAGAAAGATATTTCATTGAAAATTAGGAAGACTAACAAATATCAAAATAGATTGAACAAAATTGATCTCATTAAAATTTAGAGTTATAATGAGTACTTTAAATTTACAATAAAATTAAATTTATAGGGATTTGGCTATCTAACTAGATGTATGAGAATATCATTGGCGTAGGCAGTTTGTTTTAAAATTATCAAGTATTATAGTCATTAGTAGTATCATATAATAATTTGATTGATGTCAGAAAAGAGCGCTCATATTTATTTTTGTTACCATACTACATCAGAAGTAGTATGGTATTTCAATTCTAAAAAAAGTGCCTATTATTTGTTGGGGTTGAATAAGTACTCAAATCGATTTCAATTGCAAGTTGTATGAATGAATGAAAATTGAACATTAATAAAGATTTTTCTATTTTGGTTGCAAAAAATATTTATTTGTGCAGAAACGTCAGGGGAAAAAATATGTTTCGCCTAAATGTCCAAGATTTTTGTTCCAGAAGTGTCGGTAAACTAACAGCAGCCCTCTATTTTTCGTGAATTTTCTGTTCGAAAACATTCAAGACTTAAGTTTGCGAAAAAAGAATATGCCACAGAGCGCAGAAAGGATATAATTTTAGAATATTCGAAACTTTAATTATACTTCTATTTCATAAAATTGTTTTTCTGTAATTTTTTACTGAAAAACTATTTGTACCTATTGTGCAGCTTCATTCGAATGTTCATTCCTACTCATACCGATTCTTTGTCGTTCAAAATGTGGAAGTTTCCATAGGCTGAGATGCTCGTTTGCAATTAAAAATGACAAATAAATGGTCTCCGAATGAATATTAAACTATTACGAACGAAACTGTTACTTTTTATCATTATTTCGAATTCATCAACCTGAAATCCGAGTTGAAAATTATAAGCAAATAGGTATATATATATATATATATATATATCAACAAAACTGTTGACTGCTATCAAGGACTTGTGATCATTATATTATATTATTATCGTTGTTTTAGAATATTTGTATATATAATTCAATCAGGGTCACGTAAGTGAACTGTAAACAAATATTTTCATTCGTAATACTCGTAGAGTCGGGAAGCTAATATGGCACGGAATAAACCTGAAGAAGCTCGAAAAATATGGAAGATAATTAGACACGGATTCGAGTTCTGTGTGAAGTTCATTTCTTTTTTTCACAAATTATTTTTTAAATTACAAAACGGAGGACATTTTGATCGTCATCGATATTTTGTCTACTGTACGATTTAAAGGTCTGTAAATTCTCAAGTGCTCGACTTGAAAATCTAGAGATTGCATCGTGGAAGTATCATGTTATATCACGGCAAACCTACCGGGGCACTGAAAATGAAATGAATTGGAAAACATATTTTGCATAAATTGCAGACTATAATAATTTCCTCGAAAACCATTCTCCGCTATTTTACTGTATGCATTTGTAAAATCTGGAGGCACATTTAAGGAATCTCATTTAAAAAACAAAACTGAACTCAGACAAAAACGAATATAAGCATAGAAGTGTTTTGAATTTAAGGATGACGAAATTGAGGAATAAAGGCGAATATAAGGAAATCGATTTTCAAATAGGTTCAAATTCAAATATTGAATCGATCAACGAAAAAATCCAGGCCTCAATAATCGATTTACAGAAAATGTTTGATAAAATAATTGATTTCTCAATTTAATTTTTGATTTGGTGTGTCAAAGCCCTACAATACATGATCAAAATATGATTTGTTCAATTTGGAGAATAATTGATGTATAACAAGAAGCAAATAATTTTTCAGATGACCGCTTGCTTCATATTCATATGATTTGCTTTCCGACAGTTAGTTTTTACGAATGGAATTCGTAAAAATTAGGTATATAGTATGAAGTTTATTTCGATTTTAGTTTTGAAAATGAATATAACACTAAAGAAGTAGTACTTCGAAACGTCATCATTCGTATTTTATATTAAATTATGAGAAAATTCTAAATACTATTTTATTATAGCACTTTACATATTATTATTATGATAAATATCAGCAACTATCCGATAAGGTGGGATATCTTCGATATTCACATAATGACTGATACAAAAGTTCTGCATCATCTGTGGTTCAAATAATTAAAATCAATATAACCAACGTTAAAAAGATAGCATTTGAGTAAATATAAAAAATTATTTTCCTCAAATCAATTACATGTGAGATGAAAACCTGTAATTTTTCTAAATGTGATTGGAAAGTTCAGCTACATTGTAAACTATTGAAGTGTGTGCTTACTAGATCTATTCTTTAAATTATAATTGAAAATTAGTATTTAGGTTCATGAAGTGTATTCTTCGTTTAATCGGTCTCAGATTGCCATCACAAATAATAAAGTAAGTGATTTCGATATTTATGTTCCGTTAGAATACTTAGTATTCGAATTCGAAAAGACTAATGTTTACTTATTTTAATTGATAACTGCAAATGTTTAACGCAGGAAACCGAAAAAAAGATCTGAGCTTGAACAAAATAAGTTTTTACCGATATTCATCTGCTATAGCTTCTCCACAGTGGAGTCAGGAAATCAAATAGTTACAAAAAACGTTAGTACATTGAAAAAATATGAGAGGTAACTCCTTAGACCGAAATTTTTTTAAAGACATTTCTTATTTTTTTTCTACGTCAAGAAATTGCAAATATTCAAAGTATCATACTGAAGCATGGAAAAAGCCCTGAAAATTTTTTTTTCCAATTGTATAATGCGTAATTGAAGCGGTTAGAAGAGCCAAGATCGAAAAAGACACGCCAAGTTTGATCCAATGTGAACGTTTTGCTCACTGTTTTCTTCGATTACAACGGCGTGGTTCACAATGAGTTCTTGCTAACAGAACATGCGGTTAATAAGGAATACTACAAGGAAGTATTGCTTCACGCGAAACTACGTATTGCGTGAAGCAATGCTGCTCAAACGATCTGAATTGTGGAAAAACAAATCAGGAATTCTGCATCACGATAATGCACGAGCTCACACATCATACTAGTTCTTGATTTTTTGGCTAAAAACAACCACCGCATTTACCAGATCTGGCTTTCCCTGCTACTTTTTCCTATTTCAAGAATTGAAGAGAACAATGAAAGGAAAGCGTTTTTCCACAATTGGTGAGATAAAATCGGAATCGAAGAACGAGCTGATGGCCATACCGAAAAGCACATTTCAGAATTTCAAGGATTTGAAGAAACGCTGGCATGAGAGCATTATATCTGAATGGGATTACTTCCAAAGAATGAAAATTGGAAAAACTGAAATTCAGTGAAAATATAATTGAAAAGATGTACTTCTAAAGTATGGACACATAAGAATATATTGCTCCTATTCAGAATGTATTAATTAACACAAAAATGTATAGCGAATAAAATTATGCGTCATATAATTTTTTCGACAGAATTTCTTATTATATTATATTTTATGAAACGTTTTATGTTCGAACGATGCACTTATTAATATATGAGCAAAAACTTTTAGAGTTCGTTTCGTTAGAGTTTTACGAGTACAAGATGCACTGCGTAATTCTGAAACAAATGGAAACTTTATTTTATAATATGATTGGTTGCATGCATTCTCAATGAGTAATCAAACGATATTTGATGATTCGATTGATGCAAGTCATTTTTATTGTTTCTCAATTTAACATTTTATTATATCTCGTCAATGTTGATGAACAATTATCGTTTAATTCCCTACTGTTTGTCCGATCATTAATTTAAAAATGAATGTATTTTGACAACGCAGTTTCAAAAATTATATATTGACCGAAAATAAAGTAGGATTCACCATGTTTTTTCGAATTATTCCCCTTCGAAATTCCAATTCCAGAAATGCCTGAAACAATTGAAGAGATACTATTCCATTACTTTAATATGAGATATGGATATCAACTAAATAATTTGTAAAAGGCTGTTAAATGAAATTTTTACATGACATTTTCACAGTTTGAGTGCGAAATATTTCAAGCATCCAACCTGGTCTCTTACTCCTAACGATCTTCTAAGACGTAAGGATTTTTTGAGATTTCTGAAATTATTCCTTCACGAAGAATTTTAATTCAGAAAAAACCGAACGAATTGAACTATTTGAGTGTACAGTTGTATAGGTTAGATGTTATTGGATTTTTAATCACTTTTTCGGTCAACTAATTATTGCTCGCTAGAAAAAACTCAAATTTGAAAGGAAAAATTAAACCACAAACTAATGACTCGTATATACGATTTGATATACATACATATTTAATAGTGTTGGCGTTTACTTGATGTAAATCCATTATAATTGAATTTAAACTTAAATTCAAACACTTGAGCTTATGATTTACACTTTATTAACTACATAGCATGACGCGTTTCATCGTTACAAACGACTTCTTCAGATGTTTACAAAATCTATGATGATTTTACAAAATCTATAACGACGAAACGCGTGATGCTATTTAGTTAATAAAGATAAATCATAAGTGTAATAAAATCTGACTGAACAATTCTTTCGTTTGTAACATTATCAAGAATTCTTGATAACTGTAAAAGGCGAAACTAGTCGAATAAAGAATTGTTCGTGATTTTAAGACAAGCTCATTTTAGTTAATAGAAAGTATAAATCATAAGTTCAAGTGTTTGAATTTAAATTTATATTAAATTATACATACGAGTAATTTATCATCTTTTTGAAAATTTCGTTTTTAAAATTTGATTTGAAATATATAAACTAAATAATAAATATAATTTAAGTTGAATGCGAGTGAACTTTGAATGTTAACAATATCATTTATTCCTAGAGGTTTTGTGAATGTTAACAAAATCATTTATTCATAGAGGTGTTGTGAAGTCTATAGCTGAGTAAAATCGTAGAAATATGGAGAAGTTATGAAAGTTAGTTCATAAGCGCAAGTCTGAAATCTGAGGTGAACTGTTTCTACAAATACAAACTGCAAATGTTTTAAGCCGAAAATAAAAAAAAGAACATGAGCTTTTGTTTATAACTTGAAAACGTAAATTATAGCAAAAAGCAGAGCCTAATATTGCTAAGAAGTATCCTTCAAAAATAAATGCATTCATTTACCGCACTTTCAGTCAATAAAGGTATTTATTTCATACGTTCACTCAAATTATAATAAAATTTTTTGTTTTGCAAATACCTCTAATTAAATTGAATTCGATATTTCACTATTAGGTATAGGTATAAAGAAATAGAATGTTTTTCAAGATTATATTCCTAACAAAGCCAACAAAATGTAGCCTTGAATCATTCAAAATTAAAGAAAAAACGCTACTGTTTTACTCATATTTCTACATTCGTACATTTTTTTTCTGTGCAGCTATAATTCCAATCTGATGGCAAAATCATAAATCAAAAATTTGTTTCTTTGGCGAAACAAAACTTCACTCTTTTGCTCTCGATATATTTTAGTACTACAAGGGGTAGTATTGAAAATAGATAGTAGTTAGGTTCTCGGATGAATTTTTATATAAAAGAGTGAGTATTTTTTATATCTGCGTGAGGCGGCGAAACCTCTAGCACCAATCCTCGTTTCTAAGATATAATAAATACTTGTTGTGTGAGTAAGGAGATTTATTCTGTTTGAAATGTGTATATTAGTGATTTATGACTCTGTTTATGTTATCGGTTTACGAACCGCTTGACAATCTTGAGTTCATCGTGGGTGACTTTGTATGAATATTTTACCGAGTTAGTCGATCTTTGAGACTTGTATAAGAAAGTTTTGTGAGATAATTTAACAGTATTTTACTTGAATGTTCGTGAAGTTTTTTCACTTTCAATCAAATATAATATACAATTGTGAAGCAGTTTTGTGGAAGTTAAGTTACAGGCAATACGAACCGACGAAAATTTATAGTAAAATCATTCCTTCAGAAAGAAACGGGTAAGTACTTACATGAAAATAATAATATGTATTCATCATTTAGTTTTAATCATTGATGGATTTTCGATTATTTATGAAAAACAATACAATTCAGAATTTATGCTTCGAAAAAAATTTTCTTAAAAATGATAAATCGTTTCATGCTTGGCTTTTTCTCAATAAGTTTTTTCAATGTATTATTCAGCCGTATAGTTTAACGTGTAATGAATATCCTAAAAAGCTTACAATTAAAATTGCATTCATTTCATTAAGGGTAATTATTTTATGTTATTTAACCAGACCAAAAAATTATATTCTCCTATTGCTCTAGTCGCCCAGAGCATTAATGAATCAGGTGAGCGGAATAATTAACTTCAATAGATTAATTCTTTCCGTTGTATTCGTTTTAGTGCCTTTCCCATTTATATCTCTTCTGAAAGTAGACCCTAGTCATTGATGTTCAAATAACGACGTTGATAATTTTTCATCAAGAATGTTTCTCATGTCTGATTGATACGTAAACTATATAATCTTTGATATTTATTACTTTTGATTTGATTACTTCACAAATTAAGTCTATGGTACACCATTTTTGTTATTCGATATATTTTTAGGTAACAAAGTTCAACCTTCAATTATTTATCAAGGAACTATTATGGAGAAAAAATGTTGTTCCTGTTTTTGCAATTGGTTGTGGAAACACATTAATTTACAAATATATCATGTTCTGAACCTTAAGTGAAAGAAAATTTTGAAGCAGGTAAGAAATCAATTCATCAGGTATTTTTAGTTATTTAGTGGTTTTGTTATTAATTTCATAGTCTTGAAAATTTTGGTTTATTTTCAATTTATTACTCAATGAAATCACTTTCCCAACCTATATTATTCTTAGTCGCTGTAGGTTCGGTACTGCGCAGGTATAAAAGGTGTGATAATTTGGATAATTTTACATTACGTGGGTAAAGTTTTCTGTGGTTTCCTTTACCATCAAATGTCAGATGAATTGAAAATCGGACATTTGACCAAATGGCACGTATTTAATGAAAATTTACAAAAGACGGCCACAGCCGTTAAATCCCTGCAGTAAATATATGATAAGAAAATTTGCTCCTGATTTTTTGAAAATACAATAGGAAATTAAATTCACACGGGTTGAAGAAGGTTGCAAAACCTTAAAGTCTCCCGACTTTTGATATATATTAACAAAAACAATGTTTCACAAAACAAATAATGAAAAATAAATGTTTTTGATTCGATTTTATTTGATTTGAGAAAAAAGACATAGTTTAGGAAAGCTGCCGTTTTGATATGTTGGAATATATTATTATACGTACTCAAAAACCAAACGGCAGACCATTCCTGCGGTTATTTTCTTGTGTCAGACCATTTGAAAATTGAAAAGAAACACATTTTTCTTGTTTTATTTCAGAAAATTCAAAATTTTTATATGTTATTGATAGTATGAGAAGCATATATCTTTCGTGGCACACCGATCTGCTTTGGCCCAGCAGACCGCAAAACACTTTTTCCCTTTAAATTTACCTCTTTGTTCTATACCTATATGTAGTATACGAAATGAGGGGATTTTCCTTTTCTCTTTCTTCTTCCTAATATATTACTATCGTATTTCTTCTCTTTCAATTCTATTTGACGTCAAAATTTACATATATTGAGAAAAAAACCAATATGAAATAATATTTCATCTCTAACGAATTTGAATTCAGTTGATTCGATAATAATATCATTAACAATTTCGATTCGAGTCATCACTCAACAAAGTAAATAATTTTTCATTTCACCCATCGGCAAACCGATATGCCGGTTGCTTATACCGTAATGTATAGTCGTATTTGGAATAGACACATTTTTGTTTTCTTTTTCTACATAATAATATTGTCGTATTTCTTATCTACTTCTAAAATTGGCACACATAAAAAAAGCCAACCTGACAATATTTCATGTTCGAATGAATTTTGATTCATATATGTATTGGCGTTTTGATATATCGAAATCTATTATTATATCAACTACTCAAAACGAAGTGGCAGAGCATTCCACGTTTTAGCAGAATATAGTATTTTTAAAGTATTTTAGGAAATTCGAAATTTCATGTTATTTTTGGTAGTATCAGAAGCTTTAGACTCTCAAGGCAGAAGGATCTGCCAGTTATTTTGACTTAGCAGACAGCAGCATTGTGCTAACAAAAATAATTATAAATTTTTTTCAGTATAAGGTATAAACTTATTTATATTTACTGACAATTCTTGGAGATGATATACACATAAAAATAGTTCTTGAAAAATAGATTAAAGGTACTGTCATTAACGAGGGAAATCTGCAGTTACAGATCTTCATTAATATAATAGAAGACACAATGAATATATAGATCTTATTTTTATTTAACGTTTTTGAGGTTATGCTGTCTTCGTTAACGTAATATATTTCAACATGTTTCCGTTGTTTTGTCAGTGAATAAAAATACTCTGTCTCTTTTTTCCGTTGCACAAAACAGCGTATGTTTTGTGCAACGGTTTTGTTCATTTCACCTGACATGATAAGGTAATTTTAATCGAATTTAATCAAATAAACTTTTATTTGCTAATATTTCGTGAGTTTATTGAATTGAAGTGACTTTATATCACCACATTTTATTTATTTATTTTACATGCACTGATATAAACCTTCTTGAAAAGAATATTCAAGTATTCGATTTGTTCTAGGTCTCAGATGCGACAGAATAGGTATAATAACATAAATATCATGTTTATGTTTTGTTTAGACTACGAAGTGCACTTGAAATTAGAAAACGTACTAGGGGGAACTAGGTACCTTCTAGAGAGCAGCGAACGTGGAATAGCTACAATGGAAATATAAAATCTACAACCTACTTACGAAGGTACATAACATAATATTAGATATTGCATTTAAAATCAGAGAAAATTATCTCAAAGAAATGAAAATTGATATATTTATTATGTGAAATGAGCAATTATGTACTTTTTTTGAGTGATGCATGAATCGAAATCGTTAATAATATAATTATCATCAACTTAATTCAAATTCCTTTGAAGATGAAATATTAGTTTCAGTCTGTTTTTTCTTTATGTGTGCTAATTTTATCGTGAAAAAGAATTGAAAGAGAAGAAATACGACAATAGTTTATTATGAAGAAGATAGATAAAATGAAAATTCATCCATTCCTTATGCTACGAATATAATTTATTACACACTGTTTTATTTACGCGGGAAAAATAGTTTTTCGGTCGGCCGGCCCAAAGCAACCGGCAGATCGGTTTGCCATGAGAGATATATGCTTCTAATGCTATCAAGAATAACATATAAAAATTTGAAGTTTCCTAAAATATGTCGGAAAGAAGTATTTTTTCCCAATTTTGAAATATTACACACTAATGTATTTGCGCGGGAGTAAGTGTTTTTCGGTTGAAAGTCTAGAATAAAATAATCTAAATAAAAAATAATCTCAAAGAGATAAAAATTCATAAAAATTATGTGAAATGAGAAATTATATACTTTATTGAGTGAAATCAATACACATGAATCGAAATTGTTGATAATATTATTATCGAGTCAACTGAATTCAAATTCGTTTGAAGATGAAACATAATTTTCATATTAGTTTTTTTCTTAATATATGTCAATTTTGACGTCAAAATGAATTGAAAGAGAAGGAATACGACAGTAATATACTAGGAAGAAGAAAGAGAAAACGAAAATCTCTTCATTCCGTATACTACGTAATAATACACACAGATATATTTCCGAGGGAAAAAATGTTTTTCAGTCTGCCAAGTCAAAGCAAACGCTAGATCATTCTGCCGTGAGAGATATATTCTACTGATACTATGAACAAAAACATATAAAAATTTGAAGATTACTAAAATACGCCAAAAAAAAGTTCAAATGGTCTGCCACAAGGAAATAACCCCTTTTTTGAGTACGTATAATAATATATTTTAAAATATTAGAATGGCAGCCAATTCATGTATGGTAGGTACAACTGTCTCAATGAGAAAATTTTGGGATTTCCTGAAATGTGTGTCGTCAGATGTTTACTGGCTCTTAAACTACTAGTTTTAACTGTTAAAGTATAAATGCTCAAAGGTGCATCAGTGTCAAAGAATTCTCGACAGAGGTCATGCATGACATGATGTTGAGAATTTGAATGAAAAACAAAAGAAATATGCCCTTGGATTTGAAATATTCGTGACAAAAAAAGCAATAAGTCATCGATTGTATAATTGAAAAAAAACATAGGGATCATGGGTCCTGAAATAGAGATCCAAACTAACAGATTGACTAAAATTGCAGATACATAGGTATATATTAGTGAAATATATTCGCTCCTAGAAATTTGCTAGATGTAGGAACTGTGCTAGGAATTTCTGAAAATTGTGATGATTTTATAACTGCAGCTAGGTTCAACTTTTGAACGATAATTGAATAGATAATTTAATAACTTCTGGCCTTAATTGCTTCTTGAAGCAATCTCGGATAGTTTTGTAGATAAAGTATCAAATTTGAAAATTAACCACTACTTAGAATTAATACAGGATTAGGATTAAAACCTACATAAATTCCTATTACGCTTTGTAATTGTATTGTTATTAGTGTCCTCACCAATTATTTTATATGCACATTTTTCTGATTTCAGATGATACGTACGCCAAGAACCTGATTACGTGAACATATTCCACTTCAAATATCTTCACAAAATCTTACTGGCACCTGGATCTTCATTGTCCGTTCAAAATTGGTGGCTAATGTCTACTTTTAGTTGTTAAGGGTTAAAAACCCAAATTTTTGTTTTTCATAGCTGTTCATTTTCGAATAATTTCTAAAAAATGGTTCAATTATTTCAAAAAGTAGTATGTACGCATTATATATTGCATTATATGCTCAAAATTTGAAAAACAACTTCTACTTCGCGATTGCTTTATTAAGCTTCATCAGGCTGGGCAATTTTGTGAGCAGAGTATAAAGGAAACACAAGTAAAATTCAATTTTCTTTTCTCTAGAAGTATTCAAGACAAATGTACTTCAGTTGGACTTTATTTTTGACAGATTTCAATGATTATGAATTTATATGACTTCAGAAGGAAGTATTATGTTATGTTGTCCTAACTTTAAAATTCACTGAACTCAATTTGAGAATTTTTCTTTTGGAATTCTGCGACATTATTCGAAATAAATTTAACTCTGTATGGATTAGTAAGATTCATTCTTTGTACTCAAATTATAAGGTTCTATCATTCCTTCCCATCAATATTGAAGACAGAATATCTTTCAGAAGTTTTATTACTACTTCGGTTTGTCCTCCGATCCTGGGGTAATAAAGTAGAGCTTTTTTGTCTCACTACATAATAAGAAGAAAAGAAATTATCTTATTAGGTGAAAAATGTAAGCTTGAGTAAAGATTAGAATTGACTCTCACAACAGATGAAGTTCTCCATCTTCACCTCCAATTTATATTTTTGAACATGCAATAAATATTCAATAGACAAGAAAGGTCAACCTCAAATATAAATTAAGTAACGTACCCTATATATAAAAGGGGTTTTCTTGCAGCTTCTTCCGCTCTAAGATACAAATTATTGACTGAAGCTGATTTTGTGAGCCGAATTGTCCCATTGCCGTTTTTAATTTTTCACGTTTACCAATGCATTTGAATAAATACAGAATTTAATGTGAATAAAGATGGAGCTTTTTTATCATGTTTTGTTTCATTTAAAAATCTGCAACGTATTCACTCCTTTCTTTGGTTTGTTCGTTCAATATAACTGGAAGTATTTACTTTTCCCAGTGGACAAATATATTTTAAAGTATTGAATATACCTAGAAACCAACATTCATGGAATTGTAATGGTGTATTATATTGAGTGAAGTGCTAATTGAGTTTTTCCTTGAAATATACTCCAGTTGAGCTCTATTCAACTTATTTCACTTTATGACATATGTATGTTACGATTATACCAAAAATAAATCTACCTACTTATATACCTCTAAGTGGCAAAACATTATACCGTCAGATGTAAAGTTTAGGAAGTCATTTCTGCAACTTCCTGGGATGTTGGTATGATTACATGAACTTGATCTTCTAATCTGAGCCCAGGAGAATGCATAAAAATTTTGGAAATTTCTGTTCAAATATAATTATAGAAATATTTTTTTCATATTGTATATATTTCCATCTAAAATATCAGAATAGTATTATTTCATTTTACGTGAATGATATTTGTGGTCAGTTTGTTTCGAAAATTTTCAAAAAAAAATATTGAGTTATATTTTTGAGTAATATACAGAGAAGACATAATGATAAATTTTTACACTACCTCAGTTATTTTGCTACAATTATTACCTCAAAGCAATAATACCAGTGTAAGGTGGTTATCTAACTTAGTTTTGATCATCAACTTAGTATCATTAGAAAATGTACAATTATTTATTATTGTTTTGAATATTGTGATTCATCATTGATTTAGTTAGAGATTAATTATATATGCAATGTGTGATATATTAGTTATATATGCATTATCATTTCTTTATTTTTCAATGTGTAAATGCTATTGTGAGTTTTATACTTGTCTGTATTCCATTTTCTAAACGCATAAATATATAAGATACATCCATAGAAAAAAATATTTCACCCAATGTAGTATATTCCTCTGAACTTTATATTTCATGAAAAGCATTTTCAACTTTAACTCAGGTAATATCTGCTTTTTAAAGTCAGCCTCAATTGAAGAAAATACCTAATGTTTCATCATATGAATTGAATTTTTTTGTTCATATTTCCTCCGAATAAACAATTATAATCTCTTAATTCTAATACAGTCTCATTAGAAATATTTTACTAGAGTTGACGCTGTTTTGAATTATGTCCAACTACTGTATTGAATTTTCACTTCAGCAAGTATGGTCTAACATCACTTTATCTTTATGATTGAAGCATTGTTTTCAAGATATTTTATTCCTAATGTTCCAAGAATTTTATTTGGATTTTATTTGATCATGTTTCACCTAAAGGTAAGCAAGAATGCAATCTCAATTGTGTAGTACGAGTATATTGATGCAGACTTAATGTTGAACATTTCATTTATCATTCTGGCAAGTATTTCTACAACACACCTACAATAATAAGTAGTATTCTATTAAATACACTTTATGTGATCATATTAAACAATAAATAGAAGATTTAGCTCTGAACATTCAATTCAGTTGCTTTATGCCTAGGTATATAAACAAATGTAGATTGATAATTGATGAGGCCGATACTTGATGTAAATCGATAAACATAATAAAGCAATTATTAAAATGTTGAATTATATGTGTGAATCTTTTTCAACAAATGTAGATTTTTTTAATACAATGCATTCTCCCTTTATGATCTAGAACAATGAGTTGCACAAAAGACATGAAATAATGAGTACATCTTTTTGCTGAAATGCTAACAATATAATGATGTTCAATATAGTATTTTATTATCATTTTTAAAACTGCTTGGACTCCCTAATATATTTTAAACCAGTTCATTTTCATTCTCAAATGAGCAGGTATCTCTCTTAGTAGTCCTACTCTTAGTAATATAGTATGTTATATGTAATAGTATCTTGTCTAATATTTATCAAATGGAAATTATATAGTTATTCAATTCGAAGTACACTAAATATTTTTGGTAACATGAAAAATACTATAAAAATACAAACATTTGCAACAAATTTCATATTTTCTCTCTAGTATTGATACTGCGCGAATATATACATATATATATATATATATATATATATATATATATATATATATATATATGCGCCCCATCCATGATTCGCGCTGATAATTCACAGTCGAAAAGTTTTATCATTGATTCGAAAAAGTAACAGCCTATCAAGTATCTCTTCATAATACTACACTCTAATGAACGAGAGAATTCTAAGCTGTCACTGTTCATTGTTTAGGTATTAACTTAATTTAATCTGCAGACATAATTACTAAAGTTTCGAACAAGTCCAAACTTCTTACTTTGTTCAATGGATGTAATCTCCTTGGATTAATTGTTAACTTTCATGCAACGGTCAGATATACAGCAGTTCTTTTATACTGATTTTCATTATTAGATTTTCCCACCAGTTGAAGATAATTTCAGTACGTTTCATGTGATTTGCATCATGATGAGAATATTTCATTTTTCAATTTTTTAACTATAGAATTCTCAACCTTTTTTCTTCGAATATTCGAAACGAACACAGTATTGTGTAGTTTCAGTATTACAGTAGTACTGACGAAGATGATGATAATTAATTATTTTGACTTCATATTGTGGTTGGATGGAATCCAAACATCACTTACAGATCGGAAAAATCCATTTTGGGGTTATTCCGTTAACAGAAAAAACGAGACTATAATACGATAAACAGAATATGAACAAACAGACAATTCACATTCAATAATTGACAAATAAAAAGCAAGTAAAAGATGGGAAAACGAATTCTCATAAAATAATTATACTTCAATCATAAAAAGTTCATATTGAAATAAATTGAACTCTTGGCTTTATGTTTCACGATTTATTTAAATATATGAATAGTCAATATATATCGAGCGTTAGCTCATTTTCAAGACTGATAATGTCTTCTCAGTTTTAAATGTCATTTTCAGTCTTGAAAATGAGCTAACGCTCGAAACATGTTGACTATTCAGATTGTTAAATAAATCGTGAAACATTAAGCCAAGAGTTTGATTTATTTTAATAGTCAATTATGTTTCACCAAGAGTTGAGCGAGAATTCATTCTCAGTCAATAAAAAGTTCATATCAAGATGTTCCATTAAGTGTTTTACGAGGTGAAAAAGACGCTGATGTATGGGAAAACTCACGAGGATCTGCTACGAACCGACTCAACTTCGTGTCTTACGAAACATTGAGTCATTAAAATTTTGCCGTTTCATTAGTGTAGCTTTTGCGCGTGTATCATTTGACATACTGGGAAAGCTACTTTTATTCCTTTAACTTTATCATCGCAATAGTTTGGATCATTATCGCAATATTAATGCAACACTAGTTACATGTCCACCAGACACTTCTCAAGAGAAAGGAATCTTAGTATTTGATAGTTATTCAGTATATATATCCTAATTATTTGTTTTATTTCGGAACATAGAAATGAAATTTTTCTTCTATTCGTATTCAGAATTTCCTAACTAGAATTTGAAAAATCGCCCCTACATAAATATGATAATCAGACAACTGAAGTACGTACTCAAGACGTACTGAAGAAACAAGTAGTGATTAATATACATATTCATTTTGTATACTTGCTCAGTGTGTAGAATAAGTTGCAATATTTGTCGATGCTACGTAGAACAAAATCACTTTTCTGTGAAAACACAGAACTTTTTCATTTTTGGTAATAAATGATTTCAGCAATGCTGGATCCCACTCTGAACAAAGAAAAATAATAGTTGAGAGAAATGTCTCTATTTTATACCGATTTTCCTCTACTCCAATGGAGATAGGACATAGAGTTGAAAATAAACATACAGAGCTTCATTTTCGTTCCTTACTTCGAAAGCATTCAGCATCGTCCTAGATTCAGTGAGGTTTATCCGAGTAAACAGACTTGATTGATTTCTGGAACGGAGCATTTCGAAGTTAGAACAAGTGTTCCAGAGAATGTCCTGGAGGAATTACTACTATTCGACAATTCAACATTGCAGTTCCCCGGTAACTGAACTCAGATAAATTCAATACCAACGTCGAGGTTCGATTTGTATGAAAGAGATTTCGTTCATTTCATGCGGAGTTTCTGCGCCTGACATTTTGAAATTTGTCATTAAAACTTGATGGGGTTCATATATATGTGATATTTCTCACGTGATATTTTGAATTAAACGAACATGAATGGCGAAATTAACTTGTATAATCGAAGAAAGTTTTCTGTTCTGTTGTTCGCAGATTATAACATCATATGGTAATATTCAAATAATTGATTGTTCTGTTGATTACCGTGAATGGATTTCAATGAAACACTGCATGAATCTCCCTCGAATTTTAGTCCATTAGAGAGAAGAGTAACTCACTGAATAATAGGTAAATTAATTGACGAGGACAAATGTAGTATCCTTCCGAGTCCTATTTTTATAGGAGATATATCTTGAAATTATTCAAAAGGAGTTGAAAATTAGAGAATTAACTAACTCAATGTGAAGGTGGTTGTTTTCCTAACAAAAGTTCAAATATTTTCAGTAACTCAATAAAATTACATATAACATGCATGTGGAATGGTGAATGCGCCAGACTAATTTTCTTTCAATACTTTCATAAACTCATTAATTCATAAACTCATAAATTCATTAAGAATCTTCCTCTTGTGAAGTAAACTGTAAAGTTCCTGTTATTTTCTGCTATTTATTGTTAGATAAGACAAATTAGGCTGCTGTTTGGTGCAGCTAATTTTTGGCTGCTGTTTGGTGCAACTATTATGAATTCACTCATTCCATATATATTAGATAATTTGCCTCATATTGAACTTGAAGCAAAGAACGCATTGGTGTATTGGGAGGAAAAAAACTTTAAAGACATAGCAGAAATTTATAGATACTAAAATATTCTTCGAAATTGAATTCAATGTTTATTGACATTTGTGGGAAATATTGATGTGTAATATCTTTCCAGCTATAGACGTATCGATAACATCTATTGAGAGAATGACTAGCCAATGGTTTGACAGAGTTATTGTAGAACCACTTAGATATAGTTCTGCGAACATTTCCGAAGAGCGTACATAATATGCTCCTGAAAAAATAGTGGAGTTAACAACTGTACACAATGTCGTGTTGGAATCCGTGGGATAGATTCCAATGATGAATTTTGATGATTCACAGTTTCCATTAATGACTCATATACTTGTAAAGACTCTCATTGTTACTTGAAGTGCATCATTGCAAGTCAATGGTACGAACAAAGATTGGTTCAACAGTAAATCATTTATGTTCTCGTATGATGTACACGTCAAGGTATTATTTCAATGACAGATCTTAAGTTGGGCATAAATATGATGCTATATCCAAAATCTGTCACTATAAATATGTCGATATTAATATCAACTTCACAATGGTTTGTATTCAAATCTTAAATTTACGAAGTCCAAGAGTTTTCTCGACAGACTAATTTATATCACGGTTTAATATTATTCGGTATATTTCTGAGGTTATATTATTTACTTATAGTCCTTAGAAACTCCGAAAAAATATTTTAATAGCATGTTAACAACATCTTTTAAAACTGAATTTTCCATGAACTTCTCGACATATATAATGTCATCTATTAAATTCAGATTATAATTAAATAAACATATGCTTTCTCCTATCGGAATGAAAATGATGTTTGTTTTCCAAATTAGCTTGATGTCGCAGAGGGCAGAAGAAAGTTGAATGAATTGTAAAAATGAAATAATCTCAAATATACTCACTTAAATAATTCAGTGTAGTGTAAATGACTAGTACATTGAATTCCAATTTGAGAAAAGGTGAGCACATATTTTCATAGAACACTTTCGATAATAAAACTAATAATCATTAGAGTATGAATGATACATCAAAGCTTCTATGCGGCAAAACTTGGGAAAAAAGTTCAGAGTGCCACAAGCACCAAAACGTTAACCATTATTCACAGAATTCGAATGAAGAGATCTTGGAGTACGTTCCGCAAACCATTCAGAGTATTCTAGTAGCTATATTTTCCTTTCGTAACAGCCATAGTTTCGATTAGCTGCAGCGAAGGAAGATGAAAATGAAGTGAATTGTGATTTTGACAAAATAACTGCTGAAAGGTGGTAGCATAAACAGAAATTCATTGTAAAAACTTGAGATAATTTTGATGTACGCTTCAATATTTCATCAACTCAGAGTGGACGAGCAACTTGACAAAAATGATGCTGAGCAACAGCAGAAGACATGATTATTCTCATTATTTCATCAATTGAAAAGACGTACTGTGACACATTATTCATATAATTTAGATTTGCTCTATGAAATTGCCTCGAAGATTCATTTCAAAGCAACTATGTGGGTTTCTCACGACAGGTGTCAAAAGTTGAACGTGATGACATTTTATACTAATTGAAGGTAATTGAAAATAATAAATGAATAATTCATTATTGTTAATTTTATAGATCATTAGTCCAATCTATAATACTCTATAAAATTATTGTTGTGATAATAGAGAATTATACTTAATTAAACCTATTATTAACAACTATTATACTAACAACTGAATTATGATTTAGTATATCAGAATGACAGTTTACTTATTATAGCTTAAAACTCGAAGAGTCGGGCAAATATTTCACGAAATTGGAGTCTTATCAAGGAATGAACGCAATATCTGCGACAATTTCAGGTGGAAGAACTTATACGCCGTCAACGTATTTTGAAACGAAATAATCACAAGCGGATCTCTCAACTTTCTTTTCTTAGTAATTCAATGTATTAGTAGTGAAACTCTTCTCGCTCTTGTTCAGCTTTCGGAACAGAATCATCAGAACATCAAAAGTGCGAAAAGAGGTTATTCCCAATTATGCGGAATCTTAGGAATACTGGTACACATCTTGCTGTTATATTTCATAGTGTTATGATTACGGATTTCATTTCGACATTATTTTGAGGTCAAACTTCAGTCTAGTCTGTGGATCTCTTGTTTAAGCTTCTCACATTTCCATCAAAAAGGGATGAATATTTTTCGAGTACGATAAAGCGTCTTATACATTCCCAAGCTTGACTAAACATCAGAAAGTGAACTGCCCTGTTGTTAAAAAACATACAATTATATTGATCTCATTTTTTATTCACGAAATCTGAACTAAATTGAGAGGAATATGGATTATATGATGAATCATTATATACTATGATGAAGTACACGGATTTTTTTCCACAAAAAATAAATTCAACGGATCGAAAAAGAAATAATTGTGATTAAGGTCAAGTGAAAATATTTTATACGCTTTCAGGGTATGATGTTGTAGCGTTAGTCCATGCTAGTGTTCATGTCGAAGTGATATCATTCCTTGTGAACAAAGATGGGACAATGAGAAATATCTCGAAGTATTTCAATGTAGAGACCAACAAAGGTTTCTGAGACAGTAGGTTTTATTTTCATTTCCACTATATATTCTGCAGTTTAGTTCTGCTATTCCGCAAAGCTCTTTTTGACCTAGATTTGCAATAAAAACAAGCAGAGATCACGAAGTCGGAATAGACGAATTACATGAAATGAGGCGAATAGACATTGTTGAAGTAGAGTGGACAAATCACAATCCTATTAATTGAAACTGAAGTTTAATAATTTTCAATAAATATTGAATAACATATACTAAAAACTGTTTCAACATTTGGTTCCAATGAACACGTCTCTGAAAGATGAATATATGATGCTGGTTGCTGTGGAACGAAATCGTCTAAAATTATTACAGCTACAAAATTTTGATAAATTGAACTCAAACTAAAGGAGGCTTTTGCAACATTATGAAAAAATTTGGAGTACCTCTAGCTTTCTTTAAAATAATAAGCTAAGTAACTGTACGAAATGTCGCGTTGGAATTCGTGGAATAGACTCAAATCAATAATCTCCTCGATATTTTTCAGTTAAAGAAAGACAGTGTTCATTAATGGCGTCATTTGAAACGTTCGACTCTCGATGCGAATTCAGAACTTCTTTAAAAGGTGCTAATATTTGCTGAACTCGATTATAACTTCTCATGAAAATAAAGAGACAGAAAATTCGTAAAACTTAAGAGAACTGCTAATATAAAAATTTTCAATTGTGTGTATTCATATTGAATTACTGAGCTCCAAGCAGAATGGCGAATGCGCCAGACCAACAACATATTTTTATGGAGTCAAAATTGTAGTAAACAAATTCTTCACATAGATATGCACGTATATTACTTTCTTTACCAAAATATAAAATTACTCAGTATTACCAATCGAAAAATTTTGTTTTGAAACACATGTGAAAAAATAAGACATTCTTTAAAGACTTTAGTAACTGTAACTCAAAATTACTGTAAATGTAAATGAACTGCAATTTAATTATCTATCATTTTGATAAAATAATAAATTTTCTGAAATCAATGAACAAATTATCTATACTGTACTTACTTGAATGAGAATTGGGGCATTCTGAATTCTTAACAGGGGCAACTCACCTGAAACAAAAATATTAATTCATTCTTTGTTATTCATACAATAAGAGGAAATGAATTTCAGGACTTCATGTACTTGAATGAAAAAAGGGTTTGCAGAGCAGAGCTACTTCAATATTTTCTAGGAGAGAAGACTATCAAACATTCATTTTATCACCATACGTCAATAACAATTCATATGCAATATGCAATTTTTTTGCCAATTTATACATTGCATAATATTGCAATATTGCGGATTTAAGACTTGTTTTTAAGAATTGATAAGAATTCAATCTTTATGCTTATAATTATAATTATTAATTACTATTATTATTCTTATTAGAACACATATATGAAATTTAGAAAATGGATGGCCAAAAATTCAGAATAAAAACTTTAAATTATTACCTCTCATTTAAATATGAACTATCACAGAGTAGATTCATCGTCCATTGAATTTATTAGATTATTTTGTTTGGGAAACGTATGTATGACAGAATCGATGAAAATTATAATCGATACAAACAGAACTCTCCTCCTCTAGGGTATGTTTTCTATGAACTTCAGTGTGTTTCGTGCGACAAGAAAGATATTCTATATTGAATAAAAATCGAATATATCCGAACATTCCCATTTTTCAGTTGAGTTAATGTTTGCTGTTTTTTTAGTGAAATATTGTTCAATATATGAAATAGAAAACACTGGGTTTGGTTTCACACAAATGATGTAAATTTTTTCAAATGTACTTCGGGGCGTTATCCTATTTTCGGAAGTTGAAGAAAAGCTGAAAAATCTTCTGAATTTCTGAACAATTGTCAAGAAATTAATTATTTTAATACTATATTTTTTCAATGGCTTCTCTTTCACTCAAACTCATTATACTTCGCTATTGACACTTCCGCAACGTGGGGAAACTTCTTTCTATTCCAGGGATAATCGTCATTTTCCACCGATATCCGTTGAGTGCTACCTGAGATTTTTCCGTGACAAAGTAAGCGACACAAAACAAACTGGAGTTTCCGAAGGTGAGATAATAATTGCCACCTCGAAGTAGCAAATTGAGTTTCGTTCAGTAACTGCCATATCTTTCGTCTCGAAACGAAAGACATTGTTAACGAACTCTGGGCATTATATTGAGTTAGTCCAGGATGGGAAAATAATGGAGTTATTGACTCTCCATTCAATACAAAAGCTTCTGTGTTCCAGTTGAAGAAAACTTGTCAAAGATTTTCTGAAAGTTTATTATGCTAGACAACTTTGTTCTCCGTTTACATGTGTGCAATATTCGAAAATTTCGGAATAACTTCTCGTCTAATATCAATTCTGATTTAATCCTTATTTTGAGATAAAAGATATTCCTATTATTTCAATCGGCAAAGATCAGGATGCTCATCAAAAACAAAAATACTTAATTTCAGTTGAAACCGATCATTACAATTTATCGATTACAAGGTGAATTACATTGTATTACAGTGAGCACATTGAATATAAATATTGTGAATCCTCAGATCAATAAGCCAAGCAAAAACTTAGTACTCGCCTTTGAGAAGATTTGATACATTTGAAGTGTATATGGAGAATAAGTGCTTGAGGTTATTCATCAATTAAAAGCAGAAATGAATTGAACTACTTAATTTAAAGGAACACTACACTCGCTGATGATTGAAAGAAACACAAACACACATAACTTTAACATAAACACATAAACGTTCATATGGCATAAGTACCTATACCATATGAACTATAAAATCAAACTTTTGATCAATTTTTGTATATATCTTTAGTGATTGATTCAGTTTTGGTACTTATAATTGAATATAAATGAAAAAAATTAGACTTGAAGATGGGAATGAAATTGATTCCATTTATAAAGTTATTCAGAATTCGTGAAATGCAACTTTCCTAAAGGATAAAGAAGCTCATAAAGAAAAGTTGATAAAGAGTCTTCAGCAAAAAACATTCATATAGTTCGAATTTGACGATTAATTGAATTATGGTCAAATTTGGAATTCTGGGCAATCATAAGTCAAATATAATCGCCTTCCATAATCAATATATGTGGAAAGGATGTTCAAAGAAGCATCCTTCACAAATTTTAGCTCTCTTATCTTTTTAAACGCCTATCTAATCCTTCTATCATTAATCGATTAATCATTAATCAATCTAACCCTATTAGAAGCCATGTAAATTAATGAGTTTTTCGATTTGTATATGGAAATAGATATAACTCTGAGAATGAATAATAATGATTATTTGAAAAACTGAAATATATAAAATTCTATAATCCATCAATATTTAGTGAAAAAAAGACAGGTATGATAAACTGGGAGTTAATATGAGCAAATTTCTCAGGTTTGCCAGATTCCTTGTTTTACTTCTTCAAGTTTGAATTTCTGGAAGAAAAAATTATATAAATCGTTGATTCATGAAAAAAAGAATTTATACTGTGCGAAAAAATTGTACAAATTAGTTGAATGGGTTGAAGTTGACTACGAATGGTAGTGATTATCACGTTATACTGCTAAATCATAACTATTGATTCCTGATAATATTCACATCAGATGGTGTCAATGTTGGCAGGTCTGGTAGTGCCATTTTAATGATGAAATAATAGCGAAATTTCAGAAAATGAAATAACGCTTTTATTTTAATATAATAGCGCAATTTAGTAGCGTAGCTACTAAATTCAATATAATAGCGTTTTAATAGCGTAATTTTAGTTAATATTATAATTGAAATTTAATATAGTCGCGTAGTAATCATATAAAAAGGTTTTATTGAGCAATGTTATTGCATTTTCGTCCAACCTCTGCTCAATCGATTCGTTAGTAATACATATTCCAAACAATGCAACTTCTTCTACTTCCGAAAAAGCGGTGGGTTAAGAAAAATGCGCCGCATAAGAATGTGATAATGTTTTTTCAGGTTTTCCACCCGATGACGAAGCAGGAAACTCACGTATTAGGTTGAGTATGTATAAAATGGAAAAAAAAATTGGTTTTGTTATGATGAACACTTTCACATTTGTTGAAATTGTGCGAAAGAGAGAAAATATAAAATTAGGTATATCTATTGAACCACTAACTCATTACTACGATAGTGCATACTAGTTCAAGCATAAATTCATCTGAGATCTTCAGTTGATGTCTCGACAATATCGATAGTTCAATCCCAACTCGTCTAGTAAATTTAGCGGGCATACAAATTTTCGGTCCAATTAAAATTATTTTCCAATTCGAAATGCCTATTTGATGTGGACTAATTACTGAATAAATTTAATATTCACTCATTTATTTTATTTGATTTTCCATTATTGATTGAAACTGCTTCGTTGATTTCAACTTTCAATGTCCCTCAGTAAAATTAAATCAATATTGTGCCACAAAGTTTTAATCCACTATTGGTAGTTAGCTAATTACAGCATGTTCGAGCTGGATACAATTTGTCGTTCAGGCAATTTACAGGAACGAAAATCGAATTGAATGTTTCGAAGTGATAATCCACCAAAAGTCATTGCCACAACAATGCCTGAATACCCCAAACCTTTTTCACCAATGTGAAAAATTGAATTCGAATGTTTATTTTCGTGTTATTCCATGGATAATCGTATTGGCTTTTCATCAGTTCGTGAAAATAAAAATGATGAAATATTCAATTACACATTTGACTAACAAAAATAAATTGAAAGCTGGAATATCTTCAGGATTACTGAAAAGAGCTGTAGTATTTCTATCAACAATTCTGGTGGTGGAAGGAGCGCATTGCCCAAAGATCTATTTCAGTACTTCCTTGTCTTTCCAAAATGTTTGAAAAAGGGTCATCGAAAACAGATTACATGCCGTTTCGGACTCAAACGATATAATTTCTGAAATTAAATTTGGTTTTCGAGAGGAAGTCCACAGTGCAAGCGGTCACTACATTCATACAGCAAATGTATTGTCCACAACAATGAAATTGTTCTTTGTATACAAGTCAACATGCGGAGGCATTTGATACTGTGGAGCATCAGAAGTTATTGAGACTGTTGAAAGAAATGGGAATTACTGATACAGCTTGCCAATATTCAGGAGCCCCTATCCTACAGACAACAATTAGTAAAAATTGGAATTGCATACAATGATATCAAAACTATTCAGTATGGAGTACCCAAAGGGTCAATATTAGGGCCAATTTCATTAATGACATCTGAGGACTATGGGAATTTGGTGGAGTAATAGGTTTTTGACTTCAATAGAGCATTAAAAGATATTGAAAGAAATTACCTATGCTCATGACATAAACTGTGACCAATGAATTGAGCTATATCAAGAATAAATGGAAGGAGATCGCTGAGAAACGAAAAACTGGGTTTAAAATTAATGTATAATTAGGTACATATTTTGCACTAAGGCCGGCTTCAAGTCATAAGAAGCCATCAACATTGTAAAACCACTTGAATATGATATGCGACGTAATGATAGTAGGCTGCTTCGACGTTTTTCCAATCAAATGCAGAAGCATGAATTATGAAATAGTATCGATAAACCAATGATAAACTGGAGAATAATTATTTATTTTTTGGGGAAAAATATTCGGTAATAAACCATATCTACTTTTTTTCCTTTCATTTCATTTCCTTCCATAAAAAAATTAGTAAACCTACAAAGTTAGAAACGCAGTAAATGAGTAATTTACGCATTGCTAAACGCAGAAATGGTTGAAGCGCAAAGTGAGTATAACCTACGTTTCAGGATCCCAGAACAGAGAGTCGTTTTTTCTTGAATGAGTATATAAAATTTTAACGTACCAGAAATTATACCTCGTGCCGTAACAGTTTGGCAAGTTTTTTTTACTATCGCAGCCGAAATTGAAGAAGCTCACATCTAGGCAACAAATTACCAACATAAAAAATTACCGACTGAACTTTTACTGTTCATAAGACACTATATCTCGAGAGATAACTAAAGTTCATATTGGACTTTACGTCTGCATCTTCAGTTCAGTGTTAATTTAACAAACACATTTTGTTGTTGGTACTTTTTGTTGTTGGCGTATGAAGATGAACGTCAACTTGTACTACTAGACGCCAATTTGTTCAACTGAATTTGAATTCAATAGCATTATTCGAAAGAAAAACGCAGAATTTTAGTAGAAATTTCACTAATTCGAAAATACACTCTGTATTCCATTTGTTCTCTAAATCTACTTCGTTCTTCTCATTCAATATTTCTCTAGATTGAAGTTCATCAAAATTATTCAACTCATTCCTACATGAAGTAGTGGTTAGACAAAATTGATGATATTCAAATTTTGATTGAAATAAATCAAAGTCGCAGGAAGGTGAAACGAAACCTTTTTTTCAATAACTAAATGCGACGTCGTAAACAAAGCTATTTTCTGCATTTTTTAACATTATGGAATTTCACAAAATATAATACGAAAGTACCAAATTGAATTGAATTCACATTGAAATTTCAAAAAACTGTTAGATTTAGCAATCACAATTTTTTTTCAATAAATGTTGCGAACCTGATGACCAAAAGGTGTTATATAACTGAAATGATTTAAAAAATGAAATTAAATTCATTATATAACTGAAAAACATTTACGTTCACAAACACTAAATGATGAAAAATGGATACTTCATGAAATCTCGATTAGATATTATTTTGTTTTTACTGTTTTTGGGCCGCTTTTGCTGATCATTCGAGATGAAACTCAATCATAGCATCATAGATTTTAATTGAATTGATATGAATTAGAATTATTTGAACGTATTCTGGCAGAAAATCAATGTGTAGACCTGAATAAATTCCTTTTTATCGTTTTAATATTCGGGAAATTCAAAAGTGTGTGTCCGCTTTAGCAAGAAACCTAAGGCCTCAGTAATTTGAATCTCTTCGTGTTCTTTCACCCTGTACTTTATGACCTCTCCACTTTCCACGATTTTTATGCCGTGTCGGTCTAATTACAACGGTGTAGGAACATTCTGACCGTGAGGCCGTTAAAACGCGAAGACGGAAATGCGCTTTTAACAAAAAGGAAGCAGGAGCTGCGAACTTTTGCTGATGTGAGTGGTAAGAAAAGAAAATATGTTGTTTTCAGTAATTGACTGTAGTAGGGAGAAACTCTGACTTTTAATTCTAGTTTCGTCGGTGAGTAGTTGAAACGATGTTGTTTCGGTTATTTAAACGAAATTATCACTTAAAATGAGGAAAATTCGTTCAAAAAAGATATGCAAGAATTTATGCGTGGAAGTTTGTAGGGTGAGAATATCTCACGAGAAATGAAAATTATATTATATATATATATATATATATATATATATATATATATATATATATATATAGTTATATATAAAATATTTATTGAAATATTTCAAATAAAAAAAATACTTGAATGATATATATATATATGGATTATATATAATATATACATTGATAGATTATATATATATATATATATATATATATATATATATATATATATATATATATATATATATATATATATATATATATATATATATATAATGATGGAACAATTGCGACTGACTAGTTAAGACATAAATTATATACTCGTGGAAGAGAAGTCAGGTGGTGTCAAAGAAGGCTCCTTTTTACTTAACTCGAGCTTTCAAAACTATATTGTTCCTTCATCAGGAGTGCTACAACGTAATATTACAATCAAAATGGTGAATCAAACAACAAAAAAGGTTAACTCACGAAATTGAGGTTTATTTCGAAAGGTTGTTCAATAAAATAAAACAAATTTGTACCAGACCGCATGGTTTAGCTCCAATTGATAACCCACCGAGCAGGTTATGTCTAATTTTCACAAAACATTGACAATGACATTTATAAAAGTCAGGTTCGACAGAACGACAGCAGAATACAAAGGAACTAAACACATCAGAGCTACGGTATTGAATAGGTGTTGGTCATAATTTAAAATTTGGGAACAATTTCAATCCTCAGAACATTCCGTAAACTCCAAGCACACAAATCCTCGGTGAAATATAAGGCTCCAAAATTTTATGAGTTAATCAAAAATTTACGCTAATAACTAAAAGGCACAATCACCAACTTATGAAAACAACAAAAAGACGCAGTCTTATCTAAAAATATGGAAATTACTTAAATTTTGAGTTTGATGTTAAGTTTTTGCTGTTTGATTCACAATTTTGATTGTAATATTACGTTGTAGCACTCCTGATAAAGGAACAATATAGTTTTGAAAGCTCGAGTCAAGGAAAAAGGAGTCTTCTTATTTGACACCACCTGACTGCGATTCCACGAATATAATATATATATATATATATATATATATATATATATATATATATATATATATATATATATATATATATATATATATATATATATATATATATATATATATATATATATATAATCGTACTTTTTGAGAACTAATATTTCTGTACCTAGTTGCACACTGATGTTGTCTATAGAATATTTCTGTTTTATTATTGAATTAGTGAGGAAGCATTGCTTCTAAGAAAAGTTTTATGATACATGATACCTCATTCAATCTAAATACTCTTTCCGTAGAATACATTTTATCCTTTCTCAGAATAATTTTCATTATCGATTTTTGCATCTCTCCATATGATTACAACTTTTTTATGTAAATTATTTACTCTTTTCCTTTCTACTTGGATGTAGAATCAGATTTGATTTTTATACATTTGTAGGCCCCGTAAATTGCATACAGTTCTGCTGATAAAATGCCTGTGGAATTTGGTAGGGAGTATATGAGGTTTGAAGATTCAGTGATCACGCCAGCTCCAACATCAGCTGATGTTTTTGATGCGTCCTTGTAAATATGTTGGTTTTCAGGGTATTTCAGTAATATTTCTCTGAGCTTTTTCCTATTTTTTTATGAGGGTTGGATTATTATCATTATTTGTTGTAGTCTTTTATTATTGTTATAATATAATATTAGATATTTTCAGTTGCCAGAGAGCAAAGTTATGTTTAAAAGTATATACTTGTGGCAGAGTTATCAATAGTAGTTTAGATTGATTGATTTGTGAGAACCATATTGTTGATAGTTGCAAATACCAGAAAAAAGTGGAAAGAGTGAAAAATCGAGTTTTCGATAAGTCTTACAAATATTCCTGAAAGCTTCAAATTTCCACATAACTCAAAAAGAATGGAGGAAGATTCCGATCAAAAATTAATAATAACTCAATAAGTTTCAGAATAAGGAACTTTTCACGTTCAAGAGAATTGAAAAAGTCGATAAATTCCTCCTGGTTTCGAAGCAAAGGAGATCAAAGAAATCGCGCAATTAACTTACTGAATTCAAAAAAGGATGTGAGAGCAGAAGGGATGAACTTCATTCCTAAATTTCGGTTTGCATTAAAGAAAGATTGCCTTTCGAAACTCGATGTGAGCATCTTTGAACTGAGTGTTACAAAACTTCATCAAATTTTCACGATACGATATTGTACATAGAGTGAAATGAATTTTGAGTCTCTGATGCTGAAAGGCTCGTTGAATATGAAATTTTGAAGCCCTATTGGACAAAATGATTTTATTTCAACTAGTCGACTTGATGATATAATGTGCAGTAAGCAAAAGTTTAGAATGCTGGAGGAATAGTCAACTAAAGGGTTCTCAAATATATTGCAATCGAATGTAACGAAATTATTTGTAAATGCATCAGATTAAATGAACGACTGAACACGTTATAATCTAGGACACGTAGAACAGTCTATAAAACCATATAAGAGGTTACACAGAAACTTCAGAGACAACAAATACCTGCCAACTTCGAGTAATTTAGTTCCTAATGTGTTGTTGTAAAATAACAAGGATGTTAGTTCCAATAAACTAAGTTTCTTGGAATATATGTAGAGAGAAATTTGAGATGGACATCACACATTGATGTTTTATTTAAAAAATTGATTAACTCACTTTTTGCAATCTCTAGAATTAAGTACTAGAAACTGTGTTATGAATGTGTATTACAGTCTTGTATATATTCAGATAAATTATAATATTCTGCAGTAGGGCTGCTCTACAGAAATAAATAGGGTATTCTATAACACAGAAGCGAATATTTCGATTGATATTCAATATTCATCAACGAACATCTTATAAACCTATTTTCATTAATAACTACATACTCACCCTACTTTGTTTATATACTTGTAGATATTTAATATATGTTGAAGAAAATGAAGATGACGTTAACTAAATTGAAAGTAATTCATGAGTATTCAACAAGGAACAGTGATATGCTACTTATTCCTAAGACAAATGCAGCTAAATTTGAGCACTCACTCTATTATCAGAGTATTAAAATCTCCAACCATTTGCCGTCAAATTTGAAATTATTGAAAGCTCAATTGTTTAAGAAGAGAGTTAAGTCATTGATGTTAAAAGCATACTATAGTGTGGCAGAGTACTTCGATGATTTGAATGTAGGCAATAATACATGAATAATTTTTTTGTATCATACGTTTGTTTATTTGTTCACCACGAATGTCCCTCACCATGTGAAATTGTCTCAAATGTCCTATATTTCTGAGGCAATTTTTTTCCTCTTCTTTTCAATATAGTTGTATTTTTTTATTATTGTGAATATAAACGAATTTTTTTGTTTGAACCTATATTTTTTCGAGAACTGAATGGAAGATCTAACTGAACTCAGACCTTTAGTGACCATTGTTCTTAGTTGTAATTATTGTATCAATTGAAATGAATGTAATTTTACAATATAAGGATTGTTTCTCAATAAATTTTATTTCATTGAAAAAATTGTTATAACTATTTACTGAAGAGACCATTTACTACTATGGAGACAGCATGTCCGTGTTCGAATCTCTTAGGGCTCCTGCAGGACTCTATTTGATATTTATTATCTGGAATAAGAAAATAATACACATTTCTGTGTATGCAGGGAAGATCAAAAAATATTTAATAATTATTTTTGTTTGCTCAGAAGATAATTGTTGTTGTTTTTTTTGTCAACTCATTTCTGGTAGCACTTGGAAGAGAATAGGGGAATATATCGAATAATTGAAACAAAAACGCTAAATCTTCGAAATTCTGGAATACCTCATTAAATTGCCCCTTTTTCATCTCAAGCTATAAACCGATAAAACCAACAATTTATCACAATTTTCATATACTTTGTGTGATTGTAATCAGGCAAAATAATTGATATAACTTCTAGAGAGAATTTTCAGAGTTGTCAGTATTTATATAGGAATTTCAATCCAGAATATTTCCTTCACATAAAGCACATAAGTTACCTAATATTCTGCAGAAGGTTGAAAATCGGCTATTCATGTTATAATGATGGGCTTCAAAAACGTCCGCGTGAAACAAAGTATGTTAATAGTGAATCTTTTATTACGACATGTAAAATTTTATTATCTCCTCTTCCGCAGCACTCCAATTTGGTATTCTTTCGTCTGAAAGCTAATCGAAAATTAATTGTTTTCATCTTCAAGTAAACAACACGCAGCCTGGCATTCTGAAAGAGGGCTCGACTTCAAAGCAATTATCTCATAATAACGTTGACGTGAATCAAAAACTGGGAAATTAAAAGAATATTTCATGAATCATTTATGAACGGGAATACATTGTTCAAGTTCTCCTCTTCTTTATTTTCTGCACAGATTCAAAGATTGAGATCTTTGAAGGGTGGAAGATCACTGTTTTTGATACTCTCATGTGAAGATTCAACTTTTGATGGTGTTCAAGTAGTAACAGCTTATATTCCAGAATGTTTTGAATTATTTCTTGTATTTTTTTCAGTATTCAGTAACACTTTAACCATTTCTTCAGAAAAAAGTTCAATTTTTATTTTCCTAGATTCGAAATGTATGAAAAAATAGACAATGATTTTGACAATGAAAATGACAATAACTTTGACGTTTGAATAAGTTCATTATACAGACGAAGATATTTGAAGGTATTCGTTGACATATGTTTTAAGCTTGCTGGGGCTGATTGAAACGGATGCTCCAAAATGCTATGAGTGATTTATATATTGAAAATACCAGAGATATTTGGTATATTTACAGCTTTATATTCGGTTTTGATTGTTTTCAGTATGATTTACCTGAATTACTATGAAGTTGAAATATTGCGATATTTCGATAAGGAGTGTTAATATTTACTTGTATCAATAATTTATTAATCTTTAAACTATATATATATATATATATATATATATATATATATATATATATATATATATATATATATATATATATATATATATATATATATATATATATATATATATATATATATATATATATATATATATATATATATATATATATATATATATATATATATATATATATATATATATATATGAACTCAATCCTTAAGAATTAAAAAAATTGCGTGTAAAATTACAAAATTTAAGAATACCTTATTAATAATATAAGTAAGGAATAATTATTAATTCTCAGAAAGAGGATGTAAAAAAACTGAATATCTTATCGCACATCACGGTTAGTTCAGAGCTATCACAACTAATATTAAAACTTGAATTTAATATAAAATTTTGGTTAGTTTAAATAAACTAACATACACGTTACTAACAATTCACGTAGTATATTTGGTTATGAAGAAGAATACATGGTTTTCTTTAATTTACAGTTGAAATTCCCCTATTAAAAATGATAATTCTTATTTGTACAATTTTGAGTCACAGAACTCGCAATGCAGCAAGTCCAAGTAACAGAGAGAAATTAAAACTGACGAGCAACGCGAAGCTCGAAATGAAGTTGAACAAAATCGATGGAATCGAAATTAACAATATGAAAAGTTTCCGTTTAACTCCTACCGACCTGAATTAAATTATAAGGTTGAAATAGATTACAGTTCACAGAAAATCGTTGGTATTGGACCAATGAACATTGTGTGTCAATATTGCAAGGCAAAGTTCAATTGTTATTGATAAGAAAATAGTACCAAGGAGGCGACAAAATATTGCGCGAAGGGTGAATTCAAATAGGCGCTATTGATACAGCCACCAGAGCCAATACATTCGTTGGTTTCCGGGAATTGACTGAATTCTGACATTTTTTGACTTATATCCAGCAAATATCTGATATAATTAATGATGAGATATATGGGACAAGTACTTGCTACGAAATTAGGAACATGTCGTTTAACTATAGAACGAACAGGTTAATCACTTTCAATACATCAAACGTGTTAATATAGGATTTTTTTGATAATTCAACTGATTTGAGATAACACGAAGTATTGCAGTTCCTTCGAAGTGAGTGATTCCCTGGATCCACACGGGATAAATATTAAAAACAAGATAATGTGGCACAAATAGTGGAACATGTCTTTCCGGCTTTTTGAAAAATATTCAGACTGAAATCAGGTCAGCTATATATATATACATATATATATATATATATATATATATATATATATATATATATATATATATATATATATATATATATATATATATATATATATATATATATATATATATATAATATAAATGAAACCAGAACAGTGAGATTAGTCGCTATTCCGACAGTTGTTGGTGACTCGTCAACAGTTAGAGCGGAACCGAAACAGCAATGTGAACAGCTACCTAAGTAGTTGTTAAAACAAAAATTGACTTAGGAATTTCCGTCTGGGATCTACCGGTGACACGAAACCAGCGATAACTCCATTATTAGTCAGAATGAAATTAAAACAGCTACCAGAGTAGAAGATAAAACAAACCTTGACTCACAAATCCCCATCGCCGATATAGCGATGATTTGAGAATCACTAATAAACGCAACACATACTGTACTTTACCTATATCAACCTCAAGAGTATTTTTGCTATATACCGAAACACCCTTATCATCTTAACTAAGATACAAAGGAGATATAACAAAAATTCATTAAAACGGAATACGAGAATAGAAAAGCTGTAAGGAACTTCTAAAATGAGCAGCTATTTTTCAGTGCTTCATCATTATGCCCCATCTAATATAATCTCGTGGATTTTTATATAAAAGTTTCACGTATATTTATCCTTTGTAAGTTGAAATAGACGCCTAAGAGTCTATATATACAACCGTGCAGGCAATGTTCTATATGGAAGATTTGTTCGAAAGAAAAGATGAATTTCTAATCTTTTTTGAAAAATTATTTATTCATTCATCAATATCCATTTTGTCCCTCTCGAAGATATGCCATTCCATTAACACTTCTGAGATGCGCTTTTCGGTATGGCCATCAGCCGGTTCTTCGATTCGGGTTTATCTCAATTGTAGCAAAAATAATTTTCTTTTTGTTTTTATTTCCTTTCATCGGTCTCTTCAGTTTTGGAAATAGTAAAAAGTCGCAGAGAGCTAAATCTGGTGAATACAGTGGTCCGAATATTCAAAGTAGTGTAAATGAAAAAAGGGATTCACTGCGGTAGAATCTACATAGGTCAATTATGATTCAAATTTGAAACAGTCATATCACAGTATTTTCTGTACGATACTCGTATATAATGTTTTTTAATGGAGCAGAGTAAGGACCTATGATAGATAAAAAAAACATGACAGCTTTTATGCAAATTAAAATAACAGTGTTTTTGACTATGCAGAGAACTGCAATGAGTCGTTAATAATGAATGGGTTTTTGGTGGTTTTCATATTCCGGCTAGAAGCTTTTGTCGTATTTAATTAAAATCATTACGTGAATAGTTGGACGTCAATTCAGACAGGAATAATATGCAAATACATAATTGATAAGGGCACCCAAGACCAACGAGCCTCGCATGCATGTAAATAGCATATTACTATAGTTGGATATTTGTGCTTCTATGAATAGGGAGGATACTCGTTTGTGGTAACGTACAGAACCCAGCCACTGTGGAATCTTTGTCTACTACGCTTCCCCAAATGGAAGGAAGCAAATGCACATTGTGCTGAGTACATCTCCACATACATGTTATATTTTCTATGGTTGCAGATATGAACACATTCAAGTTTGGCTTCAATGAGTGATATACGAGGTTTGTTCGAAAGAAAAGGTGAATTTTGAATTTTTTCGACGAGTATTCATTTATTCATCGATAACCATTCTGTCCCCCTCAAAGTAATCATTCTTAGATATAATGCACTTATGCCTGCGCTTTTTCCAATTCTCGAAGCATTTTTGAAATACGCTTTTCGGTATGGCCATCAGAAGTTCTTCGATTCCGATTTTATCTCAACAATTGTTTGTAAACACTTTCAGAAAGTTTCTATAGTTTTGGGAATAGCAGAAAAACGCAGGGAGCCAAATCTGGTGAATTCGGTGGTTGAGGCATGATAATGGTGATATTTTTGGACAAAAACTCACAGACAATTAATGATGTGTGAGCTGATGCATTATTAGGATGCAGAATCCATGGTTTGTTACTGCTTCACGCAAACGTTGCATAGCTTCTTGTAGTGTTACTTAAACTCACGATCTGTCGGCAAGAATTCATGATGGACCACGCCGTTGTGATTGAATTAAATAGTGAGGAAAGCTTCACATTCTATCGAACTTGGCGTAACTTTTTCGGTCTTGACCTTGGTATCGACGTCATAATCATATTTCATATGATTATGACCCACATTTCGTCAAAGAACAATTGCCAATAATTTTATATGATTTTTTTTGAAACCAAGCCGAGTGTTTTTTATTCAATATATTCAACAATGATTCACCTAGAGATCAGCGAACATTCAATCAAGTTTACTAGCTGTTAATTTTCTTCATGATTCTCTCAATAATTTTCAAGAAGTTTCGTTGTTAATTGCCAAATAGTAACTTGTGTGGCAAAGGTGACTCGAGTATAATGGATAATTTCTCGAAAGTTAATTCATGTGCTCAGTTCGGTAAGTTTCAGAAGGCTCGACTGTTTAGGAAATATTAATCACAATAACTTTAATAATGAATACTTCGGCTATTCCTTAATGATATCAAAGGATAATTTCAATCTGATATTCTCTTTGTTTCCTCGTTTCTTCCTTTGTAGAAAAGGAAACACGAAATGCGAATATATTGAATGTATTCATCATTTCGATCGCATTCACTTATCCAGCTTCGGAGAATCCGAATGGGGAAATTTAATGAGAAATTGATGAAATTCAGAACGAACGAACACGAAATTTTTTAATGGAATCGATTTAAGATGAACTCGAATTCCTGTTTCCGTTTCAGTATTGATTTTTGGCTTTGTTATAATAAAATTTCGCTATGACTATATTCATATTTATAACTGTCCATAAATCTAGAATTCAACCACATTCTGATTATTGTTTGTGTCACTTTTGAGTGTTACCACCTTAGTAAGTTAACTGCTTTACAGAAAATACAAAATAGAAAAATGAGACGAATTCTGTTATGTAACCTATATACTAGTATCACGATCGTGCTAAGGAGTTCAGGTTGGTTCTCAGTTGTTGGAAGGCTATATGAAATTACAGTGATCTTCCTATATAGAGTATTGAATAAGATAATTTCGAAATATTTTGACGAGTTCTAATACATGTATCAAATTCACGCTTACAATACAAGGCACAATGCTCATTTCCATTTACCCAGATATAACTTGAATAGTTCGATGATCTCTCCATTTCATTGCGGCCTAGAAGAATTTGATGCACTCCGTGTAAAATAAGGAATTCATCACTTCTTCGTGAGAAAGATCGCGAAGTATATGTATTGAACTGTTTGTAACAACGTAGATATCTGGAATTGTCAATTATGTTTTCATGTCCAGAATTATTATTGCGATGTTTTTGATTGTTATGCATATATAACTAGAATGAGCTGTTACATATCTGATAATTTTAAATCTGATATATCTATTTATTATTTATATATCATTATATAAATAAATATTCATATAATTAATCTAATATATCTATATATATTAATTTCAAGAATCACAAGTCATTTATACTAGTAAATACTGAGACTCACACAAATGTTGTCAACAAGAACGAACCTATTATTTTCGAGAGTGAATATTAATTGCGCTTCGAAAAATCATTGAACTTGTTGAATGATAATAGGATACAATTGTTCTGATCTGGACTGATATTGGATACTATATATTAGACTGATCATTATGAATGATCAGTCCATATCTAATCAATCAACCAATAATCGATGACTTTCAAAACGCCATCAGGTCCTGTATCCGAATGAGAACATCAGCTAGTGACCTACTCATATAAGCTCCCTCTTTTGAGGAAAACACGTATAAACTCTTCCTAGCGTCTGCTATGTGTAAGAATAGTCCCATGCCTAATCGCTCCCAATCACGCCCAGGCGGGTAAAAAGATTGCTAGTTTCAAGATTCACAAATCATTCATACTAGTAATACTAATATGAATGATTTGTGAATTTGGAAACTAGCTTTTTTTAGAAAAATATTTCGATATTTCGACTAAGAGTCTATGTATTCACCAGTATAAATAATTTGTGAATCTTGAAACTAGCTTTTCTGAGAACTATTTAGATATTTCGATATTTCGACTGAGAGTCCGGGTATTTACTAGTATGAACGATTCGTGAATTTTGAAACTTGCTCTTTTTCGAGAAATATTCCAATATTTCGGTAGGGTCTTTATTGAAAAACTAATATAATAGATGAAAGTTCAATATTCAGATGAAAGAAAAACGAATTATTCAATGAGTTTTATAACGAAAAATTATAAATTCAACGCTGAAATTCATTCTGAATTTCTGCTAGATGGAAATCTTTTCACAAATTCATTTTTCAGTAATAGAAACGTCAGAATGCACCGCAATTTTCTCTATATCCCACAAATCGGGATGACACCTCTGGAAAATAAATCTTGATTTCTGTCACCTGACCTGAATATCTTTGAAGCCAGCACGCAATTTCAGCTGACATTGAGTTAGTTTTTCTCACTCGATATCTTTTATCCCATATTTCAGAATCCTACCTTCTCCCGACTTTATTCCATCACTCACCTGAAAAATTTGAAAATATCTAACGAATAGATCCAGAAATTCAAAGATTTTGACTAGCCTGAAAATATTAAAATGATTGCCATATTTCAATATTTGCCATATTTAAAATTTGTATTCAGTAATTCGAGAAATTTTTAGTTTATGACATTCGTCCATTATAATAACACACGAAATGGATGAAAATGAAGTAGTGTTTTCTATTTGGCACATTATGATGAGTAAGAATATTGCAATATCTGACAAGAATTGCGCAGAATGAAAGCCAATTCCCCACAGCAGAATAAACCTGAAGGATACTCTTTTATAATTCATACAGTATTTGATGTTGTAAAATGAGCATATGTACCCCCTCTGAAAATATTGCCTCAGAAACATTTCATGCTCTTATTGTTAATCATATATTAATAAAATATTCTCAGAGCAAGTCTTAGTGTTTTCGTGTTAGAAATTGTGGAGTATTTTGTAACGTGAAATTTCGTTAACCTGAATTATTACACTAGGAGGATTATTCTGCTTTTTGGTAACAAAATAAGTGAAACTTGCGGATCTGCATCATTGTAGTGTAATGAAACCGTTTTGGGACACGCTCGTAAATTTAATGTCACTAAACGACATTTATATGAGCACAGACCCCGAGATAAGAAGTGAACAAATATGCATGAAGCTATAATGTTGGAAAGTTGATATGCACGTTGAAATTTTCAGCAACATTGTGGCTATTTTGAATGTTATCACTGCTGGAATAAGAAAGATTTCAACAGAATTCTCATTGAATATTTCAATAACCAACGCAAATATTTTCATTCGTTTTTAAGTCTATTGCAACATACGTTGTGAATTGTATAATCATTTGGCATATGATTGCTGCTCGCGATTCATATCTCCAGTTTTTCTGAATCAATAATATAGTAATAAATAATCTGAATCACTAATAAGATAAAGGTTTATGATGAACATAGGTATATCCAATATATCAACATATCTTCTCAGGGATGAAAGCGATCTGAATATCTTATTCTATGTTTGTTCATTTATAATATTGTTTCTGAAATATCTTGCCTGCAATATGAAAAATCTTCTTCAGAGCCAACAAAACGAAATTTGTTGGCTCTGATTCAAAAAACAGAGAACTGCGATTTGTAATGCATTATTTCTTCTTCATTGGTCCCATCGAGAAGAAATATAGTGCTTTGACTTGTCACGTCCATGTACCACGCCAAAACTAGAAAACAATTTTGGTTAGGGTAATGAAAAAAACAACATTTCAAAAAGTTTTCCTAAAATGAGATAATCTCCTGTTGTGTTGGATCTTGGACCATTAAATGCAGAAATATGTAAAGGGCAAACTGAAGTGGAATAAAGGGTGCTATTATATTATATTAGTGTCATTCTCTTTGTAGGTTCAATTTTAATATAGTCATCGATTTTGTCGTTATGGTTCATAATATGCAGCTCGTTTTATTATGAAGAAGACCAACAAAATTGTTCAAATATTCAGAACAGTTTCGATAAATGGCGCTTTGAATAATTTTCATCAAAACGTTACTCCCGTTACTCTAATATTACATCAATATTATACGGAAAAGAATTCAACTATTCCCTTATTATTATTACAACGATTGTTCTGCATGAGGAGAGCAATTGAGCTTGAATTTGCATTTCCTAGAACTTCCATTTTATTCCAGGTTGGCGATTTGATTTTTCCCAAACTTCACATGTGCGATTTCATAGCGACACTCAGTGTGATATTAGGGATTTTTTATATTGATCCAAAAGAAATATATCGAGCAGTTTCTTCGGTATTCTGGTCTGTTTCATTCTGTAGACATGTGCATAGAACTTTGCTCGTCGTTTTCTGATTGCTTCAGTTAACATATTTGTCTTGTGTTGATAAATTTTGTGAAAAAGTTCATTCTGAGGTCTTTTCCTTTCAAAGAAAAGTGACGCACCTCAGAAAGTTCATTTCTGAGGTGCGCCTATGTTAGCTTGTAGGTCCTTTGTAGTTTGGTAATTCCCTGTTCATTAGCGATTCGGTTTAAACTTGTGGACTGTATAACTCCGAGGTATTCAAGATGGCCGACTCGCAGAATTTCATCATGTTTTTTGATGAAGAAAGATTTATTTCCTGGTTTTCTTTCAATGTATTTGGTTTGATCATAAGAAATTTGTAACCCGTTTACTGCGCAATTTCATGTAAATTTTCTACGGCAAGCATGGCTTCAGTTCTGTTGTTTGTGATAATAGCAGTATCGTCTGCAAGGGCGAGGCATTTAACATTTATTCGATTTTTTTTTGGTGCCCACTTGTATGCCCTTCACATGAAGTTTACATTCGTTAATGAGTTTTTCTAAAACCATATTGAAAAAGATTTTTTCTTTTCAATATAGTTCCTTTTTTTTTGAAAAGGAAATTTTGATTTCGAAGAGTTCTGATACTTCGCCCATGAATTTTACTTTGGAAGTTTTACCTATAAGTGTCTATAATTGTTTTAATTGTTCATGTCTTTCGATCAATCCCGAATTATCTCATGATTTCAAAAGTTGTTTCGCGTCTAATCATATGCTATTGGAAGTATGTGATCACTGTATTTCAACATTTCCTCATCTGTAATATCATCCTTGAAGTCCAGATCTGTTCAGCACATAATCTGCCTTACCTAAATCCATCCCGATATTCCCCAATTAGTGGATCCTCTTTGGGTTCAACTCTGTTTGGGAGTGCTTTAGAAAGTATTTTGTATTATTGATATTTATTTTGTCCCCCTTTTTGCGCAATGGATACCGAAAAGTCGAACATCAGTTTTTCTTGGGGTGGATTGCAGTTGAGAAGGTTTCAAAATATTCGACAAACATTTTGCAGTTATTTTTTTGTGTTAGTTTCCAACGTGCCATTGGATTTTTTTAAGCAAGAACTGGACGCTTAGTACCCTTGCAAGTCTTCTCTGGCAGTTTCGTAAAGAATTGATCTGGTAGTATTGATGGTGAAATCCTTCTGCTTTCCCTACACATATTATTGTCATATCTCCGTTTTTCGCTTCTGTTTTTGAGCTATAAAGAAGGTCTCCCAGATTTCCTCATTTTTATGGCCCTCAAATTTTGTTCACGCACATTCTTCTGTCGACTGCTTGGTCACAAATTACGTTCTACGTTACCTGTAGCGAGGAGGTTGCCCTTTTGTAGCGAAAGCTACAAAAGGGCAATCTCAATATTTTCTCAATATAAGGCTTTCTCAATATTCTTCCTCTTCAATTTCCATGTCATATATATATATATATATATATATATATATATATATATATATATATATATATATATATATATATATATATATATATATATATAATGTATTCGCAAATATAACAAGAATTCGTCTTCTAAAGTCAGAAGCTTTCAGGAAAAACTTGGCAGACTGATGTATTGAACTCAAGAGCTGATGCTTATCTCGATTTTCCATCGAACACGGCTGATATTCATTAATCGTCTGGATGTTTTTGTTCAAGTCTTCGACAAGCAAATAACTGTCGCTTTCTACATCGCCTCCGAGGCTACAGTGTTGGCAATTAAACGTTGCCTAATTAATAATTCATGAACCGACCTCCAGCCTTCAACGTCCCCTTGTCTACCGCCTCCGACCATGCGGCTTTCTCTGAAAAAGTTCTTTCGACTGCAAATTGTGCGCTTCGTTAAGAGTTATTAATTATACAAGCAAGACAGAAGCGACATAACTAGATTGGTAGTTATTGCGTATTCTAGGTGGAAACTTTTGACGCTGTGTCTGATATTATTTCATTTAATTAGAGAGATAATGAAATTCTGGGTTATCGTGGCATTCCAGATATCAACTAGCATGAATGTTAATGAATAAGAGCTATGATTTCCATCAGAAAGGCATACAATTGTCTGAAAGGCAGTGACGGCGACATCGACGACACTTATGATCGTAAAAATAATAATAACAATAATTATAGACTTTATTCACTCACATACATGATAATTAGAAAATTAAAAGCTTGTGAGTAAGCATTCGATGGCTTTTAGAGCGAACTTTAGCCATGGCTATTCTGCCACTTAACCTTCAAAGCATTGCTCTTTGCTAGAGATGATGCTTTTCTCATAACTAAAAAATAACAATAACAAAAACAGCAAAAACTAAAAAAAATATAAAGTGCTAATTTATTTATACACCAATTCAAATGGTATGACTTAACTGTACAAACTGAATAAAATATGTTGCTTAACTTTAACCTCAAAACAAGAAATTGATATATTTTTATAATTATCATCAATAGCATTATTAAGCCTAACTGGGACAGCTTTTTCGAGAACCAGATGTATGGTTCTCAGGGATATTGAGGACAAACCGTTGACTCATAGCTCTGTTATGAGATTCACACCTATAAATGAACTCATTCTCCCAATATTCTGACTGAGAAGTCTGCAGTACTTTATGAATGAAAACTAAATAATGATACCTAACTAAATCGGCCATCCTCATCCACCTCAATAAACAGTATTTTATTGAAACATGGCAAACTTTCTATGACCAACAATGAACCGAACGCATCTGTTTTGAATGATGTGTAATCTATGTCTTGTTAAATATTCGATGAAAGGAAAATAGACTACATCACAGTAGCTGAAAATAAACTCATGGATAATTTAAAAATGATTGATAATAGTCATCATTGTCTTAAACATTTCTTGTGAAAAATTGTTTCTTCTTCGTTTATGTCTGATATTCATTCGTTATTATAAGTTTTTGCATATATCAATAAATGTCTTAGAAATATTTATTTATGTTTTCAAATACATTCATCATTTTTAGATTATTGGGGAAATTCCATCACGTAACTGAAAAACTTGGTCTCGAAAAACAATAGGAGCTGAAGATATTATCATTTTGTAATGTCAACATTGTTCGAGGATAAAATCATTAGATAAATAACGCTTCATTGAATTTTCCAATAGAATACCTTGATTCTTTTATTACGAAATGGCGAATGTGTAAGTTACAAGAGTATCGAACTGATATAAAAATGTGCTGTTTGCTTATTTATATTAACATATTTATGTTTCCAAATACATCGATTATTTGTAGATTATTCGTCAAATTCCATCACGTAAATGAAAAACTTTGTGTTGAAACGACAGTGACGCGCTGAAGTGGTTATAATTTTTGTAATGTTCGAGGGTAAAATCATTTGATAACAACGTTCAATTGAACCCAAACAAGATAATTTGATGCCTTCATTACTAAATGGAGAATGCGCTAGGTTGCAAGAGTATCAAATTGATTTAAAAATGTTCTGTTGGCATATTTATATAAATTCGTGGATTTTGAAGACCAAAAACATTTATCTTCAATAGAATATATCTGATGAGAAGGTTCCAGGTTGAAATCAATTCGAATATGAAAAATGCATTTCTCAGGTTTTCAAACTAATTTTGAAATCATATTGAATACAACGATCTCAAGACGAAGACTAATGAGAGGATTGTTGAAGCTTTTTTTTTAACATGGACATTAAGCTAATGAAGCAAAACTGGAATAGTTTGAAGATGATTCAGAAATATTATAATTTTTTTTCGAAGATTCTCCAATCCCTAATAATTCATTCAGAATCGAGTCTATAAGCAGAAAACAATTTTTCCTCCGTCCTTCCATCTGAATCATATATAGAGAAATTAACATCTAGAAATTTATATCCAAATAGACTGTTTTTCATTTATCGAAGAGTAAAGCCTATTTTTCTCCACAAACCATTTCCGTCATTTTTGTAGCTGCTACAGAAATCCTTGTCGTTATTCAATCAATCAAATTCTGAACTGGAGTCGGCAGTTTCAGTTTATGTTTTTTTCGAAATAATATTCACATAGGGCGATCTAAGCCCTCTCTGGTCACATAATGATTAGAATCATTGGCAATTACTCATAACACATTGTATTACATTGCCATTAAGACCTGAAATTACATAACAGAAAGGCACAACGCTAATCGAATTCTCATACCTAATGTCGGCATATATTTGCTGATAATAGACCGCTGGCATCGAATATTGGAATAATTAATTTCAGTAACGTCTCATTAACGTGTGAAAAAAAAGCTATTTAGAAGCAGGTATGTACTGAGAAGTTGAGGGGCAAGAATGTCAACTCATGAATAACGACTGAATGTGCGTAATTATAATATCACTCATATATTACAAAATTCAACATAATTCCAAATATAAAAAAGGAAATGAATTCATTATATATAATGAATGAAAATATATGATTGGCCAATAAACAATCAAGGTTATCTTTTGGAATTTGATACGTTTATCTGCCAAAATATATTACTGCCACGATAATTCGTATCATCAATTTATTTTATCTGAATTGCATACAAATTGTCTCTGCAATTGGCCCTTAAATATTTTCATGAAATATTGAGGAAATTCGTACTAGTTTGATTAAAACTGAGTAGTTTTTCGATTTTCACTATAATTAATTCGAAAACATAACAATATCGTTTCGCCAACACAGTGGCTTCATCAGATGTTGATCCTGAACTATTAGTTTCTGAATTAATTATAGTGAGAATCGATAAACTACTTAGTTTCATTTAAACTATGTATTTAGATTTTCATCAAGTATCGGCCTTGGATTAATGAAATTGCTACCAATTAATTTTTACGTAAATGAGCAAGTAAGTAATGAAACAACAATGACAAGTCCGAGTGAGTATAATATTTTAAAATATACCTATATTGTTTGAATAAAGGTGGACTAATCTGATTGAAAATGTATCATGCCATTTTTCAATGCTTGAATATGTATATTACAAAATGGCGAATGCGCTAGTTACAAAAATAATTTCTTCCTGCTATACATATTTGTTTCAATTGCAAAATATGCTCCTTCAGCTTTGATCAAAACTTTTTCTTCAAAGCATGCTCCTTCATTTTAAACTTCTCACTTCTTTCACACTACGGAATGAGACAAAACTCCAGATATACCTAATATAGAGAATGAAGATTGACTCAATGTAATACAAAAGTACGAATGACAAAGTAGTACGAAGTACTACTTTCTGAAGATTCTGGGCATTCTAAAAATTTAACATGTAACGACGAATCAAAAGTATCTCCAAATAGAAATGTATATTTGAGTAATTTTTCTCCACATTTACTCAAAAAACATGTATGCTAACATCACTCAACTCAGAAGAAGTTGTTTATTTAAATACCCGAAGAAGAAGATTCAATAACGATTCTCATCACTTGGATGAATTGCTAACGCTCTCGTTAAAGTTGAGTATTATAATCTGATCATATAATCGGACATCATATTGTTTACAGAACTTAGGAATTATTACAATGTAGAAACCCCAGACTTTCACACCTTTCAAAGTCAGGCGAAGAGAGCCCTAAAACCTTCATTCACCGTTCAAAATTCTCAGGATCCCATAGAAAGGAAAGAGAGAACCAAATCGTTTCCACATTTCATCTTGTTCTCTATCTCGCTACTCATATCTGATGATGCCATATTATCATCGAAACTCGTTTTATCATACGAATTTCAGTGACTTAGAAATTCTTTGTATTCCATTAAAGCTTCATCTCGGGTTTTAATTTCATAAAATCCAACAAAATTGTACTATAAAACAAAACATGTCAACATTGATATTGATCATTACGAATTAATTCTCACTGGACTTATCCAAATGATTGATGAATGAATACCATTCTGCATATATGACGTTTTTATCATATTTATGAAATGACAGATGGAACGATGGCCACAATACTCCCTATGTGGGAGTGTAATATATGAATGCAAACATACAATCACTAATGAAATGTATATATGAGTGGCACGTAACGCTGGGGGTTTTCGAGGAAAATGTCACTGGTTGTGCTGGAGAATTTAATCGAGATCTTTTTCTGCCTGCTGAATTCAACCGTATTTCAGAAACGGGATTTAAGGGCTATTCAATACACTGAATGTTCCAATATTGCATACAAATTTAGTTTGGATTCATCCAATTATTAACGAAGATCACCTAAAAGACGGATTCCACAACCAAAATTGGAGTCGAAGAATATATGATGTTATTTTCTGAAAATTTTGAATATAAGTGTAGTTTCACCATGTTGGAAGAACTCTTCATTTCAAGGGAGCAATAGGTTGTAATGTTTGAAAGTCACAATTTATTGCTTGCTTTTATTCGATAAACCCTTCCGTATTTCGATCAAATCAATGTAAATTTACTTATGCCGTGCACATATCGAAATATTTCATACATGAGACGGAATTATTCGAATGTGAATATTTGACGAAATAATGAATACACAATATTCAATTATACACCTATAAAGACAAATTTAAGACGACCCGTGTAAAATGGTGAATGCTCAAGAACTATCTTTGTTTCCCAGGAACAATGATAAACTGACTGACCGAGTGAAAATCGAAATGATAAATGGTTTTGAGTTATATTATTCAAAAACAGAAATATAGAAGGAAAAATATTATTTCATCATACTAACGTGTTAAGCAATTGTATTAAAAGCAAGATGAGTGGTTTTTACAGCTTGGAGGGTGGAGTGAGCGAGTCTCCGAGTGACGTCTCGCCATAAGAGAGATCTGGATTGGAATACTGAAAAAGACTTGATCGACTGTGATAATTTTCAATGTTTATTGGAAGGATACATTTGTTAGATGAAGTACATAATTCACAATATGAAATTAAGGGAAATAAAAGATTGCATATTGAAGAAGGTACTTCATAAATGAAGGAACAACTAGATGAACTCTGGGCATATATGAATAACAGTTGATAATGATAGCTGTAGCTTTCGCAATAAAATAATGTCTTCAGTTTGAACAAGGTGCAAATGAAGGCATAATCAATCATTACTAACGAATAAGGAATTGATTTCCAATATATTCTAGTATATCCCAACACAGTTGAAGGCATGTTTGAATACACTTTGTGTGCGGTTCTTTCCCGAATATCCTTTGGATATGATTAATTTGAATATCAAACAATTCATGGACTTTCCAACGGTGCTGTAGTAGAATTGAATATATGTTATCGTTCCTGCAGTATAGAAAATAGGAGATGAAAAAACGAACAACGTGCAGATAAATGGTTTCAGGCAGCATAATTTTCATCACTTCGTAAGCGAGGACCAACTAGTTTATTTTAAACGAAATTAATGTAGCGCACGGCACATCATCAAAATTTCCAGTGCCCTAGAAACTTGAAATAGTCGGTCATTTATTTCGGATCTAAAGTAAGCCCAATGCATCCGCAGATTTATACGAATTGCAGTACAGCTCGAAATGGAACAAAATATGAAAAAACATTCGTTTTGATGTAATCTCGGGCTAGGAAATGGAAAATGGCATTGCATTTCAAATAAATGATACAGAGAGGATATACACGTACGAGCTGAGTGTTTTTGGCAAGGGAAACTTGCCAACAATTATACGTGACGGTTTCGGAAACAGGATTCTGAATTAATCACGGCTACGATAAAAACTGATTGCGTTTGCGAGAGCAGTATTTTTCGAGAAACTTACATCTTAATATATGAGAAATAACTTCAGAAATATATCATAGTGAAAGAATCAGACGAATCATATCTTTGTATTCTAGAAATAATTGATTATTCCCCACCTATTTCATGTTTTGCAGTTCAGTTGAATGAAATTTCAATATTTTTCGTAACATATGTTTTGACGTATTTCGAGAATATGAACGTTCGTGAATGAATCATGAATACAATTGATTTCTTAAATTTTTTGCGAAATCGTTTTTCAAGCTATAAAAAGAGGCAGAAAAATTCAATGTCCTAATCAACGCAAGAGCTCAACTCTCATAGTTTTTTCGTAACAATATTTCACTCAATTTTGAAAATGAGTTTCCCGCTGTATTTGCTGCAAGATGACTCTGTCAGATGGAATGAGACTATTTTCTTCGACTTTCAGATTTCCAGTTAACGGTCTCTATGTTTGTGTTTCGAAACGGGGGAGATGGATGATGTGCATCATTATCTTATTTGAGCAGGGTTCATACTGATCATTTAGTATCAAGTTGACAAATTCATGAGTGAAAAATTTTGCGAATAAAAGCTTATATTATTATCGTTATAACGAGTTTTCCCCATAAAGAGAGATTGAACTTGAATTCGAAATTCTTACAGCTTTTACTTCAGCTTTTTACCGTCCAAGAACGCCTCATTATCTCAAAATGCTTGTTCTTCTGTTCATCTGTCCATTTTATTCCAGGTTGGCGTTATGATTTCTGCTTCACATCTGCGATTTGATAGCGACACTCCATGCAATTTTCGAGACTTAATGATCTGATGTAGCTTCTTTTGCACCTCTTTTAGCCAATCTGTGCAGCTATTACTATTACGCTTTACTATTATATCGACTTGTTTCTCCGGTATTATGGACTACATCCTGTAGACTTGAGCATAAAACATTCCTCATCGTTTTCTGATTCCTCCGGTATAGTATTTATCTTTCGATCAAGTTCATTCTGAGGTCTTTCCATCCAATTAAGTTTCTTTTGATTGGTTTGTAAATGTTTATAATAATTTCTGGTTCTTGTTTTTCTATTTCTTTACTTTTTGAATGACCAACAATAGCCATTATTTCAGCTTCGTACATTGCTTCTGGAAGAATAGTTGTGCATATAGAATGCAATAAGTATGAACTTTTCATTATAATGAGACCATATAAGCTTGTAGGTCCTCTGGAGTTCGATAATTGTTTGATAATTGTGAAACATTATGAAGTGAGAGTAAATTGGTGAAACGTACAGTAAATATAGTGGTTGGGGAACAAAACACCAACATTTTCATTACCATTCAGCATAAATGATAAGCTTATGTGATTTCATCATTTTCAAGCTCTCGTCTACCTTCTCGTCGAAACTATTCAAATCGATCTGGTTCACCTGCGGACCCAAAATAGAAAGTATGGCCAATTAAACGAATTGATACATAAATCGTGGCAATATTGCAGTATAAATGAAAACAGAAAATAGTTTATTTTTTGTTTTAGAAAAACTGAACTTTATTCCAACTACCCTCCCATAGAAATATTCGCTTCATTATTTGAAAGAATAGGCCATATGTAATGTATTTTGTCGTCATCAATGAAGCATTGATAACTTCGAATATAACTCGCTTTTTCACCATAATTGCTTTATCTAATCATATTTCTAAATTCAATCTTCAAACCAGTGGTCAAGAGAATAAATTTCCATATGCAGCATTTGTTTCGACATTTCCATACAGTAGACAAGAACCCCCTCCATCACAATTGTGCGCAAACATGTATTCACCGAAATTCATAAACAAATGAGGGAATGAAAGCACTCAATATAATCTCATCAATACGATATATTTTCATTCATATTGATATATTCATATTTCCAGAATGCATATTTGAACGTCCTGAGTGTCAACAATATTCAAAAAGAAAAACGAATGAAGGAAATATTTCGGACGTATTTCAATTTCAATATTCAATTGTCACCCAATATTTCTTCCATTTAGAATAGGAAGATTTATACCTACAAAACAACCAGGACGTAATTCACTACCCGCAATTGCAAGTTTAGAAATTGCCAAATGCAATAAGAAGAATGAATTTCGAAAAACTCGATGCACTTCTGGGACAAAAATAATTCACCAGCAATAAAGGGATAACCGTTGTATATTCTATGATATAAACGCTAGCTGAAATATGGAATGCCACAAGTAAATTGCATTTTATGCTCCATATAGGAATGTCTTTCTCAAAATACATGGATAAAGTCGTCGAATATGAAAATCGAGGACGTGGGTGAATACACTCTTTTGTTATCATGACTTTATCTCTCTTATTTTGCCTCCAACGATTTCGCACTGTGATAGATAGAATACTCAAGAGGTATATGAATACATTATACGATACAAATACCTCAACAGATATAGTGTTTGCAGTAGTCTACCAAAGTGATTCATAAAATTCTATACACACACATATATATATATATATATATATATATATATATATATATATATATATATATATATATATATATATATATATATATATATTTAATTGATTTATTGCCTGTTTAAGATTATTATTGATGTTGTTAACATCAGCTAATAACAGGCTTATTTTAATGTGAAAAACTATATTTTCGTTGACGTTTCGTTGCATATCACAACTATATCAAAACTGATAGAAAAACCGAAAAAAAAAGAAGAAAATAATATATAAATATATATATATATATATATATATATATATATATATATATATATATATATATATATATATATATATATATATATAATTCTTCCAATAATTCGAAGGAAATGAATTCATACATTTTATGGTATACTTTCCAATAATTGCAGTAAATGCTATGAAGGACAAACATCACAAAATCGTGAGGAACAAATCACACGAAATTGTGAGCTAAATTTGAAATGAAGAAACAATCTTTGAAGCACACAAATAATAAAAAACACATCAAAAATCACAGCCGCACACAAACATAAAATGACTGAAAACATGATTTTGATTACAACTTTGGCGACGCGAAAGACAAAAAATGTAGAGAAATTTTAGAAATGTGACAAATTCGTTAAAATTAAGGAAATACAATGAATGAAAGAATATATATAAAACATCTCAATTTTATCCATGATAATTTGATGAAGCTTATGAATGACACTCATAGAATCAATACACAACAATCATCGAAAAACATTCTAAAACTCAAAACTCATTCTTTTCTGATCTACCAACAATTTCACACACATAAACTAAAAATGAATATAAATGTTCTGAATTGATATCAGATCTCAACTATGTAAAATGGAATTCTGAAAAATATATCACACTCATTTGATCACTTGGTTCACCATGAGTTTCCAAAGGTTTCCTCATGGTGAAAAAGAGCGACTTTTGAACTTTCGGAGCGAATGCTGAGCTAGAAATATTTCCCTGAATACTAAAAAGGCAAAGAAGCCTAGCTGGGTTTTTGAAAAAAATTACGTTTGGCATTTTGAAATTCATATTTCTCTACAAAAACCAATTATTCATTATTTTTGACAAAGTTGTAATCAACAACGAAACGTCAACGAATATGAAGATTTCTGCATTACAAATAGCCTGTTATTGACACATTTTGAAAATCATAACGGGTCTCAATCCATCTATTTTGTGAATTTTGAGGATTCTAAGATTTTGAAGATCTAACCGTAATCACATCCGACATTTTCGAGTGATGCGTTTTCTACTTTTCGAACTGAAGATACAAAACTACTCACAGTGATGTAAAGACACAACACTGAAGTTTGTTTCCAATCAATTGAATGGGTTTGTCTTTATTATTTTACTTCAAAACCAAACATGAATATCTACCAATTTGTAAGTCAATTCAAGTTTATCCTAAATTCACTTCTTATCTCAATATTTCATTATGGTTCGTTTTACAAATCTGATATAAAATTTATAAGTTACATACTGAATATATTAAGCAAATATAAGTTTTTCCATAAAAAAACAAATAACTATAAGAAAAAGCACTTTGTAACCATACACTTTCATGAATTCGTTCGAATAGTTTTATTGTGATCTGCAATTAATTGTTTGTACAACGAATTCCTGGTCATTCAATATCCGTAGAAAGGAGATATCCAGACTATATTCCCAAATCTCGAATTACTGCCACCCCAGATCTCAATTTGCTCTTCAAACAATGCATTCCCTGCATATATTCGAATTACACTGCCAGATTACTCTGCCTGTTTATTGGTAACAGTAATGGTTTTCGTCGTTCCCTTCGGTTAAATGTCGAGGAAAATTGAATCCTATCTTGAAATCTATTAACGTGATTTATGGATACACCAGTTGCCATACCACTGAAACCACATATTCGAATCTTGTCATTCAAATTATATAATTAGGCTAATTGTAAATAATTGATGTAGAGTCTCTAGTTATTATAGATAAAAGTATGTGGGGCAAAGATTTTTGGAGAATATGGCTCAATTTTAATATAATTTTTCATAACATAGAATTCAGTTTAGTACTTTACGCGTTTGTTCAGTTTTGCTATACAAGCATATATGGTATTTCAATTTTTAAATTTTTTTTCATTTTTTAAACAAGGGCTCACTCAACAGACAGTTCAAAACTGTCCTATAAAAGAGGAGAACATATAACAAATGTTAGTTACCTATAAACTGTGGTATATCTAATATGTATATTTCAAAGAAATTTTTTATACATCTCATCGAAAATTTTATTTCGATGAGATATCAGATGAGATTTCAATGACTCAAATATTTTCATCTACAAACAAACTACCTAATTGTACTAAAAAAGATTTGATAAATACACCATGAATACCTCTATAAAAAGTTATAAAATACGGAGAGAAAATATCCAAGTTAGTCTCTATACTTATCAAGTTTAGCCTATTAAAAGATCTATGGAAGGGTCAATTCAACATATAATTGGTTTTGCTCTGCCCAACAACCACTATTTCGATTTCTTACTACAAATGGAGAAGAATTAAAGTTTAAAAGGCTCGTACAGGTAGCAGAACCTATTAGGCCATCACGTAATTTGTAGGAGAAACATATATCAAAGTACTCACGTCTCAAACTAAAACATTCCAACCAATAAAATTTCATATTAAAAATAGTTCGGAAAATACATCTATATGGTTATCTATACGGTTATCTATCAGCGATAACCTTGATAAGTGAAAAAGTCTAAATTCATAGAACATTGAAAAGGTGAAAATTGTTGAATATTTAGGCGTTATGAGTATATCGTCGAACATCTCCAGGAAAAATCTGACGACATACGTGAAGTTATAGCTCTTCAAGTCAATAATAATGCCACACATTGAGCAGTGTTCCACTCTGTTATTCGAATGGAGCAAAGAACAAATTTATCGCCTACAAAAATTACAGAATACAGATATAAAAACAATTTTGAGATTCAATGGATATACTCCAATTGAAAGCATGTTGAATTGCTCATTTCGTTTTGAACTAATAATTATTAAATTTGATTGAAAGAACTAGTTATTGATAAGTTATTAAAATTTAAATTAAAATTATTTTGAACGTAAATATCTCGGCTGATTTTTTAAGAGTTAAGTTTTTCAGGTTGACAGCACTGGTTGGCAATGGCATCCAAACGTCATCTGTCAAAGTGAACAGTCTTCAGTATACTCTGCCATTTAATCATGGAAAACTCACAAAGGACCAACGATTGCAAATTGTTGAAATTTACTATCAAAATTCGTGTTCTGTGAAATATGTGTTTCGTTTGTCACGACCGTATTATGGTCGTCATATTCGACTTGGTGAATCAACAATTGGTGCTGTTATCACCACACTTTGCATCAAGTTTACTTTATTGGACATTGAACCATTGTCTCGCATGCGTACAGTGCGTACTGAAGAGAATATTGCAGCTGTAGCGTACAGTGTTAATGAGGATCGTGAAATGTCAATTCGTCGCCGTTCTCAGCAATTGGGCATGTGTTACTCAACCACATGGAAAATTTTACGTGTTGATTTGGGTTTGAGAGCCTATAAAATTCAACTTCTGCAAGAATTGAGACCGAATGACTTACCACAACCTCTGATTTTTGGTGAATGGGCCTTAGAACAGATTAATGAAAATCTGCTGTTTTATCGAAAAATTGTGTTCAGACATGAGGCTCAATTCTGGCTTAACGGATATGTGAACAAACAAAACTGTCGCATCTGGAGTGACGAACAGCCACATGCCATACAAAAATTACCGATGCATCATGACAAAACGACAGTTTGGTGTGGTTTATTGGCTGGTGGCGTCATTGGTCCATTTTTTTTCAAAGACGACCGTGAAAGAAACGTTACCGCCAACGGTGAACGATATCGAGCCATGATACGAATTTTTTTTCGGCCTCAGTTTGCCGAGTTGAACTTGGTTGACATGTGGTTTCATCAAGTCGGTGACACATGCCACACAACTCGTGAAACAATGGACGTGTTTATCTCTCGAAATGGCCCTGTGAATTGGCAGCCAAGGTCATGTGATTCGACGCCTCTGGATTATTTCTTGTTGGGCTATGTAAAGTCGTTAGTTGGACCTTCCGAATGGATCATTTGATACGGAGCCGCAGACAAAATTTACATGAAGTTATTTTAAAATGTGAATGGCAAAGGCCAAGTTATCAATTTCAATAAAAATTTTGAATATATTATGCAAATTGAGTGTTTTATTCGATTTAAAAAAACACTACGCTTAAAAAATCACACATTATATATGCATTTTGTAGTAGATATTTCAGAATGAATATTATTATCCATAATGAAAATATATTATTATTATTGTTATTTTTGAAACAATCGTATGAAATTTCGATGAGAAATCATTGGAGAAGTTTTCAACTTTCATATTGCTAGTAGCACGAATGAGTGTGAGATCAATTTGAAAGTGTGAGACACTTTCATATTGTAGCTATGAAAATATTTGTATCTAATTTTTTACAATTTTTTTTCATGTTGCGAAATATATGCTGTATGATGACAATTATACCGGCTTTTTTATTTTACGTTATAACAATTACTTTTGCTTTCACAATGAAAACGAACACTATTATCGTCATAACTATAACAGTTATATGAAAAATGTAGCAAACAATTCTGAAACCCTGTTCTTTCATATAATAAATTCACATCATAACTATTAAGAGCTTATTGCCAGAAAAATTTCAATTCCTTTTTTCCATAGCGCTCTCTACTGTAAAATTTATTTCTTGGAAGCGTGCGAGAATAAGCAGTGATGGGCGGAATAATTTTTACCGGAGTCGAATTGGTGATTCCGGAGGTTGATCACGCACCATTCGACATATTTTATTCAGCAAAAGCGTCACTCGGGGTTGCTGGCAAAAATACACATTATGACGAAAGCGTCTGGTGAGAGCATTATTCGCAAGTGTTATTGGGAGAGTCACGCAGAATTATGCGCACGAAAAAATGGTGGGATCATCACTGCATTGTTAATCATGACAAAGAGACAGCAGGGAATAAATAAACTAACAGGAGAAGAATATGAGAATTCATCTAATCTCACGAATCTCGATAACTCGCGAATCTGTATTATAATACTAGCGGACCCGACAGACGTTGTCGTGCCATGACATTCCAGGCAATTAATGAATGCATATACAAAAATTCACTCAAGCGGATCCAGCCGTTGAGTTGCAGTATGTTAATAATAAATTGAAATTGAAACACTATCAACTCTACATATGTTTCGGGTGGTTAGTCCCTTATGATGAATAATACCTAAATTTCTGATTTAATTTTTGAATTGACGTAATATCAATATGCATTATTTTTAATTGTAAATTCCTGATTCAAATTTATTTCAAAATTAAATCAGAACTTCCTCAATTTCTGAAATGAAGAATTGAATCATTGAATAAAAAATTGAGCAAATTGAATAAAAATTTCAATGCATTCAAACTTCTCCTGGTGTGGAGGCTCCTAGTGAAACCTCGAAAGCAAACCAGCGCAGGAAACATAGAATTGTAAGCAAACGCATAACCGTAGGTTACCATATTATCCAACCTTTATGTCAGTATTCGAATATCTCGTATTTCAGGAAATGAAAATGTATAAGTGAAAGTGTTAAGGATAGAAAACTATCGTAGTTTGGACTCGCAATGCGGAACATTGGGACGAATGGTACCCGGCACTTGGTTATTCGAGTGGCAGAGTTGTAAGTCGTGATACGGAAACAGAAGAAACATGACAATTTCAGAGTTAAAGGCCATACTATCAACAATCAATGAGATATTCAGTTTGAACAAGAGAGGTACTCAGTGAAATAAAAACGAGTATCAGAAACTAAAACTGTTATGAGTATATGAATTCCTTAATGTTGGATCGAAACATCCCCTTCGCAAAACCATTCATCTTGTTTACCATCAAAAAAGATTTCAAAAATACTATTATTCGATAAATCTATTATATCATTAAACTGAAAGAATTATTACCAGCTTCATCATCAGGATATTTTTTCTAATTTAATATAAATAAGAACAAAAACCTGAATGGGGACATTTCTACAATATCATCAATATTATTCAACTTTTCCAGAAAATACGGATTGGAGATTAGGGATGTTGAGAATGTTATATTATAAACATGAATCATTTTAAAATATTGAATACATTTATCATTCGATAAATCTATTATATCATTAAACTGAAAGAATTATTACCAGCTTCATCATCAGTAATTTTTTCGAATATTTGTAAATGTGCCGTGTTTCTACAATATCTCTATATTATTCAACTTTTCCGATAATGAGAAGATGTTGGTGTTATAATAACATGAAATCACTGAAAATATTGAATACTTTCATGAGAGTTTCATGAAATAAGACCGATGAAAACCGCTCTTAAAATTCTTGAGGCAAACTCAGTAAAAAACAAAAAACTAAAAGATAACATAAGTAACATTTTTCAACTCTTATTTCGTTGCCACTTGTACCCTACATGTTGCTAAACTGCAACATGTTTACGAATATATTGTCACCTCATCCAATGAAGTCATTGTATATGTGTATAACATTCAGCCTTATATGATCCGAGTGTGTATTTTGTTAAGCCAAAAACAACAGTAATCTAGTTGGAAACCGATGTAAGATAACATTGTGCAAGGATAATCCCTATTATATTGAACCATCTGATGCGGTCAGTAATAATTGGCAAACATCAAATTGGTCCTACATAATTTCCTTGATTAATTCAAATCTAAATTTAACCGACTAACGTAGTTATGGAAGTGGTGCTCATTATTACTGTAGGTATTTAATTAATTATGAAAAATTCAACCATTTCAATTCATATGCGTTTCGAACTTCTTCTCCGTTGCTAGATATGAACTTAATATTTAGCTAACTTCTAAGAATAAAATCAGTTTTATTCAAAGAAAATACTTTCCGTCAATAGGACCAATATATTTCAATAAATGACAGGGATGCTTCGCTTATCACTTTGTGTTATTGTAAATTGTGTTAAAATGGCAAATTAAGATTAAAACACATTTCGTGACGTTTCTTTGAATGTACTAACAACTCTGCATATGTTTCGGGTAGTTAGCCTATTATCGAGTGTGCTCAACAATATTACCTGAACCTGTATTTGTGATTCTTTATCTTAACCTAATATTGTTGAATACTCCCGATAATAAGCTATCACTCGGAACATATGTAGAGTTCTTAATATAAATTTGTGAAACTTAAGCCAAGTGTTTTGATTTCAATTTACTATTAATATAAATGAGAGGTAATAATAAAAACTTGTCTAAAAATCACTGACTGAAAATTCTTTATTCGACTAGTTTCGCCTTTTACAGCATCATCAAGAATGGCGTAAAAGGCGAAACTAGTCGAATGAACAATTGTTCAGTCAGTGATTTTTAGACAAGTTTTTATTATTACCTCTCATTTGAATATGAACTATCACAGAGTAGATTCATCGTCCATTGAATTTGGATATATTTTAAAATTTGTCAGAATCTCATTTTCTACTATTAAATTGACTGGTCGTAGCATGAGCATTTGAACACCTCTTATACACACATTACGGGGTGTTTTCACACCTAATATTGTTGAATACTCCCGATAATAGGCTAATCACTCGAAACATATGTAGAGTTCTTAATATAAATTTGTGAAACTAAAAGCAAGTGTTTTGATTTCAATTTACTATTAATATATTCCAAAATTTGACAGAATCTCATTTTCTACTATTAAATTGACTTGTCGTAGCTTGAGAATTTGGACACCCCTTATACACACATACCGGGGTGTTTTCACAATTGAAGAATCAACACTGATATTTCAAAAATTTCGCCCATGTTTGTCGTTGAAATCATTATTCCAACTTAAAACGGCAAAATTTGAGAGGTATTTTGAATTGAGCTGCTGAGCAAAAAATGCAGAATCACTAGAATTTTGAATTCTGCTCGAAAAAATTATATCTTGCTGAACAATGAAGCTGAGTCCTCAACTGTTCCTAAATCTCGCGTATTCAGTTTTCAACGGAAATAGCCAAAATGTTATATGGCCGAAATTGTAATTTTAGTTGAATTTCATTTCAAAATTATTTGAAAATGAACAAGTAGAAATCGAATCGTTTATTTTTCGTCATGATTAATTACACGTGGAACATATACTAAATTCCCAAACGTAATTAACGCAGCATTTTCTGAATACACAACCACAGAACATGGATTTTCCATGCTGGAAATTATTACGAAATTGCAGGACGGATGGAATTTTAAATGAAATTTCTGAACTCTACCCTGTTTTTAATGAAAGTCTTCTTACTCATGTAAAACTTTTAATGGTTATATTTACGAGGAAACATATTGAAGACCTCACCGTGAATACAAGTAGACACTTTCATCGAATACAAATTGTCATCTGGATCTTAATCTTTCGCGTTACGCTTGTTTCGATGTTGTTTAAATATTCACTGAGAAAAGGTCAGATATTTATAATTGAAACTGAGGTGTGAATTATATTTCCCATTCACTCCAATAATGTGATTGTTTCATAAACGTGTTATCATTAGTAGTAGTGAACTTCGTTTAGCACAACTAATACTCTTCACAAAAAAACGACCAGTTATATAGAAAACATAAAATTTTTCAAAATCATTATGATTCTCATATAATTTAACATGTACTGTAAGTGCAAATTGATGAGTGCAGTACATTTAGACGTAGAAATGAAATAGAAAGCATTTTGTTCCCTAGACCTATTTTGGTAACCATGTACATCTTCAACGTATTTTACACGGTCAAAGATATAGCTAGGAACCTTGTCATATTTATTTTATAAACAATATGGCAAGGTTATATGCTGCCTAATATTTGAACAACTTATTGTTTCTAACATAAGTGATACAGGTGTGTACCTATTGCACTTCAATATAATTATAAATGCTCTATTCTGGAGTTTTTGCAACTTTTGAATATCATTTTGAGGCAAGGTGTATAATACAGTTGAACAAAAGTTTATATGTGTTAATATTATCGACTTATACACTAAATACTTTTTAAAGACACTTACATCAGTACTTATCCATCGTAAGAAATTTACTTTTCTTGAAATTTTACTCATAACATATCTGAAATAATTTTTAAAACTCAAATTTTTATCGATAATAACACCTAAATACTTCACTAACTTGTTACAATGGTACATTTTTAACTTTGGTTTGTATATCATACTCCAATCTAGATAATTTTGATTTGTTTCCGACAATAATATATTTAGATTTATCAGTATTCAATGAAAGAATGTTATCACACAACCATGCAAACTATAAAGGCCTCTATTTCATTAGCTAATTCTTGTGAATTGTTGCCCGTAGTGTACAATATTATTTTCAATTTCATTCAGTTATTTCCGTATCATTATATTGTGTTCTTCCAATTGATATCCAACTGTCATGAGCCAATCACTTAATCAATTTCCTTTTGAATTATTGTTCTACTCAGATCTTCTAATCTATTTATTACGTTTGTTTCTTTACTATATCTCCTCCTGTTCGAATTTCAATATGCCCTGAAAGTATTATTTCTTCAATATTTTTCAGTTTTTTTTCTGGAATGAATTTTTATTGTTTTCTATTTTCCATTTAGGAATATATAGTAGATATACTTTTACTCTCTCAACGTGATTATAATGACTCATTTCATACAACTTTGTTTATTTAAATTTTCAGCTATTGTTCAAAATATTAAATTTGAAATTTTCAGATGAAGGAAAAACGATGGAAGATAGTCTATGGTTGACTTCTTTGATAATGAAAAAGACTGGATTTTTTTGCGTCGATTTTATAGAGATAATCTAAACTGGACAGTATTTTTACGAAGAGCTGAATTATATTTTTCCGTTCACGAATTTTATTTTTTCATTCGTCCACTCAACATTCGGAAAATTCAACATTTCCAATCTTCCTACGTTATTTAAAAGAATGTATCGTGTCTCATGGGAGCCAAATTCGATCACTCAGCCAAGCACAAAATCGAACGGTATCCCTTATTCTTCAGTAATAAGTTTTAACATACGAAGAGGCCCAACCGAAACGAATTTCTGCTACATAATAATAAAGGATTCTTCGAAATGCCTCATTGTCTTTTCCCATTCTGGATGTTCCATTTCGGGGTCGTGCAGCGAAGACAGACAGGAACAATGCGGAAGACGAAATGAAAGGAGGGATTTACAACTCTTAGACGTTGCCTATCAAAGGTAAATTGAAATTCGGTTCGTATAATATAAATCTTCAGCCAGCGTTGTGTCGGTTTCAGAGCCGGATTTCGGGATTCCTATGTAAATGAAGAAGGAATAGGTGACACGAAAAATATTTTACTGTTCGATCTCGGTCTGACACGGGATAATTGAAGAAAAACATCCAGAAATGCTACATAACATCTGATAAAAATTACGGGTGGAAAAAATATGTTTCATATGGAGATTACACAGAATGAATCATGTGAATTCTGAAATAATATGAATATGAATTTTTCCAAGACTGAATTAATACAATATCATCATATCCTAACTGAATATTTCGATTCCGCTGTTTTGCAATAAAAATACTGATGTGAAGTGTGTAAAACAATATAGTGTTGCCCAAAAAGTTTCGCAGTCCTGCAGACTTGGAGTCTTGCATTTTTGCGAGACCAAGAGCAAGACCAAGACCGCCTGTTTGAATGTAAGACCAAGACCAAGACTCACCAAGTAAAAATGCAAGACCAAGACAAGACTGAGCTGCAAGACTCTTGCAGTCTTGAAGTTCAATAAGACTGACATTCGAGCCGTTTCATGACTTTGTAATATATTATACTTTAATGTCTACATGACTACATTTCATTAACTTCTGTTGAAATGTAATCATGTCTACGTGTGACTTTGTAATAGATAATATTTTACTTTTAATTCTATTATTATATTTCATATATTATTTCTTCCTTAAATATGACAACACCGATTCAGCGCTTTTTGTCAGGAATTAATTCTTCACATCCTTCATCATATTTCGTCTCGCGGAAAATCCTTGTCCTACGCAACGTCTACTAGTTTATAACATCTGTTGGTTAAAATAACAATTGGCATGAATCAGAAAAAAAAGAAATTCCGTACTTTTGAACTCGAGTAAGTGATAATCTTTGTTTTAGAAAAATGAGAAATAGGACTTAAAATTTTTCTTCGTGTAAACGAATTATTTTTATCATTCTTTCACATATTATTCCGATATATCTCATTCACAATTATTCAGTTCATCTTACATTCGGAGTATTATTGATAACGAAAGGTTGTGCTGACTAACTCAAAGCTAAGTGTAGAGGTTTTTTGAAGATTTTTCTGGTGTACATGACTGTTGAACAAAAAGTTTGTGATTATTCTATACTCTGCACGTATTGTGATTTTATTATTGCGTTTATCAGTTTCACATTGTGATATTTCATTTTGGATATTTTTGAATTCTATATATATTTTGAATTTATTGTTATCAAATCATTGTTGTTAATTCCAATGTATAAACAGAAAAATTTATTAGGAGTATCATAGGCTAGTTTTCGCACTGTAAAATCTTATTCGTACGAATTTTTGCTTTCAATAAAGACATTTTTATCTATTTTTTATTATAAATCAAAATTTTGTTCTGATTTTATCATCATCATTTATGTCTACATAAGCTATAAATTTCGGCCCTGTTACACTGAACAAAAATCCAAATTGAAATCTTGAATAAAAAGTACAATCTATCGAGTACTTGCAAGACTGCAAGACTTAGTAAGACTCTTGCAGCAAGACCAAGACCAAGACCCACTGTGCAAGACGAAGACCAAGACCATGTTTGCTCACAAAAGACCAAGACCAAGACTGCCTTAGTCTCGTCTTGGGCTTGCTTTGGGCATCACTAAAAATAACATATAATGGAAAGTGGATAACAAAACAATGTTAAAAATGGGTCACTCGAAAAATTGCAATCTGAAGAGAAGATGAAACTAGACATATAAGCTGTTGATTCTCAAGAGCAAATAACAATAAGCTATAGGCATAATGGAGCTGCAACACATTCCAGTTAGTTGCTAGTCATTTCTCAATAAAAACAAATGTTGGATTTAAAAATTGATTAAAATGTTGGATTAGTAAAAATGGGCCCTATGGGTCTGCTCGATCCCCTGACTCGAACCATCTGCACTATTTTATCAAGGGATCTCTGAAGCTATTACTTCAAGTTAATTGAACAATAAAGAATATTGCAAAACACTTACAAGTAGACATAATGTAACCTTGGCGTAACCTTCGATTCTCTACTAAATTTTGTGCCACATATCAATGCTACAGTAACCGCTGCCTGTAGAGTATATGGTTTCATTGCTCGCATTGGTAAGGAACTTAGCGATATATCAACTCTAAAAACATTGTGTTGTGCTTTCGTAAGATCTAAACTTGAATACTGATCAATAGTCTGGAATCCTGGTTATCAGTTGAATATTGATCAACTGGAGTCTATACAACGAAACTTCCAGAAACTTCTGAACTTCAGGAATTGATGGAATATATCCAGCAATAGGCATACAATATGAAACAGTTACAAGTAGATATACTGTGGACACATTCAGTGCGCGAAGGAAACGCCTTGCAATTATCTTCTTGCATAAAATAATTAAAAAACAGTGAAATGTCAATGTGACTGATGAGGAATTATTGCAAAAGCTCAACTCTATAGTTCCAATAATAATAATAATAATAATAAGAGTAATGAGATTTATTTCAAAGGATGCTCCAGTTAACAAACATAATGCAGCAAATGAAATAACGTCAGAAAACAAACAAAATTAGCATTTTAACACATATTCCAGTAATCATCCAAGGAGTATGGTTCCAATTCAATTAAGAGTTTTTTAACACTATTTTTAAATGAACTCAGTTTTTCAAATCTCTTCACACTATCCGGAAGCTTACTGAAAAATCTCACAGAAGTGTAATACGGATGTTTCTCAGAAGCAGTCAGTCTATGCTTAGGAAAGCGGTAATTCAAGCTACGTGTGCTGTAATTGTGCATTTCGTTGCATTTATCAAAAAAATGAGATTTTCCAGGATGTAATGAGCATATACCGTCAGAAAGTTATTCTTCTGGAAATGTCCCCTTCAAGATTCTCTCCATTTGAGTCCTAAAACTGTTCTGATGACTCGCTTTTGAACGCAAAAAATATCCTTTATTAGTGAACTGCTGCCAATGAAAATCAGCCCAAATTTCATCAAACCCTCAAAGTTTGCATAGTAAAACACTTTCAAGGAATTCCCATTGAGATATCTACTTAATATCTTTATACTGTACGATACTGAGTTCAGTTTTTTTCCAAGATCAATTATATGATTATCCCAGTTCAGATGTTCATCGATGTATATTCCTAAAAACTTTATGGAATTTTCTAACATATTTTCACTATCTAATAAACTGATAGAACCTGGTGTATCAATTTTTTGTTGTTTTGTCCGAAATAGTATACTTTTTGTTTTCTCCGTATTGAGAACCAAACCATATCTCAGAAACCATCCCCGAACACAGTCAAAAGTAGCTTCCGATGAACGGAGCAATTCTGGATAGCTCGAATCAGCAACAAATATGTTGGTGTCGTCCACGTAGTTGGTAAGATGACCTCTCGCATGACTTATTTTGAAAACTTCTGCTATGTCATTCATAAAAATTATAAAGAGCACTGATCCCAAAATACTGCCTTGTGGAATGCCAAATTCAATCTGTTTTATTTCAGATTTCGATGTTATTCCTTCTTCACAAAATTTAACTTTTTGTTGCCTATTGCTTAGATATGTTCCAAGAGTTTCTACCAGAAGCGAATTCACGTTCCATCTTCTAGCAGCTGGAACCAATGTTCTAAAATTTTCTCCATTGCAAACGATTTGTGACCAATGTAATATTTTGGGAGCCATGGTGGAGATTTTCATTTGATGTGTTACTGATATTCAGATAAGTTTCCTTGATATGCATAATCTCTGCTAGAACAATTATTTAAGTGTATTCACATAAATGATTCATATTCACTCATATACTTCTATACATATATATGTTGGTATAAGTGTTAATATCAGAATACATATGTATGTGTGTGTTTATCTTTATATGTATGTATAAGTTTGGTCGATATAAGTTTTTTATTCCTATAATTATATTTCATTTTATCAGTTGTGATTCATATCACAAACTCTTTCTTTTAAAATTCAACTTTGAAACTTAAGTACAAAACTGAAACTCAAGTACAAAATTAAAACTTTTGAACTTTTGTACTACCAATCTTGAAATAATGCTGTTAGCATCGTGAATTTTGTTCGCTATGAATATTCGAAATGAAGGGCTCTACAGAAACCATCATGGAATGAAATATTCTTAAAAAAGTTCAAGGAATAACTCTTGCATTTATGTCCCAGTTTACTTACCTACCCTGTTCATAAAATTAATTCATGAAACGTGTTTCGAGGCATTGAAAAGGAAGTTTTTGGAGCTTTTGTTCAAAGAAAGCACCAATGAAGAAACCTTCAAATCTTCACCACATCTACTTAGAATCTGCACAATCGAATGCGAAAAGGTTCAACATGAGACAATTTTGAAGACGATTATTATGAATTCCAAGAAGAAAAATGAAATGAGAAAATACTACTGAAAGATAATCTTGTTATTTCTAAATTTCAATTGAAAACATACTGAACTCAATATTATCCACAGTATTCTGTTTTATAAATTCAATATTACGAGTAGCTTCCTACCATTATCAATTTTTATCGTTAGCTCTTCTTTGATAGTATCGTCAAATAAAATTCATCGTATTCTTGAACTAGATTCATAAAATGTAGAATGTTTGGAGGAATGATTAAAGATGATGACTACTCAAATTTTTTTCACTGTTTAAAAAGATTCAGTTCAACGTTTGTACGAAATGCAATCTTAATCTTCGCCTTTATACTTCGTGAATAACGTCACCCTTGATATCATTTTTTAGACAAGCACACGTTATAAAAAGAGCATAATTTTCCTACCCAAAGTAGCTTCGTTAATCTACATTCACTTAAAAAACAATTCATCAAAATGATGTGACTTAACTGAAAGAGATCGTTAGCCGAAGAAAGTCGATAAATACAAGACAGTCATTATCTGCGCGACACGCAACGATTTGCAACATCGTGTAACCAGATTTCTTCGGGACTAGGCTTTTCTTTTCCTTTTTACTTTGCCTCGAAATCACTAACGGTCGCCTACCCGCGTGAGATATTGAATGGGGTAATTAAATTGAATAGCGGATGGTCTTGATTTATCTTGAATTTAATTCGGCTTTCTGCTGATTGAATCTGTTTTCTTCGGTTCCATAATGAGAACTGATTTTCGTTTTCTTTCTCCAAGAATAGATTCGATGGATTTCTTTTCTACTAATTTCTTTCAATCTAATCCATAGCAGTTGCGGAAACTTTGCGAGAAACATTCAACTGAAAAAAGAGAAGTATAATCATACCGAAGTGTTAATTTCACCTACAAGTTAAATGAATATTCAGCATTTTAGCAGCTGATGATATTCAAGTCCTCTGATTCAGATATATATTAATTTGAGGAAATTTTTTGTTGAGCAGAGATAAGTATTTTCGAAGTTTTCCTATTTAAGAAAGTATTAAGAATTATAAGTAGTTAATATGCCTTTCATAGAGTTATTTAAAGAAGCTTTCAGGAGATGTAATATTCTTCTCTTCCTGGTGTGATATATATTGAATAATCAAGTGATATTACAACAATGAAACAATATTTGTAATTTTATCATAATTTAATAAATACGCATGACGCGTTTCGAAGCACTACTTCTTTTACAAATGCTGAATTAACAATCAATTTTTTATTTATAAACTTAATTGTTATGTACAATCCGGTATATAACAATATGAAATTGTTATATACAAACAATTATTAATTCAGCATTTAATAAAGAAGTAGTACTTCGAAACGCTTCATGCGTATTTATTAAATTATGAGAAAATTGTAAATGCTGTTTCATTGTGCAAAATAATTTCCTCCAAGTATATCGGTCTCATGAATCATCAATTTTAATATTACAACGTTGAGTCGACATGTTTCGAGTGATCCGCTCATTATCAAGACTCAGAGCTGACCGCTCGAAACATGTCGACTCAACGTTGCAATATTATTTTATTATTCGATATATTTATGGAACATTAAACCAAGAGTTGGATTCAAATTTTTATTTAATCATTTTTCATCAAGAGGTAAGCAATGATTCAATCTCAGTTATTGAATATTATCTAGTTCACAAAATTCCAGCATCAGTATTATTATTTTTGATTTCATCAGAGCTCCTCACAATGAATTATTGAAAAAATGAATGTCTCTTCACATGCCACACTGCTCGTAAAACAATAGACATGTTGAAGGATGAATTTGGTGAGCAGCTTATCTCTCGAAATGGCCCCCTGTGAATTGGCCGCCAAGATCATGCGATTTGACATCTCTAGATTATTTCTTGTGGGGTTATGTAAAATCGTGAGTGTATGTGGACAAGTCGAACACGATTGAAGCCTTACAGGATAACACGCGTAATTTGTGGGATACAGGCCGAAATACTCGAAAAAGTTACGCAAAATTGGACAACATTTGCATGAAGTAATCTTTAAAATGTAAAGGGCAAAGGCCAAGTTATCAATTTGAATCAGAATTTCGAATATATGATGCAAATTAAGTGTTTTATTCGATTTAAAAAAAACTACGCTCAAAAAATCACCCATTATAAGAATAGATGTGGTTTAAATATAGAAGAGTGAGAAGAAGATATGAGAATACAAACCTGGTTTGTATTGTCCCTGCCTTTCCAGGGAAGACAGTTTGGGGAGGACTAATACCTTGAGCCCCCCTATTCTGATCATTTGAGGGGTTTTTAAGTGGGTATTCTGGTCCACATCAGGTCACACACAAAGTGCCTGAATGCACTTTTCACCTTCAACCAAAATATATATATATATATATATATATATATATATATATATATATATATATATATATATATATATATATATATATATATATATATATATACAATGGAACATGGCAATGAAACATAGCCCTTATGGTTATCAGTAGTTTGAAAAATTATTTCATGAATAGCAGAAAAGGTCTTTCCACATTCGACTTCATGATGTATCATTTCATTACCAAAAATCGTGAAAAACCCGAGCAGTAATGAAAAGAATACATGGAAAGCAGATTAATAATTAAGCTTGAGTGAGTAATTCATCTTGCGTCTAAGTAATATCTAATTATGTATTTATGGCATACATCGTCAGCCGCTCTGTAAATATGAACGCAACCCACATACACATTATAATGGTATTTATTCCGCGCTCTCAGAGAATTTGCTGGATGGAAGATAGCATACACGTGCAGCAAAAATTTTCCGCTGGAAGAATTCCAAGTTTAACATGACTTAAACGACCTTTTGAATTGGAAAATTCGAGTTTGTTCGTAACAAGATTTCACAGAGTGGAAAACCGTTCAAAGAAATTCATCATGTTACGCAAATATTTATATGAAAATTAATGTAGAGTACTTTGCAATTCACAATGTCATTTAAGTCAATCACAAGGTCGTTGCAGCATCTCATTCAACTGATATCTACAATGTGTTTCATAATATTTTCACATATGAATTTTGGACTGAATACTCAGAATCTCAGAGTCAGAGATGATGCTTCATTATGAAGAATAGGTTCTTGGATTTCAACATTTCTCTGCAAAAGTTACACGACCTGTGTTTTTTCAAAGTTCAACAGCAAGACTAATGTTATAATGTTCACTCCTTCAATCTTCTATAACATAAAAATGAATTGCTGTTCGTTAGTCTCGTTAAAACTCGAGAACGGCTGGACCGATTCGGCTAACTTTGGTCTTGAATTATTTATGGGAGTCCAGAGAAGGTTTGAAAGGTGAATAAATATGAAAATGCTCGGAATTGAATAAGAAAAAACAATTTTGTTTTTCTTTGATGTGACTCCCGACGTTCAGAAATAAAATTGAATGAATAGTTTAGAATGAATAACCGATTAGAATGTTTGAACATATCTAACTACATATTTATTTTGAGAATATGAAAAATAAACTTAATATCAGCAAACTACAATTGGCAGATGCACTACAGTTGTTAACTATATGCGATTGTTTTTATGTAGATTGATAAATCTTAAGTTTTGTCACAAATTAAATTTCTGAAGGCAACCATATTATTTGACATTCGAGAAACAACTAATATGTCGATCTGTCCAATATGTCGATCGATACCTTAGACAAAGAGTTCATTCTTCTATTTTTGTGAAAGACGATTACCGCTACATGCGGGAGAACTTTCTTTACTTCGGTGATTCTTTTTGATAGTGACATTTCAAGTTATGTGCTCTTCTTTTTGTTGATGTTTTGTGATAGTGACACTTTACTGTTAATTGCGCGAGAACTTCTCTAACTTTGATTAATTTACAATACCGTTGTCGTATTTATTTAAGTCGTCGCAGTCACTCCAATGTGGGAGGGCTAGCTCATGTGCTAACCGCACTGATGAATACAGAGAGACAGATCAAAAAACAGTCAGAAATGCGTTCTTTAGTGAGTGACAATGAAGTAGATAGGCTTAGAATACAAAGAGTTCGTGCACATCAAACACAACAACAGCGAGCAGTACACAATGAAGTTGAGCGATTAAGCAGACGCAGTGCTCCTGTGCATCTGGAACGAATTGTATTTCACTATGATACGGCAATACATTATTGTGCCGACAAATCGGCAACAATTGGGAAAATGAAAATAATTTGTAGATATTGTAAGGCGTTAAATAACAGTGGTGAATCTACAGGATTATGTTGAGCTGCAGCCAAAGTGAATTTGCGACAATTGGTCCCACCACCAGATCCTTTACGCTTTTTCGCTTTTGGGATTGGAAATGATACTAAGCACTTCTTGGTCAACATTCAGAAATATAACAGCTTTTTCCAGATGACATCGTTTGGCGCTACACATATAATACAGGACAATTTCATGCCAACTTTCAATGTTTTTTCATAATATTCAAGTTTGTAAACTTCAAAAACCTAGGTAAACAACCAGCTTTCTATCTTGGCTTTAGAGACTTGAAATGAAATTCCAAGTGTGATTTATTCCAAAGCAATGAACAATATTGACAAAAATTCATCTTAGCGTCAAAACATTACCAGCAAAACTAGACAGACAAAACTTTCATTTCGGACAGAAGAGTTGCAGTACTTTTCTATACCTTGTTGGCTAATCCAAAAGTCACGAAGACAGAAAATCACACTGAGAAGTGAGTCAAACGACTCGGCCTGTTTTCACTGGAATAATGATACTGCAGTATTAATGCTAGTTTTTCTTTTGAAAGCTGTGCTTGTCTGAAGATGGACCTTCAGTTAAACGCCGCAGCCGAACGGCCCAAGACCATGGTGGGAATCGGACCCACCAGCAGTAAGCTGGGAGCGTTACAGGGTCACTATACCGTTAGGCTCTTCTTAATGGTGAAATACATCACAGAATTCAATTGTAGATTTGGTGTTGAGAATCTTCCAAAGTAATTCGCATTATCACTATTAGATTTTCATACCAGTATTCTATCTATTCCATCAGTTATTATTCTTTATGAGGTAATTTTTTTTGAATTCAGTGTTCTACAGTGCAATGACTGTTCCGAACGATCAATGGGATTGTTATTTGTGCTTATTCATGAGAAAATAATCATTTCTTCCTGTTAGGTCATAGACAAACACGCGCACCCAGAAACCCCAGAGTAACTCGAACAAGAATCCCGACGCACCATGGTCGGGTGTTTCCTCCACTAAGCTACGGAGGAGACAAGTGATAATTTGTTTGACTTAAAAATAGAAATTTATCAATCTGTATTGAGTTCCAAGGATTTTTAGTTGACACATTTTGCAAAAATTTGAGCAAAATATGTCTCGAATCATTAATGTTATTTCACCAGATGTTTGCATTAGGTAATTAGGTTTGACACGCTGAAACAGCCAGTGTTCTCAGCAAATAAGATTTAAAGTTTGTATAATGAATGTGAAAAACACCGAGTTGACCCATAAACTTCATGGTTTTTACTGCTTTCGGAAAGAAAATGGACGAATTGAATTAAAACATCAAAACGTTTATGATGGGCTACTTCCAACCAAAAATATTTCATTAGTCAGGTTCTCTGGTAATTTTCAGGAGATAATTGAAATTAAAACATTTTCACGACTTTCAATTTTCAAATCGGTGGAAACCCGAAACCGAAATGAATTCAGATATATATCCAGCCTGGGTAATAACAGCATTACGAACTTTGGTACTACAGTTTTATAGCCAATTCCGTAGATTTAACAGCATAACGAACGATAAAGCTAGCTCCCAGTTTTATGAGCGATTGAAATATGTGTTCATCAAAGTTCCGAACGATATTGAAACCAATGTATCAACAAATAGTGATTCGGCGATTTTATTATTATAGACAGCATCCTTTAAAAAACTACCTCACTAAAGAGTTAATAAAAATTGAACACTTGATTCAAGCCCTTATGTTAAAAACAAATTCAATCTTTTTGATGTCAGTTTTTATTTTCATATCAGGATTTATCGACCATTTCAGAAAAAATTTTGATTGCAAGCAGATGTGGTTTCAGTACATGTTGAATATTATTTATTTTCACTTATAAAGTCGAAACTAAGAAACAGTACTTACTCATAGTATGAACGGAAAATTATTTCTGATATCCTAATTTTCTAAGTGATAATCTCTGAGTACTGCTAATAACGTTTTAGCAATAAAACAACTAAATAAGAATGACGATTTCGTGGAGTACGACTCATCTTCGTAAACTTACTGGCACAAGTCTAGCGATGCAAGCATTCATAAATAATTCAATCTGACAGATTGTTATAAACTTACGTACACCAATTCCACAAGAATATGATCAAAGATGTCCAACGGAGTGACTGTGGCACTACATTCCTGACTTCTCAGAAAGGAGTTTGGGTTCTTGAATTTTCCAATTTGTGAAGTTGTAACAATGTCAACTTCTAATTCTTTTTAATTCCTCAAAATCATAATAATTGATTTTCTAATTTTGGGTTTAGATGTGAGGATTATGACTTGAAAGCATATGGCGATCTTGAAGTTGTTAAATTTATTTACTGTTCGATATTCACTGATATTTTCTTTGAAGAATTTTTATTTTTTCTCATATGTGTATCGATTACACAGCAGATGACTTTCCTCATAGTAGAAGGATTCCTCCGAAGGGTACTGCACCGCTGGTTGAACCATGCAGCAGTCTGATCATGCAATAAGTCATGTACTAGGAATATTACCAGGAGGTATAAAATTCACGAATGAAAAATGCTTTGTAGCTGCAGGCTCTGTAGAATCTTCAACAGGTCTGGCAGAGCAGGATACAAGTCATGCATTTCAGCAGTTGTCTAACCAAATAGTACTAAATCACTACCCCACACTCACAGGGATCCCTTCTTTCTGAGAGAGTCTTGAAGGTGAAGGTGAAGTTAAAAGTGAAAACTGAGTTGAAGTAGAAGTAAATGTGACGTTGAAGATGAAATTAAAGAAAAGTAAATGTGAAGGTTAATGTGAACGTAAAGGTTGAATTCAAAGTATAGATAAAGGTAAAGATGAAAGTTTAAGTTGAAGGTATAGGATAAAGTAAAAGTGACGGTAATGGTAGAAATTGAGGTAAATGTGAACGCGAAGATGAAAAAAACGTTTGGGGTGAAGGTGAAAGTGAAGGTGGGAGTAAAAATAATTGTAGAAGTGAAAGTAGAAGTAATAGTGAATGTAAAGTTGAAGGTGAATATGAAGTTAAAATTAAAGGTGAAGGTGAAGGTAAAGGTTAAGTTAGGGGTGAAAGTGAAGCTGAATGCAAAGGTAGAGGTTAGGGTATAGGTCAAGGTGCAGTATAATGTGCTTACTGCAAAGGTGAAGGTGAAATCAAAAGAAAAAGGGAAGGTAGAAGTGCGAGTAAAGATGAATTTAGTAGGAAGCTTAGGATGAAAAAGGACCGAAGCTGAATGAATAAATCTGCATCTAAAAAGCTAGTGAGCCTATAATAATCATATATTCACCATCATTGAAAATAGTCTCCACATTCGAATGGTTAATTCAATGAACAAAGAACCATTGTAAACAATATTTCATACTTCCTGGAAAACAAATAATAACGATTTGTCTGAAAAGAATACATAAGACTTCAGCCTTTGCGTTTTTAATGATCTCCGTTCATTTTGAATATTTTGCAATTGAACACCAATAACAAAATTGTCAATGTCCATATATACTGAATAATAACTTGTCTAGTGCAGGTCAATAGATAATTAGCGATGTTATAAAAGAAGACTCCAGAACATCGAATGAGCTAGTAATTATAATCGTACAGCTATTATTGCAATAAACAACATAAACTACAAGAGGATGAATTTAGAGATGATAATTGATCTGTTTTGTCAAATAGAAATATTAATGAAAGTCTGTATGCAATTTGAATGGTAGACCACTTGAATTTCATTCGCTGCAACCAATTTCCGTTTGAATCCTTGACACTTTTCGATATTGTTCATATTAATTGAATTCGACCACATCGAAATTCGAAACAGCACCATCGTTTCGAGGCTTAGTGACGTTTTGCGATAGTGAGGTTGTTTTCGACAAAATATGTTATAATTTTAGCTGAAAAGATACGTCGTAATGAAATATTTCAATTGATGATTGATGATAGTTTGTGGAAATTAATATCCATAGTGGAACAATGATTCAAATTACCACATATATTGATTAATAAGCATGACGTGCGTTTCGAGGAACCACTTTTTTTTCAGATATTGAATACAGATTCTTACAGAGAATAATAACAAATATCAAAATTGAAAATAGAAATGAAGTGATGAAATGCAGATATGAAGATAACTTACAAATTTTCGAATTAGAGCATCCGAACATAAACGGAGTTTTGAAAAGAAGAAAACGGATTCTCATTATGCCAACCTCTGAATAGGAAAGAGTCATACCTTCAATTCGGAATGAAAAATATTCCACAGAGAGAATCGTCGTTTAAAACTGAATTTATTAGAACTGTATCAAATTAAAGAATTCTATAATTGAGGACTTGTATTTAATAGTCAATTAGATGTATAAACCAGCACTCGAGTTAGCATGTTCAAAACCTGAATGCTTGAAAGAAGGTTGAAATTCTTATCTATCCATAAGTTTTTATACCTGCCGTTTTTTTCATTCTCTTTTTTTGTTCTACTTTTTAGTTGTTTTACCTAACTTCAACAATCCTTTTTATAACTAAGCCGTCCCTGTAGCGTATGAAGAAACAGAAAAACGTATTCAGAGATTGCAAGCTTTCATATTTCGGACAGAAATATAACTTACTGTAACTTATTATGCGGGGCAATCTTAACGGAAAAAGAGGTCCTGAAAGAATAAGACTATAGTAACTGCCAAATTTGAGACAGTGGACAGGAATGACATTTAAAGATCTATTAAGGGCTGTAGCATCATATGAGCCATAGTGATCGCCAACCTCTACTGAGGATAAGGCACAAGAAGAACACGTTACGTTTCTTCACCTGGTTTGTATGTAACATTTCACTTCTTAGGTTTTATTCTCTCTCTTCCTTGTAATTCTATGTCTTTGCATTCATGGATTGGTATAAGGCACAGTATTAGTCGAATTACACCATTTTCAACTCAGCATATGATGAAGAAGACGTACTTCGAAATGCGAGTCATGCGTATCCGTTGATATATGCGAAAATTTCAACTATAACTGAACTGCATTTCGATTGAATTGCTATCTCGATCAATAAGAAATAAGATATTTGAAGATTAATTTAATTTTTCAGATATTTGAATTGAAGAATTATAGCTTCTTTAATCAATATTATTGAGAAAATCATAGTATTTTAATCAATAATTTTGCATATTTCAATTACAACAGCTCTCAATCTGAAGCCATCATAATGGCGAAACGTAATTCCAAATTGATCAATAAAACTCTGTGAATCCGGAAAACGGTACATTCCTTACCATGATGCGTTTGTTAGTCAGGAAAATGGACTTGTGTAGCACAAAACTATTTCTAGAGGGCATCACTATAAAAACAAATTTGGAAATCGTTGATGTAAGGTATCATCGGAGTCCATTTCACTACTGGTTGACTTGTATTTTAATATTTTAACACCTCATCTTTATTTACGCGGGAAATTAGTGGGTTATAAATCACCTCACGTGAATAAGACTATTTGGCTGTTCGATATTCAACATTGTAGTTCTCAGTGAAGCGTACATAGGCTCCCTCGCCTTCAGAAGATCAGCTTATCACGCTTTCACCACTGGCTGATAATGCATGAGATATTATTCACCATGGCTCGCGTGTTCAATATTATAAATGCATTACCAGATATTGGAATCCCATGTTACTTTGCGCTAAAATTATACCAATATGCAATTTGCGATGTGGAACTATACATCATGCAAAGCCAACAACTGGAAATTAGGATAGACGGTGAGATAATCTATTGAATTCTTGAAGAAATAGTTTGGAATTAGTATATTCTCTCAGACATGTTTCGAAATTGATCTACCTTAGAGATTTGAGTTTACGGTGTCTATGGTCGACGTTTCTATGATACAAAAGGTATCTTCTACTGGTAACTGCAGATGGAATTGGGAAGTAGGCATCGCCTCACTATTTTTGGTAGCAAGAAGAGAATTGGAGACTGAAGTCGTCTGAATTGGTGATGAACTGTTCAGTATAAAACCTTGGAAGATAGTGAAAGTATCGCATCCAAAATGTTTATTGAGACATTCGATTGAAACTCGGACTCATCAATGTGAAGCATGATGAAAATGATGATATCAAAACACTCCATGTATAAAAAAGCATAATAAAATATGTCAACAAAAGCTAACAATTCATCAACAATGAACTAATTTTTGTAGGCTTTCAATATTTTCTAATGAACTTTATTATGTTACTAAAACTTATATCCATAATAACTGAAAAAAAATTTGGTTTGAAAACAAACATGTTATCTGAAGAATATTTCTCACGAGTGGATAAAAGTGTTCGCATTGCGTAGTTCTTGTTATACATATTGAAACTAAAACCTACAGAATTGTAACTAGACATATACCCTTTGACCCATGTAACTGGACATAAGAAGACTACGACGAAGACATCATCTGAGAAGATGATATTGCGTACTAACTGAGATATCGTAATATGCTTCGAAAGTTACAACTTTTCGTCCTAATCTATGGAATAGTACGAATTTCAAGCTCCTGCATAAAGTACGTCCATGTCGGGATAACAAAGATTGGAAATGTGGAGGCTTTCGAGGACGTTGTTGAATGTATAACAAGGTGAAAATATTTTCTCGGCTGATTGGTTGTAGTCAACTGGAGCACCTTCTATCCAGATTTTTCGTCTTCCAGATTTTTACCAGGTTACTGCAGTCACTGCCGACATCAACTGCGAGAGTTATAAGCACCAATGAGAACCAACGCATCACAAAACCAGTCAGCAAACAAGGAAGATGTTGAATATAAACTAAATTCAAACACTTGATCTTCTGATTTACACTTTATTGACAATATAGCAAGACGCGTTTCGTCGTTACAAACGACTTCTTCGGATGCTAACAGAATACTACCAACAAAATTGCTTAAACAGGTATAAATATCAAGGCAATTTTAGGATTCCATGACTCTGAGTTTTAAACAAGATATTTCATTCTGAAATCCAATTTTTGTTAACTGAAAAGGTTCAACAAGGGTGAATTGTTTAATTCTACCTGTTCATTGAGCAAATGTCCAGAATTTTCATGTCGATTTATTTCCACTATTTCCCAAAAATCTGATTGACTCTTTTTCGGTATATTATGTAATAGGAATCTAATTGACTACTTTCTAATCTAATTGACTACCTTTTTGTATCTTATGTTACATAATATACAGAAAAGTGGTATATATAATAAATCGGCATAAAAATTCTGAAAATTTGCTCAATGAGCAGATAGAATTGAACAATTCACCCTTGTAAACCTTCTCAGGTAATAAAAATTAGATTTTAGAATCTAATTTTACCTTAGAAAGGTGAAACCCAGAGTCATTGAATCCTAAAAATTGTCTTGATATTTATACCTATTTTTTAATTTTGTTGTTAGTATTCTGTTAGCATCTGAAGAAGTCGTTTGTAGCGACGAAACGAATCACGCTTTGTTGTCAATAAAGTGTAAATCAAAGTTCAAGTGTTTGAAATTTAGTTTATATTCAATTTTAATGGATTTACATCAAGTAAACGCCAACACTATTACATAATGAAAATGTGTCTCACAGTGAGAGGTGAAACATTTGAAAGAGAAGGAGGTCAGTTCCAGTTGACTACAGCCAATTATCCGGGAAAATTGAGAAAGTTAAGAAATGATGCCGCATACCTCACCTCCATGAAAATGGAACAGATTCATATTTTTTAACTCAGTAAATAATTCACTTGAAATGATGTTAATTGACTTCTCGCGAGTATCGAAAGATGGTTCCAAATGCATGACAACAAACAGGCTCAGGCTATTTACTGCTATGAAGAGTTTGAAGCAATTCTTGGTGATTTGTAAGTATTAGGAGATTGATATGTAGATTGTATTGTATAGAGCGGAAGTCTGAGACCTATATATACCCGATGTTTGGACATAAAAATAAACGACGATTCTGAATGGCTGAAGAGTACGGTGAGACTAGAACCCATAAGCTTCAGTAAAGTGAAAGCTTTATAGGGTTACCATAACTGTCGACTACTGAACCTCTGTCGAACACATCCAACAATTTTCTGCAATTCAGTCAACTGTTTCGAATAACACGACATAATTTCACTTATTCAATCAACTTTCGAGATCATTACGTTTTCAACTCATAAATTATTATCCACAATTTTACAAATATTCAATGGAGCTGCAAACGAATTTATCGAGTCATAGATTCCGAATAATGACAATACAGTTACAAATTCGTTTTAGTATTTGCAATGTCATAGCTTCGAACCTTTGACTCGATAATTTCGTTTGATATCGAAATCGGTAGATGGTGCGTTCGTTCGTAATTTATACCAGGGAAAATTAATTACCGACCATTTATTTATTGGAATTGGAACACATTTTGTGGTTAATTGCTCGAACTGGAATTCTGGTTGTTGATAAACAATACATCTCGATGATGTACATTACATATGATTATTATCAACTTTAATTAAAACATTGGTAGTTTCGTTTTGTAACTCTACACTACACTTCTCAAATTTCAGGTAAAATAATGATATTGTATATTGTTACGGAATAAATCATAGGAACTGATTCATTAATATCGTTTTTTGACATATTTTTGCACAAGTCTGTACCTGTAGACAACCAACTTTCTTCACAAAATCAATTGTGATATTCTCGATATTTTAGAGTGTTCAAAATAAAATATGAAACATTGTTGGAAATTCTAACATATAGTCCATACATTTCACTCAATAGCACAAGTATTATTCATTTTACACATCATGCGTTTTGTTTTCATGCGAAATTCCGCCAATAGATGTATCACAGCAGTAATCTTCTAAGATTTGATATCATATGAAGTATGAAGTGAAGAATCTGTGTAGACTAGAGTATGGTCTCTGGAAATTTGATAATATATTTTCATATCGGTGACTAAAGAAGTACTGACATTATGACGAACTTAACAAAGTGCACAAATGAGTTTCCACGTTCCAACCAGGTCTGAGTTACTTTTTTGAGCCCAAACAGGAAGACGACAGTGAAGGTATGCGCTGTGAGACAAAATCTTGGAATATTACATAGAATATTGCTATTCTAACAGAGGAGGAATTTTACTGTAAACATTAAAAAGTTTGAGGGTTTCTGGAGCAAGTCGAATATAACAATAAGTTCTTTATTCTCAACATGCAGTTATAATACCCAAATGCAGAAAATAATAACATAATGTTGAATATAAACTGAATAAATAAATAAAATGAAAAAAATATAACAAAGACCTCAATCTTATCTGAAAAGAAACTAATAACTAAATGTAGAAATTAAAAAAAAATCGACGGGTTGCACTCCGGGAGTGCCGGCAGAAGTGAAAACTTGAATATTAATGTTGTGCATTTTTGATATTTTGGAATGGTTAGAGAATAATTTTGTACGAATTGCTTTCATTATCAGTATGAAAGTATTATTATTTATGTGGTGGAACACAATATTCATTTATTGCGCTATCGTACGCAAACATGACAATTTATATTGCATTAAAAATTCAACACTTCAGAACTATTACAATTATTTTACATTAAAAAGTTCATCTCTCGTAAAATCAACTTCCATCCATAATTTTAACGACTTTTTCATCATCATCTTTACCAGAACCATCATCGCTAATCTCTAAAACTGATACGATAGGTTTATGATAGCTGAAGTAAGAAACGAACAGTTTTGATTCGAACCTATTTAAGTGTCTAATAAAGACCGCATCAATAGCAGTTTTGTATTTCGTTGTGCTAAGATTGCGATAACTTGACATGGTTAAACCAAATTCATTATTTAAAAATTCAATTAATAGCTGATTTTTATCGTTTGCAGAGTTTATGTTGAAATCTCCACTCAAAATCATAGGAAATTCATCAAAGCTTTTTCCAATTTTTTTTTCAAGCAATGCAAATGCGTCATGAGAATAAATGAATAAATTTTCGTACAAGAAGTCTCGTATAGCACGCAATGACTTATCTGGAGAAGATGTAAACGGCAACCATAATAATAAACTGATTATCACCAGAGTGGCAACGACTTATACAAATATCACCGATACCAGAAACAGTAGCATTAAACATGCTTTTGTATTTCACATGCACATCCATATAATTTGTACAATAATGAACTGTGTTCATATTTTGATAAATATCTACTGCTCCCGCTGGACGATTATTTCTTCTGAAACTCGCAACAAAGTTGAAATTCGGAATGTCAATTATTTCATCGTTGCCCATATGAGTTTCTGATAAAATTAACACATTCATCTTTTTAACAAGAGCGTCAATTGCTAGATCATTTACATGCGCACGTAAACTTTGACAATTGAATGAAAAATACACACGAACATTCGCGCTAGCGCCTTGCGCCGAATGCCCTCTCTCCATCCGTCTTACGAATTCTCGATCAGGTCACGTGTCCCGACGCGAGTTTAGAAATTTCTACTCATTCCGAAAAAAATACACATCGCCGCTAAAGAAGTTTTCACTTCAAAAATTACAAAGATCTCAACCTAATTGAATTAATTCTAGTCAGATTCCCTTGTCACATAACTGCTAATATAACAGCTATAGGATCAATGTGAATATCACATTTATTACCAACTGTACTGAATGAATAACTCCATGAACCAAATTGGGGATTGTATTACCGACTTGGTCCTTGAAGTTTGTAGGTGGAATAATTCTGAACGAGAATTTTGCTTAGGAACGCCAAATTTCAAAGGGGACAGGAAAAGAGGACAATCAATACTGTTATGCATTACTCTGTACAAAATTTTTCTCTACAAACTAAGAATGTCAAGAACCTTCGCCGAATGGCCTCAAAATGGTGTTGATGGCAAATATAAATAGGATATTGCTATCAATATTCCCCTAACTTGCTACGGATTAAAGCATTTAATACTCTTATAAATAATTTGGAATTATTGAAATGTTTGCATTGCGTATAACGAATCCAAATATTCCATATATATATATATATATATAAAAGAAACTTACGCTATCAACCTGCAATTTTGAGACAGCCGTTTACATATGTTTCGAGCTATTTTCAATTCACTTCCAAGTTCGAACATCTGAAACTTGAACTACGACGTTCTGATGAGAGCCAATAGCTCGAAACATATGTAAACGGCTGTCCCAAAATTGCAGGTTAATACCGTAAGTTTCTTTCATCTATTTTCGTACCTGTATAAACCTTTTTGATATATATATATATATATATATATATATATATATATATATATATATATATATATATATATATATATATATATATATATATATATATATATATATATATATATATATATATATATATATTTAATACAATAATTTTCGATTACATATCGCAACCGAAGAGTTCGTTCTGCCAACAAAATAATAGCAGAAACGTGATCAATCCACCAACAATCCACAAACATTATGTGAATAATGGTCTTACCCAAATTCGGAAATTCATGTTGACATATTGTTGCAAAATTCTGTTTTCCGATCCCACCGTATGTGTAAAATAAGGGATAAAACCGGAGTTCCATCAAAGCATCGAAAATATACGGGCAAAGGAGATCTCTCATTCGATCTAGTAGGATATATTTCACTACCCTGCCGCGAGATAGCACCAAACTCATTTGTATCTGACAATCCTACACCTGCATCGTATACCTACATCTCTCTCGAGAATTCGCGGAGATTTGCACTTGTCAAACATCGCCACTGAGCCAAATTCGTTCGGAATGTATTTCAGTAATACGATATAAAATAAGGGTAAGCACAACGAAGCATACAACATGAGGAGGTTAGAAGGAAGAAAAAACTGAAATTGTATTTGAATGTCTTTTCAACTAGCTATTCAGAGAATCATTTCCATATTCATGAAGAAAAAATAATCTACTTTTCATGAAAATGTGAAGGGATTTTTAGGCGCTTGATTCTTGGCCAGGAATGAGTGTCCTGACAACATGCAAAATAAAAAGAATGAATAGAAGGTTTTTTTAGGTGATTTACCTAGGAGAAATGTTAACACAACTATACGGAAATCATAATTTGTGAAAATGCTTTCACCATATTGTGCAGACATATGAATCATCTGGATAAAAGAAAAAACTGAAATGAACACCTTGCGAAGGAAAACTTGCTGCACATGCGAAGGAGATGCCCAGAGCTCAAAAAGAGGCATAGAAGGTGCTTTTAATATCACTGCAAACCAATTTTCAAAAAACTCAAAGTTTCAACTGTAGTTGAAGATTGGTTACAAACATTGCAAACAATTCCTCAAGGTATGAAAAACGAGCAGCAAGTCAACCTTACAATATCAGATCGAATGAGGACCTCAATATTGAAAAAGCAAGATTGATGACAGGCATAAGAAAAAACGAGGGAGTTGAACTCTTCAACAGACTTCCTATCCAATGGAGGAATTTAGATCAAAGGGTCCTGAGGAAAACTTTGAAGGATTGCCTTCTGGAAAATCCACCCTACAGCTTTGATGAGATTACAGGTAATTGAAATTCGAATTATATTAATTTAGAGTTCATTATTTTCATTTTTTGTATTCAGTATGACTTTGTCACTATGTAATTTGAATAAATTATTATCAATCTACCACCTGAAAGACAAAAATACCCTATTGGCATAAGAAAGAGGCGTCATCGTCACAAGGTCAAAAGAACAAGTAATTAGCTTGCTAGCCGTAAATCTCAAGCTAGTCTAACTCATATAGTCGGAAATAACACACCTAACAAGAATGATATGAAAAAAACACGGCATCCTCCCTAAAAATACTCAATTGAAAAATTGTGATTGCGAGATGAAATTTCGTATAGTTCTGCGAACTATACGAAATTGACTTGCCCTTATAATAGGGAAACGATGGTCATAGTTACTCAAACAATTCGATGAAAAGTGTGTTTATCCGGAAAAAAATATTTTGTTTCGTTCTCTTGTTGCAATTAATCAATTAGGACTAATAGGAATTCTTCAACAATCCATCAGTGAAAAAAATCATACAATGAATACTCAACAAGATATCTAGAAATACAATATACATGAATTGTTATACAGAAAAACCAACCAATGACGACGATGGACTACTTGAAAGATTTACAAAAGCTGAGCGTATAAGGAGCAATTGGTTCAGATGAAACACTATGATGAGTAACAACAATTAAGAACTGACAATGAACTGAAACGATCAGACGCGTCATCTTTTATAAAGATGAAGTAACAATACTTCACAATATCTCGCTGAACGAACACTTCATTCATTGTCTATTGTCATATCACATATAACTTGTGAATCTTCTCTTTTAATTCAGTGGACAGCTTAACGCTGGTTCTGAACAATTCTTTGGTTTGTAGTCAATGTACATGACTCAGCATGAATGATTATGAAACGAAACGCGTCATACTATGTAGTCAGTAAAGTGTAAATCATAAGTTCAAGTGTTTGAATTTAAGTTTCTATTCAAATAACAAACGGCATAAAAATTTCTTCATTTGTGTTTGTTATCTGTTTCAGGCGGAGGTTTCTAAACAATCATCTCGAATAGAATTGAAAATCAAGAACAAAAGGCTTGAGACTTTAGAGAGTACATTCAATGCGTAAGGAGAAAGCGAAATATTTCAATAACAAAGTTGAAAGATGAAACCAATTGGAAAAAACTGATGCGATTCACTTCGTTACACCAAACAGATGAGATTACCAGGAGTCTGTTTTTGTTTTAATTAAGGTTATCTACAATCTCACAGTATCTAGATCCTAGTAAACTCGAACTACGGAGTGCATATGCACATGTTGCTTTGCAGATTTGAATTATATCGAGAATCTGTATAGACTTGAAGCTTTAAAAAGGAGAGAAAAATAAAAAAAAACTCCACCCCGAATTTTGAAATCAAAAAGTCCAGCTAGATTCGGTTAATGAATAGATGAGTGAATGAGAGTATGAGGTAATGAGTAGATTAGTTTACAGCTCTTGTTGAATTGAAAACAAACAAATCGACAGGGATTTTGAATTTTGGAACTTATGACTTCATGACTGTTAATAATGTATAAAAGCATATAGTAATTGAAGCAAAGAGTGATTTAATAAACCGATAATTTCTTATGGAGCTATGAAGTTTGAGCACTGAAATGAACACCGTCTTCACATATGACATTTTGAACACCGATTAAATTGCTACTGTGAAACTAGTAGACAAACAATGGCAATATAACACATTAGTTAACCATTCTATATTTAATGTCAAATTATATCCACTCAATAATTGAGTGGACAAAACGAAGGAACTTCTACTCATTAATTAGTTGATGAAATAAGTTTTAGTTGCAAATGTTGTTATACCACTTAACATTCAACTAATTGCAGAACACTCGGCAAGAGCAAGCTGTATAAATACAAATCAACGGTCGTCTTCTAATTTGTTCTCAAAAATCTAATTCGCGAGGGAATATAAACTCAACAAGCTATTATTGCCCAATTAAGGAACGATAGTTTACAGAACTTGACTGGGTTTAAATGTTATTGACGAAGTCGAAAACTTCATGAACCGAGATTGAAATGTTGCAGGTAGATTAGTTGAAAACTTTGAGTTAATTTTCTGATGTAATCGTTTTTTGCTCAAAGTAAACTTAAGTTAGTTTCGCTTCAATAGAAGTTCATTTAATGCAGCCAAGAAATTTAATTACACGAAAATGTTAACGTGAATCATTTTCTGAAAATCAATTATATTACATAAAGTACAAAAGACAAATAGAAATATGGCTTCATTTTGAAAACGTTGATCGTGTGTTAGTGTCCCAAAAACCATCGGAATGTTATCTAATGTCATTTATAGCTTTTGGAGTGCGTATTCACTGAAAATCAGCACTTGGCGAACTCTTTTGTTGTAATGAGAAAAGTACAAAAATCAAAGTGCAAATACATGTACGAAATCACATGAATTAAGAAAAATATACAAGGAATTCAACAGAAGGCTCACAATATATAAGAATGAACAAACGAATAGATTGAAAGAAAATTGAAGTAATGAATAACATAGTATATAACAAAAATATATAATAACAAATATAATAACAGTATATCTAAGGAATCACTTCGAATTGTTATAAGAGATTTCAAAGTTTCGAAAACACGAACTGACTATAAAATTTTTGAGTTACGAGTTGAAAGTCGGAGGTCTCAATTTACTAATTTAAAAAATGAGATATAGCTTTATCATTTAATCTGTATACTGATTACACAGAAGTCTCAAACAAATGAAAAATTTTCGACTGGTCAACTGTAAATCTGATAAACTCCTTATTTGCCACGATGTTATTATGCCAGTGCAGCATATTTTTTTAACTGTACAACTCAAAAGAGAATTTCAACTTTCACACAATACTTGCATACATTCATGCTACAATTAAATACTTTGTGATTATATGAGTCATGTATATATCATTCCAAAGAAATTCTAAAAATGGACTTGTTCGATAGGTTTCAGCCACAATTTTATGTCTTTACATATAAAATTTCATCAACATTATGCCCCAAATATCAGGCCGACAGAAATAGTATTAAAAATAAATTACAAGCTTGAAATATTCGTGACAACATTTCTGACCTCGTTTTCGTACTTAGTCTAAAAATATTCGAACCAACTGAATAACGAATAATGATGAAATTATTGAATTTCGAAACACAAATGAAAAATAATTAATCGATTGGGCCTAAACTTGATGAGAATCTAAATACACCTATGATATAAAAATGAATTGCAAAATGTGTTGGTAAGCGCAGAACTCAACAACGACTGGACCAACTTTGCAATTCTTTCTCTAAAATATTCGCTGAAGTCCAAGAATGGTTTTCACGGCGAGAAGAATTCGAACAATTACCGAGAAATCCCTTAAAACAGCCCATTTAATTTTGCCATATATACGTTTTCTAATTGAAATGTAGACTAAACGGCTGGACCGATTTCAATATTTTTTTGTGTTTGTTGTGTTCGTCATTGTCAGGAAAAAAATTTGAAAAATTGTGTGTAGAATTAGAAAATTTAAGATTACTTAATTAATAATTAAGTGAGAAATAATCATTTATTCTCAAAAAGAGGATGTAAAAAAACTGTATATCTTATCATACATCACGGTTAGTTCAGAGGTATCACGACTAATAATAAAACTACAATTCAATATGAAATTTTGATAAGTTTGAATAGACTAACATACACGTTACTAACATAGCACGTGGAATATTTGATTATAAAGAATACATAGTTGTCTTTAATTTGCAGTTGATATTTCTTTTTCAAAAATGCTAGCTATTAGATGTACAAACTTGAGTCGTAGAACTCGCAATGCAACAAGTCATAGATTTAAAAGAGCTGACTAGCAACGCGAAGCTCGGAATGATGTTGAACGGAATCAATGGAACGTTGAAGTAGATTACAATTCACATCAAATCGTTGCTATTAGACCAATGAATGTTGTGTGTCAATATTGCAACGCAAAGTTTAATTGATATTGATAAGAAAATACTATCAATGATGCGACAAAGTATTGCGCGAAGAATCAATTCGAATAGATGCTATTGGTACAGCCACCAGAGCCACTATATTCGTTAGTTTCCAGGAATGGACTAAATTCTGAAAATTTTTTGATTTATATCCAGCAAATATCTCATATAATTAATGATGAGGTATACGGGACAAGTACTTGCAACGAAATAAGGAACACGCCGTTCAACTATAGAACGGACAGGCTAACCACTTTCAATACATCAAACGTGTAAATCTAGGAATTTTTTGATAATTTGACTGATTTGAAATAACAGGAAGTATTGCAGTCTCTTCGTAAGTGAGTAAGCCCCTTATCTACACGGATACATATTAAGAACAAGATAGTGTAGCACAAATACAACATGTCTTCCCGGCTTTTTAAAAAATATTCAGAGAAAAATAAATGTTCGCCGGGTCAGCTAGTAAGTTAAATAAAACGAAGAAGCATTTTTATTTTAACCATAATTATTATAGTAATCAAAAACTACTTAGTTTTAATTAAATTACAAATGAAAAACTTATTGTCAAATAAATGGAAAAAAGGAAAGCAAGACATTCTTAGGAATAATATACAGGTACTATGGGGTTGATATTACGCCTGGCAAAAGCCAATATACCACATCTTGAAATGATTTCGCGTTGCTTATGTGCTTCCACTTGTTTGCTAATAATTAAGGAATCACCGGTAATGAGTTTCGTTCAATAAAATTGAATTATTATTGTTGTTGTTGTTACTATCCAGTATATGTAAACGCATATACTGGATAGCCTGGGTAAAGAGGTTGATTCTCTGTTCATGTGAAAACAATAACATAAGCAACTTACGTTGACCTTCAAAATATCTTCATATCCCGATATATTCATTAATTATATTGCTTGGTTTCGTTCTTGACAAATTCTGTGAAAGATTTTGTCGGAATTCTGAATTCAATGGAGCACTATTCGATTTCTGACGCCCTAAACGAAATGCCAGATCTATTTTGGCCATTAATTTAATTTTTCATGAATCATGCGCCGTACTTAAGTGATCTACGAGTGAAACTGCATCTAATAAATTCCACGCCGTGACAAGCGACGATGAGACACGTTCTAATTCATTTTAAATGAACACCAATTTAGCGAATTAATCAATTAAAGTTCGACTTGCCATTCAGTTAGACGAACGTAACCAAGGCATTGCCGCTTTCATTTGACGGTTTTCCAACGGATTTTCATCGATTGAAACAGTAACACATATTAGATTTTAATTTTTTTTGTTGAAATGAGCAACACTTTCGAGAATTCAGCTATCGTGAACGTTTTTTTTGATTTGTTTGCATTTAATTTGTCATATTTATTACTGTCAAATTTATATTTGTAAATATTGATATATTTACATATACATTATTGTCCATTTTACCATTATTGTCCAAATTCAACAACTCCAAAAATATTCTATTTTCAATTCGATTTTTTAAACCATTGAATTGTGGACAAGTCCGAAAACAACTTACGTAATGAATCTGAGAATTTGCGGAAAATCACATATTCACAATCACCGGAAAATAATTTTTTGTGGTGAAAATTTATTCCAGAAAAACTTGAAGGGAAAGTACATATTTCAACGCGAAAAATAGAATTATGATCATGAATAAATTCAAGATGATAAACTCTAACAAATTCATAAGAAATCAGTATAATATTCAAAATCGCGTTTATATCCAGAAAATATATGGAAGTCTAGAGTGTACTCGATAGCGACATTTGCACAAATTGAGCTCTTAAGAAGTACTTGATATATTCAGAAAATAACCTTTTGATTATTGTTATTCATTACTGAAGATATACTGTTACATATTGAATACTACACCACCTAGTTGAATATTAATTCGAAAGAGTAACTTTCAAGAGTATTGGACAACATCGTCAGATCATAATTTGATGCGTCTACGAGTGATCGAGAGAATATGGACGCAGCTGCAGAGTGTACGATATCACGGATACTAGTGATTGAGAAAATAGAAATTCGAAGCTAAAAATTTAGGTACAGAGTCAATAAAAATATTATGAATTTCGAATGTTAGAACGAATTTAGAATGATCCAAGAAATTCAATAGAAAAATCTCTAAAAAAGCTCTTATACCAACAAGGTCTTTTTCATAAAGTGCACATGAAATCGCCCATTTCAGAGCAACAAGAAGCCTAATAAATCAGCATGTGCCTAATGGAAGGTTGGAGAAATGATGATGGACAAAACATATAAACCGGCCACCTACGTTTAAGATATTGAAGTTCCTATCAATGAACGATCATTCTAACTATCGATAAATAACTACCATTCAACGACATCATTGAGCAGTTACATTGATTGATTACTAAATTAATAAAAAAATAGTCGAATATGAAGATATAAAACATACCAAGACTGGTCGAATTACAGTTACCTATAGTGAACGAAGTAATGGGAGATTTTTTGAGAGTAAAGTTTTTCAGGTTGGCTGCACTGGATGGTTAAGGCATCCAAACGTCATCTGTCAAAGTGAAAAGTTTTCAGTATACTTTGTCAAATTTACGACAATATTATGGTCGTCATAATCAGACTGGTGAATCAACAATTCGTGCTGTTCTCACCAAATTTCGCATCAATTTTACTTCGTTGAACATTGAACCATTGTCTCGCATGAGTACAATGCGTACTGAAGAGAATATTGCAGCCATAGCGTACAGTGTTAATGAGGATCGTGAAATGTCAATTCCTCGCCATTCTTAGCAATTAGGCAAGTGTTACTTAACCACATGGAAAATTTTACTTGTTGATTTGGGTTGAAAGCCTATAAAATTAAACTTCTGCAAGAAAGGAAGCCGAATAACTTACTACAACGTCTAATTTTTGGTGAATGAGCCATAGAAGAGCTTAATGAAAATCCGCTGTTTCATCGGAAAATTGTGTTCAGCGCTGAGGCTCATTTATGGCCACCGGATATGTAAATAAACAAAACTTCCGCATCAGGAGTGATGAACAGCCGTACAAGAATTACCGGTGCATCCCGAAAAAAGGACAGTTTGGCGTGGTTTATGGGCTGGTGACATCATCAGTCCATTTTTCTTCAAAGGCGACCGTGGAAGAAACGTTACCGTCAACGGCGAACGATATCGAGCCACGATACGCAATTTTTTTTGCCCCAGTTGGCCGAGTTGAACTTAGTTGACATGTGGTTTCATCAAGACGGTGCCACATGCCACACAGTTCGAGAAACTCGACAAGTTCGAAACACAGTTGAAGGATGAATTTGGTCAGCAGCTTATCTCTCGAAATGGCCTTGTGAATTGGCCGCCAAGATCATGCGATTTGACGCCTCTGCATTATTTCTTGTGGAGTTATGTAAAGTCCTTCGTGTATGTGAACAAGCCGAACACGATTGAAGCCTTACAGGGTAACGTAACACGCGTAATTCGTGGAATAAAGGCTCGAAAATGTGACGCAAAATTGGACCTTCCGAAAGAACCAGTTGATACGGAGCCGCGGATAACATTTCACTTGAAGTTATCTTCAAAATGTAAATGGCAAAGGCCAAGTTATCAATTTCAATAAAAATTTTGAATATGTGATACAAATTGAGTGTTGTATTCGATTAAAAAAAACTACGCTTAAAACATCACCCATTATAAGGTAGTATTAACATGCCTTTTGAACCTGAAAGTTCAATTGTGAGTATTCCTCAAACAGAATTGATGTGTTGGCATGGAAGATGAACAGGATTCGTTTTATGTAGCTCTTGAACCGATACAACTTTCAGTAGCTTCTCAACACGACGATAATCGGAGATTGGAAGAGAATATGGTGAATGAGAATAAGGAGATTTATTCAGTTTCGAACTGTTCTTGAAAATCACATGTTCAACACTTAATACGGAAAACAATTCTACATAAAAGAGTCGGATGGTTGAATAACGGTTAAACGGTCTGTGAAAAAACGTTCGAATCTCGGTTTATATATGAACGTTTGTTCCAGTTTATATATAATTCATATGGAACATCTGAATTATACATAACATATAATTCATTCCATAATTTTAACTCATAACATAACGACATAAATTTATTCGTTAGATGTTTTAGGTTATAAGAACAATTACTGGTGAAAACCAATGTAAAAATATAAATCCCAATATTATCAACATACGACAATAATCTCGACATGAAGTTTCGCCTGAAAAGTACGAAAAAGTTTACAGTTTCACAAAACATTTAGAAGAGAAATGTAGTTAAGTTTTGTCAAAGCATGATTTGTAGCCTTGCTCCTTGTAATCCTAAGTAATAATGAGTAGTAAAAATTATATTTTGAATCATTATAGTTATTTGTGAAAAATCTAATGAACGTCTATGTGTATTGTTTGCGGTTTCTGAGAATTTAGGGCAATATATCTGAACGTTTCCCACATTGTTCATGAAAACAATATAATCACAATATTTTTATTTCAATCCGTAATGACGGAAATCCTTCAATTAATTGTTTCATATTCAAGAAGGCGTGTCATTCGCTGATACCGAGAATTGAGAATACTTTTTTCCATTAAAATGCTTGCGACAAATTTTTTTGGAAGATGAATGAACCCTTGTCAGATATAGCGTCTCATCTTCCAGAAAATCACTCAACTTCAAACAAACGTGATGTATTCATCATGCGTCGTATGAACCTTTCTCGAGGAATATAGGTCAACAACTTTGCTTCATATTTATCACGTCAAACAAGGAAATTCTGGGGTGAAATCATTTCAGTAGAAGCTTAGTAAAGTACTCAAAAAAGCTGTGTTTTTAGATAATATAAAAACATAACAGAGTAAACTGTTTGAGCATTGGAAATTTCATTCTTTGAAATTCAACACTCTAAAATTTTCAATATGAATTTCTCTCTGTAGAATATGTTGTTGGTAATATTAACCTACTCCTAAATTCATTTTCCACGTAAGGTAGGGGCTGGGAAGCAGGCCCCCAAAATGAGTGATCTGGTTTCCCAGACGTTTGATGGTTTCTGAATTTTATGGTTTTGAATTTATATTTAAACTGGATTAGCTAGTTAAAATTCAAAGCACAACTATAAATTTTATATCAAGTTATAGACTCTGCGGGACATACTGCAATAACTGTTCGATAATGTTCTCAAGTACTTTGTATTTCATTCAAGCAAAAATAACAATATTTCTGTTTGCAAAAAACTGATAGTTAAACATGATCTGATATGAGAACAGACGATGACATGGCTGAACAAAACGCAAGAAAAAAGGCAAAAACCCCCAGAATCAACAAAGGGATAGCAACTACAGAAGCGAGAGAACGAATAAATGCAGAATGATGAATGTATTGTATAATTGATCGAAGGCATACTAGAAAGACTATGTGGCCCTTGAAAGCTATACAGTAGCTTTTTTCCAAATTTGAAGAGGAAAACTAATTATTAATTCAAGCAGAGTGTTTCTATTTCCGGTGCTGAACAACTTAGACTCGAATGATGTCGAAAGAAAACTTATTATTAATATAGTTTAATTTCGTTTCGTTTTATTCCAAATCTAAGTGCATTGAAGGTGTTCAATTAGTCAAATAGGATGTATTACTCGATTTTCAATATTAAACTTAGTACGAACATTCAGTGAATAAATATTGCGGTACATTTTACGAATTCAGGTTGAAGTGCCTAAAGATTTTACTATAATTCTAAAAGCTTTGAAGGAATTCTAAATAATTAGCAGAGCTCATCAAATATTCCATTTATTGGAAGCTGATAATTGAAATTGAATATCTTTATGATATAGGCAATTAGCATTTCCTGATAATATTTCGTTGTGCAAAACTCCCATTCTTCATTAACCTCTGTTGGAAAATGAATTCTATGAAACAAAGCTGAATTCTGAAAAAACTTACCTTCTGCTAAGTTTTGAACGTTGGACAATATAAAGTACCCACTCACCTGAAACAAAGGAGAAAAAATATATTTAAAACTTTCAAGAATTACACGATTTTTCATTAACCGATTGGGCCGATACTTGATAATAATCTAAATAAATAATTTGAATAAAACTAATTAGTTTTCTGAGTTTCACTATAATTAATTCCAAACATGATAATATTGTTTATTGTGCTATGGAGCTATTACAATGTGGACTGCTTGTATTTATCCTGAAGTGTGTGGAAATGATCATAGAACACTGTTGTTCTTTCGTAGGGGAATGACTAAAGAATACTTTTCTTCGATTGCCTTTTACTGGAATGAAAAAAGAAAAATACCGTGAGTACCGCACATCAGAAATGCGAAAGATAAAATTTCACCTGGTGATAAATCGGGTAGTTGAGTTGCAGTACTGGTCCCAAAGTATACTAGCAGCAATTTCAAACTTATAATATCTGAACACCAAAGAGGCTTCCATAACAGCAACACATCTTTTAGAAGAGAACCATGTCCTCGACAATAACTTTAAAATATTGCATACAGAACGTAAAGGTTATAAAATAACCCTGTTAAAAGCCATGGAAATTAATAAGAGGAAGATATCAAATAGTTCATTAAATGATCAAGTTTCAATCAATAACTCTACGTTTTTAAATTTATTCCAGTAAACGGCAATCGAAGGAAAGTATTCTATAGTCATTCCTTACAAAAAATGAACAGTGTTCTATGGTCATTTCCACACACTTCAGGATAAATACAAGCAGACCACAATGTAATAGCTCAGTTTATCATCAACATCTGATGAAGCCACTGTCTTGGCGAACCAATATTGTCATTTTGAATTAATTATAGTCAAAATCAGAAAACTACTTAGTTTCATTTAGATTATACGATTTTTAGTGAATGTATCAGAAGGTATCTTCATATAAAGGAAAATTCTCAAGATGTAATATTCGAGTCTAAGGAATCTAAATCGATATCGTAAGTTATTTTTGCCCGACTAGATATAAACCTTCAATGGTAGGAAATAGCGTTTCTCAGAAAATAATGCTCCGTTTTATATTACTTCTCAGTTCTTGTTCAACAACGGGAATTGAGTCGAAGAGTCCGAAGACCCTGAGTATAAATTCTCCGAATCTATCATTACTACGAAATCACCGTTAATTATTGCATCAACGACTTCTCTATCGAAATTTATTCGATCAAATCCATGCTAATCAAACAGTTGATACTGCAGGGAGATACGTGTCAAGCGATTGATAAATTTCAAGAATTCCAAAAATGTCAAGTTCATATAACTCCTACTCCTATGAAAGACTTATCCTAGAAAGATTTGAATATACAATTGAATCGATTGCGTGAAAACCTGAATGGATTTATAGGAAAAATCTTCATGACGGATTTAATTGGAAATGACGAAGTTCAAAAATCTTGATGTACAGGTGAAGAGGATAAAGAGAAATAAAATACAAAATGTAAGCAATCGAAGAAGAATTATTCGGCAGAATATATAGACGCAGTAAAAAGCTCGTAAACTTTTTGTGATGCTAAAAATCGTGAATTTAATTCCATTTTAATCGCATCAGAAAAGCAGTGAAACAGAATTCTCTCAGCTACTTGAATTATAAGTCAAACTTTACTTTGTAGCAATTTTCTAAATTCTGTTACTAATGATGAACCAACAAAAATAGCTCAGCTCCAAAGTTTTCTGAGTAAACACAGTTACGAATTTCATCTCTTCCAGATAATAATTGATCCGATATTGAATATCCAGTTAGCATCATTATTAAGTATGCCGATGAGATGAACGAAGAAGTTTATTAAATTTCGAAGGAACAGATAAAGTAGAGCGATAAATTACATCGAGAGCACAATGGCGAATTTTCCAATCGCGCTCTTCCGTAAACCCTACAATGGAATTTCCTCCATGGGAATTCATTAAGGATCAGCTAAATATCTCATATCGCAGATTCGAATCTTCGAGCTCGCGATTTCTCATCTGCGAATGGAAAAACCTGGAATGGATTATAGCATCGCTAGGCTGTGTCGAAAAAACCCCCAGAAACTCTTCCTCATTATGATCGTGATCGAACGTGAAAGCTTGAACGACCGAGAGCTTTATCATTAGGAAGTCGTCCATTAGGAATTCAAACATCCCGGAGCCGCCATTCAACAGGATTTAACGCTGATGTAGGTCGGAGTAACTGAGCTCCAATCTGTGAGCTGAACATACATTATAAATTGAATATTATCGGATCACCTTTCCGACTTCATTTACTGTCAGTCAAGTTGGGAACACAAACTGAACTAGACTGCAGATTACTTTTGTTTGTGTTTTATTGGAATAATATTCATGTTGCCAACAAAATCGGTTTTCAGTTTCAGCGGGTTGAAGGTAGCAAGAAGCAGTTTGTGATGTGTTATACTTAGTTTCAACCAAGTGAGTGATGGATGAACCGCGAATTTTCTTGCAGAATGGGAAGTTATTTACACTTCTTCATGCTTTTATATTTTTATGTTATACTTCTTTTCTTTTGGCACTTCTATTTGAGGCGAAAATGATGATGAATGAGCTCAAAACGCGTGTGAAGACATGTCATTTCAACATATTGAATGAAAACAATACGAAGTTTACTTTTATTGAACCAAAACAAAGTTTGACAATTGCTTGGAGGTCTTATTCCACTCTGAAGACAAACATTTTCATAAGTCTTATGTCTTCTTGCCATAGGAACATTTTGGGGTAGAACTTGGTGGTCCAAGGAGTGTTATTCCAACTGAAATCTCCAAACGAAAGGATCCAGAGAATTCACGGTAAGGAGTTAATTAATTTCAAAGAACAAAAAATTTTGAACGGTGGAGATTACAATTGATGAATTGAAGACGAATAAAGGAATGATGGCTACAAACTGAAGATTTATTTATTATGTCATTATTCATTATCGTGTCGGTGCGGATTGAAAATATCCAATTCCTTTAGACCAGTGGTCCGTAAAACGTGACCCACGAATATTTTGCCAATAAGTTATAAATATCAAATTAAATTCATTGATTTCCCAATGTTTTTATTTCGATATTCATATTTTATGAATGAAAATGGTTAATCCATTGCAGATTAAACAGATACCTTATGGTTAATAGACCTTGGATTTTTGACAGATGTATCTCATGAATTAAATACCCTGAATATAACGCTTCAAAGTAAAAACAAACTCATCTCAGATACGCATACAAACGTGAAGGCATGCCAAATGAAGAACAATTTCTTTATAAAACATAATAAAACATATAAACATTAATGAAAATTTTCGTGGAATGTGGAATTCATTTTCATTGGAAAAATGATAATATGAAATATAATTCAATACATCTGCGATCTCATTTCAGCGACAGATTTAATGATTTTGAGAAAGCTTCAATGAAACCCAAGAATTTTACATACCCTTTTTCGTGTGACATTAAGGATGCAAAGGGTCATTTACAAATGAACGTGATTGAACTCCAGTCTTATGATGCTCTAAAGAGGCTTTTCTTTGAAATATATGATTTTGTTAAAATTTATAACAGCTTGCCGCTAGTAGCACAAGTTTTGCGAATAATCTTTGTCAATTGTCAATTTAAAAAAAAAAAACAAATATGCTTCACGTCTAAGAGACCATTTGAGAGCCATTCTACGAATTCCAAGTACAAATTTGACAGCTAACATACGAGAATAGCTTCCCAAATTCAACCTCACATGTCACACTTAAGATAAAAAATCAGTAAACTAATTAGGTATATAGCGGTTGTGCTATATTATTCTATGAAATATCAAACGACAGTTGTATAAGAATAAATATTAATGAGATTGAATTCTCGCTCAACTCTTGGTGAAACATAATTGAATATTAAAATAAATTAAACTCTTGGCTTAATGTTTCACGATTTATTTAACAATATGTATACAGTCAACATGTTTCGAGCGTTAGCTCATTTTCAAGACTAAACTACTATAAGAGACGTACAACAAATTTATATCTACAAAATGGATGTGAGTAGGGAGGATAGTTGAAAATCTAATTGTTCATTTACAATTTCTTTTTTTCTCTTCCAAGAACTGCTAATTTCAATTGCTTCCAGAAGGTCTAAACGTTCACCTTTATTACCTGAGTGTAGGCATTTAGTTTTATCAGAATCTATGAAGTGATTAGAGCTAATACAATGTTCTGAGAATCCAGTTTTATTAACATTGTACAAACATAAAAGGTCGATTTTGTGTCAATTTGTGTTTTATATAAATAAATATTCCGTTTCTTTTGATATATTAGTTAGTATTTTTAGTGATTAAGTACTACTGAAAGTTTGGAGCTGAATTGCATCTAATGCATTGAGCAGTATATGTGAAATATTTATTTGGTGGAGTGGAAGAATGGTTCGCCAAACTCCTACCATTTGTATAATTGAAATATTATTATGCAATAAATATTATTTTTATTATTATTATTATCTTGTGAAATTTCAACCTTTTTTTGTGTAATTGCCACAAAATGATTTTAAATATCAAATTCACCCTGAATCTCGAAGTTCAACATTTTCATTATCATTTAATTTTGTAACAAGGTCCTAATTCTCCATGGAAGCATTTTGAAATGTTTATCAGATTTATCGTGACTTACAGTGAGCACTCTGAATACCGATGGTAACAACCGAATTATCAAAACCAACAAGCTGTGTGCGACAGATAGCGAATAGGGAGGTATTGAAGCGAAGAACAAAGATATATTCAGCAGGACCCTTCAGCGTTGTCTTGAAAGCGAATGTAGCTCTCGCTTGATAATCAATAACCTACTTTCAGCCAGGCTAGAAAGTTATTCAGCCGGTATAAACATATAAAATGCTTCAGGATAAATCAGTGATGTTGACAACGATTATTGTCGATTTTCTTCATTTAAGTAGATGACGATCAATCGGTATAGAGCCATGATTACTAACTTTTTCATTCCTGAATTGAACAACCATGATGTCCAGGAGCTGTGGTTTCAACAAGACGGCGCAACATGTCACACAGCTCGTGCCACAATCGATTTATTGAAAGACACGTTTGGTGACCGCCTAATTTCACGTTTTGGACCTATGAATTGGCATCCAAGATCTTTTGTTTTAACACCGCTAGACTACTTTCTGTGCCGATATACGGCCACAAATGTTGGAAAAAGTCATCGAAAAATGTACGTTCACAGCTGGCTCGGACTACATCCAAGCCAGCCGTGGCGGTCATATGCCTGATATCATATTTAGAATGTAATGCCCTAAGATTATCTTCCGCATTAAAAAAAATTCTTGTCAATCGAATGATCCATCGTTGTTTTATTGCAATTTAAAGTTTCATACTTTTAAAAAAACACCCTTGATTTAGATTTTCATCAAGTATCGGCCCAATCGATTAATGATCAGAAAAAAGTAAATTGAAAATTCATCCACACATGATATACTGTTGCATGTTGTCTACTACCTTCCTTCCAATTAAATCAAATATTTTTATATTTATTTTGAAATGATAAATATAAAAATGAAATATCATTTTATTGTTATATTTTCATTGTTGTTCTTCTTGATAGAATGTTTCGCGTTCTGAATTCCTCACACTCAACTTTATGTACAGGGTTTACAATTTTATATTTCAGAATTTTATCGTTGTAAGTCTTATTTCAACGTTATTTCAACACGGGCCAAGTATTTTCAAATTTTAGGACGAAGTAGAGGTTGATTGAACAACTGTTTATTCGCATAACATAAACTTATTTCATCCGAATACATCAAATTAGAGTAGAATTAGAGGTCAATGATTACTCCAGTAGAAGGCCACATTGGTTTTGTTTCTGGAGACAAAGCTTCATGTAGAGGTTAATGATGAGTATCTGGACAGAATCTTTCTCTTACAGGAGATAAATACGAAAACCTATATAAAAATTAACGTTTATATGTAATACGGGGGACACGAACTAAAGCGACCTCAACAAAAAGTAGAGTGAGAATTTCGAAAATCCAGGTAGCGATGAATGAATGATATCTATGTAAAACTAAAAAATTAAAATGAAAATTCTGACTAAACTGAAGAAAGAACATAAATTTCCAAGAATCTGAGACCATTCACTGAAAAAAAATTTAAATCCAAACAACAGTGAAATGTATTTCATGTAACCTGCATGAAAAGACTCCAAATGAGTTCATGCCTCGAATGGGAACTTTCCGTTCTGTTTCAATCTCGAACGTGAGCTTAACAGTTCGTATCCAAATTATGAACGCAAAAATCGAATCTACATTCTCCACTTCATCTCGAATATAGGTCACGAGAATTGGGAAAGCTGGCGCACATAGATATGAGCAGTTTTGGGTAGAAGTCGCATACACAACTGATACAGCCTAATTATCTAGATTGTGGGATCGCATGTTCTGAGGTGTTATTTTTACGGAATATTAATCCCTATGCTCGAAAAGGGCTACAATATACATTGAAATCACTTTTCATGAGAACAGACATGATTTATATGACAAATGAAATTCACTCAGGTTTGAAATTATATTTTTGAATCATTCTGATTTGATGGTGATGTTTGACGCTCGTGAGATGATTTTTCGCAATATTTTTTTTCACAATCTGTCATTATGCACAAAATTTGAAATTATCTCCTCAATAAAACGAACCTATCAATAGTTATGTTTAAATTACACTACTGGGTGTGTTAAATCCTACTTCTCCAGAAATTGAAGTCATTCCATCAATTGATTTTGATATTAGTTTTTTCATACGACCAGTTTCAACTACGAGTATGACGTCATTGTCGAGTAAATATGGACAGAATAAGTAACAAGCATTTATGGTGCGCTTTATGGACTGGTGGAATCATTGGTTCGTACTTCTTCAAAAATGATGATGGCCAGAACGTTACAGTCAATGGTGATCGGTATAGAGCCATGATTACTCAATTTTTCATTCTTGAATTGAACAACCATGATGTCCAGAAGCTGTGGTTTCAACAACTCGGTGCAACATGTCACATAGCTCGTGCCACAATCGATTCCTTGAAAGACACGTTTGGTGACCGCCTAATTTCACGTTTTGGACCTGTGAATTGGCCTCCAAGATCTTGTGATTTAACACCGCTAGATTATTTTCTGTGGTGCTATGTTAAGTCTCTGGTCTATGCGGATAAGCCACAAACGCTCGACCATTTGGAAGATAATATTCGTCGTGTTATTGCCGACATACGGCCACAAATGTTGGAAGAAGTCATCGAAAATTGTACGTCCAGGTTGGATTGCATCCGAGCCAGCCGTGGAGGTCATATGCCAGAAATCATATTTAAAATATAATGGCACAAGATTATTTTTTGAATAAAAGAAAATTCCTGTCAATCGAATAATCCATCGTTCTTTCATTGCAATTTAAAATTCTATATCTCTAAAAAAGACACCCTATATATATATATATATATATATATATATATATATATATATATATATATATATATATATATATATATATATATATATATATATATAATGGAGACATCTATTGCACAAAAAGGGGGACAAGATGGATATCAATAATTACGGAGGAATTTCTTTACTTTCGGTTGCATACAAAATACTTTCTAAAGCACTCCTAAACAGAGTAGAACACTAATTGGGGAATAGCAAGCTGGATTCAGACAAGGCCGATCATGTGCTGAACAGATCTGGACTTTGAAAATGATATAACAGATAAGGAAATGTAGAAATACAGTAATCACATTCATTGACTTCAAGATAGCATATGACTCGGTAGACCACGAAACTCAATTTGAAATCATAAATGAATATGGGATTGATCGAAAGGCCCGAAAAATTATAGAACAGACTCTTACAGGTACAACTACCAAGGTAAAATTCCTGGGCGAATTATCAGATCCATTCGAAATCAAAATCGGTGTGCGGCAGTAGGACGGACTTTCGCCGATCCTTTTCAATATTGTTTTAAAAAAGATCATTCGAGAACGGGAACTTCACGTGAAGGGCGTACAAGTGGGTACCGAAAACAAATATCGAATAAATGTCAAATGTCTGGCCTTTGCAGACGATATTGCTATCATCACAGACAACAGAAGTGAAGCCATTCTCGCCGTAGAAAAACTACATGAAATTGCGCAGAAAACCGGGTTACAAATTTCTTATGGTGAAACCAAATACATGGAAAGAAAACCAAAGAATAAATCTTCTCTTATCACAAAACAAGGTGAAATTCTACAAGTCGACCATTTTAAATACCTCGGAGAAGTTATACAGTCCTAAGACTTGAACCGAATCGATAATGAACAGAGAATTACCAAGAAACGGCATTTCGATGAAAAGACCTCAGAATTAACTTTATCAGAAGACAAATACGATAACGGAAGAAATCAGAAAACGACGAGCAAATTTCCATGCACACGTCTACAGAATGAAACAGTCCAGAATACTGAAGATGCTACTCGATATAATTATGGAGAGTCAATGAGGAACAGAGTGGCTAAAACAGATCCAAAGATATCTACAACAGATCCAATAGATTCTTCGATACATTTTTTTCAAATGTGAAAAATCGAACATCACACAAAACCTTCTCGGTTGTCAAAAAAAACTACTAATCCAAAATGGCCAATAATTTAAACGTAAGAGAAACGTATGGGTGAACCTAACGAAAAACAAATTTCGTTAATCACACAGATTAAAGCACAGCATGCGAAAACTCAAAATCCACCTTTTCTCTAGAACAGACCTCGCAGATACCAATGAACGTGATCATCTTCATACTCATTTTCTCAACCAACATCTGCCTGGAGCAAGTACAAATGTGAAAGATAGAAATGTTAGTATAGAGAACAAGTTTTCAGTTTAACATTTGAAAATGAAGTGACGTCCCGTAAACAATTGGCCAGCAATTAATATAATTTTGTGAAACAAAGCCATGCGTTTTTGATTCAATACATCAATACATCAAAGCAACGTAACCAAGCATACCCATTTATGTTTTGAAATCATGAGAAAATTCTCCACCACTGTCGAAAATGGGGAATCTTAGTGGAAAAAACTAAGATAAGTGTGAGTTTTCAACATGCAATTACTGAAAATGCATTATGTCTTCAATCAAACCAGAAACCCTCCATACATGTTTCCAAATCATGTGAAAATTCTCAACAACAATCGAATTTTTGAGACGCAGTCGAGATCCGCCAAGTGGTAACTCCATCTGGAGGTTGATTGAATTGTGAACCGACGCAGGGATTCGTGGGACTATTTTCGATGAGCTGATTCGATGCCCAGCAGCTCAACTAGAGCGTATCGAAATTCCAATCGCTACCGGCGGCGCGTAAGCCAGAAAGATATGTGTGGTTCCGTCAATTTTCGTTCAAAAATAGAAAATACCCCTCGGTTATAGCCATGATACATCGAAATCTGCGTAAGCCGATTTGGTCAATGAAATGCCGGAATTTCTTTTGATGTACACAAAACGGCTCTACACGTTCGAATGGGTTACAGCTTTGTTATGCTCCATTTTATCTCGAGAATATAAGCAGGATATTGCCTAGTTCGAGTCCTAAATTCAATGGCGTTTCGTTGCTACGTATTTGCATATTTCTAGGCAGTTTCGAGACAGCATAATCTCTAAATTAGTGAAATTGTCATTCACACCATTGTAGGTGCCAGTCTAAAAATCGTAAAATAAGGAAAATCTAATATAAAGTAGAAAAAAAAAGCAGGTAGTGAGGTGAATAATAGTTTACGGATGAAACGTATGTACTTTCATTTAGTAAGATGTCATAATTACTTTTCAGTCATCGGCATCAAGCCTTCTATTACTTACCTACCTATTCCCTTGTGTGACAGGTTATACCTTATGCACAATTGTAGACCAAACACCTTGTTTAGCACTGTTTGATACTATATAGGAAGCATAGTGACCATATACGCTTACTGTTGCTGACGAGTTCAATTTCCACCACGTTGTTGGCCGTTCAGACTAAGCGTTATCCGATCCAACTTACATCAAGGACATTTTTTGGAAGACTAACTAGCATTCATATTTCAGTGCTATACTTAACTTTCAGTTGACTCGAATGCTAGATGTAAGTTGAACCTTCTAAAGACGAGTTCACACGGCCAAAGACGTGGTGGAAATTGATCTCATCGGCAACAGTGAGTCGAAACTGTATATGGTTACTATAACGCTCAATCACTCAAACTCTTATATAGAATAATATAACAATAATAATAATAAATTGTCTTTATTTCCAAATAGAGATAGAAAAAAGGGGAAGTCTAGATGAAAGCTACTCAACTTAATCTCTATATGTAAAAATAATACATGAAATTCCCAATAAGTTAAAAGCAAAAGAAAGTTAATAACAGAATTAATAACAGAAAGAAGATATTCAAAAGGAAGAAAACATAACAAGAAATAATAGTAAGAACAGATAACGCAAGAGTACAACATTCAATTCTGATTACCGAGAAGAAATAACTTATACATCCGCTTACAGCTAGCCAAGTACCTGCTTTAACGTCCAACGGAATGGAGGTGTATTCTTGTTCTATACTAGTTGTACAGCCTTGAACGAGAAATATTTACGGAAGCCTGACCGGTAAAAACGCGTCGAAGCAAGAGTGTAGGGATGTTTAAATCGCGGATGTGCATTGCGTCTCTATAAACCAACTTATTTATGAGGTAAGGAGGAAAGGAATATGACAGAATACGAAAAACAGCTGACCTCAAATGATAACGGAATAGATTTTCCAACTTCAACCAAGCATGTTCCCTGATATAAGACAACACTCTTGTAGTCCATATATGAATCTACAACAAGAATTAGTATTTCTTTGCATCCTACTCCTAGTGAGTGAGTAGAGGCAAGGGTAGTAGGAGATCGAATTCAAAATTGACAAAACAAGGTTTTCACAGAGTTTCTTCCTCAGAGCCAAGCTTAAGCAGTGTAGGGATCTGTAAAGTTGTCTAAGAACCAAATATGATTTTCTTATCAACAAACGCACATGCTCCTCGAAACGAAGAGCAATGTAATAAGCTCTATTAGTATAATATATGAAGAGCTATATAAAAATAATATAATAATAATAATAGGTCTTTATTTTCCTACAGGTAAAAATACCGAGGTACAGGAAATATTCAAAAATATATATACAGTATTCACACCTAATGATATGATACAAAAGTTTAAAAAATGATTATCAATAAAAAAAAGTAATTATGATAAATAATAGACAATGAGATTATGGCTTACTTCAGAATTTATTATACATGAAAATAATACAAGTGAATCCTACTTGTGAAAGCAAATGAGTCACTGTTGATATCGCATTTGTCAGACACATCCTCGAATAGTGAACACATATATCTAGTGGGTGATTGTACGAAGAAATTACTTTTCGGAGTATCCAATGAACTATGGGGTACCACAAGGTTCGGTACTTGGGCCATTGCTTTACTTGCTGTTTGTTCTCAGCTTGCGCCTGGTTGGACTTGAAGATCAATGAGATCAATATTTCACATTTGCGGATGATACTTTGTTTGTGTATACAGGAGAAAGTGAGAATGATTTAGAAAACAGGATTAATGAGGACCTTGACAGGTATATCGGATGGCTCTATTCCAACAGATTGAAGATAAATGTGAACAAGACAAAATTTGTAATTCTGAAACAAAAAAACAAAGCGGTGAATAATATCGACTTAATATTTTTAATTAATTAAATTGAACTAGAACAAGTAACATCTCTTGAATATTTAGGATTGATTATAGATGAAAATTTAAACTGGAAAACACACACAAATGATTCCCATTATTTGCCAATGTAGAAATTATATATCCATTAAGACAAAAAAACAAATATACGCTGATTTTTTCTCATCGCACCTGAGATATTTACTGCCTATATGGGGTATTTGTGGAAGTATAGATTTTGATAAAATGCAGATTTTACAGAACAAAATTTAAAAAATTTTATTCAAATATGATTATCTTACGTCTACGAATATATTGCATCCGGAATTGAACATCCGCAAACTAAAAGCCTTGTTGAAACTTGAGCAGTGCAAACTTATGTATAAAATACTTAAAAATATACAGAAATCAAATATTGTTTTCAAATTGGTTGGCGAGGTTCATAGTTATGAGACAAGGTTCTACATTCCCAACAGTAGAACAAATGTTGAAAATGGACTGAATGGTCCTGCTAATATGGCATGTAAAGTGTACAATGATTTGAATGAGGACATCAGGTCAACTGAGTGTTACAACCACTTTTTAAGAAAATGCAAGGCATGTCTGAATGCTTGATGATAAATATGTTAAACTTAAGTTAATTTTGGATTTTAATTTTATTGGAGAAAATTAATTAGTTTTATAAATCTTTAGGCCAGGGCTAAAAGCACTGATTTTAGATAAAATGAATGGTTTTTTTATATTATTGTAAAATGAATGAATTAATGAAGGATTAATTTTCAAAAAAATGATTCGTACGTGAACATTGTCTAAGAACATGAAAATCAATAGGGCCAATAAGGGTAGGACAGTCTATATAACCATCGAAGAGGTTACAAAGAAACTTCAGAGACAACAAGTCCCTCCAACTTCGAGTGATTTAGCTCCAAACCTGTTCAACAGATCAGTTTGGCTATATCTTCTGACCGGATAAACGTGATCTTCCCTCCAAATTAGATATTTGAGAAATTTTCGTTGTATCGACTCCGAATGATTTTTATGAGAATTGTAAATGGGACGCCAAAACATACATCCGAAATCTAATTTGCTCTTTATAAACGCATTAAATAATTGTGTAAGTGTTCTTGTATTCGAAAAGTGTCCAGCATTACGCACAATAAATCCATAAGATTTGAATGCTGTTGAAATTGTTTGATTTATGTGAGGTACAAAGGTGAATTTCAGATCAAATATTACACCGAGATCTCGAATTTCGGAGACCATGGTGGGAGAGGTTTCGTTAATTGTGTAGCCAAAATGGATAGGCCGTTTCTTTCTAGTGAATTTGATAACGTTACATTTAGTTACATTAATATTGAGTTCATTGTGATAACACCAATCAGAAACGGCGGTGAGGCCATCCTGTGAGCTCCTCATATGTTTCGATTTCGAGATATAATTTTGAATCATCAGCATACATGAGACTATGAACTGCTAGACTGTCTATTAGATCGTTTACGAAAAGAAGAAACAACAGTGGGCCTAAATGTAATGAAGAAGTGCAAATTCAAATGATATTTGTCTATGTCCAATCAATTCTTGAAGATCTTCATACCCATCAAACAACTTGATCAAACATAATTCACTGATGAAACTGATATTGGCATAAACTTTAATTTTAGATACGAAACAACCCACTTCTTAAACTCGTCGTAACTTCACCAGATAAACATTCAATAACGTCAAACCAAAGCATTGTGGGTAAATTTCATTTGTACATGCACATTCAACGACATCAAGTCTAGTTACTTGTCAAGTGCATTGCCATTTCATTGTACCACTTCTAGGATGTCAATAACTTTCGCAATATCCTATTTCAGACTTCTGCTTCGGAGTGACATATCGTGCCTAGCTTTTCGTATTCCTTAAGCGTTATTTACACACGCTTCACAGTAACCTTTTATAGAGGTAAACTTCCTCTGGCAGAGGAGAAGTATAGTATAATTCTAGTTTGAAAGAGTTCTTAACTCATTTTCATATATCCGAGCCCTATACTGAATCAGTATCCAAGTTTATAACTTAGTATAACGAATCATGGAATGTGACAAAACTAAAATTCCGATTTTGCGTGAATATTCCACGTTTTTGGAGTTTTTCATGGGTATATCGATTTCAACATACGAGGGTGGGGTGAAAAGTTTCCGGCCTGACAAAGATGTGGCGCCACTAGGTCTACGATTGGATCAGCGTTCTGTAGTACCATCCTTACTGAGCTTGAATGTGAAGTTTCAGCCCAATAGCTAAGTTAGTTTGCGTTTGAGAGCACATTGCGCGAGACTCTTCCGTTGTTTTCGTGATAATGGAGAAATTGGAGAAACGTGCTGTCATTAAATACTTCTATTTGAAAGATTTTACACCAAAACAAATAAAGGAAGAGATGGATTCAACACTAGAAGATTCATCAACATCATATTCAACTATTAAGAAGTGGTTTTCTGAATTCAAAATGGGTGGTGAGCACCTATGACGAGCCTCACTCAGGACGATCCGTTGAGATCTCAACTTGAGAAATGATTCAGAAAATCCATCCAATAGTATTGGGAGACCTCAAATTGAAAGTACAAGAGATAGCTAAGACCTGTGGGATGTCAGCTGAACGTGTGCGAAATATTTTGCACAACAATTTGACCATGGAAAAGCTGTATGCAAGATGGGTGTCGCGTTTGCTAACGATTGACGAAAAACTGATTCGAAAAAATATTTCTACAGAAAATTTGGAGCTGAAAAGCGTAATCCAAACAAAATTTTGGGTCAATTTATAACCTGTTGATGAAATTTGGGTTCACCACTACACTCCTGTAAATAAAGAAAAGTCAAAACAGTGGGTTGGAAAGGGCAAACTTTAAGGAAAAAGGTTATAGCTACTGTTCTTCGGGATGCGAGAGGAATTATATATATATATATATATATATATATATATATATATATATATATATATATATATATATATATATATATATATATATATATATATATATATATATATATATATATATATATATATTGATTATGTTGAAAAGGGTAAGAACATCACTGGTCAACAGTACGCAGACTTATTGCAACGTTCGAAGGACGATGCCCAAATTAAACGACCTCATTTAGCGAAGAAAAATAGTTTGTTTCATCACGATAACGCATCAGCGCATTCGTCGATTATTATTATGTCTAAAATACACGAATTGAAGTTTGAATTGATGTCGCATCTTCACTACTCACCAGACTTAGCCTCCAGCGACTATTACCTGTTTCCTAACCTCAAAAAATGCCTTGGTGGTAAAAGATTTGAGAGCAACGAAGAAGTTACCGAAACTATGAATCAGTTATTTGAGGATCTTGCCGAATCTATTTTTGAAACTGGTATAAACTGGAAATGTTTTTTAAATTTAAAATTCATGAACAACAAAGATATCTACACTTCATCCAAAATTCAACCTATTGCAGAAAGTAAAAACCTGTCAATAAAACTTGTTTATTGACATACGTATTCGTATATCGAATTTTAACCGGGTCAAAAGCCAGAGATTAGTGATGAAACGAATTCTGAATAATCCAAAACACAAATATTTGGATTCGTGTAGAAACCTGAAAGATTATTTGCATTCCACTGAAGCGTCGAATATTAGGATTTAAAAACCCTGGAAAAAAATCGTTACCACCACATTTGGCAAAACTGGTAATCGTCCAGCATTTCTCGGATTTGGACTTCCAACGCAGCCATGTTTCTGTGGAATTGCAAATTCATCGAAACGAAAGCGTACTTTGTCAATTTGCACAGCTGTTGAGCGTTGTGCGTTGCGTGATGATGTCCTCTGAAGATTCAATTTGTATGCAAAATATGAAGTTGTTATTAGTGTCGAATGAATTATTCATTCGGTAATACAAAGTTCAATCCCACTTCTGATATTAAAGCCGCCCGAAAAAATGTTATTATTCATCACTTCGCATTATTGTCAACGATACTTCTTTCTACACATCAATAGCTGTAGAGATCAATAGAATTTTCAGAGACACTCACAAATGTATTCATACCTATTATATTCGAGAAAAAATTAATTTTGCAATTGGAAATTTTAATTTAACAACAAACAGGTTCTATAAATATTGAGTCTGCAACAGAACACTAAGCGAATACCACATAAAAATTTAACGAAGTGAATAAGTTAAATAAATGAAAAAGAGTTGAAAAATAATGTATTATAATCGCTAGTAGATCAAAAATTGAATTCAGAAGACATTTCTGTTGATAATTTGTAGAGTTAGTTTCTTGTAGTACCTTTATGGCATGCTTCTACTATAAGTAGTACCTGTATTTTTTTGAGAACGATTATAAATACATTTTCGACCAAAATGTGATTTCAATTGCTGATTGACTGGCGATGAGAATTTACTTCATTTCAATCAAATTATTTGTCAATTCAGTTAATTTTGTTTTGTTTTTGGATCAACATTTATATAAATCCTCAATTTTTGGAATTACTCTTCTGATTCTACTATGGGTTTTTACATTTCAGTTATTTAACCGATAGAAATTTCCTACAATGGTAGTCTAAGAGTCTGGTGAAGAATCTACACTCCACCGTCCATCCGCTACAATCAAATCGAATAGAGATAATAAACTGGCTGATACTTGAAGTATGAATGATGCAAACTTACATATAAAACGGAATACCCGATGGAAGTAACGAAGCTCCTTCCGAAATATTTCGGTGAATCATTTCAGTCGAGGAATGCTTCATATAATATGAGGAGTGGAATAAGATATTCATTTCATTCCATGCAGCGTTGAATGATGGGAATAAATCCTGAATGAATCTTGGTTCTTTACGTAGGTTCAACCAAGGACATCTTTATTGATAGAGCGGAGCAATCTGTATTCATAATGTCTGTGTGGGAATACTATGAGTGTATATTGTCTGCTGCATATGAGAAAAGAAGTTGCTTTGAAGTATGTGTAGATATAGAAATATTCGTCGACTTACATTCAAGGCTCACTATGTAATTTGAAGAAATGAAACGACATACTAAATTAATGTTTTCAAAAATATTGCTTGAATGCACTAGAGGAAGGATAGTAAGTAGACAGAACATTTGCAGCAATTGAAGAGTTGAATTGACAAAAATTAAATATTCTTTCCGAATATTCTACTGATTATGTAGTATATTCTATTGAATGAATAGCTGGCCTGGGAACTTTTTCGCTTATATATTTTCTCGAGGATCCTGTCACTATTCATCCTGAAAATATTCATGTTTTTACTATTTATTTCGTGTAGAGGCTAGGGAGATATTCAGGAAATGTAATAGGAATGTAATTCCAGATTAGCCGGATTATGACTAATTTCATATGTCAACACATTGGTGTATCGAAAGTAATCAACTAAATCTCTGATATAAAAATGAATCGCAAAATAAGGTAAGGTAAATGAGGTCTTGGTAAGCGCATAACTCAACAACGCCTGGACCAATTTTGCCAATTCTTTTTTTTATTTCTTCGCTAGCCCAATTGTAATTGTAAGCCCAAGGATGGTTTTTACGGCAAGAAAAATTCGAATAATTGAGTGAAAAACAGCAAAACAGCATCGAAATATCGAAATAAAAATCTCAGGGAGCTGTCTACACAAATGTTTATAACTTACTTTTGCTACCTAGCTATAAATTTGTATACATCTACAATCTTACACACACCAGATGTATACCTCTGATACAAAACCTAAGTGACTGCTAAGCGAGAACTTAGGAACTAATTGTACCATACCACATTTAGCTACAGTGAAGATGGGGTGGGTTAATTAAGTAAGAAAAATTTATTGCTAGGCGCCAGAGGTTTGAAAGTTCTCGGCACAATTTCATTGATTTTCTGGAAAATCGAACAACAACTCCACCAGATCTAACAGTTCTTAATCTTAGTTCTCCCTAACAGTAATATCCACTTGGTTCAATAAAGATAACATGATTATATATATATATATATATATATATATATATATATATATATATATATATATATATATATATATATATATATATATATATATTAAATATAAATGAAAATTGATAATTTGAAATACTAAAGAAAGAATTCGAAACAAATAAAAGATAAATTAATTCTCTCTTAGCAAAGAAGACTTAATCGTCACAATGAAAAAAATATATAGTGAATGTTTAAATAAAAAGAAATCTTCCGCATGTAAATTTAACAGTTATCAAATTAAAGTAAACTCAAGGTTAATAAAATAAAAATAAAATCAAATATCAATTGTCTCTTCAAACAATGTATTGGAATACTCTCACCACACCGAGCGTAGTCAAACTTCCAGCTGTAGGCTCCAAGATCTTTTACTAAACCTTCTGCAAATGGTGATTCTCAATGATTCCAGTACTCAAAAACAAAACGAAGAAATCCAAAAAGGAACTTAAAAATGGAAATAAAAATGAAAACGAAAACGAAAACCCTGAAACAAAAGCCTCCATGAAACAAATAATCAAAACTAAATAATCGAAACTGAAAATACCTGGACTTACGCGAAGATGTAGTGTACGGTTTACTGTGTATGAAGAACACGTGCTTTCATTCCCTAAAGGGGTACTTCTTCTGATCACAAATTCCAAATAACTAACAATGCCAGAAGAATTAAACGATCATCAAATAATCCCAAATACTGGATATTTATTCTTTTCTTCAAAACAAAATTCCATAAAAAAAGTATATAATTGATGAACGTCTCAACACGTCTCCTATCTTGATAATTGATCACTTTTCCAAAAAACAAGATACCAATCAACGTTTTCTTTCTAGTCAGGTTAACTTTCCAATCATCTTACAAACAACCACATGACAATCAGACCTACTTAACATTAGGACGAATGAGTACCAACCTAACCTCACAAAACTAAACTCTGACATTATGACACTAAACAAAATTATAACGTTATATGTTGTCAACGAGAACGAACCTATCACTTTCGAGAGTAAATACTAAGTGCGCTTCGAACATTTGTGACGACATATATTATAGATATATATATATATATATATATATATATATATATATATATATATATATATATATATATTGTATTCTTCTTTTTCTCACTTGAGGCATGAGCTGCTCCTTGCATGTGTTATTTGAAGATGTCTTCACATGTTTGGCAGTGTATTAGAGATGTGAACGTTTCGTTTGAGTGGTTGCAAGAGATCTTTCACTTATAATATAGTATCGGTTTTTAATATCGTCCCAGCCATGTCATCTCATATATTGTTTTTCTTCGAGTGTTCAAATCGCAGTTCTTTGCTGTTGGCTCAGCATTATTACTAGAGTGTTGACTTTACTCAATGAATTGTTGTTCACATTATTCTTCTTTGAATGAAAGTTTGATCAATGGAAATTGTTTTCAAGTTTCAAATATTCGAATGCAAAAACGTTACGTCAAGTTATAATCTCCAAGAATGATTTGAAATGGAGATTTAAATTATGTTACTACTAAATTGGGTTTACGATGTCAGGCAAATAATAGTAAATTAGTTTGAACAAATACGAAAAACATTTTCGATTCCCAAAAAGTTCTATTCCATTTGTTCCTGAATGGCGCGGGCACAGGAAATTTGATTTTCGGTAAGCTTTCTTTCAGTTTTTGCTAGCCTAATAACATGGGGGAGATGAATGATAGAAAGGCGTAAGAAATTTGTTTCTTCGAAAAGTAGATAAGGTACCGTGGAAAGATTTTCTTATCGTGAATTGTCACGAGTAGTCGTTGGAGAAGAAACGGTTATTGTTGAGAAAATTTTGTGGAAATTTCGAGATATATTCCATCATTCATTTCCTCGCCTTCACGTCTTCAGAGCTATCGGACGAATTATGGTCTAAAATGAGCGCCCTTTGCTTTGAAACCTGAATTTTTAGGACGCTATGAGATTTTAGGATACTGTAGATTCATATTCCGCCTTCAGTTGAATTCAATCGCATGTATTGAGATGTTTTCACAATAGAAATGATTTAAAAAATTATAAATGAACATATAAAGAATATACAAAATGAGGAGTGCTTACATTGAGAGACACTTATATATATTCAACAATTGAGAAAGTAGTTCCGCTGATGTAAATTTGTTCCCGCTGATACAAAACCCCACCGATGAAATAAACACCTGGCTTAATGTTTCAGGATTATTAAATAGTGAAAAATTAAGCCAAGTGTTTAATTGAATATTAAAGCATGTTTCACCAAGAGCTAAGGGAGAATTCAATAAGTTAAAGTGAGTTAAATACAAATAAATAGACCATCCATTTCTATAAAGACAAATATGATAGATGAAGAGATAGATGGTCATGGAAATTGGACCCCTCTGACTGTTCAGTGTGTGTGAAGTATTTGTGCTTATGGCACTGAATGAAAAATTTAAGAAAATGAACACTAGAACATTCATTCGAAAAATTCAAATTAAACGAAAGAATGTTATGGTAGAGTGAACGTGTACGATGTGATGCCTCCAGTATCCGTCAAGAGATAAATGTTAGAGAAATACTGAAACGGATGGCACACCTTATAGAAATGGGAGGCAGCTGTTTCGTTCTGCAAGGAACTGAAAATGCTGACTGGACGAGTTCCTTGCAGAACGAAACAGCTGTCTCGCACCTAATATTTCTCTAACATTTATCCCTTGAAGGATATGAAAGGCATCACATTGTTCACGTTCACATATCTAGCTCTACTATAACATTCTTTTGGAATTTAAATTTTTCGAATGAATGCTCTAGTGAATTTAAATTTATATATGCTCTATATATTTTTTATATATATATATATATATATATTTTTTTTTTCATTGACTCAACTATATAGCTCATTATCTGTGTAGATGGAACATATCTAGCTCTACCATAACATTCTTTGGAATTTTAATTTTTCGAATGAATGCTCTAGTGTTTTTTTTTTCTTATATATATATATATATATATATATATATATATATATATATATATATATATATATATATACATATATATATATATATATATATATATATATATATATATATATATATATATATTTTTTTTTCTCATTGACTCAACTATATAGCTCATTATCTGTGTAGATATTTCCATCATCAGAAATCTGCTACGTAATGTTTAGTTTGTCAAACCACAATCTAGCTTAATTAGTCGTTAAATGTAGGGTATCCTGAAATGCCCTACCGAATCCCGTATATTTACGAATGCTTCACTCGACAATTTATGTCATCCTCTTCAAACATCCGCAATAAATTTCGCTCAATAAACATTGAAATAGTTCATCGTTACGAGCAGTGACCACTGCTTACCTTCATTACGCATATCTTTGTTATGAGAACTCCAAAATACTAGAGTTGAATTTGAGAACAATACATCAAATAGTACTATTGAAATTCCTTCAACATTTGAAGTGGAATTATCTGTGCTACATTCGAATATGATATAAATTCAATGGTGACTTATGTATTCTTGATGGACAAAGTTTAATAATATAAATCAAACATCATAAAGTTCGTGATTTACTTATAAAGCGTTATAAATGGTTCGTTATTAGAATAAGCCAGCAATTCTGTGAACTTCCTGCAAGTAGTCCAAGATAAAATGGGTAATCTCAGACAACTATTGACGTATTATCAACAAACCCACATTTGGAAGAACAAGATGAATCTATACGATTGAAAGATAAAAAGTTTTTTTTATTCGCTTATTTGGTCTTGTCAACTTTGTACATTGATCACCACATTTATCACCTTGTATGGAAGGAAAAAAATGGATGAAAAGAACCTATCGAAACCTGAAAACTTGTTTGAAGATTGCAATGGACAGAAACCTGTCTACTGAAAAAAGTGATGACCAAGTGATTTTTAGTCAGTAGAAATGTACAATCATTTGATTTCCACTTTCGAATTTTTGTTGAAGTTGAAGTTTGTCGTGTTGAAGACAAACCTGATTTCGTGTGAGCCACTTTCACATCCCAGAATTGATCAAAAATGTGGATATATATGAACCAGTGAAAACTGTGTCTTGATACCTGGTGAATACCTGACGCAGCATGCTCAAATGTAAAGGGTGTCTCAGAGTGTTTCTCGTTTTTGAATTGACCATTAAGCGTCAACCGATGGTAGCAGGGGGAGGGGAGTGGTCTCAATCGCTTGGCTGGCTTGTTGAGTTTAGTAGCCATGAATCGTTTCACGAGACCGCAGCACGCGTTTTGCGTGCGAAAGTTTCACAAAAACAATAATTCCTTCCTACATTGTTGTTCGTCGTCTCTACAGGACACATCTTATTTCAACAAGCTTAAAACATGTACCAAGTGTCAATTCAATTGAGCATAATTTGTTCAAGTTTGAAGAGACTGGGAATACAATGCCGGACAAATCGTCCGAGTGCAAAAGAACTTCAAGAACGAGCTTGAACGTCGACCGATTTCACCAGTCTGTTATGGACGACCTACGACAGTCGTTGAGATTGCAAGCAGTTCCTCTTAATTTGAACAAATCCACGCTTCATCGCATTATTTCGAAAGAATTACAATTACACCCCTATAAAAACTTTTATTGTTCAAGAAATGAAGCCTGCTGATACTGATAAACGAGTCGAATTCTGCAGGACAATGAAAAACCGTTTTAGGAGTCTCAATAACATCGGGTTCTCTGATGAATCGAATTTTACATCAACGGTCACTTGAATAAACAAAATTGCAGGTACTGGGCTTTCGAGAATCCGCTAGAACTGCATCAGAAGCCTCTGTACTCGCCAAAAGTTATTGTTTGGGCTACCATATCAAGTCAAAGAATTATCGGTTCTTATTCTTTTGAGGATGACTGAGGTCGAACTCAGATCGTTAATTCTCATCGATATTGCGATATGATCCGGACTTTTTTAGCTACCTACTGAAAAGCTAAACCAGGATGGCTATAAACGCAACACCTTTTTCCAGCAAGATGGAGCCACTTCTCATGTTATAAATAACTCGTTAGCTACTCTTCACGGTTTATTTCCTGGAAGATAAGTCATTGAGTAGACTCAACTGTCCCTCGAGGAGGCCTGTTTTAACGCCTGCTGATATTTTCCTATGAGGTCACCTATAAAGTGAAGTTGACAATTCATTGCCATCCAACCTGAATGTTCTGAAGCAAAGAATCACTGAAGAAATCAACTGCATTCCAAGAGCGATGCTTCAGCGAGTGATTGAAAATTTTAGCTCCAGGTTAAATGAGTGTGAGAAAGCGAAAGGTGCGCTTTTGTAAACGGTTGTTTCTCATAGATAAACTTCAAGAACTGCTCTTCAGTTTAACAATAAATAAAACGAGTTTTAATTGATATTGTTGTTTTTTATTCAACATCTCAACACGAAAAACATTCTGAGACACCCTTTATGATACTCGTACTCGCTGAACCGAAAGGAAAGAGAGTTACTCATGAATCATCTATGCCTCTACTATTTCACCACATAGAAAAAACCTTAGATTGAAGGAAAATCATGAGAGAAACTCACAGACAACTCCATGGTTTTCTAATTGAAGGTCCAAGGTATAAAACTGAAGGTTGGTGTAAAAAGGTCATGTAAACAATTGTGACAAAATTAAAAAAATGGACGACCAGGATGAGCAAGTGATCAGGTTGTTGATGAAAAATATAAATATTAAAAAACCGATGAACAAAAATTGAGAATAAATTCAAATTTTTAACTCTCGGATAATGTAAATACGAATATTTTTGAATACATCTGAATATTTTTCACTCTTATTCATTTTCATGGGATCATTTTGAATATTAGAAGTCTAAAAGTTATTAAAACTTTACGAACTGGATTCCGTTTTTGCATGAAGCAATTCAATCGATGAACACTCGATCTTGAAATATAGGAAATGTGCTTTGTTTGTATTAACTTTTGTCGAAAGCAATCCACTTGATGAACCCTCAATGCAAAACATTCGTTTCTGCTTCCGTTTCCAGACTCGGTGATCCCGTTTACAAGTCATTTATCAATGTTTTGTGCCGTTTTCGATATATCAATCTCGCCAATTGGCAACAAAAGCCCATTCAGTAGGGAGGAGCAACTTTTTTTTCGAATAATAGTTTTCTGGAGAAATTGTCGCTAATACTGCTCAGCTTTTTATTCGAAAAATAGGGTTTATGGGTTTGTGATAAATTACTACTTCAATCCATGCTTTTAATTGAGTTCCCCTACTTTTCGTTCAATCATTGTGATGTTTAATTACGATATCTTCTTGTTCAATTTCCCGTTCGAATTACTTGGGGTTCAGGTTTTCACATAACTTGTCTCATCATTATCAATTATCTCACGCTTGAAATATTTTTGTAAACAGTATTGTTTTCATGTTCAAGTTCAACCAGGAGTCATTTTGCATGTTTTTATTCACATGTAAGGAATTATACTTGGTCTATTAGGTAGTGTAGTTTAAAGCTTGCGTATCTATGACTACAGACCTATAGAGTAAAACTTGCATCCCTCCCTATCTATGATTACTTAGATTTTCACTGACGTACGGCCAACAAGATACATTGTGGACATTTCTTGTAAACAACCTTGTCATTCTTATGAATAATCTTGTGTGAATAAAAATATTGAATATTGTTTCTTTGTTATTCACAGAGAAACAATTCGTGTATTATTTAACCTAGGAAAGTAAACATCACCATTATAAAACAGCATTCTTGTTACATATCACTGGAAAAGCTTCAGTTTAAAATTCAATTATTAGAAGTATCAGATAAAAAATACATCTTGTGTGTTACCATAGTTACTACACAGGATGGGCACAGATATACAATTCCAGATAAGTACTATAATGTTGAACACCATGTGGGTCTCATTAAAACAGCTACATTCACTAAGGTGAAGGAAGCATGAATACGAAGAAACCAAATGAGAGTGAAACCAGTGGGTGAGTTCAACTAAGAAATTGAAAAATACTAACCGTGATGATGAAGGGAATGTACAATTTGATGATGAATAAATATTTGGAAGAAATAACCGATATGGAACAAAATTACAAAACTGCAAATGTCTCAGAAGAAAAATTATTAGAGAAATTGTTAGAAATTAACCAAGAAATTTTGGAAGATTTGCTGAAATTTTTAAAATTGAAAAATTTGATGACAAAAATTCAAACGCTGAACAATGGATGACAGATTTTGAAAAGGAATGTGAACGTTTTGAATTGAAGAAGGACGAAGAAAAAATTTTGAAGTCTCTTATGGAGAAGAGTACTGAACAATGATATAGTTGTACACTTTACCAACTTTCAATTGAAGCAGGTTTGAAAGATTGGAGAGAAATTTTTTTTAAATTGGAGAGAAACAAACCTTCGATATACATCGATAATAACACATCCCTGTATAGGATTTGTGTTGAACGTATAGAACAAAATGACTACACCTATCAAATGTAATCAATCTTTTATCCAAATGTTCAGCGAACCATCACAGCATGGGGATCTCAGGTAAGAACAGAATAAATCGAAAAAACCCTTCGCTACAGTACGAATGGAAGACCGATCAGACGAGAAGAAACAAAACCGGGTCTATATTTATTATATCACGATTTTCATCGGAAAAGAAAACACAGAACCTTCCTCTTTCTTCACTGTAGCTTCAGGGACGTACTGTTCACTCACCGAGAGTAATTGAATGAATAAATGTGGAAAACATTTAAAAATGACACCTAACAATCCTTTGTACCAATAAATTTGATATGTGTTCTTTGTTCAATTGAAAAACTGAAAATGAGCGAAAACATTTCGTTTATATCATTTATTGACTACTCTCAACAGAATAGGTAGTTCATTGAAACTAGAATAAATAAATGTTGAGGAAATAATGTGAAACCACTGAAATCATACAGATGAATACAGAAAAAAAAAACTAAATGAACTAGATTACCACAATAAACTCAATATTAATGTAACTGAATGTAACGTTGTCACATTCGCTAAAAAGAAGCGGGCTATACAATTTGACTACACAATTAACGAAACCACTCTGACCAGGGTCTCCGAAACTCGAGATCTCGGTGTAATATTTGAAATTCACCTTTGTACCTCACATAAATGAAACAATTTCAACAGCATTCAAATCTTATGGATTTATTGTGCGTTATGCTGGACACTTTCCGACTACGAAAACACACAATTATTTAATGCGCTTATAAAGAGTAAATTAGATTTTGATCTAAGATTTGGCGTCCCATTTACAATTCTCATAAAACTTATTCAGAGTCGATACAACGAAAATTTCTCAAATATATAATTTGGAGGGAAGATCACGTTTATACGGCCAGAGGATATTGCCAAACTGATCTGTTAAACAGGTTTGTAGCTACATCACTCGAAGTTGGAAGTGACTTGTTGTCTCTGAAGTTTCTGTATAACCTCTTACACGGTTATATAGACTGTCCTACCCTTATTGGCCCTATTGATTTTCATGTTCCTAGACAATGTTCAGGTTCAAGTTAATTTTTTTCATTAGGTACTCCGGAAACTAATTCCCTCCTACAATAACATATTATATATAATAATATATTAGATATACATATGTGCTCGCTATTCGAGGATGTGTCCGACAAATGAGATATCAACAGTGACTCATTTGCTTTCATTAGTAGGGTCTACTTAGACCCTTTTCATGTATAATAAATTCTGAAGTAAGCCATAATTTTATTGCCTATTATTCATTATAATCATTTTTTAAACGTTTGTATCATAGCATTAGATGTTAATACTGTATATATATACGAGTATTTTCGAATATTTTCAGTAACTGGGTGTTTTTACCTGTAGGAAGATAAAGACTTATTATTATTACTGAGTTCCTGATCTCTTTGTATTTTGAATCAATTTCACTTCCCCAGCAAAAAACTTTATAATAATAATAATAATAATCTTTATTCAGTTGAAAGGTTACACAATAACAATATTTGCCTTCCAATATGTACAAATCACTCATCATTTTTGAGAAAAAAGCTATGTCCAAAATGGATGCGTGTAATTAAACTCGTCCCTCAGACGAGTTTAATTAATTTAACTTAAACCAAATTTAAACTAAATTTGAACAATAATTTATGAAAATTACTTAGAAACTAACAAAACTAAAATTATTTCCTTCTTATAGAACAAAAAAATCATAAACTTAAGTTAAACAATAATTTATAAAATTTACTTAGAAACTAACAAAACTAAAATTATTTCCTTCTTATAGAACAAAAAAATCATGAACCGCCGTTCTATCAATAGATCTCAAATAAAACTTAAATTTCTTTCTAATGAGGCTTATCGAATTTATATTCCTAAGGTACAACTTATGACTTTCTGGCAATGGATTGTAAAATTTGATGCTAAGGTAAGTGAAATGTCGCTTTTTTAAAAAATGGAGTTAATGAAGATGTATGAATATATATGAATATGATATATTATAAATATGCAACATTATATACCGAAAAAAGGAGAATAAAGAGAAACTGGAAAAGATAACTTTTGTTACACTGTAGATAAGTTCATATAACCAAGAACGCATTACAAGAATTTCAGAAAAATATACATTGTCGACCACAATATTGTTTCGGTATACGAAACTTTCATCAGGTGGATGAATACTGAGTAGAAAATGAACGAATTTTAATTATATAACATTAGTAAGCTTAAGATTTGATATTGGGGACTTGCTAATTTCAAGTTGTTCCTTGAGTGTAGAACATTTTTTCACAGATTTATATATTTAAAGATCTTGCAGGAAGTTGAATTTCCAGCTTTTGTCTTGTATGTATAAAACAACGTGTTCGTTCTTCAAATTATGGTTATATTCAATAGAAGTTTTCGCGAATATCGGATCAGAGTTTTTGTTGTGGAAGCTTCTTGGGTGTTCTACAATTCTTTCACGAAATATTCTGTCTGACAGTACAATGAAACATTTTTCATATTCGAAGGTAAACTTTCAGTCACTCGAATTTCACTCTTCACTCGATCTATTTATATAATCTTTCATAAAATTTCCTCCTTTGTTGTTTGTTTTGTAAGTAATTTGATTTTTTCTATTTTTCATCGACTCGTCATGCGGAATAGAATAATTTGTCAAATTCGAGTGTCTGTAAGTTAACCTTTGAATAAGGGAAATGTTGCATTAGAAATACAGATGGAACATTTGATATGAGAATGAAAGAACCCCTAAGATCCAACAAAACAAACAATAAGATTCTACATTTGAAAACTATTGTATCGAAAATAACGAGAACTTCACCAACAAGTACCAGATTCTACACAAAGACTTGAAACTCAACTTCCTGAAAGGTCCTAGAATTAAAAGATATAAGAAAACCCGCCCAGAACTCAACGGACAACTGTAAGTAACCAACTCCAAACAACTGAACTTTAAGCTGAATAATAGTATATCAGTGACATTCATTAATTTTTGATCTCGTGTACTATGTTCATCCACTTTATTGAGGTATTGTATTCCGAAACAATATTTTAGTGTATAATTTATGGCTAATTCTCAAAAAAATCAGAAAAAAATTTTGTTGATGTCGCGAAATATTTTCATTATTATTATTATGGAATTTCATATGATATTATAAAAGGGTATAACGTTACTGTCTTAAGGATTATACTGGTCCCCAACATTTATGACTTTTAAGGTGGATAGGGGGGTTGTTTCTTAAATTAAAAAATGGGAGAATGATAGCACAGTGAGGGAATTATTCCTTTCAGAAATTAAATGAAGATAAAATGTTCTTTAATATCTCAATTAATTTTTTCATTCAAAACTTAATATTAGGAGACTTACAGACTTTATAATAACCAAGGTGAAAATGTTGACATTTTTTGCACAGTCAAAACACGATAGTGTTCTAAACTCTAAAAAAGGAATACTGTGGTATTCCTTTTTCTTTGATTTAGCTTCTGCTTCTGTGACTTCATTTTTTCGTGCCGTCTCTTTCTTATATCGCTCTAAAAAAACATACAACCCTAAAATTTACCGAATTCATTATGATTTCCTCACACAGCCGTCGTTCCCTCACCAACAAATATTATGAGAGAATGACGAAAAAAACGTTAAAAATACAAAAACTGCGAACATAACCTTACTTTTCTATGGCAATGTTTACTAATCAAATACGCTCAAAAACACATACGATAAGTAGTTTATAATGAATAAACAAACTCTTACCGTTTCTCAAAACAGTGTGAGGAAATGACACCAGAAAATGAAAATTACTTTAAAGTAATTTCAACAGTACTGTTGATCAGTGACTTTCGAGTTCGCCAAATTTTTTTGATAGTAGTGCTACCACATTACTAAAAATATAACGCTGCGTTCAGTTTGATTTAAAATTTCGCTCTTATTTCACTGTCAACTATGAGGGGAATCATTCGCCTTTTAAGGACACATCAAAAAATGTAATTAGTGTTTATCTATTAGTGTTTTTTTCTGATAAAAACGCATTTTTAAAAAGATAATATAATGAATAAAAAACAAACTATTTAATTTTGTTTCAGAAAAGTTTTTAAAATATTTGAAAATGTTTTGAAGTTCGGTAGTTGGGACAAAATGAGGAAATGATTTTTGAGGTGCATATTTAAGAACATGTTTTTCATTTTAAACAATGGAATCAAAATTATTTCATAACTTAGTGCATTTTGTGATGAATTTTCATGAGAGAATATTATTAATGTTAACTTTCGATCCCATTTTATAAAAATCAGCAATGACAACAATTTCGATTTGATTTGATAATCAGACGTATATGACGTTTTGAATTTCTTGGAATGTGCATAATATATGATTTTTTGACCTTGAATTACACAAATTTTCCACGTCAATTTCCAATCGTATAGTGATCTTCATATTCAGAGGTTTCAGTATCATTTTCTACCTGAGAATGATGATGATGGTTGTGTTGGAAATCTGGCCCACCGTTGGCAAACCTAAACCTGAAGGGACTATGCACCGGACAGCTCAAATTGAACGAACTATCGTTCAACTGCCTGTACGGAACCCCCCCAATGGGAGTGACAGGATCCGAGGACCGTCCAGGCCGGTCACACCAATGCGGCGTCCGTGGCAGAAGCGGCTCCGACGAAACTCCAGGATGATCGCACCAGTGTTGCGGAGGGGGCCCGTAGGGGGGCCCACCCCAACCTCCGGCTCTGTACGGATCCAGGATGCACGCACTGATTCACCCAACTCGCGAGGTTGCACTGTCATCCGATGTGGTGCGCGATGATTAGTCGTCGCGGGTTATCACAGCCTACATGACTCCGGGATCTCCAGGTTCTGTCACCGGGAGACGTTCGCACCGGACTGACACTACAGTTTTCGTACGACGGCGGTTGCAGGTGAATCGCGCACCAGCTCTTTATCTGTTCGGCGCGTTTGCGTTGCCGGGAAACCTGCGAGATCTTGTTTTGCGAGAGAGTCCCGGCCCCGTATCTCGGACTCTGCGGCTCTACTGGCCTCCTGCAATTTCTCTTCACTTTTGTTGAACTTGTACGAATGGCATGACGGTTAATGGAATATAGGTCACGTATAATTTCTATTCGCTGGACTGTCTAGACTCCCATAAATTGATGGTCACGTACAGGAAGACTTGTATAGGCATTTCGATTAGGAGCTTAGCATGATTTGAGAATTCATTTTCACAGGCAATGATGGATCTTCAGCTAAACTTCCTATATATGGGACCTATGGAGACCCTCATCTCATAGGTATATACAGTCGTTCATGTGCTCAAAGTACTTGTTCCAAATACTCATCCCAAAACTTGTTCAGTATGGGATGACCTCATTCGATTGATAACTGCTGATTGATAAATTAGTTCTAAAATGAAAACAAGCAGGGTCCTCATTTCATAAGTAGGTACATCATTTTTTTCAATAAATAAGGAAGTGAATCTCATCTCCTAGTTTGGGATATTAAGTTCTTTAGTTCTTCTTTCTCAACAGGTATAATATACAATTACAAAAAATTGCATTAATTTTAGTTAATTTCCTTTGTTCACATAACTCCTGATAATAAATTTTATGCAGTCAAAGTGAATGTCACAATTATTGGAAACTCTATTGAATGTAGACTTTATTCATGGAGGAGTGTATTATGCAGTTGGTCCTCGGTGTCTCTAGGTGGAATAATTCTGTATTACGAGAATTTTGTATAGGAACACAAAATTTCAAAGCGAACAAGATTGGAGGAAAATCACTACTATTATGCAGTAACTTGTACAAAAATTTGAGTGATAAAGTTTCTCTCCTGCTATGCAATGAGATTAAACTAAGATTAAACTAAATCAGCACAATAATTCGTTATGATTGACTCCTCTCTGTAAATAAATTTTATCCTTCATCTGAATTGAGAATTTCAAGGACCTTCTCTGAATAGCCTCCAGATGGCGGTAAGAATAAATGGGATGCCAGATCATGCTGCCATACTCCCACTTGCTACGTATTAGGGTATTTAATAGTTCTATGATTGTTGTGGAATTATTAAAATACTTGCCATAACGTTTAACGATTCCTTATATTTTCGCAGCAGATGAAATAAGTTGGGAGATGTGTGGGACAAAGGAAAGCTTCTAGTCGAAGACTACACGAAAATCTCTCACCTTATCAGAACGAGAAAGAACATAACCACCGACGCTGTAATCACAGTCAATTCGATCTCTTTTTCTTTTGAAAGAAACAACATTACACTTTGACACATTCAAACTCAAATAGTTGTCCTCACGCCAACTAGCAACATCGTCCACCGTGAGCTGAAGTTGTACACACTTGTCCTGTGATTTAACCTCATGATATAGTTTCAAATCGTCTGTGAATATCAAATGTGGAGAGTGAATATTATCCATCAGATCATTTACGAACAGAATAAATAACAGCGGTCCAATATTAGACCTTTGAGATATTTCGGAGGTAGGTATGAACTCAGACGACTCTATACCCTCTAGCTGTACGAATTGACGTCGGTCAACCAGCTAAGAATAAAAACGGTTTGTGAGGCTATCAGAGAATCCAAATTTGTTGCGTAATTTCTGTACCAGAAGCGCATGAGCAAATTTATCAAATGCTTTCTGAAAACCTTTGTAAATCTCATCAACTCGAACGGTAAAGCCTATTACTTTAGAAACATACTGTGACACCATCATTAGATGGCTTGAACAAGATCTCGTTGACATGAGTCAATGTTGCTCAATCTTGATGCTATTTCTGACGGCTGGATATATAGCATTATAGACTACAATTTCAAAAAGTTTGGAAAAGTTTGGTAAGATAGATATTGCCCTGTAGTTGTTTACTACAGAAGGATCACCTTTTTTCAGAACAGGTACAATCTTGGCCGATTTCCATATTTAAAAAAAAAAGTGGCTATGCTTATTATGAGATTAAATATATGTGTTAAGGAATCCGGAAGTACTGAGATGGTTCTTCATGAGTTTAAAAAGATAAAAAATAGTGTTGCTTCCATAGGTTGAGATGGTTCAATATTATAGAAAATGAAGACCTAATGTTGCCTTAAATTTTATTGGTTCGTAAAAAAAATTTTCTTGGTAGAATCTCAATTTTATAATATCAACAATTATCCCGAAAATATTTACTGTTGTTGTAGCTAGAGCAACAAAGCGCATTATACTCATCATTCTTATACTCATCATAAACATGGATGTTGATATGTTTCTTTTTTATTTTCGAATATTTGGCTGTATAACCGTCCTCCTCTCATATATTCAATGTTTTTCTGCACAATCATTTATCCTATTTCATGTATATTACTTATTTCTCTTCACTTTCAACAGTTGTTTTTGAGTACCTCTGATCAAGAAAAAATATTTCGCTAAGAAAGTTTTGTGTTTCACTGAGAGGGTTGGGGGTGAGAAAATTATCTCATCATTCCACACTTTAAAAAGAAAAATAAAGCGAAGAAATCGTGAAAAACTTCGAACATAAACTTTGTTGAATAATATAACAGTAGATAGTTTTTCCCAAACCTCTGAATAATGAACGTGGTATATAAATAGGTAATGTAATCTTTTGAAGTTTATGAACAACCCACTTGCCCATCGATGTTCTGTCATTCGAAGAGAATAGTTATGAACACCTATTCACTATATTGAATATGTTAAATCGTCAATTCTTATTATTCAAATGGTAGTATTTATTCCATAAGTATTATATTGTGAAGAGAAGGTTTTTTATAATTTTACTGTTGTGATGGATATTTGATATAGTGAGAATTAAAATTATTATTTGAATTTTCATCCGAAAATTATTGAAAACAAAAAGCAATTATTCTTCTCATTACTGAAACATGTACGCGATGTTGAGAAGACGAAGAAGAAGAAAAGTAGGTTGTAGACACCAGTTACTGAAAGAGGAATACTTCTTAGTATTCGTTTTGATAATGTTAGTAAGATCGATCGTTCAGTTTGAATACACATCCTTCGATAATGCTATAAAGTTAGCGAAAAGCCCAAGCATTTGAAAGGTAAATATAAAATAAGATTATTGTATTCAATTAATCATAACTGTGATAAATTGAAATTGCGAACGTCCTAGAAACATCTAAGGAGCAAATAATTGAATCCGGAAAGTTTGTTCAACAATGAAATGAAGTGAATTTCGTGTTTCAATCCATTCACCACATTTTACAAATTTTATCTACGGATGAAGGCGTGAAATCTGATTATTTGTCATGATGAAATAATTGACATGAAATTTGGCAAATAATTTGGACATTGACCAATTATATCCGTCTATATCGCCCTGAGCAATCAAAAGTACAGCTTTCATTGTGTGAATTCCATGTTATATGATATCACATAATGCTATTGCTGTCATTCAAACAAGAACTAAAAGAGCAAGACATTCAAAATTTTATGCAGTTTTTATGACAAAACAGTTATTACGTTTTTGAGACAGAGTGTTAAAACATTTCGCATACAATTCAAAGCTCGGAATTCTTGTAATTAAGGAATTGAGAAATTTTCCCCATTCATTTTATATTTAATAGTGTTGGCATTCACTTGATGTGAATCAAGTGAATAATTGAATATAAACTGAAATTCAAACACTTGAATCTTTGATTTACTCTTTATTGACAATAACAATTAATGTTAGTATTCTGTGAGCATCTGAAGAAGTCGTTTGTAACGACGAAACGCGTCAGCTTATGTTATTGTCAATAAAGTGTAAATCAAAAATTCAAATGTCTGAATTTCAGTTTATATTCCATTTATTTTATTAATTCAAAAACCTTATTTATGAAACAACCCGAAGTGAAATGTCTATCATAAATCTCTAACAATGCAGTGACGACTTTTCGCTAGAATACCTACTCCTGAATCAAAATAAACGAGTTCAACGATCGTAGTACTGTAATACGCATTGGGATGGTTATAATCTGAGTGAGTAAGGATGCTTTTTTTAGCAATTTGCTAGTGATTCAAGTACATATATACACTCAGGGTTAATATGTATGCAGTCAATAATAAGATTAAATTGTTTTGTGAGTATTTGAACAATTTCTTAGAAAAAAACATGTATATTTGGCAGGCTCTGTTAGCTATCTGGTAATGTATTAAAATTTCAAAGTCCATCATAAGAGTTTTCTGTACAAAGGTTGATTTCACTATTGCAATATGAAATTTTATTCTAATCAAGATAAGATCTAGTATCATTATTATGAAAATCCAAGAGTTTTTCCAAATAAGCACTCATACATTTTGGAAGGAGATTGTCCTCGATTTCATAGGTTATTACTATATAGGCCTTTTTCACTCAATTTTCCGCACATGTAATCAATATGTGAAGAGAACTTACTTGTTGAAATTAAACTCTTCGTTTTTAATGAATTTGTAGAATGATTAGAAAAATTATCACATCTTATTCAAATATTATTCGATGATAAAATTAATGACTTGAAAGCATTCGAAATAAGCGCAATACGCCCGGTCTACCTAATTGACAAATATGTTGAACAATCGGAATCCACAAGAATCTAGAAGATTCATTCAAATATTTTCAGTATGGACAATAAAATTGCTGCTAAATTCACGTACATCAGTTGGAAAGATGAAGCTATCAGTATTGTGATTGTATCGAAGTCTCCTTATTCAATGGAGATGTGATTCTAGTATTATAATACAAGCGAGGATAGCACGCCCACGCTGCATATGCGAAACATCATCAATTTTCTAGTATTCTGAGACCTATATTGTCAATAAAAACAAAGAATGATTATCATTTAACGTCACATGTATAATTCATAATACAGTAGCTATCTAGCGTATTCTACTATTAACACGAACAATGGGTCGAAGTTGAGATAACTCCAAAGCAAAGTCAATTACTAATTCTGAAAAACCGCAAGTGCGTTCAATTGGAAGAAAGAATCTTCACAAAATCGGGAAAATTTTCTGTCTAAGTTTTTTTGAAAATAAAAGAGTTACCCAATGACGTAAGCATCAATTGATTTTCACTCACTCAAAAATTAAAAACACGAACAAAATCAGTTGTAAGCAACAAGCGCTCGTTTGAAGCTTGCGCACGAACTTTCCGAATTGGTAGATAAAATTTTCGCTTCACCGTGGCGGCAAATTTCATCCTCAACATGTATGACAAGTTCAGTTATCGTAGGTATATGTACAAATAGGCGTACACGGATGAAAAACTTGAAAAAAAATTATTAAAAGAGTAATTCAGATTGTTTCATTGGGATAAGTATAACTTTGGTGGTTTGTGAGTCCTCTACTTCAGAATGTGGTTTTCACTCTAAAATATTATCAAGAGTTCTATTCGTTAAAAGTTCAATAATAAGAAGTACTTATACTTATTCCTAGTCTCTACATTCATATCGAATGATTTTCTGATCTTCCTGATTTTTTCTGATTGATTACATTCTTTTCAAATCTTCCGAATTTCATAAAACTGCACACACACGAACATATATATATATATATATATATATATATATATATATATATATATATTATATATATATATATATATATATATATATATATATATATATATATATATATATATATATTTTATTTTGAAAGTTTTTAGCAATAACAGGCTTTCTTTGATATGAAGTTTATTTTTGTTGACCTTTCGTTGTTATATTACAACTTTGTCAAAACTCAAACAATATAAAAAAAACAATAATATAACAACGAAACGTTAACAAAAATAAAATTTTTCATATCAAAAAAAGTCTGTTACTGCTAAAAACTTTCAAAATGAAATATCTTATACAGGCAATGAATCAATTTCAAGAAATATATCTTATATATATTATATATATATATATATATATATATATATATATATATATATATATATATATATATATATATATATATCAATATTGGCTGAACTTTTTCAGTGAGGAAAATAACCATGATTTGATATTTACCACGTCAAAACATGCAAAACTGTGGAATCTAAACGCAAAAGAACTATATTTTTGGTACTCCTTATATTTTACAAGAATGAAATTGAATAATGCAATATTTATCAATATAAGGATAAGTTGATAAAGAAACCAAACAAAGTATATTCGTTTCATGATCTAAAAATTTCCATACCATCGGTAATACTACTATTATAATGTACTTTGTTTCGTCTTGATAAAATCATAATTCAACAGATAAATGTTTATTCACAATTCTCCGCATTAGATCAAATTCCTCACAGTCAATTAACATTCTGCACTTCCTAGCAAAATTACAGTGTGTTTAAATTATGTTCATCCCTCGAGACAAAACAAAATAAAATTAGTGGAAGGAAAGCGTTCCTCACAATATTACGCCTGAATAAGAAAATTTTCAGTGCGTTTATGCTCGGTGCAGATTACATCTTTAATGAATTATTCAAATTGGAGCCAACAGTACGGGTAAAATGAAATTTTTATTGCACTTTCCCACGAACAGTGGTATAATTGCAAGCTTTTAATGTAAATAAAACTAATTTTCCTCAGATTAACTCTGATGAACTAATTGCAAAGGAGTTTGTTTTTACTACTCACTCTCCGAATGAATTCGGCCATATTTACATAAGTTGCTGTACTATTCAAGAAACTCTTCTCCCGAAATGTTTCTTTAGTTCCAACAGAAGTGTAGTTGAGAAGAATAATTTTTAGATAGGAAATCTTCACTACACTGAAAACATTATTTGTGCAACGAACAAAAAGGAATATTTAATTTTTTCGCCTTTTCTTATAGTCTGTGGGTTATAAGCTTCCTTCCTTTCGTAATATTGAATCGTTTTCATTCTCAATGAACGATGCTTAAGTATTATGCGTTTGTACGGTTACGAGTTCATTTCATCCATTCATTATTGAAAAGGGTGTCTCAAAATGAACGCAATATTTGAATTTGCCGTTATTTATGTAGTAAGTCTTGGCAACCCCAAAAAAACGAATCGGCAGCTGACAGTTTATCGTTAGTAAAAATGAAACGTAACACCAAAAAACAATATATTTCGAAATAGTGAAATCTTCGGGGCCACAGCTCGAAAATTTTATACGAAATGTGGTCGTAATTTATTTATTTATTTATTCATTCACAAATACATCACTCAACAGATTAGGTCAATTACTGAGTGGGAAAATACAATATAGTTTACAACTTAAGAAAAAAATGAACTAGAAATAATGTACAAACAATACACGTGAACGAAAGCTCTGTAGGCAAGCTGACATTAAAGCTCAACCACAAGATATAGGAGAAACTAATATTCCAAAAACTTATAACTAAAACTAAAAACCAGCCAGGTGAGAGCTCATCTGATATCACCAGGCACGCATGCAAATATGTCAATGATGTCATGAAAAGGCTCAGTCACCACAAATTTTATGAAGTGGTAAAAAAACCAGAATATTAGTACGAGCCAGAGGTGAATGAAAAATGTTCATATTTCTACAAGATATTCTCGGAACACGGAAATTTATGAGGGAAAGAAGAAAAGAACAATAAACAGAAAACCTTATCAGCTTGTATGGGAATATTATTCCCAAATATTTCCTACGTGCTTCAAGTGATGAAACATCAAATCTTGTGATAAGTAACTCACGATTTATACCTCGTTCTCGATACACAACGTCGCAGCAAAACCATAAATATTTCAAATTTCGTCTTTGCACGGATTCAAGATCCCTTATATTACACAAGTATCCTGGATTCCAACCGACACTAGCATACTCTAGTTTTGAACGTATTAAGGTATTGTATAGGAGCATAGTTGATTCAGATTTAGAGAGCCGTTCAGAATTTCTTATTACAAAACCTAATGTTTCGTAAACCTATAACAACTTGAAACAATAACATTAATGTGAGTAATAAAAGTTGATTTTGTGTCGAAAGTTACTCCTTAACCTCTAAATTTGGTACATATATTGATTTTATTACTATTCACATTGTAGTCGAAATGAACTATACTTTTTCACGAGAAAAAGACATTATGTTGCATTTAGAAATATTCAGTGTCAGTAGATTCCTTTCACACCACTGATTAAAATTTAAAATATCCTCTTGAAGAATGTAGAAATCACTTACTGTTGAAATTTCGCGAAATATTTCACAATCGTCCGCATATAGGAGAAAATTACAGTTTATGTTGAAGGTAATAGTGTGTTAACTTCTTCAACTGTGGTAAGATTAATTTAGAAATTTCGGGAGACAGAATCCGTTGGAGACGCTAAGCACACTGGTGGTCCAACAATACGCCATTCAATAAATGTCAATATCGAAGCAGTGCATCGGAGTGTCAATGACAATCCTGAAACCTCATTCAGGCGTCGTTAACGAAAATTACATATTTCAAGAAATATGTAATATTTTTACCTTTGGTAGAAAAATAAAACTCGGGTTGAATAAAAAAAGTTTGGCCGATATAAAACGCTGGACATTCGTTACAAGAAATCTTATAAATACCGCTTTTGTCTTCAACATTTGTCTTTTCTTTATTATTTACTAAAAGTGACTTGATATTCCTTTTGTTGATACAAATGGTTTTTATTTCTCTCTTCTTTAATCTTTCGCAAATTTTTTCACTCAGACGAGGTATGAAATTAATAAAATGATATTTTTGTTTGTTTTTAATAATTTGAGATGGATAAATTGAGTTTAAAAGAATTTTTCGTTACTTTCTTCTTATGAGATTATGCGAGATGAGTTAAGCGAGAATTCAATCTCATTCAAAAAAAAGGTTCAATTTAGCCAAATTGTTTGAGTTTCAAATTGTTTCAGAATGTTTCACTAGTGGTTGAGACAGAGGATGATATCTTCAATCATTACTTGAATTTTAAATCATGAGTTTCCATCCTTCAAATGTTTTTCAAAACAAAAAGATTTCACAAGTCACATTATTTCAATTGTAACTATGGATAAGTGACGCGAAACATATATCGAGTTCAGCAGAGAATTTCCAGCAAATCTAGCTGATGGACCCGCTTAACTGATGATTATATTCACATTGTCGAAAAAATGAAACTAATCACATGAAAACAGCAAAATTTGTTCAAATATTTCAGATAAGCTTCAATATTTCATGTTTATGAAATTCATAATAAATTATTCAGCATATTCGTCGTTCTTTCACTGACATTTCACAAGTTTTAAGTATTCAATTATAATACGAAGATATTTGAGTAGCATTCACTTCAACCTCATTTTCAGAAACGTTCGGAGATACATTCCACTGACAATGAAAATTTTAATCAATGCCGTCAAGCTTTGAAGTGTGGTTCTTTCAAAATTTGCTCCGCACATTCAATAGGAAACTCACATTGTTCTCCGCAGAAGACGTACAAATACCCTTTCGCTCCCCATAAACAAAATCGAAACATACGGGAAGATATTCCCGAGGGACTATTCTGCCGCCTACTTCCCGAGGAGTGAATATTCTACGACAAAATTCGGCATTTTACTGTGACAAAATATGGGAAAGTTCAGAGGAAATACGGCATAAGCTGATGTGGAGAAAATGGGGCGAAATACGAGCAGAACACACGCCTCCCTAAATTTGTTATCTTCATTTGCGCTAGTTCGATTTACTCATCGCTGTAACTGTCAATCCTGAAAGAGAAAAGACTTAGCGAACGTATTCATTTATTCAACATCACAGCATGTTGAATTCGAGAACTGAAAAATAAAAGAAACTCCTCGAGGTTTTCAGTATGAAATGTATGGTGAAAACAGTATCGTCAAAATTAATTCATAATATGTTATTTTGAGAAAGTGATTATGAGGAGAATTTAGGAGGAGAGAAACTCCTCCCTAATTTTCTATCGTCCTGATGAACATTATTTGATTTATTTATTTCCTGAAATACTCTTAATTGAATTCGAGGTAATTTTTTATTTTCATAATGAATATGATCAATGTTCAATCGTTGACGAATGCCAAACCCAATGGAACAACAATACGGCACAAAATTCAGCCAAAACCTCACGAACCAACAACATTAACTCTAAGCAGACACGACGAAATAGTAGTTACAAGACTAATAATAGGTCGTAGGAGACTTCCTGATGATATCAGGAAATTACTTACAACAGTCATTTGAAAAATATTTCATTTAAAGGACGATATAATTATCAGTTTATATAGAATTATCCTTCGATGATATATTTTTCAAATATTTTTCAGTAGAAGTGAGTATTTTCTATTGTAGATTGAATGATTCAAAGAGTTGATGTATCGAAAACTCTGGTTTATAATGAACATTTGTAATATGTGCTTCTCTCTTATAGGACAGCTCAAAACAGTCTTTTCAGTGAGTCATTATATGTAAAAAAAAAATAAAAACTCAAGCGCGAATACTGTATTAATATCCTTTTTACGTTTGAACATTTACAAACTTGTTCACAACATGAAGCAGTTCGTTACCCACTAGAACAGAACACAATATCCTGACAGTCCTTGCTGTGACAATCAGCAGCGATTTTTGTAATTCCTTACAGGAATATTCGTCCTGATGTTCGTCCAGTCTTAGCTACCTCATATTTTTCAGAATATTTTTAGGGATACCACTGTATCCCAAGATAACTGGAATAGTTTCTGCACGTTTCTCTCCCTTCACGTTCTCGTGTAGTCGTTGTAGTTCTCGAATCATAATAATTGTACCAATTATTATTCAAAAATTATAATTATTGTTATTTATGATTATAATAATTATTATAATGAATATTATTTTTATTTTGATACTATATTTACTGTAATAATTGTACATTGTGTCCATGGCCTAGTAGTCAATTTTAGACGAAGAGCTGTAGCACTGTTTTCAATTCTTGAAGAATTGGAATGGTAAGTTATCAATTATTTTGTATTTATCGTTTCTTTTTTGAGAATTGAGGTGATCACTTGAAATTGCATTCAAGTCTTCATCTTGAGTATTATTTATATATTTATATCATTAAGCTTCCACAAGCATGAATGAATGGAAGGCGTAAACTATAAAAATTCAGACAGATATCCGCAAAGATCTGAGGAGAAAAATGTCTATGATGAGTGAGTAAGTTTTTGTAATATTTCGGCAAATAGATGAAATATCATGCCAATATATTTCAATATATGCTTATATTGAAATTTTATGCTAATTAAGCATCAAAAACAATTGGAATTATACAAAGTACTGGGAAATTTGAAATGAGAAGAACAGAATTGAAACGGATTAGAGAAAAATCCCAGCTCATGTGTAGAACACATTTTTTTACAGCAGGTACATTAATCTTGAAATATCTGATAAGCATGGTACTGCAACGGAAAAACGAAGGATTTTACAATTCACAATGATTTCGAGAAACTTACGATATCGAATTCAAAGTTATTTCCTTTAACATAACACAAGTTTGGTGTGAACGAAAGCTTTCTGAGTGTCTAGCCGAAATCATAATAGCATTGTCTCACATTTGAATTTCAAATATACTCGAGTTCTCTGCATAAATGAAATACTGCTCTTAGATATGCAGCATTATTCACGAAGGTTGGGGACACTGTTATGCCTCAAACAGCGCCTCTAATTTCAGTCAGAGATTAATATTTGAAGACTCATGATGTGTTAATATAATTAAATTCTTATTTAGTGAAAATGGATATATTTATGTATATTGGAAAAATAAACGCATTATGAGTTTATTTTTAGTATTCATGCAATATAAAAGTTGGGAAAATACAAGTTGACGGCATTTCTAAAGATTATATATCATTTTTTCAAAATACATTCAGTGACTTTCTTAGTTCTATGAAATTGGAACCAGCCTCACTTCAAATGTGAATTCTATACTTTACAGTTCGTAAAAATATGAACTCTTCACTCTGTGAACACATTCATGATAAGATATAAGAATTTTTGAACGAATGGTATATTACATGGTCGATATATATTTCTATGACTGCGGTTTTCTGGATGTTATTGAAACAATTTTCCAATACTAGTTATAGATACGAGCTATCAAAGTACTCTATAAGTTTCTTTCAATAACTTTTGACGAATTATTCTGAATAATATTATAGCAGAGCTGGCTATGTGAAACATGAACAAGGCGTTGTCTCCATTGTCGTTCTAGGGATCAATGTTAGAGAATAATAGACAATATATATTATTATAGACAATAATAATAATAATTCAACTTTATTTAGCATGGCCATTACAAATCTATAATTTATGCATTAACGATACTCAGTCTAATTTAATATCTTAACAAAATATATTCTCTCAAGCTTCTTCTGAATAATCTGTGATTTTGGCACACTTTAATACTCAACGGTAATTCATTATATTTCTTGAAACCTTCATAATTAATACCAGTTTTGTTCTTGTTAAATTACACTTTTGAATATACAAATTTATTCTATTTCTTGTCGCATATGAGTTATGGTCCATTACGCTACTAATTCCGTCAGTCAGGTACTCGGGAACCACATGGTGTTCAAGCCTATATATGAGCTCTAAAGTACGAAACATAACCCTTTGATTTACACTCATAATATTCAAAGTTCTTAACATTGTTTTCACTGGTGTATATCTACTACATTTTAATATCACCCTCATGGCCCTGTTTTGGGTTTTTTGCATTTCATCAAACTTATGAGCACTTGAGCCAAATATCAGAACAGAGCAGCAGTCTAAGTGTGGGGCTACAATCGCTTTGTATAATCTCAATTGCATATATTTACTGAAATATCGACAAATTCTATTCGAAAAGAATATTTTCCTCGCCATTCTCGAGTTAATATAATCAATGTAGCCTTTTAAATTCCAATTTTGATCTACGAGGACTCCATATTATTTATTCGGACATCAATATCAGAAAGTTCTAACCTTGACAACTTATGAGCAGACCCCATTACCATATATTTAGACTTTTCTACATTTAAAGCCATACTTTTGTCGGAAAGCCTTGCATAAATGTTCTGTAGATCATGGTTTACATCACTCAACATCCCAGGGACATCCCTACCAGACACAAAGACCATCGTGTCATCGGCAAACATTCTTATAGTACACTTCACTACCGACTCCACAATATCATTAATATATATATATATCCAACAATAAGGAACCCAAGACACTGCCCTGAGGAACACCGTGCCATCATTGAATCTCACAATATGATACGTATCACTGAGATACCTCATAAACCACCGGTAAACTGTACCCAGATGATTCTCCATTACCCTTCGTGGGAAAAATGTTAGAAAATCTTGAAATCGATGCCTACATTTATTGAAAATGTGAACGTTTTCACGTTCTATTATTAATCTATTATTCTCTAACATTAATGCCTAGAAGGGAAATGGAGACATCCATTGTTCATGTTTCACATAGCCGGCTCTGCTATAATATTCTTTAGAATAATTCGTCAAAAATTATCGAAAGAAAGTTTTAGTGTACTTTGATAGCAGAAATCTATAAGTAGTATTATCTACAACTGCGATAATATAGCACGGGAACTCCAGATTTCTTTTTCTTGAAGGCAGTTCTTCAATGTGAAATCCAAAACTGGCTGCAGATTTTGTCTACAGTTGCAATTTCTGAGCTTAGCTATATCAAATATTTCTGATTATGTTTGTATATTGTGTGTTTGTATATATTTGTGTATTTTTCTTGTCATAACTCTTAACAGTGCTAGTTTTGATAAAAAACATGAAGTTGAGTTCTAACTCAGTACAACTACGTCTGCTTATGGATGCCATTATTTGAGTTCAGTATTTTGGGACTGTACCTAGAAAATCATCAATTCGGACAAAATTGAAGCATAATTTCACAAAAAATCAATAATGGAGATACTTGATTTAATGCCTGATACTTGAATACAACCAAAGAACTATGTTCGTTACTTCTAAATCAGTGAAATTGAACTAGGATGAGTCGGTGCAAGTGTTCATGCATATTTTAAATGTTCATGAAAGTATCGATGTATTCGAGAGTAATCGATGTTCTTAGACTTGATACGAGCCGAAATGGGTGAACTGGTATGAGAAGATTAGCTACTAATGCAAGGTACAATTTGGAATACCAAATTCCTAGTATGGCTTCGAAATCGATAAGTATTCATTTCTCTACTTTGACTAGTAGGAACACCAATTTACAAATACTCGTAGCTAAAACCGAAAATTGAAAAATTCGTTGAAATTTTTGGAATAACCACATTGAATAATAGTCGAAATCAGTTGTTGGATTTCTTGTACCCAACACCTCTTGACATAACATTTCGATGGGTGTATATAAATAGGAATTATAATCACATATATTTTCAAAAGATATACCCATATATTTGAAAAAATGTTCTGAAAAACACAAAAAAAATTTTCATCTGATACATTTTCAATTTTTTTTTTTTTTGGGTAATCCAAGAGAAATATTTTGAGTAATATAAGCATGGTTGAACACAGAAAAATGTGACTTTCTTCAGTTTATATCTTCAAATATTGTTCCTAATATCCTAGACCTAGAATATGTTTCTGTGAAAAATATGCACGTAAAATCCTGAAATGAGTAGAGCATTCGAAATTATGAAGTTCATCAACGAATCAATCCTGTGAAACCAAATCAAGGAGATCCTTAGAATTACGCAGAAAAACTTCGATATAATGGTGGGGTATAAATTGGCAAATAGTTTTATTGCCTTCAGATACGAGTATATACTAAGCACATTGAGACTTAATGGCAATCCTGTGATGCTTAGATCGGGAGAAGTTTTTTCATAACTCTTGCTCCAACTAAGAATATTCTTAATAGCGCTTTTATAGACCACAGCGATTAGCTAATGTTGCCAACTCAATCTCTTCTCAATGTCTGTCTTTTCACTCAGAGCATATTTCGAAGATCACAAGCTGAAATAGAACTCAATGGCCAATTCAAAACAAAAATAGTCACAAATTAAGGGAATAATTGATTCATTTGTAACTTTTTGAAAATTCAAATTAATTAGTTTCATTGGTATATGTCAGTTGCAGTAGATTTACTCGTATGACAGTTGATAAGTATTCATATTAATAAGATATAGTTATTATCACATAGTCTGTTTGTTTTTGTTGCGTGAGCTTATAACTCGTATAATGATTACTTCATACCTTTTCAGTTTATATTTTGTAATTTGTAAAATGGCATGTCCGGATAATTGTTTCAATAAATTGAGAAAGTAGATAAACATACACAAATGCAAAATAGTTCTATCTTCATAGAATTTAATGTAAGTATATTACCTGGACTGATATCGATAATAGCCATCTTTGAAAAACTGTTGCTAATGGCGCTTAACAACTTTTTATCACCTATACTAGTGTTATGTTTCCCGTTAATGGATTCGGTAGCCATTTCAATGGGAGTGGGATTTAGTCGCGGTCAGTGTTTGTCAATTAACTCTAACCGTCGTGAGTGAATAGCAGGATGGCTGAAAAACCACAGTTAAATATCCCTAGATAACACACCGTTTTACGAAGTGTTTTCAGAGTATTGGGAATTCAAGAGAATGTATTGTGAGTGCGTGAAAATGTACAATCTACTATCGCTTTTAGATCTCGATGCGAAAATAAAAACCATTTTCCACTTCGGCATCACGTGTACAGGCCACAATTATCCCACGCTGGTCTTCAAATTGAAACCAGGAACTCTTTTCGTTACGGGGTACGGTTGCGCTGAACGATCGATGAATTCTCGATTCGATGGATGATGGGATGGAAACCAATCAATATGTGGGAACACTTTGATATGAATAATTGGCGGATGATTCATTTCTTCCAGAAGTTCTTTCTGTAATAATCAGAGATTATCAAATTCTCTGATGAAGAATTTTATTATGAGAAAAACAGAATTCTCTGCATTTTGTTCAATTTATAGCATTATATTCTTATATAATTTTTATGTGAGTGTGTATGTCAGTGAACTCCTTCTTCACGTCTTGACCTATTTTATTGAATTTTTTTGAGTGTTCTAGTGGATTCGAGAATAATTTAGATTCGATATTGATCCCGGCAGGTGGCCCTGCGATCAAGTTCGGCCGATTGTCACGGAAAGTAGTGCCTATGTACGCCGCCAGAGGGTACTTGATATGCGAACGGCAGGTTGGCGTCAGAATTTTTAAAATTGTGTGTTGATTGAAATATTACATTGACATGTAATTAGTGTTTGAAGAGTTTTGAAGTCTGACCACACAAACAACGTCTGACCGCTAGAATGTTTATACATATAGTTGAATGTCTCACGACTGTAGATATGTATTTTCAGTGTTTAACTCGAATTGCAGTCAAGACCACTGTCCACTCTAGACCAGTCCACTGGACAGCAATCCCAATTAAACACTGAAAATACATATCTACAGTCGTAAAGCATTCAACTACAAACAAAATGGGTTTCTATCAATTAACAACATCTAGATATGGTACAAATACAACAAGTTTATTGAAACAATGGGCATTCTGCCACATCAAATTAGCTTCACTGGAAAATAAAAGAATTTTTTTACTAGAATGTAGGAGAAATAAAGTGTTTCCACCGCATATCAACAATGGCAGCAAAAATCTTAAACAAATTATCACAGTAGAGGTATGACGCTACGACCAGCAAGTATTTAATTTCATTCTATCGGTAAAAAGAAAACTTTCGAATTTAGAAATCAGAATCACACTTGAGAATTTGGCTAGGATTGAAAGATTCAAAAAATATTATGATACATCTCTCTCAAACATTTTGCCCGAGCATATTCATTCAGAATTCAAATACAGACAATCCGTCACTTACAAGAATAAATTTAAGATTCTATGGGTCTAAACACTCATAGAATCAATACCCAACAATAATCTGACAACATATCTAAAAACTCATTCTTTCCTGATTCACCATCAACATTACAAACATAGACTAAAAAAAATTGATATTTAAATTTAAATTGGTGAAATTAAAGTGAAATAATTTTACTGATTAAAGTGAATCAGGGTATATAAAATCTCAATATTGAATTTTTAGAGAATACATCCGACCCATTTAAATGACTTTTTCATTAGTTGTTGCTCTCCGCATTCGGATCTAGGATCTGTGGGCGTTTATATATATATATATATATATATATATATATATATATATATATATATATATATATATATATATATATATATATATATATATATATATATATATATATATATATATATATATATATATATATATATATATATATATATATATATATATATATATATATATATATATATACAATATATATATATATATATATATATATATATATATATATATATATATATATATATATATATATATATATATTATATATATATATATATATATATATATATATATATATATACAACATTCTTCCTGAATTGAAAACAAAGCGATTTCAGCATCACGTAATCTAGGAAGGAAATTCAGCATTTTGAAATTAGCAAACCAAGGCATTTAGAACAAACAAGGTGCGCTTCCCCACAGTAAACCTGGGTTATATATCATCATAATGGCCGCATGGCTTCGACTGTAGAGCCATCCTTTATCGATTCGAAGCATTGATACTGAGGACGAAAGAATATCAATAATTCTCATTTTGTTGCACTGTAGTATTCAATAGGCATATTGAGACAGTTTGAATTCTGAATCTTTGTTTCATTAATTTCAGAGAAGGGAATTGGGTGCAGCAAAAAATTAAAATTTTTTATTGAGTGAACTGTTTGAATGCTAGAGATGACTAGCTAGTGTGTTTTCAACTTCCGTAAAACAAGGAGTTCCAGTTAGATCGAATTTCACATGTAAAATTTGGTGTTTTTTCACCTCAGATACGAGAAACAAGCAGAGATAATCCTCTACAGGAAAATGGAATATAAAAGCTATAAAAATATATATCATTTCAAGATGATCAAATTCGAAGTTTTTCCATCAATGCCACGAGGCTCTCATACACAAAGTGTGAGGAGGACATTCATTACGAATTCAGGGGGTTATTTCTTGTCAGGTTCGAAGAACAGTTAGTTCAATGATGTTTCTTGGAAGACTCTTTCAATCCAGATGATCATGGCGAAAAAATTTCGCGACAATCACATGTTATTCTTGGAATAGCAAAACCAATGAATCCTTAAATTTTTGTCGCATGTTCACCTAAAATCCTGTATATTACGGAAATTCTTCTTGAGTATTGTGTTGAGAGCTCTTATCTTGAACCGAAAAGTACTATTCGTGAAAAAATAAAGAAAAGTAATAATTCATTTCTTATAAATTGGTTGAGGCTTTCGCGGCCAGTCGTTGAACTAGTGTTGTCCTGGTTTGGTTCTAAGGGCCGTCATCAGAAATGGAACAACCTCTGAAAAAGCTCGCTACTCGTGTTAGCGAAACGTTAGGAAGAAATTCCAACCGACGACGGCCCTTAGACTCGAACCAGGATAACACTAGTTCAATTAATTTTTTGTTCACGTTTCACTACAACTTATAGCTTTTTTTATATTTAATAGTGTTGGCGTTTACTTGATGTAAATCCATTATAATTGAATATAAACTTAAATTCAAACACTTCAACTTATGATTTACACTTTATTGACTTCATAGCACGACGCGTTTCGTCGTTACAAACGACTTCTTCAGACGCTTACAGAATAATCTAATTCTGTACATTATTCTGTAAGCATCTGAATCTGCTTCTGTAAGCATCTGAAATCAAAAGTTCAAGTGTTTGAATTTGAGTTTATATTCAAATTATAGCTTCATCGAAACTAGGAAATTTCACTGAACTTATTCATTTCGAATATGAATCATAAAATCGTTAGCGAACGACTAGTTTTACAATTCGTTGAAAAACATACAGTAGGAATGAATTTTTCCATTTTTATAGTCTGTTTTTACTGAGAGTATGCTTCATTTTTTTCAATCATATAGTATTACTGAAACCTGAAAACAGGAAATTAACAAACCTCCGCAAAGTGAACGTTAGAAACGAAATACACTTCTAATTTGAAATGAATCGAAAGTCCGACTCGCGAAAAAATATTATCGCGATTGTAAAAAATTGAAAACCAAACCTGTCAATGGAAACGTAGACGTCAACCAGAAACGTAAAAGTCTAATCGAATCTGTCAATACCAGTCAATTCTGATAACATGTTCGAGATGATATAACTTACTTTCGCAAGTTGTAATGCCGAGAACCGATCCAGTGATCTTGTTTGACGTTTGCCTCGCACCGACTTATTGATAGATTCCCTATTTTGAAAACGAGAGTGAATGATAACCATCGGGGGAATCTCGCGAATGGCGACATCACTGCCCAACCAACTTTCGCGAAGGAGTTTTTCACAAATCAGTTCTCTCAACGCAGTGAATAGTAAAAAATACACCTTTGTTATTTATTACACACTTCTCACGAAACTGAAGTTTTGTTGGTTGTTTCTTCAATTTTGCGACAATAAACTGAGCAAAAAAACTATATATTTCGGTAGTTATGGTAAATAACTACGTAGAAACGACGAAGCCAACGAAATATCGAAAATATTCAATTCAATCATAGACTCAATCCAATACAAAACAGCTTCATATTCATTATTACACTGCTAATTACACAATTTTTGTAATCGGGAAAAAGTACCCAAACATGTGAAATATCACAGTCACCATGACACATAAGAAAACATAAAAAAATTAAATTAGGCCATTTTCGAATAATACTATGATATTTTCAGCAGTAGAACGTGAATTCAGAGACGTCATAATAGTTTGATTCTGCTAAAGCCTATGATATTCAATACAATTCGAACCGATAATATCCATTATCGATAAACAGTTCGCCGCTTCTCTTAAAGAAATAACGCCCACATAATGAAAAAGGGAATTCAGCGTTTCTTAAAGAGATCCAATCAATGACGTATTGCAATATCGACTGCAGATGAAAATAGAATCTATGGAAATATTCTAGCAATTTTGATTCCACGAACCATTTTCAGAATCAATTTCAGTCAAGACCATTAGAGCTGAATGAGATAGCTTAGAGGAATTATCAACCTATACAGAAGCTGTAAGGAGAATAATATGTGATAAATGAAAAACAATTCAAATTTATATTCATCACGACACTGCACTGAAAGTATAAATAATCAAATATCTAGTTAGAATTCTTATATCAGGAAAATCTAAGCACGTGTAATCAGCACATCATTCCTTCATACCCTTCAGCATCCCTTTATTCCCTCATATTATATATACTTTCTGTTATAATCATTCATATACACTCCATATATGAAATTCTATTCAGTGTGAAGTACATCACACTAAGATGTTCTATTATACTCACCCAATTCATAGTGAAAATTCTTGGCTAATAACTCACCTGGAATGAAAGAGAAAATCATTAAATATAGAAAAATAATTATGTAAGACAAGTATTCCTTCGGAAACAAAGAAAGGATCTCTCAATATCAAATATATAGATTTGATCTTCATGATTGAATAAAGTTACAGCCAGTTACATGCCGTTTGATACTTATGTTATAGCCAAAAGCTTTGCTGTAACATGAGTATCAAACTGCATTTCTTACTGAGTCATCTTGCTAACTTTCCAGAAAATCTTGGCGCTGTTAGTGATGAACATTGTGAGCGATTCCATCAAGATTTTAAGGTCATGGCGGCAAGGTATCAAGATTGATGGGATGTCAGTATGATGGCTGACTACTGTTGGAGCATCAAGCAAGAATGTCCATAGAATCCAGATTGAACATTCTAGGAATAGTTGTAAGCGAAAATTTCTACCCTAATATATTTTTTTATTTGTTGTATAAAAACAATTCAACTTTTAATATTGTAATAACCTTGTAAGAATTAAATATTCTGGTACGCTTAGTTAGTACCCATTTCATTTTCCTCTATATGCCCATTTTATATGACTTTTAGGGTAAAGATAGGTTATCCCTGTAGTGTAAAAACTTGACGCGATAGAGAAAAATTTATAACATTTTTTAATTTATATACTAAAATTTAGTCAACAGCAAGTCACAGATCTGAGACAACAAAATTGCTTTACATCAGTGTTATTCAAATATGTTTCTATATTTACACGAAAAGCGGTTTGGTAACGTTGAATGACTTTTCGCACAAAATGTTTTGGAACATTGCTCTAAATTCCATCAGGCCAAATTTCACAGAGACCAATTATAACAATACTTAGTCCTAATTCATTCTTATTTAGGCTAATTTTAAACAAGAACTTCACATTTTCGGGTTTTTCAAACTGGCTCCCAAACGCGCATGGATCCTCAAATCTGCGCAACTAAGAAGTGAAATGAATTTACATGAAATTGTTGAAAACGTAGGAGCACCTGATGTGAAACTGAAAAAGTTATAACGAAGGATTAACGTGTTTCTCATTCATAATAAAAATTTGTTGCATCCCAAAATAATGGACAAATCCAACCAAGAATGATTTTTTTGCTCTATAATGTCCATTAATACAAATTCTTTCTTCTATATGAGAAATGTTTTTCGATAGTACGGGATAGCGGTTAAAATCTGAAATATGACTAAGAAATGGTGGAAACGCAAGGGTCGAAGCCAAATACCAGCAATAATGAGGTACTAAATGTACTTAAACCTCAATTAGCTATTTACCACCTTTACTTATCAATTGAAATGGCTCATTGGTTATTAATTGATTGATTTTTTCTATATAGAAATCATCATCGAAATGATCTTATGAAGTCATGATTGGCAAACAGAGGCTCAGTAGGTAAACGCTATAGTGACAATATAACGAGTACGTCTTACTGGTGCTGGTAAATAAGTTATCCACCGTATTCTTGGGATACTTCAACTCGTCATTGAGCAGTTGTTCCAACAGAGCTATACACCTAAAGCGTACCTCTGCCATGATATATGATTTATTTTTCGATATTTACCTCGTGAAACAAATACAATGTCATATCAAAAATAAGATATTTGAGGGGAGTCATCAGAGGTGTGGTTATCGTCGCGAGTGTGGTAAACCGAATCTTTTCAAGTACTTTCGCTGGTGTGAATATTTTTTGCTGACCAGCAAACCGTCAAGCTCAATTCGTTAAAGTTTTCGCTTATAATGTACTCTAGCCAATAATATTATTACCAACATCATGGTAATTGAAAAATCTATGCTTATATTTGAATATTCGAATCAATTTGATTGTAAGCACTCAGTGAATCGACCAAAATTCACTATAATTTTCTCATGTTATTACAGCCAAATCAAATTACCGCCTAATTCAAAAATGAGGAGGTAAAATCCAGCGTGGATATAAAATTCAGGAGCATTTCCTGGTTCTATAGTTTGTTGGTTTCATATATAATATTATAGTTCATTAGTCAATAATTATTGAATTGAATTATTTCATCATAATATTATATCGCTTAATACGATATGTAGTATCTATAATCAGTGATGTGTATGGTTTCGACTGTTGCAATTTGTTAAAATCTCATCTTTTTATATAATTATTACCGATTTCCGTCACAATATAGCTTCACTATTGTGAATTTATATGGTACGTGGTCATAGATTGAAGTGGCTACATTTCAATAGTAACTTCCGAATTCTTAAAAATTTTCCAAGTATTTTGAAAGACTCGTTTTATCCCAAGATACATAGTGAACAAATTTTGGGACAATCACAACATTTTATTCCTGAAATAGTCGAAATGAATGAACCATTGAATTCTTGTTGGATGTTTTCATCTCACATCCTGTATTCACGAATATTTTTCTCTAGAGTTATCTGAAGAGCACTTATCTGTCTATATTTGAACCAAAAATTATCATTTTTATGAAGCTTTAGGAATGTATCAATTCATTTTTGTTTATGTTTCACTACAAGTTGTAGCTTTATGGAAACTTCATAATGGTCATTGTTTGAAGTTGCTTAATTTCAATCGTAAAAGTCTCTCGAATTCTTCAAGATTTCATTTAGAGTTTACGGATATAACGACTACATTTCTGGAGAGATCTTGAGTAAAACCCTTAATTCTTCAAACTTTCGAATTTCTCTAAATATTTCATCAATGAAACAGTAATAAAGATTAATGCTTTTTTGGAATGAATTTCATTCAGTGAATATAAGGTTGAATATAACTGATACATTTTCTTGATAGAAATCAATGACTGAGGTGACAAAACTTAAAAAAACACGAATAGATTTTGTAGGTACTAATTATATATATGAAAATTGTTCGTAGAAATCATAGAAAAATTCAAATTTTTGGATGGTATAGAGGAAACTACGGAAACAATAAAATGAAACAAAAAATATACAAAAATTATTTTCTGTTCATAGAAGTTTTGGCAAAACTTTTCAATCATCATTCACGAAATACATACCCATAATTGGTAGTCTAATTATATCAGAGTCGATCTTTTGTTGTAAATTGCAAATTTGTCAAAAGAATACGAAATCAACACGAAATAACACCAAGATTATTCGAAAGTATGATTGTTTCGAAAAAAAAATCCACATAAACAATTATTCGATTCATGAATGGAATGCGAATAGCTCAGAAAGTAACTATTCCGCCAAAAAGTTAAGGTAAAACAAAAAGCAAATACCCGAGATGAGTAGAATGAAATACAATTGCTTGACGAATATATATCCAATTTCAAGTTCAGTTGATAGAACTTCATCTTCTGATCTTCTCGTGTTAATTGGCTTCCGTATGAGTTTACTCAGAAGGATATCGGAATCTGTTAATCTTAGTTGGGCAGATCACGTTTCATTTAATAGTATTGTTGATCTTCGTAGGAAATCACGTCTTTTATCAGAAACGAACTAACGAGAAAGACAAATATTAGTGCCCAGCTTGGCTTTTTTATCAGTAATTTGTAATTAATCGAAGTATCTTTTTCACAACTACTTGAGAGGTCATGCTTTATCCTTTAATTTTCAACATTTCATTATCGAACATCAAAACGAAATAAATGGGATATAAGAGTCTGCATACTTGAGGTCATTTCCATAAATAACCATCAATACTACAATAATAATGATGATTCCATTCAGCGCATAACAGAGGTATGTCAAATATTTGCGCTTGAGGAATACATGGATAAACATAACGCCGTTGCAAAGATTTGTGTATCAACAACAAGAATTGAAATTATACCGTCTACAGAAGTAAATTTTAACTGATCAAACAGTTACCCAAATGGGGAAATCGGGCTGATCTTTTCCTGGTTGACAAAAGAGCAAAAGAAACCGCATTCACCGACGGGGCCATTCCAATTGAATGGCCCTAATCGAGAATTTAATTTAATTTAATCCTAATTTTTCTAATCGAGAAAAATGCCGAAAAAGCTTCAAGATATCGAAAACTTAAAGTGCGAACACAGACACAATGGTACATGAACGTCGTCAAGACTGTTCTGATTATTTGAAAGTCCACTGTTATAATCCCAACAAGTCTCTTGTGAAACGTCAGAGAACTAGGACTCGACAGGCAAAAATTTCCATGAGAAATAGAGAAATCGGTGCTACACGACACATCAAGATCTGTCAAGAAATTTCTGTGATATGTAAAGGCTGACGCAGTGAAGATTGTCGTCACGAGGGCCGCCAACACGGGCCTGATAATTTTGGAAGGGGCCCCCACGAAGCTGATCTCTCTGATATATTGTACCTAGAATAAGTGCACTCTTCCCTGTGAGGGAGTGTTAGTCTTGAAATCGGAGGATGATTCCTAATGCATTACGAAATTTTCTGATTCATATGAAAATATGATATGATGAATATTTTTTTTATTTTGTTTTTAGTGGATGGAATCTCTATTTCACTATAATAAACATTGTTGTATAATTAAATCATCATTATTGTCCTTTGTACTACTTAATCCAGTGGTTTCGAACCTTTGTGTACATGCGCTCCCTAAATAAAAAAATTGTTTCGCCCCCTTAATTTTTCTAACAATCTAATTTCATAAATACTGACATTTTAATTTATTCAAAGGGCTACAAAATAGCCAAAATAATATACGGTATTGTGTAAAACTATACACAAAAGGAATTATTATTTATTATAAGAAATAATAATTTTAAATGTAATTAAAGCAAATCTTACAAAAATACAGAGTATATAATTGATACAACGTTATAAAAATTTAATGCTGCGGTTGAACTTGTTTTTCAGCACAAATCTTCGCAAACCGTGGTATCATTGAAGAAATCGCGGATTTCAGTTCCTTTTCAATCACTTAGCGAAATCGATACTCTGTTTTTAAGACAGCTACTATAGAAAAACCAGTTTCACATAGGTAAGATGTTACAAATGGCAATAAAATTTCTGAAGCTTTCTTTGTCAAAGTAGGAAAATCGTCCTTACTCGTAACCAAAACGTAACTATATTATTTTCTTCTTGAAATATCTGCTTCGATGTACTATCACTAGATAAGTCAATTATCATTTCCTACTCTGCTGTCGTAAGGCCAAAATCACCATATTTTTCAATCACAATGGGGTTTTTCTAATCCATTCATATTTGGACATGTCAAGATCTTCAAAATGAAATGAGAATTGCTTCCATAGACTGGTCAAACGATTATTAGTAAGAACTTCACTTTCTTCTATTTCATCAGCAAGACATGTAATTTAAAAAGGGAAACATGTCAAAGTTATCATTTTTCGAATTCATTACCCACAGTTCCATTTTTTCATAAATGCAGTAATCTTGTCTTTCTGCGTAAAAGCATGAATTTGAGGATTTATTTGAAGTTTTACAAGTGCAATAAACAAGTTTGCCTCATCTCTATTATCATCAGTAAGATAATATGGCGATCTTTTCTTTCAGCTCAAACACCCTTTGAAGTATTTAAGCACGAGAAAGCCAACGTGCCTCACAATAATATAGAAATGATCTATATTCTGAACCCATGTCATCGAACAATTTTGCGAAAAGCCTTCCTCAATTGGCTATTTTTGGTAAAATTCACAGCACTAATAATAACTTCAAACACTGTTAGTAGATCATACCCATATCTCTTGAAACAAGTGATTGTCTATGAATCATGCATTTTGTAAACAGTGCATGCCCCCCTCGAAATAGTCTCGCTCCATCTTAGGGGTACGCGCCCTACAAGTTGGAAACTACTGACTTATCTGTTACGAAGGTCTCAAAAAATCTATCCTATGTTTCGCCCAGATTTTTCAGTTGTATAATGCGAAATTTTTTTGTTCCCTCCTCTCCATGATTCGTGTATCTCCTTTGAGTCTTTTTCCGACGATCGGTTGATTATTATGTACCCTAATAGTCTTTTTTCTCCTCTTTTTTCCGTTTTGTTTAATTTTTCTTTCAAATGCAAGCTTTAGATTGCGACAAGTTTGAAATTTTCATCTGCTGGCAACTAACTCAAGTTACGATCAAACAGAACGTTGAAAAAAATGAAACATACTGTTATAAAATCAGATAGAACAAATTAATGATTTGCAATCATCCCAAAAATCTTGATGACGATCCAAGAACTACTAGAAAAATTCGGTAAGTTCAATGAAATTCGCCATTTTCTCAGATAATTTATCCATTATTGTCAATTTCAGTGCGTTCAACCGTTAATCAATTTCCCCCTTCTGCTTAATGTTGAAAATGCTTCATAACAAACTGTGCGGTTCAATAAACCTAATTGAAAATTTCAATCACCAATACAACGTGAACAGAATTCAATACCCGATTTACACGAAAAAAAAACCAATATTTCCTTAGTGATTGGTTACAGCACATTACATCGCAGCCTGCTCTGACCGCCTTAGGTAAGATGATATTCGCTCCACTAATTGTTTCTCCAATAAAGAGGCATAGAGAGCGTTGCGAACTTCGTTAATGTGCTCCTAAAAAATCTGGAAATTATTATGGACGTTATTAGTGTCGCAACATTGCGTCCAATTTATGTTCAAGGCATTGAGATGATTTATTACCGTAGGACTTTGTTAACACAATATTTCGTATTACGAAACATTTACTTCGTTTATGTTTTCATATAGATGAGGAATTATATTCAATTTTTTTATTATCTTCGTAAAAGTGTCTTTCGTGGTACATTTTGTAATATCCATAGGTTGAGGAATTGATGGAAATTGTTAACCACACAATGTCTAGAAACAAAATCGTGTATGTACCTTCTTCGAAATAAAAAACGTTTAAACCAGCCCTAGAGGGTCAATGTGAAATTATCTCGCAGAAAATATTAATTAAAGCTGATGAAAATTATAACAATAGTACTGAAACTGATAATTCAGCGATATAAAACATGCCATAAGAAAAATTAGAGGCTAAAATATGTCCTTCTTTTGAGAACATTCAAGAATGAAGTAAATAAAGCAACAAATCAAAAACCTTATCATGTGATATGAGATATACATATTGGGAAAGAGACAGCGTCAACGAGTTATTTGTTTTAGCAAACGAAATCGTAATTTGAATGAATTCTGAATCTATATACTACAATCTCAGAACAAAAGATGAAGTGAGAAATAAGACAAGAGAAAAACGAAGAAACGAAATATATTCCAACATAGCAACAGATCAGCGGAATAAACTTTATTGCGAGATGAAAAATGTATTAGATGCCAAGATACATATGAAAAATCAACTAAATTGCCTGCTTCCAGAAACATCAAGAGCGCATAATGACACATGGGTGTGAATTGTAAGTACTCAGTAACATTTATAAAATTCAGATGAATGAAATGAAATTTATACGACGTTTTGGAGGAGATAAGGAAAATTGAAATGGCGTAAATTCTTCAATCGTGTGCGTGTAGTAGGCATATTGAGAGCACAGATATTTTGTACTTTTTCTCCAAATGCAGGTACGTGAAGTGGGTGATTGAAGCCTCGTAAATACATAATTCAATAATTTATAATGATTCCGATCTCTTGAAGATACACTTGAGGCATAAAACATGTAGATTTCACAAGACTTCCTACTTACTGAATATTTTTCGAAGCGCACTTAATATTCACTGTCGAAAGTGATAGGTTCGTTCTCGTTGACAGTGTAGACAGCTCCCTGAGAGTTTTATTTGAAATATTTCGATATTTCGATTAAGAATTTCAGTATTTACTAGTATGAATGATTTGTGAATCTTGAAACTAGCTATTTTTTGCCCGCCTGGGCGTTATCTGGAGCGATTAGGCATGGGACTATTCTTACACATTGTAGACGAAGTTATGTTGTGTTGGAATGAAATGTCTACAAACCCTCTACGTAAGCTTACTAATGTTGTCATGGGTAGGAATCTAGAATGCTAGGGATAGTTAATATGTCTCTTCTTCGATAGAGGGAGCTCACGTGAATAGTTCACGAAATTAGAGCTTTACTCATTGGATATAGGACCTGGGGGCGATTTGAAAGCCATCTATTCCATATTTAATTGATTGAATAAGAAGTTGTGATTCATAATAATAATGAAACAATTGTTCCCTATTAGAATCTACCAAAGAATCATCTATTGAATTTGCCGAAAATTGGCGTTGCATTGAACATAGCGACTAGATATCTCAATTCACTGATTTTCTACCGGTTGATCGCCGTTCTCAATCGAAAAAATTTCAGCAAATTGAGTAAATTCCACATCAATAATTTAGATCATTGTATATATGTTTCATGCAAACTCTTTGCTATGAGTTCATACAACTTAATTTTATGAACAATATCTGCAGTTGCATTAAGTCTTGACAGGAAATGCCACGTGATATAATAGGAAATATTTAATAGTGTTGGCGTTTTTTTGATGTAAATCCATTTTACTTGAATATAAACTGAAATTCAAACACTTGAACTTTGCATATACACTTTATTGACAATATAGCATAACGCGTTTCATAGTTCAAACAACTTCTTCAGTACAGCAGTAAGTATTCTGTTAGCATTTGAAGAAGTGGTTTGTAACGATGAAACGCGTCATGCAATGTTGTCAATGAAGTACAAATCAGAAGTTAAAGTGTTTGAATTTGAGTTTATATTCAATTATAAGAAATGAATGGAAAAATATTTTGTGAATTTTTTCTTAAACGAGTGGACATGATCAATTTTTGAATGAGCTCAATAGGTGAAGAAATTCAAACTAAATGTTCAGTACATAAATTCAGTAAATAAGTTATATAGAAAATCCTCCAAAGTGAATTTCATATAAACTGAATTCAACTCAAATCATTCAGTCTCAACCCTCCTAAACCTGGGCCTAGTTCTGTAGAGATAAGCTCAATCCTCTCACGGTTTCGAAGTTATTTCCAAAGAGAATTCCCACTTTCCACGAAGCCCAACCGTTCGTTCAATATTTCTCAATTTCCAAACAATCCCTATATATCTAAATTTAAATACTACACCCAACATTATGACAACGTAAGCGCCAATAAATTTCGCATCCTTATCCTGCTACATACTCACCCTTAAACTTTGTCGTCTGTAGCACTTCGTCCTTGCTAAATAGTACTTATATACATGGGGCGGCATGGCCTTCTTCGTTTCTTCGCCTATCCAAAGTTCACCATGCGACACCCCTGGGCTGGCGTTAGGACGGAAAGGGGACACTGGAGGGTAGTAATCTTTGACGAGGGGAAAACGACTACTCATGCCAGCCGAGTCCGGAGTCGCGGCCGGTACGTGGTTTTTTCCGGACTGTTGACAGTGTGGGCAGTCGTACATCAAAAAAAATTAAAATGTCTCATTCGAAAATACGGAGCACTTCACCATATTGAGTCACTTGGAAATATGAAGAATTTCGAGTTTCGGATGTGATTATTGCAATTTGGTGATACATTCATTATCAAAATAAATTCGAATCTGCAGAAGAATACCTTATTTTCTATTTGCTACTTCAAGTGGAAATTTCGAAGCAATCATCAAGCACAACGTGTCCCTAATTTCGCTCTGGAGAAAAAAACATTCACTTCATTTAATAATACTAACCGAATTTCTGCATTTTCATAATTACATATTTTTTTCATTTCACTAATTTTAGGATAAGATACGTTTATTCGAAAAGTATTTCAGAGTTTTGGAGTGAAAATAACTGATTGGATTATAATGGAATCGTTACCTAGAAACGTTGGAAAATGAAATGTCAACTAAGTTGTGTGATTTGAAGTACAGGTAAAGCAAATGTCATTTCATTATTCTATTTCATTGAAAATATAAACGGAAACATTAATTTTCATTCAATTTTCTTTATTGTGATATAATGGGTGATTTTTGAGGCTTCAATCGTGTTTGGCTTGTCCACATACACTAACGACTTTACATAAGCCCACAAGAAATATTTCAGAGGCGTCAAATCGCATGATCTTGGCGGCCAATTCACAGTGCCATTTCGAGAGATAAACTGCTCACCAAATTCATTCTTCAACATGTCTATTGTTTCACGAGCTGTGTGGCATGTGGCACCATCTTGATGAAACCACATGTCAACCAAGTTCAACTCGGCCAACTGGGGCAAAAAAAGTTCCGTATCATGTTTCGATATCGTTCGCCGTTGACGGTAACGTTTCTTCAACTGTCGTGTTTGAAGAAAAATGGACTGATGATGCCACCAGACCATAAACCACACAAAACTGTCGTTTTTTCGGGATGCATCGGTAATTCTTGTATGGCATGTGGCTGTTCATCACTCTAGATGCGACAGTTTTGTTTATTTACATATCCGTTAAGCCAGAAATAAGCCTGATCGCTGAACAAAATTTTTCGATAAAACAGCGGATTTTCATTAAACTGTTCTAAGGCCCATTCACCAAAAATTAGATGTTGTGGTAGGTCATTCGGCTTCAATTCTTGCAAAAGATGAATTTTATAGGCTTTCAAACCCAAATCAACACGTAAAATTTTTCATGGGGTTGAGTGCCCAATTTCTGAGAACGGCTACGATTTTGATATTTCACGATCCTCATCAACACTATACGCTACGGCTGCAATATTTTCTTCAGTAGGTGCGCGCTGTACGCATGCGAGACATGGTTTAATGCCCAACAAAGTAAACTTGGTGCGAAATTTGGTGATAACAGCACGAATTGTTGATTCACCATCAGGTCGATTATGACGACCATGATATAGTGTAACAAACGATACACATTTTTCACAAATACGAATTTTGATAGTAAAAATTTCAACAATTTGCCATCGTTGCTCGTTTGTCAGTCTCTCTTCCACGATGAAATGGCAAAGTATACTGAAAATTTTTCACTTTGACAGATGACATTTGGATGCCATTACCAACCAGTGCCGCCAACCTGAAAAACTTAACTCTTGAAAAATCACTCTTTATAACTTCGTCATTATGCAGAAAAATACACTCTGTTTTTTATCAATATACAATATAAATAGTGAATAAGAACAAGGTGTAATTTTCACTATTATATTGATTGTGACGAATCTATCCAATATTTTAGATATCCAAACGTTCAAGTTTTAAGTTTAAAGACGTAATCTTTCAAACTCTGCAATTACGACTAACTCCTTTTCTCGTTCGATAATCTTACACAGAATTCTAATGAACAGCTAACTTCATGAGAATCTCTCGAAGAACTAACTCAATTGCAGATTGAGTGATGTTTGCGAGGAAGTTAATGCATCAAAATTGATGAAAATTCAACATAATAGTCTGCTGCGATTTCACTCCGTAAGCGGTAAGTATACTGTAGAAAACGAGGTCGTGTAATATGAAAAGTTTGCACTTTGACAGGCAGTGGAAATTGCCACATTGAGGCAATTTCAATTATACGAATTGTGATTGAAGGTAGATTTTTTGTATTCACTTCTACAATATAGACTTATTATGAAAATCGAGATAGTTCGACAGTTGTTAGAATGAATAAACAATAAATAAAATATCAAAAAATTGCAGATTCAATAAATTATTGCATAGTGTTTTCGTAATGAAATGATTCAGAGTATTGATATAGTTCAAAAGGGTTATTTAATTATTTATATTTATAACAGTCTTCTTTGATCCATGCTTTCATTCCTTGTGTGGCCCCTCTACTTGCAGAACTGCTGGTGTTACTTCAAGTAAACGCCAACACTACTAAATATTTAAAAGAAGCTGATAACAGCTTTTTGGAACGATGGTATTTTAAGCTGGTACTTAAAAGTGCTACCAACATAGCAAAATTTATGGTTTTTAACAACAGGTCTGAAGAAAGAAGTGTTTCCCAAATACATCAAATTAAGGACAGATAACACTAGCAGTTCTGCAAGTCAAGGGGCAATACAAGGAATGAAAGCGTGGATCGAAGAAGACTGCAAAATTCATTATAATGGATTCACATCAAGTAAAAAGTAAATGCCAACACTATTAAATAATTTTATATTTATATGAGGGATAATACGTTGACAGCTTGAAACATTATTTCGAGAATTGGTTAAAACAACCCGGAGATTTAAGACAATATAGTTGAACCAAAAATAAAATAATCCAAAATTTGACAAAATTGGTTGAGGCTTTCGCGGACAGTGGTTGAACAAGTGTTGTCCTGGTTCGGGTCTAAGGGCCGTCGTCGGTTGGAATTCTTAATAACGTTTCGCTTGCACGAGTGGCGAGCTTCTTCAGAGGTCATTCCATTTCTGATTCTGGAAGTGGACTGATGAATTCTAGTACGTAGGTTGCATCTATATCGCGACATAAAGATCGTGGTTTGTTCCGCTTCAGTTGAAATCAGTAGGGGGACTCGTTCTGCTTCTGTTGGTGTCTTGATATCAAATGGTATCACTCGTGTTTGCCTTATGATAAAATTTCAGATTGTATTGAGACTGAGGGTCTCCTTCGTTCTGTTGAAATTGTTAGTATGCTTTCAGATTTCAATGGCTTCCCTGACCAGCCTGTTTCGATAGCCGTTGACTGATGCCAAGAGCGTTCAATCCTCAAAATGTATCCTTTGAATCTCTTGCCAACGAGACTCAAAGAACACAAGGCAATTTGCCGGTTAGGATAAACTGAGAAGTCTGCAGTAGCCGAACACTCACTGAGCGAATGGGGCCACAGGATACATTTTGAGGATTGTACGCTCTTGGCATCAGTCAACGGCTATCAAAACAGGCTGGTCAGGGAAGCCATTGAAATCCGAAAGCATACCAACAATTTCAACAGAAAGGAGGACACCCTAAGTCTTAATCCAATCTGGAATTCTATCATAAGGCTTACACGATTGATACCATTGGATATCAAGAGGCCAAATGAAGCAGAACGAGCCCCCTGCGCGATTTCAACCGAAGCGGAACAAACCACACCCCCCATGCAGCGATATAAAAACAGCCTACGAGAATTCGCCAGTTCACTTTCAGAATCAGAAATGGAACCTCTGAAGAAGCTCGCCACTCGTGCTAGTGAAACGTTAGGAAGAAATTCAACCGACGACTGCCCTTAGACCCGAAGCAGGACAACACTAGTTCAATCCAAAATTTGTCCTCAAGTGTTTATATACAGATATCAACAGTTTGAGATAATTCAGCTCTTCAAAGAAGAAAAACTTCAACATTCGTTTCAAATGTTTAATTATAAGTATGACAAATGACAAAATTGTTCAGCAAATATTATCAACCCAGAAATAACACAAAACCTCAAACTGTTCGTTCAGAATTTTGAACAATAACAGAGTATAGTGAAACACTACCGATCAAACAATTCATCACAGTATACCTGATTTCATAGACGTATCAACTCCAAATTTTAGAAACCTACATGAAAAGCTTGCCGAAAATTCTCAAACATTCCTGCAGAGGCAAATTCAACCCAGAAATAACACAAAACCTCAAACTGTTCGTTCAGAATGTTGAACAATAACAGAGTATAGTGAAACAATACCGATCAAATAATTCATCACAGTATACCTATTTCATAGACGTATCAACTCCAAATTTAAGAAACCTACATGAAAAGCTTGCCGAAAATTCTCAAACATTCCTGCAGAGGCAAATTGATGCCTTCGAAACAAAGATAGCCATCTATAGGTCCATTGGACGAATTACATGGTTAGGCGTTCGCTCATTACCTTAAAACAGGTTCCCACAACGTTAAAATTTTTGATATCACATATTTGGTTCGCATGTGGATTTCACTTCGAGAAATGGGAAAGTCTGGAGAAAACTAGCACAACAAATAGTAATAAATGGATCACTTATTCAAGTTGAAACAGAGCCAATCAATATAAAGATGAGAACGCATATATGAAAATATAAAACATAAGTCGATCGGTCAAAATTCGAAGCATCCAATTTGACGGATGTAGCTTCAAATATATTGAAACGAATATTGTTTCGAACTATCAAACTCAAATTGAGAGATGGTAACTCAAGTTACTATCTTTCCGATTCAAAACTTCGGAATATTGAACTTATTCTGAAACTAAATGAAAAATCGTTTCTCGAAGAAATATTACCTTAAAATTTCATTTTTAAATTCATAAAAACCCAACAGAAACTTACAATTTCCTAGGAAACTACTGGTTTCACTTAGACACTGAGTTCATCGAAGTTAGGAAAATTTTTGATTAGATAAACGAAACTTTAAAAGTTAGTTGGAGTACAAGGAAATGATTTTTCACAAAGTTGATACTCAGAATGTTCAACTTGATTTCAAAGTGCAGCTGAATTATGGATAAAATATAATTTGTTACCAACTTGCTAAAGATCAAAGAGTCATTTTAATAATTCGCTTGAATATTCTGAAATAAGTCAGAGACATGTTTCATGTTTCTTTTAAGATTATAATGGCAGTTTCAATTTAATGAAAGCTTTCGGATATGAATTTTAATGAATTTGATGAGCTGATATGACATAAATATTACACATTATATTGTAATAATAATTATAAATAATAATAAATATTACATAAATGTTCACAATATAAGCCACAATCTGAACGTTGAAAAAAACATTCTGATCTGTTCCAACAGGAGAGTGAACCAATTGAATCAATTGTCTTGATTTCGATTAACTGCAATATACAGTTGAAAATCAGTTTTCAAAAATGCGAATAATTTCCAAAAAGTAATATATTTTTAGTAACGTGAACAGTTCAGGATACAGCAACTAGCTCATGCGAATTTTCGAATATGAATTTCGATTCAGAATCAGTTTTTTTTAGATTTTTCGTGTATTTTTCGTAACGTTAGAATTTCTAAATACAATATATGCTCTTACAGAAACACAGTGAATTGATGGACTCATTCGTAAACTGTAGTGAATTGATGGATTACAGTGAATTGATAAACTACAAAACACTGCAAGTATTTGTGGAACGAATAAATTGTTCCTTAACTCATTTTATTGAACTTTGAAACTCAGATTTACTGAACTAGTGTTTTCAAGTTTTTCTTTACTCTCGAAGTACAATGTTACATATATTGGAAAAATCATGAATTGTCAAAGCTTGTATTGTACCAGCTAAGCTACTACAATAAGTACTGGTACGTCCAATCTGAAGAATAAACCTGCTGTTGTACAAATAATTTCAAATGTACGATGATATGGAAGTATTCTACAGCAAGCACAGATTTCCATGTCAAGGTCTCGACTCGACTAAAAGTTATCCGCAGCACATCAAGCGAATTCCACGAGAATGCATTTCCATGCCAGTGTGTGCTGATAAAACATGCAAATCCCGGAACTGATGTCAAAGTCCGAGGCCAAAGCGACATCTACAAATCAAGAACAGTTTAATTGAAAAACATGTAGGCAGCCCAGATGTTGCCAGATCGTTAATCCTTGCTATAAAACACGTTATATTCACGACGACATGAAAATGTTACGACCGTCAAGTAGAAAGATGGAAACAATTTCAAAATTAACCTTTTGCAGAAAAACCCAAAAATGCACGAGAATATGATAATCACAAAATTCAGGTATCATATTATGATAAGCAATGTCTTCTGTCAAGTAATTTAATGAGAACAAATGTGATCATGATCAAGATTCTTTTCAACTACCTTCATCCTCCAGAAGAAACGTATCTTCAAACGCTATCAGTGTTTGACATCTGAAAGCAACGTCCGTCTATAAAAAAATGTCTACTCATTAAAGGATAGCTGATAACCGATAACTTTTCAATTTTATTTCATCAATTATTTTGTTATGTACCCTCGTTGTTCTGAAATTTCTCAGTTCAAGAGTCCCGAAAACATAACTGGCTGAGTGGCCAAGCGCAGATCAAATATCTCCATTTACTGAATATAACTTCCCTTACTGATTTTATATAATATATATATATATATATATATATATATATATATATATATATATATATATATATATATATATATATATATATATATATATATATATATATATATATAAATATATATATATATATATATATATATATATATATATATATATATATATATAAATATATATATATATATATATATATATATATATATATATATATATATATATATATATATATATATATATATAATATATATCGATAAATAGGTAAAATTCTCGACCGTGCCATACTTATATCGAATTAGGGTGAGTGTTTAAAAACTCATTCAGTCATAACAATTCTCGATATTTCGATTCTATTTCGATATTGTTTCTTTTTCAGGAGAAAAACAGACTGCAAAGTATCTAATCTAATTAAATTAGATTAGAGTTTATGCAATGATAATAACAGAACTTACATTTAAATGAAAGGTAATAAGAAATACCTGTCTAAAAATCACTGGCTGAAAAATTCTTTATTCGACTAGTATCGCCTTTTACGGCATTATTTTTTAAGAGTAAAGTTTTTCAAGTTGGCGGCACTGGTTGGTAATGGAATCCAAACGTCATCTGTCAAAGTGAAGAGTTTTCAGTATACTCTGCCGTTTCATCATGGAAAGACTTACAAACGAGCAAATATTGCAAATTGTTGAAATTTACTATCAAAATTCGTGCTCTATGAAAAATGTGTAGCGTTTGTTACGACCATATTATGGTCGTCATAATCGACCTGGTGAATAACAATTCGTGCTGCTATCACCAAATTTCGCACCAAGTTTACTTTGTTGGACATTAAACCATTCTCTCGCATGCGTACAGTGCGCACTGAAGAGAATATTGCAGCCGTAGCGTACAGTGTAAACGAAGATCGTGAAATGTCAATCAGCAATTTCGCCCTTCTCAGCAATTGGGCATGTGTAACTCGACCACATGGAAAATTTTACGTGTTGATTTGGGTTTTAAAGCCTATAAAATTCAACTTCTGCAAGAATTGAAGCCGAATGACCTACCACAACCTCTAATTTTTGGTGAATGGGCCTTAGAACAGCTTAATGAAAATCCGCTGTTTTATCGACAAATTGTGTTCAGCGATTAGGCTCATTTCTGGCTTAACGGATATGTAAATAAACAAAACTGTCGCATTTGTAGTGATGAACAGCCAAATGCCATACAAGAATTACCGATGCATCCCGAAAAAACGACAGTTTGGTGTGGTTTATGGGATGGTGCATCATCGATCCATTTTTCTCCAAAGACGACTGTGGAAGAAACGTTATCGTCAACGGCGAACGATATCGAGCCATGATACGCAACTTTTTTTTGTCCCAGTTGGCCGAGTTGAACTTGGTTGACATGTGGTTTCATCAAGACGGTGCCACATGCCACACAGCTAGTAAAACAAGGGACATGTTGAAGAATGAATTTGGTGAGCAGCTTATCTTTCGAAATGGCCCTGTGAATTGGCCGCCAAGATCATGCGATTTGACGCCTCTGGATTATTTCTTGTGGAGTTATGTAAAGTTGTTAGTGTATGTTGACATTCCGAACACGATTGAAGCCTTAAAGGATAACATAACACGCGTGATTCGTGGGATACAAGCCGAAATGCTCGACAAAGTGACGCAAAATTGGAAGTTCCGAATGGACCATTTGATACGAAGCCGCGGAAAACATTTTCATGAAGTTATCTTCAAAATGTAAATGGCAAAGGCTAAGATATCAATTTCAATAAAAAATTTTGAATATATGATACAAATTGAGAGTTTTATTCGATTAAAAAAAATACGCTTAAAAAATCACCCATTATGAACAAATCAAATATAAATCAGGTAAATAAAAATCAGACATCAAAAAATGCAGTAATAGGTCTTACGTCTTCACAATATGTTAGAATTTACTGTAATTTCCTGTCGAAGCACTCTTGTCTTCTCAAAGTTTCTCCTGAGAGAACGAGAAGAGACACTCAATTTAAGTAAATACTATAAATCATTAATGAAGCTCGAAGATACTAACTAAAGGACATTTTGAGCACCTTCTCAATATTGAAATGCTGCTGAACCGAAATGGCACCGATAATGTATTCTGAGAGCATACTCAAGTGCTATAGAATTAACCTTAAAGTAAGATGGGCAGAGCCAGTTTCTAGGGTCACAAATGGACGATCCGTGTGAATTATTAGATCAAGTAAAGCCAAAGTCCTCTGGCCAGAATGCCGATTCACAGTACTTGATAAACAATTCATGTCTTCGATAATATTGGAAGACCTCAAGCATCCGTTTGCTATTCCAATTGATAGAATCTCAAAATTTGTTCCGAAAAATGTAGATTTTTTGATGAATTTGGATATTCAGAAGCGAACAGTTTGGTTGAATATTTCCGGTAATAACAACCGTTTAAAGTGAAAACAACTGAAGCGTTTTTCAAGCAGAACATACGACTATGTTTGTTATTGTTTTCAGAAGTCAAAATCATATACATAAAAGCATATATTGATTCGAGCACTTGTCTTAATTTATCAAACATTGAGCATTTAAAAAGTGTTCAATTTGAATTGATGTTTCATCTTGTTTCACCAAAGGGTAAGCGAGAATTCAATCTCAATTGATTTATATATATATATATATATATATATATATATATATATATATATATATATATATATATATATATATATATATATATATATATATATATATATATATATATATATATATATATATATATATATATATATATATATATATATATATATATATACTCAGACTCCCAATCGAAATATCGAAATATTTCGAATAAAACTCTCAGGGAGCTGTCTACACAAATGTTGTCAACGAGAACGAACCCATCACTTTCGAGAGTGAATATTAGGAGCGTTTCAAAAAATTTATCGATCTTATTGAATAATAATAGGATACAATTGTTTCATCATTATTATGAATCATCAGTCCATACTTAATCTATCAATCAAGAATCGATGACTTTCAAAACGAACATAGGTCCTATACCAAATTGAGAGATATTCTACAGAGTGAAATATTCACGTAGACTCCCTCTATCGGCGAAAGGACGTATAAACTGTGGCTAGCGTTCAAGATTCCTACTCATGACAACAAGAGTGCGAGTGGAAGTGCTTTGTAGATATTTCATTCGAACACAACAGAAAATTGTCTGAAATGTGTACGAATAATCCCATGCCTAATCGCTCCAGATCACGCCCAGGAGGGCAAAAGTGTAGCTAGTTCAAAGATTCACAGGTCATTCAATACTAGTAAATATTGAGACTCTTAATCGAAATATTTCAAATAAAACTCTCAGGGAGTCAAGCGAGAATTCAATCTCAGTCATTAAAAATCAAGAAACCACTTAGTTTAATTCAAATTGAAAATTAGAAATTTTATTAGAAGTTATACAAGTGAACGTAGATTGTTTGAATAGTTAGTAGATTCAGAGATGCACTGAGAAGTAGATAATTGAAATCAACATTGATCTATTGGAAGAATTTCCAGTAAAATCCATAATTCATAAATTACGGTCAACTAAAAGCGTTAGACTTGATGATTACTATATATTTTTAATATAGGTATTGAATGTCGTTTCTTCCTTGAAACTAAAAGAAGCAATATTTTCAGAAACTTGATTTTTGCGACCTGATCAAGAAATAAAATAACCGACAATGGCGATGCAAATTCCGGGTTCGAGTCCCATTGTAATGAAAGCTTAGTTGTCTGAGTTTTTCCATGACGAAAACAGATTCATGATAAATGATGAACTGATGATTGATGAGGCAGATACTTGAAGAAAATTGAAGTATTAATTCAGCATTTGATGAATAAGTAGTACTTCGAAACGTCGCATTGCGTATTTGTATTGAATTATGAGAAAATTCTGAGTACTGTTTCATTATAAATGATGAATTGTTGGGAAATTGTTGGTTCATTAGGAACTAAAACGATGAAATGAAAGAGAAGCGGTTGTATGAAAAAATGCTAATATCTGCATTCATTTTACCAAAATGCGTAGCTTGAAATTTACGATCAGCATTATGACCTTTTTAGTGTACTGCATTCGCTACGTACACCATAAATTAAAATTACTCACACTGGTAGCCTACTCTAAATAGTAATTTGTTTTTATTTTCAGCATTTTTGTTTTCGAATTGTAATCGCGTTGTGCCGTAAGTCATACGATATTTTCGAAGCGAAAAACGAATCGATTAATTAACTGGATTTGTGTTATTACAGTTGCGAACGCGTGGCTTTAAAACTGCTCTTTTGCGGCTTCTCATTTTGTAGCATATTGTCCAGCAACGGTTGATCGTGTTGTTGAAAATGAATTTCACCTTTACATTTTTTGATATTTCAATTGGAACCACCAGAAATCGGTGTTTTCATCGTCCGATTTTAGCCATATGGAAATATAATCAAATGTTATTTCGAATAATTTTCAACAACTCGAATCGTATCATGATCAAAATTAATGAAACAGTTAACCTTGAATCGCAAATAAGTTTAAATAGCTTTGAAGATTTCATCAATTTGCAGATGCGTTTTCAGTGTATTCGAAATGTTTTCTTCCCGTTGAGTCTTTTCTACAAAAGCAGAATGAATTGCACAATTCTAGTACTGATTCATTCATATTAAATTCGTTTTTAATATGAATGAATCAGTAAACTCCATTTATAACTTTGATTTTGAAAGGATCGGCATCCACGACCAATTTTCATTCCAAATTGCAAAGAATGGCTTATATAAAACGAAAATCAACGCCATGAAGGTCGAAGCCGAGAGGATCGCCGCCATGAGACCCGCCGCCACGGCCTAAGAACTTGGAAAGGGTCCCCACAGAACTTAATCTCTCTGATATATAATATATGGGATTAGTGAAAGTTCCTCTGTGAGAGAATATTAGGCCATAACACCAATATTTCGGTTCTTTTTGTCATAAAAGAGACTACACAAACAATCTATAAACTCCCCGAAATGAAATTTGTATATATATATATATATATATATATATATATATATATATATATATATATATATATATATATATATAACAAGGCACAATTGAAAATTTTTTTTACAATTACTGTGAAGTTAGTCCGAAAGTACATTTGTTCATTGAATTTTCAAAATAAGTACGAGTATTTCCAAAATCATTGGGTTCGAATATTATTGCATTTTACGTGTGCAACGTAAAAGCAACGGCACTGACTGTAAAACTCAAGAACCAAATGTACTTTCGGGCTAACTTCACAGTTATCTGAAGAAAAAATAAACATTTTTGAAAGCTTGGGAAATACTAAAGAGGTAACTTATTTTTCTGCACTGCAATCTAAATACATATATGCAACTAGTACAATAAACCAAACGATGTTAGACCTATAGATAGATGAATAGACCTATCAATATTGATAGCGAGAGTTCTATTTCGATATCAAACGTGCCGAATCGACGAAAACCTGAATTCAACATATCTTGAAAAAAAAGCACTTCAACAAGGCTTTGTGTCACGGAAAGCCATTTTTCCATGGAGTACTAAAAGAAAGAGTGTTGGCATCTACACAAGTTTCTCTCAAACTAAACGAAATTTTATTATCGTGTAACTGATTTGGGGGGTCTGAATAAAAATACAGTTTTCAACTCGCGTTTTAAAATGAAAATTGTATACAAGTGAAGGTGCAGTATGTGAAAAAGACGGAAACTTCGAAAAACATTCCTCCATATTTTTGTTTTCAACAGTTTTCTGTAAGTAGAAGTAATATCATGAACTTCAGAAAAATCTACGAGAAATTTCAAAAATCCATTCCAGTGGAGAAACTGGAGAAAAAGCTTTTTAAACGCACAAAGAAAATCCCAAAATTGAATTTAATAATTAATTAATAATTAATAATAAAGGTATATGAAAATATATTTTTAAGGAATGTGTGATCATTTTGATAATACTTGCTCCTTTATCTTTCTTTCTTCATTCTTTCATGTGTATTAATAAGATATCGTCTTCTTTTTACTGGACTGAAATTTGAAACTCAGTAAAACACAATTGAATTGGAAATTCAGGAAAAATGAATTCAAATTAGACGGTTGTCTCTACTTGAAATTGTGAAAATGACCTTCCATCAAGATGCTATGAAGATGCATCTTCATAGCTAATTTTGAATATTTCAATGATTTGTTAGAGTCTTGTATGTGGTCAAATAAAAAAAACGCTGTCAAGAAAATTACAGCTTTCTTATTCTTATTTTTTCAACGCCATTTTTCCATTGAAAGGAATTTGAAGATTCGTCCCTTAAGATGAACTATCGAGTGGTAGTGACGAAATTACATTTAGAAACTAATTGTGGAGTAGCCATCGCATTCGTAAATCGGCAGACGATTTTAAAGACATTCATACACCCATTTGTCCGTAGAATTAAGTGAAGTGCAGAAAATCTTATTGTGTGCTGGCTGACTCCACTAGACTGTGACTAAATGAAGCAAATATATCAAAGCTAATATCTTCTACAAACTTAGAGGATCCTTTATGTCTGTATCGGATAACTTCGACGGTGCTCTAGTTAAGCAAACAAACACAGCCATTTATCTTAAACTACCAAGGCATCCGTCGGCCACGTCTTTTAAATAATTGAAATATATATTTCGTTTAAAATTTTCCTAAATTGCTTTCGCAAAATTGCAAACGAACTTGCCGGTCTGGTTCGGACATATTGCATTATTCATTGTAGATGTTGGGCTTCATTTTATCGAGCCGGTTATTAGCCACATTAAATTACGTATCAAAATGGATGGCGTTCCGTGCTGAAAAGTTCACAGGGGAAAATTTGTTTAATGGCATATAAGAAATTCTTGTCGGGTATTACATTAAAGATGAAATTTTCGGTTTCGCAGGCACAAAATACGACGACAACTAATCTGTAAAGAGGAGAATAATTTGCAGAATTTTCTGCAGATTTAAGCCGATGATAATGATTTAAGTGGAAATTATGTCTAATTATGATTTTTAAATTATGGTGGGATGAAAGTTTCAGAATTTAATTCATCCTCAGTCTTGAGCAGAATTTAAAGGCTTATAGGATCAATAATGAAAACAACGGTTTTAGTATTTCATTTGGTGCATTTCTAAAGAACCTCCACCAATACTGAATTGTTTATTACAATAGGACCATGCTTCTTTAATTCATGAGTATATCTAGCTGTGTTATTGTCGGGAGGTGATTGTAGAAAGTAGAACCTCTTTTTTTTTTGAATCGTGTTCACTTCTAAAGCCCTAGAAGGACATGCTGAAGGAGGTATTATCGAAAATTTCAGTGGTTCTCGCATAGTTTCTATAGAATTATAGCTTATTGATTAAACAAAAATGCATGAAGACGAATATTTAATCAATGTATCAATTGATTCCTGCACTAATTAATAAATTAATTAACATATCTTATTTTGTAAGATCACAATATCAGAGTGTAATGTATATATTTATATATATATATATATATATATATATATATATATATATATATATATATATATATATATATATATATATATATATATATATATATAACGGGTGATCTTTCAAGAGTTGAGTTCTTCAAGTTGGCGGCACTGGTTGGTAATGGCATCATCTGTCAAAATGAGAAGTTTTCAGTATACTCTGCCCTTTCATCATAAAAATACTCACAAACGCGCAGCGATTGAAATTATTGAAATTTACTATCAAAATTCGTGCTCTGTGAAAAATGTCTAAAGTTTATATAACGGATTATAAATAAACAAAACTGTATCATCTGGAGTAATTAACAGCCATATGCCATACAAGAATTTCAAATGCATCATGAAAAAAACAGTTTGGTTTGGTTTATGGACATCATCGGTCCATTTTCAACAAGGACGATCGTGGAAGAAACGTTGCCGTCAACGGCGAACGAACGATATCGAGCCATGATACGCACCTTTTTTTTCCCCAGTTGGCCGAGTTGAACTTGGTTGACATGTGGTTTCATCAAGACGGTGCCACATGCCACACAGCTCGTGAAACAATAGACATGTTGAAGAATGAATTTGGTACGCAGCTCTTCTCTAGAATTAGCTCTGTGAATTGACCGAGATTTCAAAGCGGACAAGAGAGAAGGACAATCAATACTATTGTGCAGTAATTTGTACAAAACTCTGACTGAAAAAGTATGTCTCCTGCCCTGCAATGAGATTGAACTAAATCGACTCAACAAGTCGTCATGATTCGCTTCTTTCTGCGGATAAACTTTATCCTACCTCTAAACTAAGAATTCCAAAGAACCTTCTCTGAATGGCCTCAAGATGGTGTTAATGCCAAGTAAAAAAGGATGCCAGATCATGATGTAGTAATAACAGTATTCGAATTATACGAGTATATCAACTAAGAAACATAACACACAGCTGTTGGAGTACAAGTCCTTTTTTGGACAGTACGTATCAATCGTAGAAATCGTAGAATTTCACGAAAACAAATATTTCTACTATATTGTTATAATCTATAGTTGAATGATATTAAAAATAGAGAATTTAAAGAAATTAAAAGTTCAGGCATTTTTTAAGAACTTCTGCTACTGCAGAAATATAATCAAGAAAATAATGCAAAAATCTGAATTATTCAAGTCGTTTGATAGTGATGTCTCAAGGCTTATCCAGGTCCTACTTTTTTCCTTCAAAATATTAAGGGAATTTAATTAATTTAACGTTCAATTAATTTTAACGTTTCAGTAAGCGTCTATCAGTTTATTTTCAGACGTGCGTTTATTTATACTGTTCACTGTAGGATATGTGTATCGATATATTAAAGAAACTGATGATGTACTCGGCGTAACTCGAAACAGGGAATATATCAGCGAAAATTTCACGATCCCCAATCAGATTTGGGTAGCTTAATAAACTGGCGCGGAGCAGCCTACATTTTTCAACTCTCGGTTATTGATTAGAATCGCTCTTTTCAGAAACCGGTTTTCGCAGCACGTGGAAAAATCGGATATTATGTAGATGGATTTTCCACTTCGCAAACGCCGATGAGTGATTAATGGCGTCGCTTTTCACGTCCCACAACTCGGGACTCGGCTAATGAAAATTCTAAACGTTCGGCAAACGCCAACTAGAAATTCCACCAACTCCAATCGCAGCGAAGCTCACTTTGCGTTTTTGACGCATTTAATCCGAGAATGTCGAATCGACGGATGGAACTACAACGGTAATGATTTTATGAACGATGTCATCACCCGATGTTGGCTTCGCTAATGTAGCAATTTTTATAATCATACTAGCTGACCAAGCGAACTTTGTACGCCCATTTATTTTTATCTGTATATTTTTCAAAAAGTCGGAAAGACATGTACTACTATTTGTGCTGAAAATGGCTTGATAGGGAAATTACCGACTGAGTAATAACCCCAAATGAGTCGATTCACATTTTCAACGAATTTTCATTTGGGTGTCTAGCTATTGATCAAATCTTCGGAAATTTGTCTTGAATATCATCATAATGATTTACTGGCTGACAGAACCTCAACTGTTTTTATGAACTCTTGACAATGAGGTGACAACCAGAAGCATATCTATGATATTATTCCATATAAATTGAATGATTCGTTTATACTTCAGGGAACAGTTTTGCTATTATATTTTGAGTGTTTTCTGCATCTTTCAATTTAAAACACATATCTTGGTTTTACAAACAAACACCCTCTGAAAATAATCCTTATATCATTTACTAGCTGACCCGGCGAACTTGATACGCCCATTCATTTTTCCATGAATATTTTTCAAAAAACCGGAAAGACATGTTCTACTATTTATGCTACACTATCTTGTTTTTAATATTTATCTCGTGTGAAGCAAGGGACTTACCCTGTAATACTTCCTGTTGCTTCAAATCAGTCGAATTATCAAAAATTCCTATATTAACATGTTTGATGTATTGAAAGTTATTAACCTGTCCGTTCTATAGTTGAACCGCGTGTTCCTAATTTCGTATCAAGTACTTGTCGCATATAGGTATCTCATCATCAATTATATGAGATATCTGCTGGATATAAGTCTGCTTATTCTTCGGCTAAAAAAATAAAACTTTGTTCTGTGGTACTGATGAATATTGATATAGTAAAGGTCTGAACATTTTCACCGCAAATCTTCATTTGAGAACTGATAAACCTTGTGATCAAACAATATTCTCAAAACTCAATTGACCAAATGAGAACCTGTTTATCGATAGCGGCTCGAATGTATCGAGTGTCTCTTCATTGACGAATGCCTAGCAATCCCTAATGAACAATATCAATCCGTTTTATTATTCACAACACAGATGAGCTTGGGTGTGTGTTTATATTCCGCCTTATACTGCAACACCTGACAGAATTACGTAAACGATTCGGTATAACCGAAATTTACAGAATCATTATTCATGATGTCAATTAGGTTGATGAATAAACGTCGATCAAAGCAATAGGATATGCCAGTTCATCATTTTAGTAGTGCGATTATTGGGACTTTAAATGTTATCCTGGGTTGAACGCTGCAGATCTCTCTCATTTAACAGTTTGTTCGTAATTAGTTTCAATATAGAATGAATTTCGAGATATATGTATATTTCTTATTTGTGTGATTTTGTATCTGTGGTTAATTGCTTGTTCGTCTCAACATTTAACTGGTAGTGACATTTATAGACCTGTCCAGTTCATTATGACTAAGAAGAAGAATGAATTAAGAAAAAAGTCATACTTCCCTGATTTTGAGTACAATGGAAAGAGATTGCTGTATTCGGAATACTTTCTCCTATTTCAAACGCTAATTTTGATGTCATAAATGTGACCACAATGCGGAATATTAACTTATAAATGGTGTTTTTTTTAGAGGTATAGAACTTTAAATTGCAATGAAACAACGATGGATCATTCGATTGACAAGAATTATTTTTCATTCGGAAGATAATCTTGTGGCATTACATTTAAAATATGATTTCTGGCATATGACCGCCACGGCTGGCTCGGATGTAGTCCAATCTGGACGTCCAATTTTCGATGACACTTCTTCCAACATTGGTGGCTGTATATCGGCAATAACACGGCGAATATTGTCTTCTAAATGGTCAAGCGTTTGTGACTTATCCGCATAGACCAATGACTTTACATAGCCCCACAGAAAGTAGTCTAGCGGTGTTAAATCACAAGATCTTGGAGGCCAATTCACAGGGACAAAACGTGAAATTAGACGGTCACCAAACGTGTCTTTCAATAAATCGATTGTGGCACGAGCTGTGTGACATGTTGCGCCGTCTTGTTGAAACCACAGCTCCTGGACATCATGGTTGTTCAATTCAGGAATGAAAAAGTTAGTATTCATGGCTCTATACCGATCACCATTCACTGTAACGTTCTGGCCATCATTGTTTTTGAAGAAGTACGGACCAATGATTCCACCAGCCCATAAAGCGCACTAAACCGTCAGTTTTTCTCGATGTAACGGTGTTTTGACATACACTTGATGATTATCTTCACTCCAAATGCGGCAGTTTTGTTTGTTGACGTAGCCATTCAACCAGAAGTGCGCTTCATCGCTAAACAAAATTCGCTTATGAAAATCGAGAATAACGGCAATCTCGTTTTGGGCCCATTCGACGAATCAACGCCTTCCTTGATGATCGTTTGGCCTCAGTTCTCGAATTGCCGAACCTAACTGAGAATAAATCACTTCTCAACTGTTAAATCGGTCACCATCTGCAACAGTAATGCCAACTTAAAGTTCTATACCTCTAAAAAAAACACCCGTTACATCAAAATTTTGTATATAAAACGAACAAAGTTTGTGATTTTCAAATTTCGTGCTTCGAAAGATGAAAAATGCGAATTGAAAAAAATCAAAACCTCCCTTGGGACTCATATGCAAAATTTAAGCAAATAGGTATTCACAGGTTCTCTGGAACTAGTGCTAAAATGGAGATAATGGATTCAAGTTGCTGATGAAATTTTATGTCCTTAGAACTTCAATAGTGACCTTTGTATCAGCTTAACATCTCCGCATTACTCTGTTGAAAACCAAAAGATTACATCTTGTACATATCAAATAAGAATGATGCTGAGTGTTTGGCACTTATAATCATTTAATGAAAAAAGTTATCGGGTGCCCATCGATAAGTCCATAAGATTACAGGAGAAATAAGTTAAGACCTCCAACATGCTGATCGACGACGAGAAGAGATCAACTAGCAAATGAATGCAGAAATTTCAAGTCAGGACCATAACAATAAATTGATAGCAGGTTATTGAGGAGTCCCTGAAAATCGGAATAATTACTTTGAGAAATTCGGAACCGAGGACTAACTACTGGATATCAATTCTTTTGGTGTAACTTTCTAATGATGAGCATATATACATTTTTTGGTAGGTTATTTGAGGAAAGAAGAAACTCTATACTTACACTTCTTGTGAGAGTATGAAGTTTCTTACTCACACTTCTATAATTCTGAACCACTGAACAAATTACTAAGGAGACTTGGGAGGATAATGAGGACTAAATCAGACTTAACCTTCTCGAAGATTCACATTTTTAGTGAAGAATATTCTTGAAGCATACTGGGACTTTCATCGATTGAAATTTGATATTTGCAGAAGAAGAATTTTGATAACTTGGAAAGTTCTTGAAACTATCTGAGAATATTCTGAGAAAGTAGACGTTGTAGAATATTCTTCAATATAGAAGAATATAAATTATCAGCTTGACTACAATGTCCAAAATCTATCGAAACGAAACAAATCGAAAACTCAAAAGCAAATCAAAAACTCAAAACAGCAATCAGATGGTTGCGCTTTTAGTATTATCAGATTTTTCAATATGTGGAATTAATATGCAGAAAGGCAGTGATGCCTTTTTTCAAAAACTAGAAGCAATTGGGCTACAGAAGCATCCATGAGATACTACGAAAACAATAAACTTGCCAGTATGAAAAAGTTTTGGAGGAGACAAAAAAATTCATTTTTATAGTAGGATGTTGCATAGAAAGGACTTGGGAAAGATGTTACATAGAAGGGACTTTTTCTTCTCTGAAAAATGTACGAACTTGATCCGAAACAACAAAAACCAATGTATTTCAGACTTTCTTCAATGTGGTAGTGATACCCATAATGGGTCATAATATTGACTGACGAATAGTTATTCAAAGAAAGAGAGGTTTATTCTTTTCATTCAGTTAGGTTATCAAATTAGCGCGAAGTGTCAGGGCGGTTTTTTCGCAATAATAAAACAAGGTGTAACGAGTTCAAATAGTCAGACGAGATATACGACATTTGGATTTCAATTAAACAAACGTTCACTTCGAAAGTGCATCTACATGGGCAAAATGAACGGGCCTTGTTCCACCCTCAACAACGGGACCAGAAAAAACAAGAGGACCAGAGAAACGTAATAAATGTCACGTTACGATTGAAGCTGTACGTGTAGTTAGAGAAACAAATACATCTCTGAAACGTGACACGATTTCCAGTCAAATGAATGTATGCCTTCAAACGAGTGAAACTATATAAAAGGAGAGTGAATTTTAATTTCATTCTAGTTTACGAGTTGAACTGCATAGATCGGAGGAAGGCGACGTGACGAGCTAATTGTTGAAAACACATCCATGTCGTTCAAATTCTTGTGATGAAAAAGGAAAATGAGAATCATGAACCTGTCTATGCTTTTACGGCTGGTTTCGGAGGTTGAAGATGGTGTTGTGAAGTTTTCACGTGAAATACGCCACGATGAACTGAAACTCCTTCACGTTCATTAGTTTTGTCTCTTCCAACGACAAATATCATCAACGACAAGGTATGAGCGACGATATCTTTGTCGAATATTTGCGTCTTGTGAAGGTTATAGAACAAATCTAGTTACCACTGAAAAGGCCTGACGCAGATCGAACGTTTGGAAAATGAGCAGTTCTAATAGTTTACAGCACAATAAGAGGCAGTAGTCACTGATATCACAGCGAAGATGTCATAGAAATGATAGAAGCTACGGCACAATAATAATGATAATAGTCAGGAGTTAATTTCGAGTTGAAAGTACAAAAAGAACAGCATGGTGCCTTAATAAAAATTTAATAAAATTCACCGAACATTTCAACTAATAGGGCTATAGTAATAGAGGTAAGGATATATTCAATCCGGGTAGGTTCAAATACTTTCTATAATTCTCAAGTTTAGTTTTTTTCAAATGTATTAGGTATAATTGCGAAGACTAGCATGATGTAGTGAATACTTTATTCAGAAGATCAGCGCTATTTCATATGGAAATACACACTGATCTTGTCACGAACACACTTTGCCATATTCCAGAGAGTTATTTCGTTTTTTCGATAGATGGAGCTCACATGAATAGTTCACTAGATGTTTCTCGTGTTTTGAATTTGAAAGGATTGATGCATAACTATGCTGAAAACCAAAAAACAAAGTTCCTTTCCCGCCAGCTAGAATACTCCGCTCTTTAGAAGATCCTTCTGAAGAAATCCTCGACCACCTAGAGGACATCCCACTAGTACTGCGGTAAAACGCGTAGTTCAGTTCAAAACAATGTTCCGTTAGCCGTTAAAAGGAAATAAAAAACCCGTAAGTTCGCGAATATATCAACAGTGCGCGAGTGAAGTGCGCGAACAATGCATAATGAAAATTTTCTCAATAAAATGTATCTTTATTGTATTAATTGAATTTGAAATATTCTAAATTGTACACAATGAAATAATAATAAGAACTATATGTACATTACGTGGGTAAAGTTTTCTGTGGTTTCCTTTGCCATCAAAGGTCAGATGAATTGAAAATCGGACATTTGACCAAATGGCACGTGATTAATGAAAAAACAAAAGACGGCCACAGCCGGTTAAATCCCTGAAGTAAACATATAATAACAAAATTTGCTCCTGATCTTTTGCAAAGACAATAGGAATTTAAACTCACACGAGTTGAAGAAGGTTGCATAACCTTATAGCCTCCCGCCCTTTTGATATATATATATACAAAGACAATGTATCCCAAAAAAAATGATGAAAAATAAACGTATTTTGATTGATTGATTAGGGAAGAACACTGATTATCTCCATAATAAGATGAAACAGCTGTATGGTATAAACAACAATTTAGATGAAACTCGAAACTCGACAAATATGAGATAAACACTATCGAAACTGATTGGTTGTGTTGTCGTTGACATCTGGAAAGACAGTTTCGTGGAGAGATTTTCTTGAAATAATTCGACATTTTTATTGTGTATAATATATTGGGGTATTATAAGAAAGATTATCAGAGTGTTTAAGACTGCCGATATTCGAATATGTCGTCTAAATATTCAGAGACCTAACGAGTAGGCATGAGTAAGTAATGCTGGTAATATCACCCGCGTAATATCACCCTCAGGTGATGCTACATTACGCATTACGCAAGATATCTAAACATCACAGTATCACCTCAGAGTAATATTACTCCGAATAGTGTACTGTATTGCTGTTCTGCCTTTTTGGTCATATTACGCATAACTTCCACGCATAAGAATGATTTTAAGAACCAATGATGTGTAACCTATCGACAAGGCGAATACTACTTAGCAAACCCGCGACGGAACGAAGTGTTATTCATTACGTCTAGAAACAAGGGCGCTTAGGGCTTAGATTTTGTTCAGTAATATTAGGAGACATTAGGCATGCGCAAAACAATACGTTAAAGGTGATTTGATGCCAGATCACATATACAATTTATAATATATTATGGTGTGATATTAGGGCTTTCATGAAGATGGGTTTCTAAAATAAGGCAACAAAGAAATAAATTTCATTTTCACAAATAGTCGATTTTTGAACACCATCAAGTAATATATTTCCATATAACTTTAAGTGTTTAAATTAGGACTTTAATGAAATTTGACAGGAGAGAACTAGATTCCATTTTAATATTTAGATAATAGAACATCACGTAATTCATTTTTATACGAATTCAAATCATTATGGTATAAAATTAGGGCATTCATAAAAATGGCTTCACAAAATTATAAAAAAAAGATACAAATTTAATTTTCACATGTACTCGATAATAGCACATAATATATTGTTATATTAATTCATACTTTTATAGTATAAAAATAAGGCTTTTATAAAGATGGATTCACAAAATGAGACTGAATAGAAATAAATTCCATTCTCACATATAGCTGATAATATAACACCAGCACATAATTATGTGCTGTATAAATTATAAAGTTATGGCCTCTATAAAAATGAATTCACAAAATAAGGTAACAAAGAAATGAATTCCATTTTCACTTACAGTCTAAATAGAACACCATGACATTCGAATTATTATAATATAAAATTAAATACAATTAGGGCTTTTATAAATATGGATTCACAAAATGAGACAAAGAAGAAATAAATTTCATTCTCACATACACTCGATAATTGAACCAGCACATGACATATTGCTTCATTAATTCAAATTTTTATAGTATACAATTTAGGGTCTTCATAAGGATAGATTCACAAAATAAGACACCAAACAAATAAATTTTATGTTTTCATATAGTCGATAATATAATAATTGAACGCCACCACATAATGTAATGTATGCCACTTGCCAAGTAATATTACGGTGAAAACATTACATTACACAGTACGCATCGTGATGAACCGAATCATCACACGTGATGGCCTGGGAGTAATGTTTAACGTGATGGGGTGATGGTGTGATACTGTGATATAACGGAGTAATATTACTTTCGAGCGTGATGTGATATGACATCACATCACACCTTAACGTACTGTTTTCGCACGTCTACAAACGAGAATTGAAAACGAAAGAATCTCATAGCAGAATTCATAGAAACTCACTGAAAATTGAATGAAACATGTCAGTGTGATAGTGACAAAGTCTGTCAATGGTGGGCAATTGCAATATAGAGCAACATTCGAAACAAAGAAGGTATACAAAAGCATAGAATATGACAAATGAAGAGTATGAGTATGATACATTCCTCCCCTCATTCATCTTTTATTTCGGAAGTGAAGAACGTATATAAAGACCAGTCTCGTCTGACTTCATGCCATGTTTGATGTATTGTTCTCGTTCCACTCTGATTTTGGACTCTGAATTTTCCATACATAATTTCAGCTGACTGAAAAGCCGTATCAAGTTTACACAGATTTCCCAGATTCACTGGGAAAAATGAAACTGGAGAGCGGATATAAGTCCACTCATATAAAACTTCACGTTTCATTCATTTTATATGGAGTCCATTCATTCATAAAATTATTTTTGAGAACAAGAAATGGAATGAATTTCTATTCTTGTGTCTATTCTATTTCTAAGCGTCAATACTTAGAATTTGAAAATTGTTAGTCACCATTCAATTTCAGTTTGAAGCCCAGGAAAATAAAAGGCAAAACATTTTTTCAAATATTTAATAGTGTTGGCGTTTATTTGATGTAAATCCATTATAATTGAATATAAACTTAAATTCAAACACTTGAGTGTAGGACTTACATTTTATTGACTACAAGCATGATGCGTTTCGTCGTTACAAACGACTTCTTCAGATGATAACAGAATAATTCTTCTCATTATTCAAGTTCTCGAGTTCAAGTGTTTGAATTTGAGTTTATAGTCAACGTTTTTTTGGCATCTACTTTCTCAATTTGTTGGCAATCACATATTGGAAAAGATTTGGGCAAACATTGAATGTTTTCCATGTTACTTTCAGCCTGTTGAATATCTACTAAATTATCATCCTCTTGGCTAGCAGGTATTTTCAATACTATCAGTTATAAGAACATTGAAAACATAAGAAATATAATTTTCAATAATCGCTCCAATTTTTACTTGAAATTCATCAAAATGAATATTATTTTCAGTGATAAGAACATTGAAAACGTAGGAAATATTATTTTCATGAATCACTTCAATTTTCTGTTGATATTGATCAAAATGAATAAAGTACCTATAACATATAATCAGATACCAGCTACTAATTTGTAGCCATTGTTCCATTTATCAACGGTTATTGAGAATGTGAATAACATTTAATTAAATGAAATTCTATTTATAATTTTTTTTGAGTTCGTCATCTTTGGACATTACCCATTCCTTTCATTCATTTATTCAACTGCTGAAACTGATTTAAATACACAAACGTCCATGTCTCACCTGGGATTCGAACCCGGATCTCGCTCGTGAGGTTCCGCCGCTCTCCCACTACATAACTATTTCTATCGAAGAAAAATTAATGAATTACTGATGCACAATGTAGTTTTGTTTCTGATATTTCGAAATAATTTTAAACATGCTACGGAGCATTCAAGCACGAATATAGTTACTGAAACGTCAAATAGTAATGAGTAATAACTACCATCATGTTTCAGATTTTGTGAGGACTTGCATCATTTAATAACATCAATTGACCATTTGCTGTATGTCTGCGATTGGTGAAATCTTTTCAAATTTATCCTATATTAGAAGGCTTTTCTTAATTTCATAAAATTTATCATTTATTCTACATGATAATATGAGTTCAATATAACTTACTGAATATAAACTTAAATTCAAACACTTGAACTTATGATTTACACTTTATTGACTACATAGCATGACGCGTTTCGTGGGTACAAACGACTTCTTCAGATGCTTACAAAATAAGTTCATGTGTTTGAATTTGAGTTTGTATTCAATAAATCGCGAACACTATTAAATAAAAAAAATAAAATAACTAATTGAAAAGAGAAACAATCCAACTTATCTGTTCATAGGATGACTTCAATATTCCTTGATTATTATCGTCCTTGAATATTATGGTTAATAATTCCATCGAGTTCTATGCATTTTTTTCTTGTCTCCCTGATTCGTAGCAGAAAAATCGCACTTCTCTATATTACGGCATTATAAGTGGATATTCAAAAGTGCATTAAGTGGTGTTCAAAAATCTATTCATTCGTTGAAGATCCGAACGAATTCACTAACTGATTGACTTGATTTAAAGACTTGAATTCAATTACAGATTCTACAAATACTCAATGCAATGAAATGAAGAAAAAGAATTCACCGCTAAGAAAGACCATAGAAATCAAATCACAGATGATATTGAAGTTAAAGTACATATTATGAACAGCTGGATTGTTATTTACTTCGGAAAAGATATATGGAAATTTTGATCGTTATCAAACCAAATAATATCGAATGTACTGAAATTTTTTTGTGGAATTCGGCCAATTTATTCCTTAATTAAACTGTTTCAATGTATCTAGAAACGAACGTTGAAAATAAAAAGGAATGAAAACAGAACTAGACATAAACAATAGCCGTAATCTTCGTCGTTCTGCTTTCAACGTGAATATCCTTAAAACCGTAACTGGATCTTCTGCGAAGTTTTCCAAAAGTTTTCCGTTCATAATCATTCAGATCTTTGATAACGAAATTATCCGTGAAGAACGAAAAACACGTATCGCACAAAAGGCGAGGAAGTGCTCGACGTTGCAGTTACAACCCCACTTCAAAGAACTCGATATCCGCTATTACTTCTTTTCTGGCAACTACACCAAGACGAGCAATGAGCGAATGGGAAATATAGATTTGGCCCAGAAAAATATCTCGGTAAATCTAACACACTCGTCCCTTTCGTTGCATAAAATCTGGGTCGACGGAAACGTACTTATAAAAGGTGAACTCCCGTTTTCCGCTGTATCACATTTTCCTACGTCCGAATCTCATTTATTTCGCAACCTTCTACATATCCAATTCACTCTCTTTTGTGAGAAACGAACTTTGAGAAGAAATACGCATCCTATGTTGTCTAATGTTTTGTTCGGTCATTTGATTTATACTTATGAAACGTTCCTCAGAAACATCTTATGGTATCGATTGAAATGTCTGTACCAGAGATCTCCAAACAGTCGATATTGGTGACGAGAATTCGGTGGCAAGATTTGCTAGCTTGCTGAAAAATTTTAGGCTGACATGCGCTAATCTGAATCTGCCCCAACAGTGATCAGAGCCAAAATGTTTCCCATTCAAAGTGATAGACTAAGGTAGAATTCAAATCATACAACTGCGTTTATTAGTGCAAATTTTCTCTTTTTATACTACGGCGGAATTTGAGACTATCGCAGAAAATTGTTTCCTAACGTACTGAAATTGAGAGCAATAGATTTTCGAAATTGGATAGTATTATCTCCTGATTCCCGAATATAAAAAAGAAAAAGTTGAATTCAACGGTATGGTGTGAAAATGGATGATTTTGGCGTACCTCAAGGAACTGTCTTGCGTCCTATGTTTTCCTTATATACAAACGATATTGTTTTTCCTGTAGTACGAATCTCTATACGTTTATTCCCAAATGACAAAACTCTCTATGAATGTGGCAAAAATATTGAGAATATGTCAAAGTGGATGAAGAGAGACGTTTCAGCAATTAATGACATGGTTATGATACCTAAGCTCATCCATACATGTACAAAAATCCATTTTCAAAGGTTTAGGTATCAGTAAGACCATGAAGATAATACGAATGTGGATATAAAGATGAAGATAAATCAACAGAATATTGAAAGAGAAAAACAGTTAGTAATTTGGACTTTACGTTATATAAATGAATGAATGTACTGAAAAATTTGAAACGTCATATTTGGAATTGAAAAATATGGGTATAATGCTAGAATACTCGATATTTTTCACAAATTGGAGGATTCTGAATCTGGAAATGGTATATTTTGAAGGTGTTTGGGGCTCTTGAGAACTAGTACTAATGCTAGCATATTCTATCGTGACTTGGAAAAGTATATTTCAGATGATGAGAAATGTTAAACTGAATGTTTGAAAGTGATGATTGATGAGGCCGATACTTGGAGAAAATTAATATCCATAATGAAACAATATTTAGAATTTTCTCATATATTAACAAAAATACACAACTAAACGTACATCGTTGTTAATTCAGCATTTGATAAAGAAGAAGTACGTTCGAAACGCGTCATGCGTATTTTTGTTAATATATGAGAAAATTCTAAATGTTTCATTATGAATATTTGACTTTTCGGAGTATATTAAATTTTGTATTGCCTTTGCTGAATAAATTTCGATATTTTTATAATTCTCTTGACGTTGTGGGGTTGATAAAAAAATAAGATGAGAAAAGATAAGAATAATAAACTATGTTGCAGAAGTTAGAAGGCGATTTTCTCGATAATGGTAATAATGGTAATGGTTAATATGATGCACCTTATATATACAGTTTGGGATCGACGAAATGTTCTCGACAAAATTCACTAATTTTGTATAGATCAGAGAGGTTACAGGGTAAAATCTTTAATTTTTCTTCATTTTGTTTCTCACTAATGAAATAATGGCCAATCACTGAAATTCATGAAAATATAACCAATAATTTTCATGAGAATGATGCGACGACCACATTTCTAGAAACTATAAAATTGAAAATGAACACAGTATTAACACAATATTAAGTTCTTATATTTCTTGAAGCTGTAAAGTCGATTATTCCACTAGAAAAACCGGATCTTTCTATAAATCGAACATAAATTGTCGATCCGGTGTATACAAATTCGAAAACTATGCCTTCATAGCACTTCCAAACAGTTCTGAAGGTTTGTGATATATCATTTTGCTCGAAACTTTGGCGAAGTTGGCACAACTGCGAAGTCACTAGCGTTGAATTGAATTCCGCTGAAATTCCAGTACATGCACATTTGTTCTAGAAGTTAGCAATTCATTCTGGGAGTACGTCTTATTGCACGCCTACAGAACATGGAGTTTCAAGAAATAGCTCTTTCGAACAGTTGTCAAGCCAATTTTACGTATCAGAGATCGGATGTCAATGTGTTCTATGCAGATATTTTTTAATAACTGAAATTGAATTCTCGTTTTTTATTACTGAAGAAATTTTTTATTGATTTCGATGAAACGAAAAGGCCCTTTGGAATATAATATAGAATATGACATTTTGAACGGCTTTCTTGAAAAAATTTCAAGCTTTAGAATCCGCAAAAGACGTATAGTGATACTTCACTTTGTACATATTTCGCAAATCAAATCGAAATAAATAATAATGATAAAAAGCATATATTTCCAACAGGTAACTACCCAATTACAGAAAAATACGTAATGAATAAATATGGTTACTAAAAATATCAATAACAACATAAATATACAATATTAAGAAATAATTATAATGATGAAAAACATTATCAAATATAATAATCTAAATCTATGTCAATATCTAAATATTCAATCATAATAATAATCAAGAGAAAAAATCACTCAGAACTCAATTCGGAAAAAATCAAGAAACCTCACTGTTAACATGATAGAAACAAGTGAGTCGCAGTGCAAGTGAACTTGATAGCTGGTTTGCAGTAGAACAAAGCTAAGCGGCGATTGGAAAGACGATTGGTGCTGAGAGTTTTTCAGTAAAATGTCTTGCTTATTCTAGTACACATCAAAGGAACGAAGAAATTGAGTTTACCCAAAAGCTCAGGACAGTCGAAATTATCATTGAGCAAATTGAATAAAAATTTAAACGCATTCAAACTTCTTCTGGTGTGGAGGCTTCTAGTGTCAAACCTCGATAGCAAACAAGCGTGATCACAACCCCTAGGTGGATATACAACATCCTCTCGAAATGAGAGCCATTTCAAGAACTTCCCCTACAGTGCCTACAGGCGGTTTATGTAGCAATTATATATTGGTCGCCAAACAAGACAGACATACTCAAGTTTGCTTCTCACTAGGGCCTGAAATGAATGGACCAGTGTTGAGCAATTCGAGAACAATCCAGCATTGCGGACGATGAAACCATAAATTTTGCTACATGATAAAAGTAATTGGTTTATATGGGGTATGAATGAGAATTTTTAATCAAATACTAGGCCGAGATACTTAACCTCCAGAAGTGTTGTCAGATCAACACCTTCAATGTTGTAATCAAAAGATATCACATTTCTCTTTCTATTAAAACTCACCACATTAAATTTCATGACATTCAAGCGTGAACAATTATTATGACACCACAGGCTGATGTCATTAGGGTAACTTTGTAGCCTCAAATAATCATGCACAGATGACAGGCTCTCATAAATTTTAATATGTCCGCATAAACCCCTTCATACAGGCCACCATCTCAAAGAGATCGTTAACAAACATGACAAATAGTAGGGGTCCAAGGTTGGTTCCCTGCGGCACTCCAGAAGTTACTAAGAAATTCTCTCGATTTGCAATTCTTAATTTGTACGAATTGACTGCGATTACTCAAGTAGGACTTCATGATAAGTGATAAATTATTCGCAATAAATCCAAAAAGCTTCCTAGTTATATCTATAATTAGTCTATGATTTATCGTATCGAAAGCCTTCTGGAAATCTGTATATATAACGTCGACCTGCCCTGCTTCGTCCATATGAACTCCTCACATATGAACTCATAAAACTGAACCGAATTTGTAGAGCAAGATCTCCTACCCATAAACCCATAAATCTTAAAACCATAAACCTGCTTAATTGCAACACTATTTCTGATCTTAGGATATATGCTATTAAAAAGTATAATTTAAAGTACTTATTTTCGAAAGGCCGATGTTTGCTCTTTACCGGCAGTTCAAGTAGAACATAGAACCACAAACTAAATTCTTAGACATTCAAGAATATAGTTCTGATGGTGTTCACTCAATTTTAATTTTTTCATGAGGTTCAATGACTGAAAATAGAACTGAATACTACTTGCGATAATATCAAATGTGTTTCCCAGTTACTAATTATAATAAGCCGAATTGCCGTTAAAACTCACCAAATACACCTTTATGGAATCGATTGCAATGTCTGCACCAGAGATTTCCAAACAGTCGATATTGGTGACGATAATTCGGTAACAAGATTTTGTATCTTGTGGGAAAATTTTAGGTTCAGCTTAGCTAAACTAAATATGCCTGAACATGAATGATAATGTAAATATCATGAAGATAACTCCAGATATATAATGTACGACTACTCTCCTAAGCTAGAGCCTGATCAGTGTTTCCAGCTGGCCAAAATGTTTCCTTTTTAAAGAAAGACTTCAGGTATTCAAGTTATGCAACTGTCCCGTGGAACAATAATTCCCGATTATAAAAAGTTGAGCCCAACGGAATGGTGTGACAATGGTTGATTTAGGCGTTTCTCAAGGAACTGTCCTAGGTCCTAGGTTTTCCTTATATAATAACGATGTTGTTTCTCCTGTGGTAGACATGTTTATACGTTTATTTAAAGATGACAATATGCTTTATGAATGTGGCGAAAAAATTAAGAATATGTCAAAGTGGATCAAGAGAGATAGAAGATAGAACCACAAACTTAGTTCCCAGACTTGTATATTCTTGAATAACAATATAGTTTCGATGGTATTCACTCAATTCTAATTTTTGTGAGGTTCAATAACTGAAAATACAAGTAGAGACTATTAGCGATGATATCAAATGTTTTTCCCAAGCTACTAGTTATAATAGCTGCCGAATCGCCGTTAAAAACTTGTCAAAATTCAATGATATTGAGTATAACAACTAGAACATACATTGTAGATTCAAGAGAGCATATAGTTTTGACGGAAACTATGTTTATTGAGACCACTGCATAGCAACCATAAAAGGCTATCAATTTTCACTGATAGGATATGTTCAAGCAAGGCAGTAGGATTGCATTCTCTAGTAAATGCCTCAAATAATATATCTGATGGAAAAATTCAATCGAATACACAGGTCACTGGTTCTGTTGAAGTTCGGCAACTTTACTATCAGCCGAAATTATCGATACTATAAATTTCAAACCTCAAGAAGTATTGAAATCCTTTCCTGAAGCGGAAGGCTACTTTGAGGTTCCGATCGGAACCAGGTATATATAGCAAACCAAATACATGCGGAGATACTTCAACAAGAACATACAGTCACTGATTTTGTTAACAAAAGTGAAATAATTGAATATAAACTAAAATTCAAACACTTGAACTTTTGATTCACACTTTATCAACAATATAGCATGACGCGTTTCGACGTTACAAACGACTTCTTCAGATGCTAACAGAATACTTATAATTGAACATAAACTGAAACTCAAACACTTGAACTTTTGATTTACACTTTATTGATAACATAGCATGACGCGTTTTGTCGTTACAAACGATTTCTTCAAATGCTTTCAGAATAGATGATGTATTCTGCTAGCATCATCATGTTAGTAACAGAATACTGGAGTATTTTGTTAGCATCTGAAGAAATCGTTTGTAACGATGAAACGCGCCACGCTATGTTGTCAATAAAGTGTAAATCAAGAGTTCAAGTGTTTAAATTTCAGTTTATATTCAATTATAATGGATTAACATCAAGTAAACGCCAACATCATTAAATATTTGAAAATGAAATATTCAACAATTACTCAAGAACCATCTTTTGAATATGAATTCAATGCTCACGATCACACATTCAAGATGAAAATAATATATTTATTCAGTTTGTGCAGTTGTATTTGAGATTCATCTTGTCGATCCGTTTTCACATAAAATCAAATGACTGAATGAATCACATGTGTACGTATTTGAAAATATATTTGTAGTCATTCCATCGTGCTTTGCAAAGTCACAAAGCACATTTACACTTCAACTTTATCACCTAAATCTGCAAAAAACTACTTATTATTATCGCCTAACGTGAATTTTGATCTCTAAGTATCTACCTTGAATTTCATATATGTATGTTTCTCATCTCTTCGAAGAATATGCAGTTGGACATTTGTTCATTTTTTCGCATCATTTACTATACATGACAGTTTTTTATGAGCTTATCCTACAATTCAGAAATGAAATATTGATACTTGAATATAACAAAAAGGAAGAGGATATCTAAAGCGAGGAATATCTAAAATCAGAAGCTCCTACGCAAAAACCCTAGTTCCATAGATCAAATTTTCTCACTTTCCGGTATAAAAGTATTCCACCAAATATGAATAAAAATCTTAATTACCCTTTGCAACGAATATCCATCTTTTCCCTTCACTCAGTTCATTTAACTTTATGACATGCCAGTCAAAATATACTGTTGCTGTAAATCAACGAAGCACCAAGGGACATTAACGCCGTTATTAACTTGGCACATGATTAATGACTTTCATTCATGAACTTCACGTGAAAAATTGAAGGAAATTATGAAGTACTAATTAAGTTTAAACTAAGAACATCTTCAACTTTTCTTTCTCCTCCATCACTATGCAATGGAGTTTATAGGAATTACATCTACAAATATACGATTCATAACTAAAATATAAATCGTATAGTAAATTTTCGATAGACTGAATTTCCCTCACTTCCTCATTGAATGCGTGTTCCTGTGAACGCACGTTTCGGCCTTTCTGAATCATCAGTGAAACTCGCTCTGCATGAACACATCTTGATTAATTTTCGGTTGATGAGAACAGGAAAATTCGGAGAATTAGGTGGATGCATCTGATCATATTGAATTACCAAAAATAGTGAGAAGAAGCTGTCGAAATATCAATGAATTTAAAATCGATAATACTGATACTTAACCAAAAGTATTGAACTGAAATTTGAAATTCGGTACAAAAACTTGCTAAATGAGCTCAATTGAAATAAAATATTCGAATTGAAGAAAATTATTGAATTAAGTAAAATTAATTAAAATTATTAAATGATGAAATATGTGAACCTGCGATCTTACAATAATTATGAGGTGACAGATTCATAACCAACAATTTTTATAGAAAATTGTTTTGTTCCATAAAATAAACGAAATTTGTACCAGACCGCATGGTTTAGCTCCAATTGATAACCCCTCGTGCAGGTTATGTCTGATTGTTACAAAACAATGACATTATTAAAAGTCAGGTTTGACAGAACGACAGCAAACTACAAAGGAACTAAACACATCCGAGCTACGGTATCGAATAAAGCTCCAAAATTCTATAAGTTCCTCAAAAATCCACGTTAATAACTATATGATCAGTCTTAAAATTAAACAACACATGTACAACAATGATAGTAACAGAACTGGTAGCTAACGATACAGAGCATTATTAATCCATAACTACCTTTCTTTGTACCTTTTATTCAGATTTTTATATTGAAAAGAAGGAGAATTGAAATAGCCAGTTACAAAATACATTGACTAGTTAGGGCAATTATTGTTCAGATAAAAGTACAGTCAACCTTGTCTTATTTGACAGTGTCAAATTGATACCACCTGACTGCTATCCCACGAATATCTAATTTATGTCTAACTAGTCAGTCGCGACTTACACAACATACATATATATATATATATATATATATATATATATATATATATATATATATATATATATATATATATATATATATATCTGTGTATGTCTGTTTGTAAAACTTTCGAAATATTATCAAAATATATCCTCTCAGCTCAAATGAAAATTGCAGCGGAAGCTGTCAAGTATACCCTCCAGTGTCATACACATACAAAACCGTAATTGGCTTTCAGTTGCAGTTCACGATTGAAAAACGCTCGACGCAAATAGTGATGTGTAATATTTTCATCCGATGCTGCTTGAATCAGCCTCTTTTATTCAACCAGACAGCTTCGAGCCGAAGTTGAATGCGGAGTAAAACAGCTCGTTTTCAAGTGCAACAACGAATGTACTGCAAAAGGTCTCGTGAGACCAACCTTGCGATAACGGCTTGTCGGATTAACTCCATTTCGAATATGATGGCATAAAAGTATTTCCACTACGGGATAGTGTGATATGTTAGTGCAACATTGAGAACTTGCTATCCGATCTTTTCCGTAGCAACTCGAGTAAAGAGGTCGAAAATATGAATGCCGGAAATTCGCAAATTTTATTGTTCGTGTTGTTTAAAATATTCATCCCTTCGAGCAGGAATGTCTTCTCAAATATTTCATGTAGTTGGTGTGATAATTTATCATAATGAAAACTGAATAAGGTTTTGTACACTTTTCTCAAGGTCATAAAATGAATATAAAGAACAATGTCATAAAAACATTGAAAGAATATCAATCACATAAGTATTGAGCATTTAAGTCGATTATACGTTTCAAAAATTCAAGGAATTCTCATTATATTCTCGAAATATCGAACCTTTTACTTGGTGTATGATGAACGCTTAAGTATTTAACTGTCTCAGATAAAGTCAATGAAAAGAGTTTCAACTACTAAACAAAGAACTTAATAATACTCATAGCACTCTTCAATGCCCTAATACACACATATAATACACGCAACAACACATAATCTCTAATCTGGAGCAGGTCGGAGTATGGCAGCATGATCTGGCATTCTATTTACACTTGCCATCAACGCCATCTTTATGCCATTCAGAGAAGGTTTTTGGAATTCTTTGTTTGGAGGGAGGATAAAGTTTATCCACAGAGAGGAGTCAATCATAACGAATTATTCAGTTGATTTAGTTTAACCGCATTGCAGAGCAGGAGAGAAACTTTATCAATCAAATTTTTGTACAAATTACTGCTAAGCAGTACCGATTGTCCTCCTGTCTTGTCCGCCTTGAAATTTTGTGATCCTAGCAAAATTATCGTACCACAGAATTATTCCACCTAGAGACTCCAAGGTCCCAACTCGCTAATACAATCCCCGATTTGGTTTATGGAGTTTACTCTACATTCAATAAAGTTGCCAACAATTGTGACATTCACTCTGACTCTAAACATAACTGCGAGTGCAATTCAGGCTCTTTTACCATCTTTCGCAATTTGAGGTGAAATCAGAATATACAAGAGGTTCCAATGACAATCTCTTATGTTAGTACAACGAAACATTCGTCTCACTCTGAAGGGAATATTCGAGCGGGTGTAGTCGAGCGTTGATAACCAGAGATCTAAAGGCCGGTCCAGACGTAATGTTTTGCACAACCTTTTGTCTGCACAGTTCTACAGTTGCAGGGAAAACGTTGCATCTAGATAGGAGAGGTGCGCAGTTTATAAACCTGCGCGAAGACGGTACAGTTGCAGCGATGACTGAGCTAGGGAGCATAGATATCCATGCACTGTGCGGATAAGTCGGCGCACGGTAACTGCGTTTTACGATTCATTTTGTTTATCAGTTTCAATTGGTCAAGCGAGAATGGCTGACCATCGGCAATGTTCTCCGGAGTTTGTCACAGAATTCATTGCATTATACGAAAGTTTTCCATGCATTTGGCGTGTCAAATCCAAGGAGTATATTTACAAGGATAAAAAAGGAAGGCTTATGAGAGTTTAGTGGAAAAATACAAAGAAGTCGATGCAAACGCACACAGAGTGGCAATTTAAAAAAATTAATTCTTTGAGGAGTCTTTACCGTAAACAATTGGCGGTTTTACTAACTCCACTGAATAACTATACGTGTCTATGTCCATTCTCAAATAGTTCCGCCAATTATTAGGTTCATCAAGTAATTTACGCATTAATCTAATACGGAAAAAGTGCTACCTTTTTAGAAGCCATTTTCGCGACCACTTTGAACGCCGGGTAATTCTGAGACGTTCAAATCGTTTTTTTAACAATACATTTTGCCAAAATTGTCCATCGAGTGCTATCTCCTCCATGACGATATCACACAAAACTGAACGAAATATAAAGATATTTCTAAACCATTTGGACGCTCAAAAAATTTTAACGTTTTCATTCCGCCTTAAGACTGCGCAGACAAAAGGTTGTGCAAAGTGAAGAGTCTGGACCTGCCTTAAAATTCATTCAATATTCATAGAATCTGAAATGAAGGTAAATGAAAAATTTCTAGTATTCCGTTGATTAATCTATTGCATTAAGTGTCATACAAAAATTGTCACGCATCCAAATGGAAGTCTTTGAAGAATAGACATTTGTATTTTGAAATTTCAAAAATGCTCGTATTTCATCATTTGTCTATATTAAACTATGACTTATCATTGTCAGTGAGGCTGAATAATTTCGAACTTCACAAAGAGACTATCTCGAAGAATTCTGTATATAACGTGACACATTGCATGGCTTTTCTAAGGACAAATAAGGAGATTATTCGGTTACACAACGAACATCTCGACAATAGAGCAGTAATAAGTTATAAACATACATTTGCCTTCATAAATTTGAGGTAGAGAGAGATTGTAACAAACCATACTGCACTAACACATCAGTTCGGGAAGCAGAGACAAATCGCAGTACTATAAACCAACACTGGATGTATATCATCTCAAAGGATAGTGTAAATGTTGATCATCTATCTGAAACGTGTTATAGAGCAGGTGTACGATAAATCGCATATTTGGTATGAAACATAGGTACATTCATTCCGTGAAATCTTCCTACTGCGAAAACATTGAAACAAAAATGGTCCTTCACTTATTTCACGATATTAAAAACATGTCAGTGTGAAGTTCTCGTAGTAAACGATATAGAGGGAGATTCGAATTGCATTTTCAAATCTGAAGAATATATCATATTAGATATATCAGAATATCTTCCCTGAATTCCAGAAGAACATCCGATATTTTGAGTACTTTCAGCATGAATTTGGACTCGAAATGCAACTTGTCAATTCTCAACGAAACGTCAACTGAAATGAAAATCTTTTCAATCATAGAAACAAATGCCAAGAATATCTCATGAACTGAACATATCCAGCAGGCAATAGAACCATACAAAAGTATACACATACACACAACATTTCTATATATATATATATATATATATATATATATATATATATATATATATATATATATATATATATATATATATATATATATATATATATATATATATATATATATATATATATATATATATATATATATATATATATATATATATATATATATATAACAGTAATTTTTCGTGTTAAGCAACTACGGACTCCGGAAAGTTTATAAATTTATTCGAGCATGTGTTCTTTCTGTACCAACACATGCTCGATGCTTTTAATTATTTCACCATTAAAAAGTGAAATAATATATAAAATAAATTGCAAAGACTGTGATGGAGTATATATAGGACAGACATCACAATGGTTAAAAAATAGGATAGCTCACCATAAATCAGATATAAAAAATGGAAAAGATAGATGTGCCCTAGTTAGACCATAGAGCCAACTATGACGATGTACAAATCCTAAAAACTGAACGCAATTATCATAAAAGACTTATACATGAGATGATAGAAATAAGAAAAGATGAAAAATCTATAAATAAAAAAAATGACACACAAAACTTGAGTAACATATACCTATAGCTACTTACTGGATATGGAGCAAGAAAAGAAACATGACAAAAAAAGAAGAAGAAAGGAATCTGAATCGTATCATCGGATCACTGGGATCAGATGATACGTGACAAGAATATGCATTCAACCTAAAATAATATATTGAAATTGAATATTGAGACTGAATTATAAATGTTGGATAATTTGAAAATTGCGCTTATACTGTTGCTGTTAAATAGTTTAATGATTGTTACATCAACTCTCATGTGAGCAAACATTATATATTGAGTTTGTAGATATTAATTAAGGTTTTTTATAAATTTTAGAACCCTGAAGAAGCAATAAAGTGAATTGCGAAAGCTTGGTAAAGAGAAAAGAGTACCACTGAAAATATTGAGTCAATAAACCCTTAAAAATTATTATAAATATATATATATATATATATATATATATATATATATATATATATATATATATATATATATATATATATATATATATATATATATATATATAGTTTCAAGATTCACAAGTCATTCAATACTAGTAAATACTGAGACTCTCGAAATATCGAAATATTTCAAATGAAATTCTCAGGGAGCTGTCTACACAATTGTTGTCAACGAGAACGAACCCATCACTTTCAAGAGCGTTTCGAAAAGTTCATCGATCTTGTTGAATGATAATAGGATACAATTGTTTCATCATTATTATGAATCATCAGTCCATATTTAATCAATCAATCAAGAATCGATGACTTTCAAAACGAACATAGGTCCCATACCAAATTGAGGACAATTTTACCGAGTGAATTATTCACTTAGGCTCCCTCTATCGGAGAAAGGACATATAAACTCTCTCTTCCGTTCAAGATTCCTACTGATGACAACAAGAGTGAGAGTAGAAGGCTTTGTAGATATTTCATTCGAGCACTACAGAAAATTGTCCGCAATGTGTACGAATGATCCCATGCCTAAACGCTCCAGATCACGCCCTAGCGGGCAAAAGTGTAGCTAGTTTCAAGATTATAGCTCTACATTATAGCTCTGCTATAATGTTCTTTTGAATAATTTGTTGAGAGAACATCACCGAAAGGAAGTTGTAGTGTACTTTGATAGCGAATATCTACAAGTGCGAAAATATAGTACGAGAACTTTATAATTCTTTTTCTTTTAGTGAAATGAATGATTCCATTAATATAATAGTGAAGGTTTTCTACACTCTTCTTTAACCGACTGTCCATCAGATTTCATAATCTATACTCTATGAGAGTGGAAACACTCTCCTGAATTAATTATATCAAGATATTATTTATTATTAATTATATACTAATTATACTAAGATATCAACAGGAACGGCAGAGAAAAATTCGAATACAAAAATGAGAAACGTCAAAGTTCGGCAGGAACGCCTACAGAAAACCACAAATGAAAAAACATGAACAAGATTGAAAAATAAAATTACTCTTATTGAATTAGACAGAGAATTAACAATCAACTGGGGGCTAAGAAGAAGTTATGGTTTGACGGAATTGCCGTGAAAAGCCTCGCTCACGAGGGGAAATTAGTATTTACCGCTGCCTGCTCGACATGATTAGATTTCCCAGAAACTTTGCGGTCACCGAAGCTCTGAGGAAGTAGCATCCACGCCAATGAATGAATTGAGGCGAAGAAATTCAAACGTTTGATAATCAAAGAACTTGATGAATAATACGAAGAAGTGAAGATTAAGCATCAGACAGGCGTCTCGGTAAAAACTTCCCGAACCTCGGTTATGCAAATCTGGAAATTCATTCATTCACCCCCAGCATGGCTGAGATACTTTCGGCTACAAAGCTCGTGATATTGCAAATAATGATATTCAAATGAAGCAACAGTTTATTTGCATAAACAAACAATAAGTAAACTTATTTCGAGATCAGAGCTCTTTTATCTGAAAGCCTAATGTTTCTTAAAAGTTTATTCAGTTCAGTTGCCACGTATTCAGGGCTGCCAACTTATTGTTTATGAAATATATTGAATAGAAAACATTTGGCTTCATTTCACAGAATAAACTCAAATACTTGACAATACAATTTTAGAAGTTGAGCATCTATTCTCCAGACCTTTTATGGTATACATCTCAACCTGCTACACTATACCAAGTGAACAAGTACACGACCTAGTAAGTAGGTACTTGACATGACAATACAAGTGAAGATGTAAAATATAAAAATGTTAGAATTGGAAATAGGAGTTAAGTTATCTCAGAAAATGAGATAACACTCCAAAATAATTGTCGGCCAGGTACAATATAACTCTGTGCAACAAAACCAAGTGCTTTTTATGTAATATATTGAACTAATTTTCACTAAGAGATCAGCAAATAATCATCAACTTCATTGATGAAGATACGTACAAGTGATTTTCATATACAAGGTGCGCCGGGGCGAGAGGGGGCGCATCTGGAGGTGGAAGTTCCCAAGTTTGTTTCTCCCTCCAGTCAGTGAAATGATTCATGTGAAATGCTGGTTGAAAACCTGCCTGAAAACACGGTCGTTTCTTTCAGTGATGACTTCCACATTTCCGGCTGCGTCAACAAGCAAAACATGCTTTAATGGTGTGGTGTAAATTCACGTGAGCTTCACCAGAAGCCACTTAATTGTGAGCGAGTTACTGTCTGGTGTGCGATGTCGGTAATGGAAATAATTGGTCCTTATTTTTTTGAAGAAAATGAACGCGCAGTTACCGTGAATGGAGCTCGTTACAGGACATGATCGAAGAATTTTTTCCTCCAAGACTCGGAGAAATGAACGTTAGGAACGTGTGATTTCAGCGAATGAAGCCACAGCACACACAGCACGAGACTCAATGAATTTGTTGCGACAACATTTTCCCGACCGCCTCATTTCTCTCAGAGGCGATCTCCAATGGCCGGCACGCTCTCACGATTGATATCTGGAGAATTTCAAATTATACTATTGAATGTTCTAACACAGTTCAACCAACTGAGTGAGAGAGGCCATAATTTGAATAAAACTGAGTAAATTGTAATGTTCACTTTCATTCAGTCAAACATTACAATATTGTTTCGACAACACATTGGATGTTCTTCAGATATAGATGCTAAACGTAGTTGATATGATGGTAAAACAAATATGCAGTTTCATCATCTACATCTGATGCAGCCACTTTGTTGGCGAAAATATATTGTCATGTTTGACGGAGTTGAGGTGAAAATTACAAACTACTTACTTAGTTTTATTCAAATTATGTTGTTGAATTTTCGATTAGTGATGCGATAGGTTAATATGCATTACAAAGCTTGGAAGCAAATAATCTTGAAAATATCCAGGTCAAAATTTCTGTTTCTTCGAAATATTACAAAATGTTGAGCACATATTTATCAAATGGTTCTTGAGTCTTATCTATTCCTATTCCGATAATCTGAATGGTTTCTTAGAAGAAATAATTCGTACTAAAATCAAATTCAATTATATAAACTCTACAACGATAACACTATGGAAATTGACACCTTGAACCAGTAATATTAGGCATTTTGAACATTAATCTGGAAAAAATTCATGGTGAAGAAGTGAAAAATCGACATTGATAACGTGTCGGTTGAAGAAATTATGAAGGTCTCGCGAATATTGAACGGAGGTCAATAGCATCATACAAATTATTCGTCGTGAAATGATCTACATGTAATTTTGGCTGTATTTTCATGTACAATCGACCACTTTCGGAATGAGAGTACTGAGAAAGCGACTAGAACTAACTCACAATGTACACTTGTGAAAAAAAAACTAAAGAAAATTGAAAAAAAAACTCAAACCTACTTGGTGTACATCGTACACCAAGGAGCGACTATATTGCTTTTTATTCATATTTATAAGTGTCTTGAAATTCATTCTGATATTGAGGTGTTTTGTGAAGAATATATTTATATTATAGAGGTTTGGAAAGTCCACTAGACCTTTTGTCAGCAAGTGTTAATGATATAGAAACTGAACATGTCGACAATCGAAGACAAAAAAAAATTAAAGGTAGAACGCAAGGCGCGAACGGTAACGAGAAGACTGCATCGTCATAATATAGTCGCTTTCAAAAATACAAGAAACCTTTGTGTTAATAATCTCATTACAAACAATTTTTCAATGACTTCTATTTACTTCCCAGCAAGGAGTCGCAGGGTGTTTCCGAAAAACTGTTTTTCTTGACGTTTCGACCTTCATAACTCTTTGGACAACCACTACATCAGTGTCGATTTTTCACATCTCTATGAAGGTGTATAAAAACTTCAGCTCACTAGGAATTTTTTGGCAGATAAAACCTAAAATGACTGAACTACTTGCAATAATTGACATGACTTCTGAAGCTTCCAAGCCATTATCTAAGTTGTTAAATTTAGATTTCTTAGGATAATTTACAACACACCCTTCATCAACATGGCAATATGGGAGCAGTTGAACCTTGTGAATTGTAATAGTGAATACTTAAGCATATAACTTATCATGCCACTCAAGGTACAGTAACTAAATACCAGCAAAACATATATTATCTAAGTTTTTGCCGCATCTCATATACGAGAGAGACATGTCTCGTGCAGACACAGGTATGTTTCGAGATTCTGCCAGATATATTCTAGGTATCATAAATGGCATACGCTCTAGAAAAAATCAAATTTGGAAATTTTTCTCGAAACTAGAAAATACATGGAAGAAAAACCCCTCGAGGAAATGAAAATAAATGTTAATTGCTATTGGTGAATCCTTAGTTAAGGATTCACTCCTACTATATCATTGAATAATAGCTGAATAAACTATCTGAAAGTCAAACTCATCGCGAACTCAAGTTTCAGTGGAACGATCTAGTTATTTGCATATTCGAATGATGATTCAATAGAAAATTATTGCTTCTGATTCGAAGTTTCTTGTGAATATCACGAGCGAAATGAGCGCTCTCAACCTACAATTTCAGTTCTCAACATTTTAGAAGCTTGGAAGTACTTTCTCACAATGAAAATATGCATAATTGATTATTTATTTTGGGTTTTCATTCGACTGAAGTAAAACGTAGCTGTGGTCTATACTCTATGATAACTATTGGAAAGAGTTGGTTTTTGTTTTCAGTTTTTCATGAAATTTAAGTTTCTGAAATTATCATGGATTTTCGGACCCGCAAAAACACTTATTGACTTGAAACTCTCAACTCATAAGTATGAAATTGAAACTCTTCAGAGACTCCAAGTTATTTATTATGAAATCAAATGAATTTCGTTAGACATGTTGAACATTATGCTAATGTGGCACCTACAAAAAAAATAATGATTTATCAAAATTTTTATGACGAAGCAGTTTAATTCCAGTATGTTATTTCCATGTATATGTTTCCAAATTGCATTAACCCTGAATAATTATTCATAAACTTCGTAACTCAGTACTTAGGATGGTGAAAATATCAATAATGTTTCGTCATGTTGAATCAGAGCACCATCGCAGAAAAACAGATGTCTGGCGTTATATTTTCCACACAAAAAGAAGCAATAACGGCGTGTCCTAACTGATTAATTTGTCTGGGGCTGGCGTTATCTTAGCGACGGGAAATGTCGATTAAAATTTTCCGATCTTCACGAAACAAGCCTTCAAGACGACCGACAATATCTGGAAATAATCTGGAGAGTAATATGGAAAGATGAAAGTAACATATTAACTAACGAACGAATTATTCAGTATATCTAATACAAAAAAGGAAAAATGCAATGAAGGTTTTTGCCGTTAAAATAAAAAATATACGAAATAATCGAGAAATCCATTATTCGATTGGGCCGATACTTGATGAAAGGTAGTTTTCTGATTTTCACTATAATTAAAATGAAACATAACAATATTGTTTCACCAACACAGTGGCCTTATCAGATGTAGATGATAAATTGGGTTACTGGACTGTACACTGGTTTATCATCTACATCTGATGAAGCCACTGTGTTGGCCAAACCATATTGTTATGTTTCAACTTATAGTGAAAATCAGCAAACTACTTAGTTTTATTCAAATTATAATTGAGAAAGTTTCAATTCAAAATTCCTTCTGAACCGACTGACTTTATGTGGCGTTGGAAAATGAAACAACTGGTATGTTATAAATAATCTCACAGCTACGGTGAACAATTCGAATCAGCTGATGAAATAACCGTGCTCTGTAAACCACGAATAATATGAAATTTATTTCAACAAATTTTTTATTCGAGTGAGACAATTTTGTTCTCAATATATTTAATGCAATCTTTTCCCAGAATTAAATCCGTTTTTCATTGATATAAGTTACAGAAATTAATGTTTTCAAACGCAAGTTCAATGTGAAATATAGAGATTTAATCTCTTATGATTCTTTTAATGTGTACAGAATTTCAAACTGTTGACATTTATAGCAATTTTTTCAACATTTTATAGCGACGAATGAATGAATGAGTTTACAATTCTCTAATTAAAGTTTATTTAGAACATTAATTCATTTTGGAACATGACATTGAATATATAAAACGAAATTTCCTAAACTACATTTTCCTTCAACCTAATGGTAGTGTTGTTTGAGTTAGGAAAGCCAATAATTGTGTTGGAATTGATTAATAGCCTCAATTTTGACGTTATCTTAACGACCGCAGAGAGTTTGAAATTCGTCTTCTTCCAAACAATGTAGAACTTTACTGAAAAAGTCAGTGGCATTATGGATCTGAACCGCAGTATTTTAGAATTTGTACATTCAGACCTCAAAATCGCTAAAAATGAAACACTACCTGAAAATGAATGGACCATGAAACTGAAACGTTGGTAGAAGGTTTTTAACTACAGGTTGAATTTTTCAATTCATTAAACAGCATCGCTTGAATGAAATTGGATCAGTTGATCAGCGAACTTTGACGACCACTTGAGCAAAATAATGCAGTGGTATTTCCGAATGAATACGTTGTACAATATTATCGAATTGAATGCATTGAATTGATTTCATGAAAAATGCATTGAAAACACAGCATTTATACCACGATTTCCATTAATACCATCCGGAGTGCCATTTCGTATTTTATCTAATTGGTTAATAACCGGACCGAAAAATGTTGAAAATATAAATTTCAGATGGAACAGCAGCTACTGACATTAGTTGTAGTAGACATTTGAGTGAGTGCATTTTACCATGGAAAATCATATTACATTTCGTTATCAATAAAAAATACTGAAATTCTAATTTTTAAAGCCAGTATAACAGTTAAGAATATGACAAAGGAGATCAATAGAGACCATTCTGCAATCAATGAATGGTTATGTGACAAATGCTTATCTCTGAATGTGCAAAAATCTAACTTCATAGTTTTGGTTCGAGTAAATCCATTAAAACCGATAGAAATGAAGATATAACTATGAAGATTAATGAACAAAAAATTAGAAGAATGGAAATAGTAAAAAATTTAGGCATTATGTTAGACAAAAAATTGAGTTTCAATGACCATGCTGATTTCAACATCTAAAATCTCTAAAGAAATCAATTTTTTCAAAGGAATAGAAGAAAACTTGTCGACATATGTGAAATTATTGTTGTTTAAATCGATAATGATGCCACATTTTGAATATTGCTCCACATTTGGTTTGACTAAATAAAAAGTTCAAAAAATTACAAAAGTTACAGAAAGAGCCATGCGAACCATTTTAAAAAGCAATAGGTTAAAATTATGCTGAACTCTTTGGAAGTAATGTTTGTGAAACAAAGAAGGCTCTTTGCTTCATATATATTCATATTTAAAATCAGTTGCTTCCATGTAGTGTAATACCCATAGTTTCTATATCCAAAGTTATAATCCCTCTAACTCTAAAAATAGCATATACTATGACGGATTTAAGGTTTTCAATAGTTTATTGAAAACTAGTACTAGTATTAAGATATTTAAGTGTGATCTTAGAAAGTATATTTTGAATAATGAGATATAATTGAGAATTGAGGTATATAATTAAAAATGACAATTCGAAATATGTAGATTTTTTTATAGCTTCAGCTAAATAAATATTATTATAACAATTATACAAAATGGTGAATGCTCTAGGTTCCATTTTCAAACAAGCATTACATCTAACGTAGGTATGTTATTAATGACTGAAATTGGATAAAGAGAGTTTTGAAAGCGTACAACGTATTTCTCTCTACACAAGGAGCTCTTGAGAAAGTGAAGGGTAATATTGATTGAATATATTCACAATTGTTCAACAAAAAAAGAAAGATTTTGAGCAAATAATTTAAGCTATAACGTCTATATATTCAGTTGAAATTTGAAGTTATATTTAATTACCTGCATTGTAGTCGAAATGTAAAAAAGGTATTCAGATTTTGTTTTCAAATTTTGAGCAATTCCACGATTATGAAATCGTATATAATTAGTTTGTGCCATATTTTAGCTTGAAAATTGAGGTGATACAATAAGTTTCATTTAATTCAACCACTTTGCCTCGTTCATTTCCATTGCTCTAGGGACACTGGTGAGTAATGGAATCAGAATATCTTACAATTGAGTCCATTATTTGTCTCAATCGTTCTGACAAGCATTTAATATGAATCTTGAATAATTGTAATTGCGCCACACAAAATTTAATTGAGATTATCAATTTTATTTTCTTTTCGAAACAACACTTTGCGCCTATTTTCTTTCAACGAAAAACAAATGGAAATCCGTTTCGTTTGATTTCATCGTTAATTAATTATTTCCACTTCATTATATGCCAAATAAAACAAACCTGTGTGTCATAAGGAAAACTGAATTCAACTGAATCGAACTGGAAAACCCATTTCATATTTTGATGCGAGAACATAAATTTCTGCATTTAAATCAAATTGTGCCATGATAGGAACATATTCATTTGATGTTTTCAGATACTGGAATTATAATGCTTTCCATTGGCATTAAACTTCGAATTATAGTATTCGAAATTGAACAAATTCGTGCTTTTTCGTATTCTGGGTTTACAAAATGAAACTCAGAAAATCATTGACGGATAGAAACGAAAGTACCAAGTCGTTGAGTGCAGAGTCGTGAGAAATATGATGAACTGAAAAAAATATGATCAACAAAAACTAAATGAAAATTGTATGTAAGAAAAAAAGTCCATTTATTAATTAGATTGCTTAGATCCGACTACTTCTGCAAAATGGAAATATTCTCTACTGAAAATATTCTTTGAACTGAAACTATCAGCTTATTGTGCATTAGGATCTTTGTGAAATGTTAGTATTGCAAGCACTGTTGCCAAATTACACTGAAACGCAAATGACAACTGTAGGAAAGGTATTTCTTTACATGGGTTTTTTGAGCTCACTACAAAAAAAGCCATATGCTACATTTACAACTTTTATGACAATCGAAATGTTAAGTTTATATTATATATATATATATATATATATATATATATATATATATATATATATATATATATATATATATATATATATATATAAGGAATGGAGAAGTTTCTTGCGGTGAAAAGTATAAATGACAAAAAACACAATTATCGGTATAGCCCGCAACTAAATTGGAAGCAGCCGTTGACACGTGTTTCGAGCTTATTGGCTCTCCTCAGAACGGCGTAGCCAAGTTCAAGGTGTACGAACCTGGAGATGGAATCCACAACAAAAGAACACACCTGCAAAGGAAGTCTCCACTGCTAGGCTTCCACGTGAACTCTCCGGGTTTGGAGATTTGATCAACGTATCGCCAATGTGGCGACTATTTATCCTTTACGGAGTCTTCAACCGACTAAGTAAATAAGGAATGGAGAAGTTTCTTGCGGTGAAAAGTATAAATGACAAAAACTAAATTGAAAGCAGCCGTTAACACGTGTTTCGAGCTTATTGGCTCTCCTCAGTTCAATTTAGTTGCGGGTTATACCGATAATTGTGTTTTTTGTCATTTATACTTTTCACCGCAAGAAACTTCTCCATTCCTTATTTACTTAGTCGGTTGAAGACTCCGTAAAGGATAAATAGTCGCCACATTGGCGATACGTTGATCAAATCTCCAAACCCGGAGAGTTCACGTGGAAGCCTAGAAGTGGAGACTTCCTTTGCAGGTGTGTTCTTTTGTTGTGGATTCCATCTCCAGGTTCGTACACCTTGAACTTGGCTACGCCGTTCTGAGGAGAGCCAATAAGCTCGAAACACGTGTTAACGGCTGCTTTCAATTTAGTTGCGGGCTATACCGATAATTGTGTTTTTTGTCATTTATACTTTTCACCGCAAGAAACTTCTCCATTCCTTATTTACTTAGTCGGTTGAAGACTCCGTAAAGGATAAATAGTCGCCACATTGGCGATACGTTGATCAAATCTCCAAACCCGGAGAGTTCACGTGGAAGCCTAGAAGTGGAGACTTCCTTTGCAGGTGTGTTCTTTTGTTGTGGATTCCATCTCCAGGTTCGTACACCTTGAACTTGGCTACGCCGTTCTGAGGAGAGTCAATAAGCTCGAAACACGTGTTAACGGCTGCTTTCAATTTAGTTGCGGGCTATACCGATAATTGTGTTTTTTGTCATTTATACTTTTCACCGCAAGAAACTTCTCCATTCCTTATTTACTTAGTCGGTTGAAGACTCCGTAAAGGATAAATAGTCGCCACATTGGCGATACGTTGATCAAATCTCCAAACCCGGAGAGTTCACGTGGAAGCCTAGAAGTGGAGACTTCCTTTGCAGGTGTGTTCTTTTGTTGTGGATTCCATCTCCAGGTTCGTACACCTTGAACTTGGCTACGCCGTTCTGAGGAGAGCCAATAAGCTCGAAACACGTGTTAACGGCTGCTTTCAATTTAGTTGCGGGCTATACCGATAATTGTGTTTTTTGTCATTTATATATATATATATATATATATATATATATATATATATATATATATATATATATATATATATATAACGGGTGATTTTTTGAGAGTTAAGTTTTTCAGGTTGGCGGCACTGATTGGTAATGGCATCCAAACATTATCTGTCAAAGTGAAAAGTTTTCAGTGTACTTTGCCATTTAATCCCGGAAAGACTCATAAAGGAGCAACGATTGCAATTGTTGAAATTCTCTATGAGAATTTGTGCTCTGTGAATGTGTATGGTTTGTTACGACCATATTATGGTCGTCATAATCGACCTGGTGAATCAACAATTCGTGCTGTTATCACCAAATTTCGCACCAAATTTACTTTTTTGGACATTGAACCATTGTTTAGCATGCGTACAGTGCGTACTGAAGAGAATATTGCAGCCGTAGCGTACAGTGTTAATTAGGATCATGAAATGTCAATTCGTCGCTGTTCTCAGAAGCTGTTCTGCAAGAATTGAAACCGAATGACCTACTACAACGTCTAATTTTTGGTGGATGGGCCTTAGAACAGCTCAAAGAATTTCACCTGTTTTATCGAAAATCGAAGAAACGTTACCGTCAACGGCGAACGATATCGAGCCATGATACGCAATTTTTTTTTTGCCCCAGTTAGCCGAGTTGAACTTGGTTGACATGTGGCGTCATCATGACGGTGCCACATACCACACAGCTCGTGAAACAATTGACATGTTGAAGGGTGAATTTGGTGAGCAGCTTACCTCCCGAAATGGCCCTGTGAATTGACGAATTCTCTACGAAAAACTCACCGTATACCACGTACTATATTGAAACTAGTGAACAATTCAAATGTTGTTAACTCTCTCACCCTTTCTAAAGAATTAATTCAAATTATTGAGAATATTGAGAGACCACCTACAAAAATATTAACAATTTTATTATAATAACAGTTTTGATTATAATCAAAACGTTATTGTTATATTTATTATATATTTATATATACATTTATATATATATATATATATATATATATATATATATATATATATATATATATATATATATATATATATATATATATATATTTAGGTGAGTTTTATATTTTTTATGTACTATCCCGTTAAGGATTAACCAATTCGTAATAGGAGCCCCAGTATGCAAACATTTGAATCTCTTCGGTTTATTCAATTCAAACGCTCAGCTTTCTATAATGTATTCAACAGAAAGTTTAAACCCAAGAGCCTGCTTGGATTTGCAGCATACATTGAAGTTAGATATATCATGTACATTGGTTTAATACTACCTTGGCCAAATTTTCAATTCAATGCTCTGGAACGAGGAATATATTTCACTTATAAATAGATATATCGTTGAAAAATTATATATATATATATATATATATATATATATATATATATATATATATATATATATATATATATCAAAATTGATTTATTGCCTGTTTAATTTCTAATGTTTTTAGCAATAACAGGCTTCTTTTAATATGAAAAACATTATTTTCGTTGACGTTTCGTTGTATATCACAACTTTGTCAAAACTAATGAATAATTGAATTTTATGAAATACTATAGATATCAAAATGTCAAACTTGTTGTTTAGAAGAATGAAATTAGTTTTTTTGTATTTTCACATATTGATTTTTAGTATCAGAGGAATATTTGTGGCTCAGCATTCGCTTCGGAAGTTTTAGTCTTCTTCACCATGAGGAAACCTCTGAAAAATTCATGATGAGCCAGGTGATTCTAATAAGTGTTATTTATATATGCATATATATAATTACATATAGTTGAGTTTTACACTTATCCAGAATATGTATATTAATTAGTTTATGTGTGTGAAATTGAAGGTAGATCTGGTAAAAATAACTTTTGAGATGTGATGTTTTGTGATTGTTGTGTATTCATTTTATGAGTGTTATTTGTGAGGTTAATTAATTTGTTGCAAATAGAATTAAGATGTTTAATGTGTGTTCTTGCATTTACTGTGTTTTCCAAATGTTTAAGAATCAAAAGACAAAAAATGTAGAGAAATTTTAGAAATATTACACATTACACATAACACCGTAACGAACAGTGATAATGAGGATCGTGAAATGTCAATTGGTCGCCCTTGCACAATGTGATACGCAGCCACATGGAAAAGTTTGCGTGTTGATTTGGGTGTGAAAGCATATAAAATTCAACTTCTGCAAGAATTGAAGCCGAATGATCTACCACAACGTCTAATTTTTGGTGAATAGGCTTTAGAACAGCTTAATGAAAATCCGCTGTTTTATTGAAAAATGGTGTTCAGCGATGAGGCTCATTTCTGGCTCAATGGATATGTAAAGAAACAAAACTGTCGCATCTGGATTGATGAACAGCCACATGCCATACAAAAATTACCGATGCATCCCGAGAAAACGACATTTTGGTGTGGTTTATGGGCTGGTGGAATCATCGGTCCATTTTTCTTCAAAGACGACCGTGGAAGAAACGTTACCGTCAACGGCGAACAACATCGAGTCATGATACGCAACTTTTTTTCACCCCAGTTGGCAGAGTTGAACTTGGTTGACATGTGGTTTCATCAAGACGGTACCACATACCACACAGCTCTTGAAACAATTGACATTTTGAAGGATGCATTTGGTGAGCAGCTTACCTCCCGAGATGGCCCTGTGAATTGACCGCAAAGATCATGCGATTTGAAGCCTCTAGATTATTTCTTGTGTGATGATATAAAGTCGTTAGTGTATGTGGATAAGCCGAACACGATTGAAGCCTTAGAGGATAACATAACACGCGTAATTCGTGGGATACAGGCTAAAATGCTCCAAAAAGTGACGCAAAATTGGACCTTCGGAATGGATCATTTGATACGGAGCCGCGGACAACATTTACATGGAGTTATCTTTAAAATGTAAGTAGGAAAGGCCAACTTATCAATTTCAATAAAAATTATGAATATATGATGTTAATTGAGTATTTTATTCGATTTAAAAAAACTACGCATAAAAAATCACCCATATATATATATATATATATATATATATATATATATATATATATATATATATATATATATATATATATATATATATATATATATATTACTTTCCTTTGTATGTACCTGTACACATATAAAAATATGTAAATGAAACTGAGTTCTTCGAAAATGCAGAACGTGCGATAATATAGTACTATACGTTCTATTTGAAACCAGCTACACAATTGGTTTCGTTTACAAAACAGAGAATTCCTCTTCATTTTAGCCCCTACATCATAAAAAAAGCATCAAGAAGATAAGAACATTGAAGCCATAGCTTTCGTGAAAGAACTTTCCAATCGAACCACTATATCCTCAGATATTTTGTAAGCTGAAGACCTCAACATTAGAATTTCCCGAATCTCCGAAGGAAAACCCATTGGTATTTTTATGAATTTTCATGGGGCCCCTTAAAACTTCTCATATAAGTATATAAGCTTATAACATTGTAAAGCATGGTTTTTTATTTTCCATCATGAAAAATACTCGATATTTCCTACACAAATGAATTATTCAGCAGAAATACTTCATAAGCATGCATGATATTATCCGATCCATAAACCCAAGTCTATATAACATGTGCTTAATTAAAGTTACCATCGTTAGTTTTATTTCTACGTTACAACGTCAGTAATGGAACTTGATGGAATGAGCGCAATGAAAAACTTGATAGCCTCTTCGGTCTACTAAGCTCGCTTGTCTCAAATCGGCTCACAACTGTCTGAATTTAGGTAAATAATTCTATTTTCCAGAGAAGGCTCCTACTTAGCTCTATCGTAACTGAACTTTCTTGATATTATTCATTTCATGTAAACCGTCCAAGATATAACATATATGAATAATGTACAAATTCGAATTTTCCGTAACAATGGTTACGTTGGGTGTTAGATGTAACAATAATTGTTAACACTTGAATGTCATGAAATAAAATTTGGTGAATTTTACTAGGAAGAGAAATGTGATATCTTTTGATTACAATATTGAAGGTGTTGATGTGACTCGACCTCAGGAGGTTAAGGATCTCTGCCTAGTATTTGATCGTAAATTCTCATTCATACCTCATATCAACCAATTTGTTTTGTCATGTAACAAAGTTTATGGTTTCATCGTCCGCAATGCCAGATTGTTTTCTAATTCCTCAACACTTGTCCATTTATTTAATGCCCTAGTTGGAAACAAACTTGAGTATGGCTGTCTTGTTTGGCGACCAATATATAATTGTCACATAAACCACCTGGAGGCACTGCAGAGGAAGTTTTTGAAATGGCTCCCATTTCGAGAGGATGGTGTATATGCACTGATCACGCTTATTTGTTATCGAGGTTTGACACTAGGATCCTCCACACCAGGAGAAGTTTGAATGCATTGAAATTTTTATTCAATTTGCTCAATGATAATCTCGAGTGTCCTGAGCTTCTGGGTAAACTTAATTTCTTCATTCCTCCTAGGTGCACTAGAATAAGTCAGACATTCTACTCAAAAACCTACAGAACCAATCTTCTCTCGCAAATCGCCGCTTAGCTTTGCATGTTCTACTGCAAACGCGGTATCAAGCTGCTGTGATTTGCACTGGGACTCACTTGTATGTAATCAAAAATCTTAACAGTGATTTCTTGATTTCTTCCGAATGGAGTTCTGAGTGATTTATTTTCTTGAGTATTATTATAATTGAACATATAGATATTGACATTATAGATTTAGTTTATTATATTCGATGTTTTTTATTATAGTAATTATTTATTAATATTGTATATCTATGTTGTTATTGATATTTTTAGTAAACATATTCATTCATTATGTATTTTTCTGTAATATAACCTGTTAAACCTGTAGTTAACCTGTTGAAAATATATATGCTTATTATAGTAACACGAAATATATGTGGACAATTCACACAATCCTAAAACGAATTTGTTCAATATTTCTTCTTTGCGGTGTCTTTCCAGTTACAGTTACAACACGAACATGTATACATAATTTGGTTTCCTTGCCATTCCCAGCTAGGTCCACCCTTCAACTATCTTTATCATTTTGTGAAACAATTTACGTCAACATCAAGCCGGAACAAAGTGAATTTAATTTTATCATTCTGCAAGGACGGCTGCATTTGTAAAAGATTTATCTTCAAGAGAGATTTGGGGATGGAACATCCATTAGCCTACTTTTTATGTCATTTGGATTGTTGAACTTTGCCAGATTTCAAATTTTCCCTAAGTGGTTAGTTTCGTTTAAAACGCCTCGGGGTGGTATTTGCGTTTGTTGCCAACAATGATTGATTGAGAGTTGGCTTTAAAAGTTAAATTCATTCAATGAAATTAGATTAGGAGGAGCACAATGGAGAAAATTCAAATAATTATTGAAACTTTCAATGTGATGCGGGAAAACAATGTCAAATCATATATCTATACTTTTGGAACTTGTGAAATTTGTAAAGAATCAATAAGTACGAACCATTTCATTGGGAAAGGCAAATAGTTGTTACAGTTGGCTGATTCATTCATATAATATAGAATGTTCTTTGTTGTCAAAATTGCGAACAATTGTTGATTGTATCTGTATTAGAAAAGACGGAAAAACACCCTGGATTTTTTTTTATTTCTCACACAAACTGTGTTAATAAATAGTATAAAATAAATAGTATGAATGAGAATTTCTCTGTTATCACTGAAACGAATGAATGAAACAGAAACGTCATATGAAAAACAGAAGGAATTAGATGGAGATTTCAACTGATACTGCTTTTGATATTAATTTTCAATATTAAAACATTCAATACAATGGAGAACAAAACTAAATTCAAGTTTGTACCTGATGCTGGATCTGATGCCAGGAGGACTAGGATGCCAAGGTAAAAACTATTCAACTTGTGAATCAACCAGAAATTTTTCAATTTCCAAGGGATAAACAAAGCAGAATACAGCATAAGCAACTGTTTGATACGAATGTGGTTGAAAGTGTTGTAAAAAGCTTGAAACTTAGAAATAAATTTCGTAACGCAATGATTACTCTGAATGCAGAATTACAAGGTATCTACATGGATGAAGAGGGAAATGTTGTTTTCAACGATGAATATTTGGAATAGGTCTCACCGTTACAAAAACCAAATAACACAGGTATTCAAGAAAAATCTACTAGATCTTCTACAAAAGATATGATTATTGAAAATTTTAATGGACAAAATTTCAAAGCCAGTACTTGGATTAGATTATTCGTTCAGGAGTGCATTAGAGTAGGAATAACACAAAATAAATATGCAGAAACGTTGAGGTTATTTTTGACAGACTCTGCTGTGAATTGGTACAATGTGTGAAACAAAATAGTTGAGAAAATTAGGAATTATAGAATAATTCTTTTATGAATACTTTCTCAGTACAGTCCTGGATGGATAAAGCATATGCATATAATTGTAGGTATTTAAATGGATCTTTTTTACATTTTGCATTTGAGAAAATAAATTTATTAATGGAAGTAGATGAGGACATCTCGCTGAATTCTCAAATAAACTTAATTATCATCAGTTATTTCACTGCATCAATCTGTGTCTGATTATAACTTTGAATTTCAACTCTTTTGTCTCTGATTCCGAGACTTACAATTGAGAACTTATAATAATTTTGGCAGGAAGAGCCTTTTTGTTTAGTTTACTCGCAAAAATTTCAATTTTCACTCAAATTGCCAGAAGATGTGAGTGAACTAAATTGCATTACATTGGAAAATTAACTGTAACATTGGAAAAGCTTCCATTATTTCATTATAATAACCGTGGAAAATACCCAATCGCCTGATATCCATCATCACAAACCATCAATCAAATCAATTCGTGAAAAACATAACAGTGGAGTGACTTGTCAATATGATATACTGACAAGATTTATCATTTAGAAGAAAAAATTGAAAAGCTACATCATAGTCGATGAGTTGGTTATACACTACATTTACAATTATTACAATTATATTGTTGATTATACTCTATTAATTTAATCGAATATAAGAATTCAAATATTTGAGTGAACTGTAAAATTATTAAACATTATATATTTCTCATGAATTTGTGGTGAAAGTTTCGTAATTTACCACTATTTCATGTTGTAAGGAATTTATTGTATCAATTCCAAACTTCAAGATGCGAGATAAAAGCAGGAAATTAGTCTCGATGCTTTCTACTCACAGAATCTATTCCCAAACAATCTAAAACGATAAATATGTAAATTTCATAACATGAATGATGTCTAATATATGTGTATTACAGTCTCATAGTGAACTGTCAATTTCTGTCAGAGATATATTCACTAAAATATATCGTTTTATGGAGTTTTATAACTCCTCACTTATTTAATGAAATTCGTCTGCGAGCAATAATTTCATGTTTGAGACTAATGTAGGAGTGTTATAGGTATTTATGTTCTTGATGATAAGAGAACAACGCGAAATTATAAATAATAAATTCTAATTAAGTCGTAAAAACTATTGTATACACCATTATGTAAAGCTTCAAGAAAAAAAAAAAATATATATATATATATATATATATATATATATATATATATAAGAAAATGAACAATTAGAACACTTATTCGAAAAATTCGTGAATTTTTCGAATAAATGTTCTAGTGTTCATTTTCTTAAATATTTCATTCAGTGCCATAAGCACAAAAATTTCATTTCCTTATATATATATATATATATATATATATATATATATATATATATATATATATATATATATATATATATATATATATATATATATATATATATATATATATATATATATATATATATATATATATATATAGTAAAAATTCGCTTCTTGGGTTTTTTCATTCAATTAAAACAAAATGATGTATGATCATATAACTACAATATGCTTTGAGATAAACGTGTTGTTGATTTTTGGAAGAAAAATTTTATTTGATATCTTTGATATTTCGAGTGTAATTGTCAATATAATTATTATTTCAGTCGACTTTTGTATCTGAGGTATTCATGTTTGTGCGATCATATGATAATTTATTGGAAACGTTATTGGAAAAAAATTTAACATAATTTTTAAAATCACTTTGGTTTTAATTGAACCAAAAAACTCAGGAAGCGAATTTTTACAATATAAATAAAATAGTTCACGAATCAAATAGATATTATTTGTAATGATTTAAGAAATAACAGGCTATTTGCAATGTTAAAAACATCATTTACGTTGACGTTTCGTTGTTAAATCACAACTTTGTCAAAACTAAAAAACTAATGAATATTTGAATTTTATGAATTACTATAGATATCGAAACGTCAAACTTATTTTTTTGGGAAAAATCAAATTGGCTTTTTTCTTAATTTACGACTCAAACAAACAACAGTCATAAAACATCTTGATTCTATTTACAACCTCTTAATAAACCTCATAAAATGAATACACAACAATCACCAAACATCACATCTCAAAACTCATTCTTTCCAGTTCTAGCTTCAATTTCAAACACATAAACCAATCAATATACATATTCTGGATAAATATAAACTCAACAGTGTGTAATTATATATATATATATATATATATATATATATATATATATATATATATCTTCCGAGGAGAACTGTCGCTGGCACGCGACATTGTTTTTGTCAAATATGGAAAAAACTCGTAGTGCTTCTAAATGCCCGCTATTTGGTGAATGTTGTGGGTTAAAGAAAAATGTTCTACCTACCTACGAAGATGTTGTGAAACATTACGAATGGACGAGGCAAAGCATGAAAACGAGCAAACAGGAGCCCAAATTTTCAGAAATTTCCGATAAAATTGTGCCTGAAATCGAGAGTATATGGCAAACGGCATCTTTACCAACAGTGACTAGTACCAGAATTATACAAATGTTAAAAACTTACCACGAGAAGCGGAAAAATCTTCTTAAGTCGATGAAAAAGAATTCCCAGCAAACTTTAGAAAATTTTATGGAAAATAAAAAGTTACTTTTTGATATATCAGCTTGTAAATGCAAAGATTTTAACTGTTGCACGTGTCCAAGAGAAAAAAAGGTCCGTAAACGCGAACAAGCTTTTTTTAATTGACCAAAGAACGGCTCCTAAAATGATAATTGGCAGAGTTGATGTTACTGTAATTAAAAAAAATCTGATAAATCAGGAAAGGAAGCTAAAACAACAGTATCGCTCTGTTAGCCCGGCGATTGCAAGTACGTCCTCTGGTAATTTAGATATCAGCACCTCTTCTCTTTCTTCCGAAACGGATGAGCCACTGAAAAACGATGCCTGCGCTAAGAAAATTGAATCCGTTTTTCCTCTAAAGAAAAAGAGAAAAGTGTCGTCCCTTGACTTGCCTACGGCATCGAAAACGTGTGATAGATACGGAGTGTCTGACAGGGCTGCTGCTGCGATTGTGCCATCAGTATTACATGATATTGGTTCTGAAGTTGAAGTTATAGATAGAAGTAAGCTACGAAGAGAAAGAAACAAATCTAGACAGGAGTTTTTGGAGGACAAGGCTTTTTGCTGTACCAAAAATTAATTTTGATACATCGAATTATATCGAGATGATAAATTGGCAAAACGAGATAACTGATCCTCCAATATATATATATATATATATATATATATATATATATATATATATATATATATATATATATATATATATATATATATATATATAAATCACACTCAAAAGAATCACCTGGCTTACCATGAGTTTTTCAGAGGTCTCTTCATGGTGAAGAGGACTAAAACTTCCGAAGCAAATGCTAAGCCAGAAATATTCCTCTGATGAATATGTGAAAATACAAAAAAATTATTTTTTTTTTTTTAATCATTTTGACGTTTTGATATCTATAGTAATTCATTAAATTAAATTATTCATTAGATTTGACAAAGTTATGATATACAATGAAACTTCAACGAAAATAAAGTTTTTAACATCAAAATAAGCCTGTTATTGCTGAAAACAATGAAAAAAAATATATATATATATATATATATATATATATATATATATATATATATATATATATATATATATATATATATATATATGTATATATACAACATAGTCTATAGAATGACAGATCGAAATAGATTCAAATCTCAGGTTAAGCACGGAGTTTTGCGCATGTCTGTAATTTTGATGATTGAAAATGAAAAAATATCTACTGAAACTACAATCTACAAAGATAGCAAATGACGGAAGTTCAAACCTGCAGATTAACTGTAGCTCTAAGCATAAATCAAATTAAGAACAAAATAGTGTCGTATCGTTGAGAAAAAATATGAAATTTAAAAAACATTCATTTGGGCAGTTTCTCGTGCACTCATCAACAGTTGTTAAAAACTATAAACGTAGGTATTTTCCCAAATGAAAAAAAGAAATATTCTTTATTTCAAATGACCTACAGACATCTAAGGATTTCAGAAATTGAATTCTTCATTCGAGAATGTTGCAAATTATCAAACAAAAAGAGAAGGCTTTAATTCGTTTTGTTTTCAATCATTCGAAATATTCCTCCCATTAAATTTTGTTACGTAAAGTCTGCTATAAAATTTGGATACCTTGTTCATGTGTATCAATGAGAAATTATCAGAAAGTGAACAAGTTTTCTAAATAATATGGAAAAAGAATTTCGTTTATTTTTATTGTGAAAATATTCTGATCGATTGTACTCGTATTAGTACAAGTGTAACATAGGAAAGGGTCTATAGGTAAAATGTCTGTGAATGCTTTATGTTTCAAAATTTTTTCCAATATATGTAATGAACTAAATATCGAAAAAATTCAAATTTGAATGTATATAACTCAACAACAAGCTCCAGAAAGGCTAGTGAAGGGATGAACAATTTGATTTAATCGATAGCGTCATAGATCAGTTGAAAATGCTCTGCGATACAATATTAACCGAAGCGTCGTATTTTATTGAAATTTCTCAGACACCTTGAATTGCAATTTCAGTTTGTTTCAGATTATTTCATATTTGTACTACTCATTTGATTCTCGACATAACCTTTCATTTGCAATTCAATTGCAAATGTATGCACGAAAATAGATAAATATACGACCGATGAAACTCAAGAAGGAGAAATCTGAATTTCAAAGAGAAATTTGGACCAGACTCAAACAATTCGAGAATATTGAACGAGATATGATACAAATCGAAGAATCAATACAAACGTGAATGTAAACATTGAAATTGAAGAGAGAAACATTGGCAAAATTTGTTAAATATTTGAGCATTCTGTTGAATGAGAAATTCAGTTTCAATCATTACGTTGAATTCCTCTTTCCAACAAACTGGAAAATATCTTACAACATTATGCCGTTATTGCTGTTTGAGTCAATAATAATGTTACACTTTCGATATTGTTCCACTTTGTTGTATGGTTTGAAGAAAAAACTCAACAGCTAAATCAGTTGCAGAATTGAGCTAAGCCCCAATTTTAAATGTAATAGATATAAACCAATCGAAAAATATTGAATTGCTTAGACCTTATGTCAATCAGACAGAGAATACTTCATAAGACCATCATATTTAAAATCGTAAATAACTTGCTCCAATTTGAAGTAATAAAAACTGTAACATGTCAGTTATGATCACGTTTATCACACTAGAAATGGTCAGTTTTTATATGCAAAATTTTAAGCCTTTCTAAATCTAGGAATAGTGTATTTTATTCAGGATTCAATGCAAGCCTCAGGATATGAGCGAGAATCGCCCAAGTTCATTTCAAACAATAATGATTAATAAAGAATGAGTATCATATGTGAATGTTGACTTCTAAACTATATGAATTTTGTAACAGCTGCTGCCGAATAAACATTAGTTATAATATTATTTTGAATAAATGTACGCTCGTGAAATATGTTAAAGTATATTGTCTTGTAAAAGTATTTCAATACGTTGAATTGTACTATAAAATGACGCAAATCTGAAGAGTGATCCTCAATTGAAGTCGCAAATAAAAAAATAAGATATTACGACGAATTCGAAAAATCACAGAAATATGTACCAGTCATTGAATACACTCGATGATGGACGAAGAACTACAGGTGGCAAAATTCCAGGTTAGGACGTGCAAAAATATAAAATGGCGAGATATCGCGACGGGGCACGATCAAGGCCGGCATATTTATGAATGGCTTCACACAGCTACCCCTAAGGCACGTGCACGCAAAGTCGCCCAGAGGGGCTCATCGCGATCCACCGATGGAATTCGAACGGCACAGGACGAACGCTGTCCTAATGGGGTAGTGCAGCAGTGGCGACGACGCGCGGATCGGTCTCACTGCCCGGACGAGATGGCTAGCAGCGAAATCGGTGCTGGAATAGACGGCTCGCGTCCGTTGGGTGGCGCTACCTGCCAGCCGTCGAGTGCCGGAGTCTGCACGCGGTATCTCTGCGTCCTTGCGCGACGACCCGTCAGCGCACAAATTGAAATGGATTGCCGCGATACGACGTATAACGTATTTACTGCGGAGCGATCAGCGTTTGCAAAAATATACGTTATCCTTGCAATTTGACATGTAAATTCGATCGAGCGTGGCATTTCGGGGTCATCTGAGTTAAAACCAAAAAATGCAATCACACGTTTCGGCGCAGGATATTTATTATTTATCCATTTTATGGTAATTTTCTCATATAAATTGAATGAAAAACACTTGGCTGAGTTTCACAGGGTTACATTAATTGTTCGATAATTGTGTTGGGGTGTGACTCCGTTTAACTCCGATTTGGAAGTTTAATTTTTGAATATGAGGTAACACCCGAAACATTTGTTGATTAATTGATATAATAGGGGTGGAGAACCAGAGGCTCTTCAAAAATCATTTGTGGCTGTCGAAAAATATACTCAACTTCTCTTTTCATTTTTGTGTTATTATATTTTGAACAACTTTTATATTCGCCAGACAGCAGCTGAAATAGAAAGGGAAAAAGAAATTGGTGACTTGAGACACCCCATGGCAGAATACCAGTCACAATGCCCAAGAAGGTTAAAATCAAGGAAGAGTTTCATTGCTACATCAAATGAGCTTCAGCAGAACCCGGAAGAAAGAAGAATGAAACTCTAGAAAGAGGAGGTGACGGATCCAATAATTGAGATAAAGGAAGAACTGGCTCCAACTTACAAACTTACAATACAAAACATGGAGATCTTTGAATCGACTGAGAACGGGCGTCGGCCGCTGTGCCTCAAATATGTTCTGATGGAGTCTATCTGGGAGCAACCTGTGTGAGGGTGGATCTGCCCAAACCATGAACCACCTTCTAGCTTGCCCTCACGCAGATGTTTCACGCACCTTAGAAGATCTCATCTCTGCAAGCCAAGCAGGAGTAGATTTTCCAAAATATTGGTAAGACATTGTCTGATGACATTATAGTTGATAATCGGACTCGAAAAGTAAGTAAAGTAAGTATTCATACCAAACCACTGAATAATTCATCGCGAATATATATTCAGAAATTTCTAAATTATTCTCATATGACAACTATCCATTGTAAATTACACAATTGTAAATCGCACCAATACAGATAATCATCGAAAACTCAGAAATTTTCTTGAAGAAATGAAGGAAAAGAACATCCAAATAACATTGAATTTTTCAAAGTGTTTTAAGCTAGAACGTTTCGAATTAATTAGTGAATTTGTTTGGCACTATATCTGCATTTCAAGAAGAAAATTGAATAACCTATTCAGAATCGATCCGTTGTGTGAAAGAACTGTTGATTTTGTTGTTTTATTATTGCGTTGGTCAAGAAAATTCAATTTAGTTGAGAAAATGGAATTGTTTCAGGTTATTCATTTATTCATTGGTTTTCTTTTGTTTTATTTTAATTTTTTGAATCTCATTTGTTAATTTGTTTGTTACATATTTTTCTCTTTTCCTTTATAGAGAATGATCGATCTATTAATCTATTAATTTAATCTTCAATTTTCAATTAACTTTTTCTGATTTATCAGCTTATTATATATCTGAATGTATCTGTGACAACAACTCGGTTGATTAGCAGATTATTGTATAAATAAATAAAAAAATAAAGAATAAGACGATGTCGAGTGGTAAAAAGATTTTATGTTTCAGGCTGAAGACGTGGAACATTTTAAAGCTCTGAATTGGCAAATGCAGAGGAAGACAATATCACAGTTTTCACAGTTCAAGTTCAGTTTTTGAACTGAATTGAAACATTCCAAAAAGGACCTCAAATACTAAATATTTTGTCATTTTCCTCGATTTGAAAAGTTATTTCAATATTGAATAATGAAACAATATCGACAGGATTCCAACATAGATCCCAAGATTCCAAATATTTTTTACCACATTCAATTGCAGCTAGCGTAAAATTTCAAATTTGTTACCCGAACTCTCAAGGAGGGGGCCTGAAGGATCTTTGCCACCATAAGTCAGCGTAGGGAAAGTTAATTCTTCAATATATTCTGCAAAATATATAATTCGTAGCTAGGCAAAAATGTTTTTGTTTGCAAAAACATGTTCACAATGAAACTCAAAAGAATTGTTCGATTAATTGACGGTTTTTGTCATTATCGCGTTTTAATATTTCAATCGAGTCGCTCATATTTCATTATGTCTTGGTTTCATCAGAATGCATTCTTCAATATCGAGGCTTTTACCCTCAAATTTCTCACATAAATCACGAAACGTTTCGTGTATCAATTACGAAACAAAAATGCTGACACCGATCTTCTGTTTTTCCTTGGCTATTGTCAACTTGGCTACAAGAAATTCTTGCACCATATTAACGCTCACTGTCCTATAGATGGAGATCAATGTTTCACATGGCTCAGTATTGGGCCCTCTGCTTTTTCTAGACTTCATCGATGATCTCGTCGATTGCTTGCCTGGTGACTCCTCATAACTATTTGTTGATGACACAACTATGTCAGTGTTGAACACTGACTCGCCTTCTCAACGAAGTTGACTGATAAGAAAGATTGTACTGGTTGAATGGTTTTCTGCAGAGGAAAAACGTTGAGTGCAATCAGAAATATCCTGATTATAAAAAGTCTTGGTCTTTCAATTGATGTTGGTTGCACATGTAAGACAAACGTGAGTAAAGTGTCTGAAAAGCTTGGCAATTTATCTGGCAAATAGTCACAAATGAGATATGAAATACTCCTATAGGGATGATCTTCTGCAGAAATGCGTATTTTTATACCTCGAAGAAGGTTCGCCAGATTATTAGGAAATTTAATTTATCGATCCTCCTACATAAATGCATTTCCTTGTTCTTATATGTACGAAAACCTAATTTATTGTCACAAAATAAATAAAATGACAATGCAAGGTAAAATACAGGTTTTCACATATATCGCACATTAAATAAACAGGATGGGTTATTATGGGCCGTCTGACCATTCTGGGCAATTCAAAAATGGTTCAAATTCCTTTTGTTTTAAATTTTACAACAACATGACTTTTCATATGAGGAATGCCATTCAATCCAAATTTGAGAGACATACTTGTTTTCATTTGGAAAGAGCTACTACTCATATAATGAATTGTCAGCACTTTATGAGTTGGATATTTGGTAACCTTTTTTATTGCTTTCCTGTATCAATTTTTGTTTTTTCTAATTTTAACTGTTTTTTTACCTGTTGTGAATTTAAATTGCACCAATAATTCTCTATTTATCTATCTAAACTGATTTTCACTTTCAAAATTTTGTCTCCTTATTATAGTTATTATTATAATTCGTTATTCCTTATTATTATAATCCTTAAGTTTTTCGACGAGAGTTTCAGTGTCTGTAAGTTTTACTCAATCATATGGCAACACCTTCGCAGAATCATAAGAAAACAAAATATCTCCAGAATATTTCACAATCACGAGAACCTTCCGCATTTTTATAAACTGTCTTATATTAGCAATAATAAAATGTGTTTTATTATTCAAACGTTTTCACGATGTTATGAAAGGTATCAGTATCATTGCCATATATTAACATAATAGTGAAATGCGAGTGACGTTCGAAAAGCAAGTTCATACGGGAAATTTCCCATTAAATATCCATCAAGTGCTCTATCTATTTGATATTTCGGTTCTGCATTTGAATATTTCATATCTGGTTCTATGAAGAATGAAAAATAGAAATATTCTGGTCTCCGTTTCTGCGGAGAATGCGAGATAGAAAAAGAACATTCCATATTTATCGATAAGCGATATTTGTGCCGTTTAGAAATGACAACGTATTTTCGATTTCCGTTTGTACATAGACAAAATTTGAGACTGAAATAGAGTTCAAAGTTCAAATTGGAACCTAAAAAATAATGTTGCGGTAAAGACTACATGACACGAAATTTTCGGAGATTCATAGATATAGTCAATACTGTGATTCTCAATCGAAATAGTTCAAGCTTCAAGATTTCTCAGAAATCTATCTACCAATGTCAACAAAAACACAACCTATCACTCTCGAAATTGAATATTTGTTGCACTTCGAAACACATCGAACTTGATGGAAATACCATATAGAGCAGTTTCATCATATCATGGAAATAATCAGTGGCATGATTCGAAACAATCAAGTTTCGATGTTCTTTCAGAGATATATATGAGGAGCTTGGATGAAATGCCTATAAAGTCTGTCATATTTATATGGACGTAAGCACTGATGGTGCCGCAAATACTGTCTACTATGTTTAAAAGAAGTTATCGCATTTCTTCGATAGATGGAGCTCACGTGAATAGTTTACTAAATGTACCACGTATTTTGAGGAGAAAGCACCTTGAAGCGTTCTGAAAGAATATCGAAACTTGATATTCACTCTCGAAAGTGATAGGTTGTGTTTTCGTTGGTAAGATTGGTGCCGAAGATTCCCTGAGTGCTTCATTTCGAATATTTTGATAATCCTAGAATTGACTTACTCACTTCACTCGAATATATGTTTTGATATTTCATTTTCTGCCAAATTGTTATACATTAGAACGAAGTTGAGATTACAATGAAAAATAAAATATTGATCAATCGATGTCTACCACAATCGCTGGAGCATTTTGAAGGTCACTAAGACTCTAATAAAACTACATACTGATTAAAATTCTGATCAAACTCAAGTTCGATCAGGATTTTAATACGATTAATTCTTGTTTATTGATTTCTTGTGAATCATTTAGTAACCCGGAACATACTTAGAATGTGTTGAATTGATGTTTTCCATGAATTCGATCATGTATTTTCAATTAATTGACAAATTTCAAAATGTTTCATCATATTGTTGGAGTAATCGAAAATAGTATTTCGTAGTTTTCATTTTGTACTTTGAGTCGTTTCTTAAAGAGCACTCCTAATGAAATTACAATTTATAAGGAAGAAATATTTCCGTTCCAACAGACACTCTATGTTATACGGATGCGAGTTATTTGAATAAAATTGGCTTCTATAAGATGTTGGATCATCAGTTGATGATTCAACATGAACTCACCTTTTTTTTATTCAATAAATTATCCCAAAATGAATCAGAAATGTGTGTAAATAACTAGTATCATGATTCCATTCTTGATTTTAACTTCGAATTTATATTTTCAATGTTCAATTCACCTACCTATTGAAGTGTTTCTTCACAGAAGAAGAAATTCTAACTCACCTGCAATAAACAAAAATAGCATTAAACACAAATTTATGCATTTCTTACTGCATGTGAAAATAGAATACAATAGGAATCAGTGAGAATTAGAATAGTATAGGAGTAAACAAAACAAAACTGTAACTGAAAATGAGCTCTATAGTTTTTTTGATATTTCAAAAAAATGCTGCCACACAATTCCCTTTCGAAGTATGACCAATCCCCACAAAAAACTCTTTCAGGCAAATTCATGGAAAGCCAAAAATCAAGTTTTTCGTAGATGCAATATATGAAGACATTTTTTTTTCAATTTCACCTCTCATTGATTACAATTGATTGGTGATGTTTTCGTAGTCATTTCTACATTCTATTTTCAGAGCACTACACCTTTGGTTTAATTCCACGAATTTGGGATTATTTCAAGCTTATTCAAGAAGAAGAAGCCGTTCATCTTAATTCCTATATAAAAATATATCATAAAACGACGACTCTCTGAATCTACAGAAATTATATTACTACTTTCGAAGGAATAAAGTGTGCCGACAGTTATAGTTTCAAACAATTAAACTCTCTTAATGAATATACTTTAACTCCTACGAAGAGCGTTTAGCTCAGATAACGGTTGGTATTTCAGTGATGAACTAACTATTTGCATTATTTTGGAGATATTCAAATAACAAATCAGAATTAAAACGGAATTGTCACGTTCTTCGGCTAAAGTACGCTGATAATTGCGGAAAGTGCTATCAAAATAAACCATAATAATGGAGTAGATGGAATAACATATATGTGATAAGTTTGGGGTTAAGATTATAAAACGGAAAATATCTGCTTAAGTTGTTTACTTAATCAGTCAATATTTTAATTTCCAAAACTTTTGAAATAGTGACGATAATTAGATAATTTTCCTGTAATTCACGGAATGAATTGACATTTTCCAATTCCAGGATTTGTTTTATGAACAAACCTATTTTTTATAATTTTGATAATTCAAATTTCATTCAACTTTAAGGCCTTCTTAAATACAAATGGAAAATTATTATTTTAGAACATTTTGTACATGGGGCGGCGGAAATAAAGTGGCCTACACTCATAAAAAATATAAATCCGGCACTGTTGCATTCACGTAACTTATGATGTTGCAATAGCAAGAGTAGCCTTACAAATTCAAGCAACTGAAGCACCCAAGTTTGACAACCTATTTATTCATTTAGATGATTATAATTTGAATAAAAGAATGATTGAATTGAAGAATTGAACATAGTTTGCATAGTTTCCATAAATTTTTGTCCCATCAAAATACCAATATCTTTTTCAATTGTATAATTGTTGAATTCTATCAACTTAATGATTCCCTGATTATATATTGATATAATCAGTTTCTTATGATGATGTTGAAATTCACAGACAGAAATTTATTTTCGATTTTTAAGCTTTTATTGTTTTTTTCCTGTTTTTTATTTACGCCCATGTCCTGATTGTTTCAGTACTGAGTACTGAAAATATCTTTTCCATAATATTATTGAAGATTAAAAGAACGAATTAGAGCCGGAAATCAACTTCACCCTACAAATGAAAACAATTCCAACATGATCGTTCTATTCGTTATATATGCCAACTACAGATACACATTCAGCTTACAACACCGCTCATTATACGTCAGAGTCTGAAACTAGATCTACCTACGTTGTATGAAGTAGAAAATTCATTGATTTCCACTCTGCTTCGGTTCCACGAATTCATATCCCCAATTATATTCTACAATTTACTCGTAGTATCCATCTCATAAAGAGAATTCGAGGAATTTCATATTCTGAACTGACCTACCATCGCATCATATATGATATTTCACATGCAAAACTCAACAACGAAATGAAGTTGATTCATTAATTAAGTCAGGGCTCAATATTCATCACAAATACCAAAATATATTCAAATAAATGTTCAAAAATATATTCAAAGTATTCAAGGTCCTTTCCTCCTCAGTCGGATGATATCAGATTGATATTTCTCATTAAAAGGCAAGTACAAAAAAAACAAAATCAAGGATAGCACAATGAATTGAAATGAAGGTAAGAATACAAAAGACAAATACCAAATATTATCGTGTGAACCATAATAGTCTAAGACCAAGTTTTTGAGAGAGAATTTCAGGTAGACCAGTTCTTAGTTCTTAGTCTTATGTTATTTCTCTTCCTACCCCGGGCGTCATAAGGGCGGTCTGGATGGCGGTAGCAGTTGCGTTCGTCAGTGCGCATCCTACCTGTACAGGTAAATTTTTCAAATCATTTAAAGAAGTTTTGATTTTTTTATTATTTTTATTGAACTATTTGCAACATGCATCTGTCATTGCCCAGATATTTTTATTGTTGATTAAACCGTGCCAGATGCTTATTTGAATTAAAGAAAAATTTTTTTTGATATTATTCAAGTATATAAAAACCAAGAATAAATTTGCCAAACAATTTTATTGTTTGAATTTCGATTGTTAAACCTTCAGTAAGACCGATTTAAAAGTGAACAGTGATTGGGTATGTTGAAGAAATACAGACATCAAAAATTCTTTTATAGATAATAACCTATTACACGACTTAATCTTAATTTTACAGAACTTAATCCAGAATTCAATATAAACTTGAATTCAAACACTTGAACTTATGATTTACACTTTATTGACTACATAGCATGACGCGTTTCGTCGTTACAAACGACTTCTTCAGATGCTTACAGAATAAAATTATTCTGTTTATTCAGTTTGTGTGATTATTCTGTAAGCATCTGAAGAAGTCGTTTGTAACGACGAAACGCGTCATGCTATGTAGTCAATAAAGTGTAAATCATAAGTTCAAGTGTTTGAATTTAAGTTTATATTCAATTACAATGGATTTACACCAAGTAAACGCCAACACTATTAAATACTTAATCCAGAAGTCGACGGTGATAATGAAAATGACAGCAGTGATGATGATGATGATAATTATCAATATGTCTCCGTTTTTTATGATACAATTATGAATCAAAAAATATAATTTTTGTTTACATTCATAATTTATTTTCATAATATTTTTTAAATTTTGTACAACAATAAATAATCATTTTGATACTATATCAATCCACAAGTTAATTCAATAGATTTTTTTTCTCTGTAATTTATTCGATAACCATTCCTAGACAAAGCAAAATGACATCACTTTTCACTTTTAAATTGGTCTGGTTGAAGGTTTGGTTAATAAATTTTAGGTTTTTAGATACTTAAATAATATGATATCAATATTTCGGCCATTATGAATAATTTTGAAAAAAACAAATTTTTAATTCACCTCATGCCATAATCTGGCATGGTTTGATCAACAATAAAAATATCTGGCAATATTAGATTCATGATGCAAAAAGTTCAATAAAAATAATGGAAGAAAAACAAAACTTTTTAAAATTATTTGAAAAATGGATATTTTACTTGTACAGGTAGGATGCGAAGAGATGAAGGCAACCACTACTGCCAGCCAGACCTCCCTTATGACGTCCGGGGGAGTGAGAGAGATAACATATCTAAAAATTGGCCTACCTGAAATGCTTGTTTTTCCGACATTGCTAGCTCGTAGTATAAGATACGAACTGATAGTGAACGATGACTACTACTTCGGATATGAGATGTTGAATTAAAAAATCTAGAAGATTTATAATCAAAAATTTTCACATGAGAAAGCATTGGAATAATAAAAGAAATGCCGAGCAAATAATTATGAGAAACAATAAGAACATTTATATTGAGAAAAAAAGGATATAACATTTATTGACAACATAGCATGACGCGTTTCGTCGGTACCAACGACTTCTTCTGATGCTTACAGAATACATACTGATTAGTACGGAGTATTACTGTATAAGGAGTATACGGATTATTCTGTTAGCATCTGAAGAAGCCATTGGTAACGACGAAACGCGTCATGCTATATTGTCAATAAAGTGTAAATCAAAAGTTCAAGTGGAATGTGTTTCTGAATATTTACAGATATTTCAGACTTAGTTCTCATATCATAGGATATCGTGAATCACACAAATAGACTGTGTTATGCTGCCCAAAAGAATTTTATCCAATAAACTCCGCATAAACAGAGCAACTTCCAATAGAGAAATCACTTCATCAATCTCCGCTACGCGTTATCTGAATCGAATCTGCTGGGTGTTAAGCAGTTTCAGCGTGAAAATTACAAATCAATCTCCGTCAACTCTTATCAGAATCGGCAATGAAGACAATCAGACAATAATTCAGAGTGATATATTGCCAATAAAAATATGACCTCAATATTAGCTTTCTACTGAAACAAACTGATATCATAATCAAATAGTCAGTACATATTATTTGTAAAAAATTATTACGTTTCTCAAAATGCACTCACATGCTAACAGAAAAACTATTTAAGGAAGGAGTTTCACCTTGTATTCTTTAACACACACCAAAAATATTTTATGAGATAATACGAAATGTGATTCTGGAAAAACTACACGAAGATATTTCAACTAATATAAAAAAGAAACATACAATAATATCTGTTGGCTTTTTCAAAACACTTGGTGAAATATCGTTGAAAAAAATAACAGTAATTTTCAAAGCAAGACTGAACACGTCACAATAGGTGGGCCATCTGAAAAACCTCATGCAGACAGTTTCCACTTCTATAGTTTTGATAAAACCCGTGTTTATAAAACAGGACCCATTGAACATCAATACAAACATAGCAATTTGCTTGGTTCATGAAACTTTTCTACTGCAATTCATTATAAAAACGGTTTAGAACAATCTCATTCTGTAAAGTTCGCATTCGAACATACTGAGAGTGAAGGTTTTTTTCAAGCCTCATTACGGCTAATTTTGAATATTACGAATACTTGATTTTCGATCTGTCCACGTCGGTTGTGAGGAATTTCCCATTGTTGCTACTTTGGTAAATCAAACTTCATTTGATTTCTTGTTTTAGACGCATAAATGGAGAAAATGTCTCTATACCTTCATATAGTTCAAACCTTTACGCATGAAGACACTTATAATAGAGAAAATACACAAACACCACACTTTCCACTGCTACAGCAGCAAAACTGCTGTAGCAGTCATAAAAACATAATAGACATTATGTCAAATGATGTTAAATCGAGGAATTTAGTGGAATAGTTCCACGTTTATCAGTCGGGAAACCATTCGAACGTAATAAGCAGATTTAAAAAGTAGAAAGTACTAAGTTCATAGAAGAAAGACTCACGTATAGATAGAGGAAAGTAAGCAAAACAAGTATCACGAAATTAAAAACTTCAGTGAAAAATTTTATTAACATCTTATGTCACTTATATTACAGCACATCGATTGCTACAAAATTCATTTTCACTTAGCACAAATTTTCTCAGAAACTGCTCCATATACAATTAATGCATATCAATTTTCGATATCGGATTCATAGCCTGAAAAAAAAGTGTATTGCCCAATTTGTGTGGAATTCAGCAGAGTATTTTGAAATATATAGTACATTTCGACATCTCATACTGTATTCCGTATACCGTATCGTAAACGTATATAAGTAGAATATGTAGAAAGTGGACTATATTTCAATTTGAGGAGAAGCTAGTTCGTCTAAAAACGCACTGAGAATAAATATGTTTAAGTGAAAAGTAATAGAAATCAATGAGTAAAACAAAGTAAAGTATTATATGAATATAATTCATGTACACACTACACTCCACTTCACCCGGGGTAGTCCAGGAAAGGGATAGAGACTTGCAAGGGAACAAGGACGATGTGGAAGTGTCCTTTCTAGTCACTCGCCGTAATACGTCAGTAAGGCACTCTATATTTTGTAGTAAACGAGGTACGCTTTGTATCAATATTTGTTATTCACTATCATAACCGTATCTATCGACATCTTGTACTGCAATGCTTTATTATCGGTTTCATCACATCTGGTCCAAGTATTCAGGATGGTCGTATGGTAAACAATGGAACGCGTTAAGTATAAAGTGAATGCATGATTTAATGTTATAATGAAAATGAAGTAAACTTGAGATATTATATTCCGTCCATCATCACCTATCATTCAAAGCCATTAATAAAGACGAACCACATACTAAAATGAATTTCAAAAACAAAATTTTGAATTGAACGATACTCCAAACTCATCTGCTGATTATACAGATTATTTGATGTCGAAATAGTTTCAAATTTTCCCAAATTACTAAAGCTCAATTCGAATACGGTCGCAGAGATTGATTCATCTGTAAACTGTTAGCTACATTTCATGCTTAACTGGCTTCATTAGCTGATTTGATTGACTGTCAATTATAGACTTATTATTATAATTGCCAGAACTGAACTCGAGACAGTTATTACGTCGTCTATTACGTAGATAGGAACTGCGTCCAAATCGATGACCTGATTAATTGAAACACAAAATATTCATCAACTATCTCTAGTGCTAAATTCGGGATTGAGCAAATTATAGAAAACAATTTTTCTTGACGCTTCATACTGAATTAATGAGAATCTAGCTAAACTATTGCTGAAAAAAGAGCAAGATAATTATTTGAATTGAAAAAATTGATCAATAACAACCCAATAAAAATAAATGCGAAACTAATGATGTTAGTTCTAAAAAGTAATGGAAATGATATGAAGATATTCAGCATTCAATGGAATCAATTTATTCGAATAACAAGACATGTAAAAAAACAAGAATGAAGATCGAAAAATACTCATCGCGTTCGACTCGATAAAAGTTGAAAATCTAGGATAAAAAGATTTCAGTAACTAGTATGATATTTCATGTTATCGTTAATCATTTCTTCACTAATTCTACAAATATATCCTCTAACACTAAAAGGTCTAACTGGGCAAGTTGGCTAATAAACAAATATATAGAATTTTGCAAACAATTGGATTTCTAAATTTCAAGTGAACTTTATCAAAATCTTAATGACTTCGCAATTTTCTATCGATAATCTGCATTTCGTAATCTCAGTTCTGACTCGGTTTATAGATGTTATATATTTCATTAATTGCTTTAAAATCTTGAAATATAATTTCTTTCAATAGAACTGAAAGTTTGGAGGTTATGAGTTTGTTTTTTTTTATAGAAATACATGAAAAATAAGTGAGTTTAATTCAAAATATATAAATAGCTCGCACTCTGAAGATCATTTCCCCCACAAATATTCAAATTTCTGATCATACACCTACTAAAATTTTGTTCAAATGAACGATAAGTAAGAATAGAAAATGTGATTCAAAGGATCACGGATCATCAGGAATAATCGGTCTTTCTGATCGAAACGTTCGTGAACGATTTATCCTCAAAATACACAAAGTAAAGTATTTACGTATTCACGAATTACAAATTCTAATTGTATTAAGTTGAAATATCATTCTTGTTGTTGGCCATTTCTTGTACAATTCTAGAATAAATGTTTCTCTATTATATGTTTGATGCTAGAGGTTGCTGAACATATGAACAAATGAACTCCTAGTACATGTTCAATGGTTGATAGTGAAGTGAAAATGAAATTTTCTTGAAACTCAAGATTCTAGAAAAAAAATCAGGAATGTCAATTAATTTCATTGCAACCATTTGGAATGCAGGACTTCTATGTTCCACAATTCTTCATCCGAACAGAAAATAAAAAACTAACACGATTCTAACCTGAGTAACGCTTAGCGAAAATGGTCGTTGAAAACACGTACCACCAGAATTGAATTAAACGATCCATTCTCGGTTTTCTACACATCGAACCGAAGGAAAATCAATTGCTAATTTTTTTATGCGCCGTCGGTTCGAGTCGATCGTTTGGGAATACAAATTGATCACGACATGAAATTTCAGTAATTTCGCCAATAAATTTTCTATCTGGCTTCTCTACTCCACCTTCGATTCCACTCATTGAAAGGGAGGTTAAATGTACCTTATGGTTTTTGTTCGGTGGTTTTGCCGAGCCTCTTATTCGAATAAGTTACGAATTCTGCACGGAATTCAGATATATGATTACAATTCCAGACAGCTGTGCAGAATTCTGAGAATATGAATATTTTTCCCAACGGATGCACTTCTTGAATATCTTTTTTTGTTGGCACGGAGTTTTTCATATATATATACATAGGGAATTTTTGAGATCCAATTCCTGGTAAGTTTATGCATGTATATACATATATTTGATTGGTTATAATAATGCAAAAATGATGGGCAAGATACTTAGTTCATAAAACAAAAAAATTATTCATGAAAAGAAATTGTGAAGGAGTGTTCTGAAACCAAAATGATGAACAGATAATTTTTTCTAAATTGAAACAAATGTATGTGTACGTAATGAATATTGAAGGAAATTCTTGTGTGATTTCTGAAATAACGAATTTGTCTCATGAACTAATGACGACTTCCATTCGAAGTGTAGAAATGTACAAAAGTATGAATCAAAGTTATCCTTAGTTGGTCAAAAAATATGAGAATGAAGTATTTTAACGGAAGAACAATGAATTGATACATTTCGTGAAGAAATTCTGTATGTGGCACAGAGATTTTTATGTAACTAAGTAATCCTGATCGGAGAAATTTGTGTGAATTTCCGAAAAACGAATTTTTTTCATGCATTACAAAGTAAGTCGTAAAAAAACTGAAATCGACTCGGAATGCTTTCATTCGAAATATATCCAAATCGATCATTTTCATCTGCTTCTCAACATTGTCTGCGATATTGAGGCCTAGAGTAGATCGTCAGGTAGGTAGATATCAGGAAGGTAGGTATTTTACAATATCTATGAAAGTATTTCATTCACTCCGAAATCGTTGTTTCAAAATTAAATGAGAATCATGGTGTACATATTTTATGATATTATTAATGTAAGTAGAAGATATAAATAAATACAGGTACATGTCCTGAAATGAGAAAATTAAAAACTATTAAATAAACGAAATCAAAGAAAAACTAAGAAATGAAAACAACTGATGGAAGGGAAGGAAGAAAAGGAAAAACTGAGCAAGTGAACACATGGAAGAAAAAAACATTATTTCGAAAATTGCATCGAATATTATTCGATATATTATTTTTGAATATTATTTCTTAATGTTCTACTATGATATAAAAGGAACCACTGTACGAAAGTTCAAATCGACTTTTGAGTATTATTACGAATCATTCATTTGAGAGTATAGAAAAGTGTTGTTTCTAGACTTTTTCAGGCCAATGTTTCAATTTTTCTCTACGTAAGAACCATCCCGTGCTTTAAGGAATATTCGAAAAAGAATGTTGCGGAATAGGTTCAGTTGTTCTCGAGATTTGAGTTTAGAAACACATTCAGAGACTCATTTCTATATCATAGAAAGATGGGTATTTTTCTCAACGGATACACGTTACAAATATATTTTCTTATTAACTTATTGAAGCTTTCCATGTAAGGAATCTTTAATTGTAAAAATCTTCTGAATTTCAACACAATCAATTTTTACCACGAAATCCAAAAGAACTCCCGTCAATCATTGAAGAAATATCGAAATTCAATTTGAATGATACAAATTCGAAATTGAATGAAAATTCGAATATGAACAAATGAACTTCTGGAAAATCTTTGGTAATTCTCACGGAAATTTTCATGTACCTACATAATGAAACTCAATTGCAAACCTTTGTATACATTTGCAAATAAAGAGTCTCTCTAAGAAGGGTGAGCTGCAGTCGAGGTCTTTGAGACTCTCAACAATAGCAAGGTCAACAACAATGAAATAGAACCAAGAACAGCATTTGAATAAAACTGTCCAAAAAAATCGGAACATTACTGTTTCGATCAGTTAACATATATACGAGAATTCAAGTGATATAACAATTATAAAGACAAAACATAATATACGAAAACAAAAGAAAAAATATATAGGAAAAATTATTTTTCCTCAATTTTTTTTGGAAAATGGATTCGATGGATTATTTTTGATGAAAATAATCCATCGAAAGATGTCGTTTAAAATGAACTGCTAAAGTTCTTCTATTCGCAAAAACTCATGAATATATCGTCTAATCTACTCATGTGAATAACGAAGATCGTGTAATACTGCAGAAGCATCTGTAACCGCAACATTTGCAAATTGAATAGAAGAATTAGTCCTTGCGTCGTCAAGCGTGTTTCCCACCCTGACAAACGTCGGAAGAACCGTTCTACGACTTATGCCCCAACCGCCATCATGTGGAAAGGGTGTGCTCAACGTAACGCTAAACGAGAAATATCTGCTTGTGATTGGTGCGAGCTCACTGCCAAAAACACATTGCGCTATAAATAACAAATTTTGAATTACAATTAGTGATTTTAGATATACACTACAATATATTCTTAAGTTTCAATCGACACTACATATTTGACGCATTAAGGTTGTACCTGTTTCACTGAAAAAGTAGGTGTTTCTTGGCGACAGCTCTTAATTTTTTTTTAATTCAATGGGAATAGTTTTAATATAAATGTTATATTCACGAAATTCGTCTTTGAAAAGTTGAATGCCGAGAATACCTCCAAATTTCATCGAATTTTAGAAATGAAATCTATCGTGAAACCAAGATGTCGAACTGAAGAAGGTTTTCTCAGCTTGAGAGCATAATTTTGAGTATTGAACTGTTTGTTGTACTTTGTTGAAGGGTTTGTGAAGTCATATCAGTTATATTCAACAGGGTACTCTAACGTCTATATAATACTTCTGAATTCTCTTACTACTGCCTTTCGTGAATTGATGAGAGATGATAATTATTCGGGTTTACAAGAATATCAGTGACAGCAAGTGAAGAAATTTATTTCAGTAATATTTATTTTTTTTTTTATATTGAGACTAAAATAATTCAATAATTTCATAAAGGTGGATGTTTTTTCAATGAGTAGAATTTTAACACGTATCTTCCCTCTGAATCAGAGTCTAGATGTAGATTCTAATAATTATATAAAATTCCTTAGTTTCCTCATGATGTTAGTTCAATATGGAAGATGAGTCAGTTGTTCAAGGAGATTGTGAAAAGGATATTTGTCAACTTTGGTTCGCTCTATGCTTTAAGATCAGCGTACTTCGCGTCAATGGAGTCAAACATAAGATATTGTTGAGTTTGTTATAAGGCTTGTAATGCCTGTATAACAACGTATAAAGCGCTGTACTACGTTTAATTGTTGACTTGATACACTGCTGCGTCTCTTGAATTAATAAGAAACTCCACTTCTTTGGGATGAAGACAATCGATGATAACTAACTGTTGTTTTAACCATTTTTTATTCAACGTAGATGTTGGCGCTTTGGTGGTTGAATTCGACTATTCTTTCTACGAAGATTTAATAAAAAGTTAGCAATGATGTCTTGTTCACATCTGTTCACATATTGTTCACAATGTATTAGTTTGACTTGTTATGTCAATTTTTGAGCAGGATCTTTTTGCGCTTCAGTATTTCAAAGCGCTCGAATTCTTGAGATATGGTCTACTTCTATGGGGCTGCTCATCTGTACCAATGAGTGTTTTAGAATTTCCAAGGAGGTGTATGAGGAAATCTAGACTATTGACCCTGCCGTAGAAATGCTTTTTTACAGCTAGAAATCCAGACTTTACCTTGTCTTTACACTTACTTATGCATAATTTAGCGTCATGAAGGAAAACAAACATAGATAGGTCAAATGCAGATTGTCACATATATGAAACAGAAAATGAACGAGACCTACGTATAGGCCGGTGTAGTCTGGGGTAAACGCAGAACGGTCACAATTTTTATTGACTCAAATATTATAATAAGTCACCTTTTGAAGAGAGGACCGCTAGGTAACATATTCAAAAGTTTCTATTGCGAAAGAGATATTTATGAATTTTCAACACATTCTTTACTATTGAAATCATATGTTTTAATTTCTAACTTCTATTCTTTTCGGTTGTTTCTTATTTCAACCCTTTTGTGCATGTGCTAAAAATGTAGCAATTTGAATAACATCAATCTATCTACCTATCTACCTAAAATTCAAATATTTATCTACCTATTTGAATGGATTTTGAAGCAACTACAAGGAAACAGTAGCAAAGCCAGTATTGTTAGATGAGGCGACATGTGAGAGAGTCTGGTGTGACTAAAATTATAGACATCTCTAGGAACACTGATTGAAAAAAAATTTGCAGAAGATTGTGGATTCGATAATCGAAGAAAACAGACGAAATGAGATAAAAATCGATATCATACGGGTGTATTTCAAATTATCTCCAACGTAGGTCCACAGTTTGTGCTCTGAAACAATATGAATCAGTCAAAGCAGTTAGCTGGAGACATTGTATCTGCACTGAAAAGGTTAAGTCAATTGCTTCTACTTGAAAGAGCATGGGTTTTATGGAATATCAAATAGAGTCTTTCCATTGATTACCTTGAAAAAGATGAAACAGCTAACAGCCCATCCTCGTGATCAACGAAATGAAATAATTTGTCAGAGTAGGCGTAATATTGAAAAATCGTGTCCTAGACAGAACTCACAGAAGTTGTTTACCGACGGAAAAATGAGGAAATTCTCAAACAAATATATTGAATATATTAACGTTAGAGAAAGTCTCGCCGGATATAGGAATATGATGAAAAATCATTCACTTAATAATGAAAAAAAATTGAGTTTATTATACACTATGTACGTAAAATAAAGTGACATTTTTTTCCAAATAAGTGTATGAGTTTCAAATGAATAACAGAAATTAAATCTGAAGAGAAAAAAGAGCTGCAAGAATTGGAATTCAAGTTTGATCATAATGAGTTGCACAATTTTCAATGTTGATGAAAGATGTGAAAATTTTCAACAGAATACTGATTAAAATAGTTTGTACCTAGTGCAGATGTTCCCTAAGATGCCGGATGAAAAGAATTTGGTGATTTCCGCGTGAAAATTCCTCATTTCAAAGAAAATTGCATTCCTCGAATTCGTGCGCCCATATAAAGGATGATGCTACCGTTGGTGAAATCATCATGTTTATTTCATACACTTAGTTAATTCCAGAAATTTTCACGATAATTGGGTTTTGCGAGAAACTGAAAGTGGAGCAACCTTCATATTCATTTACATACATGTCCACCTATATTTACGGCAGCAATTATTCTACGAAGATAAATGAAATTGTGAGCAGGGGCCAAAATTAGATTTACTAATCTCGTCAACCTCATGCCTTCCGAAACGTTGTGGAGATTATTCCGGCCTGATGGTACTTTGAAGGATATTACTATATACGAGTATACTACCAGTTTTTACTCGAATTTTGCGTTAACCTCAAGTTTTGAATCAATTGAAATAATAAACACGAAAATGAGGAAAAATTGAAAGGACAGTCTAGTTTAAAAAACGTTACTTTGACAAATTAGAATATTCTCTCATGGAAAGAAATCTAATTATAAATTGAAGAATGCTCATCATATCTCATCAATATGATCCTTCACTCGAAATTTATTAGAAAACGTAAAGTTAAATTATTTCAAAAGCATACATATCAATGGGGCTTCCTTCTAAATTTGCAACCGTCAAAAAATAACTGTTTTGTGTCGAATCAACTTCTTCAATTTTTAAGATCTCCTCTATTTTTCTGCACTGGGGTGCCTTTTGCACCCCATCAACTGCGAAAGGTGTTTTTGTTTGACACTTTCAATGAATTTTAATACAGTTTTCTCCTCGAGCACACGTAGTTCTTGCGGCAAATAAACATGTAAAGCATTCTCAGATGAACAGGAACTGATTTAACTAAAATTGAAACTATCACTAAAAAAGCACAAGGCTTTCAAGATCTAGTGAATGCGGGATATGAGGGAATAGTAATCACTTGCGCAAAATCAATTTATTCAGTTAATAACTTAATTAATAATTGATGAGGCCGATACTTGATGTAAATCGATAAACATAATAAAACAATTGTTAAGTCAAGATTTACACATATATTTAAAAAGAATATTGCATGACGCACGTTTCGATGAGATTCACCTTTTTCAAATGCTGCGTGTAGACTGATGACATTTCTCGAATACATATAATAGGTAAACTTAAATTATGAATACAGAGAAAACAGGTTAGATAACAAGTAGAAGGGATCAATTCATACTGAACTACTATATATTAAACTAAGTAATTTCGAAAAGATTGAGAAGGCGGCTTGAGGTATGATCAGTTTGGCTGTTCAACAGGTTGCCAGAATATTTGTATTTATTAATTTGAAGTGATTCTAACAAATTAAGCTTCATTTCCCTATTTGCGGTATTCAAAATTTCAAAATCAGAATTGAATATATGATTTTCATCAATCATTATATGATTTTTCAGGATTTATAGTTTTTTCGTAGCATAAATATCTAGCGATTGTGTTAAAGATTTAGGGCGTGCTTAGTATGCCCTTATCAACTATATTTTCTCACCATTTAAAAGAAAATATTATTCCACTATGAATGTCAAGAAAAGTGTGGCGGAATAACCTCAGCACCTTCATCAACTTCAGTACCTTATTGAAATAAGTTAATGCAATTTGTAGGTCATTAAAATGTTTTAGTCATTAAGGAAATTCTTATTCGTGTAAACACTTCTTCCAACCGTCCCAGTTCTTAATATAATGAGTTTCTTTTTTCAGTTGATGAAATGCTAGTTTCCTACGTCGAACTTTCACAACTGGTTCATTAAAAGAAATAGAATAATTGGCGTAAGAAGAACGCAAGCAAAACTACAGTTGTTTTCGGAAGCTATATTCCCATGCTAGTAACGTTGTAGCATACAATATTGCAAAAAGTAACAGATCATTTTCTGATGGAGAATTCGTGAAAACTTGTACGTTTATATTCGTATGATATGTCTTGTGTCCTGAAAAACAAAGATTTTGGGACAGTAATTTTGTCGCGAAAAACGTTTACTTCAAGAACTGAAGTAATTGATAAGCAGTTTATCTCACAAATCGAGTCTTCGTGAACAATTGAACGAAGGTTCCAAGACATCAAAGTTATCTAATAGGACCTGGACATTTTCTGCATACCATTTAATTTGGATTGTGAATCAGTCAGACCAGAATTTCAGCTCGAACTGTTTGAGTTGCAATGTAACGCTGAATTGAAGCAAATATTTCTCAAAGTTTCTAAAATGACCTCTACAATTCTTTGACAAAATCGGACTTTTCACACTTGAAATCTCATGCTCAGAAAATGATTTCAATGTTTGCATCTTCCTACATCTGTGAACAAGTGTTTTCTACCAAGAATCTTCACAAAAACAGCATTCGAAGCCGATTGACGGACTACCATTCAGCTTCACTACTGTGAGTCAGCTCATCTCAGTTTCTACCTGAATATCAACAACTTTTAGTGACAGTTTCATCTGTCACAAACATCATCATACTCTTCAAAAGAATAATGATTTTTGTAACTTTTCCTACTCTTTTACCATTGTATCATATATAAATTGTGTGTGGTAAAATAAAGGATACATTTAATCACTTATGAAAATGTGTTCTGTTTTTTTAGCTTGCCTTCATAATTTTTTATTTTATCAGGTCCTACCCTTCTAAATTTTGCTCATGTCGGAGTTATACAAATTCAACATGACATTACTTTCTTGATATTACTATAAAGGGTAACATTCCGGAATAATTGCCAAGTATTCGATAAAATTTTGCGAAACTGATCTAAGTGTTTTTCATTCAGTTTATATGAAAGGCCCAATATTTCGTATTAAGCTACGAAAAATGTTTCCTCATTTTGGGACATGTAATATGAGAATATGTTCACAATCAATATCAAAGAAAATAATGAAAAAGGAAATACTTCAATGAAAACCACCTTTCCGCCAAATAATGGATTCCAACAGCATGAAACATTGAATGTCCCAAATTCCAGTCTCTTTCACGTTTACAATATTACGGAATACTTTTGAATCCATCATGATGGGTCGTTTCCCAGAATAGCTATACATTATTATCCTTATCGTTTCAAAATCCTACAATCCATTCCGATGAAATTGGCAACCCCATTCTACCGCCTCTAAGGGAAGAAACGAATACAAAAGATACTGGGAAACTCGTTTTGTTTTCAATACTTTTGTCTTTCACTTTGTCTCTCATCTTGAGCAAGATAAACACCACAACGTTTCTGGAGTCAGGTTACGATCCATCAATTTGCTGGAGAAAATAACATTCTTCCATATTTTTCGAACATGATTTCAATGACATGAAGGATTGGATGCTCGATTTCATTGAAGTCGAAAGAATCTGGTGGGAATCGTGAGCAATGCAAATTTGATCGAATAGGACAAGAAAGTGAAAATTATGATACTGCCGCATATAACAAATGTCAGAGCAGGTAACGTTTTGGGGTAATTGGTGAAAGCAGTGATTATTTGTTAAGTTGGATCTAAAAATGATAATAATAAAAATACATTTATTCCCAACAGATGTAACAAAAAATAACAAAGTGTACACAAATAATAATAAATAAGAAAAAACGAACGAAAGGAAATAACAAAAATGGGAAAATAAGCGAATATATACAACGAAAAAATTGCATTAAAATAAATTGAAATAGTATTGCACAATTAGCAGATGGAACAAACTAAAAATAAAATATTGTCTATTACAAAGTTACATATGGTCTGCAGAAATTGATCATATAGTAACGAAATATATTTGATGAATGATAATGAAATTAAAATCGATTGCAATAGTAATACATAGTAAACAAATGAAACAAACTAAAATTAAAATATTATTTATATCTAAGTCATATGTAGAAAACAGCACTCTATGAAAATATCACGACATCCCATTGCGCTGTTCTGAGTGGCATGCAAAGATCACTAATAGCCGATCAATATAGATATCAATCGACCGCGAAACCCATCATAAAGATTACATATACAGTTGATAGGAGAACGTGACATAACATTTGATCTGCTGTAAGTGGCATAAAATGTATTATTCCGCCTCAGACCAGGCCTTGGTACGCGAATATTTATTTTGCTGAGAAGAAATGTTGAGTCAATCGAATTGTGCAAAATTTTGAAAAAAACGTTAGGCCGAACCCTTCACGCCTCAACTTAAATAATTCAATTCACAGACTATTGGTTGGGATGAAATGGTCGAAACCTTCGAAGGATATTGCCCATAACATCTGAAGTATATATACTTCAAACATTTCCTCTGAACTACCTTCAAGTCGACAATAGAATTAATGTACAGGGGAGACCAAAGTATAGAGGCATATTCCAGTTTACTGCGAATAAAGGAATCGTAGAAGCAGAAGCCGTGATACAAGTTATATGAAACCCCAGATCCTTAAACTCAACACATCTATCAATAATTTGAACTTCCAATGTATAACTATGGTGGATTGAAGTCACTTTTCGAGAAAACGATAACACTTTACATTTACTGATATTCAGTTTCAGCCCATTGGTGTTACACCACAAATTAACAGTCTCAAGGGAAGACTGTAATCTGACGCAATCATGACGATCGTTAATAGCAGCAAATATTTCAAAATCATCTGAAAAATGCAGGTGCATGGAGTTATGCTGTGAAGAAAAATCATTGATATATATAATAAACAACAACGGACCCAAGTTGGACCACTGTGGCACACCAGACGAGGCAGAATAGAGTGGATATGCGGTACCACCATATTCAACATATTGAAAACGATCCGAAAAATATGACTGCATCAATTTTAACAACTGGGATTGAAATGGTACAAAAAACTCTGTTGTACATATTTCAATTGAAAATTCTGACGTATTTTTCACTATAGTAATGATGGTACATCACAATAGTTGAATGAAGCTGTGTATATCTCGAAAACGGTGTTTTCCTTGTCGTTTAATCGTCTACTTATCGTTTCTGAAAGAGTCTCAAATTAGCTTGTTATAGTTCGATAATATAAATAACATTTGTCGAGTGTATCAGGTTTTCAAGTGATGTCAACTCAACTTGTTCTTGTTATTGTTCGATATAAACAATTCCTGGAATCATATACGTAACATGAACGCAAATTTTCTGACAATATTTTAAAATTGTTATTTTTATTGTTTCGCATGTGAATTTTCACAACAACCAATTCCTTCCTACTTTCATCCTTCGAATTCTGAATTTCAACATGAATAGTATTACTGGCGATAATTCATACAAGTAAAACTTGAGTCATCAATTCAGTGATGTCAGTATGTTCACGCCCGATGAAATAATAACGTAACTTGAAGATTACTGGCAGAAGTTTATATTCAATAAAGTGTTCCATTGAAACCCGCAAAATTAAATGAAGCCGAAGTAACAGATCGAATGATATGCCAAGTTCGAAGCAGTAAAGGCCGTAACAAGATGCCAAATTTTCTGAAAATTTTAAATTGTTATTTTTATTGTGTCACATATGAATTTTCACTACACCTTATTCCATCCTACTTTCATCTTTGAATTCTGAATTTGAACATGATATTGCTGCCGATAATTCATACCAATCGAACTTGAATCATTAATTCAGTTATATCAGTATTTTCACTCCCGATGAAATAATAACGCAACTTCAAGATTACTGGCAGAAGTTTATATTCAATAAAGTGTTCCATTGAAACCCGTTAAGTTAAACGAAGCTGAAGAAACTAATCGAATAATATGCCAAGTTCGACGCAGTAAATCTGATATTCCAATCGAAAGAGAATAAGCTGCTCGATGACCTATTGTCTTGCAGTCAATATTAAACAGTTCTGTAATAAGTGTTTCTAAATGAAGTTAAGGAACTAATTTTATTCTAATTACATTAAAACACTATAGCCAGTAAAATTATTTACGAACAGTTCACAAACACACGTAGCGAGCTTCTTCAGAGGTCTCTGAACGGGAATATGTCTGAAGAAACTCGTGCCTAGTACTACAGCAGAGGTTCCCAAACTCATTTTGCCTACTGCCCACTTCGAAAATGAATTATTTTTAACGCATCCATTTTTCATTTAATTTAAAACCAGTACAACTTTATATTAAATTAATTAATTATCGTCAGCTATATTAGCGAAGATGAAACATTCATTCAAAACGAGAATGTTACTATAATCCACAAGAATTAACTTGAGACCTGAGCGCAGTAGGTGTGCATAACAGCGCTCTGGTCTCAAATGAACTCTTACGGGCTACACCTGCCAATGAAAATAATTATTGAAACGCAACTTTATAATATTCATACAGAGTATATTTTATTTAAAATAAAACAAACATAATTGGTTCTTATATGAAAACTAATGTGAACGATGAATCTGATGCTGTTTAATAAGTTTGTTGATATCAGGTTCCAATTCACTAAAAAACAGCCGAAAGTCGCCACATGACAAACATGCATAAACTCGTTTATTCCATTCGACGCTTAATCGTACTCAACAAGTAAGAACAAGTATTCTATGAACAAGCCGATTGATATAGGAATGCACAAATCGGGTTATTCAACAAAAACTTGTTAAAACATGTTTGGCCGCAGTTTATTATCTACGAAAATTAGCTATCTAGGAATACTAATAACTATTAAAATGCGAAAGTGTGTCTATTGCTTTTTTATTTGTTCATTTGTGTCTACTTCCATTTCGGAACGGAGCAACCGATTGACAATATTTTTCTATTATTTATTGAATAAAACAGGACATATAGATGAACTACGCGGAGAGAAATATCGAACCGAATTTGAGAAATCTCTCAATTAATATTAGTTGATGATGTTCACAAGTTGTAGTCGAGAGTCGAGAGCTCAGTCGGCGTCTAAGAGTCTTCCTAGCTAGATGAAATTACAAACCGCCCCCCTAGCCTCTACACCTCAAAATCTTTGAGTTGAATATATCAACTTCTAAAACCAATAATGAAAATTGAAGCGTGGAAACAAAAATTTCGATACTTTAGAACCATAATTAAGCCCCATCAGGACTATTATGAGTGTAAATTTATTCATATTCACTCAGCAATTGATAATACTATACAAGTGATACCTACTGATATTACAGATATTTCCAAAACGATTAAAAAACTGTGAGAACATTGAGAAACGAAGAGTTTAGTCCCAGTAGTCGAACACAAAACAGTTGACTGAGGGGAGCGATACGTGCTGAAATTCCATGTCAACATATTAATTAATCAAACACATTTTTGAAATTTCAGAAAAATTTCATATATTGTCCATTACAATATTATTTCATGGAGATTTTATGGAGAATTTCAAGATTAGAAATTTTCTTGGTTAAATCGGAAGAGTTCTGTATTGAAAATTCAGCTGAGAATGTAGTGTGAGTTGTGGAGGGTTCTAATTTTTTTGTACAGATTTCGTATTGGAGATTTGATATACTGGTATGAAACCACCGGTCTGATTGACAAGTTTTCCTTATGAAGTTCAATCAGTCAATACATTTTAGGTGGTTGAACCCATCAATTTAATATGCTGCTTTTATCTGGATGTGAAAAAAAACGTATAATTCAATCAAAATAAATTTAAGCTATGAAATCTTTTAGAAGTCCAAAGCTTTATTATTATAATACGTTTGTCTGATTTCTGTACTCAGTTCAAAAGCTGAGCTGAACTTTATCATATTCTTTACTGAACTAATTAATTTTCGTACTCAGTCTTCATTCACCTGAAGAAGGTGTGGTATACCGAAACAATATTTTAGTAGACAATATATGAAATCTTTTTGAAATTTTGAAAATGTGTTGATTTATCGATAATTTAACACGAAACACGTAAATATTACTGAAAAAAAATTTTTCACTTGCTGTCACTTTGATATTCTTTGATATTCTTGTACACCCATATAATTATCATCTCTCATAAAATCACGAAAGGCAGCAGTGTGAGAAGTCAGAAGGATATACAAACGTAGTAGTACACTGCTCAATATAACGGATATTATTACCCTTCAACAAACTACAACAAACAGTTCAATACTCAAATTATGCTCTTAAGCTGAGAAAACTTTTTCATTTCGACATTTTGATTTCACGATAGATTTCAGTTCCACAATTCGATAAAATTCAGAGGTATTCTCGGTATTCAACGTTTCGAAGACGGATTTCGTGAATACAACATTTCCCTTGAAACTATTCTAATCAGAGTGAAGAAGTTTCTTCAAGAAACACATACTTCTTCATCAAAACAGGTACAACAACTGTTGTTCAGAGGAACGTTTTCAAAAGCCCAATAACTTTTAGGTTGAAGTATATCAAAGCAAAACGAAGTTAAGATCAGCGAGTGAATTAACAAATAAATCGAAACAAAAAACCTACTCCTACTGATATTTATTGGCGAGTGAATCAATATAATTCAAACTCCTGGCTGAACAACAAAGATTGTTCACATTACTTGACCTCAATGTTTCAAGCTGTGTCTGTGAATGGTCTTCTAGTAAGAACCCAAAAGCTGACCCATTGAATTCTCACTTCCCTACTTTAGCACCTTTGGATATTAACGCCACGACCAAAATTCAAAGATTAAATTCATTGAATTATTATCATATCATCATGTGCTAGTTAGCATAATAACATTGAGCATATAATGATAAAAGCACGTTTATAAACTTGAATATAAAATGGTGAATGCGCCAGAATGGTCATATAATTAAAATTTTCCAGTAATGAATCCCATTTGTGCTCATTTCACTCATTTCTATTTGAACAGTGGAATTTCATTTGAACAGTAAAAGTTTCAGTATAAATGATATAAATGATGTTTAATATCTACGTTACTGAAGTATATTAAATATCGTGTAGGCTTTCACGGCCGGTGTCCATTGTGAAACATGGTGAAATGATTTTCCGGGCTGATTGGCCGTGGTCAACTGGAACTCCTCCTCTTCCAGACGTTTCGTCCCTAACTGCGAGAGACATCTTCAGTGGCGGCGAGTGCTTCGACGTAGTGGCGTACTGGGCGACGACTCTGGAGCAACTGATCAGTTGCTCATCAGTTAACTGATCAGTGACTTTTCATGGTGAATATTTTGAAAAACAATAAAGTGATTTTCTATGATAAATATTTGTTTTCGTTCTCTAATCCACAAATTTAAAAGGCAACCCTCGTACAATCAATTTTAAACTATATTCGAAATGTTCATACGAGCAGATATTATTAATCATTATTGCATTAATGCATCATGTACGGAAGTGATAATTGCTAAATATTTATAAACATCTACGTTTTTTCGCATAACATAAATATTCAATTGTTATGAGCATATGCGTTATATCTCTGAATTCAGCGGCCATTAAAAATAGATAATTCATTCCATTTAAACCATACTGTTCACCTACATTCCGGAAACCTTCGACACTCAACCACTTCCTGAAATTAAGTGGCCTATAAACCAGGGTGCTAAACATAGCTGCTAGCGGATAAGGGTATGAGAGTAATCAGTTGACCTCCTGAATATCCCGAAATATATATCTACATTTAAGGCCGACTTTTGGATATATATCTTCTTTTTCGGGAATCCGTGGTAGGCGGAGTTGAGGATCCACCCCTTAATCTCCAGAAATTCGTATAAAAAATACCGGTCTTCCCTCTGGCTTGCAATTTCGTTCTGATAACAAATTTGATGGTTATGTTGAAAAATAATTTTTAGGGAGGAACTCATCATTTTATTGAATCTTTTCATCAATGATATAGTGAAGAAAATTGGATTTTTCCCCTGGGACAAGATATTTCCCAAATTCGCATGAAAAATTCATCGGAATCAATAAAATCTGTTTTTCTGATCGTTGATGTTATTTAAAACATTCGAATTAGATGTCGGCATCACTGCAGCAAATTAGGATGATTCAAGACGTGATACTTTTTTGAAGTAGTTGAATTCACATCAGTAAAGACATTCTTACAAATACCATTTTCAGGAGTTGAAGTTTACTCTGTACTTTTCTACTATAAATGTAATATGTTTTGACGAAGTCGTAATTTATATAACAAGATGGTTGTACCAATTCACCATGTTAAAAACTATTGAATAATCAGAAAATTAATTTATTTTCAATTACTCCTATCGTAGCTCGTAGCTACGTGACAACTGAAGAAAGTGCTCAAGTAGTCTTAAATATGGTCCACAGTTCAAACACAATTTGCAAACAAATGGCAGATAATTATAACGTGGATCAAAAAACGAGAGATCCAGAACGGTCTCCTGAAGTACTCCATTCTACAAGTTGTAGTGAAGTTTGTACTCCACTGGCCCTGGAGTTCAAAAAAACAGCTCCCACATTAAAAACGTATTTTTCTTATCGAAAATAATCTTTTCAATAAGAAAGCCCCTATCGACTTCATCAGATTCATTTATCGAATCGAATTAAATAACACCTAATGGCTGTTTCGTATCGATCGTAACTGAATGTTCTCTTATACATCAAAACAATTATTTACGTATATGTTCTAACTAAGTAATTCTTGATCGATATACTCATAGCAATACTGAATTTAAGAATACTTATCATATAGCTAAAGTCATTGATATACCCAAGAATTATTTTAATGGCATCTACGTACAAAATTTGCATTCCGATTGATGGCAATATATATTTCAGAGTATCAATATAGTGAAGTGCAGTCCATTTACAAATTGGACAAATCAATTCACAAATTACATTTCAGACCCCAGAGTTTGAATATTGCAAGTCACTCTCTTAGCTCGAAGTTTTTCTAACGGGATATCTGCATTTTTACCGCATTAATAATTACGTTTTCGATGAAAATTGAATTGAAGCCATTACAACAAACTGATTTTCGGTTTATTTCCTCGAACGTAAAATTCATATGATGAAATTCGATCGGATTGTCCACAGTTGTTAGCAAAATGGTACTTCGAAATTGAAATCGTAATTTCGAATTCTCATTAATGAATGAAGTTCAAATGTTTGTCCCTTGAAACTTCATCCAATCGTCGAATATAGATTTTCTTTGAATGTAACTTAAGGAACGAAGTAATTTCTGCTTGCTCGAGTTTGGATGATTTTTCAAAGGATTTCCGAAACAACATTCAGAAACGCAGAGAAATTAATGAAAAAGTTATTTCCTCAAATGGTAAATGAAATTGAAAAATTTCAAGAAGGAGAAAATTTTTCCTTTAGGGCAACATGTTTTAAGTAGCCCCATCAGAATACTTTGATAAATGATCAGCGAGCGTTTCTAAAACCGCAACCTAGATGGCCTAGATTCATCAAATGAGATGGAAGTGTTCAAAACCTAGTGTTGTGAAATGTAGTATCTTAATTGATAAGGACGTGTGAAAGTTTCAATGTAAATGTTTTCATTTACTTTTCATCGTTCCCTAAGAGTTCCCTTAATTTGGGATGTACATTAAATGTACATGTAATATAATGTACAATATATGCTAAGCATTATATGCATACGACATAATAGTGATTTTCTGTCTTATGATCGATAGTAAGGATTTGAGGATTGAAGTCGTTGCCCTTCGTTTGTTGGACATGGCGTAACTGATGAGTACCTTGTAGTACAAAACAGTTAACTGCCTTAATGCTCCTATGAGTGCAGGCATCGATTTCAATATTCTCTAAAATTTATCACTAGAAGGATAATATAGACATCACCATGTTCATATTTTACATAACCAGCTCTGATATAATGTTGTTTTGAATAATTTGTCAGAAAATTATCGAAAGAAACTATTATAATATGCTCTTAATATTCAATATTTACTAGTGCTATGATATAAGCACGAAAAGTACAGAATTCTTTCTATTGTGTTAAACAGAAATATTGTTATTGGCAAAATAGGAGGCCCACTATGAATGCATTTCAACCAATTTGAAACCTGCTCTATATTTCGATTATGATTATAATCATCATCAGTAATATACTGGATGTGGCTGCTGGTTACCAAAAAAAAGTTCTCTTGGAAATGGTCCACATGAATAAAAATGCTGATAGCATCAATAAGAGAGCGAACGTTTCTATCTGTGCTCCGGTCACCTCTAGTCCATCGGTTCTATCGTTGTTGGTTAGGTTTTCGTAATTTTTATATCTTAGTATTAATATCCAGGTCCCAGTATAATATTATATATATTTTGATTACACACAGTGCTCCTTATGGTGTTGGTCAAACATATAACCTTGTTAGCCGTAAGATGTGAGATTGTTTAATCATGATATGTATTGACACCTGTTATTTTATAGTCCTGATGAAGATTAAAATTATAATCGAAATATAGACCAGGTTAACAAATTGGTTAGAATTAATTCATTGTGGTCCTCCTATTTTGCCGATAACTAATAACAATATTTCTATTTATATTTTATATATATATATATATATATATATATATATATATATATATATATATATATATATATATATACATATTTATATATATATGCTTATATAACGATAGAAGTGTTACTTGAAAAATTTTGTTGAAGTTTTTACCGAAAACACGGTATAAAAAGCAATCATCTCAACAATATTATGAACCAAACTAATGAGGTGATGAAATATTTGTCTCCATAACCTAGTGGAGTTCGAATCCCAGGTAAAACATGAAAGTGTGTGTATGTAAAAATGAATTTCAGCAGTAATTTAAATTGATATTTTATATATATATATATATATATATATATATATATATATATATATATATATATATATATATATATATATATATGGGTAATATGCAAACGTATAAAATTGTGATTGAAATAAAAAGTACTAAAATCCGAAGAATAGTATAAACCATTCAAAATGAAAACTGAGTCTGAAACACATAAGATAGTTCATATAAATAAATTAAGGTTGAAATCCACACCCAATTGTATAGAGTGCATTAAAATGATAACCGTGATTTCGATTAACAGAAATAAACACTAAACATGTTTAGAATCATGAACTTAAGTAATGAATCATGGTAAGTGAAGAATGAAATGAAAATAAAAATGCAAGTGGTTTATGAATACACTGCCAGAAAATAATTGAAACAGAAATGAATGTGTCGAAAGCTCGACATATTTCGAGTTCTCTACTCATGTCTTAGACAAATAAAAAACGTGATTCCATTCGAATCTCAAACTTTGTACTGCATGTTGTCCCACACGCAATGTGCGAGAATTCAATCTTAGTTGAAAAATAATTTCTTCCACTAGGCATTCCAAATATTAACACTAAAACTGTGTCACTTATTATGACGGAAACATATTTCATTCCATTTTTGTCCCTTTCGCACTCGGTCAGGTTCACCTCTTTCATCATTGGGTTACAATCCGGATGCCCTTCTATTAAACTAACAAATTTTCCTGACCGCCAGTATTCCCGTTGGAAGTTCGTTAATGGCCGACCTCTTGACGTCAATTAAATTAATGTCGAGTGCAGTGTTTACGAAGAATAGCAAAACGGCAAAAGCCACATTGTCTAAGCCGTAAAAAACTTGACCACATTGAACTCTGATGTTCAGATAAGCGACAGTTTGATAAAATACATATTTAGGCCCTTGGGGTTGTTACCTAATATTTTGAAATTAATTTAATTGTTTACTTAATGAACAGTGTTGTTGACATTGCTATTTGAGCGTTATCGCTTTGTCCTTCGAAGCTTGATGAATAAAGAGATGAGTGAAAATTTTTATTCAATTGCTGTATTTATTGAACGCAAACTATTATACAGAGTATTTAATAGTGTTGGCGTTTACTTTATGTAAATCCATTAAAATTGAATATAAACTTAAATTCACTTGAACTCATGATTTACACTTTATTCACTATATTTCACGACGCGTTTCGTCGTTACAAACGACTTCTTCAGATGCTCACAGATTAATAACAAAATTTTGAAAACACAGGTATAAATATCAGGGAATTTGCGATTCTATGACTTTGGGTTTTACCTAAGATATTCCATTCTGACATATAATTTATATTACAGGAGAAGGTTTAACAAGGGTGAATTGTTCAATTCTATGTGTTCATTGAGCAAATTTCCAGAATTTTCGAGTCGATTTATTTCCACTATTTCCCAATAATCTAATTCACTACTTCTCTCTATATTGTGTAGAATTTTGAAATTCGTATCAAAAGTATGGTTTTCTGTTAATAAATGGTTAGCATAATTCGAATTACTTTTGTTATGCGCGAAGCTATATTTATGTTCCTGTATTCTAGTACCGAAATTTCTACTAGTTTTACCTATATATGTACCAAGACATGTTCCACAATTCAATTGCATCAAATTAAGGACAGATAACACCAGTAGTTCTGCAAGTCGAGGGGCCATACAAAGAATGAAAGCGTGGATCAAAGAAGACTGCAAAATCCAGTACAATCAGAGAGATATTTCAAATGTATATCTCCAGGTAATCCATTCTGAATTATCATTCAGATTACATCATATAGAATATGAGAGTTTAGATAGTAATACTACATAGATCTTACTAATTGAATTGTGGAATATGTCCCGGTATATATATATATATATATATATATATATATATATATATATATTTTGAAAGTTTTTAGCATTAACAGGCTTTTTTAATATGAAAAAGTTTATTTCTGTTGACGTTTCGTTGTTATATTACAACTTTGTCAAAACTAATGAATAATTGAATTTATGAGTTACTATGGATATCAAATGTCAAACTTAATTTTTTGAAAAATCAAATTAGTTTTTTTGTATATTCACTTATTGATTTTCATTATCAGAGGAATATTTCTGGCTCAGCATTCGCTTCGGAAGTTTTAGTCTTCTTCACCATGAGGAAACCTCTGAAAAACTCATGGTAAGCCAGGTGATTCTCAAGTATGATTATATTTACATATATATAATTACATATAGTTTTTTATATACTTATCCAGAATGTGTATATTGTTCGTTTATGTGTGTGAAATTGAAGGTAGATCTGGAAAGAATGAGTTGTGTGATGTGATGTTTTGTGATTGTTGTGTGTTTATTTTGCGAGTGTTATTTGTGAGGTTTATTAAGTTGTTGTAGATAGAATTTAGATGTTTAATGTCCGTTCTTTCATTGACTGTGTTTTCCAAATTTTTACGAATGTGTAACATTTCTAAAATTTCTCTACATTTTTTGTCTTTTTCAGTTGCCAAAATTTTCGTATTTTTGTAATCAAAATCATGTTTTTCTGTTATTTTATGTTTATTTAAGGCTGTGATTTGAGTTTTCGCGTATTTATGTGCTTTGATTCTTTCTTCGAGATTTTGTGCTGTTTGACCGATATAGCTTTTATTGCAATTGTTACACGGAATATTATAAACTGTATGAGTTTTTCTCTGAATTACAGTTTTACTTTTTAATTTTGTATATATTTCTTTGATTTGATTTTTGGCAGTATGTGCTATTCTTAAATTATAAGGTTTTAATATTTTAGCAATATTTGTACTTAGTTTTGGAATATATGGTAAGGGAATGTAATTATTTTCGTTAGATTCATTTCTTTTTGAATTTAAAGTATTATATAATTTATGAATTCTGCTTTTCATGATTTTGTTGATTAAATTTGATGGGTAATTATTTTTCATGAGAAGAGTACGAACTTCTTCAAGTGTTTCATGTCGTAAATATGGTGATGTTAATTTTAGTGATCTATCTATAAAATTAATTATTATACCCTTTTTCTGGGAATAATGATGATTACTTATATAATTTATGGTTCGTTGCGAATTTATTTCTTTTCTGTACCATCTTGTAAAAATTTTGTTATCTTTTCTTATAATTGTTATATCAAGAAAATTTAATTTTTCATCTTTTTCTTCTTCAAGTGTGAATTGTAATTTATTATGAAAACTATTGAAACGTTCTTATATTATCAATTTGATCTTTATCTGCTATTATTAAACAATCATCAACATATCTTTTATATAATAAGATATTTTCTTCTAAATTTTTTATTATATCTTCTTCTAAAAATTCCATTACTAATTGTGCAATGACACTTGAAATTGGACTGCCCATTGCTACACCATCTAGTTGTTGATAAAATTCATTTTTATATTGAAAAAAATTTGTTCCTAAAGTGAATTTTACTGCTTCAATGAATTCATTTTTTGGAATACAAGTGAAATTTTTTAAAATATTCCATTTTAGATCTATTATGTTTGGAACGATTTAAATAATTTTAAAAAAATTATTTAATAAATTTAAAATTTAAATAAATCAATTTCAGATATATATATATATATATATATATATATATATATATATATATATATATATATATATATATATATATATATATGTATATATATATCGGTAAACCTAGTAGAGATTTCGGTACAAGAATACAGGAACATAAATATAGCTTCGCGCATAATAAAAGTAATTCGAATTATGATAACCATTCATTAACTGAAAACCATACTTTTACACAATATATAGAGAAGTAATCAATCAGATTATTGGGAAATAGTGGCAATAAATCGGCTCATAAATTCTGGAAATTTGCTCAATGAACAATTCACTCTTGTTAAACCTTTTCAGGTAATAAAAATTATATGAACTGTTCAATGTTATCGAGTATAAATAGTATTCGATTTTGTATTATTTATTTTCAATAGAGTTTACTTGTTTTTTCTTCAATTCTGGTCGCGATACCCCGAATAATTTTCAAATGCGTCAACCGAAATAACATGACAGTTTTCGATGTGTCCTTCAAAAATAAACTCAACCATAACGCACTTGTCGATTGTGCAATAATAATGAAAATTTTAATTTTATATGTGCTTTACATCTAAATACCTTAATAATTCTTGTGCGAAAGGAAGGATTTCATTTAGAAATCTAAATCTTCAACTAAAATTGTGTGAGAATTAAAATGATTTTGAAAAGTTATTGTATCTTCTTGTGAAAATAATATTTATGGCTGCAGTCATTGTATTGTTTGCTGTTTGTATATATAATTTTTCTCTTGAAAAGGTATTAGCCATGCATAATGAAGTTGCTTTTTTAATTATAAGAAAAAAATTTCAAATATCAATTCACTTGTGATATTTTACAGATGTCGGCCTCAATAGTTATAACGGTTTTATAATATTGGTATACCGAATGTATTGTGTATCATTGTGTTTATTATCAAGCTCTTAAATTACTTCACAACTATTTTTGTTATCCATCAATTATTCTAAAATGAAAATGAAATTCATGGTAACGATACAACGAATTGAGGATACAATTTAATACAAAATTACAAAGTTGTATTCTCTACCAGATTATTCAAATTCAGAGAGAATAGCAAGCGAAATTCCGTGCAGTTCACCGTAGAGAAATCACAGGAGGCTCTCGGACCAATTCGTTCAGACGCTTAAGCCCGTACCTTACACCTGAAGGGTAAATATTCTATCTGATATATTCTTAGAATGAACGAACCGCGTTATTGCGCTGGGATTCAAATTCTGTAGTAATCAGTGGCATAATAACACACCTTGTCATTATTTGAGGTGACATAGTAGGCATTCTCATTTTCCTTATCCCCCTAGCGGCACGATATTTATATAGATTCGAAATGATACCGACCATTTCTGTAGAAACAAAGAGGGCAGTTTAAATAGCGATAAAACAAACGAACGAAATTAGGTGTCTGCTATTCTTTATTACGAAACTTTATTACGGTTTGGAGTGAATTACGATGTTTCTATTATTTGAGTTGCATCTGGTTTTGGAAAGGATATACCAGTGTAATTGGATGGTTAATCTGAAATTATCCACCACCAACTAGCATTTCACATTCAATTTATTTCTCAGATTTGGATTTTATAGTAGGACAGAATGAAAACGAATAAAAATAATAATAATAATAATAATAATTTCATTCAGTTAATGAAATGATAAATAATATTACATTCACCAATGATTTATTATCGAAAAAGTACATCACTGATATTTCCATTTAATATATGGAAATCTGCGTATCTTCTGGAGAGGTATTTGGGGAACGTTTACAAATTACGTAAGGTCTATTGGGGGTGGGTGAAGTTGACAATCCCTTATGACACCTGACAAGAGGGAAGAAGGGATATTCATCATATTTACGTATAGTCATCGAGTTTATGTTAAGAGGCAGCATTTTGCGTGCTGCCTTCCTGTGATTTCAAATTTTTTAATATAACATCTATAATTCAAAGAACAGCACGTGAAGCTCGGCATGAAACTCGATGCTTTCTAAACTAGTTGCTATAAATATTCGTCCGCACTCAAAACAGTACCAAAAGTCGATATATCCCGGTAAAACAAACGCCAAAATCGGTGCGACGTATTGTATCCGTATACCGAATGCGTATCGAAGGCTCTTCAGATACGCATTCTACAAATATATAGGTAGTCAAATGTACTGAAGAATTTTGTTGAAAGCCTTTGAGAAGTAATTTGAGAGATAACGGTAAGATTGAGACTTAATAACAGTTTTTTTCGTCCTCCATGTTCTGTGACATACAAGAATGTATTTTACAAGCGCAGCCACTAACTAATTATGAAGAAAAGCAAAGATATGTACCGATGTTTCAAAGATTATCGCTAAACTTGTCAACCGATTACCAACCATAAAGAAATGCAGTATGATTATTACTGTACATCATTTAGAGATCAAATAGATAACAGAGTATGCACTATTTGTGGAATGTATTTTGCATCAAAAAAAGGAGTGACTTCACACATGAAATTACTGGGTGTAAAATAAAAGAGTCAAAAAAAAGGATAATTGATTCAAAAACAATCTTGAAAAAAATAAAGAATGAGATCATGTTTCTATTTGAGGATTCAAAACTCGATAAACTTACTGAGTGGGTAGATAGTGATGAAGTAGAAATAATTTCACAAAAAGAGCAGCAAGTCGATAGGAAAGTAGATGAATCAAATAGTATACAGTTGCCAACTCTATCAGACTGGTTAACAAACCCTTTTGCGCAGATGCTGATTAGTTATTATCTAGATTAATAATTTTGAATTTTTCAAGTTGTATTTTAGATTTTTTGAATAAACTATAATACATACATATGTTATATTTATATTTCATACAACATCATTACGTTAGAACTTCTTGATGTGCATTAAATTGTCTTCCCTATTTTTAATAGCCGATTCTTACGTAAGAGAGAGGGTGGATATCTCCTAACTTCATGTTTCCTTACATGGGGTAGCGGGACAAAAAATATTGAAAAAACAGCCTTTCCTAATTTGTAAACGATCCCTTACTTATCTTTAATATCTATCATTGCAGTTAATTAAAGAAATTAACTTAAGTTAATTTCAGTTTCTCCGCCTTTTCTTTCTGCCTTATTACTATGGTATATAAACATCTTGCACTTGGTGTTTGAGAGTTCTTCTTTATTTTCACAGATCTTTGCATCTCTTCGCTTCGATTTCAAGAGGAATTCATTGATTTCAGTAATTTCACGTGGATGATAACCTAGTTTTCATGTATGAACAACCGATTCACTGATTCCTGAAAATTTTCAGGAAAAAAGTGTTCTTTCAGGAAAGAGAACACTACGATAAAAAATTCAAACATTTTTGGAAGATCTATAGCCAATCATTCAGTCATTACAATCAATAATATAAGTTGATTTTCAAGATTAATCTTGCATTGATCACTTTAACATTCAATTTTCGCTTTTTGTTGTCAGTTGCTTATGTAGACCAGTACTTTTCTCTGCAGTTAACTTTTCCAGTCAAAATATCTTACCTAGTCAAAATATTTTCTATTTCAGATTACACTGTTCACAATTTTGAAATCAAACTAATAACAAACAAGTATTTCGGATCGTTGGACTTCATTGTTTCATCCATATTACTTTGAATCTTTTATCGATCTTTCTGTCTTCTACCACTAGACGAATACTTGTTATGTTAATTCTGAAAATGATTGTATTGGTGTTGATTTTACTCATTATATGATTCAGAATTATTTTCTGTCCTGAAGCCCAAAAAGAATATTGTACATTCAATACAAGTTTTACAAAAAATTACCTGTTTAAGACCAAGTAGGTACTTAACAAGTAAGAAACAGATGATAATGAGATTGATGCCGAAAATTTCGTATCATTTTACAAATTTTTCATGAACCTTGCCAAGTGTTTCCAATTTTGATTCTATAAATGACAGTTATTAATACTCCGAAATATGAGACATTTTGATATAAAATATTGAAAGAAACTTGTAGAACTTTCGGATAATGTCGGAAAAAAGTTTTTTCGAGAAGTCATAAATCTCTGCAGCTGAAATTGTTATTATTTAGCAGAAATAGTTATTCTGCCAAATGTATAAATTTAAATGTATAATATAATGATATCTATGTCGAAGAGAAGTATCATTAGACATAAGACTTCGTATGGTAAAATGCTATATTTGGCCCATAATAACATATGGGGCCGAAACATGGTCACTCAAAATAAAATCCATGAACCGCATAGAAGCTTTTGAGATGTGGACACTCCGCAGGTTATTAAAAATTCCTTGGGTGGACCGAATAACGAATGAGGAAGTACTTAGAAGAGCCGGCGTCGAGCGAGTTAAAAAATATAAAGCAACGCAAGATCTCTTATTTGGGCAACATACTCCGAGGCAATAAATATGAGATCCTAAGACTAATATTAATGGGTAAAATAGAAGGAAGAAGAGGTCCAGGCCGAAAACGGCATTCATGGTTGTGCGATATCAAGAACTGGTGTGGAGTGGAAAACGTGGGTGATATATTCGCACTAGCTACGGAGGGGCAATTACGGATTATAGAATGAGTGGAAGGTCGCCTACACGCTGTAAGCGTTGGCACGAAAAGAAGAAGTATAAATTTCTCAATATTGATCAATAAAATGCAATAACTTGTCTTCCATTACACTAAACATTCTTTTAGTGCAATTATCCACTGGCCGAATTTTCTTCACCAAAAAAAACTATTCATTATCAGTTTTCAGAATAAGTTTTTCGTATATTGATGAATCATATCCAGTAGTGAGTTTCGAGCTCGTACAATTTACATATATAAATTAATGGGTACATTACGGGATTAATCATACTACACAGCACATGGCCTCGATGAGAGTAATATATGTGTCTATATTCATGAGGTGCATATCAAGGCCTTTAGAAATTAATGGGGGTGGAAGTGCATAGTACCCCAGAGTTTAGAATAATGTACTCAGATGATCAAATCTTGAGAAGTTTCAGTAATGGATAGGCTTTGTTAATTAAGCAAACTGCAGTAAATCTGCTGAAAGTGCGCCGTTATTAGAGCTATATAGTTCGATATAAAACTCGATATAAAAGTCGAAGAAATAGCAGCATTATGTTATAAAAACATTATAACGCTATATTTTCCGTTTTCACATCATGTTAATGTAACTGTTTCTGTAAAATTGTATACTATTGACAATGGGTTAAACATCCGAAACATATGTAGAGTTTTCGTTATATTTGGTGAAACTTAAGCCAGGTGTGTTAATTTTAATTAATTCAATTAATAATTCAATCAATTATTGTTTAAACACAATGTTTCACCAAGAGATAACCAAAACCGCCGTGACATTTTTAGAGCTCAATACTCATGAAATGGAGTAATGAGAGGACTTTTTGTTCCAGTATTTGAAAATCTTAGTATTTGAAAACCTTTGTGTGATCGATAAAGAAAAAATTCAAAATTTCTATCTTGACGTTAATTTGAACTCGATATTCGAAAATTCATTATGAAATTTTCACTCTGAAAATTGATGAGTTTTGAATTGGATGAAATTCAAATTCCATTCGTCTTGATTCAGTTGATTTATTTCGTATTTTATATTTTGCAATTAAGTATTCTATGAAGTATTGAAACACGCAGACATGTCATAAAATCAAAATACGTGTAAAAAAATATTAACACGTATAGCAATTACTCGTAGCGAGATATACTTTCCTGAAAATCGATGTGATAGTTGTAGGGAAGTTTCCAACAATTTGAAAGTTTTATTAATGATAGTTTCTGAATCTAATGAAATTACTGGACATCAAAACAAAAATAATATTTCCATTTGATGTTTTTTATTTTTGCAGAATTGCTTTCATGTTTATCTAGATTCCCCAGACTTTTCTGTGTTTATATTTTCAAAGTATTTCGTTTCGCAATATCCAGAGGTCATTACAATTCTAGGGACAATTGTTTTCCACAACGTTCTCTGATGACTTTTTCAATGTTAACTGTGGGCTTATAATTCTGGTCAATTAGTACATATTTGAGCTACTTAAATGATTAGTTCCTTTGATAAAATAATCAGTACATTTTCAATACGAGATACATGCTTAATCATCAAATCTATATTAATCGTTAATTGTCTGAACTTCCTATGGTTTTCTACATCAACAAATACACACACATGACATGAAGATTTCGCTTATCTCTTGGTGAAATATTATGTTAAAACCAATAAATTAGAATTAACATACTTGGTTTCAATAAATATATCAAAACCTTTACATATGTTTCGGGTGGTCAACTCATTATCAAGAGTATACAATGTAAGTAACATATTATACTCTTGATAATGGGTAAACCACCCGACACATATGTAGAGTTTGTAATATATTTAGTGAAACTTAAGCCAAGGATGATAATTTCAATTTATCGTCTATATATCCTTATATCATTTCTAATTGCATATATATATATATATATATATATATATATATATATATATATATATATATATATATATATATATATATGCAATCATTCGTACTTGTCCTTTTCGTCACTACAACCCATGAAGTCTGTAGTGAAACATTTACTATTTTATTTTATTTTTCCGTGTCTGATGAACAATGTAGTTATTGTGTGACAATATATGTTATAACCTACTATCGTCAATAGTGTGTCAATTTTAATTTATTGTTTCTAAATGTGTAGTTGGGTGTTTATTCATTTTAAAGACGGATAAAAATAAATGACAGTCTTATTGCAACGCTTCAATTTAACTGTTGAACAAAATTTTTCGAATTGAACGTTCGTAAATACGGTCAGATATTGTGAAGTACTTTTGAAGAGTCGCCACTACATACACAATAGAAATTTTCATTGTGGTGAAAGTACTGCACCATATAATTGGAACAGACATTAGTTCCTTTGATAAAATAATCAGTACATTTTTTGCATATATATATATATATATATATATATATATATATATATATATATATATATATATATATATATATATATATATGCAATCATTCGTACTTGTCCTTTTCGTCACTACAACCCATGAAGTCTGTAGTGAAACATTTACTATTTTATTTTATTTTTCCGTGTCTGATGAACAATGTAGTTATTGTGTGACAATATATGTTATAACCTACTATCGTCAATAGTGTGTCAATTTTAATTTATTGTTTCTAAATGTGTAGTTGGGTGTTTATTCATTTTAAAGACGGATAAAAATAAATGACAGTCTTATTGCAACGCTTCAATTTAACTGTTGAACAAAATTTTTCGAATTGAACGTTCGTAAAATACGGTCAGATATTGTGAAGTACTTTTGAAGAGTCGCCACTACATACACAATAGAAATTTTCATAACTGTCTTAGAATTATAATTGCATCCATAAAAAGTAGGTAAATAGTGGAACATTTTCTTCAAATAGGAAGATATTCACAATCATTCCTAGAGAGCTATGATGAACACCGCGCCCAAAATATATACACTATACAACGTTTTTCACCCTTCCAGAGGCCGCTCAGTTATCTCCATTTCACGACCAAATCTGTCTATTCAATTTCCTGAATTGAAAGATATAGAAACATTTCGAAATTCTTTGGGTGTTTCACTGTTGTCACTGTTAAAAATTTAAACTTGCAGAAGAAGAACTTGAGCACATAATAACGTTCGACAAGTACCAGTTTCAGGTCATGGCATCCGTACAAACCGTTCATTTCAATGAAGTCACTAAAAGGGCCTCTACAGATTCTACACAGATTTTCGGCACAGATCTTGATTTATGTGAAAGAAATCTGTTCTTCATTTATGTCGGATGGAACTATTTTTTCAACTTTATAGGCCAAGCAACACACCTGGAAAATGGTGATTTTTTGACATAAATCCTAGTTGCAAGCTGACTATACCACCATGAGCAAGCCATTTCGGACATTTTGAAAAATTCATAACACAATTTACTCTTTATGTCCTTATGATGACAAGATGAGATAATTTCATGAAGCCATAATACTTCTCGCATTGCGCGCTAGGGATTTTTATATTATAATGCGAACACTCAGTCAAGAAATCTATATTCTTGTGACAAATTTAAGTATCATAAAACATAAAGAAAATTATGTCATTGAGACGTGAAACAATATAATAAAAGGAATAGATTGCGACTCGGCGATTCCGAGCGGCCGAGCCACGCTGCCTGTCTCTCCTCAGCTCATCGTTTCCCTCACTACTCGACTCAGATCGCGCGCTCGGTGGTTTGGAGTGACCTTTGACCGCGTTTTCCACTAGTTTCACAGCTTTTCCGATACCAATGAGAATAAACGTTTCGTTGCGTAGATTCTGTAGTTTTCAAATCCATTTTAATAATTCAAGTCGGACCACCTATGGAGCGTTCAGCGAATCTACAAAATATGACATAAAAAATTGCAATAACGCTAAAACTAATTGTCCAATAGCGCTAATCGTTTGGGTTTGTAAACAATATAGAATGCACTAACTTCTTGCAATGGTTGAGCTGTTCAACTAGAAAAAATAACGGAGTTATGAATTTTCAAAATATGCCAAATTTTCCGGTATTTCCCAATTTTCTCTGCTTGTCGACTGTATTTCGTTAACTTGATTACTTTTGTAGTTATAAGGAAAAAACCTGAAACAGTGCTATTTTTTGTTAAAAATGTTTATAACAAATAAGGAAACGATATTTTCGTGTCCAAAACATATCAGAAATGATGTCTGAAACAGCTTGCTCATGGTGGTATAGTCAGCTTGCAACTAGGATTTACGTCATGAAAAAATACCCATTGCTTGGTCTATTAATCAAACACCCAGTTAACTTTCATACCATATTCGTCAAAAAATAAATTCAATAAGCAACTCATTAACCTTCGTAGATTCCTGATGTTACAAAATCAAGAGAATGTGTGAAATTTAATAGCCTAAGGGAACCTGGTACAGACTCGGAAAATCACAGAATGGTCACAAATTCCATTATTTCCAATTTTATAACAGTTACCTGTTCATATGAAGAAAACTGATTAAGCCAAATTTAAGAGATATATTGAAGATTTTTTGTGAATATAATTGTGAAATTGAATATAAACTTAAATTCAAACACTTGAACTTATGATTATAAAGTGTACTTTATTCACTACATAGTATGACACGTTTCGTCGTTACAAACGATTTTTTCAGATGCTTACAGAATAACGCAAAATCTAGTACAATCAGAGAGATGCTATGTAGTGAATAAAGTGTAAATCATAAGTTGAAGTGTTTGAATTTAAGTTTATATTCAATTATAATGGATTTACATCAAAAAAACGCCAACACTATTAAATAAAAAATAATAATTGTGAAAGACCTATTGCGAAAGATACCTTTTTCATTTCGACTTTCATTTTTTCGTCTTCCTAATTTTAACTCCCTTTGTTCATATGTTAAAATATGTAACAATTCGAATTGCACAATCTAATATCTACCTATCTATCCAACAATAATAACAATCCAGAAAGGATTGTACCTGAAGACATGAAAATATTCACCACACGAATTTTCCAATATCAAGAAATGAGCCGGACGTAACACCGGTTTTCCGGTTACACAGGATGTTACCGAAACCACATATCGGTAAAAATTAATTTATCTAGGACGATCTCTTCTGCACGCCGGAAATTGCAGCTGAACCATTCGAAATGATTCCCTCCGTACCGCGTAACCTGATACAGTAATGCAACCAGCTCTCAGCATCCCCGAAGGGCTTGTTGTATTTATTTACCGAATTTAATTCACCGCAGGCATTTATCGTGTATTCCGAGTCGGATTAAACGAAATGATCCTAAGATTCCCAACTGGAAATTAATCACGTAGAGACTATAGGCGAGGCATTTCCCTTGTTACCGACTAGACGTGCTTCCTTATGCCCTGATTGCATTTGTACATACCAACACAATAATTGCACAACGTTACAGCAGTATAAATCAAATAGATGTTAATTGTTAAAACCCGGATTATATTAGTATTGCCTAAGAGAGAAAACTAACTGTATGATACAGTATTCTATTTGACGTTTTGGTGTTGATGTACTTATGAATTAAAATTAATCTTTGAACGTCTGTAAAAATAGATAATTTTTTGTACTCGTTCTTTTATATCTACTTTTCCTTGAAATAAAACCTCCCACCTTTGAATAAATTATCATCTATTTTCAATTAACATTTCTATTCCTCCTTTCCAAAAACATAAATTATAATGTGTGCTTTTTTAAGCGTAGTTTTTTTAAATCGAATAAGACACTCAATTTGCATCACATATTCATTATTTTTATTGAAATTGATAATATGGCCTTTACCATTTACATTTTGAAGATAACTTCATGTAAATGTTGTCCGCGGCTCCGTATAAAATGGTCCATTCGGAAGGTCCAATTTTGCGTCACTTTTCCGAGCTTTCGCCTGTATCCCACGAATTACGCGTGTTATGTTATCCTGTGAGGCTTCAATCGTGTTCAGCTTGTTCACATCACTAACGACTTTACATAACCCCTCAAGAAATAATCCAGCCAATTCACAAGGCCATTTCGAGAGATAAGCTGGTCACCAAATTCATACTTCAACATGTCCATTGTTTCTCGAGTTGTGTGGCATGTGTCACCGTCTTGATGAAACCACATGTAACCAAGTTCAACTCGGCCAACCTGGGCACAAAAAAGTTGCGTATCATGGCTCGATATCGTTCGCCATTGACGGCAACTTTTCTTCCACGGTCATCTTAGAAAGAAATGGACCGATGATGCCACCAGCCCATAAACAACACCAAACTGTCGTTTTTTCGGGATGCATCGGTAATTGTTGTATGGAATGTGGCTGTTCATCACTCCAGATGCGACAGTTTTGTTTATTTAGTAGGGATATGTAATCCCTTAAGCCAAAAATGAGCCTAATCGCTGAACACAATTTTTCGATAAAACAGCGGATTTTCATTAAGCTGTTCTAAGGCCCATTCACCTGAAATTCTTGCAGAAGTTGAATTTTATAGGCTTTCAAACCCAAATAAACACCTAAAATGCACCATGTGGTTGAGTAACACGTGCCCAATTGCTGAGAACGGCGACGAATTGACATTTCACCATCCTCATTAACACTGTACGCTACGGCTGCAATATTCTCTTCGGTACGCACTGTACGCATGCGAAGCAATGGTTTAATGTCCAACAAAGTGAACTTAGTGCGAAATTTGGTGATAACAGCACGAATTGTTGATTCACTAGGTCGATTATGACGACCATAATATGATCGTAACAAAGGATACATATTTTTCACAGAGCATGAATTTATTTCAACAATTTGCAATCGTTCCTCGTTTGTAAGCCTTACCATGATAAAATGGCAGAGTATACTGAAAACTTTTCACTTTGACAGATGACGTTTGGATGCCATTACCAACCAGTGCTGCCAACCTGAAAAACTTGACTCTTAAAAAATCACCCTCACTATATATCAGAGATAATCTGCATAAAAGAAATTATAGCGAATTTGAGCACCTCTACTACGGAGAAAACACACCATCAATCTAAAAATTCTGTCCTAAAGTCTTTTTATTTTTTGAAGATCTGAAATGCTCCGAAGTTCAAGAGAACTAAATTCTGGTCAGACTAATCGTTCACCCATATTTAACGATCAAAAGGGATAATTCTACTAAATCGTGCTAAAAATGTTATTAATCGTACCTGATCGATATTCCACTAGTTTAACCAAGTTACTGAACCATCAACATAACACGAACCGATCTCTTTCTTTCCCATCTCCATATTCATGAAAATTTAATTATGATCCGAACACATTTTCTCGGAAAGTACGTCGGCGTTAAGCCCGTCATCAGGACACGGTTCTGTCCTAACACGTGGCGCATATTGAATCGCGTTCGAGGCCCTTCTAGATGCATTACCATATTATCTATTTGCGAAGGACCATATCGCCGGGTACGCTACCCAAACTTTGATTAGTTTGAAAATTTTTCCGACATAGTGAAGGGGAGAGAAAAGAATAGTCGAACTGTTCCGTTCAATTTGATTTTATAGGTATTGGCGAAAAATTTTTATGGTAAGGGGTACCGACGGCATGACGCACTACTAAAAATAGAGATGTAACCCACCCACTATTTCATTAAAATTCGAATTGTGTCCTCAGTTTTGGCATTACTCGATGGGTTATCCGTAACGGCTTTCAATGATGATACAATAATTGAGAATATACAGAATTTATTATTTGAATTTTTTTTACCTGATATATTCTGTTATATAAATTTCAAGAAATAAGTGGTTCAATTCTCTTACCTTCAGAGAATATTCTTATGAAGTTCATACTTGTTTCGTCGCATTAACCCACACAATATTTTAAATGATCAAGCCCTTACTTCATGAAAAAGAATGAATGTAATTCAAAATGAAAATTTCAATGTCAGTAGATCTTCTTCAAAGGTATAATTAGTAACCAATTAGACATAAGTAGGGGACATACTTCCTTATACGGGTATATTTTTTTAGAGGTATAGAACTTTAAGTTGGTATTACTGTTGAAGTTGGCGACCGATTTGACAGCTGAGAAGTGATTTATTCTCAGTTTGGTTTGGCAATTCATCAAGAATATACTCACGCCTGAACAACGCTTGCAAATAGTGCAATTTTGCAATAGTGCAATAGTGCGATTTTCATAAACGAATTTTTTTTAGCGATGAAGCGCACTTGAATGGCTACGTCAACAAACAAAACTGCCGCATTTGGAGTGAAGATAATCCTCAAATGTATGTCAAAACACCGTTACATCCAGAAAAACTGACTGTTTGGTGCGCTTTATGGGCTGGTGGAATCATTGGTCCGTACTTCTTCAAAAACGATGATTGCCAGAACGTTACAGTCAATGGTGATCGGTATAGAGCCATGATTACTAACTTTTTCATTCCTGAATTGAACAACCATGATGTCCAGAGCTGTGATTTCAACAAAACGGCGCAACATGTCACACAGCTCGTGCCACAATCGATTTATTGAAAGACACGTTTGGTGACCGCCTAATTTCACGTTTTGGACCTGTGAATTGGCCTCAAAGATCTTGTGATTCAACACCGCTAGACTACATTCTGTGGGCTATGTTAAGTCATTGGTCTATGCGGATACGCCACAAACGCTTGACCATTTGGAAGACATTCGCCGTGTTATTACCGATATACGGCCACAAATGTTGGAGAAAGTTATAGAAAATTGGACGTCCAGATTGGACTACATCCGAGCCAGCCGTGGCGGTCATATGCCAGAAATCATATTTAAAATGTAATGCCACAAGATTATCTTTCGAATTGAAAAAAATTCTTGTCAATCGAATAATACATCGTTGTTTTATTGCAACTTGAAGTTCTATAACTTTAAAAAACACCCTTTATAAAATATATATTGACAGTATAAGAATGGAGTGCTAGAAATGTCACTTGTACCCTCCAAGCTTGTTTCATTGCCAATGTCAGTATAAGACTGGTTCGAAGCAAATATTTCACAAAACTTGTGTTGTCAAGGAAGCATCATATCGAATTTTAATTTTATTATAAGCTTTATCAAGTTTAATGGGTATTCAGTGAGGGCATCGTCACTAAAATATTTCAACTATATCAAATTATTTCGACAATCAATGCTGTTTTCTTCAGGGTCTACCAATATAAAGACCAAAACAACAATGTAATAAGCAGCATTTAAAGCTCTCATATTACAGTTATTGTTAAGCAAAGTACTTTCAATCTTCAGTTTCTTTAACATTGTTTACTATCCCAGGTTAGATCAAAACTCACCTACCACAAACACTTAGGTAAAGTATATTCAGAGCACATGCATGATATTTAAGTATTCGTAATAAAAGGAAATATGTTCATAAAAGATCTCACTTCACACAAATTAATTGGTTGAAATTGAAATATATGTTTCAGTGAAATTTTCTAATATTCATTCACCGTTTACTCAAATTTAAATCCCCTCCTTATTCAAATGACAAAATTTCGTTCTGAAAATCTGCTCACGAAGGCATTTGCCAAATTTTCACTCCCAATGTCACATCATTCCTCTGACTTAATTCAGCGAACTTTTATCTACAATTATGTTGAATATCATAATGATTATATGGCAAGCATGTCAGTTCTATCACTTGATTGATCCAGGTTTTCTATCCGAAATTTGACTTGACTTTTTTCATAATCCTCTTTTTTCTGGCATTTTTGTGCTTGACTTAAGGTCACTCAGTACTGTTTATTTTTTATTAGTAATCAGCTGGTAAACCCACTCACTAATTTGCTCATAAAACTGTATTACACAATGAAATTTCAAGTATCTTCGATATTTTATCATCAATTACATTTAATTGAATATAACTTAAATTCAAAAACTTGAACTTATGATTTACACTTTATTGACTACATAGCATGACGCGTTTCGTCGTTACAAGCGACTTCTTCAGATGCTTACAGAATAATTATTCATTATATCATTCATTACATTATTCTGTTAGTATCTGAAGAAGTCGTTTGTAACGACGAAATGCGTCATGCTATGTAGTCAATAAAGTGTAAATCATAAGTTCAAGTGTTTGAATTTAAGTTATATTCAATTATAATGGATTTACATCAAGTAAACGCCAACACTATTAAATAATTACATTTAACATTCAATTAAACTTGTTAATAAAGATCTTACTAAGGAATTGTTTGTATCAATTTGTCAACTGTTTCTAAATTTCTTCAAGCACAAATCATTACGTTTTTTACAGAAAATGGATTCCATAAAAAGGATTCTACTAAAAATACGAGTATTACATGAACATCTTGTAGGGAGTTTACTGTTTCATAATTCTTTATACACGGTTTCAAGTTTTAGAGAGCGGCATAAAACCACAAATATGACATTTTCTGAAGCTTAGACCAGCAAGAACTTATTAGTATATTAGTCATTAGTATAAATTGACAAATAAGAATAGAATAAAACTAATCCTTGGAATTCGTAATTGACAGGTTAATATATTGAACAATCATTGCCACTCTGCTCCATCTAACGGTGAATAGCAACCCTAGATTGCCACATAGGGTGGCAATCGTACCATCTTACCTTGAAATGAGGTCGGCATAACAGATCTCTCAGCTCTTGCAGATCCCTGTGATCAGCATCTCTCCTATGCTCGAGTTCTCGAATAGCGTCAGCAGCATCACGCGCCCTCTGAACCGCGTCGCTAGGTGGCGTACGGATAGATGTCACCACACGACTTGTGATCCGATCGAATAACTGAATGCAAAAAGAGAAATATTAAAAATAAATATACCCACCTTCACATTATTGGAATTTTACATCAGTATTAACGTAAGAAAATATCACACAATATTCAGTAATTAAATCGTCCAACTAAACAAACATGTCAACTAGAAGCATTTCTTCAAATTACTTATTTCCTTTGATGTTCATAGTGACTTGAGTTGAGAACAAATTATGTCAATTTCAATTGTAATCAAAGAATATTCTACTAGATCCATAATGAAGTTTTCACCAGTCAAGATAAGAATTATCTATTGAATTTTTCAGTCCATACTTCACAAATTAATAGGGTCTAATTAAATGTATTGTAAAACAACAAAGTGGACCAAACATCGTTTCAAACTTTTTCTATTCTTCTTGTTCAGTTGAAAGATCTCTTTTCTTCTGACTATCAAAGAACTCTTGTCGCTGTCTTTGAGAGAAACTTCGTAATTTTTCAAGAGATAGATTTTTATGAAAATTACAAGATCTTACTCTAGATAGGTATCCGCAAATAGCATACGAATCCAGTTGGATTATGAAGGGAAATTCAATTGATTATCCGATTTATTCAAAACTGTTACAAGACATTCGAATCTTTCACAAAACTGCCTTTGATTATATGATTATTTCGGAACTTTTGCACATTTAGGTATAAAAATCTAATCTCAATTTTCATCGAGGAGAAAGCTGAATACCATTTCTATTTTTCAGCACAGTATTGTTCAATACTTATGTAAAAACAAAAATCACATTATATTGTGTCATATTAAGGAAATTGCTTATATCAAGTTTTTCTTTAGATGGTTTAATTTATTATAAGAATATATTTCTTCGTATTTTTCGGTAGATAAAATAAATTATACATGCTTCTTGCCAGTTAATGCTGACAAAGTGTTACGTAATGATAACTTTCACCTATAGTTCACAAAATATTTCTGAAATTTATGAATATTAGTGTATTATATCGGTAAAATAGTCCACAGAAACTGAATGATTCACAAAAGGTCTACGTCTAACTTTTTTGGAAATTATGGTTGTATTTACTGTTTTGAAAATGAGATTTCGATACTTTTCATTAAGTTTGAGTTTGTCAGAAGAAGTATTTATTCTATTCTGATGTAAATCAAATAACTCTATTTAAAAGAGTACCGTAAATTCGTTGTTTGTATTCAGCATACACACACATCCGCTCTTTATAATTCAGCACTACAGGGGAGATATAGACATTTTATGTAAATCCCGCTGAGGGATAATTCTGAATCTGCAGGCTCCAAGATGAAATTCGCAGTAGGTCTTTTTACAAAATTAGAGATGGATGTTGTATAATGTGTAGAACGAAAGCCTCCATTTGGAAAACAACGATTTTATATTTTTAAAAGTTTCACTGCCTCTCTTCAAATGTAAAATGGAAGGAATAAACGCAACAATATCACAGACAAAGCTTCAATGAATTATTTCACTCAATAAGAACCATATACAAAGAAAATATTGAGAGAGTAAATAATCCCCATGAAATGAACTAAGTCCTCAATGTTCATCATATAATGGTAACTATGTAATAACTACTGCCTAAATAATTGTATATTTGTGTAATATATTACATATCCGGATATTGTGAAATCAGTGAAACTGATCAAAACTTCAGAAAAGCCATCTCAAAATTTTTCTCCCTTTCTCCAGAATATTTTCATAAACAAAGCACCAACAAATTCGATACTCATGTTGTTCAACTCAAAGAGATATGAGTCGTTGAGAATATTACCTAATTTGATCTAATAACCTTTGATCTTGAAAATGATTTGAACCTAATAAGAATCATTTAACAGTGAGATCCTAACACCCTTCCTGAATGAACTCAAGGGCAACGAGAGGAAATCCACATATTCGGTGCAACGTATGCAAAGCTACCCCTGAATTTACTTGTGTGATGTTGAGGTATAGTAAAGCCATTTACTCTTATGTTAACAACATGAACTTCAGACCTTAAGGTAAGTATTTCGTGTAAATACTTCGATATTTCACATCTCACTAATTTCCACAACAACTCAGCAAACATATACATAAACCTTTTATTCAATTTGAGTTCCCCAACTCGCTGCAAGTATGGAGTGACATGATCTCTGTAAGATGAACAACATATAAATATGACAGCAGCATTCTGAATTCTTTGGAGCTTTTGAATATTGCCCTGGGTCAATAATTACAGTACACAGCACAGCAGTTGTCTAAAGTCGGATATACCAAACTTTGTACTAGTTTCAATTTGGTAGCTTCATTCAAAGATTTTTTAAGTTATTTAACATTTCGAGCCTCATGAAACATAGACTGTAAGTTCTATTCACATGCCATCAGATTTCAAATTTTTATCTAATAGGACTCCTAAATTTTTTACCTGGTTCACCCAACCTATTTCGGTATCATCAATCACTAACTTATTTTCATTCGTGTTGAGCTTAGACAAAATGTGTCCTGATCCAACACATATGGCTAGAGACTTTGCAGGATTGATTCTGAGACCATTGCTAGTACATCATCTAGATATTTGCAGCAAATCATGATTCATCTTCGTAATGGCGTCATGAAAATATTCAGGTTTGCATGCGATATAAAGCTGTAAGTCGTCTGCATATAGGTGATATCTACAATAAGTTAAACATTTTGGTGAATCGAATGCAAAAATGGAAAAAAGGATAGGTTCAAAAATGCTGCCCTGAGGAACTCCACTATTCTTGTTAGCTATAGACGATGTTGCATTTCGATACCTAGTGATCTGGACTCTACGCGTGTCATAGCTTGCAAACCATTCAACTGCGCGTGCACTAAAGCTCACATAGTGCAGTTTTGCCATCAAGAGAAGACAATTCACCAAGTCAAAGGCTTGAGTTTGATCTAACAAAACTACTATAGCAATACAAGAATCATCAAAAGCCTCAGTAATGTCTTACAAACTTTAAGTAAAGCAGTCTGAGTGCTATGTCCAGCACGAAAACCTGACGATATTTCGGTAGAATGTTGTTACCGTTTAAGAATCCGATGATATGTTCAGCAGCTATCTTCTCTATCAGCTTTGATGCGGCAGAGAATTAACAGATACTAATTGGTCTCACGTCCTTAATATCAACAGCATTATACACCTTAACAAGTGGGTTGATGACAGCTTACTTCCAAATTTCTGGAGAAGTTGATGTCCTGAAGGAAGCATTCACTGCGCTGACCAATTGGTCGATACAGTAAGGCAGAACAATATTCAACATCTCTATGGATATATCATCAGTGTAGATAGCTTTTGAGGTTATACCACCTAAAGCTCGATATATCTCAGTCTTAGTTACAGATTTAAACGTAAACTCGTAAAATAAACGTTTCTAAAAAAGAAATTGTTTTTTTCCTTCAGATTCTTACGTAATAAATATTTAACAGGGGGAAAGGGTCGGCCTATTCTTATTTTTTCTTAAAATGGAGGAAAGGGGTCAAAAACTAGCAAAAATAGTCTTACGTAATAGAAGAATGGCCCCTAACCAACTCAAAGAATAAAAAAGGACCAAGGGAATCGTTTCTACAATGGATCTCACACTGCAGGATCGTGGTGTTATACACACTGACTTTAATACATTTTCAAAAAGTAATTTAATAGGAATCAAGGCGTAGATTCCTAACCTTCGGAAAGATTTTCGTGAAGTCGGTCAACAAAAAATGTATGCACCGTCTCAAAGAAAGCAACACCCAGTCAATTGATTTTCCAGTAATAGACCAATCCCACAATTTTTGTTAGCTGATAGACATATAATCTGATGATTTCCACATCATCAACCGACAGTGCTGATAAAGTGGTATATTCTGAATAAAACTCGGTTATTTGCTCGCCAGAAGTCATTGACTTTTGTCAATGACTTCTGGCTAGGAGACGAACAAGTATCATTTGTCCATCTCCGCTATGACAATATGTACTCTGAAACATCTCCTCCACCAAAGTTGTATTAAATTTAAGATATTTCCTTGTATGAACCATAATCGATTGATATTTGCTAATATTCAATATTGGCACAACGCCAAAATAGTCGGAAAGTTATAATTTCCAGTAAAGCCAATGTTCTTTCGAATCTGTTTACTCTAATATTACTAGAATACTCCTTGATAAGACAGATTCAACATTTTATTTATCTCCTTTTATATTAAAATTATCTGCTCCTTCGTAGCATATCAAGAACACTCAAGTTTTTCCGTCGGGCAGTTACAAAAAAGTCCTTTCATCTTTTTATAGTAGAATTAGGTCATGTTTTCCATTGAGCGATGATACATCATCGTGATTATCGCTCTTTCGAACTCCGTGGGTCGGAAAAATTCAGTTCGCAACAAATAATGTGGCGTTTTTCTCCGCGTGAATTAGCTATATACCTTACACACATCATCCAAAATTTTCTCGTGATGTCCTTTTTACGGTGTCAGTTATTACGTTGAATTAAGTTCAAAACAGTCAAACCTAAACAATTTTCATGACAATCATTCGTTCCACATGATCCAATAATTAATCTCTTTTAGCAATTGCTAAATAGATCTTAAATTATAAGAGAAAATATAAAAATTAGCATTCCACATAATGACAACACATTTTTTTGAATAATTTTTATTTTTCACAGCGTTTGATTTAGTTTGGTGCTGCATTATACATTATCAAACTTTTATAAAATAATTTTTCCATAAATTCACAGCACATATTCAAAGTTTTCAAGCAATTATGACAGAACAAGCTTCAACTTGATTTTCAATATAAACTCTAATGTTTTGTACATAATTCATTGTTCGATAATTTATGAGGCCGATACATGGAGAAAATTAACATCCATAATACAACAATATTCAGAGTTTTCTCATAATTTAATATAAAACACGCATGACGACGTTTCGAAGTACTACTTATTCATCAAATGCTGGATTAAACCAGCATTTGATGGTTTCATTACTTCATTACCATTCATTCGTTTATGGCGATAAGCATAGCACGTTATAAGAAAATAAATTAAGACTTACGTCCAAAATCACATGAAGATGGTCATCGTCCAAGAGTTCCAATAAATGAGCTTGTTCGTGAAAGTGTGACTCCTGAAGGCACTGAACATCATCTAAAGCGTCCAAAATTGTCGCTACCGCTGAAACCAAACAACAAAATGTAATACAATAACAATATAATAAAATTTGGCATAAATGATTCGGAAGAAGATTGAATTTTCGAGAACTCCAAGAGTTTAATTTAATTTAAAAAATTTGGCATTTATGATTCAGAAGACGAATCAATTGGGTCGAGAACACTAAGAAATATTTCAGTGTATTTTATATATATATATATATATATATATATATATATATTTTATGTATAATATATAGTTGTAGACATTTCACTGCCAATTGTAGTTTGATGATCATATTATCGAATTTATGATTTTCACTGATTGACGTGCAACTTCAAAGTCTGAAAATGTATTGATTAGATAGGAAATATAAAACGTGCTGCTTTTGCTAGAAATATATATCTCCTGTATGCCATCCAGAATTTTCAATAGCCCCGTTGTGTAATATATTAAATGAATATTTCGGATATTGCTAACATAACGGGAAAATTTCAAAGGACGTCCAAACCTTCGTACTCGTTGAACATCGTATAAAATATGGAATTACGTATCTCCATCGTCCTTTCACGAATACGCGAACGTAAGAAAAAGTATAGAAATACACATTTTACAGGGAATTTTCTCTGCGGATAACCATTTCACGGTTCATCAAATTCTACGATTGAATTCTGCACTTCAGACCAGATCGGAAACTTTTCTTATAACGACGGTCATCGAACTAGAAATAAGGTTAACGGGAACGCAGACAGACGAAATGGGATGAGAAACTATGGTGAAAATATTTTTCCAGAAAATTGAATGGTTTAGCTAGATAGTTATAATTATCTTTATTATTCAAATATATTTTATATCATTTTATAACACTGGGGATCTGCCATTTTTTATCTTAGATCTGTGACTTGTTTTCTGACTGAATTTTGGTTCCTGAATTCAAAAATGTTATCAATTTTTCTCTATCGCGTCAAGTTTTTAAACTACTATACCCTCTCTTTAATCTAAAAGTCATACAAAATGAGCATACAGAGGAAAATAAAGTGGGCACTAACCAAATTTCAAACCAAGAATATTTTATTCATACAAATGTTATTACAATATTAAAAGTTGAATTGTGTTTATATAAAAAATAAAAAAGATATTAGGGTAAAAATTTTTCTTATAACTTTTCCTGGAATGTTCAATCTGGGGACATTCTCGCTTGATGCTCCAACAGTAGTCAGCCATCATACTGCCTTCCCATCTGCCTTGATACTTTGCCTCCATGGCCTTCAAATCTTAGTGAAATCGCTCACCCTGTTCATCACCAATAGCGCCAAGATTTTCTGGAAAGTTAGCAAGATGGCTATGTAAGAAATGCAAATCGATACGCATGTTACAGCCAAGCCCTTTAAAGCCTTCCAAGAGTTGTTGAACAATTTCGACGTAATTCTGAGCTCGTGTGTTTCCAAGAAAGTCCGTGACAATACTTTTGAAAGACAAACCAAGCGTTTTTTTCAAGTTCGGTCATTGTTTCAATGAAACCTTCATCTTCAATAAGTTGCCAAATATGTGGCCCATCAAATACAACAGCCTTCATCTTCTCACATGACAAGCTAGGAAATGCCGAAATGATATACTTAAAACAGCTTTCTTCAGTTGACAAAGCTTTAACAGCTTGCTTTATGAGACCTAGTGTTATATGCAAAGCAGAAATATAATGTTTTTTCTGTCGAGAAGAGGATGATTTGGAATGTTTGGTATCACCAGACTGCACCCAATGCTTCTCACGAGATCTGCTGTCCCACATACATAGAAAATAGGGATACTTGGTATATCTGCGGTGCTAGGCAAGAAGGATTCAAAACATTTTAAGGCCAACACAGATGATCCATTGGAGTAAGCTATATTGCAACTAGTCAATGACCCTCTTTATGTCTTCATATTCTTCATGCAAGGAAACTGAATGACCTATTGGGACTAAACCATATAACCATTGTGGAGGAGAACACACTTCAAACTACGTTTTGAGTTATCTATGAACAATCGCAATTCGGTTGCATTATAGTCTGAAATTCCCAATTCCTTCATCAAACCAGCTATTTTATAGCAATACACAAATCTATCAGCACTACGAAAAGACTGCAGAAATGGATTTTCTCTCGATCGAAAGTAGGTGACTTCAACCCTTTTTTTTTAACTTGTTTTTGTCTTGAGGCTAAAAGTTTTGACGCTTTTATGGATAGTCCCAAATCTCGTACCAAGTCATTTAACTCATGCTGATTAAATCCTTTACGAACAGAATCATCGTCAACTTCAAAATCTTTGACGCTGGGATCCTTCGGGATCGCTTGGGGTCTTGAGGGACTTCGATCGTCCCTCAACTCATCCTCTGGTATTTCTAAAGAGGTTCATTCTTGAAAATTCTTGAACAATTTCCGCCCACAGGAGTGCAGTAGGGCTTTTGTAATTCGCGTTCAGTTCCGCGAAGAGTAATAGTATGCGCAACAACTGTAGAAAAAAAAATTTGACGTGATAGAAAAAAATGATTACAGTTTTGGAATCAGCATGTCAATTTACCTCTAAACAGCCTAAAAATCGAAGTCAACAGAAATTATATTATAAATTTTTCCACAATGTAATCGATGAACTCCCTTTCTGTAAATATATAAAGGGGAAATAATACCTTCTTTCCCTCTATAGACTGGGGGTTCCAAATTTTCTCAGGTGGGCCAATTCAATGGGAATTTTTAGCAGATCAGAAAAACCGAATAAAATCAAAACAATAACACCGAAAATATGTTTCACTTTTCTCTTTTCTCGTGTTTTCTATTGATAAACTAAATTCTGAATGGATGAATTCGACTCATTTTCTTATCCTGCTCGAAGACTAGTTTTCTTTCTCAACAAAACTTGATATCAATAATTCCTTGAATTATTTGGCGACAGAAATGGACGGGCACCAACTCACCCGTCGAGAATTAATAAGAATTTCATATAATTCAGTCGATAAAATCCGTTCAATCTCTGAGGTGTCAATAGGCCGAATTCCATTCAACAATTTCCACATTCTTCATGAGTCATTTGCTCTCGGTCCGTCAATCAACAGCCTATTAAAATGAAAGCTATTCAACCCAATCGCCGTTAAACGAACCCTTGACTCCAGAATACTTTCCTCAAAGTGTAAGCTTGAAGTTTCATCGATTTAGCGAAATTACGTCCAGAATTAATGGAAGTGGTAGATAAAAGCGGAGAAAACAGTTCGGCCATGTTATACATTTTGTCTCAAGGGTGTTCTTTGCTGTCGAAATATACGTGTAACAAAATTAGTGCTCATACTATCAGTTAGCAAAGTTCAAAAATTATCTTTTATAGCGGAAACGATATAAAAACGATATTACATATTTGTCGTGACGTTAGTAGTACAATAATGAGCCAGCTTAAATGAGTTGTTTCATCGGCAGTATGCTTAAATCGGACTTCAATTAAATATAAAATTTAATAAAAACTTCTTAAATAATAGTTATGTCCGAACTGTTGATATATTTCACTTGAAAATGGTTGAAGGTACATTATAAATTGAAACAGTGTCCATTGTAATTCTGAAGTTATTTTATATACAATTTCTGAAATAACATACTTACCAAATATAATGAACTACTTAACGACGTCACACGATCAAGAAATAAGCTGCATTTTGAATATTTCATATTCATATTACGGAAAAACAATCAAACCATTTCTATATTAAATTAAAACACTTGACTTGGTTTCACGAAATTTATAATAAATACTTGATAATTGTTTCGGGGTGTTACCAGTTTTTGTAAATGATCTAATAGACTGTCTAGGAGAATTTAGTCTCATGTATGCCGATGATTTAAAAATATATCGCTAAATTGAAACATTTGAGGACTGCATAAGGTTACAGGATTGTCTTACCGCTGTTTCTGACTGGTGTTACCCCAATGAATTCAACATTAATGTAACTAAACGTAACGTTGTCACATTCACTAAAAAGAACTGGCCTATACAATTTGTCTATACAATTAACGAAATCATTCTGACCAGGGTCTCCGAAATTCGGGATTATGGTATAATATTTGATCAGAAATTCACTTTTGTAGCTCATATAAATGAAACAATTTCATCAGCAGTCAAATATTATGGATTTATTGTGCGTAATGCTGGAAACTTTTCGAGCACCAAAACACTTATACAATCATTTAATGAGCTTGTAAAGATCAAATTAGATTTCGGATGTATGATTTTGCGTCACATTTACAATTCACATAAAAATCATTTCGAGTCGATACAACGAAAATTTCTCAAATATCTAGTTTGGAGGAAAGATCACGTTTATCCGGCCAGAGGATATAGCCAAACTGATCTGTTAAACAGATTGGAGCAAAATTACTCGAAGTTGGCAGGCACTTGTTGTCTCTGAAGTTTCTGTATAACCTCTTACATGGTTATATAGACTGTCCTACCCTTATTGGCTCTATTGATATTCATGTTCCTAGACAATGTTCTCGTTCAAGTCAATTTTTTTCTGTGAGTACTCCGAAAACTAATTCCCTCGTACAATCACTCATTAGATATATGTGATACTGTGCGATATCAAGAGTGACTCATTTGCTCTCATTAGTCGGGTTTACTTGGACTCTTTTTATATATAGTGATTTTTGAAGTATAGCTTCATTCTCATCGTCTATTATTCATTATAGTTACTTCTTTTATTGATGGTTTATTTTTTAAACGTTTGCATTATATCATTAGGTGTTAATACTATATATATTGTTTCGAATATTTCCTGTAACTAGGTGTTTTATGTTTTGAATTAAACATAGGTTATGTCGAGGCCAACGATAGGGATCAGCAAGCAGAGCTCCTGCCTACGGTGGCATCCTTAGAAGGCAGCAGATAAGCTATTGAATCAACTTGTTTCGTCAACAAGTACTTTTCTCAGAATAAAACTTCAACAGTTTAAGAGCAATTTTTTCGCTCAATATTACTAGACGTGAGAAGGGTTAAGAACATATTTTTTTAAATTTTGGTTTAAAGAGGCAGTATTTCAACAATTAGCCAGCTGATTAGATGGCTGAGATGCTTACATCTGCACTGGTTATGTGGTTCATTAAGAACACCCTGATAAAGATTTTTGAATAAGTCTGTATTACCTTTAGGTCGGCAATGCAACTTTCATCAAATAAAATCATTTCTTTACAATTCTGGTTGAAAGTGAATGTATATCATAAAAAAAAAAAACTGTGTGCTGTGTTGACCGTGTGAAATATCACGGATTGTTTCAGTAGATTAAATGAGAAAAAAGTCCGAAATTGAAGTGAATATTTATTGAATATAAACTTAAATTCAAACACTTGAATTTATGATTTACACTTTATTGACTACATAGCATGACGCGTTTCGTCGTTACAAACGACTTCTTCAGATGCTTACAGAATAATAACAACATTTTGAAAAACACAGGTATAAATATCAGGAAATTTTGGGATTCTATGGTATTGGTTTTACCTAAGATAATCCATTCTGAAAAATAATTTCTATTACCTGAAAAGGTTTAACAAGGGTGAATTGTTTAATTCTACCTGTTCATTGAGCAAATGTCCAGAATTTTTGAGCCGATTTATTTCCACTATTTCCCAATAATCTAATTGACTACTTCTCTCAATATTGTGTAAAATTTTGAAATTCGTATCAAAAGTAGGGTTTTCTGTTAATAAATGGTTAGCATAATTCGAATTACTTTTATTATGGGCGAAGCTATATTTATGTTCCTGTATTCTAGTACCAAAATTTCTACTAGTTTTATATATATATATATATATATATATATATATATATATATATATATATATATATATATATATATATATATATATATATATATATATATATATATATATATATATATATATATATATATATATATATATATATATATATATATATATATATATATATCGGGACATGTTCCACAATTCAATTGGTAAACACCTGATTTCTCTTCTCTTTTAATTTTGTTTTTATTGTTCTTAATGTGTCTCGATAAATTATTGTTCGTTTGAACATGAATATTTATTGAATTTTATACGAATCAAATTATTTATTTCCGTTATTTTATCCTTCGAAGGATAAAATGGTTTGTGATAACTGAAATAAGAAATGAATACTTGAATAAGAAATGAATTCGATTGAATTTTATTTCAATATAACCAAATCGCTAAATACACACACGAACCTCACAAAGTAAAACAAATAATTGTTAAAAGAAATATCATTCGTATTAAAAATAACTATTAATCCAATAAAGAAAATTGAGACGTAAGAATTGAAATTCTTGAACACAGCAATAAAACTTAAAAGAACAGCTGACTGTAATTTCTCGCTCGGGTACACTTGACGGTACCGAGTTCACCTGATCGAGCCTTTCACCTCAGAGCGTGACAGATCAGCCTAACTTACTACCAACGAAAATCTCTGTTTGCGGTGCCAAAAGAAGTTTTCACTTAAAAAACTCAAAAAAGCAAGATTGCAATGTAAAAAGAAATTTTACAGTGTAATTCAAAGTGTTTGAATGTAACTATAACTAGATGATTGCCTCCTCCTAAAACATATTCTCAGATAACGAATTTCCATAGGTTTTTTACTATCCTTTGACTTCTACGAGTGCTTGAACAGTATATTTGTGAACGCAAATACGTGGAATGATAATTACCAATTGATGTATACAACAATTAAACCAATTTACGAAAAACAATATCGATTATTTCGAATAAATGGAGTAAAAACAAGCCATTAATGGTTCACTGTGAAAATAGACTGAAATCCAAACAGAGAGACGAAACAATACCCCCGATTAAATGGTTCAAGGGGTCGAGGAACCGGAAAATTACAGTATCCTCAACCTTATTCCACCTCCAATACATCAAATCGTCCCTTGCATAGCAAATTGATCACTCCCTCTAGACAGTAAGGGTGGTCGAGCCATGCTACATTGAACGTCGATGAACTTGATTTATTGCCAGGTTTATTTGCTTGTTGAGACGTTGATGTCCAAAAGTTGACGTATCATCTTCGGTCCAATATAATACATATAAATATATATATATATATATATATATATATATATATATATATATATATATATATATATATATATATATATATATTGTATTATTACGTTTCGTTGTTATTTCAAACTGAAACTTAAGAATGAAAACGAAATTTCATATTATCAATATATTATCCTTTAAAAACAATAATATTACATTCATAACAAAGAATAATACATTATTAATGTCCGCACTCAGTTGGTTAACATGAAAAATTACAGTACAAAACATTCATTCGAAATTTTCAAATTAACCAAAAGAATATAAACTTAAATTCGAACACTTGAACTTATGATTTACACTTTATTTACTACATAGCATGACGCGTTTCGTCGTTACAAACGACTTCTTCAGATGCTTACAGAATAATATTATTCTGTAAGCATCTGAAGAAGTCGTTCCACCAAAGAAACTGATATAATTATGAAGAGTTTATGCGAATATAGTCTAGAAATTGATATAATTATGAAGTGTATATGCGGAACGGAGTGGCTAAAAGAGGTTCAAAAATATCTACAAGAGATCAATATAATAAAATCTCAAAGATCGCATTGAATGTCGCTAGCACATGTGAAGTTTGAGCAAAAATCAAATCTTCATCCTTGAATAAAATGGTAAGATGAACAGAAGAAAGAGCATTCAGAGAGGATGAAGCGTTTTTGGGCAGAAAAGATGGACCAAAAGTCCTAAGAATTGCGAAGTACAATCTCTCTGCTTTATGAGGTACAATCGTTATAATAATAAATATATATATATATATATATATATATATATATATATATATATATATATATATATATATATATATATATATATATATATATATATATTATTTTGAAAGTTTTTAACAATAACAGGCTTTTTTGATATGAAAAAGTTTATTTTTGTTGACGTTTCATTGTTATATTACAACTTTGTCAAAACTAATAACTAATTGATTAGTTTTGACAAAGTTGTAATATAACAACGAAACGTCAACAAAAATAAACTTTTTCATATCAAAAAAGCCTGTTATTGCTAAAAACTTTCAAAATAAAATATCTTAAACAGGCAATAAATCAATTTCAAGATATATATATATATGCTATATATATATATATATATATATATATATATATATATATATATATATATATATATATATATATTCCTACGAACCTACATTTACATATGTGCATTCATATGAAACTGCCGTTTTGTCTTTGACGAAATATTGCAGAAATCTATCTCAATTGATATTATTATAATTGAATATAAGATAAAATTCAAAACTTGAACTTTTGATTTACAGTTTTATTGACAACATAGCATGACGAAACGAGTCATTGAAAAAATTAAAACGAAAAAGAAAACGGGAAAATTAAGATATAATCCTTATGAATATAAAATGCAGCATTTATATTCTGTGCTTAAAACAGTTTTCTAAATGAGGACATTGCATCCTCTTCGTCTCTATGTTCAATATCCTCTAGTATGACAAAGCAAAGTTTGTTTTTCGATACTCACGTGTGAATATATATTTCCAGTTAATGGGACATGATTCAATTTTGTACGCCTAGTACTCATTCAATTATGTAGCTCAAGAAACTGTAAATTATTCACCAAACATTGATTAAATTATGAGAAAGAAGGGAGCATCGCGGTTAATGATTTGTAACAAGGGTGTGTATTGAGTTAACATCAAGTCAGAAATTATTGCGGATATATGCTTACCCGTTGATATTTCTTGAGGACGTTAACGGAGCCACATGAATTCATAATTTATTGTCGAATAGTCGACATAACATTCCGAAACTAGATATATATTTTGAAACGTGAAGTTGATTCTCACACAATTGCTACCATTTATAACCGTTTTTGAAATTCTTAATGCACAGTTAGACATGTCCATATATAAATACGAGTATATATAGTTTTGAGATTCACCAATTCTTCATGGTTGGTCAATAATGATATTTCCAATCTGGATATTTGGAATAGAACCATCAAATAGAAGACCACATTAAGATTATCAACGAAAACACAACTAATAACTTTCGAGATGTTTCATCCTATTATAGGAATCTTCAGTGGCATGCATCCATTTTTTGTATATATGTCCATATTTTCTAGCAAAATATTTTTGCCTCATTCTGAAGGGATAGAGCCTTTGTGGGATTGAAAATCATCGAAACTTCATTGTTTGGATGCATGCCACTGAAGATTTCCATGATAGGATGAAACAGCGCTGTATAGCATTTCCAATAAGTTCAATGTGCTTCGGAACGCAGTCCGAAGCCATCTATAAGAGTAAGTCACAATGCCATCTATAAGAATCAATTGAAAACAACCTTTCCTATTGGAAAAACGTCAAGTGACAAATGGATATAACCCAGTGATTCCCAACAAAATTTTCCCGAGGACCCCTCTTTGAGCCACTTTTTAACAAGGACTCCCACCAATTCCTAATTGTTTATAGGAGGTTACACATGACTGTTGATGTGAAACAAATAATACTTATCATATCAATTGTATTTTTATCAGTGCATAAAAGAGCCTTAAAAAAAATTAAGAGTCTTTTCATACGTTTTTCATTTTTACTACTCAGAAAAAACTTTACTGAAAAAAAAACATGTTCTTTACTGAAAAACGTATGACATCAAAATTTTTTCAATTTCGTTGTTATTGTTGAATATTTGATGATTGCTCAAAATCCTTTCTTCAAATCTAGGTGTTTAGTATGACAAACGTCTTAAAAACATCTATCTAATTCTAGTTTTGTGCTAGAGTGTGCTAGAATCCATTGACTCTAGTTAGACTCTAGACACAAAAGCTAGCGTTCTCAAAAACTCCGCTGTTATATATGAAATATCTTTCTCATTCTAATAGCATCTTACGGACCCATCTAGCATAGCTCGCGGACATCTGGGGGTCCACGGACCACCAGTTGAGAAACACTGGAATAACCTATTAGTCCAGTCATTTTAGGTTTTATCTGCGGAAAAATTCCTAGTGAGCTGAATTTTTGTATACACCTTTATTACGGCATTGTAATGAATATGAGAAAAATCGACATTGATATCGTGCCGGCAAAAAAAGTTATAAAAGTCAAAAGGTCACGAAAATAGAGGTCATTATAAAAATTGTTCGTCGTGAAATTGTCTACCCAAAAAATTTCCTTGCATTTTTCTGTAAAATTAACCGTTTTCGGAGTAGAGCGCCGAGAAAGCGACTATATTATAACGATTCACTCGTTTCCTCACCACCTTCGAGGTAGAATGCAGGACTCGTTTTTTCTACATGGTTTCCCCCGTAGACATAATCCATAATATGTAATAAGTGTTTTTCTTATTCACGAGTAAATAATTTTTTATTTGAGTGCAGAAAAAAACCGAAAAATTAACTTTAGTATATAATTTTTTTTGAACATTCAATGTCGATATCTTCAGTTTCTGTGTCATCAACAATTGCTGACAAAACGTCGAGTGGACTTATTCCTATATTTAAATCAACATCATCATTTTCATCATTGGTTGACTCTGCGTTTAAGCATGACTGGCCACGGCAATGTTCACAAACTTTTGAACATCTTGATCAAATTTTTCTGCATCCACATTTGCCGCTGCAACCTTTTGTACAATTACAGAAGATTGTGTTTAGTAGATTATCGGGTGCTGGTGTTAATAAAGTTGTTACTGGCTGCAGTATATTATTTTTTAACTCCCAACCCCACTGTTCTAGATCAATTTCTCTTCCTAGCCAGGTTTGTATTTGATAATACACTCGATAAATATGCTGTTGAGATGCTGAAGAAGTAGGTGGTAATAATGGAAATTTTACAGCTGTACTTTGCCTTTTTAGTTTAGCAGAGTTACAGTGTCTATAATTATCTATCGAAAGTTCTGATTTTGGAGCACCGTACATTGCTAGTAAAAAATGTGTCCCAGCATTGACAATGACATTTCGAGAGCAATTTTCTTGTTGGAATATTTCTGCAGAATAGGTTAAATCAGGTCTTTTTTCAAACATCAATTTTCACTTTTCCTTTTCCAAAAAGTGCTGAAGTTGTATCACATCCGGTCATGGAATGTAGAAACAGAATATTTTCTTGAAATGTGGATATCAGTCGAGTATATTTTTGTTTCAACATTGTTTTTTCCTGGCTTTTTGAAAAAAATTGATGTAGGTTGATCAAGTATTTGTGTGCGTGCTATGAGAAGTACCAACAGATCTATGTCTTCTCCAACAATAATTGTAGTATTATTTATTGATTTTTCAATCGCCGTTTCAACTTTTAAAACGTTAGCATCATCACGTGATTGTCTTGTAGCAATACCAACTTCTTCGAACTTCTTAATAAGCATTTCAATTAATTTTCTTTTGTTGAATCGATTAGATAAGAATTTTTCTTGACTGATAGGAACTTCCATCGATTCATTGAAGTGCACTTCACAAGATGTAGAAACAGCAGCAGTTCGTCTCAGTTGTTCCATCGCTTTGATATTTTTACTGGTATCAAAGTAACCATCAAAAATGACAACAGTATTTGTTCCGAAATTATATGATAAATAATTATTATATATAACTGAATGACAATATGATATGTATCATTTTTTTGCCATACGACACGATGCAAAAGAAATCCACCATCGATTATGTATTTTGCATCACAAACTACTTGATAATTAATTGTCTCGAAGTAGTCGTATATTTTTGACTTTTGAGTTCTGCTCATGCCAACATTATCAAATAGTGCTGTTACATATGGACTTCATTCGTATTGTAAATATTCAGCAGGTATAAGGGTACAATGAAATACGGAACATCTGCTTACCAGTGGAGGTTGTTTGAGGCATTCACGGGCACGAATTGTCCTATCTATACAAGTATTACTAGTGCTATATATCTGTGTATGTAGTAGATTTTACCAACAACACACTTACAAACATGAATAAAAAGCAATAGGGTGTACGCCTTGGTATACAATACCGTATGTGAGTGCATTCTAGTCTCTACTCCGAAAACGGTTAATTCTACAGAAAATGCAAGAGACATTTTTGTAGACAATTTCACTACAAATAATTTTTATAATGACCTTTGTTGACCTCTGAGCAATAGATCGCGAGATATTTGCGAAAAACTGATTTTCGTGACCTTTTGATCTTCATAACTTTTTTAGCCGGCACGATATCAATGTCGATTTTTCACATCTTTCACATCATCAAAATTCAGCTCACTAGGAATTTTTCCGCAGATTGGGGTTTAAAATAGCTAAAATGACTGCATTATATGAGAATTGAAATCGGTATAATTGATGACAACTGGAATACTTCTTTCATGTTTATCTCCAACAATTGTTACCGAATTGGTTTTCTTGGTCGCATTCCGACCATTATATATTTTACGTCATTCTAACTTAAATAAATCGCCACTGTTGAGTATCCAGCTACGCGAAACCTATAAAAGACGGAATGTAAGCCTTCGGATTCCCAAATGAAGCAACCCGTCAGAGACATGCAAAAACAATGCAAATTCTAACTCCAGTCGCGAGGGTGGTTTGACCTAGTGTGTTCAAGTAGTCGAATCGGGCGGCTCAAAGGGGCGAGATTCTGAAGAAGGCGCACTCTTCTGTAACGACGTATGCTAACGGCAGATTAAAGTGGCTGAAGATGTTGTTCTACGAGTCGATTTTGGACGCTTTCTCGACGATTAGTTAATTCCGGAGTGTACGCCCGGAATTTCGTCCCGTTCCGGACTCTTTCCATGGAAGATAATCGATGCAGCCCGCAAGTTAGAAAGTACAATATTAAGGCATAATCGGATTTCTACAACTTCTGCGATGAGGAAGTTAATTTATCGGGACTAAGTTCATGATGGGGCCAAGAAAAACGGGAAATAAAAAAGTTATTTTCGAATGAAATTTTTTCATCAACTTTCCGGTACAGTTAAGTCTCAAATCTTTCTTGGGATGCTGAATTATGAGAACAAGAATTTCACTTTCATCAAATGAAAGATCACGTAAAATGTCAATATGGGATTAAAGAAGAATCGTGTGAACAATTGATTAATTTAAGTAGCTTTTCTGATATGTCCTACATTTAATCAAATTTTATTACATCTTTGAAAGTTTTTACGTTACTGACGAATGAAAGGTCATTATTGCTATGACATAATCTAATAGAATGTTTTTGTTGTTGGATCAAATGGTTTTCATATAAATCACTCAAGGGTTGAGGAATTGCTAGCTTAGTTCTTAATATTCAAGAATATTCAAAAGAGGAATAACTTCATAGTTCAAAGACTGCATGAATGATCCCAATATTTCAGCAACTTGAGCAAGATACAATTGTGGAGAAACGTCCAAGCAATAAAATAGTGGATTATAACAATGAAATAGTAACTTTGAAAAATTGCGCCAAAATAATCGTCAAGCAATTAATATAATTTTAAGAAACTAAGCCAATAATATTTATTCAATGTGAACATATTATATATATATATATATATATATATATATATATATATATATATATATATTATATATATATATATATATATATATATATATATATATATATATATATATATATATATATATATATATATATATATATATATATATATATAAAGGAGAGATATTTTAATGGGTTGAGTGTTTCATCAATTAATACTCTAATTTGGATATTTATATTATAGTTCAATAACAATTCAGTCGTCACTGCGACCTTTTTAAATTATACATACATCAATTGTTTTGGTCACTGAAATATAAAAGAATTACGTTTCAACATAATTTCAATATTAATTTCAACATAATTCGAAAAAGGTCGCAGTGACGACTGAAACCTTATTGTACTACAATACAAACATCCGAATTAAAGTATTGATTATTGAACCACAAAATCTGTGAGAATGTCTTTCCAATATAATTAAATATGGTAAAAAATTTATACGTCTTTTTTCCGACAGAGGGAGTTCACGTGGATAGTTCACTAACTGATGTTCTCCTCATTCGGATACAGCGGATACGGGCGTTTTGGAAGTCATCGATTCTTGATTGATTAAGAAAGGACTGATGATTCATAATAATGATGAAACAATTATATCCTATTATCATTCAACAAGATCGATGACTTTTCGAAGCGCACTTAATATTCACTCTGGAAAATGATAGGTTTCATAGTTTCATTTCAAATATTTCGACTAAGAGTCTCAGCATTTAATATATATATAGTACCTATATAATTTACAGAAATTAAAAACTACATGCTGAATTTGTTATAGTTCACATTACCTCATCTTTCCCATGTTTTTTATAAATTTCAAAATCCCCACATCAAAATATCCCATATCCCCATATGATTTCTATCGATTACAAAGCAAGAAAAAATATATAAACATATGTTATTGTCTCTAAAGAAATGTGGTGAGTTTCGAAATATTTCAGTAGAACTACCTAGAGAAATAGCCAATCTCTACCTGGATTCAGATTTTGATCCTGTTAACAAAGATTATTATTTAGAAGAAGTTGTAGTAGAAATAAATAAGATACCTGAAATTCCGTCCTTAGATTTACAGAAAAAAATAAGAAAAATAGTGGAGACACTCATTTCAAACAAGCCACAGTTGAAGTTAAATGACATTACTAAGAATTTCATTCTGGATAATAATAATAACGGTAGGAACGATCATGCTAAGTTATGGTTAGAGAATTTTGAAAATGAATGCATATGGTTTAAAATTGCTTAGGAGAAAATGTTTGAAATATTAAGATTGTTTTTAGATGGAAATGCAAAAGAATGGTATACGTCTGCTAGAATCAAATATGGTTTGGAAAAACCATGAGTGGTATGTAAGGACTCTTTCAGAAAAACTTTCTCAGAAAAAGGTTGGTCAAATGACCGTCATGTTTATAATTTAAGACTTAAAAGTGGATCAATGGTAGAATATGCTCTGAAAAATGAAAGAGTATATATATATATATATATATATATATATATATATATATATATATATATATATATATATATATATATTCACTCAATAGTATATATGAGTGATGAGTGAATATATGAAATGCACTACTACTCGCAATACTTATCCAAACTCAATGGAAATTCAGAGCAGGAGATGATAAGACTGGTCTACACAAATCCTGTTGGAAATTTGACGTTCTGGCTTTGGTTTAGTATAGTTGTTGGCCTAGCTAGGATAATCGGATCAACCAATAACGAGGGGCGTAGTGGCAGTTTATGGATATCAGCGCTAGTGAAACAATAGCTGGAAGTCGTCCAGAACATTTCCATGGTTTTGAGACCGCGCCACAACTATGTATGTTGACGATGTTGCAGTACGATTATGCGAAGGAAATCAAATGGTTAATACGAATGGTTAATATATATATATATATATATATATATATATATATATATATATATATATAAATAATATAGAAATAGAAGAAATTTCTTCATGTATATCTTCTGTTTTTTCTTAAATGAAGAAATAGACAACAAGTTAATAAATTTCATTGTTATAGTGCACATATCATCGCAGTTATAAATATTCATTATTGAATCTATACAATAACTTTCTTTCGACATTTTCTCATTATTCAAAAGAATATTATAGCAAAGCTGGCTATGTATATATATATATATATATATATATATATATATATATATATATATATATATATATATATATATATATATAGCTTCAAGATTCACGAATCATTCATACTAGTAAATACTGAGACTCTAATCGAAATATTTCAAATAAAAGTCTCAGGGAGCTGTCTACACAAATGTTGTCAACGAGAAAATTCATCGATCTTGTTGAACGATAATAGGTTACAATTGTTTCATTATCACTATGAACCATCAGTCCAAATTCAATCTATTAATTAAGAATTGATGACTTTCAAAACGCTCACAGGTCCTAAAACGGCATGAGGGGCACGACTGTTAGTGGAAATTCACGTGAGCTCCCCCTATCGGAGAAAAGACCTATAAACTCTCCCTAGCATTCTAGATTCCTACTCGTGACATTAGTGCGAATGCGTAAGGCTTCGTAGACATTTCATTCGTACACTACAGAAAACTGTCTGCAATATGTAAGAATGGTCCCATGCCTAATCAACTCATTCCGGTATAGGACCTGTGATTCTTGATTGATAGATTAAATATATACTGATGATTCATAACAATGATGAAACAAGTGCATCCTGTTATCATTCAACAAGATCAATGAATTTTTCGAAGCGCACTTAATATTCACTCTGGACATGGATGGGTTAGTTCTCGTTGACAGCGTTTGTGTATACAGCTCCCTGAGAGTTTTATTTGAAATATTTCGATTAAGAGTCTCAGTATTCACTGCTATATATATATATATATATATATATATATATATATATATATATATATATATATATATATATATATATATATATATATATATATATATATATATATATATATATATATATATATATATATATATATCATGTGCTTTATATTCATATTTTTTGTGTACTAATTTTAACTATAACTATTATTCAAGTTGATTGAAGATACACTGATCTCTTGGTCATGGTTCAATAAGAATCGAACACTTGAGGAGACTTAAAATATATATTGAACGAAATATATAGAGAAAGTATAAATCGAATCTAATTTAACTAGTTGTCTGTAATTCAATCTGAACGAACTTTCTTCAAATTTTGTTTATGTCGTATATTTCATTTATTTTCTGCGTTTGTGATTCCTTTGTCGTCTGACGGATGGGTTTTACCATCGCAGTTCACAATTATATCGTACGCCCAACGAGATTGAATAGATTGTTGGAAACAACTTTAGTGGTTACCATACTTGGAAGGAAAGAAGCTATCTAGTATTTCCATCACGCTTATTGTTCATTTTGATTTTCACGTCATAACTTTTCTGGGGTATATTTTCGGAAAACTGTCTGAAGAGTTCAACTTTCGTAAATGATTAAACCATGAAACAATGCTCAAGCTATTATTATCATTCAGGCAAACTGACCATGTGTTTTCATTCAATTTATATAATTATTATTACAACATTCATAAATACCCTTGCGGTCAAATGCCTCTATCGAAAACAGTCATTTTCAAATGATGTGTCATACTATTTTTTTCTCACAATGTACATAATTTCATGGGATATATCCAAAATTTTCTTTCGAAATATAGGGTGTTTTTTTAGAGGTATAGAACGTTAAATTGCAATAAAACTACGATGGATCATTCGATTGACAAGAATTTTTTTATTCGAAAGATAATCCTGTGGAATTACATTTCGAATATGATTTCTGGCCGCCCCGACTGACTCGGATGTAGTCCAATCTCGACGTCCAATTTTCGATGAGTTCTTCCAACATATGTGGCCGTATATCGGTAATAACACGGCGAATATTGTCTTCCGAATGATCAAGCGTTTGTGTCTTATCCGCATAGACCAATGACTTTACATTGCCCCACAGAAAGAAGTCTAGCGGTGTTAAATCACAAGATCCTGGAGGCCAATTCACAGGTCCAAAACGTTAAAGTAGGCGGTCACCAAACGTGCCTTTCAATGAATCGATTGTGGCACGACCTGTGTGACATGTTGCGCCGTTTTGTTGAAACCACAGCTCCTGGACATCATGGTTGTTCAATTCAGGAATGAAAAAGTTAGTAATCATGGCTCTATATCAATCACCATTGACTGTAACGTTCTGGCCATCAACGTTTCTGAAAAAGTAGGGACCAATGATTCTACCAGCCCATAAAGCACACCAAACAGTCAGTTTTTCTGGATGTAACCGTGTTTTGACATACACTTGAGGATTATCATCACTCCAAATGCGGCAGTTTTGTTTTTTGACGTAGCCATTCAACCAGAAGTGCACTTCATCACTAAACAAAATTCGCTTATGAAAATCAGGAACAATGGCAATCTCATTTTGGGCCCATTCCACGAATCTACGCCTTGCTTGATGATAGTTTGGCTTTCGATGATGAATTTCCAAACCAAACTGAGAATAAATCACTTCTCAGCTGTTAAATCGGTCGCCATCTTCCATAGTGATGCCAACTTAAAGTTCTATACCTCTAAAAAAAAAACCAGTTATATGATGAACAATATTCCTGACGACTCATTCGACTGACGACTAATTTCATTCAGGTGATCAGAAAAAAATAACAAAGATAATACAAGATAAATATATGGAATTAAAATTGAGTAGAAGCTCCCTAGTCGGGCTTCTTTTATTGACATTTTCACTATTCACGGATTAAAAAAATGCAACCCAATTCCTATATTCGCTGCAATAGATTTCTCTATTCGCGGATCTAATCGCTATTTTTTGTGACTGGTTCCGGAATTGTTTCGTTTTGGAAGTTGAAACTTATTCAAAAAGAAAATAATTCAGACTTTATAGCAGATCTGGTTTCGGATAATGCACCAGGACATCCTCGTGAACTTGAAATCATGCATCCAAATATGAGTAACATTTTTACCTCCCAAAACGACGGATTTGCTTCAACCTGTGGACCAAAGGATAATCCAGGCCTTTAAGCTCTATAGACGAACCTTCAAAATCATATGGGATAATATGGATAATATGGATAAACATAAAAAAATTATTTGAAGAACTGAAGCCATACAAGTTGAAATCAAGCTGGAACAAACTGTGTTCTACCCTGACTGTGGAAAATCACGAAGAGTTTGTGCACATTCAAACTTCGACTGCACACAAACTGAAATTGCGAATGGAATATGACGAGATGGGTTCGAACTGATAGAATCAAGTGACATTCGATGAATGTTAAATCGCAAGATGAAGATTTGACTGAAACCGACTATGATGAACTGTTAAATCCAGACTATTGAGGAAAAGGATTTAACAAGCAGAGGAAACCTTAGGAAATTCTCAAGGAAGGTTTTAGAACGGCTAATGAACAGTGTGATATTATTTTAAAAACTTGATCCGTCTATGGAACGAAGTCTTATTTTTGAAAGGCAAATAGCTGAAAAAGTCATTGCTGAGTAACACTTTGAATTGGAGGAAATTTTAAAAACTGCCAAGCAAAAAAAAATTATAGAATTCTTCAAACAATTTTATGAGCCTGGACATAATAATCAATCAATATGTTCAAAAACTTCATTGAAATTTGTTTTTATATGCATTTTTTCATCTTGTCACCCAGGAACTCATCCCCTATAAGCCCATATAAATCACCATCCCATATTCACGGTTTCTGTAATCGCGGCATTTTTTTTAAACGTACACCTCGCAAATAAAGAGTTTTTATTATGTATTGTATATCAGTCTATATAGGACTAAATCAATTTCTCCGATCGACATCAATTCATGTCGATACTTTTGACATACTTTCCAATATTTAAATAAAATAAAGTTCTAACTTAGAGTAAAAATATTTCCATGGAACTCGCATTAAATATTTCTGTATGATCGAATAAATATGTCAACTTATTCTAATCTTTTGTCAATCCCCTCAAATTATATCATTCATCATGTAAAGCTGATAAATATAATAGTAGAATTACATTTTGTTGTCTAAAATCAATCTTCTGTAAAAACCATAAGGTCCTGTCGCTAACCGGTCTCAATCTGCTTCCATTATTTCCACCTTTCCCACATCCTCGGGAAATGTTATTAATGAAAATCCGGATACACAGAGGTGAATCCGTATGAACTCGTTGTTTGTACCTTCCGAAGTTCAATCGATTATATCACTCAAATATTAAAAGCATTACGGGTCGAACGAGTGTAATTAAAGGAGAATGAATTTTCTCTAAAAATGGAATAGAGTTAGACATTTTTGTTTTCATCAAGGCGAAAAATGGTTTTGCTTTTTACAATTTTATCCCAAACATCGCATTCGAGAAAAAACTTTCGAATATAAATGGGAATAAATACTTGAACGTTCATTCGAATAAACGGAATAAATGCAGGAATTTTCTTATGAAACTGGTTTGAGAGTTTAGATGAACGATATCTTTTCCATAGACTTCAGAGAATTTATATCACGGAAATCAAACTGGCCACTACACCTAATGAAAATACTGTATGGGCCTATTTCTCCGTTCCAGTAGTGTCCGGGTCTTGGTATTCGACCAAGTATGGTAACCACCAAGATTCACCACAATCAACGTATTCCATTCGAGGTCACACTATAATTGCAGCGTGACCTGAAACAATCATAAACTTTATCTAATGGACTATTAAAAACTCACAAACAGTGAAAATGTAGGAAGTATATAACGATAGAAAAGCTTCGAAGAAATTGAATTGGACTTAATACGTTTGGTTCAATTGAATTTTTCAATATTCAACGGATCAAATTGACTATAACAACATCAAAATACATGAAATCAAAAAGCAAAACCTATGGAAATCTTGGAAATGATCTTTAAACAGCCAAACCTGAACAAAGCATTGAACATAAGATCTTAAGCGGATATGCTAACCAATTCACCATTACCAAAGATAAACAACAATAAGAAACACTGCATAATCCACACTACACCAATGTTTTACAAATAATAAAGAAAAATAACAGATTTTATATATCGAATGAAATATTATATTAATTATATAGAAATTATCATGATTTTACGTATTTGTAAATCTCTCCTCAAATAGATGAGCTTTCAGTAATTTCAAACTTGACGGTAAATGGTTGAAGATTTTAATACTCTGATAATAGAGTGAGTGCTCAAATTTAGCTGTTTTATGATTAGGAATAAGTAGCACATGATTACTCCTTATCAAACATTTCTTGAACATATAGTAAACATCTATAAATATATAAACAAAGTAGGGTGAATATGTAATTAATAATGAAGATAGGTTCACAACGCAGGTTTACATATGTTCAAATATAAAAATTTATAGGAAACTTTATTGTATAACGTATAAGTGGAAATCTTTGCTGAGGAATTAGACGAGAAGGCTTTCGGATGGTAAATCTCAAAAGAATTAACAAAACGTCACGATTGTTAAGATCCGAAACTATCATTCAATTTTCAAGGTTTTTCAACATAAAATGCTATACTGGCCAAATTTTCTTCAAACTATACATGTGCTCTGTATATTCCATTCAATATTTTGAAGTATATTTTCCCAAAATATAGTTCTGAAATAATGCGACTAATGGAAAATATCAATGTTCCAAGTTAAGTAGCACAAGAAAGTACTTACCACAAGGATACAACTCGTTATCCCCAAAGTCAGATAGAGCATACTTGTTTATATCGTCCTAAAGACAAGAAGACATTCCCATGATGAACCTCAAAAGAGTTAACAAAATGTCACGATTGTTAAGATTCAAACCTACCGTTCAATTCTCAAGGTTCTTCAATCATAAAATGCTACACTTGCAAATTTTTTTTCATGGATTATACTTGTGCTCGGTATTCCATTCAATATTTCAATTTTCCCCAGAATATAGTTCTATTACTTCATATGTATATCGAAAGAAAATTAAAATGTTGAATTGTCTTTTCTCGAGAAAATATAATAATCATCTTTTTCTTTGAAAAATTTCGACGAAGGGCTCTTGCATCCTTTATTAATGCTATGCAGCAATTATAAAAAGCTCTCAGTCTTTCAAAGCCGAAGTAAATTCTAAATACGAATAATGGAAAATATCAATGTTCCAATTTAAGCAGCAAAAGGAAGCACTCACCACAAGAAGACACCTCGTCATCGCCAAAGTCGTATAGAGCACCCTCGTTTATATCGCCATATTAACAAAAAGGTTTTCCTAAGGTAAACTTCGAGATAATTAACAAAACGTCACGCTTGATAAGATTCAAACCTGCCTTTCAATTTTCAAGGATCCCAAACCATAAAATGCTATACTTGCCAAATGATCTTCAAATCATACTTGTGCTCACTATATTTCCCTTAATACTTCAATTTTCTCCAAAATATAGTTCTATTACTGTATATGTCTATCAAAAGAAAATTGAAGTGTTCAATTTCCTTTTCTCGAGAAAAAAGTAATAATGATATTTTTCCTTGAAAAATATCAAAGAAGACCTCTTGCACACTTTATTAATGCTATTCAGCAATTATAAAAAACTCTCAGTCTTTCGAAGTCGAAATAAATTCTTAATACGACTAATGGAAAATATCCAATTTAAGCAGAACAAGAAAGCACTCACCACAAGAAGACACCTCGCTATCGCCGAAGTCAGATAGAGCCCCCTCGTTCATATCGCCATATTAGCAAACAGGTTTTCGTAAGGAAAAACTCAAGAGAATTAACAAAACGTCACGCTTGATAAGATTCAAACCTGCCTTTCAATTTTCAAGATTCTTAAACCATAAAATTCTATACTTGCCAAATGATCTTCAAATCATACTTGTGCTCTGTATATTTCCCTTGATATTTCAATTTTCTCCAGAAAATAGTTCCATTACTGGATATGTCTATCAAAAGAAAATTGAAGTGTTCAATTTCCTTTACTCGAGAAAAAAGTAGTAATGATATTTTTCTTTGAAAAATATCAACGAAGAACTCTTGCACACTATATTAATACTATCCAGCAATTATAAAAAACTCTCAGTCTTTCGAAGTCGAAATAAATTCTTAATACGACTAATGGAAAATATCCAATTTAAGCAGAACAAGAAAGCACTCATCACAAGAAGACACCTCGCTATCGCCGAAGTCAGATAGAGCACCCTCGTTCATATCGCCATATTAACAAAAAGGTTTTAGTAAGGAAAACTTCAAGAGAATTGACAAAACGTCACGCTTGATAAGAATCAAACCTGCCTTTCAATTTTCAAGGTTCTTAAACCATAAAATGCTATACTTGCCAAATGATCTCCAAATCATACTTGTGCTCTGTATATTTCCCTTAATATTTCAATTTTCTCCAAAATATAGTTCCATTACTGTATATGTCTATCAAAAGAAAATTGAAGTGTTCAATTTCCTTTTCTCGAGAAAAAAGTAATAATGATATTTTTCTTTGAAAAATATCAACGAAGACCTCTTGCACACTTTATTAATCCTATTCAGCAATTATAAAAAACTCCCAGTATTTCTAAGACGAAATAAATTCTAAATACGACTAATGGAAAATATCAATGTTCCAATTTAAGCAGAACAAGGAAGCACTCACCACAAGAAGACACCTCGTCATCGCCAAAGTCAGATAGAGCATCCTCGTTTATATCGTCGTAAGGATACCATTTGCTCGAGTTGACGGCCGACAGTATGGCGGCTTTCAGTTTTCGTCGGGCGTTATACTTCTTCAACTCCTCGATCGCTTCGCCCAGATGGATCCGAAGGCCCCTTTCCCTATCCTGAAAGTAACGGTAATTGAGTGTATTTTAAATTGAAGATAAATCCGACTTGCCAGGCAAACTGGTCGGATAATTGTGTTCACTGTATCGTTTCGTGGCAGTTGCTAAGCATGGAAAATTGGTTTTTACAACCTTCTTATTAACATGACTGGTATTTATTTACGTCTGCGAGGGTGTATGTGGCAGGGGTTCTACGATGCATGAATATAAAACAATTGCACGTGCAGCATTCAACACGCGATGGAAATGAATATTTTGTGAATATGCCTACATACGTGTAATAATCATACTAATATTTACTTATCAAAAGCTATTACAAAATTCATATATACATTTTCGTTCAAAATATATTATTAACAATTATTTGTTCTAAACAAACTAAACTAATTTCCGCTTGAATGCTTTGAGGTCACTAACTGTTTTTACAGAGCTAGGGAATTCGTTAAATGCATTGAATGCGTCACAAAATTCACTATTTCTAGATACAGAAAGCTTACAAACTTAAATGTAGAAATTGTTGACATTCCTGCTCCGAGGATAAATATAGATCGCAGTTAGTATTTTATTTTCTATAAAATATTTCCTACAGGATTCATTGACTTGCAGACAAAACAATAGCCTTATTATCATTTTTATCGGGATTGAAACTCTCTTCATACCAATTGAAATTCCCTATAATAGAGTATTAGAGGATAGGTGTATATGTACGATTGAATAGTATAATATTTAGAATTTAATAATATTTCCCATAAGATCATTTTTCCCAATAGTAGTCTTAACTGGAGAAGAAAAGCATAGTAGCCTCTACTGAGTTGTCTCAAACATGATCCACTTGACACTCCCACCTTAACTCCGAGTAAAAAAAACATCCCGAATATTGAATCTCCTGGTTATTAGTATTCAACAACATATTACTAGGTAGTCTGGTATTATAAAAGTGAAGTTGCACCGTTGTACCCTCAGTGAGAATTAATCGATTGCGGTGACACTGTGCCTCTACATTGTCTCATACTTTCTCAATTTTTACCTCAACTTCTTCAGTTGTGGACACCCAGATCACAACTGATATATCATGTGCATATTTGAAAGCAACATCATTCAATATATTCAGGCAAGTCATTCATAAAAAAAAACAAATGTGTGGCCCAAGTATCGAGCCAACACAGCCACACATTCCTCAGACATATACCCATACTCGAGCACAACAAACACCACTCATGCCGAGATTCTTAAACTTCTTAACAGCAATATTCGAACACAAAAGGTCGAATGCCTTATATATATATATATATATATATATATATATATATATATATATATATTTGGTTATTTTTTTCTCAATATTTTCCTGTATTTTCCTTCGTTTCTACCTGAGATCATCTACGAAGTCAAGAAAATAACAATGAGACAATAGAATAAAACACCAACAGTACTCTTACTCTTACTCCTACTCAAAACAACAAATCCTTCGATCTGGCAAAAATCTTCAATTAAAATCATTTATCAATAATATATTAACAAAAGTAATAAAATTTTTGATTCATAGTTAATATATTTCGTCTCTTGAAACTAGACATAATGTTGTTGATATTCTGTGTTTTGCAAACGCGAACAAACCCAAACATGTCGGCAATGACTATCAGCAGAAAGATAGATACACGATGGAACTTCGAAGGAAGAATTGTTATGTATCTTGTACCTAATTAGGTGGTACTCACTCTGAGCCATCGGTGATTGAGCACATCGTCTATATCTAGTCTCCGTTTCGGATCCACCGTCAACATCTGCTGTACTAAATCTCTGGCACTGTCACTAACGAACTCCCAAGGTGGAGATTCAAACTGAAAACAAACAAGATCCAGTTACATAATTACTACTATCAACTGAAAGAAAAAATCATCAAACTATAGAAAACTCATGGTTCACCGTTTACAATATAACAGTAACCTAAAAATCACCGATAAGCTCATCTATACGAGAATGTAAAATTTCAAGAAAAAGAAAAATTTTGTAAAAAGTATAATATTAAAGTATAATAGTATGTTTATTGGTTATTTTGCGTTGATTTAAATAGACTTAATTCAGTACAGTTCAAGTTCTTTGTACAAGCAATATCCATTTGTGCCTAATTCGTACTTATGAAATGGTTATTTTTGACAGAGTAATCAGATATTCTGATTGTGTTTTTATTTTATGCGTTCAATGATGAGAGGACAGAAAAGTCCTCTCATCATTGTGTCGATATTTCCTCCAGTTTGGTCAATACAAATTGCGTCAGAATTTGAACATTCCAATTTATTCATTCTGATTGTTCCAAAACAGATTGTTCATCATTGTTTCCAACTAGTGGAACACAATAATTTTTTATTGTACAAATAGTAATTATATTGTTTTTGCTATTGCAAATCTAGACACAAAACAGGTAAGAGCTTATGTACATCTACTCTTTTTATTTTCTACCATGTCCTAGATAGTTCTTAGAAAAATTGTAATGATCGAGTTTTGTGTTTCCCGTTTGATTATGTTCGTGTTTACAATCCCCTCTCTGTGAAAGTTGAGGCGGTATTTCAGCCTACATATAAGGCACTATTACACAGCAGCCATAACTAATTTGTCCCAATTGATTCTCTGATTTACTATATTTATCTTGTAATTTATATTCATCCTGAAATTCATTTTCTGTATATGTTTCACATCTTCAAGTGCTTCTTCTTTTCCTCTCATGTAATTATTCATTTTTTATATTTATTCTTCTTCAACTCAGGACTTGATTGGAGTACCTTTTTTCTCCCAATCTCTCTTTCCCTCTTTTCTGTCAATAAGATCAATTAATATATATATATATATATATATATATATATATATATATATATATATATATATATATATATATATATATATATATATATATATATATATATATATATATATATATATATATATATATATATATATATATATATATATATATATATATATATATATATATATATATATATATATATATATATATATATATATATATATATATATATATATATTTAGATATATTAACATAATAATGGAAAATGTATCAACTGTTAAATAGTTTCGAATATACCTACATGAACATATATGAAACATTGAACATAACTATCTTCACCAATTAAATTTTCAATTTTAAGGTAGTCAAGAGCAATTATCATAATGAATAATTTCTGTTCTTCATTTTAGAAGGATAGTAACATTCATTCTTCTTGGAACCGAATCTGTTAATATATTTCATTAGTAAAGAGGCCATTATACGTGATAGGGGTCGAAAGATCTTTACTCTCATATGAATTTCTAACTCAGAAACTGTGAAACAATGGTCATTCTACAGATAACAATATAGTGCTACACTCGCTTCCAACCCATAACTTTGTGGTAATGCTCTTTCACACTTTCCTGCCTCTTGTCTTCAATGTCAATTCATAAATTCTATTCTCTCTCTCTCTCTCTGATATATGTTCCATTGTTATCGTATACTAGTTATTCAAAGGATATACACTCTAATTTTTCGTATTTCTGTAGTCAAACCATGTCCATGAATTCCCTGCAAATGGGAGATATTCTTCTGTCCAGCATTTCATGACCTTAAAAATTTTTTGTTCTAACATAAGAGTGTTTCCGGAGCTCCTTTATCTAACATTTAATTATCTTTCAGATACAATGTTCTCAATACTGAATACGTCTGTATTCTTTTGGTGTGAATAATGAAGTGAACATCCAGGATATTCCACGGAATTCCACAGATATTTCACGGAATTCCACCGATATTCCACATATATTCCACGAAATTCCAGGATATTAAACACCACAGTAACAGATAATGACATGGATGGCAATTGAAATCACTGACATTTCTGTAACATTTAATTATTTTTCATATACAATGTTATAAATACATATGTATTCTTTTGGTGTAAACAATGCAGTAATCATCCAGGATATTTCACAGAATTCACAGTTATTTCTCGGAATTCCACAGATATTCCGCATATATTCCACGGAATTCCAGGATATTCCACAGCACAGTAACAGATAATGACATGAATGGCAATTGACATCACTGAAGACGCGGTAAATAGACAACGAATTATTCGGGGTAGACGATTTTAATTTGATATAATAATTGGAGGATTAATGATAAAAGAATAATAAACACAAGAACAATAATATCGAAAAGGGTATATCGAATTCGCTAAAACGTTTATATAAAATACGTAGAAGATATCGTAAATGAACAGGTTTAATTTCAAATATCCCCCTACTTAACTCTATTTCATTGATTTAAATTTGTTGTTCGTTCCTTATTTTAGTTTAGCCTTGAAGATGAACTCAAGCTCTAAACATCTTCACTACTTAATTTTATTGTTGAATATAATCGTGAAACATTAAGCCAAGTGTTTGATTTGATTTAATAATAAATATATATATATATATAAGTGTTTGATTTGATTTAATAATAAATATATATATATATATATTATACATCTATATTCATTTATAATATTTTCAGACATAACAGGTTATTTTCAATGTGAAAAACTTTATATTTGTTCACGTTTTGTTGTATATCACAATTTATAATTATAAAATTTAATTTATGAAATTTAATCAATAAACTTAATTAACTTAATTAATTAATTAAAACTAAGTTTTGACAGAGTTGTGATATAAAACGAAACGGCAACAAAGGTAAAGCTTTTCACATTGAAATTAGCCTGTTATTGCTGAAAATATATTAATATAAATATTTCTCAAACAGGCATTATATCAATTTTGAAATATATATATATATATATATATATATATATATATATATATATATATATATATTAGTGTTCAATTGGGATTACAGTAAAGGACAGGAAAATAATAATATTCTGATATCCTAACTAACTTCACAGTAATTGTAAGAAAAATTTTAGTGTCTTGCTATATAAACTGATAATATTGTTCTATTTTAGCCCTGAAGAAGAAAATAAACATTTTCGAAAGCTTGGAAAATACTACAGAGGTAACGTATTCTCCTAAACTGCAAGACTGTCTAGTTCTTGGTCTGCAAATTGCTGCTCTGACAGAAATTCGAAATTAATAATTTTCACCGAATTACAAAAAAAAATAATGTTTAATCGAAGGAATAGCCAAATTTCAATGCATAATTTGTTTCTGTCATTTCATTGTTTTGTCATTGGATTGAAATTTATATTTCAAGGTTTTGACAATGCTTTCATTTTGTAGAGAAAGCAATGAATGGTATTTTAATTCATACAGTCTGATATTCGCTAAGAATATCAACTTTTAGTTAGTCTTAGTCAGCATAAACAGCATCCTTAAATTTTCTGAAACAAAGCAATTTCGAAATTGAAAAATTCCAATTATATAAATTAATTCATCGCCTGTTTCTAATTTTTCATCACAATAGGTTAGCGATTTCAACTTCTATTTCCAGTTCAATAGCACAAGAGTATTCAGTATTGATTTCTGAAAATTCTCTGAATATAATAATTTATTCAGTAATTATTGATTAATCAATTGTGTCAAGTTAGAAAAGTAATTCAATAGTTACAAGTTAAAAAAAGATAATGCAGATTCCCCACTCTAGTTCAGTTTGGAAATATATCTCTCTGGACTGATACAATTTTTTGGTAGTACTATTGAACAGCCCCGTATAAAACGCATTCGGTTATAGTCTATCGTTAAACTAATATGAGTAGCAATTTATATTCAGTAGATCGATCCGGGTAGGTTTATGTATTTTCAGCGTAAATTTCCGGAAATTTTGCCTGAAAAGAAAATGAGATCCTGTTATTATCGGTGAGCTCTCTCCCCTCATATAAAATGCATAAAAAGTAACAACTTCATCGAAAGCTCCCGTAGTATTTTCTCAAGTTCCTAGATTAAATTACCAAATGTGAATAGTATATCTATATTTTCTCATTGATTTGCAAAGTCTACCCTTGTATAACCAAAAATTCGGATTTGACTTAACTCTGAATCTTATTTTATATATCTCATTAGTATCTTATCTGTATTCCCAGTACGAAGTAAAATAAAATATGAAAGATTTCCCTAACACATCAACAAGGATTAATACGTCCTTCGAATTTCTCAAGAATGTGAACTAGTTAACATAATGTTGTATATATTGCACTTAATGCAAATTGAGCTTGAGCTAACGACCTGGGTATCGACACGAATTAATTTCAAATCATTAAACACGAAGATATATATATCTCCTAGGATATTCTGAAATTAATATTAAGTAAACGGAATGACTGTTCTAACTCCAAAATGAAAAGTGCCACCGTAGTTGAATATATCCGAATTCAATGAAAATGAAATTTTGTTGGATCTTAGGAAAGTTAAACCTAAAACTACAACCGACCCTGACGATATCCCTGCCTTTATTTCAAAAGACTGTGCCTATATTCTCGCCAGTCCTCTTATGTTGATGTTCAACATATGCATAAAATCGTGTACGATTCCTTCATTGTGGAAACAATCAAAAGTTTGCCTAGTATTTAAGAAAGGCGATAAATCAGATATTTCTAATTTTAGGCCCATCTCGATCATTTGTAATTTCTACAAAATATTTGAAAGTCTTCTACATGAAAAAATTTCGCATCATGTTAATCCCACGATTTCATCACTCCAACATGGTTTTATGAAAGCTCGTTCAACAATTTCTAATCTAACATTTATCACTCAGTATATTGCTGAGGGTATTGATAATCGCAAACAGACTGATGTGACATACATGGACTTCTCTAAAGCGTTTGACAGGCTTGACCATGGTATTCTATTGAATAAACTAGGCACTTTCGGGTTTTCGACATCCCTCATCAAACTTTTCGAATCGTACTTGATAGGCAGAAAGCACCGTGTTTTTAGCCGTGGGTGTATACACCAATTGAATACTGTGCTTCATCTGGAGTGCCCCAAGGTTCCATACTTGGTCCTTTGCTTTTTACAATGTTCATAAATGATATAATCGATGTTCATTGATGTTGAGGGTTTATTGTTCGCAGATGACTTTAAGATTTTTCATTATGTTTCCAGCATTGGTGACTGTGGACGCATTGCTAGAAACTTGCGAAATTTTGTAAAATTATGCGATTTCAACAAATTAAACCTCAACATCTCCAAATGTAATGTTATGTCGTTCTCCACAAAATATAATTTGATAAATTTCAACTATGAAATTGGTGATAATATTTTGGGAAGACCTAATACATTTATTGACCTTGGCGTAACCTTTGATTCTCAACTAACTTTCGTGCCACATATCAATGCTACAGTAACCGCTGCCTGTAGAGTATATGGTTTCATTATTCGCGTTGGTAAGGAATTTAGCAATATATCAACTCTGAAAACATTGTATTGTGCTTTCGTAAGATCTAAACTCGAATACGAATCAACAGTCTGGAATCCTGGTTATCAGTTACACATTGATCAACTGGAGTCTATACAACGAAAGTTCCTGAAACTTTTGAGCTTCAGAATTGATGGAATATATCCACCTATAGGCATACAACATGAAACGCTTACAAGTCGACATAATGTGGGCACACTCAGTGCGCGAAGAAAATGCCATGCAATAATCTTCTTGCATAAAATAATTAACAATAAAGTGAAATGTCAGGAATTATTGCAAAAGCTCAATTTTATTGTTCCAAGAGTTTCTTCCAGAAGCGCATTCACGTTCTACCTTCCAGCAGCTAGAACGAATGTTCTAAATTTTTCTCCATTGCACACGATGTGTGAACAATGTAATATTTTGGGAGCTAAGGTAGATATTTTCAACTGTTCTGTTACTGATATTAAGGCAAGTTTCCTTTATGTACATAATCTCTGCTAGAACAATCATTTATGTGTATTCACGAACAGAATTCATATTCACTCATATAATTATGTGTGTATAAGTGTTAATATGTGAATGTATATGTATTTGTGTGTTTAAATGTATATGTATGTATAAGTTTGGTCAGCATTTAAGTTTTTTTATTCTATATTATTATATTTCATTTCATCAGTTGTGATTCATATCACAAACTCTTTCATTTAAAAATGAAAGTACAAAATTGAAACTTTTGTACTACCAATTTCTTTGTATATGTTGTGTTCCCTGTTTTGTAATTAGAACCTGTCCTGTAAAACAGTGTATGTTAAATAAATAAATGAACACATTTTATATAGAGTACCCAGCGTATTTATGAACCACTCACCAGAACGAAGAAGTGACAATCCAAGAACTATTCCGACTATATTTCACTCCATTCGGATTTATTTCTATTAACCTCCCGTTAATATTTCTAAATGTCTATTTCTTGAAAATACACAATAATGTGTATTCATTTTCGAAGCGTATGCCATTGTTTGAAGATTCATTGAATCTTTGCATCCGATGATATTACAGTGTACCAGAAACAGGGGAAATATTACTATAACTTCAATATTCACTTGTAGGTATCATCAAATATTCTCTACCTTGGTTCATCTGTTTGAAAGAGAAAAATCGTTCCGAAGTTCTCACAAGATCAAGTTTTTTCGTTCATAAAGCGAAGCAATGTCTAGAATGAACTAAAAATATCAATAATTATATTGGCAAGTTTGAGCAAAGTTTGTTTTCGTTCAAATAATTTTTTGGTGATTTGTGAAATTATACATCCAGGCACAATTCTGTATGTTATATTTTTAGTTCATTAATTTTCATTCATTTCCTTTACATCTTCAAAAGCTACGAAATATTGGATCATGAATATATTTCGCAAAAAAAACACAAATATTCTCAATATTACTTATATGAAATTTTTGTTCATCACTTCAAAGAAAAAGGAGTTATTCCATCTACTTTCACCACTCCATTGAGTGGCTATTGACGAAAGCATGAAATTCAATTTCTTCGATTATTAGGTATACGGCAACGCCAATTTGAACCCAGCGAAATTCAAACGTAATACCTACGCATTCCTTCCAAAATGTGCACTTTGAATAACTCGCTATGAGGTGGAACCATCACGTTCCTATATAATATTGAGTCTATTTCCTTCCATTTACTTCTTTGAAACCAGAAAAATGGAACTGAAATATATTTCACTTCTAAAGAACGAATAACAGTTTTTTTCGCATTTTTATAAATTCATACATGAAGTATTCATATTCCAGGCTGTTACCATCAATTTCTTCAACAAATAAGTTTCAGGAAACATATTCATACAAAGCGCATGGTTTACGAAATGTCAATAATTCTATATATAACTTGCATAAAAACGCAAATACTTTTCTAAAGAACCCTTTTTTCAACTCCGTTTCTAGCTCGTTTGAATTTTTTTCAATGAGAATTAATTATTGAAATATTTATTCATTTAATGGTGATAATGACATACGGACAATTTTATGAAGGAGTAAACTCTGAGATATAATATCAGCAAAATAACAAATACGAAAATCGAATAATGTTTTAGACTAAAAAATTCATTCATTGTACTTCCCAAATGAATAAAATAATGAGTGTTTTTTTGTAGACCTGTCCTTTTAATATTCAAATTCACATCAAATTGATGAATGTGAACTTTTTACAAAATGAATTCGTAATTACAATCTCTCTTTTTATGTTGGACACATTCAATATATCATTTATCCTATGTTGCAGCCTAACGGCACTTTCAGTATAAAATGACGATTCATTGATGCATATATGTCAGTTTCAGATTAAATTGTAATGCATTTCTGGCGTGACAAAATGAACGATCCAGGGGGAGCCCGATGTACTCCCATCGTGAATCAACTACACTTTCAGTGACACGTAATCTGAAAGCACGCTGAAATGTTAAAATAGATTCGCATCAAGGTACATCTACGCAGCTTTTCTCCCTTTAATGCGACGAATTTTCCGTTATATATTTCAAGGATATAGGTATTAGGGTTACTGAGGATTTTCAGATCTTTCACTGTCAGAATGAATCACTGTTTCCATACTATGAAATAAAATACAGATACCATTTTTTCCTGTACAGTGATCATTTTCTATAATTTCACTAACCTAAAATTATCTGAAATGAAATTAGGGAATATTTACAAGAAAAGGATCTTTTAGATATTTGGTTTATTGTGTAACAATTCACAAACAAAAATCAAGGATAGAGGCTTTGTAAATTTTACGAAGAGAAACGAAAAAATTTTAATTATTATATCTGTTTTCATCATTAATCATTATGATGAATATATATAATAAATTTACACCGCTTACTCATATTAAAAACAGTGCTTAATTATTCAACATTCAAGAAATTTCACCTTCCTAAGCAAAAGAAGTCAACAATAAAATGAAGAAAAATTTTTTCTACATTTATACATCCCCATTTAAGAACAATTGAATTTATCAACATCCTACAATGACGATGAGTCATTATAATGACAAAACTTACGCAAGTATGGTTGAATTTTCAAATTGAAGTGTGAAAATTTTCTCGATTTTTTTGTTTTTTTATTTTTTTATTTCATTGTAAAAATGGATATAAAATAGCCTCCGAAAAAAACTTCCATATTCAAGCTATAACGAACAATTGATTGGGCATTGAAGAGGGAAAACTGTATTATGCAAAACATATAGGAATATAATTTTTCTGAAGAAACCAAATGAAAATAATTCGGAATTCAAGTAAAATATTTCTTAATGATAGACTTTCATGTTAAATAGAATATTTCTTAAGGACACATTTTTATAATAAGAAATGATCAATTTTGAATTATTTAATTTATTTTCATCAAAATTCATAAAGCGCAAAAATATTTTGAGGAATATACTTGATATACTTGAATATTTGGTTGAGATTAATGTGAATACAAATCTATGATATAAAAATTAATCGCAAAATGTGTTGGTAATCGCATAACTCAACAACGCCTGAACCAATTTCTTTTTTTTAATGTTCGTTGAAGTCCAAGGATGGTTTCTACAGTAAAAAATTCGAATAATTGCCGGGAAAACCCAAAAACAACCCGTTTCTTTTTACCATACAAACGTTTTCTAACTAAAATGTGGAGTCAACGGCTAGACCGATTTCACTATATTTTTGTGTTTGGTATTGTCAGGGAAAAAATTTTGAAAAAATTTGCGAGTAAAATTAGAAAATTCAAGAATACTTCATGAAAAATAAAAGTAAGAAATAATTATAAATGAAAAAATTTTTAGAAATAATTAGAATTATTAATTCTCAAAAAGAGGATGTAAAAAAACCGAATATCTTATCACACATTTCGGTTAGATCAGTGCTATCACGACTAATATGAGTATTAAAACTCCAATTCAATATAAAATTTTGGTGAGCTTAAATAGACTATTACTAACATAGCACGTGGCATATTTGATTGTAATGAAGACTACATAGTTTTCTTTAATTTACAGTTGAAATTTCGTTTTCAAAAATGATAGCTATTAGATGTACAAACGTAAGTCGCAAAACTCGCAATGCAACAAGTCAAAAATATAAAAGAGCAAGTCAAACTGACGAGCAACGCGAAGCTCGGAATGAACTTGAACGGAATCGATGGAAACGAAATTAACAGTATGAAAAGGTTGCGCTCAACTCCTATCGACCTGCATTCAATTATAAGGTTGAAATAGATTACAGTTCTCAGAAAATCGTAACTATTGGACCAATGAACGCTGTGTGGCAATATTGCAAGGCAATGTTTAATTGTTATTGATAAGAAAATACTACCAATGATGCGACAAAATATTGCGCGAAGAGTCAATTCATATAGACGCTATTGGTACAGCCACCAGAGCCACTATATTCATTGATTTCCGGGAATAGACTAAATTCTTAACATTTTTTAACTTATGTCCAGCAAATATCGCAAATAATTAACGATGAGATATATGGGACAAGTACTTAATACGAAATTAGGAACTTTATTGGCCGTTCAACTAAGAACAGACAGGTTAATAACTTTCAATACATCAAACGTGATAAAATAGGAATTTTTCGATAATTCAACTGATTTGAATTAACAGGAAGTATTGCAGTCCCTTCGTAAGTCCCTGGCTCCACACGGGATAAATATTAAAAACAAGTGGTGTAGCACAAATAGTAGAACATGTCTTTTTGAAAAATATTCAGATAAAATTAAATGGGCGAACAAATTACAAAGGGTTAGCTAGTAAATAATATCATGTTTATTTTCAGAGGGTGATTGTTTGTAAAATGAAGCTATGTGTTTCAAATTGAGCGATGCAGAAAACAATTAAAATATAATAGCAAAACTCCACCCTGAAGTTTAAATAAATCATTCCATTAATTAGACATAGATATGCTTGTGAGGTCATCACCCCATTGTCAAGAGTTCATAAAAACAGATGAGGTTCAGTTGAGTTCAGTAAATCATTATGAAGATATTCAAGACAAATTTCCAAAGATTTGATCAATATCATGACCCCGAAATGAAAATTCGTTGAAAATGTCAACCGACTCATTTGAGGTTATTACTCAGTCGGTAATTTCCCTATCAAGCCATTTTCCGGAGGCCAAGATTCGGAGATGATATTGTAATCGTAGTCACTGGCGCGGACGTGATAAAATGGCTAGCAGATTAGCTGCTTTCACGCAAATGAGGGCACACATATAACGATCCAGCTACACTAGAATATCCGAATTATTCGGGTTCATTGGATGTAATTTTAATTAGAAACGTTCATTTTCCGATTTTGTGAAGGTGCAACAGGTTCGGTAGATGTATTAACCTCCAAACATGAGCGTAATCTACAGTTATTCTAATAGAATGAACTGAACCATCATTGGCAATAACACGTACAATACTTTCCGAAAATAGATTGTTGACAGACTGAAAGAAGCACCTATGAAATACTAACAGCTTGAACATGGTATTGATTAATCATATGAATTGATTCAATAAAAAATTTTGTTTAGTTTTATCACACTTTAATGTATGGAATATTCAATTCGACATATTCAAGAAAATTCAACGATACATTTTACGAAAATTATTCAACAGTTCCACTTAATGGTTTTCTGAAGTATATAATACATCCACATTTATCCATATTGGGGTACAAGTTAGAATAAAGAAAGAAAAAACACTTAGACACTTATATTGTTTTTTCATTAAGTATTATTAAATGCATCTTACAGATTGCTGTCACAGAGTATTTAAATTCTGTTGAATGACCTGATTTGTAGAACTACTATTTTTATTGACGATAAACGTCGACAAAACAGTTGACAATGTATTGACAATTGTTATTATAATAAAACTTCTATGGTGTACAAGTTGAAAACCACTGAATTTATAATAAACATATAATAGGCGAAGCTAGTTATAGTTTCGCCTATTACGAAATTACCGAAGTCATTATCAAGTGCATTATCAACTTGATAATGTCCTAATAGGGACAGAACTGTGGTTTTCTGTCAATAACTTTTTTATTCATTATGTATTTTCCTCTAATTGGGTAGTTACCTGTTCGAAATATATGCTTATTATAATAAATGGTTTGCATAATTCGAATTGCTTTCATTACATGTGAAACTGTATTTATGTTCATGGATTCTATTGCCCAAATTCCTGCTTGTTTTACCTATTTTATTTATATTCATATATTTATTATATTTATATTTACCCATATTTATCTTCTCTTTGGTTTTGCTTTCAATATTTTTGATGTGTCTTGATAAATTATTGCTCGTTCTGAATGAAATATTGACATTGTGTTACTGTAAAATGGTTTTGACTTTTTGACTTGTTGTTACAAAGTAGGTATGTTAAACTATTATATTTCCAATTTCTATCAGTCTGATAAGGAAATACTAATCGTAATGCTTTGTAATAAAGTTTTTATGCAGGACCACAATCTGTTTAATGGTGTTCTCTATAAAAATTTTCTTCTGATAAAGGAATATTTATTAGCTGATGCATCATACTGTGGAAAGCTGCCATTTTGTGTGAATATGGATGACATGAGGAGTTGTGTATTATGGTATCCGCGTGGGAAGACTTATGGAAAATTGAAAATTCAAATTTATACTTTGATCTTGTAATTATCAAACCTAAGAAGAGATCTATCAGATTCTATTTCAGTTGTAAATTTCATATTTGGATGAACTGCGTTAATGAAATATTCAAACTTTTTCAACACGCGATCGGTACCAGTAAAACAAGTGATTATATCATTTATAATATATAAGATATTTTTATTATAATTGTTTATAAGATATTATATTAGATACCAGAGAGATTATATTAGGTACCAGAATACAAACCGTTTTAAATTTGGGTTTTCTTGAATGCTATTTTCTAACTCGGATTTCACATAATAAGTCCACTCTTACTACTATAAATCTTTATCATTGAACATAAAATAATTTTGAATCAAACAAATTTCCAATAACGTAATTATTTCGTATAGAAGTATTATATTTACGTTACTTTTAATAAGTGATTCTTCAATTATTACAATTGTATCAGAAGGTGGAATAAGGGGAAATATATTAACTACATCGAATGAAATATGTTTACAATTACTAGGAAGTATTAGCTTTTCAATTTTATTGACTAATTCATAGAAATTCTTGATGGAAAATTTTGGTTTGAAATTACAATACGATTCTATAATATCTATGAGCACTCTTGAGGTTTTAGTGGAAGGGACTGACGTGAAACTTTCTACAGGCCATGAAGGGAATTAAGTTTACGTTGGTGTAGTGTACTCATCTATTAAAACATTAACATCTTTCAACCCATTTTTTTTCTAATTGGTATTTTTTGAGTGGATCTTTCTTCAATATTGAATAGTTTTGGGACTCTATAAAGGTGTTTATTTTTGAAATGTCATGAGATTTATTTAGAGAAATAAGTATTTATTTCATCAGCTTTCGTAAAGATGATTTCATTATTCTGAAATTTCATTCTGATTAATTATTATACCAACACTATTCTGTACAATAAACTCAGTGGGTTTAAGACTTGTACCTTATTTAAGTTTAATTTCAAATGATGAACTACCACACAGCTAACATTTCATCTATTAATTTTATATATTACGTTTATGTATAGACAATATTTTTATTATCTTTCAACATTGTTTCTCTACGTTCAGTTTATTCTCTACAGCAGAAGATTCAAAACAGATTTAATATAGGGAGACTCTGGCAATCTCTTTTCACTGAACATTTCAAAATAAATTTTATTATTTAACTCATGGAGTAGGTATTTATATACATTCATAGTATTCCCAAAGTCTGTGGAAGAGCAGTAGATATGCGGTAACAATTTGCTCACTCAACATAATATAATCTCACGATTGTCTGTAGTCATCACAATTTCTCATCAACCAACTCATTTTAAGTCGTTTTGTAGCGAATGTAGATGACGGATGTAGAAGATACTGTATGTCTTCGATATGAGTGATTTCACCTCAAAATTACGAGCTCAAAATTCGACATTGAAAAAAATCTATCAGTAATTTGAATCGAAAAGAGCGAATAATTGATTCCATTTTTTGTATGTTAGTCAATGAATCCTGGATCCAAAAGACAAAGTAAAGAAATAGGAAAATGAGCAAACCAAGTGAGTAAAAATTGATAAAAGAAAAAGAACTAAAGATACAAAATCAACATAAAATCCAGGTGAAAAACTACTTTCACCAACAAATTGAATCTCTTGAATATATAAAAGATATTTACATATATCGAAACATTTTTCATGGGTAAAAAGAAATACTGAAAAGAAATATCAATTTCTAAAGAATTAATTCAAGTAACGCAAAGGAAAAATTATTTCTGTTGATAAGATGTACAAACAATAATCAAATACATCGAGAGTGAACCTATTCAAAATAATAATGGAATTCTAAATTCTACACAAAACCGTATGATCAATATTACACTAACTCATCAAGCAATATCCTCAAGCGCGATGAATTATCAGAAAAGAAGCACCATTTAGTATGAACTTTTTCATACTAAATGAAAAACGTCCTTTCCACGTTTGTTTTCTTACTGAGCTCAATTCGAAATTTCTGTTTCTGGAATGAGCGTGACGATAAGAGCGTGACGATAACTTCACAGATCAGACGAATGTTAACTCCTGTTATTAAAACTTATCTATATGAAGGATCTTTCATTCCACAAGTAAGTTTGTTTCAAGGCTTAAAATACTGACATGATTCTGAGTTTTCGTTTAGTGTAATGAATCCAATAACATTTCGATCCAACCGTCCATGTTGATCACTCTCAATTTCCTTATAAAGTATACGACCCGAATTGTTAATTGAAAGAAAAGCTCTTCGAAGTTTCCGAGACGGTAGAACCAATAAACTAATAAACTTACGTGCAACTTTCCTCTGCAAATCTTTTCCATCAGGCGTCTGCCGCTCCCGTGGAATGGGAGCGTCCCGGTGAGGAGGATGTGTAGGAGAACGCCAGCAGCCCAGATATCCACCGCCTTGCCGTACGGTCGCCTTTCGACCACTTCGGGGGCCAGGAAATGGAGACACCCCACTCTCCCTGCAATAAAAAGCACTAATTGATATCGATTCTGAGACAGTCGTTCGTAATGAATGGGAAAGGAGTAACGCGCCACAATGTGACCTAGAGAAGCTAAAACAAGGATCCAGGTTGTAACCAGAGGCAACACCAAAAATAAATTATTTATATTCCATTAGCTGTCAAGCCAGTTCTCGCTTTAAACTGGGTGGTTTATTATTCGAAATTTCAAACATTTAAGTAAAACACTTTCGGTATTACTAGTAATATTATATTTGAAAATACACCGTAAATAAGATCACAGGACTGTGTTCAACTTCAGCTTGAGTTGGACAATGTTGACGACAAATGGTGGGAGGATCATTATTTGAGCTTGAATGTGTCAAAATGAAATGTCTCATTAACAAGAGAAAAAGATCTAATTGAGTGTGATTATAGCGTTGGTTGTCAGGTTCTTTCTCATTCTGATAGGGTCAGAGATCTCGGTATAGTCTTCGATCAGAAACTTGCCTTCATTTCACACATCACGCAATTTATTTCATCTGTTTCGGCCATATATGGATTCGTTATACTCGATGGCAAATATTTCAATAATTCCTCAATATTCATAACAATATTTAATTCCCAAATCCGTAGAAGGTTGGAGTCTGGCAACATGACCTGGCATCCTATTTATACTTGCCATCAACGCCACCTTGAGGCCATTCAGACAAGGTTCCTGAAATTCTAAGTTTGGAAGGAGGATAAATTTATCCACAGAGAGGAGTCAATTATAACGAATTAATGAGTTGATTTAAATTAATCTTATTTCAGGGTAGTAGAGAAACTTTATCACTCAAATTTTGTACAAATTTATGCACAAACTTGATTGTCCTCCTTTCCTGTCCGCTTTGAAATTTCGTGTTTCTATGCAAAATTCTAGTACCACAAAGTTATTCCACCTAGAGACTCCAAGGACAAACTCACTATTACAATCCACCATTTGGTTTAGGGAATCTATATTCAATACAGTTGCTGATAAATGTGACATTCTCTTGAAATCCATAGAAGTTATTATTAGGTGTTATGGGAACAAAGGAAATCGACTTAAATTAATAGAATTAGATTGAGTTCTTTGTAATATTTCAATTAATTTTATTATTTAGTTATTAGTTATTTTTCAGTTATTTAATATAGGATTGAGCTATTTGTTATATTTCTTATCATTTTATTCATTTAGTTATTCAATTATCATTCAACATTATGTTATTATTTTCTATAATTGGGTATTATACTGGTTGAGAATAAAGAACTTATAATATTTATATTTAGTTCTGTTTCATTCGCTGTGAATTCGATTATGACACCGTCTATTTGAATATAGTCCACTTTCCTTGCAACAATATTTTTTCGAAAGTTTTCAGAGAAATTGTTCGAAAACATATAAAAATTTTTCATTATGAGCGAAATTGTAATATTTCAGAATTTAAGTTCCGGCTCCTTCGCCATTTTGTACATTATAAAAAATTTTGCCTCAATAACATGATTCGAAATGTATCAAAATACTCATAAAATACATTCAGAATTGGGGTATATAACGATTACTCGAATGCAGTACCAACTACAAGAAGAATAGTTGAATGATAGGATAAAAAGAGGTTAGAAAAAGCAAATCCATACATAGTTTCAGTGCAAAGAAGTATTACTAGTTTCACACAAAAATAAATTCAAACAGCAAAATTTTGAACTACTTTATGTACAGAATTGTCTACCGAATGACTTTCACCAGCAACTTTAACTTAGGTAACAAAGTGATGAATAATCGACAACCCTAACTCGTTGATAAAAAAAGTTTTATATATTCTATAATTATACGAAATGCTTAAGACTAAAATAAAATTATCGAAGATCTTTCAATTTCAGAAATTCGACTAACCACTTCTTCAAGCGCCCGAGTTATACTACCTGATGTCATGGCATGATGTCACTATCTTAGATTCTTAGACATATATTCTACTTACTGAAGTATTTGTCTTTTTGATAAGGTTATATAGAATTTTCTGAAAATGATAGAGGTTTTTCCGCCGTGAAATGCTTTTATGTCGTTTTTTTCAGTTCTTTTTAAAATATGAAGTAATGAATTGATGACTCAGAAAAAATGCCAAAAACGTATGCCATACCTAAACAGAAATCGGTATCAAAATTGAGTAATCAGCTACCTATCAAGGACACGGAATACTTACTTCAACTATAAAGATTAGCATTTAAACAACATGAAAGTGCGCCTGCAGATGAGCATTTTCAAGATTTCTGCACTTCAACTTCCTGCAATATTTCTAAATAATTTCAAGTATTGAAAAAGCTACGCAAAATTTGAGCAAAATGGTTACAATGTATATTGAAAAATTGATTCTCAAAATCTAATTTGCCACTATTTTTTTGAATTCGCTCGAATTAAGCGTTTATGAGCGCACTTGAGGACCGTTAACTGCCGCCCCTTCTGCCTGTTCTGAAAATTATATGCATTTTCATAAATATCAAGTGATTCAATTATCGTAAAAAACAATAATAACTTCATTTGATAGTTCAAAGTATTCTGTATTCGGTGAATATGGTTGAATGTTTATTGCACGTGCTGCAATACAAAAGAATATTCAGCCAATTCACAAAAACCTATTCATTATCTCCAGTTCTCTTTTTGTTTACAAATTGACATCTTCACAACAAATATTAGGATATACAAAACTACAGGTGTCCTTAGGTAAAACATACATGATTGATTAGAAAACCATTGTATAGCTAGTCATACCGTTAATTTCGAAAGCAAATTTCAAAATTAAAATTTTACTTTTCCAAAGAAATACTTGATTCAGCCTAACATTGTCAGAATAGCGATGAAATGAAAAGACGTGCAACAATATGGAGAGATACGCTATACTTTTACGCAATTCATAAAATATTATATCGAATTATTTAGAAAAGTCAGCCAACATGCCAATATTATCATAATCCAGATATTATCCACATAAGTTTTTTCGTGATACTGTTTCAAATACAAGGCAACAAATAATATTTCTTTCAAAAAATTTAATATATATTTTTATATAATATATATATATATATCAAACAGGCAATATATATATATATATATATATATATATATATATATATATATATATATATATATATATATATATAATATATATATATATATATATTGAAATACTAGGACCACTTTTCTTTGTACTATATAAAAATGATTTACCGGATGCTTTCTCGAGAACCAAGGGATCCGTTTCTATGTATGCTGATGATACAAACATAAATGTTGTTTCTCATGAAAATGACTTAAAATGATCGCACAAACATAGACACCTCGGACACAAAAGTTGACTGAAATACTCGTAACAATTATATTGACAATAATACTCAAAATATCTAGAATTTTTCCAAGAAACAATAACACGTTCATTTTCTCAAAGCATATTGTAATATATATATATATATATATATATATATATATATATATATATATATATATATATATATATATCATTATCTATATAAATCAATGAATGAGATTGAATTCTCGCTTAACTCTTGGTGAAACATAATTGAATATTAAAATAAATTAAACTCTTGGCTTAATGTTTCACGATTTATTTAACAATATGTACAGTCAACATTTTTCGAGCGTTAGCTCATTTTCAAGACTGTAATTATTGACTGTTATTTTAATATATAAATCAATACCATCATCATTCGATGATATTGTTGATATTATCAAATATACACACTAATTTTACTAATTTGATTCTGAAGTTCAAATCAAAACATAATCAAAAATATCAATTATTTCGTCAATTTCTTCGCGTGATACTTAATATCCATGACGCAAAATCCTGATGAAATTTTTATGAGATCGTAAAATTGTTACTGCTCACCCAAAACTCCGCGCCGAAATTAATAATTCAATACATTTATCGGCGGAAACTTTTGGACCGCGGGAGCGGCATAATTTAGAAAATAACTCGCTTTACGATACCCTTAATTTTTGGTGGAACTTTGTCGTACAAATACCTAATACTGGAGCCTGCTAAAAAGGATAACAATGCGTGAAAAACATGAATGTAAGTAAAACGCTGAAACTCAATTTCCTACATAATATTCAATTCAAAATCACATACACATATATATATATATATATATATATATATATATATATATATATATATATATATATATATATATATATATATATATATATATATATATATATATATATATATATATATATATATATATATATATATATATATATATATATATATATATATATATATTAATATTTGATGCGGAAGAAAATTGAAATGAAAATGAAACGCAGCAAAAAAAGCAAAAATGGTAGCAGCCGTTGACACGTGTTTCGAGCTTATTGGCTCTCCTCAAAACGGCGTAGTGAAGTTCTAGTTGTACGAACCTGGATGTGGAAACACAAAAAGAAGAACTAAGAAAAATAGACAACCTCTGAACGAAGTCTCAACATTTCAGACTACCGCGTTTGTTCTCACCGGATTGGGAGATTTGGAAACTGCTTTGTTCGTGAAGTTGGGGATTTGAGTTGCAATTTAGAAGGTATCACGTTGTTCATCGATGTATGTTTATGTCTGAAAAATATAATTCTTCATAATGTTATTCTAGTAACGAACAATAACACTTTAACGTTCAATGAAGTCAGTATTTTCAAGAGCCAACAGTTCTCAATAAAGTAAAGATCTAGTTTTGCGGTTCCTTAAACTGTAGAGTCGAATTTCGGAAATCTACGAACGTCCGGTATAATATTGAAAAACTTTTCAAAGCTACTGAATGAATACACGACATCGAAAGGAAGTAGGCGGGATGTGATACAGTTACGATGAAAAGCGCCTTATATAAAAGGTAAGGGTATTAGACCGTGTTATTCGTTTTCTCTCTAGATATCTATGGCGAAGTCAAGTCACGATATTCCGAAATGTCATTGAAACTGTACACAATTTTAACACCTATCAGAATATTCATATTAAAGTACATTGTAACACAACTTTTCTTTATAATCTAACACTAACTGAATGAATAAAAAAATTACTTAATTAAAATAAATAAATGTAGAATAGTTGCACAAGTCTTGAAACTATTGAAATCAGAATACAGACACACTTCTTATGATCTGATAAGCACGTGTAATAGATGTTTCTTTTATGGCATTATCAGGTTTAATGAGTTCCCTTGATAATGTCATAATTAGCGAAAATTGTAGGTGTGTGATTGCAATTTCAGTGGTTTCATGACTTGTGTTTTTATTGGATTATTATCAGACTGAACTATCACAAGGTTGACTTGTTGAAGCGTTATGTTGAAAAGTATAAACAATTATTCATAATGGGCTGGCAGCACGAAATATGTATATATACATTAAAATAGTAAACATTATACTATTCACAAATAATCATACTATGTCACTTTTCAACCATGTTTCATCAAGTTTTTTTTTATTCCATAATTGTTGGCGTTTACTTGATGAAAAGCTATTATAACTGAATATAAACTAGAATTCGAACACTTGAACTTATGATTCACACTTTATTGACTACTATTATTCTGTAAGCATCTGAAGAAGTCGTTTGTAACGACGAAACTCGTCATGCTATGTAGTCAATAAAGTGTAAATCATAAGTTCAACAGATTGAATTGTAGTTTATATTAAATCAAGTTTTTTACCAAAAACTCGATCAACAATTCATTGTTAAATCGATGATTGTTAGATTGTTGTTGTTGAGATATTGATTGAACGGCAACTATTAATACTACTCGAATATTGAGTACGATTGATAAATCCTTGAATTCATTCCTTTGCGGATATTCTAGAAGAATATATTTTCTTATGTACAAGATTCCGTTTCCCTTCTTCACAAAAATATTGATGATTCTTTCCGAATTGTTATCAAATTGATCGACATATTAGAAACAACGAAACCAATATCCAGATAATCAAGTCAGGAAGCACATATAAAATTAATTAGGTTTTTATTAAAGAAACGTTATTTTAACGATGGAAGCACGCATTTTCATTTCGATCAATGAAAATTACTCATTTAATTCACTGTCTCAAGTTATGAATAAAGAAAATAAAAAAAATCGAAATATATCTTCTTTCTTATAAATAATAAAAACAGAAACGCAAAAACATAAAACGATCAAATATAAGTTGAAATCAATATGAATATGAAAAACTTTCACCAAGTATTAATCTTTTCAATGAATCATCCGTATAATCTGTATCACATCGGTGAAAAACACAAGAATTATTAGTCAATTTTCTCGAAAAACCTAACTAGCTCGAAGTTTTCAAATTCAAATGAATCACTTGCCTCAATGTTTCAGCGTGAGAGAAAAAATAATTTCTTTTAGGTGTTTTCGTGAATGTAATTGAATCAGTTGATAATTGGCATGTTTTCTCAAAAAAATACGAAAATCCGTTACGACGAATGAAGTTAATATCAGTTCATAACGAATATAAGCAAACTTTCTCTGAAAACTCAAGGATATACAAATCGAAATCTTCCGACTAAAATGTAATGCACATCAAACAAACTTCGCGAGAAAAGAGCAAAAGGTTGATAGAGCATAAAAATATATCCCTCTGAAGGAAGCATCTGACGGATTGCATCAACAGTAAATAAATGAAGGACCAAATAATCGGAAGAAAAAAGGTGGAAGTATTTTAGTCATCGGAAAAAATGTTGGCAAATTTCAAAAATATTTACATAACCAATAAGTTTTTCTATTCATCAGACCAGTTTAGTGGAGAAATTGTAACCTCTCCAAATTAACTGCATCTCTCGATAATTGGTGTTCTGCTCTAGTAAATAAACATTAAGTGAGAAGTCAATTGATAACTTCTTCTTAACTGTAAAATGGCGAATGAGCCAGTAAATGTTCCAACAACAGCATCAATCAACAGTTTAGTAATTCCAAATTATTAAATACGAATAACTTCCAGACTTAAAAAGGATTAAACTCTTAAAGGAATATTATCTTCATTCAGATATTTCTGAATACGAGGTATTTCTATGCAGGTCACGATAAACTGATGATGAATTGCTACCCTTTAAAGTTTCGTGGAAGATGCTCTCAAAGAACCACCCCGTGTTATCTATTCTCCAAGGCCTACCGAGATATCATACCGTAAAATGAATACATTCGTTATTCCGTAGCCCGGAATATCAAAAAACGGCGTATAACATCATTTTGTGGGTATGATTTCCATCTCTACCTATCTGATACTTGAATTTATAAGATAAATATTCAAGGATCGAAAACATATATGCATGAATTTGATTGATGATTCTCTGATTTATTGGTAAAACTTGGTTCAGTATAAATTGAATAAATAACACTCAGTTTCACAGAGTTGTATAAATTGCTTGAAAATTATCTCGAGAATGTACTCCATTTTAAAAAAGTTAAACTATTTTCCAGACTAACATTTAGGTATTTTACATCTTTACCTAGTCTAAAAACCTAGTGAGGGAGAAAATAGTTGAACGAGGATTATGGCATTTAGAAATGGAGGTCTTCGAAAACAAAATGAACAGGTAGGAATTAAGGAAAAAGAGACAGTAACTTTTAAAATCCAAGAAATCAAACAAGAGAGATTACAATTGAAAAATTGTGGACGAATAGATAATTAATGACGACAAATTCAACAAAAGTTGATCATTAATTATTTAATCTATCGTAATTTGATTTATCGTTTTATAATTTTATTAATTATATTACGGTTCATGAATTTTCATTGGTTCTGGAAGATTGTTCCGGGGTTTTTACTTTTATGAACGAACGCAACAATTTTATTGATTCTGAATTTGGAAGAGGTCCAGTGGGTTTTTTATTATGTATCTAATATAGAGAATTTATAGGAATTTATTTTGATGTTAGATCTTTGTGTACATATTTATTCAATTGTTAAACTGATTTACACATATATTAAAAATAATACTGCATGACGTACGTTTCGATGAGATTCACCATTTTCAAATGCTACGTGCAGACTAATGACAATTTCTCGAATACATACAATATATAAACTTAAATACAGAGAAAACAGGTAGATAACAGGTGGAAGGGATGAATTCATTCTGAACAACTATATACTAAACTAAGTAATTTTGAAAAGATTGAGAAGGGGGCTTGAGGTATGATCGATTTGGCTGTTCAAAAGGTTGCCAGAATATTTGTATCTATTAATTTGAAATGATTCCTTCAAATGTGAAGTGAAAATTTGAAGTGAATCACTTCAAATCTATAAATACAAATATTCTGGCAACCTTTTGAACAGCCAAATCGATCATACCTCAAGCCCCCTTCTCAATATTTTCACAATTACTTAGTTTACTATATAGTAGTTCAGTATGAATTCATCCCTTCCACCTGTTATCTACAAGTTTTCTCTGTATTTAAGTTTATATATTGTATGTATTCGAGAAATTGTCATTAGTCTGCATGTAGCATTTGAAAAAGGTGAATCTCATCGAAACGTACGTCATGCAGTATAATTTTTAATATATGTGTAAATCAGTTTAACAATTGTTTTATTATGTTTATCGATTTACATCAAGTATGGGCCTCTTCAATTATTAATATATTTATTCATTTATTGATCTATTTATATTCATATTCATATCTATATATCATCCCTAAGTTCTTCGAAATAAGGATATTTTCCTGTGAGTGGGAATATTGAGTTACCTTGTATTTACCAGGAAAAATTAGATTAATGTTTAAGTATTAGTTACTTTGTGTTCATTCCTTTAATCACTTGAACTGGCGATAGTAATCGAAACAAAGTTTTTCATTTCATTCTATCATAAGACTTACTTTTTTACCTTACTTATTTATATTTAAGGTTCAACACATACAATCGTGCAGTATACAACATTAAAGACAGCTTTCGTTCGTTGTTGCGAAAAGAATTTAAATCAGATCGATCGGTCTTTGAGAGGATTTTGAAAGACAGCTTTCGGCGTGAAAATATTGAAAAAGTGGCGAAACCGATTCGTGGCAGCGAAAAATGTTCTGATTCGACATCTGGAGAGCTTGGAAATAGCAAATAAGTCGTAGTGGCCCTGAATTTCAAATGGAAATGATTGAATTCAATTTTCATGAAAATTCTCGTTGAATTTTCGGTTATATGCAAACGTTTATCGTCAATATTTACAGTAACCTGGAACTAGCGCAATTTCACTAGGAAAATATTGAAAATTGCCATCTTTACCATTACGAAATTATGTGGAGCATATATTTGAAGACTATTTTCAGACATATTTAAATTATTAAAAAGGTTTAATGGTTGGATACGATCAAACGCAAGTGAATGTAGTGGTTGAAAAGTCTATATATAATTACCTAAATAATTTAAATGTACACACTTAGTTCGGCTGAATATCTACTAAGATTATTCTATAATTCTACAATGTGGGCTGAAATACAACTTTCTTGGACTATTTCGCTTAATACGTGCATTTTACAGCAGTAAAGCATTGAAATACTTCTTCTTTCTACACCTTATGATACACTTACAACCGAAATTCTTTTTATTCAATCAAGTTTTGAGTTTGAGGCAATCCTGAAAGAAAAATAAATAATCTGTTACAACATACCTGAGCATACCGGAAACTTCCAATAAGTTCTTTATTCATAAATAAAATTATTTACAGCGTTAGATTGACAAATTACATTTATTCGTATATTTGTGTTAGGTACGGAAAAACTTACATTTATAATGAAACAATATTTAAATATTCTCATAATTTTAATACAAATACGCATGACGACGTTTCGAAGTACTACTTCTTCATCAAATGCTGGATTAAGCATTTATATTCAGCATTTAATAAAGAAGTAGAACTTCGAAACGTCGCCATGTGTATTTGTATTAAAATTATGAGAAAAAATTTTAAATATTGTTTCATTATGGATATTAATTTTCTCCAAGTATCGGCCTCATCAATCATCAAACTTATATTTATAAATAATAATTTGAGAATGATGTCCTTGACGAAATATGCAAAAATGCAATATTAGTGATTGAAAATTGATATGCCAATAACAGACTGGCAATCACAACTGAATATCGGATGCACTGGGATATACTGGCCTATCAATATCCCTGCACAACAATGAAATTTATTCGGTCTCAAAATTAGTCCTAACCTACGTCTTTTCGTTTACTCAATGCAAAAACGATCATTGAAATAACCGATTAACCCTAGTTTTATACATACAAGCTACTTTTCATATTCTATAAATTCTCCTATTTCAATTTGCGGAAAATTTATTTTTCGAAATTGGTAACATTTTTAATTGTCAAAATAATAATTCGACCGCCATAAGATTACTGTGATACTATTGCGGTAACGGTGAAATTTTTAGTATTTCGTGCATATCATCTTGTTTTAGTGTTTTAAAGTAATTAAAATTAGTGTGTTAATGTGTGAATCAAGTTAATAATTTTTGTTACATTTATGGCAAAATAACGTTTGCCTTACAAAAACTTATTTTGTAATGAAGGTAGGAAAACGAAATAAGCAGATTGGCCAGGAAGAAATCTTAACCCTAGTGAGAAAAACCTAATTGCTTAGCTACTCGTAGATCCAAAAAATGTTCTCTTCCACCCTTACATATCAAGCTGGGCTTGATAAAGAATTTTTTCGAAGCCATGAACCAAGAACGCCAGGCTTTTCAATGCTTAAGAGACAAATTCCTAAATTAAGTGATGCCGAGATCAAGGCAGGCATCTTTGTTGGGCCACAAATACGTCAAATTGTAAAAGACATTTCATTCGATTTAGTTTTTAAAGGAAAAGAAAAGGAAGCTTGGGAGACCTCAGAGGAGTTATACATGAATTTTTAGAAACAAAAGAGACCATAACTACCCTCGATTGGTTACTGAACTTCTACAAAAGTATCACCAAATCGGCCGGAATATATCCCTAAAATCCATCCATCCTCTCCAGTCCCTTCTTAATTTTTTCACACCTAATTGCAGAGATGTCAGTGATGGGCATGTAGAACGATTCCATGAAGATATTTCTGTGATGGAACGAAGATATCAGGACCGCTGAAATGAAGCAATGCTTGCAGGATACTGCTGGTTTGAAGGTTGACATGGTCCATGGTCATTTTCAAGAAGAAAGTTGAAAGATCGCGATCAAAGGAATCAGTTGATTCTTCGTAGATCTAAACACCTGGCAAAAGGGCTATTGAAGAAATTTCAATTTGAATATCATTAATGATAAAACAATCACACTTTAAATGTTTTTAGCATATGTAGCTAATTCATATTCACCAATTTCTTAGAAACAATTATTTTCATCATTCAATGCCTACATATCAAAAAATGTAGAGCTAATAAACTTTTTTTTGTTGCGCAGTTTATTTATTTAATTATAAAACCGCTTTTTAACTACGAGTGCCGAGTGTGAATCAAATCGATCTTCAAGTTCGACTACAAGTTCTCGTGAAAAGTAGTTTCACTATTGAAAATTTTTTCTCATTCAATTCATACGCATGTAAAACCTATTAATTGTCGGTAATGAAATGGTGGATGCGATGGTTTTCGGCTACCTGAATTTCTGATAGCGAACAACCATACTCTATTTAACAAGCCGCCACTGATACCAAAATAAAAACCTGATTCAAATTGCGATGAAAATCATTCGATTATAATATTCACGAAAATGTTTTATGTAGTTCCCTACTCATAGTTCAAATATATCAAATTACTCCTGAATATTTGACGTTTGAAATATTAAGCAGACAACAGTATAATAATTATATTTCGCCCCAATAACACCACGAAATCGACCACATTCATGAATTATTTACATTTTGCCATAATTAATGAATACCATAGCAGAAGACCAAATTATACGCATTTATATATATTTTCATTGTAAAGTTTAGAACCGTTTAGAATCTAAACGATCATGGTGTTACGACCTAGATAAATAGTGGTGATATACCTTAATGCGTTATTTGTAAAGAGTACTTTTTGAATGGTTAGTAGATGCTGGTTATAATTATTCTTCATATTGTTCACGTTTGAAAAGAAGATGACTTCTCTATTACCCCTTTTACCTATCAATTCTCTACATGATCTCATCATAGTTAAATGGAGAAAACGGAAAGACCGGGTGGAAAGCAACACCTACAGTTAAGATATTAGAAGCTGGTGCTGAGTTCTAGATGTTATGACGATAGCTGAAATGGCAGAAAATGGCATGAATGCTATTGCACCACTGACATGAGGTTATGGACATTCCAACCCCATTGTACAACATGTATATAAGATCAGAAGAAAAAGTAACTAAATGAGAGATGATACTGTTGCCTTCGTCCGATCTTAAGGACCTGGGGGACGTAATAATAGTCATAGAAACAATAGGAATAGTTTTTTAATTAGCATATCAAATTTCAGAGTTATGATTAAATTTAATAAAACTGAAAAAAACGACAAAAATAATATTCAAAAAAGAACGACTCCCATATCTGAGTAAAACATCAATAAAACTTAATCAATCTTACACATATAACAGAATATGTCACTTCTGCTCAGAAGCAACCCCTCAAATATTCCACGCCCGTTCATACGCAAAACACGCAAAATCAAGAACAGAGATTAAAGAATATATTTAGAATAATAGTAAAATTCAAAAAATAACTATAATATTTTCATTTTGCTCAAAACTCACGCTACTCTATACATATATTCAATGTCATATCTCCCCTTCTGCCTCTTGCATATTGCAGTTTTATGCATAGAATTCGGTCGCTAATCATCAACGCAGCATGGCTTCCACGGCACGCGGATTAATTAATTAATAATAGACATCCGTATAATTCAATCAATAAATTCACTTCAGGAGTAATATAGTATACATATAAAAATTATGAACCAATCGTCAATATTCAGCTCAGTGTTTGTATCGTCTATGTCCCTACTTATGCATTTATATCCGATTTAAGCCACTGGCAAGTTTCCAGACCTAAATAATTCATGCTTTGCAACGAACAAGGCCGATTTCGGCCATTTCGCCAGCGAACAGAGCCCTATTTCACCTTTATGACGTGTTGGTTTTCCGAAGTATGTGACTGCATTGAAAAAATCTGTGTTTTGTCTGTAGGATGCATGAAAAATATATCACAGAGAACAATGCGACTTATTCGATAAGAAGAAACAAAAAACTTTCATTCAGTTAATATAAAGTACAGATGAAAAAACTTATCAATTTCGTTCGAAATATAAAAACGTAATAATAATAATAAGTCTTTATTTTCCTACAGGTAAAACACCCAGTTAAAGGAAATATTCAAAAATATATATACAGTATTACGATATTGAAAGATTTTACGATAAATCGTTTTGTGTGAACTGAGAATGTGAATAGAAGAGGTGGATGGGCTAGATCAACTACTTTGAAGAAAAAAAAGAACGAACGTTCTGATTGATTCTCCTTTTTTATGAAATTCGCATATCTGAATGTAATATCTGTAATATTTGTATCATATGTTTCTATATTTTTTTTAACACAAATGTTCTTCACCATGTGAAATTGTCTCAAATGTTTCTGAGGTAACTTTTTTCTTTTCTTTTCAAATAAAGTTGTGTATTATTGTGAATATAAATTTAGCCAATATTTCTGTTTGAATCAATATTTTTGCTCGAGGGCTGAATGGAAGATCAGACTCAAAACTGAATTCAGTCCTTTCGAGAGTATTCTTCTTAGTTGTAATTATTGTATCAATTGAAATGAATACAATTCTACAATGTAAAGAATGTTTCTCAATAAATTTATTTTATTATATACCTATTATAATAACTTATTTACTTTAGCTTTTTTTACATAGGTTTATTACTTTTTCATTTCATCATATGCATTGAATCAAATGATAATTTAATTAATTAAATTGACTAAATTATCAAAATGAAAATCTTCAATATTTTCGAATAACATGCAAGCTGAATTGTTTCAAACATTTCATTTCATTTTCAAACAGAAGAATTGAAATAAATCAATAAGATACTTATGAATGAAGCAAATTAATTTTATGTTCAATATTTTTTTTGCAGATGAGAAATTGTTTCGTGTGGATTTTTTTCATATTGTTTCAACCATCAACAGGTAATTTTTTCAGTAATTCCACTTTTTTTTCAAACGAAGCTTTCAGTTAATATATGAGTATTGAAAAAGTCAAGAGCAAATGAATTAATGGATTAAAAATTCTGTCAAATTTATAAAATATTACAGAAACTTACCTCCTGAAGGTACGACTTGAATTTTGTCTGGCAGCTGTATAGCGACTCCAAAGCCGCCCAATTTAACAGGAGCAGAATTCTCCATAGTTGCTAAAAGTACACACTCCGGTTTGATATCCCTGTGGATGATGTCGTTCTCGTGACAATACCTCAGGGATTCGAGAATTTGCCGCATGTAATGGCTGTGGAATAACAGTTAATGAATGTTTCGACACAATTGAAAGGAACACATCTGGAAATATATTCGAACATATAGGTCACGAAAATTTCACTACGGTAATATGATTACAATTATATATATATATATATATATATATATATATATATATATATATATATATATTATTTCTCAGATTTGTACATATATTTTCTTGATTGATTTTCTTCATTTTCTTGGGTTATCAAGTTTCATTTTGTATTTAAACATACATGTCAACATATTTTAACACAATTTAAATATATATGTCTCTTCGTTTGGCGGTGTTATTCATTTCGTAAACGTATGTGATTTTGAGAGAATTTGTCACTCTTGGTACAAGGGAAAGCTGTGGAAAGGAAAAGATTTTTTCTGAAGAAGACAGCATGTATTGCCGATACGTAAAAATCATCTGTATATAAATGAAAACATAAATAAACCACCAATTATTGATTGAAAAACATGTATCACACAAATAACAAACTTCTTAAAAAAACAATCAAATCGTAAAGGCAATTATCATGAATATTCTTTATTGGGATATTTTTTTGAAAAATCCTTTAGAAAAGTTCAAAATTTTCAGCTTCTCATTAATTCATTGAGAGAGTTTTGTGGTTCTTTGCGAATATTTTGATCATTTCGTAAACAAGATCATATTGTTCTAGTATTTCATCAAGATTATACAAAAAAATGTCAAATTCCAAGAAAAAAGAAAAGCTACAACCGCAAATATGTTCATTATAGATATTCTTATCTATTTATTAATGATAATTACTACTGAACATATATCTCCTAACACAAAAATTTGAAGAATCGGAGAAACATATTACCAAATGTAATACATAATATATAAATAAACAAAAGAATTAAAACTAAACTAACACAATATTTGGCTTTATATACATCTCATATTCATTCTCGAAACTACAAGGGTTTTTGCAAGATTTAACATTACTTGGAATTACTAGTAGCTCATAATATAATTAAGAACATTATTACCTCATTATATAATTCGAACTTTAAATGAAACAAATGATTTCGATAGGAGTTTGTACTAGATTCATTGAAATAAAATTTATACAATGATTCTAGATCGAGTGTTATAAAACTGTATATCGCTCACAAATCCACACTCATTCAACAAAAGTATTTTGTGGTAAAAAATTTAATGTATACAATCTATTTTGCTAAAGGTTAAAATCGGTTAAAAGAATGATAACCACAAAACCCTGTTTTCACACACTTTTATCAAACAATTGTGACGTATTTTTCAACATTACGATGGCTTCTTCTAATCTATGAACTGCCAGTTTGCAGAAGCCATTTCAATGGCTACCATATCAGTTTTAATATTCAATATTTCAATTATAATTATATGGGTGAGTTTTAAAGCGTAGTTTTTTTAAATCGAATAAAACACTCAATTTACATCATATATTCAAAATTTTTATTGAAATTGATAACTTGGCCTTTGCCATTTACATTGTGAAGATAACTTCAAGTAAATGTTGTACGCGGCTAAGTACCAAATGGTCCATTCGGAAGGTCCAATTTTGTGTCACCTTTTCGAGCATTTCGGCCTGATCCCACGAATTACGTTATCATGTTATCCTGTAAGGCTTCAATCGTGTTCGGCTTGTCCACATACACTAACGACTTTACATAACCCCACAAGAAATAATCCAGAGGCGTCAAATCGTATGATCTTGGCGACCAATTCACAGGGCCATTTCGAGAGATAAGCTGCTCACCAAATTCATCCTCAAACATGTCCATTGTTCCACGAGCAGTGTGGCATGTGGCACCGTCTTGATGAAACCACATGTCAACCAAGTTCAACACGGCCAACTTCGGTTTCGTAACGTTTCCTCCACGGTCGTCTTTGAAGATAAATGGACCGATGATGCCCATAAACCACACCAAACTGTCGTTTTTTCGGGATGCACCGGTAATTCTTGTATTGAATGTGGCTGTTCATCCCCCCAAATGCGACAGTTTTGTTTATTTACATATCCTTTAAGCTAAAAATGAACCTCATCGGTGAACACAAGTTTTATATTAACAAACGATACACATTTTTCACAGAGCACGAATTTTGATTGTAAATTTCAACAATTTGCAATCGTTGCTCGTTTGTAAGTCTTTCCATGATGAAATGGCAGAGTATACTGAAAACTTTTCACTTCGACAGATGACGTTTGGATGCCATCACCAACCAGTTCCGCCAACCTGAAAAACTTAGGCTCTTAAAAAATCACCCTTCATTAAAAGTACGAACTGAAAAAAACAAATATAAATAATATTATCATCGATTACGAAGCGGGATAGCGATCTTGTGAGCATCAGACTTTTTGAAGTAGTGACTAAATTCAGTGCTTGAGGAAAATATGGTCGCCGATGACCATGAAGTCACAGTTTAAAAACTGCCAGTATAAAAATCATCACTCATCGCTTTACCTTATTGAACTTCAGTTATTAACGATTTGATAACACTCATTGAATAAATCAACCTAATTCGATAAGTCCTCCTTCAAAACAATAGAACAATCACGTTTTGACGTTTACTTCAAAACATGATAGAAATCAAGCGATCGTTGTGTTACTTGCGAATTCTAACTCGCGATTACATATAAAATTCAATTATCTAACCGCAGCATGACTCCCAGATGATATATTCGGTGCACAACTAACGGTAGAATTAATTAACCAAGAATCCAATTAACAGAATGGCATAATGTTTGTTGATTCTCTCGAATTCGAGCGAACAATAATTTTATTTCGAATGTGAAGGCGAGGAATCCTCAGAAATCAACGTTGGCTGAATGTGTTCCATTGTTTGCAAATACTTGACACTAGACGTAATCAAAATTATTATAGACAAACACTTCTGCGAACGTAAAGCTAAAACGGTTTTGTCGCCTGACCCTTGTGCTAGGTTATCGGATCGATATTTTCGCGGAGGCCATATTAATGAAGTTCTCCGACGTTATATACGGCACAGTTTATGATACTTGTTGATAGGAGTAGGACTTTCGCACTGTTTAACTTTCGAAACAAGTGTTTCAGCTGGGACTTTAGAGACAGAACAACAACGGAGATATATTTACATTATGTTTAAATGCATGTTGGTTTTGTTTTGAACTCCGTACAGAGATGAAGTTCTAGAGGGATATAATGGATTCGGGAATGAGTAGAAAACCACAAATATTAGATATCAGAGTGGGTTGCATCTCTTTGCAAACAAAATTTTGTTGATTATCGAAAAGGATGATTGCGTCTATTTGTTTACAGATAGAATCTATACTGGATTTAAGTGTTTACAGTATAAACCCGTTTGATCGGCTCATAAATCATTGAATTTTTTTCCCTTTTCGTTTTGAAAACCTTAAATAATCATGTTTTATGTGCGTTATAGAATGAGGCCAAAATAGTGCATAAATTCAAAACGTTCATCATCTGCTAGATTACCTTCTTGTGTATCATCTAATATTTCAAAGTCTACATTATGTATTTCCTTTGGTCCTTCAGCCTGTTCTTTTACTACTTCATTCAGGATTTTCCACATCATTTTAAGCTCATTTTTGTTTTTGTGTACCATATCTTCATAATATTCTTTCTTTTAATTGTTTTAACTGCCATGTTTCTTTCTATTTTGAATTGCAACCAGTCATGTTTGTTATTCGTATAGAGCGCCATAATATATGCTTCGTCTCTTATCTTCGTTAATGTTCTTATATCCTCCGAGTACCACTTTTTCCCTTCCCACATTCTTGGAATTTCAAATTTCTTCTTCGGTGCTACAATATCTAATGCACTTACTGCGCTACGCACAAAGTTCTCAGCTATTGAATTCACTTCTGACTCTTCTCTACGGTTGAGTCTTTCTTGAACTGTCTGAAGAAAGTGTCTTATATGAAATTTCTTATAATCTTTACTGATAAATTCTCTGTATTCCCCATTCCTTTCTTTTGTATTGAAATCAATACTAATACCCGAGTGATCTGTTACCTTTGGCTTCTTACGTAGTACACAATTTACGTTAAGATTAGCGAAAACCATATCTATCGATGTTTTATTTTCGTCTTTCCTGATTCTCGTCGGTTCATCAACGATCTTTTTATTCCCAAGCAGGACATTGCAGTTTTTTCGCATAAAATTAATCTAACATTAAATTTATATTAACATCTCCCAGTATTACACATTTTTACTTTGCTACCATTAACTCCACTGTCTCCTGTAGAAATCTCATGAATTCACCATGTGATGCACTCTGCGAAGAATGATATACAACGGCGATAATTCCTTTATACGCATTGCACTTCATATCTATTGCAACACACCAACAATTAGATACTATTTTATATTTTATTAGTATATCATATTTTACATCGTTCCTTATACAGGTATAACATAGCTCCTCCTGTGTTGCTGTTTTCCGCATCTACAACTACAACGGAGTGTCCCAACCTGTTCTGTTTTTCTCCTCTTCTAAAGCCTTAATGTATGTTGAGAATTCTATACTCAAAGTCTCATGCTCGTCGTTTATTTATACATTATATGTTTTAATTTTGTACATACAATTTACATACTTCTTCCTTGTTGAAGTACATTCATTTGCTTTGTGTTTGCCTGCACATATGTAGCATGTTTCTCGACTTGAACAATTTTTGGCTATATGGTAATTACCCCATAAATCCACCAGCACCAGTAAGCCGAAAGAGTTATAGAATTTCTATACCGGCCGTCTACTGAGCCTCCAATAATTGAACATTATTTCTTATACTTATTGGAAATGTTGGTTTTGTTTTGAACTCCGTACAGAAATAAAGTTCTAGAAGGATATTATGGATTTGGGAATAAGTAGAAACCCATAAATATTAGATATCGGAGCGAGTTGCAGAAAAGGGCATCTGAACAAAATTTTGTTGATTGTCGAAAAAGATGATTGCGTCTATTTGTTTACAGATAGACCTTATGATGTATTTGAGTGTTTACATTATCGGCCCGTTTGACCGGCTCATAAATCATTGAATTATGTTCCTTTTTTCGTTTCAAAAAACATTAATAATCATATTTTGTGTGCGTTATAGAATGAGGCCAAAAATAGTGCATAAATTCAAAACGTTCGGTTTGAAAATGAATATTCATAAATACATTTCTTCAGTATTCACTTGATTAACATTTTATTCATTCACTTTACTCCCATTTCAAAATGAGCAGCCAACGTTCCCAACAATAAACCTAAATAACCTCAACAATATCATTTCGTTTTCAAAACTGAAGAAATCAAATCAAAACAGAATAATTACTGAACATTGATTCCTAGGTTTCGTGAAAAAAGGACAACTGTGTTCAACTTCAGCTCGCGCTTGACCATGTTGCTAGTTGGTGTAAAGACAATTATTTGAGTTTGAATGTGTCAAAGTGTAATGTTGTCCTTTTCACAAGGACAAGAGACCGAATTGAGTGTGATTACAGCGTCGGTGGTCAGGTTCTTCCTCGTTCTGATAAGGTGAGAGATCTTGGTATAGTCTTCGATCAGAAGGTTTCCATTGTCCCACACATCACCCAACTTATTTCATCTGCCTCTAACATTCATAGGACTATTTACTACCCTAATCCGTAACAAGTTGGAATATGACAGCATGATCTGGCATCCTATTTACACTTTCCATCAATGCCATCTTGAGGCTATTCAGAGAAGGTTCTTGAAATTCTTAGTTTGGAGGGAAGACAAAGTTTATCCACAGAGAGGAGTCAATCATAACGAATTGTTGAGTCGATTTAGTTTAATCTCATTGAAGAACAGGAGAGCAACTTATCACTCAAATTTCTGTACAAATTACTGCACAATAGTATTGATTGTCCTCCTCCCATGTCCGCTTTGAAATTTCGTATTCCATGGCAAAATTCTCGTAATACAGAATTATTCCACCTAGTGACTTCAAGGACCAACTCCCTGATATAATCCCTCATTTGATTTCTGGAGTCTACATTCAATAGAGTCGCCAATAATTGTGACATTCACTTTGACTCCATAGAAGCTATTATTAGGAATTATTTGAACAAAGGGAATTAACTGAAATTAATTGACTCAGATTGAGTTCGTTGTAATATTTCATTAAATGCTATTATTTAGTTATTAGTTACTATTTTAGTTTTTTTCAGTTAATTATTTAGTTAGTATTCAACATTATGTTATTTTTTCTGTAATTGGGTATTACACCTGTTGAGAATAAAGAACGTATTTTATTATTATTAAATATTTTTATAAGGTCTTTCATGCCTATATCTATACAGGCTGAAAAAATTATTCAGAAAACCCCTAAATGGGCTTCAGATTTACTATTCAAATAATCACAAATCAAACCTTGAGAAAACTCTTTACTGATCGCAATGCTTCGGCCTCTTGATTTTACCCTAAACAATGTTTTTTCAATTTTACTGAACCAATAGGCATTTTTTATAAATACCACCACTTACTATGAACAAAAATCAGTTTTCGAGCTATCTGGACTTTTTGTGAGTGCATGAAACACATAATCAAAGCGTACAGGATCACAAAAGCTGGCGATGCACGAAATAAAAAGATTGGGAGTTATGGTTACCACTTGAATTTGAGTCGGCATTCTCTGGCATATCACACTGTATACGCTTCAATATGAGCTAATGCAATCATAGTCGTAGGAGTAAATTGATGGCGGCGCCAATTCAACTGTATACTCTAAAAGGGGAAAATTTATCAGGAAGTGTTTATCTACAGTGTTGCCACTCTTACGAGAGTTACTGTTATCTTACATGCACTGAATGTTCTGAATTAAAGAAGTGCTTTATTGAGCTTCTTAAGATAATATGAAACAATAATTACAGAAAATGTGATGAATAAGGAAAGGTTTAAAAAAGACGATTTTCCAGAGTCATCGAAAGTAATGTCAAATACAGTAGCCAAATTTGATGAAAATCGCCTTCATCTCTTGGTAAAACAATATTATATTAAATTAAAACACTTGGCATGATTTCACGAAATTTATAATAAATACGTGACAATTGTTCCGGGATGTTACCCCATTTTCAAAAGTTAAACTGCTTTAGTTTAACTTTTGAAAAAGAGGTAACACCCCGAAACAATTGTTATTTCATTTAATATACGAAGTATTTTATTTTAATTGCAGTTTAATTGTGACTACGTCACGTGTATTGTCGATAAAACTGACTTCTTCAGACGCTTACAGAATATGATTTATTATTTCCAATCATATTCCGGCGAAATTCAAGTATTAGAAATTCATTTAGTTATTCTATCTATTTTCATTCATATAGTTCACTCAGCTAATTAAAATGATAAAAGAAATAGATGTCCTTATATGCATAATAATCCTAGAAGATTGGAGTCCAAGTAATACATCTCAAAGATAGAATTTCCATAAATTTCCAACTTTTAATTTCCATTTCAGAATTCAAAAATGATAAGCTCACATTTTGCGATCAGAACTGCACATTCAATTCAGGGATTTTCAAAATTTTTCTATAATACGTAAAATAAAAAATAAGATTTATAAAGAAACAATTGTTAAGCCAAGATTTACACATATTAAAAAAAACTGCATGACGCACGATTCGATGAGATTCACCTTTTTCAAATGCTACGTGCAGTCTGCACGTAGCATTTGAAAAAGGTGAATCTCATCGAAACGTGCGTCATGCAGTATTCTTTTCAGTATATATGTGTAAATCTTGGCTTAACAATATTGTTTCATTATGTTTATCGATTTATATCAAGTATCGGCCTCATCAATTATTAAGATGAGATTCAATTTCTTAGAATCTATAAATGAAAGCAATCAGATCACCCAATGAATGGCTTAACATACAGCAAGCTCTACTTAATCATTCCAGGAGAAGGTATGCCTCGACAAGAAGTTAATTGTAAGAACTTTATTCCTAGAATTGTGGATGTTTCACCTTTTTCTTGGAAACTTTTAAGTTTCCATTCAACATACAAAGATGACTGACCAAATCTTTTTGTGCAACCTAATCAAGTTTTCAAATTGTATTTTGATCATCATAAATTGATTCATAAAAATTTCAATATAAACTTATATGTACGAACAACTCTTCTTGAAATATATTATTTTCATAACTAAATTACAAAAACCTCCATTCTTAGAATATGGCAACATTCCAGTGAGGAATCATGCCATCTTTAGGCGAAATATTCCAGGAATTATTTGATATGTTGGAGGGTAAATCCGACTCCATGGGTAGCATTCGTTCTTATCAACGCTCCAAGTTCCGTAAGTCTTGTCAAACTTTCTAACAAGAGACGGAAAACTGAAAACTTCGAATTCTCCTGTATGCAACTTCTGAAAAGCTTTAAAGATTCAGACGATTCAGACTATTCAGCTATAGTACACATGACAATTTTCCTGCTTTACTTCAAATCAAATATGAGATTTTTCACATTTCAGCTACAATCGGACATGATTCGAATTTTATGTGTCAAAATAACGTCATAGATTCACTTGCAAAATCTCAGAAGATATTTCTTGATGTTTATTTTGAATTAATTGAAAGAAAGCTCTTTGAAATGGGAAGATAGGATATTGTATAAATTATAAAACTATCGAGCTTTTTTTTGACTTATTTAGACGATACTTAGCTGTTTGGATATTATTTGCGCCTCTTGTTGTATTTTTTTTATTATAATTATGTAGATCAGACTGTTTTATCAATGTATCTGCATCCTTATGTATTACTAGAAGAACGTTATTTATCCACAATGTAGGCAAAGGCATTGTTTCATATTTTATAAATAATGGTCTTCATGAATCCAAGTAACCAACGCCTGCCATTATTCGAATTGCCTTTTTCTGCAACCTGAAAACTACCAAGGCGTTGGAACAATTTCCCCACAGAATAACGCCATAACTCAAAATGCAGTTTCTTTAAGTAAATCTATGACGTTATTTTGTAACGTCATAGATTTACTTCAAGAAACTGCATCAAGTCAAAAAGGCTCGAAAGAATTATACAATTGAAAGATTCTTTGGAATTTCGTGAACATTTTTAGACCAGGATGAATTCAAAATTAAGACCAAAAGATTCTTTGCTTGTTAAGTTTCTAAATGGAAAATTTCAAATTTCAATTGAAAATTAAAAATTCAAAAAAATCTCATTTAGTAAACTTGTATTTTACTACTTCACTGCACTGTAGTTTTTAGGATATATATATATATATATATATATATATATATATATATATATATATATATATATATATATATATATATATATATATATATATATATATTCTGTATACAGACAAAAATATCATTGACCTTGGGCCTTTCAGTTTCGAAGAAATTTGCGATATTTGTTGTGGAATAAGAAATTTTGATAGATTTTTTGTAAGAAGAACTGTTATTATATCATCTAGACTTTATACGATGTCTGTTCAAAAGAAAAGGTGAATTTTGAATTTTCGCGGGCTGTGCTCATTCTATTATCGAATGTTTTTTGTTATGTTGGTACACATAGAAAACTCGCTTTATGGAAATATTCATGAAGCATTCAAATATCTAGAGAACTCATGTGAAGAAGTGGAACCTTGAAGTTTTAACAAATGTGTAAAATGAGGATACATATTTATCATAATTAATGAAATAATAATTCATAAAAGGTCTGGAATTTATTAAATAGTACAACTGAAAATTGATGAAATGACAATTCTGACTTTTACCAAAGACATCCCAATATTATGGAATGTAGCAAAGCAACTACCCATCAGAGAGAAAAAAATGTTGACATTTTCAAGTAGACGTATAAGAAAATAACAGATGTGCTTTTTTCTGTTTGAGTCATTCATCACGTCAACTATGTTTAAGTTACTGGAGTGGAACTTCATTCCAACCGTCGCCTGGAATATTCTCTCTGTTATTTTTCACAACATTTTCAGGAAACTTGCTCCTCCGAATCTTTCGATACTCTCCTACTATTGAATACTGCGATAAGCATATATATGCTTAATATATATATATATATATATATATATATATATATATATATATATATATATATATATATATATATATATATATATATATATATATATATATATATATATATAGTTAAGAAATTTACGGTATTTACCTGAGATTTACGTTGCTTGTTTTTGTAGCAGCCGTTTACATATGTTTCAAGCTAATTGGCTATCATCAGAACGGCGTTTTGAACTACGCCGTTCTGATGATAGCTAATTAGCTTGAAACATATGTTACAAAACAAGCAACGTAAATCTCAGGTAAATATCGTAAATTTCTTAACTCCATTTTCAACCTGATAAACCTTGTTCTTAATTTATCTTATTGTCGGTACAAAATTTCTAGAAGGTATAAATATCTCATCGCAGGTAGACATTGATTTAGTCTAAAAATAGAGTTGTAATAGCTCGTACCAAGATACTCAATTTAAACCAAAAATGATGTAGATTCCTCACGTGGAATTTTGTGTTGTTTTGTTCTGTGTCTTTTTCTTTTCAATCAACATCCAAGTTTGAACATCTAATAACTTGAACTACGCCGTCCTGATGATAGCCAATTAGCTTGAAACATATGTAAACGGCTGTTACAAAACAAGCAACGTAAATCTCAGGTAAATACCGTAAATTTCTTAACTCCATTTTCAACCTGATAAACCTTGTTCTCAATTATCTTATTGTCGGTACAAATTTCTAGAAGGTATAAATATCTCATCGCAGGTAGACATTGATTTAGTCTAAAAATAGAGTTGTAATAGGTCGTACCCAAGATACTCAATTTAAATCAAAAATGATGTAGATTCATCACGTGGAATTTTGTGTTGTTTTGTTCTGTGTCTTTTTCTTTCAATCAACATCCAAGTTTGAACATCTAATAACTTGAACTACGCCGTTCTGATGATAGCCAATTAGGTTGAAACATATGTAAACGGCTGGTACAAAAACAAGCAACGCAAATCTCAGGTAAATACCGTAAATTTCTTAACTCCATTTTCATTCTGATAAACCTTGTTCTTAATATTATATATATATATATATATATATATATATATATATATATATATATATATATATATATATATATATATATATATATATATAGTTGAATGTTTAAAGACTGTAGATATGTATTTTCAGTGTTTAATTGGGATTGCAGTCTAGGACAGGAAAATCAATTACCTCTTTAGTATTTTCCAAGCTTTCGAAAATGTTTATTTTCTTCTTCAGGTTATCTTCTTATCATGATATCTGTGTAAACATCTGTTTTTTAGAGTCCTGATGAAGACTGTACATACAGTCGAAATATAGACCAGGCAAACAAATTGGTTAATATCTATTTATATTGGTCTCCTTTCTTGCCTTACCTTCTTGTCTTACCCATAACATCTCTATTTATTTATTTATATATATATATATATATATATATATATATATATATATATATATATATATATATATATATATATATATATATATATATTCACTAATAAATCAATAAAAACATCCAAAAAATGCATGTGTGAGCGTACATTCCTGAAGTATCAACATGAAGTTATCAAAATTAATTATTATGGAATTTAATGTTGCGTTATTTTAATGAAAATTCATAATATTTCATAAAAATAAAATGTTCCCAAATTGAATTATTTATCGTTCCCTCAGCGACCCCAAGTATCTGTTACATAATTTTTGAAATATTTAAAACCAAATATTTGTATTTTCATCCAAATAATTATCCAATTCATTATAACTCCCGTAAGCCGAACGAATATTAATTACATATAACAACCACAAAAAATGTAAAAAAGAGAACATATTGCTGTTAAATTTCGTCATAAAAGAATAGGTTCCAATCATAGGTGATATGAACGTCTGTCTGTAGCTCTTTCTGAGTTCAAAGTGCTTCTAATGATATTAGATCATTGATCATGTACTAGATTATAAACGCAAAGGCTGTTAGAACGCGAACTTAAACTGTACGTCCCAGTGTTGAAACCTGATGAATTAAAAATTGAAACATACTAACCTGGCCACAGCTTCACTGTACACAAAACCAGAATTGGCCCTCCGCACAATTTCGTAGCATAAATCCGATCCACTCATGCTGTAACAAATGAAATATTGATTTTAATTTTCTATAATTATGTTTATTTAATCATATATTAGAATAATAATAACACTGGTTATTTTTAATCCTCAATTTCTCAAATAATTGAGATGCAAACATGATCTATAAATAATGGTCGTTTGTGATTTTTCGGGAGATTTTCTGTTCATTTCTTCATATTTATGTCTGTATAGCTTAAACTTGGCTACTGTAGTTTAATCCCTTTTACCGAAATAGCTATACCTATCGGCCAACTTTGGGTTAATTTATTCATTCATATACTCCTTCCTATTATTATTATTATTATTATTATTATTATTATTATTATTATTATTATTATTATTATTATTATTATTATTATTATTATTATTATTATTATTATTATTATTATTATTATTATTATTATTATTATTATTATTATTATTATTAGTATTATTATTATTATTATTACATATAATTAAAGGCAGGGGTCTGAAGACCCATAAGCCCATTAACACTTCTTACAGAAAACTGCGATGTGAGGATAATACATTAGATAAACATTTGAGAAAAGAAAAAAAATAATGAAAACAAGAGTTAATATATCAAAAATATGTTTTTAATATCTAAAACTTTTATATACAAAGTTTGAATACGTGTCTTCAAACAAGCGTCAGCGGCTGCTTCTAAAACAGGGAATGTAAACAAAGTTATTCAATATATAGGAATATATATCAGAACCATGAAATTCATACTCATGAAAACATATCAAATATGATAACTAAAATGATAATAATTTTAAGACAAATAACTTCAACAGTGAAAGATTCGTGAATATTGCTATGAACATGAGAAAAAAATCAACAATATTCGATAAAAACAGAACACTTTGAATAGATATTTATCCACAACTCTTTCAGATGAAAATAAAGCATTCTCTAGTTTTCCAAATTTATAGTATGTGTGATGTAGGGGATTCTGTTTTCAGTCTGTAGATACTATCAAAGCAAATTCGTCAAACACCATAAAAACGTTTTGAATGAAGTTATCAAAGACTGCTCCACAAAATAGAAATGCCGCTAGCAAAAAATGCTATGAATCCTATGTGTAGAGATATATATATATATATATATATATATATATATATATATATATATATATATATATATATATATATAATGTAAAAATGAATCGCAAGATGTGTTGGTAAGCGCATAACTCAACAACGCCTGGACCAATTTTGCCCATCCTTTTTTAAAATGTTCGTTGAAGTCCAAGGATGGTTTCTACGGCGAGTAATTCGAATAATTAGGGAAAACCCTAAAACGAGCCCATTTCTTTTTCCCGTACAAAGGTTTTCTAACCAAAATGTAGAGTCAACGTCTGGACCGATTTCACAATCTTTTTCGTCGTGTTCGTTATTGTCAGGGAAAAAATTCAAAACTTCAATTCAATATAAAATTTTGGTAAGTTTAAATAGACTAACATACACGTTACTAACATAGCACGTGGTATTTTTCATTCTAAATAAGATTACATAGTTTTCTTCAATTTACAGTTGAAATTTCGTTTTTAATAATGCTAGCTATTAGATGTACAAACTCAAGTCGCAGAACTCGCAATGCAGCAAGTCAAAGATATAGAAGAGCAAGTCAAACTGACGAGCAACGCGAAACTCGTAATGAAGTTGAACCGAATCGATGGAATCGAAATTAACAAAACGAAAAGGTTGCGTTTAATTCCTATCGACCTGCATTCAATTATAACGTTGAAATAGATTACAACTCACAGCAAATCGTTGCTATTGCACCAATGAACGTTGTGTGTCAATATTGCAAGGCAAAGTTTAATTGTTATTGAAAAGAGAATACTAGCAATGATGAGACAAAGTATTGCGCGAAGATTGGAATAGACGCTATTGGTACAACCACCAGAGTCGCTATTTCATTGGTTTCCGGGAATTTACTAAATTGTGACATTGTTTGACTTATATCCAGCAAATATATCATATGATTAATGATGAGATATACGGTTTTAAAACCGTATTCGCAGAACATTGTATTAACTTTAACCACTTTATAGACTTTGAGAAAACCAAGTGCTTACACGCAGGTAATAAAGGGAAACGTTTAGACCTTTTAGAGGCAATTGAAATATGCAGTTCTTGGAAGAAAAAAGAAGACATCGTAAATAAACACTTAGATTTTCAATTATCCTCCTTCCTTACATCCATTGTATAGATATAAATTTGTTGTTCGTTCCTTACTGTATTTTATTATTGAAAATTAGCTGACGCTCGAAACATGTTGACAAATTCATATTGTTAAATATAATCGTGAAACATTAAGCCAAAAGTTCAATTTGATTTAATATTTAATTATGTATGTATCATCAAGAGTTAAGCGAGAATTCAATCTCAGTAATTTAACAAGTATTTCGAAATCTTTTACTAGTTTCAAGATATTCAAACGTGAACTCAGAAAGTAATATATTTCAAATAATAAGATAGTTTTGTAATTCAATATCGTCAATTCAAATTATGCAAGTTTTTTATAGCTTTAGCTGAATAAATATTATTATCACTATTATCGAAAGTGGGAAGTTATATGCCCCTGCGACCTTCTTCAACCCAGGTTATTTATATTCTTTTATATAGTTAATTTTCCCTTGAGGTCACATGGATGTACTATAATACACTTATCACATCTTCTTCTTTTACCTTTATTTTGCTGAATGTCTCAAGTCATTTCTGTTTCGGTAAAATATTTCAGTGGGAATAACACATGCCATTTCATTAAATAACAACAGCTCTGTGAACCCGTGTTTCCATTCCGGAAACCGTGAAACGCGGTTAGCAGCCAACAACAAGGATCCCAGAATTCAGGGGTTAGTTTTAAATTACGTGCACTCCACTTCAATAGTTGTGCATTCTGTATCGAAAGAAACGTCGCTTTAAATCGTTAAAATTTATGGCTATTCGGAATAACTTCCCCCGCGAATGCGGCAACCTCTAACGAACTGGCTCGTCCGTCAATTACAATGAAATAGCGAACGAAAATTACACCAGCGTGTACCGCCTCCATTTTTCTATTTCGAGACATCGCCAGCACCACTCGAAGTAATGAAACGAATTCAACAGAAACGCCATAACGAACGAGTTGATAAATTAGTTTATGTTGGTTTTGAAGACTGTAAAAAAACTTGTCAATCAATTATATCTAACAAACTCTGAAATCTGATATGTATAATTCGTAATTCCGAAATAACAAAAATCTTCACCTTTGTGCTAGACAACTGAGCTACGAGGGTAGGGTGAAAGTTTTCGGCCTGGCCGAGAGATGGCGCCACTAGGTCATCTTTTGGAGCGTCTTTCTACAGTACTATTCCCACTGAGCATGTATGTGAAGTTTTAGCCCAATCGCAACGTTAGTTTGCGTTTGAAAACACATTGCGCCACCATTAATTTCGTGAAAATGGAAAAATTGGAGAAGAGTGCTGTCATCAAATACTTCTATTTAAAAGGTTTTACACCAAAACAAATGAGAGAAGAGATGGATTCAACACTAGAATAATCCTCTCCATCATATTCAACTATTAAGCAGTGGGTTTCTGAATTCAAAATGGATCGTGAGAGCACGACTGACGAGCCTCGCTCAGGACGACCCGTTGAGGTCTCAACTTCAGAAATGATTGAGAAAATCCATCAAATAGTATTGGAAGAACGTAGATTGAAAGTGCGTTTCTTTCTTTTCCTTTCTTTGAAAACGTGTCTTTCAATAAATCGATTGTGGCACGAGCTGTGTGACATGTTGTGCCGTCTTGTTGAAACCACAGCTCCTGGACATCACGGTTGTTCAATCCAGGAATGAAAAAGTTAGTAATCATGGCTCTATACCGATCACCATTGACTGTAACGTTCTGGCCATCATCGTTTTTGAAAAAGTACGGAGCAATGATTGCACCAGTCCATAAAGCGCACCAAACAGTCAGTTTTTCTGGATGTAACGGTGTTTTGACATACGCTTAAGGATTATCTTCACTCCAAATGCGGCAGTTTTGTTTGTTGACGTAGCCATTCAACCAGAAGTGCACTTCATCGCTAAACAAAATTCGCTTATGAAAATCGAATTATTGTTGAATGGGCCCAAAAGCCCAGAATATTTGCAAGCGTTGTTCAGGCGTGCGTCTGTTCATGATGGATTGCCAAACCAAACTGAGAATAAATCACTTCTCAGCTGTTAAATCGGTTGCCATCTTCAACAGTAATGCCAACTTAAAGTTCTATACCTCTAAAAAAAACCGTTACAAGGTGGCCTATTCCACATTCCCTTGATTTTACTAAAAAATATATCTAACCTTCTGCAGCCGCTTATTTTAATTTGAACAAATTTTTCCATCTGAAGTGTAAAACGATTTCAGTTTTCAAAATTAATATCAGTTTCTTCCTTTCCTAAGCAGAACTGACTTAGCTGAGTGTAACTGCTGCTGCTTATCTGACAGTTATCACACAACATATGGTTTCCAAAAAAGTTCTTATTCTCATAAAAGACCATGATAGACTCTCCTTATATCTTTAATCAATTTATTTCACCTACTACTAATATATCCGCTATTAATGATCTTCTACATGTTCATATCTAAGGCTTGTCATTTATTTTGGATCTTTGTTGAGGGAACTGAATGAAATTTAATCCAATAATGATAAACGATAAATTTTGATCCATATATTCTCTTGGCATAAGCATAATGCATCAATTTTGTTTTTGTGGGTTCATCTGTAGTCCACCCCAAACACTGGCTTGTGATATATCATTAATCATTCCTTCTAATTCTCAAAGATCGTCAAATATAATTACTATGTCATTTGCAAAAGGACGAAGGATAAGATGCCCGCTATTAATCTTCACTCTGTATGAATCACATAGCATTCTCAAATCCAGTGGTGAAAGTGGAACTATTTTTTGCTTACTCACGACTCTGATATAGAACTTAGTAATATTAGTAAGTCTAATAAAAATGGAGTCCTAAAAAATTCTAAACATGGAAAAAGTCAACGACGGTCAATATATTCAGTCACCTACAGTTTGTCTCCTTTTAGTTTTTACTGAGAACTGTGACAGAGTTCAGCTATCAATTCGTCTTCCACCGTCCTGCCACCACTGGTCTCTATTCTGATAGCAGGCATATTTACAGCTTAGATTTTACGACCTTATGTCATGCAATCAGAGTGAACATCTCGAAAGGATCTGTTGCTGTTTAGATAGATAGATTAGTTGAGATTGAAAGATTATCAACCAGAAAAAATTATCCTCATAAAATCCCATTACGTGTAGAAACACACGAGTTGTTATGTTAAGAGGGGGAAATATACTAGGACAGAAATGGCGAATCTAAGACTAGTCTACCTAAAGATGCACAAAAATTTGTAGAAGCCTTTTGAAATTTGTTGCAGATTGTAAAAATTTTCCAATAAAACACACTTAATTCAGGATTTATGATAAAAATTTGAAGAACAGAATCAATCCTAGTAGGTTAACCGGTACTGGCAAATTGTTAATTTTACTACAGAAATATCCTTGCAGCGATCGCAGTATTTTGTTTTATAAAACACGTCAATCTTGAAATCATATTGGAAGAGTATTTGAAAATATTCCCTATCTTCATCCACTAATTATACCTATATTTATAATTCCAATAAGCATTTCATCATTTCAATTAGAGAACAAAATTATGAAGAAACAAGCCTTCTAACCTAATAAGCCTATCTTGAAGTAATAACTACAGTAACATATGTTCAATTTATTGTACTACTTGTACAAGACTATAACGACTTTCTCATCTCAAATATAAGCCGAGAGCATGTTTGGTCATAATCATGAAAATACATTTGCTCTTCAAACATTTTTAAATTCACGTGTGAACACACTATTTCATGAAAACTTTTATTTGTTGAAGCTCCCCTGAAATTCACAAAATCGTTGTGTGTTTTTTAGAGGTATAGAACTTTAAATTGCAATAAAACAACGATGGATCATTCGATTGACAAGAATTTTTTTTTATTCGAAAGATAATCTTGTTGCATTACACTTTAAATATGATTTCTGGAATATGACCGCCACAGCTGGCTCGGATGTAGTACAATCTGGACGTCCAATTCTCGATGACTTTTTCCAATATTTGTGGCCGTATATCGGCAATGACACGGCGAATATTGTCTTCCAAATGGTCAAGCGTTTGTGGCTTATCCGCATAGACCAATGACTCTACATAGCCCCACAGAAAGTAGTCTAGCGGTTTTAAATCACAAGATCTTGGAGGCCAATTTCCAGGGTCACAACGTGAAATTAGGCGGTCTCCAAACGTGTCTTTCAATAAATAGATTGTGGCACAAACTGTGTGACATGTTGCCCCGTCTTGTTGAAACCACATCTCCTGGACATCATGGTTGTTCAATTCAGGAATGAAAATGTTAGTATTCATGGCTCTATACCGATCACCATTGACTGTAACGTTCTGGCCATCATCGTTTTTGAAGAAGTACGGACCAATGATTCCACCAGCCCATAAAACGCTCCAAACAGTCAGTTTTTCTGGATGTAACGGTGTTTTGACATACACTTGAGGATTATCTTTACTCCAATTGCGGCAGTTTTATTTGTTGACGTAGCCATTCAACCTGAAGTGCGCTTCATCGCTAAACAAAATTCGCTTATGAAAATCGGGAACAACGGCAATCTCGTTTTGGGCCCATTCGACTATATTTGCAAACGTTGTTCAGGCGTGAGTCTATTCATGATGAATTGCCAAACCAAACTGAGAATAAATCACTTCTCAGCTAATAAATCGGTCGCCATCTTCAACAGTAATGCCAACTTAAAGTTCTATACCTCAAAAAATACCCGTTGATACATCTAAAAATACAATTGAAACATCTAAAGTGATCATTTATCTCATATAAATTGTAACTTTTCAACGAAAATTAACTTGGTATCGTTAATTCATAAAATTTTAATATTATTCTATGGAATCCAAAGAGTTCGAATTTCATAATTGTACGTGTCTAAATTAAATTACTTGGCTTTACTATATTCCATATATTTCGAACAGAAATGCCATCTATTGACGAAACATTCCAAACACATTGCTACAATCAATCCATTGAACTAATGAACCCAAATTGGCCACTCATTCTATTAATATCAATAATAGAGACCGTCATGATAATTTAATTCATTTGAAATGAAGTTTATCGTAGCAGACGATTGTATTCAACGTTTATTTGGATAACTATCTCATGAAATATTATTCAAATTCAATTAGTTCAACAAATGAAGCAGAATATCTGCATCACTTAGACTGTATAACCACTCACGGTTTAAAAACAAATTCGAAACTTGTATTTTTTGGTTATTCAGTGAACCTACAAGTTAACACAGGGTCTTAAAGGATGAAAAAAATAGTGATCTACTTAGGTTACCCAACAATTAAACTACTCAAATTATAAACAATAAAAAAACAATCCCTTTATCGAGATTCGAACCAGCATCCTTCCGCGCAATTGTCGAACGTTATCTCGACTACGCCATTAAAGCTACAAAAAAATCAAGCAATTCTCAAATCCGTTGTCAGAAGTACCAAGTTCATATAAGACCTGTTAAATTCAAGACATCAGATTTTCCACTTAAAATATGAACAAAATAACGTGACTAATACCAAAGTAGCTCATAACAAATAAAAAACCTTCAGTTTACTGAACCTTAACGAAAAAATGAGAAAAAATGCGGAATTGTACACACATATATCCAGTTTGTGTAATTCAAGTAATGAACTCAAACAAAAAACCACAACCGTGTTTAGAAAGAAAAGTGAAATGTTTTCCGTTCTCCCGAAAGAAATCACGAGTTCATTCTTTCCGTGTGAGATCTAAGCAGTTTATAGCAGCTGCCTGAAGTTTCTGGGGTGAAATTAATATTACTCTTATTGTTCAGCATTGTGTGGGGTATTGGAAAATACGGCATAGCCACAAAATAGCACGACTTAACAAAGAAAACACAGAAATTGAGACAGAATATCTTTATATCCAATCGTTCTTTTCTTAGCTCAACATTTTTCACGGTGATGTTCGATATCCTTTCTAGAGTAAGACACTTCAAACTTTTCTGTTTATACCCAATTTTCAAGTTTGATGACGAGTATGACATTGATTTTTAATAGATGTATGAACTTGGTAATTATACTTAGGAAGCATCAGTTACTTTCGGACCAATTCTTAAGACTTGATCACAACTTGAGGGGGATGGAAAAAATAGGACCAACTATCTGAATTCTTCAGCACAGATAGCAAAAGTCTTCAAAATTGAATATAAACTGAACAAGTTAGCCGAAGGGTCTTTTCACAATCTGAACTCTCATCACTTCTTGAAATGAAGTTGTTTGCTGATGCACAATTCAATCTAATCTGCATAAAAGATTGTACCTTCAGCAAATGATGTCCATTGTTCATAAAAATTCTTTTTCTCACGGGTCACTAACGCTGAATTTATTGCTTGTTGGTTGAATGATATTCATCCTTTTGAAGCTAATTATATTATTTCATTTTTCCTTTTGACTATTTCTGTTCTGGCCACGAATACTGATGACTCTGGAATATCGCAAACATTCATTTGTGGCAGTAACCACGTGAATTGCTTCATTTTACCGACGAATTTTCTATCTAAAAATCGGAATTTTTATGCATAGCCTGTGTGATAGCTCGTGCACATTCAGTCGGCATCATTTCGAGGCTTTTATTCACTATTCATGCAGTGGTCACCTCGTTTGGCCGACCTCTAGGTATGGCTAGTTCTTATTCGCAGCTGTGTAATTTTCAACTACCCTCAGTAAAATCTGGAACGAATTCTACAGGGTACGCCAGAGAAACTTACTTATTTGAAAGGTCAATAAAAACAAAAGTACTTCTATTATTGTTTTAAATTTTTTTTATTTGAGAATACAATAACCCAATTTTTTTCATGCAGTCTTGAAAATGAGATCGGATAAATGGCGACCCCCATTGCGCTTACAGTGATGAAATCGATTTTTGAAATTCGTATCCACTCTTTGCAGCATATCAATCGGTATGTTGGCAATGGCGTCGCGAATGTTGTTCTTGAGGTGTGCTATGGTCCGTGGTCGATCGTCATAAACCAGACATTTCAAATTACCCCATAAAAAGAAATCGCATGGAGTCAAATCTGGAGAGCATGCCGGCCTCATTTCTTCGAGTCTTGGAAGAAAAATTTCCTCGATCATGTTCCTGTAACGAGCTCCATTCGCGGTAACTGCGCGTTCGTTTTCTTCAAAAAAATAAGGACCAATTATTCCCATTACCGACATCGCACACCAGACAGTAACTCGCTCACAATTAAGTGGCTTCTAGTGAAGCTGACATGGATTTACATCACACCAATAACGCATGTCTTGCTTGATGACGCAGCCGGAAATGTGGAAGTGAGCCTCGTCACTGAAAAAAACGACCGCGTCTTCAGGCAGGTTTTCAACCAGCATTTCACATGCATTTTGACGGGCATCAAAATCGCGTTCAGTTAATTTTTGCACAACAGCCAATTTGTAGGGATGAAATTGAAGGTCTTCATGGAGAATTCGTCGAACAGTGGTGTCAGAAATTCCCATAGCAGCTGCGTGTTTGCGTGCCGAACGCAGGGGACAACGCACAACTGACTGCCTCACTCTTTCGATATTTTCCGGAGTTCTGATGGTCCGTTGAAGTCCATTTCTGGGTTTAGCGACACTTCCACGCTCCCGAAATGAGTTAACCCACGACAGAATCGAATTACGACCAGGAACGAGTCTTTGAGGAGGAATTTCAAAGTGAGCGCGGAAGGCACGTTGCGTAGCAACAAGTGAGCGACCGTTAGAAAAGAAGATCTCGACTGCGAAGACCCGCTGCTCTCTAAACCAGAGCATGATGGCAACTGACTTGGGAGAAAGGGAGAAATAAACTTGGGAATTTCTCCCTCCAGGTGCGCCCCCTCTCGCTCCTCTACCCAACCAACTCACCGCGGGAGAATTTTCAAAAAAGCAAGTTTCTCTGGCGCACCTTGTATATTGATAACACTGACATCATCAGTTTGAGTTTTTCTTGTTCTCCTTTTTTCAAGTTTTCTTCAAATTCCTTGATAACTTTGTATTTCGTCCACAAGATTTTTATAATCAATAAAACCAATATGTGTGGTTAAGTACTTCTGAAGATATGAAATGAAAAAAAGTGTGGATCTTCAATTTAAATGACCTCTGCGTATTTTTCTCAGAAACATCGAATTTCTGCTACAGTTTTATCTCAATTAGATTTTATATTAAACCAGTAATTCGCAGAGTGGTCCGAATGACCCCCGGAGGTCCACGGGAGACTCAACAGGGGTCTTCGATGGTCGTGACAAAAAATGGAAGTCCACAATCGTAATCGAGGGTCCAACAAAATTAATTTTGTTTCCATGAGAACTAAAACGCTGGCTTGACTTCTCCTATCAATATAGGCAGATATTATTTTACAGGCTTAGCGACTGTTACTTGTAAAAAAAATAACTGCAAAAATTTTTGCTGCAGGCAAAACTACCGGAATAATATCCTGGACTGAGGGAATTGTGCAAAAGCTTATGATAACGTTTCCCTCGCCATATAGAAAAAAATTTTGTGCCGTCACAAATTTATCAACAAAAAAAAAGGAGCAGATTGAATATCACAGAACGGGGACATTTGCGGTCTTCCTTACAAAACTCAAGCCAAATATTGATGATTTGCTGTAAATCCTTCAAGTGTATCCCTTTCAATAAAATATATTTTTTTTGTAAAAACCATTACAGAAGTTACATTACGATATAAGTGTTCAATTTCGATCATATTGCGATTATTATAAAATAATAATTAATAGTGTATAATTTATATATTCGAATAAGGAAACGTTTACAAATTACGTAATGTAATTACGTAATAATTACGACATGTTTGATGAAAATCGATTGAGCCGTTTAAAAGTTGCAGAGGTTTTACGCTTCAAAGTCGGGGTTTTTTTGTTTTGCCTGTCAAATAAACTTGTTAGGTCAAGATTAAACTCTTCAGTACATAGCACGTTGCAAAAATAATCTAGTAACTGACAGAAATATCATTAAGTTCACAATCATACTAATAACGGGATTAAACTAACGTATTGAATTTCAAGTCAGTAGGGGCGGCAAAAATTGAATGGCCTACTAGCGGCAAATTTGTAAATCCGCCACTGTGCAGAGGAACCACCATATCCAGGAAAATTTTGAAAGTGGTAACAATGAAACAAAAGAGTTGGGGAACTCCTGTATTTAACGCTTCACAAGTAATTTAATTGCATATCATATTTCGGTACGTGATGATCGAGAATTAGAGGACAATTTAATCAAAAAGCAGCTATTAATACAACAAAGATGAAATTTATTACGCAAATATTGATGACGGGGAATATAATATCTCATATTGTCGAAACCCAGCAGCGAGATATTGAAATATGCTATGCAGGGTTTTCAAGCGTGCCCCAATATTAACGGATTTATTCTGGATTATTGTTTCCAATTATTTCTGAAATGGTCGCTTTGGACTCTCAGATAAATTTGTTGATGCAATTTTTTTTAACATACCTAACGTCAAGACAATTATTTGTTCGGTACAACGGTTTCAAGTCACAGAAATTTAATACCGCGTCGGGGTTCCACAGGGTTCTGTTTTGGGTCCACTTCTTTCAAATATTTTTGTGAACGACATTTCCTCCAACATGAACTGTAATTTTCTCCTATATGCGGACGATTGTAAGATATTTCACGAAATTTCAACAGTAAGTGATTGCCACATTCTTCAAGACGATATCTCAAATTTGAATCAGTGGTGTGAAAGAAATCTACTGACACTGAATATTTCTAAATGCAACATAATGTCTTTTTCTCGTAAAAAGTATAGTTCATTTCGATTGTAATGTGAATGAAATCAATAGAGGTACCGAATTCAGAGATTTTGGAGTAACTTTCGACACAAAATTAACTTTTAATACTCACATTAATGATATTGTTTCAAGTTCTTACAGAACATTAGGTTTTGTAATAAGAAATTCTAAATGGATCTCTCAATCTGAATCAACTATGCTCCTATACAATACCTTAATACGTTCAAAACTAGAATATGCTAGTGTTGTTTGGAATCCAGGATACTTGTGTGATATAAGGAATCAAAGGTGCAAAGATGATTTTGAAATATTTATGGTTTTGCTCCGACGGTGTGTATCCTGAACGAGGTATAAATCATGAGTTACTTGTTACAAAATTTAATGTTTCCTCACTTGAAACACGTAGGAAATATTTGGGAATTATGTTCCTATACAAGCAGATAAGGTTTTCTGTTGATTGTTCTTTTCTTCTTTCCCTCATAAATTTCCGTGTTCCGAGAATAACTTGTAGAAATATGAACATTTTTCATCCACCTCTGGCTCGTAATAATGTTCTGCCTTTTTCACCACTTCATAATATTTGTGGTGATTTTGAGCCTTTTCATGACGTCATCGACATATTTGCATGCGTGCCTGGCGATATCAGACTAGTTCTTGCCTGACTGTTTTTTAGTTTAAGTTATAGTTCTTTAGATATTAGTCTTACCTGTATCTTGTGGGTGAACTGTAATGTCAGCTTGCCCACAGAGCTTTCATTCATGTGTATTGTTTGTACATTATTAATATTATTTCTAGTTTTATTTTTTTATAAGTTGTGAACTGTATTGTATTTTCCCACTCAGTAATTGGCCGAAGCTGTTTACTGTTGTATTTGTAAATGAATAAATGAATAAATAAATGAATAAATAAATGAATGAATAAATAAATGAATAAATAAATAAATGTAGCAAACGAATTAGACGACAAAAAAGTTTCACCAATACGAAATGTTGACAAACCTATTTAAATTAGTGATCATCGATTTCTTTAATTTATAATATCAAAGTTCTGATATTTTTCTTTGGCTCAGCCTCCTAAATAGTTACTATTGCCAGATTATCTCATCGCAAAAAGCGCACGTTTTTAAAATCTTCCAAAGACGGAATATTCTTAAAAAAGCTAAGATAGGAGCTAAAAGGCAAGTTAAATAAACATCGTAATCGAAATTACAAGAAAGCACAACTCAAATGAGTACTTGAGTCATCTCTTTCAGTAACAGGCAGCAAAAACTGTATTCACTTCTGTATCATTCAGAATTTTATATCGAAAATAATGACAATATTTATTGTTAAACATTCATGATATTGTTCTATTACACTTATTCAATTAATACAGCAATAATATTATATTAAAATTAAAACACTTAGCTTTAGTTCAACTGAATATATCAACAACTCTACATATAATTGGGTGGTTAAACCATTATCAAGATTATGCAACAATATAATTCTTGATATTGGGCTATATACAACAATATTTTAGTAATATTGTTGTATACTCTTGATAATAGGCAAACCTTATATTATAGGCAATCATATTATTATTTCAATTTGATTTTATTCAACATAATGTTTAACCAAGTGATAAGCGAAACCTCCGTGTCATTTATTAAAAATGCAAGCAAAGCTCAACTCTCTATTATTTTTGGAAGTATATTATTGATGTTCCAAATGTGTAATAGCCACCTTTGGTTCAACAAAAAATGCCTCAAACACAAGGTTACCCAGAAAGATATGAAGATCCACACATTTTTCATTAGTTTATGAGAAGTAATATTGTTGTAAACTCTGGATAATGGGCTAACCACCCAAAACATAATGTAGAGTTGTTAATATATTCAGTGAAACTTCAGTCAAGTGCTTCAATTTTAATTTGATATTATTTAAAATAATGTTTCACCAAGTTATAAGCGAAACCTCGTGTCATTTAATACAGTAATTACAACAAAGTAAAATTCTCACAAAAGGACTGAACTCTATTAAATGTTCTCTGAAATAGAGCCTTAAATATTGAATTAATTCACACATTTCATGTTATAGAAATATCCAGAAGTATTAATCCAGCATTTGATAAAGAAGTAGTAGTTCGAAACGTCGTCATGCGTATTTTATATTAAATTATGAGAAAATTTTAAATATTTTTGTATTATAGAAATAAATGATTAATGACCATGGTAACCGCGCAGTTATACTAGGTTTATCGAGTCACTGACTCGAGACATGGAGAGCTATTGATGTCGAATAGAGTCGAGTACACCCGATTCGTGTTCGAGCTCCGAGTGTGTACGAGAGAAAACAGTGAGCAAATCCTTCTCATTTGATCTAATTTGACGTGCCTTTTTCGGACTTGGCTCTTCTGGCCGCTTCCATTGGGATAATTAGGCCTTGGTTTCGACGTCGTAACCATATACCCACGTTTCGTCACCAGTCATGACCTTTTTGAGCAAATCTGGATGGTCGTTGCGTCATTCAACAACTCCTGAGCGATATTAATGCGACGTTGTTTTTGCTCAAAATTCAGCAATTTCGGAGCAAACTTCGCTGACACACGTTTCATACCCAAAATATCCGAGAAAATTGATGGCATGAGCCGCTTCGTACATCAACATCCTCTGCAACTTCCGTAATGGTGATTCGACGATTTTTCAAAACCATTTTCCCCACTGTTTCAATGTTTTGTTCGCTTGTTGACGGTGTTACAACTCCAGGACTCTCATCGTCATCAACATCTTCTCGGCCTTCTATAAAGCGCTTGTACCACTTTCAAACATTTTCTTGAGACAAATTAGATTCGCCGAATGCCACAGTCAACATTTCAAGTGCTCTGGAGCACCTTATTCCATTTTTAAAGCAAAATTTAATACAGATTCTTTGATCCATTCTTTTCAAAAATACGAAATCGAAGAACACACAAAAATGTGATCCTTTTCAGTTGTCAAAAACAAACTACTTATCCTAAATAACTAATAATTTATAAAATTCAATGGACGATGAATCAACTCTGTGATAGTTCATGTTTAAATGAGAGGTAATAAGAAATACTTGTCTAAAAACCGTTGACTGAACAATTCTTTATTCGACTAGTTTCGCCTTTTACGGCATTATCAAAAATGAATACATATTACAAAGACAACCTTTAAATATTTGCAGATCAGTTCTGACCACAGAATACACCCTAAATTTGGTAATTTTTGTGGTTCGGTGTCTGGAGGTGGTAGAATATAGATCACTATGAACTCCTTTCTATGTTCGTTATCCATAGAACATAGAGGTGGGGATTTCCAAACTATCAGAGATTTAACCGTGGGAGTGGTTTAGGTCTAACTGGTCATTGAGAAGATTGTTATTATCGGATTTTTAGAGTTTATTTATTTCCAGGGCTTCCAGGTAGTTCATTTTCATACCTTTTTCGAACTAATGGAGAATATTAGGTTTAAAGATCTTATATCCTGCCTACTGTAAATGTTCCCGAAAAGCAGATTGTCCGTTTTTAAAGTATTCTTTTAGCCTAGTTTCAAAACATCTTCCGGTCTGGTCAACATATGACGACTTACATTCTTCACAGTCCAATCTATAAATTCCAGACTTCTTCATTGGATCGGGTTTGGACAATTTGTTATTAAAAATCATTCTGGAATTTATAAATTGGACTGTGAAGAATGTAAGTCATCATATGTATGCAAGACCGGAAGATGTTTTGAAACTAAGTTAAAAGAACACTTAAAAAACCGCGAAATCTGCTTTTCGGGATCAGCAAGAGTCGACAGGACATAAGATCTCACCCTGTTTTAAAACTAATATTCTCCATTACTGTGAAAAAGGTATGAACCTAGAAACCATGGAAATAAATAAAAGCAAAATTTGATAATTACAATCTTCTCAACGACTAGTTAGACCTAAACCACTCTTCACTGTTAAATCTCTGATAGTTTGGAAATCCCCACCTCTATGTTCACTCTATGTTCTATGGATAACGAACATAGAACGGAGTTGATATTGATGTTCTATATTCTACCACCTACAGGGACAAAACCACAAAAAATACCAAATTTAGGGTGTATTCTGTGGTCCGAACTGATCTGCAAATATTTAAAGGTTGTCTTTGTAATATGTATTCATTCTTGGTAATGCCGTAAAAGGCCAAACTAGTCGAATAAAGAATTGTTCAGTCAATGATTTTTAGAGAAGTATTTGTTATTTCCTCTCATTCAACTGATAATTTCAACATATGATAAACGTATGTGTACCAAGTTTACAGAAAAAAATTTCGATCATCGAATGGAGACAGCACGCGAAAATTCACCTTTTCTTTTGAACAGACGTCTTATTTCGTTCACTACTCAAATTTTCTACATGAATGAATGTTTGTCTTCAAAATTAATATTTTGGTAATATGAAATACTTATACTTACAATTCAAAGACCATGTACAACATGCCCTCCGAGGAGTAGGTCTCTAACAGCTCCACTATGTGTGGATGTTTCAGCATGTGGCAAATTGTCGCCTCTCTCTTTAAATCTGAAAAGATTACATTTATTTACTACCCACTTGTAGAATGTGAGGCTTAAAGGTGACAAAGAGAGCCAGTAGGCAATAAGGAAAGCAGCATAGTAGGTTTCATTAAATAAACGTCAAATTTTTATTTCCCGCTCGTTACGTCAAACAAGGTCACATGTTATTTTATTAGGGATATAAGATTTTTTACGGCATCAAATGCATAGTATGAGGATTACAGGAATATGGCCGCGGATATTTCTTTCGTACGTAGCGGATATGCCTCCAGATTCAACAGAAAAAATTGTATCATAATAACTTTCATGGGCCTGAATAATAACTATCATAGACGAAAAAAGACCTATTAGAAGGTTTTGAAATCAAGTTGACAATTTGGAAGAGAATTAAATTGAACTTTATAATTACAGATCGCAATTTTCGATATATTCATTTCAATTATACAATTTGACAGATAACTGATTAATTGATTTAGTTAATTAATTGAACAGTTAATTGATTTTTATAATTCAGTTACATCAATTCTCGACAACGGGTTAGAAGCCCGAAATATACGTCAAGTGTCGAACAAGTTTTGTGAAATTTAGTGTATTATTTCCCTCCTTTCTATAATAAATTTCACAATATTCGAATCTTGTTTGAAATCTGAGCAGTGTTATTTTGTAATATTGGCTGCCTAAATAAACTCGTAAATAGTAAATACACGTATCATTAATATATTTCACTTGAATCTGATGCAATATAAATATTATTCTGGATTATTAAATATATAATTCATTTTTGTTATCTAATAACACAATTGAATGCTGTCATAATTATATTTTTTCGTGTTGGGGCGTTTTGTTAATTCTGTTTATCAATGCTTTCACAAGCTTTGTTGATAATATACCATTGCAACAAATCAGTGCGATTAAGTATTTGGGTGTTATTATAGATAAAAATTTAAGTTTCAAATATTATTTCAGGTGTCATCACAAATATCATTTATGTCATGAGTAAAATTTCAAGAAAAGTTAATTTTTCATCTAGAATACGTAATTATGGCAGTGTTTCTACAACGTCTTTATTGTATAGGTACATCGATAATATTACCACATATACTCTTTTGTTCAACTGTATTATACATCTTGCCGCAAAATGATATTCAAAAGATGCAAAATACAGCATTAAGGATTATATTGAAGTGCAAAGGTACACACCTACGAGGGTGGGCTGAAAAGTTTCCAGCCTGACCAAGAAAAACGATGTTTTGAAATTTTTTTTTGCTTTATTTTTCAACATAATCTCCATCAACACTGATATATTTCTCATAACGGTGTTCTAATTTAGTTATACCAGTTTTAAATATAGATTCGGCAAGATCCTCAAAATACTGATCAATAGTTTCGATAACTTCTACGATGCTCTCAAATCAACCGCCAAGCCATTTTTTGAGGTTAGGAAACAGGTAGTAGTCGTTGGGAGCTAAGTCTGGAGAGTAGGGAGGATGCAGCATCAATTCAAACTTCAAATCGTGGATTTTGGACATGGCAACAATCGACGAGTGCGCTGGAGCGTTATAGGAAGAAACAAAATTTTTTTCTTCGCCAAATGAGGTCGTTCAATTTGGGTCATTTGAAAATAAGTCTGCGAAGTCTTCAGTTTGTATATATAATAATTTTCTCTTTCGTAAAGTTTATTAGCTGTGCTAAATAAAGTTAACTTACATTAAAAATGTGTAAGATGTCAACTGATTAAATTATTAGCTGATATTCTCTATATCTGATATGCCCTACATTGCTGATTGAAGTTAAGAAGAAATGCTGGACACGAAGAACAATCAAGGAGTTATATGTTACTTAGATCAAAAAATGTGGTGTATAATTATGACAATGATAATTATGTAATTTCAATCAGTGACACCAAATTAGAGAGAGTTGAAAGTATGAGATATTTATAAGCTGTAATAAATAAGAACTTAAGAACTAGAATATAAGAACTTATGAATTTTTTTAGTAGGATTGAAGGATTAGAGGATTTTATCATTGTATAAAAAAGTTATTGAAACCACTGAGAGTCTCATTCTAAATATTACTCAACACTGTTATGTTTTCTAAAGAAACCGAGACATGAGAAACTGCAAAAATTACAACACATAGAAATAAAACAATTTTCTACTATTAGATGTTATAGACAGAATCAATATTCGTCAGAGATTATTTTTGATTCCTTAGTTTTTGTATATAATGAAAAATAAGCCATTGCCAAATTAATCGATAAGTAGACACATAAAAGTAAATAGTGTTTACTCTGAAACACCAAGAGTGCACATGATTTTATATGCAGAGATGTAATAAAAATCAAAAATGAGAAATCCTTTTACTTGATAGCATCAAATTGTTTAACGGATTGCCTAATTTCATTGTAAATACTTTACATTTACTCAGTTTTAGGAACTTCTAAGACAGTTTTATATTTGATGAAATTGTATAGTTGAATTGTTGTAAGGTCTTGAGGCCAATAAACCATTCTTATTATTATTAGATTAGATAGAGTTACGCTAGCCATCTTCGACCTGTCCGTTTCAAGCTATCTAGCTCATGATATCATCTTCTACCTCTCTTTCACGGTGTAATTTGTACAGTCACGTACACTCTTTACGATTCCAGCATTGCAATGTCGAATTATAGTTCGAATTTTGCACCTTAATTAGTATCAAAGTCATTCGTAGTTCGAATTACTTCAAGTAATGCTCATTAATATTGATCACATTGTTTCGTAGATGATATAAAAGGCTTGTTGGCCAAATATTTATGATATTATCTTTACGGACAGTCATTGGAAAGTGTTATATGTAACATTTCAGTTAAACTAGGAGAGCTGAGTAACATTTTTGAGCAGATATTCAAAGCATGTTGAAATTTGTTTGAATATAATTTCCATGTCTGGAGAGATGCTCAAATAGCCGAACGGTATAGTGACCTTAAAGCGATTTCGGCTTACTGATGCTGGTGTGTTCGATGCCCACCGTGTTCTTGAGCTATTCGAAATGGGCGTTAAACTGTACGTCCAATTTTCGCAGAAGCTCAGAGCTACTAGAAGAAAACTGGCCATCATCATGCATTGAAATCAAAAAAGTTATATGCATTCAAAGTCGACCCCTGCTACAATGTTTTGCAACACATAGATTTTCTAAATTAAATTATCAAAAAATTCTTGAAGCGTTTTGAAATTTTGATATGTTCGAATTAAGAATATAAAAAATAATTAATAATAAAGCCAGATTACTCGATCGACTTCGATATACAGCCAGATGTTCACAAAATTATTTTTTCGAAATATCAAAAAAACCAATTTAAGGCACTTTAACATGATTTATAACATTTATTAATTTAACATTATTATACATAATATTTTCTGTCATTAAGAATTAATAAAGAAAAGTCCAACTCATTTTAATCGAATTTTGTATCTGCCAGGTGATCGATAATGCTGTTTATAAGTGCCAGTGAACATTGTACCTAAGTACAAGTGAGAAAGCGTATATCGGCAACTTTCTCTGTCGTAAGATGCTGCACTGTGATTGGCTATCGGTAAGACATGTAACTCTAAGTGATTACTGCTTTGTTTTTATTCAAATTTCAAAAATATAGAGGTTGGAAAATTTCCACAACTTGTAACCAGGGACAAGCTTTGTATTTAGATAATTCAGAAAATGTATTTGTTTCAAGGTGCCTCAAATATATGCTGAAAATGTCACTCAGCTCTTAGTCTACTAGTTAAATAACTCAAATCTCAATATCTCGATTAATTTGATTTAATCTTCATAGTTCAAAATTACGACTCAATGAGAACCAAACTGATAAAAAGCTAGTATTGATGTGGCTAAAAAAAGTTAGACAGAATTAAGTCCAATTTATCAAGAATTTCATTCACTTAAAAGAAGTATTCTTTTTTCCTGCAAAATCAAACACAAAAAACTTTCATCAAATAATTTCGAATTTGGGATATTTTTTCCCATAAAGTTGAAAAGGTAAACACCAATATCACTAACTACAATAAAACATGCAATTAAGTAGCTCATTTTTATAGTATTCCAGATATTAAATCAAAATATGGTGGCCTTTTTTCAACTACTAATTCAAAAGGAAATGAAATTTCCTGTAATTCCACGAATACTTTCAATATTGTATTTTTTCTTGACCTTTTCATTAACTAACAAGTAAAAAGAAAATGAAATTTCCTGTAGATCAACCAATATTCTAATATTGTAATTTACTATATTTTGTAGACCATTTACCCCAATTTGACCCCAACTTATCTGAAAATAATTTGCTTTTGGGGGAAATATTTCAACAATGAATTTTACACAACAAAATTTCAGAAAAAAATTATTATCTGTTCAAGAAAATATCAATTAGGAGAATCATGTTGCGTCCTGGCTGAATCTTATATCCAAACTAGTCATCCCTAGTCCTTATTACCACAATATCGTGATCTCGGAGATATAAAGCGTATTTATAAAGCGCTCCATTCCTGGCCGTAAAAGATTGCTCGCAGAAAAGATTGAAAAGGTGATGAGAGAAAATTTCTTTTTCCTCGCGATATAATGATTCGTTAGAGCATGAAAATTAAAGTCTCAGTTTGTATGCCACCAATCTTAAGCTAACTTCTGATAAAATTAGTTTTTAATATCAACAAATTTTATAATCCATTAAGATAAGAAAGTCAACACAAATTACGTCACCAGAATGTCGCCGAAAAGCCATTAGAAACTAATTGTTTGATTATTCTACCGCCTTGATTTTGTAATTGTTCGGAATATGCAGCACATGAATAATACATTTGCAAATACCTAATCATTTTAGGTTTTGCTTGGCTTCTAGACCTCTTCAGGTACTTCAAAATTTTTATGAAATATAAAGGATGTTATTAGATTATTTTCTCAATTGAAAGCTTTCTTATTCTTAGTCTTGAACCAATAAGATAAATATAATTTTAGTATTTCAAATCCTGTTTCATATAATATTCAATTTCAATAATATTCTCTATTGTAGTACATTATATATATATATATATATATATATATATATATATATATATATATATATATATATATATATATATATATATATATTTATCTCTTATATATATATATATAGTCAATGTCTCTACGAGAGATCATGCTGTTCTTATTCTGGTATATACGCACCATTTCCAGAAACAGTCTTCTCTTGGTATTTTCTCTTTATCCAATACTTGACTTGACTGAATTGTAATTAGGGTGATGTCCGTTGTCCAGACAATGTTTGGTCAGAGCACAATTTTGTTTGCTTGTCCTAATATTACTCCTATGCAAAGTCATCCTTTGTGATAGGGTTGTTATTGTTTGGCCCACATACACAAGCTCACAATAACAGCAGGGAATCCCATAAACTACTTGGCTTTGATTAAGGATAGGTGTGTTGTCCTTCAATCTCGTAAAAAATTTTCCGACCTTTTTTACGTTCCTTAAAACTGAGTCAAACTGAGGGTAAATTATTAATATAGGGTAACGTAACGTAACTAAATCGATCTGTGGAAAGTCCGTCATCCCTTACATGATCAGTGACTACATCGCGATCCGGTGTGTTAAAAAGGAGCTTCTTCAATAATGAGTCAGGGTAGCCATTTCCCTTCAAGATATTATATAATGTCCTCATATTGTCATCTCTGAATCTGACATCCAAAAGTTTATTTATTCTTGTTTTCAAATTTAAAATTAAGTTGATTTTTACCTTGAATGGGTGGTATGACAAGTAAGGAATATATCTTGAAGAGGCCATGGGTTTTCTATAAATACCAGTGAATACAGTCTGGCCCTCTCTTATGACCTTCATGTCCATGAATGGAACGGAGCAGTCGGTTTCCTCTTCCATTGTAAACTTGATCATACCAGATGAATCAACAGCATTCAATATTTGCAGTGCTTCATTGATGAAGTTTCTGGGTACTGTCGTTATTATATCATCCGCAAACTTTCTGCAGAATGGGACTTGGCAAGGAAACTGTTCAATGCTTTTATTTAAGATGTAGTCAACTACATACTGAGCAATTATGGGCGATATCAAAGAACCCATAGGGGTTCCCTCTTTTTGCTAGTAATAAACACCTCCAAAAGAAAAGATAGTTGTATCAAATATAAACTTCAACATTTCAAGAAAATCATCCTTTGGTATTGGACAATTTGATTCTATATCTGTCCATTTATAAAGAATGCATTGTTTACTCATCGTGAATGTGATATTTGTAAACAATGAAACCACATCCCAACTGACAATCACAAAATCCTTCGGTAGTATTAAACCATTAACAAACAATGCAAAGTCAAATGAGTCTTTTGTAAAGTACGCATTAGACGTATCATACGAGGATGTGAGAATCTCTGTGACATATTTTGCAATCCCGAAATTTGGGATACTTTCTAGACTCTGGGCTACTTTTTGCGCACTAGACGTGCGCAAAACAGTACGTTAAGCAGTGATGTGATGTCACATCACGCTCGAAAGTAATATTACTCCGTTATATCACAGTATCACACCATCACCCCATCACGTTAAACATTACTTGCAGACCATCACGCGGTGTTGAATGGGTTCATCACGTTGCGTACTTTGTAATGTGATGTTTTCACCGTAATATTACTTGGCAAGTAGCATACATTACATTATGTAATGGCGTTCTATTATCGACTATATGAGAAAATAAAATGTATTTCTTTGCTGCGTTATTTTGTAAATCCATCTTTATGAAGGCCCTAAATTTTTTACTATAAAAATTTTAATTAATGAAGAAATATATTAAGTGCTGGTTCTACTATCCACTGTATACGTGAGAATGCAATTTATTTTTTTATCTCATTTTGTGACAACTGTCTCATCTTTATAAAAGCCCTAATTATAATAATTTAAACCAATATATAAATATATTATGTAATGGTGTTCTATTATCAACTATAAGTGAAAATAGAATTTATTTCTTTGTTACCTTATTTTATGAATCCATCTTTCTAAAGGCCCTACATTTATAATTTATACAGCACATAATTATGTGCTGATGTTATATTATCGGCTATATGTGAGAATGAAATTTATTTCTTTTCAGTCCCATTTTGTGAATCCATCTTTAAAGCCATATTTTTATACTATGAAATTTTGAATTAATATATTATGTGCTATTATCGAGTACATGTGATAATGAAATTCATTTTTTTTATATAATTTTGTGGAGTCATCTTTATGAATGCCCTAATTTTTAACCATAAAAATTTGAATTCGTCTTGAAATATATTACGTGATGGTGTTCTATTATCGACTATATATTAGAATGAAATTTATCCACAATTTATTATTATTACCACTTCAAACAAAAAAAATCGAATAAGTAGAATACAGAGTGCGGAAATTATTTCAGATTTGAATGAAATAATTCGTTTTAGTTTCAAATATCTACTAACATTACTGAATAAAATCTAAGCCCTAAGCGCCCTTATGCCTAGACGTAATAAATAACACTTCGTTCAGTCTCCGGTTTGCTAAGTAATATTGCTCAATAGGTTTCAACATTGGTTCTTCAAATCATCCTTATGTGTGCGAGTTATGCGTAATATGACCAAAAACGCAGAACAGCAAAACAGTACACTGTTCGAAGTGATATGGAGGGTTCAGTGTTAAAGTGGACCAAGTCCAATTTTTGCTCATTTGTTACCGGCTATGGTATGATGAAGCTAAAAGCATATATTTTTTATTGCAATAGTGAACCAAGTTCTTAGTGCATCAATTTGACACTAGGGAGCAGCAGTTCTCAGGTGCACTGAACTCATATGATTTTCTTTCAGTGCAGAAGTGAACCAAGTCCAGACATCATTGTTTTGGTTTCATAGTTCCACTGCTTATGAACCTATTTGGTTACTTCAACAATCATTTTTTATTTTCAATAATAATATAAAAAATAATAATAATAATCATTTTTTTACCTAATGATACAGATTTCGGTGTCATTGAAAGGGAGATTTGGAATCACCAGTTTATTTATGGGCCAAATGTATGGTATGAATTAATGGAGTCAGCAAAAAACAAAGAACCAAAATTTGAAGTGGGTATGAACAGAATTGAATTTCTAAGTACCTTGACACTGGAAAAGTCAATCACTAATCGAAAAATGGACAATGAAAATAACAAATTAAACTGGATGAAAATGTTATGGCTGAGATTTCAAAGAGATTCACCCTGGGAAAAAAAATTTAAAGAAAATCTTAGTAACATTTCTCAGTTTAGAACAATTGACTTGATGAAGAAAGAAGTCGGAAGACCCTTACATTCCTTGGCATCTGTTTCACAGCCTCTCCTTCACCAAACACGCAGACCCATGAATGATGCAAAAAAAAAGGATATGCTTTCACTGCTGCCATACATTCCACCACTTTTCCATGAATATTACAGAAACATGCCAGGGCTGCTCATAACCCGGTCTGTGGCTTTTATACTGATGAGATTGAATATCTGTACACTAATGTAATTAATTCTCTTTCCATGGAATAAACATTTCTGAGTTTTAATAGAGTGTTTTCATTTTCCATCAGATTTAAAAAAAATCTTCAGAAGCAAAGATATTACTCTGAGGTGATACTGTGATGTTTAGATTTCTTGCGTAATGCGTAATGTAGCATCACACCGCAAGGTGATGATTACTTACCAGCATTACTTACTTACTAAGTACTTACCATTAGTACTCAAACCAGGACTCGATGTAAATTTTGCCACATCTACAACTTTGACAGCAAACTCCTGCCCCGACTGCCGATGTATGCATCGTCTCACAATACTGAATGGTCCCCTGTAAAACAAACAACGGATCACTTTCAAGCATATCTCGCATTTCTCTGGATCGCACTAGGTACGTATTATGCATCCCAAAATGGATCATAATAGAACTTTAGCAAGAACCTCAATAGGACATTATTTATTCACGAAATCCCGTTGGGTTGTGCTCGGCACGAAGTTGTGCAGGCTTTGAGTGAAATAATGGAAATGGAAATATTCTACAAACTTTTCCTAAGAGCTTGAAATGGGGTAGGATACGCTTTTCCAAATTTAGAAAATCAAGTAAAAAGTACTGAAGCTTATGAACTGCATAACTGCATTTATCATCAGTTTTATGAATTGCTGTGAGAAAACAAACTCGCAAATGTCAAAACAATGCATAATTTACGTCAATTATTTCTTTGGAGGAATAATATTTTATCTGAAAGTATAGCACAAATGTGTTTTCGATTTTATATAACTATACACTATTATGAAGAAGGAATAAATATGTGTTAGTCAATGACAACAGTGGATATACATGATTTAAACCATAATTTTTCTTCTCCAAAAGTACCTCAAATTTTTCAAACGATATATTGGAAGTATCATTTCCAATTTTGGAAAATTGGTACATTTCGCTTGTCGGCACCTTCACCATTCTCTACAGGATTAAGATGATTGTCCAATAACATCTAATATCCGTTTAACGTTCATACAATTAACAGAAGAATCAAATTATCGCAGTATGTCGTCCTCTAGTAATTGAACATCATTTTCAATCATCCGAAGCTTTACAAAGTAAAACGAACAGGAAATAATATACTGGTAAAAGCTAGACAGAAATCCCATAGCTGATTTGTCAGAGAACATGTTCAAACACTTGTAACGCAGTGGTTTTTGCATTTCATTATCGCTGTATATTTCAACGCAGAAACCTTGAATTTAAATGTCACATCTATTCAAATAGGAATTGAAAGGTGTAGTTTTTTGTATTTCATTTGCTATTAAGTACTTAGGTAATCATTTTTTTTCTCTCAGTTTCATATATAAAATTACATGGTGTATAATAACGCTGGAGAACAGCAATTTTGTTGTCCTAGATCTTTTACTTGTTTTTGACTAAATTTTGGTCTCTGAATTCAAAAATGTTATCAAATTTTCTCTATCGCGTCAAGTTTTTAAACTACAGGATACCCTCTCTTTACCCTAAAAGTCATACAAAATGAGCATACAGAAGAAAATAAAGTGGATACTAAACAAACTTATTAGAATATTTTATTCATGCAAAGGTTATTATAATATTAAAAGTTAAATTGTGTTTATACAAAAAATAAAAAAAGATATTAGGGTAAAAATTTTCGCTCATAACTTTTCCTGAAATGTTCTATAATGCGACATTCTCGCTTGATGCTCCAACAGTAGTCAGCCATCATACTGCCATCATGACCTTCAAATCTTGGTGGGATCGCTCACCCTGTTCACCCTGACTAACAGCCTCAAGATTTTCTGGGAAGTTAGTAAGATGGCTATGTAAGAAATGCAGTTTGATACTCTTGTTACAGCCAAGTTTTCAAATCTTGAGTTCTTGAACAATTTCGACGTAATTCTGGGCTCGTAGGTTTCCAAGAAAGTCATTGGCAATACTTTTGAATGCCAACCAAGCATTCTTTTCAAGTTCGGTCATTGTTTCAATGAAACGTTCATCGTCAATAAGTTGCCGAATCTGTGGCCCATCAAAGACACCAGCCTTTATCTTCTTATATGACAAGCTAGGAAATGTCGAAATGATATACTTAAAACAGTCCCCTTCAGTTGACAAAGCTTTAACAAACTGTTTCATGAGACCTAGTTTTATATGCAAAGGCGCAAATATAATGTTTTTTCTGTCGACAAGTGGCTGATTTGGATCACCAAGTTGCAGGTCAGATCTTGGCGGTTACTTTGACTGCACCAAATGCTTCTCTCGTGCTCTGCTCCCGCATACATAAAAAAACAGTTATACTTGGTATATCCGCGTTGCTGGTCAAGTTATCAAGTTATATTGCAACAAGTCAATGCAACAAGTCTCATTCGTAACTGACCAAATTAGTCTCTAGACAATACGAATCTAAACCTATTGCGCCACGTCATTGTCCCCTCCAGTCGTTACTTGAAAAAGTTCCGCCGACAGGAGTGCAGTAGGGCTTTCTGTAATTCGCGTTCAGATCCGCGAAGCGTAATAGTATACGCAACAAATGTAGAAAAAAGCTTGAGGTGATAGAAAAAAACTGATTAAAGTTTTGAAATCAGAATGTCAATTTACGTCTAAAATAGCCTAAAAATCGAAGTCAACAGAAATTAAATTACAAATTGTTCCCCATTGTAATAGATTGAACCAATATCAAGATTGTAATCTCAATAACAAACATTTCTGTTTGAAGTTTCAAAATTCAAACAATTATCAGGCTAATATGCTAACGATTTGTCATATGTTTCTTCTTCAATCATTATAATATCATTGAAATTGAATTTGGATAATGTTATTATTTAATCAAGTGTTTTGTATAAGTGTTCAATTTTATATACGAGCCATAAATATAGTTATGTTCTTTACTATGTTTATAACATACTTGTACTCGTATATAATAATAATCTTGTTACAATAATAGCTTAAATAACTGCAGTGGACGACAATAGGTATGAAACACTACATAAAACAAAATGGAAAACTAATAACTAAGTAATACAAATTCACACAATACATTAATAGAACTAAACGATCCTTGAGTTTATTTTCAATACTCTCAAAAATACTATTAATATTGTATACCTAACTAAAACAAATTAAGAAAAAAGTTACCAATTTTCAAATGCCTTTTTTTTTGGAACCATTGAAGAATTCAGTGCAAATGAACCCTGACAAAGATATTTTATTCTAATGTCCTTCTTACTTAATATCGGAAATTTGTCATAACATCGGTGTTTTTCTTGGAATTTCAAGTTTCATATTTTCACATGTAAAATTAAGCCATATTTTATCACCAGCCCAAAGACAGACATCTTCAGGAAGATAGTCACAAATTGAAATAGGTACTATTTGAAAAAGTCCGGTATTTTATATAAAATGATGATTATTTCAAATTATTTCAAAAACGTCAAAAGCAAAAATTACAAATTCAATTTAAATGCATCAACAATTCACACATTGATACTACACGTTAGCTGAACAACATCAAAAACATTGATTAATAGCAATCAATAGTTGTAGAAATACTATACTTGATTACCTACATCTAATTATAAAAGGGTTTGAAAATTAATACCGTATTAATAAGCAATAGGTTGAAGATTCAATGAGTAATGTAAAGCAGAACCAATTGGTTGATTGTAAGTATTCATGTTGACTCAAAATGCCTTAATGTTTCTTTCAAAACGTTCTTTCTTAGAAGTCTCTATCAATTTATTCAAATTTCTGCACACAATACTATCAATTATATATAGGAAAAAAATAAAATAGAAATAATATTTTCGATTTTTCTCATTACAACAAATTTTTACAGTATCTTTTATATCTAGGATAAATTCCTCAGTGTACAAAAATACTCTAGTTAGTGTTGCATTTTCTTCTATTTTCTTCCCAAATCGCTTGGGGTCGTTCTCCAACTCTACAATAAATAAGTTAGATAACACAAACTGCAGAGAGTATCTAATTTCATCAAAGGTTATATCGTTATCGTACGCATCTCGAATGACTAAACTTCAACATTTTTTATTGTAGAAATAAAAAAGCTTAGGTCATCAGCGATATAAAAACTATTCTGCCCCTAAAGATAGAGACCAGAACCAAGACAGTAGAGTGAATTTCGTAAGAGAACACAAGAGAAATTGTAATAAACTCACTAGCCTATTTGCTATTTTTTTTTCAAAGGTGTGCGAATGTCAAACAAATTGTATGCATCGAGTAATTTAAATCAAAACATCGCGAGAACTGTACTAGTAGCTACTTTTGAGAAGAGAAAGTTTTTCAAGTGAAAATGATACAAGGATCGACTAGTTAACAGATTTCACTGTTTTTCAAAAATGAAGCTCTTTCTAAACCATGATTATAAGAATTTTGTTACTAAAAAAATTATTGAAAAATTCGTATTTTCACAATACGGATATACACACTATGAATTACAAGGCCACAAAAATTTTAGATCATGCAAATAATTACAACAAACGCCTTTTCCTAGAAATGGTTCATATAAAAAGACAGGAATATACAGGAATATATATGTATTAACAAAGAATCTGGTACAGATAATTTAAGTAAACATATATATATATATATATATATATATATATATATATATATATATATATATATATATATATATATATATATATATATATATATATATATATATATAAATCTCATGGGTTCTTCTGATTAATGACACATATTCTGATATCCTATTTACCGAAACATCCACTCTAAATACACAAAATAAATTCCTTCTCTTTTAGTGAGTCATAAAACTTCGGTCAACTTCTTAAGAAACGCCCTTGGAAACATCTGGGAACATTCCACTTGAAAAGCGGAATTGAGAAATACAGTCAGTGTCGTTGCTTCCTTCAGCTACCTAACACGTAGAATGCAGTAATATTCGAACCAAATGCATTTGGGAGCACTTGTACTTATTTTCGAAATTCAAAAAACAAGTGTAATTTCGGACTAACTTCATAGTAATTGTAAGGAAAATTTTCGATAGTGTTATAGTAGTTATATAAACTGTTAATATTGTACTATTTTAGCCCTGAAGAAGAAAATAAACATTTTCGGAAGCTTGGAAAATACTAAAGAGGTAACTGATTTTCCTGTCCTAGACTGCAATACCAATTAAATACTGAAAATATATATATATATATATATATATATATATATATATATATATATATATATATATATATATATATATATATATATATATATATATATATGTATATATAAGAAAATGAACACTAACTAGAACATTGATTTGAAAAATTTAAATTAATCAAGAGAATGTTATAGTAGAGCTAGATATGTGAACGTGTACGATGTAATGTCTCCATTATCCTTCAAGGGATAAATGTTAGAGAAATATTGAAATCGATGCCACACCTGATGGAAGTGCGAGACATATATGTTTCGTTCTGCAAGAAACTCGTCAATCGCACCATATATGTCTCGCACTTCCATCAGGTGTGGCATCGATTTCAATATTTCTCTAACATTTATCCCTTGAAGGATAATGGAGACATCACATCGTACACGTTCACATATCTAGCTCTACTATAACATTCTCTTGATTAATTTCAATTTTTCAAATGAATGTTCTAGTGTTCATTTTCTTAGATATTTCATTCAGTGCCATAAGCACAAATAAGCATATAAATAAATTTCATTTTCTTATGTATATATATATATATATATATATATATATATATATATATATATATATATATATAAGCATGACAGTGTATACTTCCCGAGAATTTCAATCTCACAATTAATTTAGGAAGTCGTGGTTTGAATCATTCAAAGCTCGGAATTTCGAATTTATAATTACATACGCTGTCACGAAAAACAGCCATAACAAATTCAAATGAAAGGATGTTCATACGGAAGTACCTACTCCTGTGAAATCGTTACCGAAAATGAGGAAACGTAATGGCATACATTTGATGTTCGCGGCCGCTTGTCATTTTGTTCGTGAATGCATTCGAATATAATTTAAAATTTTCTCAAAGTGAAAATATAATTAGATTTGTCCTTATTATTATACTCCTTTATTGTGTTCGGCTTAAGACAGTCTGTGATTTATACAGCCATTTCTTTCTCTTAGGATATTTTTGTATATAAAACATATGCTTTAATAGATTTTTTAGCCAGCTTGAAAATGATGTTGATTAAGGTTTGTAAATTTTTCAATCAACTTAATTCAAATAACAGATAAAAATCAAATAATTGATGAAAGTTCAAAATGGTACTTAGTAATCCGTTTAAAAACTTCTTATTTCAAAATTTCTCGATCAACAGAGTAGGGTACCTAGGCTCTAGTAAGTAATTGAGAAATATTGAATTCAAAAACGAAATCTTTACTTTGACAACTTTCACAAAAACTATAAAAGACGTCAAAATTATAAGACATGTCTTACAATTTACCTTAAATGGAAACCTTGTCCATTATATCTTTCAGATATAACACTAAGCTATTATGAACGATTTATTATGTAAACTAAACATCATTATCAGTATTAATATTAATCAAACAAATTATTATCGTAATGTAAGAAAAAGGTCAATGCAATGAACATTGAAAGTAGCTTGAAATAGTTGCAAAGATAAGAAATATATTAGGAAAACAGGTAGAAATATTTCGGAATACATACAGTGATGGATTTAGGCCTAGGCCCATGAGGCCCGGGCCTAGGGCGGCATAATTTGAAGGGCGGCAAAATTTTTGAAACGCCAAAATTTTAGAGGCAAAAAAAAGTGAAGACAGTCAATTTTAAAAATTGGTTCAGATTTATTTTTATAAAAAATATTTATTATTTATCGGTCTTAAGTTTATAACTTATTTATTTGTAATAATGTTTATTAGTTATATTAAAAATTTTCATTTCAATAAATAAAGTTATTTTTAAATAAAAATATTGGATCAAAATTAATGAAGTTCATTTTTCAAAAAGGGCGGTACATCGAACGGGGCCTAGGGCGGCAGTAAGCCTAAATCCGTCACTGAATACATATCTTTTTTTAGTTTTAACTCATTATCAAGACAATCCACAGAAATTCTTGCCAAAATCACGTGGAATAAACAGAGATAACCGGTAAGTCTTAGTCATTATTGTCGGACAACTTTAAAAATAGCAACTAACAATAACTATTGCTTATTCGTCGTCTAAGGGAAATCTGTCGGTTAGGTAGTTTTCAAAAACTTTCACAAATATTGGTGAAACGTAAGAACCTATATCATAGGTATAAGTAGATATGAGATCGGTGTTTTTGAATTGAAGCAGACTTTCATTCAATTGTTTCCGAATTTTAAGTGAAACAAAAATTACGTACATTTGTTTTTCTATATATGTACTTGGAGAAAACTCTGTGCACATTCATTTTGTATATTGGCGTCCACTTCATTTATTTAATAAAACAATCGGCAATTTCTGATTAGTATTAAAAACAAGAGTTATTTAATGCTTATATTAATTAGGATCTATGTTTCCAAATAGAGGAATTGCGTAGTATGTACTTCGAGTTTTTAGTTTCCATAAAGTCTTTTAAATAGTATCTACTTAAAATTTATCGAAAAGAATTTACAAAATCAAAACCACAAAATGCCTGTATACCTTCCAATTTCTTCACCCAATTCGTAAACATCATCGAAAAGAACTTCCTCGTCTGCCATTCTGATACCTTAAATCCACACTTTAAAAAATTACGAGTATGATCAACCAAATATCATAATCAAAATCCGGTAGGAATACACCAAAAACAAACCACGCGCGAAATTCCCATCTGATTCATCTGACAGAAACACTCGAACGGAAATACGATAATAATACCTATAGGAAAAATACAAAAAGAATGCCGTGAAATAAATATAGTTCTGCAAAACTGATTTCACACTATAGTTTATTTGGTTGCCTAATATTAGTATTTAATTTCAAACGATAGTGTTTTTTCTGTCATTCAGAATATGGCCGCACTATGATCATCGTATCTGTCAAAACAACACTATGGAAAATAGAACGTCATAAACGAAGAGTTGAAAAATATCCTCCGAAGCCTTCACTAGCCTGTCAACATTGAAATTCGCGTTATATACAATCAAAATATTGTACACGCCCATATACACGGTTCGAATCGAGCACAAACTGACAGCAATGACAGCACCGGCCAGCCGGGTAGCGCCCCGTCGGACATGCGCTAGGCAATGTGCCACACACCGCGCCAAATCCAGATTTGGCGCCTATTTTATTCATAATTTGTATTGTAATGTTTCTTTCTGAGGTGTATTTTCACATATTTGATTCTCTATAAAACTTGTTGGTCGAAAAACCAATATTTCATTTTCTGCAACAGCAATATTTCTAATTGAAATCATAAATATGTATTAAAGGGAAAACGTTTTTCATTCTTTTTTTATGATATTTATTTTATATATTGAGTTATATTTCGATTGATTGAGATGTTAAGAAGATTTTCAAATTATTCTTTGTTTTGAAATTGTTTAATGAACTTCTAAGTAATTAATGACAGCAATTGTAAACTTGTGGGACGTACCCACCAAAGGTGTCGTTTTAAAACTAAAGAGGAGAGTAAGCATATTAATAAAACACATTTTGTGTTTTATTAATATGCTTAAACAGCAAGACAAATTTATTAATGTGTCAAAGAAAAATGCATTGTGATATAACGGAAAACAAATTGCACGTTTATGCTGATAAAGGTTTAATGCAATTATGAATTTAACCACTTAATTATTAATCCACTTGACAGTTTTAAACATAATTATAATAATTAGTGATTTCTGTGTGAATTGAATTGTGATTTCAGTGAAACTGAGAGCAGGGATGGTGCGATGAGAACTGTGTCCCATTAGCGACCAAAGCTTGAGAAACGCACTAGACTTCTTGTATTACAATTAAATACTGGCATCAATTATAGACCAGTACAGATAGATATATCTTTGCACTTTTCCACAATTAAATGACATCTAATTGATTATATGTATATATTTGAACAATAAATTACTGTATTTAACAATACTGATTAAATTTCATCTTTTTCAAAACAATTTGTACTAAAGTTGCCTATATAACTTATAATTTTACTAAATTAAATGAATTTATTTATATATATATATATATATATATATATATATATATATATATATATATGTATATAATAAAACAATTGTTAAGCGAAGATTTACACATATATCACATGTTTATCGATTTACATCAAGTATGGGCCTCATCAATTATTAAAATATGTATATATATATATATATATATATATATATATATATATATATATATATATATATATATATATATATATATATATATATATATATATATATATATATATATATATATATATTATCTTTACTTGTTCGTATCAAAACAGTTCTGTAAAATTAACTGTCATAGTTAACAATATAAAATAAGGTCTCCGCTTCTTACCACTTAAGATCATAAAAAAGGAAACCCATACATCAATGCTTCAACAATCTGTGGCAGAATATTTGATTTATTGGATGGTTTTGATTATTAAAAAAACTTTACTAACTTATATTTGGAATATCCTTCATGACATAATATTAAAAAGAAGCAACAAACATATGCAACAAATATTTTATTACAATTCAAATAAATAGCAAACAAATATAAAAAATATCCATTTATGGTTTAGATATATAATCAACAACTTAGAATTTTGATAGGCTGGTAAACAAACATTAGATTAACTACAATAATTAGGTTTCATATAAACAATTAGCTGAGTCAATAGGTAATGTGTACTTCAACAGTCATCTACAAGTATAATTTAAAACATCTCAATCGTATTATAGTGCACATAAAATGGCAAATTGGAATTTTTTAATGTAAAGCTCTAATCATACAAGATTTTCAAATATTAAATAATATTTTCATTTCTAAATCACTCAATAAATGATCTATGGAAACTCCCTAACAAATAACTTTTTAAGAATTGTTGAATTTATTATGAGGTTTCTGTGATAAACTCAAAATTATGAAACATTCCAAATTTCAATAGTTATATATTATATTATAATTTTTTTATTTATGTGGGATCTTTCAATTAAATAAAATAAAGAATGTTACCTTAAAACAGAACTCAAAAGCAAAATAGCAAGTTGAAGTGGGATACTATTTGTAGTTCTTCAAGTGTAATAGGAATTGACAAACACAATACATTTTTGGAACATTTCAAATTTTTACTAAAGATGAAATATCGTCAAATAATAACAGCGTAATTATAAGATGACTAACAGAGTCATCTTACAAATGAGGATGTAAGAATATCAAAACTCCCGAATAAATTTCACAAGAATAATTGATTTGGTAATTCAGCCACTGAATTATTTCGTGTGAGATTTAGCCAACTTGTTTTGAGTAAACAATTATTCTTTCTATGTTTATCAAATTTTTATTCAAAACATTAAAAAAGTTAATAGTATATGAAATACTAAAACATATGACAACACAATACTACCTTTACTCCATATTATGCATATGCAATACAATAAAATATTATTGTTTGAGATAATCTTTTTTCTGACGAAACAACAAGGAAACAAATTTCATAATTACAACTCAACAATTGATCAGATCTATATATATTTCATTATATGATCGTATGAATAAATAAATAAATTTATTATATTTAAATATATATGTATATAACTCAGTCTTCTAGGCATTTAAAAATTTAAATGGATCTCTAAGGAATAAAAAATCTACCTGATACATGTAACATTCAATTATTCAATCTACTACTTGAAAACCTTGCATAAGAATAAAATTAATTATTATTGTTCTTATAGAAGACCAAGTTTTCCAGTAATTTTATCAACTTCCTCTTCAGATCCAAATAAGCTTAATGCTGTTACTGAATTAGGTGGAATTTGTGTCTTTCCAGCATCTGTGATCAAATATGATGGAATGTTGGCACTTTTTGCCTTTTCATGTAGCTCCTGTAAATGGACATGATCGATCCCCTTCAACACAACTTTCTTTTCTCTGCATAAAAATTAAACAAATATCAGACATAACACTGCAAGAAATATTACAACATATACATTATGAAAACTTAATGGCCACAATTGCAGATAGCAATCTATTAAAAATGGAATTATTGAATAGATCTTTCAATGAGTAGAATACTAAGAATAATATACCAAGAAAACAACAACTACTTAATATTAAACATTTATAATTCATGAAATTTATCAATCAAAAAAAGTTGGTTAGATTATTTTTACATTATGTAATATTACTTGTTAAATATAGAATAAGTGGTCAGTTAGGATGTATTAATATGAATGTATAAATTTTATTGTAAAAAAATTTATCTCTACCATTTTAACAAATTAGATATTACTTTCAGAAAGTTATTTTGAATAGGACTTGTAAATCATACCCAAAAAATTCCCAGTTGTCCAAAGCATCTTTTAGTCCTTCAAGTAGCATTTTCCTATACAAACCTAAACAAGCATGGGCAACCTTAAACCAAGGTATTTTATTCCAATTTAAAATAATGCTACCTTCATATTACCTGAGCACTGAGTTTTCCAGTTCCCATTTTTAAAGCAGAATTCACAACAAATGTCATTTTATAAAAGCAGTCCCCTTCATTTTCATCCCTTGCTGCATTCTCTATTCTTTCTGCTGGTACTTTAGGCTCTTCGATAAACTCATTATTGGTACCTATATATTTCATACACTCTTCATCACTATTGAAAATGTAATTAAGAGCTTCTTCTATTGACTCATTACCAGTGCAAAATAGAGCCTTAAATAAAAGATTATTTTGGAAAAACGTTTTAAAAACATCTTTCTAAATTACCTCAGTAACTTTGTCTTTTGTCAATCCCATTGAAAGAAGAAGATTGAATAATTCCTCATTAGGTACGAATTCGTCGGTTACAAATTCATCTTCGTTAGAGTCGCTCATTTTTATAAATACAGATAAAAGTCAGTAAAAGTATTAAATGAAAATAAAACACATTGGTTAAAAACTAGGCTGCTGCACATATAGATCTCTCATCAAAGAACAAACGATCGATTTGACCTACGAGAATAACCTCACTTCATTTGATTTCTCAACTACTAGAACTAATTTAGAACTAATTTAAAATACAACAGCGATCTGAAGTATCATTTTGCAAATACAATTTCCACGACGATCTGAAGTGAAATAATTTTGCAATTATAAATTGTCTTATAAGCTATCCGCTATAGAGGTTAAATTAACTGACTAATCTAAATTAACTGACTAATTATATATATATTATAAATTATGATATATATACATATATCATATTATATATTATAATAAAATACAGAAGAAAAATATACGATAAATCCCTGCTCCTTTGGCTTTGTTGCAGAAAACATGTGAGAAATTTCAATTGTTCACTTTCTTAATTAAATACTTAGTTATATACTCACAGTTTTATTGGCATCCATATACAAATACATCACTCAACATCGTGGGCCAATCACTGAGTGGGAAAGACACAATATAGTTTACAACTTATGTAAAATAAATTCAGAAATAATACCAATAATGTACAAACAATACATATGAACGATAACTCTGTGGGCAAGCTGACATTAAAGCTCACCCACAATATACAGGAAAAACTAATATCTGAAAAACTTATAATTAAACAACAGTCAGGTGACGAGAGCTCGTGTAATATCACCAGGCACGCATGCAAATATGTCGATGGCGTCATGAAAAGGCTCAAAGTCATCACAAAAGTTATGAAGTTGTGAAAAAGCCAGAACATTACTACGAGCCAGGCGTGGATAAAAAATGTTCATATTTCTAAAAGTTAATCTCGAAGCACGGACATTTATGAGGGAAAGAAGAAAAGAACAATAAATATAAAACCTTATCAGTTTGTACAGGAACATTATTCCTAAATATTTACTACGTGTTTCAAGTGATGGAACTTGTAGTAAGTAACTCATGATTTATACCTCGTTCTGGATACACACCGTCGGAGCAAAACCATAAATATTTCAAAAATCGTCTTTGCGCGGATTCAAGATTCCTTATAATAACACACGTATGCTGGATTCCAAACGACACTAGCATCTAGTTTTAAACGTATTAAGGTATTGTATAGGAGCATAGTTGATTCAGATTGAGAGAGGCATTCAGAATTTCTCATTACAAAACCTAATGTTCTGTAAGAACTTGAAACAATATCATTAATGTGAGTAGCAAAAGTTAATTTTGTGTCGAAATTTACTCCTAAATCTCTGAATTCGGTACATCTATTGATTTTATTACTATTCACATTGTAATTGAAATGAACTATAATTTTTACGAGAAAAATATGTTGCTATAAAGAATTAACATAAATATCTCATTGGACTTGAATAAATTGTATGCTATTAATATATTTTCTTTAATTTTTAGCTCTGGGGATTTTATAGAAAAATTGTAAAAATTCTCAGAAATTCATTTCTTGAAGTAAGATACCAAATAAGAATGAAAAGGCAAAGAAAAATTATACTCTTTAAAGTTAAAAATGTACATTACATATTTTACATTGCATTTGCATACAGCTGGTTAGCCGTTTGTAGTTCGTTCGTGTTGGTAGTGATAATAAACGTAGTAAACAAAGTTATTATTCCCTGGTGATTTTTCCCTATGTTTTCATTAATCATTTGAAAGAAATATGAAATAAGTTGAAAATAAATATGGCTCGCCCATAATTTTTAAAAAAATTACACCTATTATCATTCGAGTGGACTACCATGGTTCAAATCTTCAACTGATATTTGTTACTTTGATTTAAATATTCTAGGACTATGGATGATCATGCGGAAAAAGACTTGAATAAGTCTCTAAAAGACAAAAAGAAATCATGGAAAAATAAAAAGCGTTCCAGTCGCTCAGATTCATCTTCTAGTGATACTAATAAAAAATATAATAGAAGTAAAAGTAGACGTAAATCATCAAAAAAGGAAATTACCAAGCATAAGCATAGGAAAAAAAGACACTCATCAGATTCGTCATCATTACTAGATTCGTCGTCTAGCAGGTATATAAACGCACACGTACACTCATATGTGGGGTATATTGTATAAGTAAGCTAACTTAGCATTCGTAAGGTCTGAGATTCAATTCCTAGGGTTGATTGGTTTATCATGGTGTAAAGAGGTCAGTGTTTGCAAACCTGGTAACCGCAAACCTATAAGGCAATTGCTGGATGAGTATTTCCTCTGAGTACTATTCCTCTCTCTATGTACTGTATTTATCCGCATTGTTCCTATCTTTCTCTCCGAAGATCTGACTGAAGGAGTTAATCCCAAACTCAATAACTGCCCACCTCTCTCACATACTTGAGAGGGGATTGAAAACATCAATTTATTTTGCTTCCATTTCCATATGTGAGACAGCATATTGAAAACATCAAATTATGAAACTTTCGTTTTAACAATTTTAACTTTTGTTTTTGGCCCAAAATTTGGCCAATTATTCTCATTGTTCACTGCATTTCAATATTATATTTAGAATGACTATATGATGATGATTGTCAATTTAATAATTCAATTAAGTAAGTGTTCTATCATTTAAGAAATCTTTGTTTATTCATTAATATATTGTGAGCTTATTGTTATTTATATGTGAAAAAAACATTATTATAGTTTTATCATTGAAAATATTCCTTTATATTTGATTTTCCATTTCAGAGTAGAGAAATGGAAAAAATAATAACTTTTTGTTACAGTTCAGACTCTAGTTCATCTAGTAGTTTAAATGAAAAGAGGCAGAAGGGCGCAAAAAAAAAGAAAGAACTTAACAAAAAGAGCAAAGAGCTCAAAGTGAAAGAAAATGTCGACGATGCTCCATCAATGGATATTCCTTTACATTTAATGAGTGAAGGTCACTCTATGGCTCCTATGACAAAAGAAGAATGGGAAAAAAAACAAAGTATTGTAAGGAGGGTTTATGATGAATCTACTGGAAGAAAGAGGTATTTTTTTATTTTCTTGAAACTTATTGCTAATGGTTTATAACTGCATTATATATATATATATATCATAGAAATCAAGAAAATTGCAAGCTGAAGACGACAAATGTAATTTATGTATAACGCTAGTAGCTAAGTTAGAGCTTGGTTGGTTAGAAAGTAAAATAGCCATTTGTCTATTTTTCTTCGTATTTCTCTAATGGTGATCTCTAGAACATCTAGTCTTTTTTTGTACTAAAGTGTACCACATCTTGTCTGAATTGAAATGATTATATTCAAAAAAAATTTTTTTTGAGCTATTTCAGTCAGTATATATTACACTTTCTGTTTTTTGTTATTTTTGGGAATTAAAATACTACTTATAAATTAGAGATAATTCAATGTAGATTTCATAAATTAAGAAAATATATAGAACATCAATAAGTAAAATGAAGTTTAGTCATGGCTAAACCAGAATTGACAAATAATTTATTAAATCATGATTATGCTTTGAAATAATATTTAAAAAATTTTAAATTTCAACTACAGCTGTTTTAGATAAGCTTGTAATTGAAACATCATATCGAGAATCGCGACATGTATATTAACTAAAAATTTTTGTGGATGTGTAGAAAGAGTGTAGCAGCCTTCCATTTGAACAATAAAATTCCAAATAAAACCATTTTCTATATTAACACTTTTATTAAAGCTAAGCATAAAATTACATTCTGGAAATTCTAATAAAAACAATGTAAATAATTTGAAGTAATCATTTTTTAGAACCATATTAGTCATTTAATGGAGAATACGAATTTACCGAATTAATCAGCTAAAAAAACTTGACCTTTATCTAAATCTCCCTAGCTGTCAAGATAAATTACACATATATTTTGTCAGTCCAAAGATTGTAACTGCAAAATGCACATCACAGTGAGAAGTCGAGTGTTTAAGATTTGTATTAGAAAATTGTTTTCAATTGTACATAGAACATCAAATTTTCAAAATGCGTCACAATTAAGTTATGTGGATGAAATAATACCCCCAGGTGTAGACTGCTTTTTTACTTCCACAGCATCATTTCTACACAAAGTACTTCAAAGCTTAGTAATAGCTGTATTATTCTCTAACACTCTAACCTCAATATCTTGTGAACAAAAACATCAGTGAATATGTAGTGGGAATCTGATGTTTTTGAAAACGTGATATCACATTCCAACTGCAGGCGTTGGAATTGTTTTTCTAAATTCTGTATCCCATTTGTTGATTTCTCGACCTGTTAAATTTAGAATCTCGAAATGACTTTCGTCATTCGACAAAAGTTCAAGAAGCTCTTTCCTCGTCGTTATAAGAGATTTAAATCTTGCACGAGTTTACCTCCGCAATATTAAGCTTTAATGAAAGCTCAATTGAATATACTTCAGATGTACTTAGTAGGTACATATATAATTGTTTTGCATATTCTATAAGAATAAAAAATTGGCGTTGCCATTTTTAATATGGAAGCAGTGCACCATATTTGCAACTAGTTTTACAAAATGAAATGTATGGTCATATTTAAGCTCATTGTATGAACTACCTTTTTTATATCAACAAAATGCAATCTGTGTTAATAACTAAGTGTTAAAATTCTTCTCAGATTAATAAAAGGAGATGGAGAGGTAATAGAAGAAATTGTCAGTAAGGATAGACACAATAAGATAAATCAAGAAGCCACTAAAGGTGATGGTGATTACTTCCAGAAAAAGATGAAGCTAATATAAATATTTTCATGTTCACCTAGAAGTCTACAACAAAATACTTTTTATGGATATTGTTACCGATATTAAGTAAACCCAGACTTCATTGCACTTGCTCTATTTTTTGTAATTGTGATTGAATGATTGATTAAAACTTTGTTACAATTATAAATTGATATATAATTATGGTTAATATTGGAGACTAATTTTGCTGAACCTTTGGTTTAAATTAATACATTTTTTGAGGTTGTTACTTCAAATTGATATGTATGGTTCAAAATGTAATCAATATTCAGCAAATTATGATTTTAATTTTCTTTTTTGCTACATGATCAAAGTTAGTTATATCACTTAAGTAATTATTCAGTAGATAGTGAAAAAAATCTTAAGATAACTCTTAAGAAAAATCTTAAGATACTCAATTCAATTTTTTGGAATAGAATTGTATAGACATTACTTAGATCTACGATTTACATTAATAATGAATTATTAAAATTGCAGAAAATATCTGTGCTCAATGCAAAGAAATATTAACTGTTGCAAATGTGGGTTCATTGTGACTAATGTTACACCTAGTTGAAGTTTCTGGTATATCTCTGTTCACATAAAATTCTGATTTACGAACATTATGAAAACCTTGATGCCAACAACTCAACTAGTCAAAATGGCTGTGATACCTTTTGAAAACACGGAATCACAACCACTTCAACAGTTTAGTCATCAGAAAAGTGATGATATTCAAATTTGCAGATGAATGAGAAGATCAAGCTCATCAAAATGGCTGTGATACAGGAAAAATTACAGTTTCACAACTATATTGATGACTTTGAGAGCCCTCTTGTTACAATATGTTTCCTAGGATTCTACATGAAGAGTAATTAGTATATCTATGTTCATCAAAGCTGGCTGTGATAGTTTGAAATAGCTATAACCGCCATCTCTGACAATCAAAGTATACTACAGAAGATGTTGAAATATCAAATCCTGAGATGACTCTACAAGCTCTACATGAAAGACAAGGTAGTGAGACAACAAAAACAACACATCTCACTACCCATGTCTTTCACACAGGTCCTGCAAACAGAAGTTCCAAACATCTGAAACCAATTCAACTTCTCATATTAATTCAGTCAATATTTCCATAATGATTGCAATGATGAATAAACGTTTACAATGTAAATAAGTCAATTCATACACTTTTTTGACATTTTTTGTAAGAATTGACTTATATATTAAAAACGAAAACACATTAAAGTAATAACATATAACACTTAATACAAGAAATAATTTAGTAGTAAAATAACAATTTACTAGAAGTTAAATGTAACAGTTAAAGTCGTATAATTTCAACAAATATATATTTATACAGAACTATAAAATATCATACAACATTTCAATTATAGATAAAAAAGAATTAAAATAATCTTATATTATTCACAACATGTGGAAGAGAAAGCACTATATAAAAATATATCAATATATGAAAAAATAATTTTATCACTGTACTTGATAATAACAAATGGATTCAACAGCCTAAATATCAATCAAATTTATTATTTCATTATTACAACTGACCTAAATAAATACTCAACAAATCCATAATATATCAAATTAGCAAAATTTTTAAAAATAGAGCAATCTTGAAGTAAAAAACTTATGAAAATGAGTACCCTGTGTAGTCATTTATTTTTATATAGACTTCACAAAAATAACCAATTTTATAACCTGTATCAAATTTTTTTTTAGAATTTTAAAACTATTTTCAATAGTTCTAAATTACTAATACTCAGTACATTGTTGAACCAAATTTACTGTTTCAATGAAAAATTGTTGCATTCTAGGGATCTACACAACTTCCTTTAAAAAATTAATGGATTCAACTTGAACTAACAAATAACATTCTATTTAGAATGAGAAGTATTTCTTTTCAATCAATGCAATAGAAACAATGTTATTGTGTGAATATTTGCTAATATTATGGAAAATGGATTTTTTAGTTCAAAATATTTGTATGAAAAATGAGGTTGACCCGTCACGCCACGATGGATCATCTACAATCTTCGCCCTGCAAAGGGGACACGTTTGTTCTCGATCGAACCAAGTAGTGACACAGTTTTCGCAAAATATATGACGACATTCCAGCAAGACTGGAGATTCGTACTGATCGTGACATATTGGACAGTAATCACCAGCTGTCTGGATTTGTTCTTTGGTAGGAGAGGATCCTACAGTCTGCAAACAAATTATCTATGTTATGCACACACATATGTAACAGGAGATATATCTATTAAAACAAATTAAATTCTTGGCTTAATGTTTCACGATTTATTTAACAATATGAATAGTCAACATGTTTCAAGGGTTAGCTCATTTTCAAGACTAAACTACTATAAGGAACGTACAACAAATTTATATCTACACAATGGATGTGAGTAAGGAGGATAATTGAAAATCTACTTGTTCATTTACAATTTCTTGTTTTCTCTTCCAAGAACTGCTTAATTCAATTGCTTCCAAAAGGTCTGAACGTTCCCCTTTATTGCCTGCATGTAGGCATTTCGTTTTCTCAAAATCTATGAAGTGATTGGAGTTAATGCAATGTTCTGAGAATCCGGTTTTATTAACATTATACAAAATCGAACTTTTATGTTCGTCAACCCGAGTTTTTATTTTTCTACCTGTTTGGCCGATATAAAACGCTGGACATTCATAACAAAAAATCTTATAAATCCCGCTTTTGTCTTCAACATTTGTCTTTTCTTTATTATTTACTAAAAGTGACTTAATATTTCTTTTGTTTGTACATATGGTTTTTATTTCTCTCTTCTTTAATCTTTCGCAAATTTTTTCACTCAGATGAGGTATGAAATTAATAAAATGATATTTTTGTTTGTTTTTTATAATTTGAGATGGATAAATTGAATTGAAAAGAATTTTCCGTTGCTTTTTTCTTAAAAGATTATCTATTATATTTTCGTCATAACCGTTATTATTTGCTAGAAGTTTCAAAGTTTTCACTTCTTTGTTGAAATTTTCTTCGGAAAGTGGAATAGTAGTAAGTCTATGTATAAAAGAATAAAAAGAGCTGAGTTTAATGTTTGATTGCTATCTTTAGGAATTAAGGTATCTGTGCATGTAGGTTTTCTGTTTATATCAAATGTCAGAGAATCATCTTTCCTAGGAGATATATGTGCGTGAATGTATATGTATGTATATATTTAGGTAACGGAAATAACAAGTTTGGTGAAGTATTATTTATTCAAAACAATTCTCCATATTTCGACACTTATTGTGCCTTTTTAGGAGAAAAACAAGCTACAAATTAATGACCCCACATATTGCTAGACGTAAAAGTTTAGTATTAGGTGAGGTACATAGTAAAACAAGATAAGGGGCGTTTGTTAAATCATGTTAGTTCTATTATCATCATTTCATGAACTGTAATTCTGAGTAGATTTATTTAACATATTCACATTTGATCACTGTGGTCATTAATTTGCAGCTTGTTTGTCTCCTGAAAAGGCACCAAAAGTGCTAAAATATCGAGAATTTTGTTTTGAATGAATGAGTTTTTAAACACTTTATCAGATCGATTATTTCCGTTACCTAAATTCTATATAAGTATCGTAGGGTCGAGAAATTACCCAATAATACTCTATATATGTAGAGACAGATGCAAACATTCTAATTAAGTACCATATGAGAATGCAGAATGAATATTAACAAATATGCCAGAATTCTACTGGCATCTCCAAACTTGTGTTATTTCAAGATATATGATTAAGCATTGTTTTGAATCTCTCACCTTATGGTCAGAGCATGTGCTTTTTTACCTTTCACGAATAAATCTGATGCAACTGTTATTATGTATGATTCCCTAATTAAATTTACCCATTCTCATTATGGAAAAATGTATAATAAATTTAATTAAGAACAAAATGAAATATTCTGTATCAAGGGAATACAATAAAATCAGGTGTATACTTATTGTAATAATGTTAATTAGAAGCTTACCACATTTTGTAATAATTTGAAGGATGCATTTTTGAAAAGTTTCAGTTTGCTCATCAAGTCAGGTCCCTTTGAAATCATGTAAAAAGCTGACAGGAATACAGCAACAATTTTTTCTGGGCCAGAGTAACTTTCTAAAAGATAGTACAGCCAGGGTTGTATTGTTGCCATGCTGCGGTACATTTGGGAGAAAGCTTCTATGAAGAGATAGATTTTTCCCTGAAAATTGTCAATCGTTATATTATACTACTTTCTATTTATATTTTAATTTCACTTAGAACTAATGAAATGATTATATAGAATAAAATAGTTATTACTTGAAAAAATAAAAGAAATAAATACATTCAACAATCGATTTTGAAATAAATAAGTACCTAATAAGAAAAACACATTTGAAAATTCAAATATATTGAATATAGGTATATTCAAGTTGAGTATTCTCAACAAAGTATAGAAATATGGCCATATAATATTAAAAAAATATATTTAAATTAATAAATCAATGTATATTTATGTTTAATAATAAAATGTGATATTTGGCAATAAGCTTTTGTACGTTATATAAATATATATAACACATACACTAGTATATGTCTATTATCACTTATATTCTGACATCTGGTATTTCCAAATTTTTTGAATTATAGATGAGATTGAAGATCTATAGGTCCTCAAATTTTTATGAATGAAAATTGTATACAAATATACATCATAACAGTAAAGAATATGACTTTAATTCTTTTGCATATATATTAGGTTTAATAAGAATTTTGTTATATATTATATTTGGTTATCTTGTGGAAAAATTAGAGCAAAGTGTATATTTTGTATTATCTTAATTAAGCATATTTACCTTTAATTTTTTAGAATTCATTTGCTTGAAATATGAATTAGTGTAATGAAATTATGAATAAGTGCCTGTTCCAACCAATAAAATAATAATAATATACTCATCAAAAACTATCTGATCAAGTAAAATAAGATATAGATTTCAATTTATTACTTAAATTTCATTTGTAGAATTAGTCTAAATACTTATATACTATATTTAAATTATCAAGATGGTTCAATATGTTGTAAAGAATTATGGAAGTCAATAAATATGCTCTCATAATTCAAGTGGACCACACCCATAGAATAAATTCACTTACACTATTATTTTCTTATTTACAAAATCAGAGTTTTGTTTTCATACCTTTTTTGAAAGAACTCTTATTCATTGATATATTTATTCTCTGAAAGTCTAATGAACAATTCATACAACCATACATACTTAATATCTGAAATATATTTTTAATTGTACTTTAAAGCTGAATAATTTCAAACCTATGAACTTTTATCAACCTACAGTACTTAAGTATTATTGTAGAAGTTTAAATATGATTAAATGTTTTTCTTCCCATATGTACACTTTTACCAGTGATAGTACTCACCCTTTTCTGGAACGCAATAATTTTTTCTGGTAACATGGAGAATAAAATTTTTATCACAATTGTTATTAGTTTCAAAACAAAATCAGTAACAACCACAATCCACATCAAATTCCACACTGTAAGAGGGTGCTGAAAAGTTCTTATAAGTGCCAAATTTAGAACATCATTGAATTTATGAAATTCATCATCAAAAATGAAATGAATGAATAATAAACAAGCCCCTATGTATAGAAGAGCAGCAGCCAAACTAGAAATGCTTCGACGATGCCTTTTTGTAGCCTCCCTTTTAACAGCCGAGTTTGCATTAGTAAATGTGATTAACATTATGAGAATAATAAAAATTCCATCATGGTAATCATATATTCCTTTAGCAAGCAAAATCAAGATAAAAGGTATATACTTAAGGATAACTTGAAGCATTTGCTGAGCTTCAAGAACAGTTTGAAGTCGTTCTGCATTTTCTCCTTCTGGAACATTTTCAGTATTATTTGTTTCTTCAGTAGAGTTATTTGTTGCATTAGGTTCATTAGCATTATCTAATTCCTCAACATTAATAACAAAACTGGAATTTGTTTCAGCAGGGGCAGAATGTTGACGTACAATTGGTAAAATTGGGGGATCCGAAGATGTAGAAGGTCGATTCAAGAGCGAAGCGAATGATATGCTTTGAACCCCGGCGTTAACACTACGGGCGGTTTCCATAAAAGGTTGTATTTCACGTATCACATTATTCAAATTCAAATTATCACGAAAATACCTGGCGCTTTCTACAGTCCTTTGAAATGATCCTGTTTCCGAAATAGTAGGTAAGGAATGTCTCAATTGGGATGTAGATAAATCAGAAATATTATGGAAGTTTGGAGAGTTTGTTGATGACCTATCGTTACTTGCCATTTTCGAACATATAACTTTTATACTTTAATCACCATTATGAATAGATGAATCATTCGTATTTACAACTAAAATAATGAAGGAATAAATCCGTTTTATCACATATTAACACTAATCATAAAAAAAAATTAATTACGATTATTGTCGAAAATGGTGGTCATTGTGTTTGTCAATTGTAAACTAGTTATGTCAGTTGTCAGAAAGTAGCGTGCCTAGGATCATAGAATATTGGAATTATGTTATATATGACATTTGTTACTATTTCCAAGAAGATTGATTTCTTTTTTCTACTAAAATAATGGAGGATTATTTTCTTTCTGAAATGAACTGTTACGTAATATATAGTTAGAAAGTAAGACATCAAACAGTTGCTATTATAGCATATATTTTTGATTTCTAGAAACAATACGTTTCTAAGATATTCCTATAATACTGACCTATATCGACCCAAGCTATGTCAAAATCAGTTTTATAAATAGTGTGACGTCACATATATGAAAATTATTGGAGAAATTTTTAGTATTTTATGTTTGAGTGTTTATTTTTAGCTGAAGCTTTACTTTTGAAAAGATATTACGTTAGTAAATTCTTATTATTTTCATTAGATTTCTAGTACGGTAACTTATCGTACTAAGACATATCCTTATAAATCTATTGCGCCTGAACAAACACTCATTCAGAAGAAATGACAATATTCTTAAAATACATCTTGTAGTTTTACGAATATCATAAAGATGGGAAAACGAATAAAGCGAATGGAAATCGGTCCTGGGCTATAATATTCAATTTTTTACTTCACCTGGTAGGTTAGGTTAGGTTAGGAATTTTGAAGTGTATCATTAACAATTTTCATTTATTTCAGGTTATTTTTCATTTGTAACTTTTTCAATTTTCGAGTTTTGATTCAGATATAACTGTTCATTTCAGAAATTTGTATTCATATGTAGAGATAATGGAAGTCCGACATATTACCGAAGATGAAGCAGGTATACATAGATCCGACTTTATACTCAATGAAATGTGTTTCATTTCGATGACTTTCCTGAAACTTTTGATAATTATAACCAATTACGTGAGCGAATATTGAGAATAGTACGACAAATTGTTACATTATCAAGTTTTCCGAGCAAAAAAAAAAGATTTAACAATTCATTTGACAAAGAATTTTCTAAAATTTCAATAAGTCACAAGTCAAGTGAAGAATTCGACGAAAAGGCAAGCTCATGTAAAGCAATAATACCTACCTTTTACTAATAAAAATACTTGTAGCATTATGATGTTATTAAGCGTATACCTACTGCATTCAACCTCAAGAGGCCCCAGGTCACAAAAATCATATGGTCGATAAGATATAGCTTTCTATTTGCCAAGATGTGACATTGTTGCATTTCTAGAGATACGACTAATAAATTTGATTATACGATTAGATTTTCTGTATGTTTCAGTTTTACCGCCGTTTATATCAAAACTGTTTGGAATTTAGAATATTATTGCAATTGTAGTTTCCATTTTTGTGGGTGTGTGTTAAAATATATTTATTATTGGTTTCCACTTATTTTGTTCTGAAAATATCTCTTATTTTAGTATCATACAAATGTATATTTTGCCCTGTATATGACCTTTTGAAATACATATGCAGATCGATACAATACATATGCATGTTTAGTTCGACTCTGGACGATTTATAAATCACCTGAATTCGCTGTGAGTCACTGTTATGCATTTTGATTGAAAATGAATATAATATGGGTATATTTCTAGCATTTTCAAAATGAAATATATTTTCAACTGATTTGTCGATTTTTTCGTGTCCTGGAAATGTTCCTGGAATGAAGAAACGCCGAAACAAGTATGTAATTCAATTACAAGTATTTTTTCCACCTAATTTTATTATAGGTCATTACGAAATATAACAGTAAATCAAATGAAAAATAAATGGAAGACAAGCATGTAGAAAAATATTTTATTATGGTATTTTCTCATAATTTTGTCAATACTGATTTCTCTATAAAATATTTACGTCAGTGCTATCATGTCTGTATTTGGAAGAAGAAGACTGAGAAATGAAGTACCTGTAAAAAAGTATAATATGAAAAATTACTGCCGATTATTTATAGCTACATAAATAGACGCACACCTCAATTTAAAGATACAAAATATTTATCTTATCTTCATGAAAAGAAAAGATTGAAAGTAAGGAATTTGTCTTAATAAATCTATGTATTCAACCCAAATAGTTTTTAAATATGTCTTAAGCTGCGTCTTATTGTCGAGTGTCAGCTATTAAATTTTTTTTATTGACACTAATTAAACTGGAACTTACATCTCAACGACGTTCCGGACAGTCACTGCTTTTGTAATCTGTGTGTATTCATCAATTGAATCATATTTTTTACACGGCCGTTTTTAGGCAAATATATGCATAAAGATCCATACCTAATCCCAGATTCGAACCTACGACATCTGCTTCAAATAATGCTCAACCTATTACCTCACGGCCTTTGAGGCTTTTTTAGTTAACGAAGGATATTGTCCTGATAATGAGTTCGTAGCTCGAAACATGTGAGGTTATTATTGGTTTTCAAGTTAAGAAACATGAATTCTTTTGGATTTGACAAGTCAGTTTCAAATGGTCACTAATTAGGGAGTTCAATAAGAATGTTTATACTTAAAAAGGCATAAAACATTAAAACACATAACCATTATTAACATCTATCTTAATGTAAATTATTCGCTTGTTTTATTATTTATGTTTTATCAATTATTGTGACAAAAGGAGACAATGGCTTCATTTTCAAATCACCTTTTTATAATTCAAAAATTCTAAATAAAGAATACTTCATATTTCCATCTTTACGTCCATATGTAAATCTATATTTATTTTGATTCCCATAGATGAATTTGTGAAGTATTGAGCACCAGGCAATTTTTATCTAAGAGCCATGAGACATTGATTGTAGATTAATGCCATTGCCCGACTTGGCAATTAACGGACACAACTGATGAGTTCCTTATGGAATGAAACAGTCTGTTTTGTGTTTTCATCAAACGTGGCATCGATTTCAATATTCTCTAATATTATGGTCAAGGCCTTACATGGTATATGCACATATGGTCAGTAATTGTGACCATACGTGTCCATAGTGACCATAGATTGTAATTATTTTGATGAATTTGAATTTTTTGATTGTCATGGTTTTTTATCATCGTATTTTACTTGTACTTACTTAATACTATAGAACCCATGGTGAAAAATGGCGCTGCACATCCTGTCTTCAATAATACAGGAAATAATAAATTTCCCAACATTGCACCAAACCTTGCAACTGTCATTGCCAATGAAATCGTCATCGTCCTGCAAAGAAAATACTTTTTGAGAAAGAGTATAGTTATCCATAAAATTGATGATTTATTGAAGATCAAGTACTTAGTTACTTAATTATAAAATTTTCTCATTTTAAATATCGGATCCACAGTAGTGAACTGTGTAAATTTGTTACACAATTTTTTCGTAATTATAAAATGATGATTAAATTAAATGGTAATGAATTTAATTTTCATGTGATTTAGGTTAATCGTTTTCCCAATTGAAAATCTGAATTTAAATTCGTTTTTTTAGTACAAAATAATGTCGTTTATGTATTTCAATTTATGTATTTCAAGACTAATGTCTTGTAATGTCGTTTCTGTACTTCCTTTAAAGTAATTTTTTAAAAATCAGCGGTAACTTTCAGTTATTGAAAATTCAAGTTCTGAGTTCATTTGCTTTTTTCAGCACAAAATTCTAATAAAAAACAGATCTTACCAGGCTGGCCTGAATAACGAATTTCATAAAAAAATGTTTCACTTGCTTATTTTGAGCAAAAATAAATGCAATGAGCTCAGATTTTCCCGTCTCGAACACCAATCCCTTTACCAATTGAAAATCTGAGCTCACATTCGGTTTTCATCACAATATGAGCAAGTATAACAAAAATTGCATTGAAATTGAAGACGGTGGATTAATCTACTTAGGTAAAAAACCTATTTATACAATTGAAAATGATTTTTATAGCTTCATATTTTCCTCTCCATAAGTACCAAAAATAATGTTATATGTTCGCTTTTGGGAATTAAACGAAAGTAAAGACAAATCAATCAACCTTCTAAGTTATTTTGAATTTTAGAAGTAGCAGAAAGTTATACTTTTCACCTAGACAGGAAGTACTCCATTTTCTCGTTCAGACTAGAGCGTCAGTTATACCCCTTCGCAGTCTTAAGTTTGATATTAAGAGCAAATGGCTGACATTTTATTTTATTATATGAAAATACGAGTTAAACCTCCTTAGTGGTCCTCCGATAACTAAAAAAGTCTGTCATCTCAATATTACTTAAAACCTGGTTTAATGAAGCTACAAGCGTTTTTCCATCTCATTCTATCTTAATGACAGTTGTTACTAAGAAGATTAGGGCCTATCTCATGTTCTCTCTCTCGAAACTTGCATTTTCTCATAAGTACATGTTCTATTCTATAACTGACATCACATTACTTTTAAACATTTGTCGCTCTGTTATAGAATTAACATTGGTGACATTAACATTCGTTTTCACCCGTTCTGGGGTTGACAACTTTCCATGAATCATATTCTGAAATTGTTGAAAGTCATCCAGTTTCAACTATAACTCCCAGAGAAACATTCTTAACTATTCAAGGTCAAGATCATGATGATATTGAAAGCAAATTTCCAGTTTTCTTCAATTTGAGGAAATATGTGATACCTGTTAAATGAGTTCTATTCTGGGTAAAACTTGTGATAACAAAAGCGAAACTACTGAGTGATGTTAACTAAATATAAATCGCTTAGAGGGTGGCGTTATCGATAAACTTTTGGTACTTTTTAAGACATATGGCGATATATATGCGCTTACCTCTCCTCAGCATCAAAAATCTGTATATAATTAAAAATTTTTCACTTGACACTTGAAGACGGACGAGAGCAGACTACTTTCACTAAAACACTTTCACTAGAACTCAAACTTTCATTCACGATAAAAAACAGAAACACCAGGGATGCACACATAATAAAATTCAGTAAGAACCATCCCATTTCTAGCGACGCGAAGACACAACTAGGTAGGGAGAGGGTAGCATAGAATAACAGGAAGTCAACGAAAAAGAGGGGGCGTTTAGGGGACCCTATACCTGGCAACCCCTCCCTGGTCAACTTCCGACCTTGGAATATTTCAGTTTTATTCTTAATTTTGTCTGTCATCTCAGTTTCGGAATTCATGATTTAGAAAAGAATTTAGAATATTAATTTTCAAATTCATGATTTCAGTTGACATAAATGAACACCATAAATTGTAGAAATATCAACTGTTTTTCAAAATTCGTTTCAATATTTTCAGAAGCAAAGTAAATTAGAAGAAGTAATGGCCATGTTGCTATATTAAGTTATATATCATACATTTATATGATTCAAAATTAGAAATAATTCGTGACACGACTCAAAAGAAAACTTTGAATTACTCTATATTCATATTTTTTTTTGTATTTATTATGTGTTTTCTATAATTAAGCCATTATTATGTAACTATTACTCATACGCTACGCTTCAATTTTAGGTATATGAACGTTATTTCATATTTTCTATCTAGTTCCAAATATGTAGTCAGATTAAAAAAATATAATTTAAAGCTTATAATTCATATTCTTATGACTTACCTTAAATTAGTTGGAAATAATTCCACAATCACACTGAGCATAATGATCATTCCAACGCCCGTTACTGTGATATATATGGAAGATAATATAAGCGTTATATTTGTGTTTGTAGCAAAGTACAGACTATATGAGTTTGAAGCTGAAACTATTCCAATAATAACTGAAACAGAATTTAAACAATTTGAAAATTGATTGAAACAATCAATAAAATAATCAATCTGTCTTTTTCTGTGTGAAATTTCAAAGTTGAGACAGTTTATTTGACTCACATAACATCTTTTTCTTTCCTAAAATGTTGATCAGATATCCAGCGGCCATGGTACCAACAACACTAGTGGCAGAAATTATCATAACATTCATATAAACTTGCGAATTATTGGTGTTCTGAAAATTAAATTGAATTTTTTTATCTACTAAGTCGTATTATCACGCAAATATTTTCTGTGGTATAAACTATCAAATAAATAATATTATACAGAGGCTCAATAGCTGAACAGGATAGGGGTGCTACAACCTTTTCCGTCAGTACTGTTGGTGAATTCGATTCTTGGGCAGTCACTTTTAATAAGCGTTAAAATGTCCTAAACAAGTCCGAACATCGAGTTATAGTAAAACACCCAGTAGTCAGCCTTTTAGTGAGTAATTGAATTTTGTTCATCTATATTTCAAATATTGATGAACAAAATAATCAATCAGTTTAATATATCAGTTGTGCTCTGGGGATCCTCGACTGAAGAGGTTCAGGTAAAAATCGAAAAAGTATGTGACCAAGTAGAGGCATGGTGTCAGCGCAATCGATTGATTCTAAATGAGGGTAAAACGGTGCAGCTACAGTTTCATAATAATAGACTACCTAGTAATATGTTGGTGAATACCAATAACCATGAAATCCAATATTTGGGATGTTTTCTTGACTCTGAGTTGGGACTCTCATGTGGACCATGTCTGCAGAAAACTGAGTAGAGGCTACTATGCTCTTCTCCAGTTGAGGAGTAGTATTGCACAGGATGATCTGATCGATGTGTACTATTCAACCATACATACACATCTATCCTATAATACGCTATTATGGGGAATTTCGACTGATTGGAAGAGAGTTTTCATTGCGCAAAAGAGGATAATAAGGCTTTTGTTTCGTCTCCATCCCACTGAATCCTGTAGGAAATATTTTATAGAAAATAAAATACTGACTCTGCCCTCTATATTTATCCTCAAAGCAGTGCCTTATATGAGAAGAGTCCCAAGTATGTATCTGGCCATTTACAACAAATTACCAGCTTATGTTACTAACCTCAGTACTCTAAAAAAGTTCAAAAAAGAACTAAAATTATTTTTATTTTGTAGAGCATTTTATACGCTTCAGGAATTCTATTCAACATAGATGAATTCTGATCATAGTTTTTTTTGTGTGAGTGTAATGTATCTGTCTATACATTGAATTGTTACTATATCTTTTTATTATAATTTTAACTATTATTATATATTATATGACATGTACACGCTCATTGTAGCCTAAGTACGAATAAAATTATTATTATCATTATTGAACAATTTATGTAAAAACAACCACTTTTTTGTGAAAGGTTATTTACTTTATTCACTAAAAAAATTAACAAAATATTAAACTTTTGTTAGACTTATAGAAAAAATTAACAATAATCATATACTGGCACTTTTTCCCAGTGCTCAGCCTCACTTCTCTACAAGTCAGCCATGGCTTGAGTCATCCTCTCACTTAGTTTGCATATTTGGCATAGAAATTTCTTATTATATAAATCTTCATACATATACCGAATTCAGTACATTTTAAATGGTACCATGCAGGATAATTATCACATCCTATATTTTTATGCCGTTGATTTCGGTATTGCTAGTAATTTCCTCTTCACAATTATTATAATCTCATTCTCTTTATAGTACATGCACTATTTTTCTTCCCATTTTTTCTTTTTTTAGAATTCAACTGCTTTTCCGCTTTCCTTTTTTGTAATTCTTCTTTCTTTCATGTTCCTCTTCTTCTTTCTTTGCCTTAATCTCAAGTATTTGATTTTTTTATTCAATATTTCGTACTTTTCCTGTCCTTCATCTCTTCTTTTTGTCTCTCAAATTGTTTCCACTCTTTCGAAGAAATAGCTTCTGTTCTGTTGATTGATTTATCTTCTTTTTTGGTGTACTTAGCTAGAGCAGGCAATACCGATTCAAAATGAGTGACATGTTTCCTGATTTTACAATAATATTAGACATTATGTTTATATTGCTTTTTATATTTTTGGTACTGTCGTGTAGTACAGATTGTATATTTGTTGTCTCGCCTTGTTCAATATTATTTTCAATTGGATCAAGTTAACAATCTGTCTTTATGCCTTTCACATTATCCATAATATAATCATTATTTTCTGGGAGCGATGCGTCTCTTATATTTTCCATATCATAGTAATTACTAATTTCTTGTCCAACATCTTCATTTTCTTTATCAATTATATGTTGGTTAGTATTTATTTCTAGATCAATATCTTTATTTGTCATATATTCTCCAGAAATTGATTTTGGTGTACGATTAGTGTTTCTTGAATTTTACCATTTTGGTGAATCACTTCAAAGTCGGTTATGATTTTGAATTCCTTCAAGAATATCTCTTCTTCTGTAAAGGTACTTGAATTATTTTTCAATGTGTCACCTATTATCAGCAAGCTTATCACAAGAATTTCATACGATTCTGATACTTATTTTGGTTGGTTTGCATCAATATCACAAGCAGAACTACAATTTGCACTCAAAACATTAACTTAGCGTTATGAAATTTCTCAAGATTATTTTAAATACATTTTGAGTAGCCCAAAGCGTTTGTATTGCATGGGCATAATTCACATTTGCGAAAACTGTTGCTGATTGTTATAGACAATTTTTCTCTCGGAACCTTGAAAACTCGACTGGCTTCTCTAATTAGAATGCCATTCCTAATCCCCGCAATAGCTTCTGTCAATTGTTCTTTTTTATATTGGTGAAGTCAAAGGGACCTACTCTTTGACTTGATGAAAGTTTATAGAAAGTGATTTTCATTCTGAAATAACTGTGCCCAAACTCAACTCTGGTTGAAAAGGCTTTAAGGTGCAATTCAGTGCAACAGGGCTGACGGCTGGTTACTAGATTCGTAGATCCATTTGTCGGCCACTAACATCCAAATACATTTGTACACGGCTGACCTGGTAAAATGCACTTTCGTGTTAGAAAAGTTAAGCTCAAAGTATTGAGCAAAATTGGAATTAAGCGCTCGGTTCATTTTAATTAAATTTAAGATATTCTCAAAAAAAACTAGTAGTCAGCCGCTTATGGCTGAGCACTGGATTTACAATTCAAATTCGAAACCCAGCAGTCAGCCACCCTAATTACAAAATATTCAACAAATAAAATGCATGTAAAAGTTGCATTTATTGCAAAATAAACATTATATTGTAACACAGTAAAATTATCCACCGCATATAATAATATATAGATACAAAAATTTACCGAAAACTTTAAGGGGTTCCTGAAGACAAAAAACAGTAACAGTAGCGCGTATAGTCGTGTCTGTGTCGGCGATGCAAATGAACGACCGTAGCTCGTCTGATTGAAATGATATTGGTTCGTATGTGTGCATATTAGCCAATACAGAGACAAAGGATTCATTCAAACATTATTTTAGTGTTGTTCACAAATTTCAACTCTATTTATTGGGAAATAATGTCTGTAAAGGCTGAGTACTGGTGCAGGGCTGACTAATGGGTGTTTTACCCTAGGTCTCTTCACTCTTTGAACAATAATAATTATAATATAAAAAATACTATTTCACTATAAATATTTTTTCCTTGACATCAAGGCGTTTCCACCGTGTTGCAGTCAGATTTTTCCACCACGTTAAGTTTCTTTACTTTAAAGCCTTCCTCAAAGCTTCATATCTATTGTAGTAGCTTTTTCCTTTCGTCCTTGGGCTTAGTATTATAGTTTTTGCTCCAGCAGATATCCACAGTTATGTTGTGGAAAATTTCCAATGTTAGTGAATGTCAGGCTAAGATCTAGTACGGGAGAAAGTGATTTCATTACTGCCGAAACTAATCTGTGATCCTTTGAAATTTTACGAGGTTCACAACCAAGTGTTTTCCTCGATTTTGAAGACAATGATAAAGACTAAAGTACCTACTAGTAAATGATACTCGATGATGACTACTATTAAAGGAAATTGGTGACTTAAGTTTGAAACACGGCCACCTTCAATACAGGCCATGAAATGAACATCTGTTAAAAGTAGATAGTGGTCCAACAATCCCGCCATTAGTTGAGCTGGTATACTAATGCAAATAGGACGCTTCCCAAAACTTTCGCAGTTTGAAGTTAAATAATTTGAGCTTTTGGTATAAATTCTATATTTCAATTGTGTACAGTGTAATACAAGTGTTGATGTTGATAATTTGTTGAAATCTCAACATCAAACTATAAAAAACAAAGTGTTTAGTTTGTTTACAAATTTCAGTGAAACGAAATAAATTTTGTGTTGTTTAAGACTCTCGTAGTTTGAAGTTGAATATTTTTCGATTTCAGTTCTAATCCTCTATTCATCAATTTTCTATAGTGTTATTTAGGTGCTAGCGTTGATAGTTTGTGGATAACATAACATCAAATTATAAAAACGTAGTGTTTTGTGTGTACCCCTTCAATCGAATCGAATTTGTGTTGTGTTTTGAGTACGGATTACTTACAAATAATTTTTTTGTGAAATATAGTGTAGAGATAGGTATTCCGTAGATGATTCAGTGAGTTTCAAGCTTGGAATAGATGAGTTTCTATTCTTTTAAAACATTCGAGATATCTTATATCAAACCTGGAAAATTCAGAACTGAAAAATTAGAGAAAAGATTTGGCAAATATAATCTGTTAGCCGGTTTTAATTATAACGTTAGTGTCGACGAAGTTGTAAATGCTGAAAAAAAATTCGACTTCACAAAACATGTATTCGCGAAAGCTTCTAGGAATGAATTTTCACTTTCAGATATACGAAAAAGAACAGCAAATTGTGATGAGACTGATCTTGACTTTGACTGTCCCCAAAATGCGGAATGTGACCAGTTTACTGTTATTTTAACTACGAATTATTTGAGAGAATGTGAAATAGATGAATCAGCTCAATTATATATATATATATATATATATATATATATATATATATATATATATATATATATATATATATATATATATATATAATAAGATAGTGACAAAAGGCTGTCACCTTTATTGTCACCTTTTATTGTCAAGATATTGCAGACTACATCCAGAAATCCCTTTTTTTTTTTCTTCCAATTCTTCTTATGTAGCTTCTAATGATACACTCTCAGTAAGTACATTTACAGTGATGTTGAATCTTGTTATTATATACAACATACACAAACGCTCATGTTTTGTGGGATTCGAACTCAAACTATCGTGGGAGGCTCAAAAATAACTGATTAAACCTCAGGTTTATTCTCTCTTTTTGTAAAATCAATAAATTGAATAAAACCCTATAATTGTCGAAGATATTAAAATAACGTTTCAATTAAAATTATGCTGTTCAGATCAACAAATATGTACTTGAAATCACTTACCACTACACATTCTTTTGTGGCATTAATACCCTTTGGTTTCATTACTTCTAACATGGTACAGAGAGGTGCCGAAGTTCCGTTATTGTAATACTCGTAGTCATTAATGGCTTGAAACAGTTGAGGGATCCATAGACGTAAAGTGTTCAAACTGAAATTAAGAAGACAATCATGCAATATTTTGTTTTTTTTTATTCAGTGTACCTACGGTTTAACGCCGCTTCCGAACGGCTATGGGCTTGTAATCAATGTACATTCTCCAGCATATATTAAAACTACTTAAATCATAGACAAACACTCATACCTTCATCGGGACTCGAACCCGAGATCTACCGCACCATAGTCGGGTGTTCTGCCGACTAAGATACGGAGATTGGCTATGAAATATTTAATACGTACTTAATACTTAATCTATACTGAAATTGATACTGAGATATTCTTCAAAAAACTCTTTTCATAAAATACTTGTTATCGGTGTAATAATAATAAATGAACACACGTTTTTGAATTAATATTATTCTTAACTTATTGAGTCTTTGTTTTGGAGAACATGTTGAACTTCACACTTTAGGTATTTTTGCAAATTTTGTAAACGTCTAAAAATATCTCAACATAATATATAATATCCCAGAAAACATTGAAATTGATGTCGTATGCTCTATTACAAGTACATAAAAGAAAACGATAATCGGATCATTACCGGCAGCAAATACAGAGTAATATGGATGAATAGTAGAAATTAGGTGAATTTACGAAAAAAACATTTGAAACCGTGGGAAATTATTCCTTTTTATAAATTTGGTTTATAAAATTTTGGATTTTTTTCGAATGGTATTGGCGTTTACTTGATATAAATCCTTTATTATTAATTGTGAAACATTAAGCCAAGACTTTAATTTAATTTAATAAATCCGTTATAATTAAATATAAGATAAAATTCAAACATTTGTACTATTGATTTACATTTTTGTTGAACACATAGCGTGACGCGTTTCGTCGTTATAAACGACTTTTTCAGACGCTAAGAGAATATTATGTCGTTTATAAAGACGAAACGCGCCATGCTATATATTCAATAAAAGTGTAAATAAAAGGTTCAAGTCTTTGAATTTCATCTCCTTTTTTGTGAAATATCTTCAATATACATATCTTCATTTGTATCTTGTACTATTCTGAGATGCGCTATTCTAAATAAATCATAATTAATTATTATTTATTCAATATGTTATTTGTCACGTTCAATTGATCAGTTTATAATTTCATGTCTATCTACTTAGTACCCTAGTACCTGCGTATACATTTTTACTTGAAAAGTTTAGAGTATAAAAGAGTAAGAAAAAAATTCTGTTATTAATAGTGTTCAATCAATAATTAAATGATTAAATTAAATTAACCACTTGGCTTAATGTTTCACGATTTATTCAACAATATGAATAGTCATTTAATAGAATAGAACTTAATTTAATATTCAATTATGTTTCACCAAGAGTTGAGCGAGAATTCAATCTCAGTCATAGAAATAATTAATCAGGCTCTGTTATAAACGTTGTAGCCAAGCAGTAATTACTATGTGGAAAGAAGTATATCATGGTGATGAAGTTAATGTCAATAAGTATTTTCCTTAGAGTACCAACTTCAAGATTAGAATATTATCTTCCTTCTGATTCAATAATGATGATGTGAATTTTCTCGAGTTTTTTATGTGGTTATTGCACACGTATTTTTCGGTAACAGCGAACTGAGACGAAACAACCGCATTGGGATGAAAGTATTTATCATAAGGTTCTTTGGTATAATTTGCTTTTCTCAATAACTGAATGAGAGCTAACGAATTTCTTTTTCGTTATACATTCAAAGGTGTCTTCGGGATTTTATCCCTATTCTAAGAATAAGATACCTGGCTCTTCACACCTGCTCTTATGCTCTTACTTAGAAAATTGGAACACACATTCTATTTCTCTTCCGACATTTATATTGACGCTAAATTGCTTGACTTCTTGGCGAACACCGACGAATTTTAAACTTGAAATAATGTGGGGTGTCCCAGGCTCCCAGTGGATGAATATAACCCCCAATCCTCATTTCTTTTTTGTATTATAGTAACGGTTCTATAGTTTTTTATTTAACCAAGGTAGGCAGTATATATTTCTTTAGGTCTTTGTAAATATGATACTTAATAATTTATGAGTTCGCAAATTGTTATTTTATATTTTTCACTATGAAACTTCATTTTCTAAAATTTGTTTTTACCAATTATTATTATAAGGAGATTTTCGAATTGTATAGCTGTAATATCTATTGCATTTCATTTATAATGATGGTTTTATTGCTCTTTGTGACAAGGACGAAGATTTTCGAGTTTTCGTTAGCTACCACTGCATAATTCATCAACAAGTACTGGCTAGTAAGAGATTAAACACGAAACATGTGATGGATATTTCTTTCAAAATTGTGAATTATACAAAGGAAAAAATCCCTCCAAAGGCGCCTCTTTAAACAGCAATTAGATGATAAGGAACCAGAATTGGCATTGGACACTGATGTAAGGAGGTTGAGCCGAATCAATTTTTTGCAAAAGTTTCGAGATCTATTGGAAGAAATAATGAAATTTCTTGATGAAAGGGTTGATGATTGTCGTCAATTGCGTGAGTTAGACTGGCAATGTGATTCAGCTTTTTTGGCCGATTTTACTGGAAAACTGAGTACATTAAATCTGAATCTACAAGTGAAGAATAAAACAGAAACGATGAGTTCTATTGCAGCATTTGAAAATCAAACAGGATCTATGATAGTCAACTATTGACATAGAGAAGAATTTATATTGTGTTTATTTCAGTATATTGTGAATTTCATGTTCTCTTCCATGCTGCGTATTATATTCGTGAGGAAATTTGGAATAGTAACATTTTATCGTCAATTAGTAGGTACATATAAAGTAACCAATTTACAATAAATGTCTAAAATGACATTTTCCAGTCGGTATGCCCCCTCTAACCTGAAACTTTCCAACCACCCCAGGATTTCACCCCAGAGACACCCACGAATTAAGAGATTAAGCAAATCTCTATTACATTATCGTAAACTAAATAGTCCAGAAAAAACCAGAAGGAATAATCTAAAGAGTGTAAGTCTGGGGATCGAGCAGGCCATTATTTATTCAAATCGACCAATCCAACGTGATACATAGGTTTATAATAAAAAATCCCTAGCAACTAAATTGAAATACAGAAATATATAAAATATATTGTAATTCTTGTCGCATATGTTATGATATCAGTTATCGAATTTAGTTCTCGCAAATTTTGTTTTGAAACAAGTTTTTCAGAAGAGAAATAGGAATCAGTTTTTCAAAAATCATCATTGTAGAAAATATTTTTAGAGAGGCCAAGAAATAACCTTTTTTCTTCATGTTTAAGCAACACATATGTTGTATAACTGATTATAATATTTTCTATTTAAGATGATTGAATATGTAAAAAATATAATAATATGTAATATAAAATATAATAATATGTAACAAAATATAATAATATATCAGAAGATTTCCTTTGTTTCACACATCGCCCAACTTATTTCATCTGCCTGGAAGATATATGGATACACAACGGCAAATATTTTAATAATACTATTTATACAAGATTATTTGATACCCTAATCTGTAGCAAGTTGGCATCTTGATCTGGCATACTATTTACACTTGCCATCAACGCCATCTTGAGGCTATTTAGAACAGGTTCTTGAAATTCTTAGTTTGGAGAGAGGATTTAGAGTTTGGAGAAGTTTATCCACAGAGAGGAGTGAATAATAACGAATTATTGAGTCATCGATTTAGTAAAATCTCATTGCAGAGCAGGAGAGAAACTTTATCACTCACATTTTTGTACAAATTACTGCACAATATTATTGATTGTCGTCCTCTCTTGTCCGCTTTGAAATTTCGTGTTCCTAGGCAAAATTCTCGTAATACAGAATTATTCCACCTAGAGACTCCGACGACCAACTCCCTGATCTCCAATCTTCCATTTGGTTTATGGAGTCAACATTCAATAGAGTTGCCAATAATTGTGACATTCACTTTGACTCCATTGAAGTTATTATTAGGAGTTATGTGAACAAAGGGAATTGACTAAAATGAATTGATTAGGATTAAGTTCTTTGTAATATTTCATTAAATGCTATTATTTTGTTATTAGTTACTATTTTAGTGATTTTAGATTAGATTGAGCACTTTGTTATATCTCTTTCATTTAATTATTCAGTTTGTATTCAACATTATGTTATAATTTCCTGTAATTGAGTATTATACCTGTTGATAATAAACAACTTATTATTAATATGTTGTTTTGCTATTGAATTATTCGTCTATGTTAATTATTTCAGGGAATATTTACCTCATCATGTAAAACATCTGTAAAGTACAAGTTAATACAAGTTTCTGAACCAATGGCGGAACAAATAAGGATTTCATACCATCAAATCCATCGGCAAGTTTTTGTTTGGTACTTTGTTTTACGTCTGCCAGAAGGCCCAATGATTCGAATTGGTTCGCGCTCTTTTCATTGACTAACTTTGTGATCTAAAAATAAAAAAACAAGATAAGTGGTCTCGATTTTGAATTGTGTAAGTTTGATATTTATTGGGAGACGATAGAAATAAATTAATAAAAATGAATTCCATATTTTGTAATATTATCTAATTCGAGAATGTTCTTTCAAAGTTGTGATAAATTTCAAAAAATAACGTAGGATATATGAATATATTACTCCATTCTTGAGTGTACCTTATTTATAAAAAATATATATTCAAGATTCAGCAGAAAAATAAAAGAATGTTATGATGAAATTATTCCTCAAATTTTGACCAAAAAATCTTTTTATAAACATTATAATCATTATAAATATATATTTTTATAATTCCCATCATTCCTATCTTTTACTCAATTAAATAAACATTCCAGCAACATTCAATAATTTAAAAAATGAAGTGTTGATTAGTGGTTTATATAATTAAAAATATATTTTACGGAATTAAATAAAAAGGCAGAAGAGAAATCCTAATAGACTGAAATAGAAAGTACAAATTGTAGCGAAACTTATAACGATCTGGTGGGTCGAACGTCTGATAATAATTACTTCTATGGTCAAATCTAATTATCCATCCTTTACCATATCCTTAGCTTGAGCTCATAACAGACGAAAGCTGTTCAAAATCTCTGCACGCTCACATCTGGAGTTAAAAACTGAAATTGTTCGAATACTTGGAAAGCAATAAATAAAAGGCCCACCCTTGTACCAGTGACCAAAAAACGTCTTTGTTCTCGTTTCTGTATAAGTGGACAATTTATTATTGAATATTTTGTTTTAAAAGATTTGTGTCTATTCAATAGATTTATATTAAACTAGCTGACTCGGCTAACTTTGTACGCTCATTTAATTTCATCTGAATATTTTTCAAAAGGCCGGAAAGACATGTTTTACTATTTGGGCTACACTATCTTGTTTTTAATATTTATCCCGTGTGGAACCAGGGACTTACTCACTTACGAAGAGACTGCAATATTTCCTGTTATTTCAAATCAATGGAATTAAAAACAAAATCCTATATTAACACGTTTAATGTACTGATGTAGTTTGATGATGAATAACTGATGTTATTAATCTGTCCGTTCTATAGTTGAACGGCATTCCTAATTTCGTATCAAGTACTTGGCCCATATATCTCATCAGTAATTTTATGAGATATTGCTGGATATAAGTCAAAAAATGTTCAGAATTTTGTCCATTCTCGGAAACCAATTAATATAGTGGCTTTGGTGGTTCTACCAATAGCGTCTATTTGAATTGACTCTTCGCGCAACATTTTGTTGCATCATTGGTAGTATTTTCTTATCAATAACAATTGAACTTTGCCTTGCAATATTGGCACACAACGTGTGGTCCAATAGCAACGATTTGTTGTGAACTGTAATATATTTTAACGTTATAATTGAATGCAGGTCGATAGGAGTTGAACGCCACCTTTTCATAGTGTTAATTTCGATTCCATCGATTCCGTTCATTTTCATTTCGAGCTTCGCGTTGCTCGTAAAAGAGTAAGTCAGACTGACTTGTAGGTACATCTCTTCATTTTAAAAACGAAATTTCAACTGTAAATCAAAGAAAACTATGTATTCTTCTTTATAATTAAATATACCACGCGCTATGATAACGTTTATGTTAGTCTATTCAAACTTGAATATAACTTAAATTCAAACACTTGAACTTATGATTTACACTTTATTGACTACATAGCATGACGCGTTTCGTCGTTACAAACGACTTCTTCAGATGCTTACAGAATAATAACAACATTTTGAAAAATACAGGTATATATATCAGGGAATTTTGGTGTTCTATGGTTTTGGTTTTACCTAAGATATTCCATTCTGAGAATAATTTCTATTTCCTGAAAAGGTTTAGAATTTATTAGATTTATTATTTATTTATATTTAGAAAGGTTAGAAATTATTCTCAGAATGGAATATCTTAGGTAAAACCAAAACCATAGAACACCAAAATTCCCTGATATATATATATATATATATATATATATATATATATATATATATATATATATATATATATATATATATATATATATACCTGTATTTTTCAAAATGTTGTTATTATTCTGTAAGCATCTGAAGAAGTCGTTTGTAACGACGAAACGCGTCATGCTATGTAGTCAATAAAGTGTAAATCATAAGTTCAAGTGTTTGAATTTAAGTTATATTCAATTATAATGGATTTACGTAAACGCCAACACTATTAAATATAGAAAAACTATTCAAACTTACCAAAATTTTATATTGAATTGAAATTTTAATTCACTAGTGATAGCTCTGAACTAACCAAAATGGACTTCCTTGGACTTCATTGAACATTTCGAAAAAATGATGGGCAAAATTGGTCCAGGCGTTGCTGAGTTATGCGCTTACTAACACATTTTGCCATATTTTATATTATAGATTAAAAATCTGTGCAGTATATTTAATTATGTAATGGTTGATGAGTTAATATATTTGGAACTCTTGTTCACTTGGAAAATATGTGAAGATTTCTTGGAGGTAGTCTCAATCTGCCATTCTATTGTTATTTGGTAAAATGATAAGTAATTATATTTGTTATATGAATTAACACACTTGACTTAATTCCACGAAAACTGTAACATACACTCAATATATGTTAAGAGATAAGTTACTCTTTACCAAGAGTTGATACAAGTCCTGATGATGTTAGGAGACGGAAAAGTATGTTGAGTGTTTGGTATCATTGGTACATTATTTAATTATGTTATAATTTTTGAATGCAAAAATTGTGAATTGTGAGTTGGTATTTGATATCAACTAAAGAACATTAAAAACTCTCTTATCAGAAATATGTTAAAAAACTCAAATTATAAAATACTTTGTGCGTATTATGAATAAACGCAAAGTATTCATTCAGAACGATTGTACATCTTATCTGAGCTGGAATGTGGATAAGAATGAAATGCTTCTATATCTCATACGTCATCTGTATTTGTATGTTAATTTAATTTTGAAATTAATTTTTATAACAAATATTTAGTATTTAATATTGACGTTACCTTTGATTCTGAACTAATTTTCGTTCCACATATCAATGCTACAATAACCGCTGCGGACTAGAGTATATGTTTTCATTATTCGCGTCGGAGAGGAATTTAACAATATATCAACTCTGAAAACCTTGTATTTTGATTTCGTAAGATCTAAACTCGAATACGGATCAACAGTCTGGAATCCTGGTGATCAGTTACACATTGATCAACTGGAGTCTATACAACGAAAGTTCCTGAAACTTTTGAGCTTCAGAATTGATGGAATATATCCACCTATAGGCATACAACATGAAACGCTTATAAGCGTTTCGATAAGTCGACATAATGTGGACAAAATCAGTGCGCGAAGAAAATGCCACACAATAGTCTTGTTGCATAAAATAATTAACAATAAAGTGAAATGTCAGGAATTATTGCAAAAGCTTAATTTTATTGTTCCAAGAGTTTCTTCCAGATGCGCATTCACGTTCTACCTTCCAGTAACTAGAACGAATGTTCCAAAATTTTCTCCATTGCACACGATGTGTGAACAATAGAATATTTTGGGAGCTTAGGTGGATATTTTCAACTGTTCTGTTACTGATATTAAGGCAAGTTTCCTTGATATAAATAATTTCTGATACAACAATCAATTACGTGTATTCACGAACAGAATTCAATTCACTCATATAATTATGTGTGTATAAGTGTTAATATGTGAATGTATATGTATTTGTGTGTTTAAATGTATATGTATTTATAAGTTTGGTCAGCGTTTAATTTTTTTTCATTCTCATATTATTATATTTCATTTCATCAGTTGTGATTCATATCACAAACTCTTTCATTTAAAATGAAAGTACAAAATTGAAACTTTTTTACTACCAATTTTGTCTTTTGTATATGTTGCGTTTACTGTTTTGTAATTAGGACCTGTTCTATAAAACAGTATATGTTAAATAAATAAATAAAATAAATGAATTTATTTTGTGGCAGTGATGAGCCTTATAAGGACGAAGAAACATTTTAAGAACCTCTCACATCGGCAAGTTTTTCTTCGAATTCAGTCTTTACACGAAGGCGCTGTTGTGAAATGTGAACTACCCCTAAATTACTGAACTGAACTGGATTTTTGTCGGTCGACACTTTTGAATTTGAATCAAATTATTATTTAATGTTTTTTATGACTTCGTAGAAATAGAAGTTTTCGAATGGATGGTTTGATATTTGAAATAAGAATTATATATACACCAATAAAGCAATGATTTGGTAGATAATAGAAACATAATAATCATGTACTTTTCCAAAGAGAATTGATTTCGTTTTGAATTTTGTTTTTTAAGTGAATGTGTGATTTTATCAATTTATTATTTTGTATAATATGAAATTTAATTTTGTATTTATATTTAAAATACCATGATATTAAAAATGAACGGGATCTTTGGTTTCAATATCAGAAAGTTTTAAACATTGTTTTACTCTTATATGTACATTTTTTTATATCGTGTGCGATATTTCTAAACATTAAACCTGAGTTTCTGTCACTTGTAGGAACTAGAGAACAAGTTATACTGTATTAAAAAAAAGTTAAAGATCTATTAGTGAATGCTTCGAAAGTTGAAAATATGACTTTTGAAATCATTCACTGAGGGAATAAAAATGCTATAGATGATCACTTCAAAATATTCCAACATAAAAATAGAATTATTAATGTAAGAAAAATGTTTTTAGTTCTACAATTGATTTGGTTGGTGTTCTAGGGAAGCAACTTTCTATAATGTAGTTTTCTGTCGAAAAATATTACCTACCGGGTAAGAATCTTTTGGTTTTCCGGTGTTTAAACTGTAAATTAATTTGAACACTTCCAATGCTTCTCTATTTCTTCCATTGGTCATTAAAAATTTTGGGCTTTCCGGAAGAAGGAAAAAACCACACCCCGCTAATAATGGCGGGAATGCAGCAAAAAGAAGAAATGCATTCCACGGATGTATTTCTGAAATTTAAAATAATAATAATAATAATTTTATTCGTACTTAGGCTGCAATGAGCGTGTACATGTCATATAATATACAATGTATAGACAGATACATTACACTCACACAAAAAAAAAACTATGATCAGAATTCATCTATGTTGAATAGAATTCCTGAAGCGTATAAAATGCTCTACAAAATAAAAATAATTTTAGTTCTTTTTTGAACTTTTTTGGAGTACTGAAGTTAGTAACATAAGCTGGTAATTTATTGTAAATGGCCACAGATACATACTTGGGACTCTTCTCATATAAGGCACTTTTGTGCTTGGGAAAAAGCAACTTGTTTCCATTTCTAGTGCTATATGATACCCCCAGTTTAATGAAATAGTCAAAATTTTGCCTCACATACATAATAGAATATGAATAAGAATATTGGAAGAAATGAGTGAATGAACTATTTTAGTTAATAAAGTATCTCCGAAAAAATTTCTTAGATATTAAAATATTAGACGATATTATAAATTTTTCCGTAATTTCTGTTACCTACTATAAAATTGCTAAAGCTTGTTTTAGGTATGGGTATACAGAATCTTTTATTTTATACTTGAGTGTAACTACAAAAAGAGCTTCAGATTATCAGTCTATATTTCCATAAGTATTATAGACATAAATAGTAAGATATAAGGTGATGGATATCTACAACCCTTAAGTAGGTATAAGAAATATATCCCAAGATGCAAACTGACACGTATTTCAATAGCGTATTTGTCATTTTTGCCTAAATGCTTTCGTAAATATGATTATTTTAGATTCGTAAATTTGATGTCTTGAAAAAAAAAGGAATTAATATTCATTATTAGTTTTATGACATTCCATTTAGTTGTTGATTGTCATCAAAAAAGCATGAGTGTATTTCTACGAATTACGAAATTGAATATTTCGATTTTTTTCTGAATTGACTTTTCTTTTCAATTTCTGTCAGTGAAAACGTTAGAAAGAGAGCTAAAAATCAGTAGTGCCTGCACTTTAGATAAACGAAATAAATAATGCGTACGTATAATGAAAAATTGCATTTTGAGAAGGATTTCGAAAAACATGACTTATTTTATGTTGAAAATGTTTATGATACTTACTTAGGCTATCGAAAAGTGTGAAATGTATGTCTGCAGGCAGGATGAAATTTGCCATTAATGGTAAGAATACTCCTGCGATACTGAAAACAGTACCTAGAATCATTTGAACAGTAGCTCTGTATTTCGCACAATGTACCTCGGTGAGATACGTCGTTAACGCAGCGAAAGGACCATTGATTCTAGAAGAAAATAAATTTATTGATGAAATAGATGAAGGATAGGTACAAATTTTGATATAATATTCAAATATGCAGAAACTCTCCGCAGAATACCTTCTTTCATCAATTGTGTTCATGTGAATGATCTGTTGACAATAAGTAGCGTTTATTCACAACATGCTATGCTGGCAATAACTAAATTCATTAGAGTTTATCATATTTATCACGTGTAAGATTTGCTGAGAGTTCAAAATACAGCTTCAAAAGAAATGCAATGGAAGAAAGTCAATGTCAGCATCCCCTCTACCAGGAGATGCTTTCTTGGCCATTTTTATCATTTTTTAGACTTGGAGATAAACCAGGGTAATATATTTCTGTTATTAAGGAGGAGGAAATAATTTTCTGCTATATAAACGCATAGCATTAAAATAGTTTAGTTAGATTTTTTTTCTCTTCAGCTCTCCCTGTCTACTTGTTTATGCGCAAGTAGTCTCATTCAGCATACAAGAGATCCATGGTTCAAATCTCAGGACTGACTAGTGTGTCATGAGATTTTCAGATGTTTTATAAACGTAGATAGGACACTACCTGCAAACCTGTAAGAAAAATGCTGGTCCAGTAGTACCTTGGAATCTTATCTTTCTTTTTATGTTCCGTAGCTACCTCCATCCACCATTACTTGGTTCCTATGAGAAACTCCTGGATAAAGGATTTCTACCAATAACTGCCTGCCTCCCTTACGAATGCTTGGAAAAGGGATGAAAACGTGTAATTTATTCATTTCTGCTTAAGCTTTTGATAACCTCAAATCTTCTCCATAAGGAGAAGAAGTAGAAGATATTTTTTTTCAGAAACACTTGTGCGAAAGTTGGACTTACAGCTTTCCGATAGCAAACTGCTCAATAACATGGTGGTAGTCGAACCCACCAGCACCAGTAGGTCAACATCATTATACATTGCTATAACGTTCGGCTACTGAGCTTTCAAATTATATAAATGATAATGGAATATACATTTCGAAATATGACATACTATATTAATAATTGATGAGGCTGATACTTGAAGTAAATCGATAAACATAATAAAACAATTGTTAAACAAAGATTTACACATATTAAAAAGAATACTGCATGACGTACGTTTCGATGAGATTCTCCTTTTTCAAATGCTACGTGCAGACTAATGACATTTCTCGAATACATACAGTAGGTAAACTTAAATTAGGAATACAGAGAAAGCAGGTAGATAACAGGTAGAAGGGATCAATTCATACTGAACTACCATATAGTAAACTAAGTAATTTTGAAAAGATTGAGAAGGGGGCTTGAGTTATGATCGATTTGGCTGTTCAAAAGGTTGCCAGAATATTTGTATTTATCAATTTCAAGTTATTCTTACAAATTAAGCTTCATTCCCTTGTTTGCGGTATTCAAAATTTCAAAATCGGAATTGAATATATGATTTTTCACATTATGCAAATCATTTGATTAATGAAAATCATATATTCAATTCCGATTTTGAAATTTTGAATACCGCAAACAAGTGGATGAAGCTTAATTTGTTAGAATCACTTCAAATTAATAAATACAAATATTCTGGCAACCTTTTGAACAGCCAAATCGATCATACCTCAAGCCCCCTTCTCAATCTTTTCAAAATTACTTATTTTCCCATATAGTAATTCAGTATGAATTGATCCCTTCTACCTGTTATCTACCTGCTTTCTCTGTATTCATAATTTAAGTTTACCTATTGTATGTATTCGAGAAATGTCATTAGTCTGCACGTAGCATTTGAAAAAGGTGAATCTAATCGAAAGTGCGTCATGAAGTATTCTTTTTAATATATGTGTAAATCTTTGTTTAACAATTGTTTTATTACATACTATATTATATTGTAGGTAGATACTATTACAATTATTGTGAAAAACTTACACCATCCCTCCTAAAAATTTGGCAATTATTAAAAAAGTGAATGATTGTGATAAGGAACTCATCATTACTAATAAAGCGTCTGTAAAATATCCAATAAATAGCAACTTTCTTCGGCCGAAGGAGTCACACAGATAACCCCAAACGAAGCCACTACTCATCATTCCTGAAAAAAAAATAAATTGAGTTTAAATAGAGAAATTTGATTGCTCTTGCCCAAAGAAGAGAGTTGTATCGAAAGATTATAGCTCACTTCCTTTGAGAAGAAATCGCACTAAGAAGAAGATCATTGAATGAAAATGTAGATGAATACCAAATTAAGTGCACAAATTTGAATTTATATTCTCTATAGTTACCGATATACGCTATTGCATTCAGCATCCCTTTATCTTCTAAACTGAGATCGAGGTCACATTCAGCTGATGGAAAGACGTAAGACATAGTTGTGTTTTCAAATACTGATGACCATCCTGCAGGAATGACAATTAGCATCAAAATGATGTTGAAGGTGCCAAACTTTGTAGCAGTGATTGCTTCTTCGAAAGTAGCTGCAAACATACAAATGCATAAATGTTGGAAAAACAAATAAAGTTATAGATTTATCAATTATAACTATAATATGTTTATTGAATTCTAAATGATACGTTACAGTGATATAACTGTTTCATTTGAACAGTTGGTTAGATTCCGCCTTAACGTATTATTATCTTGAACAATGTCTTATACAATTGAGTGAGAAAAGTCCATTGACGTTACAATATGAGAAGATCAACTTTCGGTACAAGAATCTACGTTAAACAAATATTTGAAGCTAATAATGAGATAAGGAAATATCTTCAAAACTGTTTAAATACCTTTTGATGATTAATACATATCAAACTATCATTTCAATTTTATCTTCAATCATCTATGGTTGACGAAATTCAATACTGAAAGCGTGAAATATGAATTTGGATTACAAACAATGATTAATGTCTGCCCCTGCTTATGCTATATGAAGATATGAAGGAAATTCTAGTTCATCGCATGTTAAAGGACACGGACTTTTGATTCAATAATGATTTCTCTATATTATATTTTATCCCAATTCAATATTCGCAAGCTTAAAAAGTAATCATAGTTGAAAAAAGGGGGAACGACGAAGCCTTTATGTATTTTACCTATAATGCATGAGTTGTTAATAAAGGATTATTATTGATTGTTAAAACTTAGTTATTGGCATTCATCCGTCGAAACCCATAATCGTAACAAGATATTTATTAAATATGTAACAATATGTTGCTTTGTCTGAAGATATGAAACGGATAAAACTTGCGAAAAAACATTTTTTGCAGAAACTATATGTGAAATTACCTAATTGATAATTATATTCGAAATTGGAACATAATCTTTGGAGGTAAGTCCTGCATTTTCTCATCATTTACTATGTGATTCTTTCAAAAACTCAAGGTTTATTTATAATAATGGTCCTAGTTAAAGCAGGTCATAGGTGAACCAATAATACAAATCCACATACATTCATGATTTGTCATCCAAAAGAATATTGTAAATATTCATATATTTTCCAGTTCTACACGAAATAATATCTTTCTTTTTTTTATGAGTTTGTCAAGTTGACATCGATCATCTCAAGTATTGGTTCCTCAATACCTTGAGAAAACTATCGAAAATGTGGAGCTGAAATTTTGTACTTGGTTGTGTAAATGAATAAAGAAGAAGATTTCGAGTTTTAAAAGAACTCTATAAGAACTCTATAGGAACTTTATAAGAACTAACTTTCAGTACTGATTCGAACTTTTGAAGGAGAAAGAAAGACTGAAGGTTGCTATGACTGGAGTGGTTTAGTACAGTAGCAACTTATTTTGAATAGAAAAATTATTATTAACTTGGGAGGAGCAAATCACCATCAATAAGCACAAATGATCCTAGGCCTTCAGTGAGGGTATCCCGTTATAGTATTGGCTAAAATATAGGTTACTAATGCTCTCCGTTTTTATAGAAATACTAGAATATAAACTGTTTTTTTTGTGGACATACATCTGTATGTAAATATATGAAATATTTTGAGAAATTATAAATCGATGACTGTTCTCAGATTTTGTTTTTTATAATGAAAAATGAAAATGATTTTCAATATAAATATATAAAAAGCTACCTGCTTGTGGAAAATACCTCTATTTTTAGAAGGCACCAATTTCGTAACTGTCTGCAACTCATTTTCGTCTATTGATTCCTTCATTTGTTTCAGAAATTTACCAGAAAAATTACTTTACACAGAAAAAATAACTTCGTCAATTTCAATGCTGCAATCAGAGTATGCAAATAACCGTAAAGTAGTTGTAGATTAACTGAATAATACCAGAAAATTGATTACTCAGATTTCGATTATTGTAACATATCAGATAAAATAATTTTGCCAAGGCTGATTGAAAACAATTCGGTGAGATAATGCGAAATCTTTTTTGAGTAAATTCATATAATATAAGATAAAGACAGTAATAACGTAAAGTTTTAAAATGTTTAGTCTCTCACATTATTTCAGTGGTAGAATGCCAAAACAAAACAAACCTTGTCTTTACCATAGTTTTATTTTCATGCATATTAAGATATACTATGTATATGAATGCGAATTATCAATTAGTCATTCAGAAAAATTAATTACCGAGGGAGTGTATACGGGCTTTATGCCTCGTATAGGTTAATCATTTACCTATTTTTTATTATACATATATATATATATATATATATATATATATATATATATATATATATATATATATATATATATATATATATATATTTATTATTATTTCGATTGTTCCCCTTGAGGAGAGCGACTGAACTTGAATTCGCAATCATTAGGAATTTTGCTTCATCTTTTTTGCCTCCCAAAAACGCTTCATCCTCTCTGAATGCTCTTTCTTCCGTTCATCTGTTCACTTTACTCCAGGTTGACGATTTAGTTTTTGCTCAAACTTTACATGTGCGATTTTATAGCGACATTCAGTGCGATCTTCGAGATTTTTATATTGATCTGTTGTAGATCCTTTTGGACCTCTTTTAGCCACTCTGTTCCGCATTTACTATTCATAATTATATTGAGTAGTTTCTTCGGTATTCTGGACTGTTTCATTCTGTAGACATGTGCATAGAACTTTGCTCGTCGTTTTCTGATTTCTTCCGTTATCGTATTTGTCTTTTGATACAGTTCATTTTGAATATATATATATATATATATATATATATATATATATATATATATATATATTTAGTGTTTAATTGGGATTGAGGTCCAGGACAGAAAAATAAGTTACCTCTTCAGTATTTTCAGTATTATTTTAGTATCCAAGCTTTCGAAAATGTTTATTTTCTGCTTCAGGGCTAAAATAGTACAATATTAACAGTTTATATAACAAGGTACTGTTGAAAATTTTTCTTACAATTACTGTGAGGTTAGTCCGAAAGTATATTTTTTTCTTGAATTTTGAAAATAAGTAGAAGTTTTCCAAATGCATTGGTTCGGATATTATTGCCGCCTACGTGTTTAGTGTAGTTGAAGGAAGCAACGACACTAACTGTATTTTTCAATTTTCCTTTTCAAGTGGATTGTTTTCAGATGTTTCCAAGACGTTTCTTCGGCGAACGTTATGCAGTTTAAGAAATGCCCTTGGGAAAAACTGGAAACAATCCACATGAAAAGGAGAATTGAGAAATACAGTTTGTGTCTTTGCTTTCTTCAGCTACTAAACACATAAAAGGCAATAATATTCGAACCCAATGCATTTGGGAGTACTCGTACTCATTTTCAAAATTCAAGAAACAAATGTACTTTCGGACTAACTTCACAGTAATTGTAAAAAAAATTGCAATAGTGCCTTGTTATATAAACTGTTAATATTGTACTATTTTAGCAGATGTAGATGCAGATTTCAATGTAAGAAAATAAACATTTTCGAAAGCTTGGAATTTACTAAAGAAGTAAATTGATTTCCAGTCCTGGGCTGCAATCCCAATTAAACACTGAAAATATATATCTACAGTCGTGAAACATTCAACTATATATTTATATATGTATGAATTATATGTTTTTGGAGAATTAGTGAATAAATGAGAATCAATAGTCGATTAAATCATTTATTAACAATTGTTTAAAACAACTTCTTTATGTGATATTTGTACATATTGTGTTTCAATGTTTTTCTTCGCCTACTGCAGGGGTTGCATATCTGTGTTAGGAAGCAAAAGAGTCATAAAAGCGCTACCTGTAAAAAATGGATTGAATGTTAATTTTTGAAATAATACCATAATAAAAGTAATGGGTTTTGCATGTATATATAAATATAAATTTCAAGTGTGACTATCCATAAATATTCCTCAAATAATAATGCTTGTCTAGCAAGGGGTTGGAACGGCTAAACTGTCTGGCTGACGAGGAAACATCATCTATTTACTGTCCAAGTGTCATATAACACATCCGCTTTCATATTATTCATTTTTTACTATTACAATTGAATGGACATTACTGGTGTCTGTTCAGGGGTTGACATGATGTCTTGCAATTTTTATACCATTCTCAAGGACATATAATCATACTGTATAAATTGTGGAAACTTCTTTTGTATTTTATACACCTTCAGCATCTTTTGCCTATCACATCCACTATAATCCAAACCTTATGATGATGTACCATCGTTCTTACCTATGTTGGGAGTATACGCTGACAAACTTGCAAGCTTTTATAAAATGACGATGGTCTGGTATTCACTGACTCCATGAGTCTATCGAATGCTTTTGACATCTACCTTATAGGTACTTACTTGTATGCGGAATACTCACTTATCATTACTGTCCCTAATGTACCAAATACAGCAGCGCATCCTATTTTCAATACAAAAGGAAATGCTAGATTTCCACCCATAGCTCCAAATCTTCCAAATAGCATTGCCAGTTGCACCGTTATTGTTCTGCAAAAGATTATTCATTGAAGGACATGATATAGACTTTGATGACGAAACAGATCACAGAATAATGGCAAAATTACTGCATGGAACATCGAGAAATGTGATAATTTCTTTCATATTAGATGAATAAATAAAGTGTATAATTTAGAGTACAGTATTTTAGGAAGTAAATTAGTCGGAAACATGGTTTATTGATTGTAACTACGTATGGAAACGAACATTTTGTCCATTGTAATTTTTATTGGATATGAGTAGGTTATGGATGTGTTAAAAAAATTGGTTTCATAAACAGCCATTGCTTCAGGAAATATACATTTGTGAGATACAAAATCTCGTTAATCAGCAGATGGAGACCAAGAGGAAAGAGGAGGAATGTTAAGGAATGCAATAGCATCTTTTTTGCCGGAATATGAAGAAATAAAAAACTTGCAGGATGCAATTTTTATTGCAAAATTGAAAAATTGCGAATATGAAAAAGGTTTATATATATAGTGAGAAGAGAATGGTTATAGTGAAGAGAAATGAAAACATTTATGACGAAAATGACAAGATGAAAATTGAATAAATTGATTTCACTTTATATGAACATATTTCAAGTAGAAACATAAAAAAAACTCTTTCATTGATTCTAATTATTCTACATATAACTTTCTATTATTCTAACTTTCATTGAAAATATGAATAACGAAAACGATGCCTGTCAGTTGCACGTGTTTCATTAAAATTTCAACCAATTTGGTAAATTAATACAAAACTTTGGTTTACTCAAGCGGTAAGTAAAGCCATATATACCAATGGGGTATCGGCGCCAGGTTTTCGAAACATCGCACGTTTCTAATTAGAAATTAGGACTACGAACAAATTTATTAAATTGTTTTTCACTTGACTTTATATCAATAAAGACTGCAACGAATGGTCGAGTCAATGTTAAGTTGTAGAAAAGCAGAATTCACGCTATACAGTAAATTCACTCACTGACCAATTGAAAAGATTTGACCATGTCCACCTCGATATAGTAGTTCCTCTACCTTCTTCAGAAGATACAAGTTATTATTTGACAATGACAGATGAATTCATAAAATGGCCAGAAGCTATTCTAATTACAGATATCACAGCAGATACAATTGCGGCAAAATTGTACGAGAATTGGATATCACTTATTGCAGAACCTTCGCGATTAACAACGGATCAAGGACGGCAGTTCAAAAGCAATCTCTTACAGCAATTAGCTCATGCACAAGGGATTCAAAAATAGGGACCACTCCTTACTATCCGCAATCGAAAGGCCTCAACGAAGAATTCCACCGTCCACTGAAATCAGCCATAATTGCATCGAACATTGGACTACATTGTCAACTACATTACTACATTAACAGGGAGGTTAGTACGTTCCCCACATGTTATGCTAACTATGTGTGACACTGCGGGGGGAGTATGCGGTGACTAGTCACATCCTGCCACTGGATGCACCAACCGATAGTCTAAGACACAGCAAGGAAGAAGAAGAAAAGACGACTGCGCATGCTCGGGACGCAACCTCAGGAGAAGTCAACAAGATCTCGTCCACTTCGGCGCTATAACTGATCTGTAGAAGTCAATATGAGACATTATAAAGGTGTAATACTATATAATTGAAAACATGTGTGCTCATTTTCAAGACTTAAGTTGTCTACTACTACTTGTAGACTAAAAATAGTTTAATATTCGAGACATAACTCAGTCAGTAATACTATATAATTGAAAAATTGAGATAGTTTAATATTAGACAAAACCTTTAAATTGAGATAATAGTGTTACGAAATTTCCGGAAGTTAGCCAAGTGTTTTTAATATACCATACATTTAATCCTGCCTCTTCACCTGTTGTTCATGGAGTCAATTGTCCTCATCAAGTTCGCAAATTTCTGACTGAAATTCTATCATAAATGTGTCACTTGTTGAATATCAGGTGCGAATGAGGATTTTCTGAAATGACGTTTAGCAGGTGGCAGCACTTAGGTTTGAGGTTCGGACAACTGTCAGATGTGTCAGAGCACTGAAAAACGTGACGGGGAACCACAGAACAGATTTAGAGTATGTTATGTGTACGGAACCTTACGGAAATCGTTATCAATGTTGGACAGTACATCATGTTAAGAATGTACGCGTCAAGCCTATGTGGCGCCAACTGGTGGCGTGAAATTGCCGTAAAAACCCCATTGAATTAAGTGGATGAGTATGTTCTGTGATTAATGAAAGTTGGCTTTTTTATCTTACCTCAAAGTCGTTGGGAATAGATCTACTATAACGCTGAGTACTACATTCAGCCCAATACTTGAAGAACTAATATACATTGAAGTTAAAATGAGGGTTATGGTTGAGGTGTTTGAGAAATATAAACAGTAAGAACACAATCCTCCTAATGTTCCGAGAATAACTGAAATCAAAATTTGAAGTTTAATGGAAACTTCTGAAGTTATTATACTATAATTGAACTCTATCATATAATTAAAAATTCTCTAAAAAAGTTAAATTATTTTTAACATCGCCCTTTTGAAAACATCGGAATTTTTTCGAAAACATTTACCGCAGTAACAATAAATGATTATAATAACAAATAACAATATACAAAATGTTAAATGCTGAGAATTTTATTGCATGCAGATCATGTAACTAAACGTTGAAACAATTTGTGAAAAATTATCCAAAACAATGGAAGCTGATCGACATTTTGAGTTACTAGCGAGGTAAAATGGATGTAGTTAAGTTTTCATCAATGCTAAAAATAAAACTAAAAATGGTTAATATTATCAATTGAAACTGCATATGGTGTAGGGTTATAAGATCATAATGAGAGTTAGCTTTCAATTTAGTTTTCTGAAAGAGTTACATCGTTCCTATATATTCAATGCCCTTATGTTGTTTATTTTAGTTCCGTTTATTCCAACATAAATTACAAATTTTATTGTATTTTCTCATTTTGTAATTGGCTAAAACTGTGAAGAAGTGTAATTCCAAAAAACCAAATAAATAAATAATGTGTCTGCATTCCCAAGAGATAAAGTGACTAATATAGATACACATTGATTGACTTACACAATAATTTCTTTTTTCCCAGGAGATTTATAAGCGATCCAGCAACTATGTATCCGCATAACTGAATGCTTGCTATAATTATTGAATTCATGTAAACTTGGGAATTGTTCTTATTCTGGAAATGGAGAAAAATAAAACGGCGAAATTAATTCTAGAATATTTCGAAAAAATATTGGAGCGAATGGGTATTGTAATGAAAAACACTGCATTTAGTCACTTTCATCAAACAATTGTCGCCTACTTCTCTCCATATCACGAAGCTTCTTCGGACTTCTATTCTGTTTTAAGAATTCATATAAGGTTTTTTCAACTTTGAAGGGTTCAAAAATGTTCGTCGTTTATGATAATTGGTCTACTTACTACAAAGCATTCCTTCGAAGGTTTGACATTAGTTGGCTTGAAAGCTTCAACATTTACAGAGAGTAGCTGTTGTCCCATTATTATGATACTCATAGTCATTTATTACTTGAAATATTTGTGGAATCCATAAACGTAAAGTATTGAGGCTGAAACGTTAATAAATTGAAGAAACAATTTCCAGAAAATTACGCACTATAGCAAATTGCTGCACTCAATTCACTTGTATGGCATCAAAAAATTGCTGAGCTTGTTTTTGGCTGTTAGCCATGTTCGAGTCCCTCCAATCGCAAAAAAATAAATTCACTCCCCTTCTGAGCTGCAAAGTGGTGAACCAAATTGAATAATTAAAATACGAAATGAAGAATTACATATAAAACAATTAAGGAAAATTAATTATGTAGGTTTATATAGCGATTAACTGTTTTCGTCAAGCTGATACACTTTTTCTGAAATATTGTATAAAATTTCATGTTTAATAATTTTGCAGACTTCCATAAGTTTACCTCATAACTAGTGAGAATTGCAATCCACATACCAAAAGAGTATTTTTCAAAAGCGGGGGGAAGAACATTGATCGAATTGTAATCAATTCAAAAAGGAAAGCTTGCATAGTACCCTCCTTTTTGTGAACATTCTTGTCACCAAATTCAGTGATTTTCCTTTCCTTTTCTACAACTAATCTTGAGATCTGAAATTAAAAATTATACTTCCAGGTATTAGGTTTTGAAAAACGAGAAAAATTAGACGAAGAGTAGAGGTGAAATTCTCACTGAAAAAGTACATTTATTTTATATTAACCTTACAAACATTACCGGGTAGGTATTTCTAGGTCTTCCTGTATTCAAACTATAAATTGTTTTGAATACTTCAAGTGCTTGATCGTTTTTTCCACTTGTCATTAGGAACTTTGGGCTTTCAGGGACAAAAATGAAACAACATCCCGCAAGTATTGCGGGTGTTGCAGTCAAAAATACATAAATATTCCATGAATGAATATCTGCAATAAATGACATCATATATATATATATATATATATATATATATATATATATATATATATATATATATATATATATATGTAACGGGTGTTTTTTTAGAGGTATAAAACTTTAAGTTGGCATTACTGTTGAAGATGGCGACCTATTCAACAGCTGATAAGTGATTTATTCTCAGTTTGGTTTGGCACTTCATCATGAATAGACTTAAATCATCAAGCAAGGTGTAGATTCGTCGAATGGGCCGAAAACGAGATTGCCATTGTTCCCGATTTTCATAAGCGAATTTTGTTTAGCGATGAAGCGCACTTCTGGTTGAATGGCTACATCAACAAACAAAACTGCCGCATTTGGAGTGAAGATAATCCTCAAGTGTATGTCAAAACACCGTTACATCCAGAAAAACTGACTGTTTGGTGCGCTATATGGGCTGGTGGAATAATTAGTCCGTACTTCTTCAAAAACGATGATGGCCAGAACGTTACAGTCAATGGTGATTGGTATAGATCCATGAATACTAACTTTTTCATTCCTGAATTGAACAACCATGATGTCCAGGTGCTGTGGTTTCAACAAGACGGCGCAACATGTCACACAGCTCGTGCCACAATCGATTTATTGAAAGACACGTTTAGTGACCGCCTAATTTCACGTTTTGGACCTGTGAATTGGCCTCCAAGATCTTGTGATTCAACACCGCTAGACTACATTCTGTGGGGCTATGTGAAGTCATTGATCTATGCGGATAAGCCAAAAACGCTTGACCATTTGGAAGACAATATTTGCCGTGTTATTGCTGATATACGGCCACAAATGTAGGAAAAATTCATCGAAAATTGGACGTCCAGATTGGACTACATTCGAGTCATCTGTGGCCGTCATATGCCAGAAATCATATTTAAAATGTAATGCTACAGGATTATCTTTCGAATAAAAAAATTCTTGTCAATCGAATGATCCATCATTGTTTTATTGCAATTTGAAGTTCTATACCTCTAAAAAAACAAACCCGTTATATACATCAAGAAAATCATTCCTTAATAATTGAATTAACCGCGCAAACTGTCCGTAAGATAGAAACTAATTTTAACGAACGAATTACAAAACGAGATTAGAGGAGGAGGTGAATAAGGGAGAGATGTGAAAGCGTGTATAACTGCGACAATAATAAAAGAATTTATTAAAGAAGAGATAATGGAGATACAGCAGAAATGATGAACCTTAAAAGTCGTTTCTTTGATTACTTTGGTACGTAAATAGAGTAAAAAGAATTAGAATATGGATTGAAACGAAATGAAAATCTCTGTTTACAGAGCAAATACAAGAGTTTATATACTGTCAATCCTAAAAACTAAAAATCCTTTCGAAATGACATTTCTATTCAGCTAGAGAAAAACAACACGGCGTTATCATGAAACTCCTTTTCGAATTTTCAATTCTTATATTTCAAAGCATATTTTTCCAACAGGTAACTACCCGATTATAGGAAAATATATAATGAATAAATATGGTTACAAAAATATCAATGAAAATATGAGTATATATACAATATCCAGAAATAATTATAATAATGAAAAACATTATCAAATATAATAATCTAAATCTATAATGCCAATATCTGAATGTTCAATTATCGTTTCTTTGTTTGCAGATGGGTAAATAAATAAGAACATTTACAATGAGAATTAAAACTAAATGAATATCTTTGTTTACAGAGTAAATAAAAGAATTTATTTACTGTCAATCCTAAAAATCAAAATATCATTCTGAAACGAACTTTTCTATACAACTGAAGTAAAACTACACGGCTTTATCATGGAGAATCTCCTTTTCGAATTTTCAATGCTACCTATAATTGATAATAATAATAAGCATATATTTCCAACAGGTAGCTACCCAATTACAGAAAAATATATAATGAATAAATAGTTACTAAAAATATCAATAACAACATAAGTATATATACAATAATAAGAAATAATTATAATAATAAATCAAATTATCAAATATAATAATCTAAATCTATAGTGTCAACCTCACTGTTAAGATTTAAATATGTACACAATCACACATTTATGGTAGAAACAAGTAAGTCCCAGTGTAAATCACAGCAGCTTGATACCTGGTCTGCAGATTGGTTTGAAGATCGGTTCTTTGGGTTTTTGAGTAACATGTCTGGCTTATTCTAGTACATCTCTGAGGAATGAGAAATTAAGTTTACCCAGAATGCTCAGGAAAGTCGAGATTATCAATGAGCAAATTGAATAAAAATTTCAATGCATTTAAATTTTCCCTGGTGTGGAGGTTGCTTGTGTCAAACCTTCATAGCAAACTAGCGTGATCAGAGTCCCTATGTGGGTATGCACCATCCTCTGGAAATGAAACCTATTTCAAGAACTTTCTCTACAGTGCCTCCAGGCAATTTATGGGACAATTATATATTGATCGCCAAACAAGGCAGTCATACTCAAGTTTGCTTCTCACTAAGACATTGAGTAAATGAACAAGTGTTGAGGAACTCGAAAACAATCTAGCATTGCGAACGAAGAAACTTTAAACTTTGCTACATGATAAAATTAATTGGTTGATATGAGGTATGAATGAGAATTTTTGAGCAAATACTAGGTCGATATCGTCAACCTCTTGAAGTCGAGTTAGATTAATACCTTCAATGTTGTAATCAGAAGATATCACATTTCTCTTTCTAGTAAAATTCACCACATTACCTTTCATGACATTTAACTGTAAACAATTATTATTACACCACCGGCTGATATCATTCAGGTCACTTTGTATCCTCAAACAATCATGCATAGATGACACACGATTGATGGAAAATCCTTTCCATAACTGTAATCATTACATCTGACGAGAAAACATTCATTATCCCACAAGATCTACAACCAGCAGGCCTGCACACAAAATAGTAAAAACAGCAGTCTACTCAAAATAAAAAACAGCATGAAAAAAAAAACAAAAAAGAATATTCTGGATAGCGATGATACACCTGAACTGTCAAGAAAATTCTAGATCAATTTCCAAAAGAAATGAAACAAAACCAACAAAAAAAATTAAAATTTAGGATCTAACATTTGATATTAAATGAGGGCACTGTGGAAATTTAGGAGCAACAAATTGAGAATACAGAAATCATGGATTTCTTTTCGAAAAGAAGAGTAAACTTACTCAAATAATTCAAAATATTCACTGAGATATCCATTGGGAGAATGATACCAGCAACAGAGGGTAAAATTATCATGGCAAGGCTGTATATAATTCCCAACACCATCTGAATTCTAGCTCTGTATTTAGCGGAGTGACATTCAGAAAGATACGCTGTTAGAGCAGCAAAAGGACCATTTGCTCTGAAAACAATATTCATGAGGGCATAAAATTATACTAAACAGTTTAGCTTTTCAAATAGGATAACATCCTGAAACAATTGTCAAGCAATTAATATAATTTTTGTGAAAACAAACAGAGAGTTTCTTTATTCAATACAAGCTGACTCGGCCAACGTTGTTTTGCCATATAAATTATTATATATATACCAGATTTATATATAATATATATATATATATATATATATATATATATATATATATATATATATATATATATATATATATATATATATATATATATATATATATATATATATATATATATATATATATATATATATATATATATATCATATATATATATATATATATATATATATATATATATATATATATATATATATATATATATATATATATATATATATATATACATAATCTCTTTTCTGTAAATCTGTAATATCGTCGAAAATATTCATTTAAATCATGCTGTAAAAGGCTATATAGATCTATGTTAAATCAACAATGTATTTAGATATTTAATTGTAAAAGGATTAATGCTTTATTGGTTAAAATCGCTCCGAAAATTAGCCATTATTTGTCGTAAAAAGTAAATGACAAAAAAAATGTTATTGTGGGATATCCATAAGAGATAGATATATACCATAGTGGAGTTTTTTGTAGACCTTCTCAATGTGTGAAGTTTTTAGTACATTATTTTGATAAATCTCGTAGGATTCAGCCTGCGTTTGCAATGTAAGCTGAAAAAATTTAATTATTTACGACATCACATTAGAAACCTGAAAAATAGTAGTATTTCTCTACTATTTAATGGATGTTATTATACATAATCACGCTATCTATTAAAAAAACCGCATCAAAATCCGTTGCGTAGTTTTAAAGATTTAAGGCTCGATGCACACATGCGTGCAGTGCCGCCGATTATAAGCTGCATGCTCGCGACAAGTACGCGACTTTTTATTTTCAGTGCACACTAGCGTGCTTTGTCGCCTTGTGCTTTTACTGTGATTTATAAGTCAGTTTTGATCAAGAAGATTCAGCCAAAAACACAATTTTGGTCCACCTCTTTAACAAGCCATACAAGGTAACCAATGGAAACCGTTGATTTTTTTTTCATGAAAGTTGTGACAAACTCAAGTAAAATATACACCTATGATCAGGAACTTATAGCCATTTAGAGTGCAATCAAACACATAAGATATCTACTTCAAGGTAAGCACTTTACTATATTTATTGTCGCATATCAACTTTCGCATCCAGTGAGAATGTAGATAAAACTTCACCTCATCAGGCTAGACATTAGCCTGTCTCCTTCTCTACCAACATTTGCCGCATCAAAGGCAAGTCACACGTGGTAGCAGATGCACTCAGTAGAATTTCTGCCATTGATTGTCCAACTCCTAAATTATAAGCATTCAAACATCAGTCAGTAGATGAAGAATTACAGAAACTCATTGAAAAACCTGTCTCTTCATCACTGAGGCTCAAGAACATGTACATTCCCTGACACATCTGTCCAAACTTATTGTGACAACGAGAAAATCAGACATATGGTTCCCAACAGTCTTCGGAAGCATATCTTCAATCAATTCACTGACCGAAACATTTTTGTCGACAAACTCAGAAGATGTCATCAAAGTCCAGTACATTCCAGAGATCATCAACCTAAAGTGTTTGTGTCTCAAGAATTGGACTCCTTCACTCGGCAACCGTTTTAACAACCCAACGCTGGGACATTCAAAATCATCGACAATAGTGAAAAGTTGTTCGGTTTAGTTTTTTTCAGTTCGCAGCAAAACAGTTAACATCATTTTCATAAATGTTATGTATCAATTTTAATATGTAATCATTTCAACATTCCATTAATTAATTGTACATAATATTTCATGACATTCACTACTGTTGCTTGTTTAGTCAAACAAATCACAGAATAGTATAGTAGGAATTCTATAATAAAACGCAAAAAGATGAGTAATTGTTTCTCCTGAAGTCGAAAACACTGTCGCAGGACAGGCGTGCACGCAGCGGCTTGGTCACAAGACAACCGCGCCCTGGTCGCTGCCGCGGCCCGCAAGTGTGCACTGCTGGTATACTACACATGCACTACTATGCCGCGTAAACGAACACGCCACGCGTACGCAGCGTGCACGCAGCTTGATTTTACGCATGTGTGCATCGAGCCTAGGCATACATAGGGATATAGGGACAGAGAAAGTGACTGTGTTTTATACTATGTAGTGATATAAAAATCTAAAGTTTTCAATGTACTTACACAAAACCTCCGAAAAATTTAGAGACTGTTAAAACCGTGAAAGACTGGGACAAAGATCCGATTATAACGAATAAGGCATCCAAGAAATTTCCAATGCATAATAACTTTTTTCTACCTAAAGTGTCACAGAGAACACCCCATATCAAGCCACTGGACATCATTCCTATGAGAAAAATAGAAAAATAGATCAACACGAAAATTATATGCGTACCAAAAATTTATAATTTAGAAGTTTCATAATGGATTTTTATAATTTTCACAAATTGAAAACAAATTGAAAATAATAAATTTGCAATGAAAAATTCACTTATAAATTTTGACAAAGCTGTTATTTGTGATAAATTTCGAATTTATAGTTTGTTTTATATAGTTTTTTTTTGTTTTACATATCAGAACTGAATTCAGTCCTTTTGAGAGCATTCTTTCTAGTTGTAATTATTGTATCAATTGAACGAATGTAATTTGACAATGTAAGGAATGTTTCTCAATAAATTTTATTTTATTATTTATTATATATATATAACAAATATTTTCCATGTTTCAACTCTTTATTCATCTTATATAATTGATAAAGTAGAACATATAGCTTTCACGATAATCAAGATACCATATGTTAAGGAAACATATGTTTACAACTTTATAGAAAAATCAAGCTACTTATTCAACTTATTCAATAGTGCTTTTGAGTGATTTGTAGTGTTTACTGAGAACTAAATCCACCTTTTTACCTATATATGCCATGGCATTAAGTAAACCTTTGTTGTCTAAACTGAGATCAAGATCACATTGAGCAATGGGCAAAATATATGACAGTGTTGTAGATTCGCATATAAATGCCCAACCTGTTGGTATTGCTATGAGAATCAGAATGAAATTGAATTTTCCAAATTTCGTTGCAGATATTGCATCTTCAAAGTTAGCGATGCCTGAAAAGAATCAACCGGTTATTACTTGCTAATAGCTAGTCGATAAATTTTCTAGATTGGAGGGAAAATTAATTAATATGTTTTTGGAAAAGTGTTCGAACAATCTGTGAATGACTATAGACTCTCTTTGAGAGAGAATAACCATTAAGCATGTTATTAGTCATTTGCAACTATTTCTGAGGTAAAATTAGTCGTTAACTTCTATTCTTTACTCGAGGAACACGAAAAATATATTTTCTGAAAGAAAGTTCAAAATCTCAAATTGTCTTCGTTTTTAAATTGAGAATTTATGTCTAATTTTCTTGAATACGGTAAACTTTCCCAATTAAGTTTTTGATTGAGAAAATCTTTGTGTTACATTTGAATGTTTCTTACCAGAATATGACATCACACTTGTTCCTGGACTATGAATTTCATCTGTGATATCTGAATTATGGCTTATTATTTCTTCTTGTTTCATATTGATATTTCTACAAACATATGACTTGACAACGAGTTGTCATTAGCTCTTATTATGGAGACATCGAAACATGTGTAACACCACTCGTTTATAATATAGTTGAAGGGTTGACAGGCAAATTTAGACATTAAATAAAAATCGCCATCTTTTTATCTTGAAGGCTTTATTTTGGAAATAAATTACAAGACTGTGAATATCAATTAATTTGCACAATAAATACTTCGAAAAACAGTATAAAACGAAATCTCTAGAATTCATCTTTGACGTATTAGTATCTAAATCGTTTTCTGTGAATACATTACTTATTTTTTTTTCTGTCAAACGGTAGTATTATGCAAACAGATAAACTCCAAAAGAAGTACTCGCAAACAAGAAAGATTAATTTGCAGATAATGACTAGTGAATAATAGCATTTTCCTGAATTCGTTTCACAGGTTTCTTCTGCAACAACATGACTACAAATCATGAAATAATTATGATAGCTAGGTATTTATTTTGATATTTGCTTTGTTCTAACAATCATTCGTCTTCAATCATGCAATGGCCTCAAGAAGGAAGAAACTAAATTATTTATATTTTATTATTGTAAACAGATCGCAAAAATATGCAAATCAGGTAGTACAAGAGTTTTGAAAAAATATGGTCAACATGGACTACTACAGATTTCATTTCCTTATATATATATATATATATATATATATATATATATATATATATATATATATATATATATATATATATATATATATATATATATATATATATATATATATATATATATATATATATATATATAACTGTATTTATACATAATAAATTAAATTAGATAATTGGTTTAATGTTTCACGATTATATTTAACAATATCAAATAGTCATCATGTTTCGAGCGTGAGCTCATTTTCAAGACTGAATATGAACTCCCAGTCTTGATGAGCTCACGCTAGAAACATGTTGACTATTTAATATTGTTGAATATAATCGTGAAACTTTAAGCCAAGTGTTTAATTTAATCTTTAATTATGTTTAAAGTTTTTCAAGAGTTAAGCGATAATTGAATATCCGGCATGAATAATATTTTTGGGGGAATTAGTAAATAAATTAGAATAAAAAGTCGATTCAAACATTTATTAACAATTGTTGAAAATTAATTTTTATGTGATGTTTGTTCACATTATGTTTCAATCTTTTTCTTCACCTACTGCAGGGGTTGCATATCTGTGTTAGGAAGCAAGAGAGTCATAAAAGCGCTACCTGTAAAAAATGGATTCAATGTTAATTTTTGAAATTTCACTATTAAAGAATGAATAGGGTTTGCATCTATACATAAATATAAATTTCAAGTGTAACTATCCATAAATATTCCATAATAATGATGCTTGTCTGGCAAGGGGTTGGAACGGCCAAAACTGTCTGGGTGGCGAGGAAACATCATCTATTTACTGTCCAAGTATCATATAAAATATCAGCTTTTATACTATTTATTTTATACTATTACAATTGAATTACAATCTGTCAAGGGGTTGGCACGATGTTAGTTGTTTGAAATTTTTATACTATCCTCAAGGACATATAATCATACTTTATAAATTGTCAAAACTTTTTTTGTATTTTATACACCTTCAGTATCTTTTGCCTATCACATCCACTATAATCCAAACCTTATGATGATGGTCCAGCGTTCTTACCTAACATGGGAGTAAACGCTGACAAACTTTCAGATTTTATAAAAATCTGAGTACACTCCATGAGTCTATTGCATGCTTATATCTTCCCAATAGGTACTTAATTGTATGCAGAATACTCACTTATCATTACTGTCCCTAAGGTGCCAAATGCAGCAGCGCATCCTATTTTCAATACAAAAGGAAATGCCAGATTTCCACCCATAGCTCCAAATCTTCCTACTAGCATTGCCAATTGCACCGTTATTGTTCTGCAAAAAATTATTCATTGTACATGAACAGCAGGACATGATATAGTGTCTGTTGACGAAACAGATTACAGAATAATGGCAAAATTACTGCATGGAAAAATTGGAAATGTGATACCTTCATTTATGTTAAATGAATAAATAAAGTGTATAATTTAGAGTACTGTATTTTAGGAAGTAAATTAGTCGGAAAAATGGTTTATTAATAGTAATTACATATGGAAAGGTTGCATTTTGGAACGAACATTTTCTCCATTGTAATTTTTATTGGATATGAGTAGGTTATGGATGTGTTAAAAAAATTATTTTCATAAAGTGCCATTGTTTTAGGAAAGATAGATTCGTGGGATACAAAATCTGGTTAATCAGCAGATGGAGACCAAGAGGAAAGAGAAGGAAAGTTAAGGAATGTAATAGCATCTTTTTTACCGATATATAAAGAAATAAAAAACTTGCAAGATGCAATTGTTATTGCAAAATGAAAAATTGCGAATATGAAAAGGTTTATATATCGATTGGGTAGAGAATGGTTATAGTGAAGAGAAATGAAAAAATTTATGAGGAAAATGACAAGATGAAAATTGAATAAATTTATTTCACATAACTGATCTATAGAAGTGAATATAAGACATTATACAGGTGTAATACTATATAATTGAAAACAGGTGTGAGTTTAAAAAAAATGTTTAATATTCGCGACGTAACTCTTGAAATTGGGATAATAGCCCGAAATATATGTCGAATGTATTACGAATATTCCTGGAATACAGCCAAGTGTTTTTAATATACCATACATTGAATACTGCTCTTTCATTTGTTGTTCATGGAATTCGTTGCCATCAACAATTTCTCAAATTTCTGACTGACGTTCTATCATAAATGTGTCAGTTGTTCAAGATCCGGTTCGAACCAGGGTTTTCTGAAGTTCAATAGGTGGCAGCACATTGGTGTGAGTTCCAGACTTTTGTCAAATGTGTCAGACACTGAAAAACGTGAAGGGGAACCACAGAACAGATTTAGAGTATGTTATGTGTACGGAACCTCACGGAAACCATTATACCTCAATCCTATGTGGCGCCAACTGGTGGCGTGAAATTTCGTAAAAACCCCATTGAATTAAGTTGATGAGTATGTTCTATGATTAACGACAGTTGGCTCTTTATCTTACCTCAAAGTGGTTGGGAATAGATGTACTATGACACTGAGTACTACATTCAGTCCAATACTTGCAGAACTAATATATATTGAAGTTAAAATGAGGGTTATGGTTGAGGTGTTTGAGAAATATAAAAAGTAAGAACACATTCCTCCTAATGTTCCGAGAATAACTGAAATGAAAATTTGAACTTTAATGGAAACTTCTGAAGTCATCATACTACTTATTGAACCCTATCATATAATTAAAACTCTCAACTTAAAGTTAGCTATAGTTAAATTATTTTAACATCGCCCTTTTTAAAAACATGATTTTTTTTAAAAACTCTTACATTTATCGTAGTAACAAAATAACAAATGATTATAATAACAAATAAAAATATTTAAAATAATAAATGCTGATAATTTAATTGCTCGCAGAACATGTAACTAAACGTTGAAACTATTTGAGAAAAATTATCCAAAACGATGGAAGCTTATCGCCAATTTGAGATACCAGCAAGGAAAAAATGGATGAAGTGAAGTTTTTATCAATGCTAGCAAAAAAACGTTAAAAAAATGGTCAATATTATTAATTGAAACTGAATATGGGGTAGGTTTATAAGATCATAATGAGAGTTAGCTTTCATTTTAGTTTCTTGAAAGAGTTACATCGTTCCTATATATTTAATGCCCCTATGTTGTTTATTTTAGTTCCGTTTATTTCAACATAATTTATAAATATTATTGTATTTTCTCACTTTTTAATTGGTTAAAGCTGTGAAGAAGTGTAATTCCAAAAAACCAAATAAATAAATAATGTCTCTGCATTCCCAAGAGATGAAGTGACTAATATAGATACACATTGATTTACTCACACAATAATTTCTTTTTTCCCAGGAGATTTATAAGCGATCCAGCAACTATGTAGCCGCATAACTGAACGCTTGCTATAATTATTGAATGCATGTAAACTTGAGAATTGTTCTTATTCTGGAAATAGAGAAAAATAAAACGGCGAAATTAATTCTAGAATATTTCGAAAAAATATTGGAACGAATGAGTAGTATAATGAATAACGACGGCTTTTTCTGATTGCTATTCTGTTTTAAGAATTCATATAAGGTTTTTTCAACTTTAAAGGGTTGAAAAATGTTCGTCGTTTATGATTATTGGTCAACTTACTACAAAACATTCCTTCGAATGTTTGACATTAGTTGGCTTGAAGCCTTCCAACATTTTACAGAGAGTAGCTGTTGTCCCATTATTATGATACTCATAGTCATTTATTACTTGTAATATTTGTGGAATCCATAAACGTAAAGTATTGAAGCTGAAACGTTAATAAATTGAAGAAACAATTTCCAGAGAATTACCCAGTTTAGCAAATTGCTGTACATGTTTTCACGTGTATTGCATAAAAAATTGCTGAGCTTGCTTTTGGCTGTTAGTCATGTTCGAGTCCTTCGATCGCAAAGGAAAATATAAATTCCCTCGCCTTTGAGCTGCAAAGTGGTGAACCAAATTGAATAATTATACTACAAGATGATGAAATACATATAAAACAATTAAGGCAAAATTAATTATGTATATTTATATAACAATTAACTGTTTTCGTCAAGCTGATGCACTTTTTCTGAAATATTGTATAAAGTTGTATGTTTTATGATTTCGAAGACTTCCATAAGTTTACCTCATAACTAATGATATTTGTAATCCACATACCAAAAGTGTATTTTTCAAAAGCGGAGGGAAAAACATTGATCGAATTGTAATCAATTCAAAAAGGAAAGCCTGCAGAGTACTCTCCTTTTTGTGAACATTCTTGTCACCAAATTCACTGCTTTTTCTCTCCTGTTCTAAAACTAATCTTGAAATCTGTAATTAAAAATTATATTTCGAGGTACTAGGTTTTGAAAAACGAGAAAAATTAGAAGAGGAGTAGAGATAAAATTCTCATTAAAGAATTACATTTATTTTTCTGTATTGAAATTCAATGAACCTTACAAGTATTACCGGGTAGGTATTTCTAGGTTTTCCTGTATTCAAACTATAAATTGTTTTGAATACTTCAAGGGCTTGATCGTTTTTTCCACTTGTCATTAGGAACTTTGGGCTTTCAGGGACAAAAATGAAACAACATCCTGCAAGTATTGCGGGTGTTGCAGTCAAAAATACATAAATATTCCATGAGTGAATATCTGCAATAAATGACATCATAATATATGATATATATATATATATATATATATATATATATATATATATATATCTTGAAATTGATTTATTGCTTGTTTAAGATATTTCATTTCGAAAGTTTTAAGCAATAACAGGCTTTTTGATATGAAAAAGTTTATTTTTGTTGACGTTTCGTTGTTATATTACAACTTTGTCAAAACTAATGAAATAATAATAAATCAATTATTCATTAGTTTTGACAAAGTTGTAATACAACAACGAAACGTCAACAAAAATAAACTTTTTCATATCAAAAAAGCCTGTTATTGCTAAAAACTTTCAAAATATATATATATATATATATATATATATATATATATATATATATATATATATATATATACATCAAGAAAAGCGTTCCTTTATAATTGAATTAACAGTGCAAACTATGGGTAATATAGAAGCTAATTTTAACGAACCAATTACAAAACAAGATTAGAGGAGGAAGTGATTAATGGAGATATGTGAAAGCGTGTATAATTGCGTCAATAATAAAAGAATTTATTAAAGAATAGATAATGGAAATACATCAGTAATAATAAACTTTAAAAGTCGTTTCTTTGATTACTTTGGTACGTAAATAGTGTAAAAAGAGTTAGAATAAGGATCAAAACGAAATGAAAATCTCTGTTTACAGAGCAAATACAAGATTTTATATACTGTCAATCCTAAAAACCAAAATATCATTTTGAAATGACATTTCTATTCAACTAAAGGAAAACAACACGGCGTTATCATGGAGAAACTCCTTTTCGAATTTTCAATTCTTCTGTTTCAAAGCATATTTTTCTAACTACCTATTAGGTAACTACCCGATTACAGGAAAATATATAATGAATAAATATGGTTACAAAAAATATCAATAACAATATAAGTATATATACAATATCAAGAAATGATTATAATAATGAAAAACTTTATCAAATATAATAATCTAAATCTATAATGTCAATATCTGAATGTTCAATTATCGTTTCTTTGTTTGCAAGTGGATAAATAGTATAAGAACATTTACAATGAGAATTAAAACGAAATGAATATCTTTGTTTACATAGCAAATACAAGAGTTTATTTACTGTCAATTCTTAAAACCAAAATATCATTCTGAAACGACTTTTCTATTCAACTAAAGTAAAACAACATTTTTTTTATCATGTTATTATCATGACCATGGGCTTATCATGGAGAAACTCCTATTCGAATTTTCAATACTACCTAACATTGATGGAAAATCAAACATCCTTTCCATAACCTCAATCGTTACACCTAACTCAAGAAATACATCACTCAAAAATATACATAGATGAAGAAAATAATCTGCAATTTCTAGATTAACGTTTAGAAGAAATGTAACAAAACCAACAAAAAGAAATAAAAATTTAGAATGTAACATTTTCATATTAATTGAGGGCACCGTGGAAATTGAGGAGCATCAAATTGAGAATACAAAAATCATAGATTTCGTTCTGAAAAGAAGAGTAAACTTACTCAAATAATTCAAAATATTCACTGAGATATCCATTGGGAGAATGATACCAGCAACAGAGGGTAAAATTATCATGGCAAGGCTGTATATAATTCCCAACACCATCTGAATTCTAGCTCTGTATTTAGCGGAGTGACATTCAGAAAGATACGCTGTTAGAGCAGCAAAAGGGCCATTTACTCTGAAAATAATATTCATGAGGGCATAAAATTATACTAAACAGTTTAGCTCTTCAAATGGGGTAATACCCAACCACAAGCAGAGTGTTTTTTATTCAATATTCAAATATCTAATGTTTTCAATTTACTTACATAAAACCTGCGAAAAATTTTGAGACCGTCAAAACCGTGAAAGACTGAGACAAAGATCCGATTATAATGAATAAGGCATCCAAAAAATTTCCAATGCATAATAACTTTTTTCTACCTAAAGTGTCACAGAGAACACCCCATATTAAGCCACTGGATACCATTCCTATGACAAAAATAGGAGAATAGATCAACACGAAAATTATATTCGTACCAAAAATTTATATTTTAGAAGTTTCTCAATTTATCTGATTAATTTTCACTGAATGATAATCCTTATGACGAAAACAAATTGAATGAAATAACTTTGAAATGATAAATTCACTTACAAAGTCGGCTGACTGAATCAGTTCACCAAACTTCTCCAGAGCAATCGGCAATTCATAATTGAAGTATTGATAATGTCGAGTGAGACATTGATGAAACGACGGCCAGTTTCCAACAGGCACTCAACAAATCAACGGATGTATTCCCGGACCATTACACCATATATATATATATATATATATATATATATATATATATATATATATATATATATATATATATATATATATATATATATATATATATATATATATATATATATAATGAAATTCATTTTTTGTGCTTGTGGCACAAGTGAATGAAATATTCAAGAAAATGAACACTTAAACATTTATTTGAAATTGGCTCATTTTCTTAAATATTTCATTCAGTGCCACAAGCACAAAAAATTTAATTTCCTTCAAAAAAATTTGAAACGAGTTCCTTGCAGAACGAAACATATATGTCTCGCACTTCCATCAGGTGGGGCATCGATTTCAATATTTCTCTAACATTTATCCCTTGAAGGATGACGTTCACATATCTAGAGGCATCACATCGTACACGTTCACATATATATATATATATATATATATATATATATATATATATATATATATATATATCTGGCTCTACTATAACATTCTCTTCATTAATTTGAATTTTTCAAATGAATGTTTAAGTGTTCATTTTCTTGAATATTTCATTCAGTGCCACAAGCACAGTGAAAATTAATTTTTTAAAAAAATATTCTTTGAATTATGTATATATATATATATATATATATATATATATATATATATATATATATATATATATATATATATATATATATATATATATATATATATATATATATATATATATATATATATATATATATATATATAAAAGAAAATGAATACACTAGAACATTCATTCGAAAAATTTTAATTAATCAGGAGAATGCTATAGTAGAGCTAGCTATTGAACGTGCACGATGTGATGCCTCCATTATTGTTCAAGGGATAAGAGATATATTGAAATAGATGTCGCACCCAATAGAAATACAAGATAGCTGTTTTGTTCTACAAGGATCTCCTCAGTTGTCCAACGTCCATCAAAGTAAGGCAACGATTTCAATCTCCGAGTTCCTTCTCATGACAAAGTGAAGATTATATATATATAATATATATATATATATATATATATATATAGGCTTTTTCATATCACAAAAAGCCTGTTATATAAAAACTTTCGAAATAAAATATATATCTTAAACAGGCAATATAATATAATTTATATATATAATATATATATATATATATATATATATATATATATATATATATATATATATATATATATATATATATATTATATAAAATATTTCCCAAGTGTCAACTACTTATTCAACTTATTCATTAGTTGAATATAAACTTAAATTCACACTTGAACTTATGATTTACAGTTTATCGACTACATAGCATGACGCGTTTCGTCGTTACAAATGACTTCTTCAGATGCTTACAGAATAATTTAGAAATCATAAGTTCAAGTGTTTGACTTTAAGTTTATATTCAATTATAATGGATTTACATCAAGTAAACGCCAACACTTTTAAATATTTAAAAATTATTCATTAGTGCTTTTTAGTGATTTGAAATGTTTACTAAGAACTAAATCCACCTTTTTACCTATATATGCCATGGCATTAAGTAAACCTTTGTCGTCTAAACTGAGATCAAGATCACATTGAGCAATGGGCAAAATATATGACAGTGTTGTAGATTCGCATATAAATGCCCAACCTGTTGGTATTGCTATGAGTATCAGAATGAAATTGAATTTTCCAAATTTCGTTGCAGATATTGCATCTTCAAAGGTAGCGATGCCTGAAAAGAATGAACCGGTTATAACTTGCTGATAGTAGATAAATCTTCGAGATGGGAGGGAAAATGAATCAATAAATGTTATTTAAAAAGTGTTCGAACAATCTATGAATGACTAAAACTCGGTTTGAGAGAGAACAACCATTAAGTAGATATGTTATAAGTCATTTCCAACTATTTCTGTGATAAATTTAGTCATAAACTTCCATTCCTTACTCGAGGATCAGGAAAAATATATTTTTTGAAGGAATGTTTAAAATCTCAAATTTCTTCGTTTTTGAATTGAGTATTTATGTCTAATTTTCTTGAATACATTAAACAATTCTAATGAAGTTTCTGATTGAGAAAAATCCTTGTGATAAATTTGAAATATTCTTACCAGAATATGACATCACACTTGTTCCTGGACTATGAATTTCATCTGTGATATCTGAATTATGGCTTAGTATTTCTTCTTGTTTCATATTGACATTTATACAAACATATGACTTGACAACGAGCTGTCATTAGCTCTAATTATGGAGACATCGAAACATGTGTAACACTACTCGTTAATAATATAGTTGAAGGGTTGACAGATAGGATAATTTAGACATTAAATAAAAATCGCCATCTTTTAGTCTTGAAGGCTTTATTTTGGTAATAGATAACAAGGCAGTGAATATCAATTTATTTGCACAATGAGTACTTCGAAAAGCAGTATAGAATGAAAAATGTAGAATTCATTTTTGACCTATTAGTATCGAAATTGTTTCCTTTGAATACATAACTTATTTTTTTCTGTGAAACAGTAGTATTATGCAAACATATAAACTCCAAAGACGTGCCCCACAAACCAGCCGCTCGACATTTGAAATTATACGATTGTTAAGTGTATTAAAAATATTTCTTCGCGCAAGTTTTTCCTCCGGCATCTTCAAAAAATCTAAAAATCTTCTGAATACTTCATTTGATGTCCACAACAACATGGCTACAAATTATGAAATAATTATGATATCTGGGTACTTATTTTGATATTTGCTATGTTCTAACAATCATTCGTCTTCAATCATACAAAGTTTCTTGAAAAAATATGGTCAACATGGATTACTACAGAACATTGATATCTGCGTTGGGTAGAAATAGGTCAATAACTGCTCCAGCTGCAACAAAAAATTCTCAAATCACAATCAATTAATGTTTATCAACACATACTCAACAAACACACACATACGTAAAGCTTTTCGAAAAAAGTTGGAGTTGTTGTACGTGTTATATTATTTTGTGGAATACTTTTGTAGGTATGTTTACCTTGTTGTTCTCTATACTGCTTGCCATAAAGTTTGAAGCAACTAAAAGGTTCACGTGGCTAGAAGTTAGGGTGACATCACACATATCATGCTGAATGCAGTATAAATAATAGAGGTCTGCTTTTTGAACTAAGGAATAAATAAAATGATCCGAATAAATAAATAGAAACCATAAGCTAACTGATCCTTCCAAATTAAATATATCTATGAAGGCTTTTCTCTTTTTCATTAGCTATTTAGTCTCTCTTGGTATGTTTTATTACCGATACCTATGAACTCTCCTTATGGTGTATATTTTGGAAATATTCCACAACAAATTCATTATTTGTCTGCTGAAAGAGTATCTACAAGATTTGAACATCTGCAACCTTAAACGAAATCATATCTTGAATCTTGCATAGAAAATAATTGTATTGATGCTTCCTAATTTGTTTTATCTTTGTCTTGGGAGAAATGTTGCCTGTGTACACTGAATGAAGTTTATGAATACATAGGAAGAAAATAATGGGGTATTAATTCGAAAAATCAAATTCAATCAAAGTAATGTTATAGCTGAGATGTCTATGAGATGTCTGTGAGATGTAAACATGTACATTGCCTTATATATGATATGCCTTATATTTTTATGTTGAATTTCCATCAATATTCTCCAAGAATGAATGTTAGAGAAGATTGAAATCAATGTAAGAACTTGATGGAAGAACTAGAAAGACTGGTTCCTTCTAATAGATTCGAAATCTATAAATTGTTAATACCGATAGGTTTTATTATATTATGAGTAGTTTTATAGTAAATATAAAAAAATTTTCAGATCATAGAAACACTTCAATAATAAATCACAATCATACTAGTCCGAGCACAATGCCACGGCCGACTTAAAACAGGCCATGAAATGTGTATATGGCACTGTGGCGCTGGTGGTCTGTGGAATCTTACAACCGTGCTATTAGTTTAGTTTGTATACTAATGCAAATAGGACGCTTCTCAAAACTTTCGCAGTTTGAAGTTGAATAATTTGAGCTTTTAGTTGTGTTGTTGTTGATAATTTGTTCAAATATGAATATCAAACCATAAGCCTCTCAACATAAACCAAGTGTTTAGTGTGCTTACCGCTTTCAGTGAAACGAAATCAATTTTGTGTTGTTTAAGACTTTCGTAGTTTGAAGTTGAATATTTTACGGGTTTAGTATTAAACCCCTATTCGTCAATTTTGTACTGCGTAATATAGGTGCTAGTGATGATAGTTTGAAGATAACATAACATCAAATTATTAAAACAAAGTGTTTTGTGTGTACCGATTCAATTGAATCGAAATCAAATTTGTGTTGCATTTTGAGTGAGGATTAATTACAAATAATGTTTTTGGGAAATATAGTGTAGATGATAGGTGTTCCGTATTGTTGTACAATTGTTGTAATTTTTAAAAATTGTTGTACACTGATTTAAGTTGGATTTCACCTACTCTCTTAAAATTGGATAGGTGGTCTCAAAGAGAGAATTCCAGACAGTGTGAATCGATCTTCCACATATTTGATCATGAAAAGTTTATGTTATTCAAATGATGCATTGATTAAAATTAATTGTGACATACTTGGAGAGTTTTCAGAAAACAGGGATACTTGTTTAAATAACCTAAGAATTTTAATTGATCAAATTAAGTTATTTCTTCTATAGAAGAAACGATACGCAAGTGAGACAATGATTATGTCATATTACACACTAAGGAAATAAGTCCCACTGACAAAGAGAAGTATTCCCTACACAGTAGGGCTTTATCGAAAACATCGTTGTTTTCTTGTTAATGTTTTACATTTTTCTGTTATATGAATATGTCGTCAGGAATAATATTTGGTATGTTATAATTACAAATAATACTTTTTATTCGTTCGGAATATACAAAAGGAGTTGAAATAATGCTTGAAACTTTGGAAGCAACCAACTAGGAGAGTAGAACACCGGCTCGATTTTGGCAACACCGCCGGACTGGTAATTTGAAGAAGATAGCTACGAGTATGGACCTATGAACATTCTGTGCTTGGTGCTCCTCAAATTCTATGCTGACTCTATCATATATACTACTGCTTTCTGTACTCTGTTCATATAGGTATAGATATACGTGTTCGACACGATTGTTTTAAATATTGAAATATTACTCACCCAACAGTACTGTGCCGATGAAACCGAAAGGTGCAGCACATCCGGTCTTGAGTAACATTGGAAATATTAAATTTCCTCCCATCGACCCTAATCTACTAGATATCATGGTGAGCTGAACTGCAATAGTTCTATAGAAAGAGAAAAGGCACAATGTAACGGTAATAAGCAACGAAGTTTTGAAATGGCAGTTTTCATTTTACTGTGGTTTAAGACTAAAAATGAAAAATGATAGAAAGATAACTACAAACCTTGTTAATGCAGAGTAACAGAGTAATTTATTAACATGTTACAAATAACTCTTTTGTGATTTAATATTGAGTTTAACTCAGGTCTTATTTTGTTCTTTCACATCAGTTAGGTAAAGAATTATCAAATGTTTTATCAAAGAATTATCAAAAGTCAATAAAGTGAGTTAATTTTCCTGTGATATTGTTTGCATCATATTAGAGAAGAATAATATATATATATATATATATATATATATATATATATATATATATATATATATATATATATATATATATATATATATATATATATATATATATATATATATATATATATATATATATATATATATATATATATATAGATCATTCGAAAAATTCATCGATCTTGTTGAATGATAATAGGATACAATTGTTTCATCATTATTATGAGTCATTACAGTCCTTATTTAATCTATCAATCAAGAATCTGACTTTCAAAACGAACATAGGTCCTATATCAAATTGAGCGGAATTTTTCCTTGTGAAATATTCACGTGGGCGCCCTCTGTCGGAGAAAAGACCTATAAACTTTTCCTAGCGTTCAAGATTCCTACTCAAGACAATTAGCCCGAGTGGAAGGCTTTGTAGATATTTCATTCGCACACTACAGAGAATTGTCGGCATGGGACTATTCGTACAAATTGCGGACAATTTTCTGAAGTGTTCGAATGAAAAATCTACAAAGCCTTTTCCTTGCGCTAATGTTGTCTTGAGTAGGAATCTTGACGAATCTTAAGAAGCCCACGTGAATATTTCACTAGGAAAAAATCCCTCTCAATTTGTTATAGGGCATATGTTCGTTTTGAAAGTCATCGATTCTTGATCGATAGATTAAATTTGGACTGATGATTCATAACAATATTTTCGAAACGCTCTTAATATTATAGAGTCTCAGTTTTTACTATATATATATATATATATATATATATATATATATATATATATATATATATATATATATATATATATATATATATTGTAGAAATCTGCTTGGTAATTAAGTTTGTGTTTTATTACATATGCGATATAACAACCAATGATTCCATTTACCTTAAAGTTGTTGGAAATAGATCCACTACAGCACTGATAACTACCATCAATGAAATTCCTCCCACAGCAATATTAATTGAAGCAAAAACAACAGTCATGGTAGTATTTGTTGCGAAGTATAAGCTATATGCACTTAGTCCTTGCATTGAAATCAGAATGACTGGAAGAAATCAAATATATAATGAAAACTTGAACAAACATTCAAACTGTAGTATACATTTCAAACTATAAACAATTACTGAGACCATCAAGTTGAGTTTTCGTGAGTTTGTAAGGACAATATACGTTTAAATAAACTCAATAATCACTAAAAACAAAAGGAGCAAATTGATCAAGCAGATAAAAGGATAAAAACATACAAATACTGCATGGAATGTATGCCTTATTGAAAAGTATATTTCAATTTCAACTATAAAGTAAGTTCATTTGCCATTTTTTAGCATTGATTCATTAATAACTGAGATTGAATTAAATTTTTATATAATTTAGTGTTACATTTTTTTTAACTGAAGAAGATAGTAAAAATCAATTTCAGAAAGCGCAGGAAGAAAATTAATTTTTGATTTGAATACCGTAATTCACTACATTTCATTCATATTTTTCTCATTCGTATATTTGATATCATAGTAGAGCTAGCCGTGTAAATCATGAACAATGTGATGTCTCCTTTATCCTTTAAGTGAAGGGATAAATATTAGATAATATTGAAATCTGTGCCTACATTTATTGGACACGTTTCGATTATTGGAAACATTTCATTTATTGGACAGTCTCCGAAAAATTATAGAACAGACACTTACAGGTACAACTTCCAAGGTAAAATTTATGGGCGACGTATCAGATCTCTTTGAAATCAAAACCGGTATGCGGCAGTGGAACGGATTTTCGCCAATCCTTTTCAATATTGTTTTAGAAAAAATCATTAGAGAATGAGAACTTCACGTAAAGAGCATACAAGGGGGTATCAAAAAAGAAAATAGAATAAATGTCAAATGTCTCGCCTATGCAGACGATATTGCAATCATCACAGACAACAGAACTGAAGCCATTCTCGCCGTACAAAAACTACATGAAATTGCGCAGAAGACCGGTTGACAAATTTCTTATAATAAAACCTAATATATGGAAAGAAAACCAAAAAATAAATCTTCTCTTATTACAAAACATGGTGAAATTCTGCAAGTGGGCCATTTTAAATACCTCGGGGAAGCTATACAGTCCTCAGGTTTAAACCGAATCGCTAATGAACAGAGAATTACCCAGCTCTAACGGGCCTACAAACTAACATAGGCTCACTATAACAAAAAGTGCATTTAGCGAAGCGCCAAATTAAGCCATTATAACACAACGATACTTCGAGAAGCCATCTACTCAGCTGAAACAATGGTTATTGACGGTTATTCAAGAATTAGAGAAATAGAAAAACAAGAACGAAAAATTTTCAGAAAGATTTACGGGCCAATCAATAGAAACGGCATTTGGACGAAAAAATCTCAGAATCAACTGTATCAAAAGACAAATACGATAACGGAAGAAATCAGAAAACGACGAGCAAAGTTCTATGCACATGTCTACAGAATGAAACAGTCCAGAATACCGAAGAATCGAATCGATATAATTCTGAATAGTAAATCCGGAACAGAGTGGTTAAAAGAGGTCCGAAAGGATCTGCAAGAGATCAATATAAAAAATCTCGAAGATTGCACTGAATGTCGCTATAAAATCGCACATGTGAAGTTTTAGCAGAAGTCAAATCGTCAACCTGGAGTAAATTGCGAATTGTGTGTATACATAAATGTACTACCAAAGGTCTTACAGTTTTACTGTCAACTTACACAATAATTTCTTCTTTCCGAGGAAGTTTATCAGGCTTCCAGCAACTATATATCCTAATGCGGAAGATCCAGCTATAATCATTGAATTCACATATACTTGGGAGTTGTCCGTATTCTGCAAAATGAAAACAGTATATATTTTGTGACTGGGCCTAAATTCATTAACTTAGAAGAAAAGAAAAACATCAATGAAAATAATTCAATAAAATGTTTTTGTATTTGCTGAAATAGTTTAGTTGAAATTGATTCAAGTAAACCATTGAATTGCTTCAAAATTCATTCATCGCAATTTAGAGAAAATTGAGTAGTGGGAGTTGAGAATTTAATGAAATAAAAAGAGTTAGCATCTGAAAGTGATTTTATCGATCGACAGTTTGTTGAATTATGTTTTTCATATAAGTTGTTGTAGATTTTTAACTATGTGGAGATCAACAGTTATCAAAGTTATTAAAGCACATTGCATTTAGCTCTTTAACATAGCGTGATTTATGATAATACTACTTACAACTACACATTTTTCTACGATAAGGTTACTTTTTGGTGCAATAACTGTAATCATTGTGCATAGATCAGCTGAAGTTCCATTATTGTAATGTTCATAATCGGTTATTGCTTGAAAGAGTTGTGGTATCCATAACCTTAATGTATTGAGACTGAAATTGATATATTTCTAAAATTAATCGATCACTCTTATCTTATTGTTATTTTGACATCTAAACATATTACCGTAATTGTTAGGATTCTGGTTAAATTACTATTATATAATATCTGCGTTCTGACTAAGCAGGATTAGGTTGAAAACAATATACGAAATATATTTTTTGATAAGAATGCCATCCATAGTTTTCGATTCGTTTCCTACTGTTTACATGAAAGTTTCTAGGCTTACCGAATCTAGAAATAGTATATTTTATGAAGGATCCAATGTATTCAAATACGCGATATATTCAGGTGATTTTTTGAGCGTAGTTTTATTCAAATCGCATAAAACATTCAATTTGCACAATATATTCAAAAGTTTTATTGAAATTGATAACTTGGCCTTTGCCATTTACATTTTAAAGAAAACTTCATGTAAATGTTTTCGCGGCTTTCTATCAAATGGTCCATTCAGAAGGTCCAATTTTGCGTCACTTTTTCGAGCATTTCGGCCTGTATCTCACGAATTACGCGTGTTCCTGTAAGGCTTCAATCGTGTTCGGCTTGTCCACATACATTAACGACTTTACATAACCCCACAAGAAATAATCCAGAAGCGTCAAATCGCATGATCTTGGCGGTCAATTCACAGCGCCATTTCGAGAGATAAGTTGCTCACCAAATTCATCCGTCAGCATGTCCATTGTTTCACGAGCTGTGTGGCATGTGGTACCGTCTTGATGAAACCACATGTCAAACAAGTTCAACTCGGCCAACTGTGACAAAAAAAATTTGCGTATCATGGCTCGATATCGTTCGCCATTGACGGTAATGTTTCTTCCACGATCGTATTTGAAGAAAAATGCACCGATGATAACACCAGCCAATAAACCACACCAAACTGTTGTTTTTTCGGAATGCATCGGTAATTCTTGTATGGCATGTGACTGTTCATCACTCCATCACAGTTTTGTTTACGAGTATATACATATCCGTTAAGCCAGAAAAGAGCCTCATCGTTGAACACAATCTTTCGATAAAACAGCGGATTTTCATTAAGCTGTTCTAAGGCCCATTCACCAAAAATTAGACGTTGTGGTAGGTCATTCGGCTTCAATTCTTGCAGAAGTTGAATTTTATAGGCTTTCAAACCCAAATTAACACGTAAAATTATCCATGTGGTTGAGTAACACATGCCCAATTGCTGATAACGGCGACGATTGGACATTTCACGATCCTCATGAACACTGTACGCTACGGCTGCAATATTCCCTTCAGTACGCACTGTACGCATGCGAGACAATAGTTTAGTGTCCAACAAAGTGAACTTGGTGCGAAATTTGGTGATAACAGCACGAATTGTTGATTAGCCAGGTCGATTATGACGACCATCGTATGGTCGTAACAAACGATACACAGAGCACGAATTTTGATAGTAAATTTCAACAATTTGTAATCGTTGCTCGTTTGTAAGTCTTTCCACGACGAAATGGCAGAGTATACTGAAAACTTTGCACTTCGACATATGACGTTGGGATGCCATTACCAACTAGTGCCGCCAACCTGATAAACTTAACTTTAAAAAAATCACCCGTTATATATATATATATATATATATATATATATATATATATATATATATATATATATATATATATATATATATATATATATATAAAACAAAGGAAGAGATTACGGTATATCCCGCAATTGGAACCATCCGTTGACACGTGTTTGGAGCTTATTGACTATACTCACAACGGCGTAGCCAAGTTCAAAATGTGAGAGCCATCACAACAAAAGAGCAATCCTGTAAAGAAAGTAATCACTTTCAAGCTTCCGCAAGAACTCTCCAGTTGTAGAGAATTCGTCATCACTTAGTCAGTGCGCTTCTGAGGAGAACCAATAAGCTCGAAACGCGTGTAACATTAATAAGGTGTAACAATATCAACCATTTGAAAAGAAAATTTGAACAATTCTTCAATTCACCTGAAGACACACAAGAAATTTCATTCCCCTTTTCTTGTCAAATAAAATAAGTGTTCAGGCCCGCCACTAGCTGTTTCGTCGCCCGCGTGCAATACCGATTATGCCGCCCTACTATAAGAGTTTTGTCGAAGAAAGGATGATTCTTTCTTATATTTTCTTCATTATGGCGAGAAAAAAAAACTAAAGGAAGATAGAACGTTTACTCTTAATTCAATATAATATAAATTCAATGGACGATGAATCTACTCTGTGATAGTTCATAATTAAATGAGAGGTAATAATAAAAACTTGTCTAAAAATCACTGACTGAACAATTCTTTATTCGACTAGTTTCGCCTTTTACAGCATTATCAAGAATGATAATGCTGTAAATGATAATGAATGATAATGATCATTCTTGAAAATGCTGTAAAAGGCGAAACTAGTCGAATAAAGAATTATTCAGTCAGTGATTTTTAGACAAGTTTTTATTATTACCTCTCATTCAATATAATATTCTACAATTAACTTGTTATTTTTGTTTAATAATATAAAAATTTTTAAACTTACGTTTTCTATTTCTATTTATCTACAAAAAATGTACTCTTCTTGCCTTTAAATTTGCGAAATTTTCTGTCAACTTTCTTGTGTCCAAACTATTTAAAATTCCATGTTCAAACTATTGCTAAAAAAAACTTAGTCTTGGCGAGCAATTCATTCATTTCATTCTGAATTTGATCTCCTAAATAGTGAGTCATACGACTTAAATCTGATTTCGAGGATGAATTCTGTGAATGTGTTCCCACATGACTGAATCAATGGATGCTATCATTTCGATTGCTTTAAAAAAATTACCATTATCATGATCATATTATGTTTTTGAGGACCCTCAGACACTGATGAAATAAATACTTGATTACGCCTATGATACTTTCTATTACATCACACCATTGCTATTTTTTCTATTCTAACAGTCTCAGTTTCATCTGATTCACAGTAGTTTTATTTTTCCACATATTAATTAATTCTACCCACGATCTGACATTCTCGCTGTTGGAAACACTCGTTTCCTGCCTTTTCAATGTTAATGACAAATGTTTGCAATCAGAAAAACCATTCAAAGCAGACAAACTACTAGCAGATTTACCAAATAATTCACAACAAAAACAATGTATTGAATCTTTCGAAATAGAGTAAATAAGCTATTCTCTCTTAATTTTTTCTCCATTGAGAAGATTTCTATAATAATTATTATCTGTAAATTTTCTTCCGTCATCACTTATAGGAAAGTTGCAGTTGGACGCCTTTACCGGACTACGATTAACCAAAATATGAACAAGATCATTACTCATACTTGCAGGCCACAAACCAGGATCGTCACAACAATCTGAAGTGCTGCATGTTACTTTTGAAGATATACTGCTTAGGTTCTTGAGTAGTACCTTCTTTTGTTTCAGTTTAGTTCTTCCGTGGAACATAATATACCTATCTTTCTCTTCAGTTACGCCCATAGCTCTTTGATTTGAGATTTAAGGCTGTGCTGCTGCAAGCTACCTCGATATCTTCGTGGCATTCCGTTTCCTTATTATCTGGCTTGCCACGAAATCTTCGTTAACAACCCGCCATTTTTTCTTTGTGTACCTCTTTTTCTCGATTTTGCTGTCGAAATTGCGCTCCCGAAAGTTTTTTCGATTTCTGCGGTTCCTGAAATCAATTGTGTATGTAAGATTTTTTCACTTAAGTAATTTTTTTTATAAAATAATATGCCGGAAAATTTCAGTCAGACAAATAGGTTATGATAACATTTTCACATAAGTTCAATTTCAATCATAACATAACCTACTCATTAATTTTCGAAAACAAAACATTTTCTACATAAGTTCAATTTCAATCATAACATAACCTACTCATTAATTTTCGAAATTAAGAAGTATTGAAGACAAATTTTTTATACTAAAACGTTTATAATGTTACTTCAACAGTAATTATTGTGATAAATGAGTCTTCAAATAAAGGTAGGTTAATACTTACCATAATTACGATACCTTTGCACTTCTGCTTTACACTGACGGATGATTGAATTATAATCACACTACACAAGTTTAAATATCAATAAATTAAGCCGAAACCCACCTCAAAAGAACTATTAAAAAAGTAATTGCAATAAAATTATGCCGTTTGTTCCATTTATCTACTATAGCGAGCGAATCGAAGAGGAAACTCAAAAGGGATTCCTCCAAAATCAACAGTCCCGTTTCCATAGAATGGCACAGACGACTTTTGGTGTTCCATCGTAGTTTTGATGTATGCCAACACATGGCTGTGTTAACGTAATTCGGCCAGATTTTTTAAAATGCTATGACCTCATATTTTTTTCTTAAACAATAGATATTATGACAATGACTTGAATTAGGTACTTGAAAAGTCGCTCAATTTGCCGCCACCCGCGTGCGGTACACGCTTTGCACGCCCGCTTACGGTGGCCCTGTAAGTGTTGGAGCTCTGTTCTGATACGCGAAAAATAAAAATTCAAGAACTCGAGATCGCAGCAATAGCTATGGAGTCCAATTGCAAATCTAAATCATTCTCTTATTCACTCGAATACACTTACAACATTTTAACCAAATCGGTCGATCTTGTTAGGAGGAGTTCAGTGACATATATATACACTACATAAATATAATATATACTTAATGTATATTCGCATTTCGGATTGATTTACCCCATTCCTATAGACATTTGCAATACACACACCAAAATGATTTTTTGGAGAAACGGTGGAATAAATATTGATCCTAATGTTGTACACCCATCAAAGAAGTTATGTTTCTTGGGTAGTTCGCTGTGAGATAACTCGTTACCACAGTATATGTCATTGACTTTCATTTCATCCACCAACTTTTTGAACTGAAATGAAGATATATAAATTGTTTCTGTTATAAAAATTGTTTATATTATCCCAGTATCATTTCTGATATATTTAGAATTTTGGGTAACATATTCAAGAGATAAATCTTTGATTAGGTATGGTTTTGTTGAAAAATATAAAAGCTGTCTTACAGGAAACGTATCTTCAGGCTTTCCTGTATTCATATTGTAAACCATACGGAATACTTCAATTGCTTGAATACTTTTTCCTGTGGCCATCAAAAATTTTGGGCTTTCGGGAAGAAAGAGAAACACAAATCCTGCTAGTAAAGGACAAATAGCTGTTATGAAGACATATAGATTCCATGAGTGAATTCCTGAAATCAGTTATGAGTGTTACGCAGAAATTGAATAGTTAAGATCTATTGTTGAAATAGAATTCAAGAAATAACTTGTCCATTCAAATTTCTTTCAAGTTGCTTGCGTTCACTCAAATACTTATCTAAAATGTCTAAATATTTCTGAATTAGTTAGTATTTGAGTGAACGCAAATTGACTCCTTACAATTTTGATGTTTTCCATTCAAGACGTTGGAACTTTCTCAACATTTAGCTGACATTTTGTATATTAGGTGTCTATCTAATTTATTGTTCGTTATTTCGTCTTTACTACCAAATTGGCCGATCAAGTTGTGACACTGAACAATTTTTTTATGAGTTGAAAGGCAATCATCTGATTGAGTGATTAGTGAGTGGATTGATGGAGTGATTCACGATTCAAAGTCCTATCTTCATCGTTTGTGGCCTAAATCTAGAACACTGCTTTAGCAGATACTGACAAACGCAACATAAGAGTAAGATTCCAGTTAAATATTAACGTACGCGCCGTTTTTAGGTCCCTTTAGTTTCAGTAACAAGTGGTCATCTTAAACTCTAGACGAAGAATCAAGTTTCCTTTATAGCTATTTTTCAACCCTAGGGGGTACAGTTTAGAAAAGAGAACGTTAGTTCCTTACTTTAGGTCAGAGCGAGGGGGTCGCGACGAGAAATGAGTGATTGAAATGTGGTCAGGTCATATCATCGGAATGTGGGTGACGGAAGACGGATAATGTGGGGGAGTCGAGAAGGCGCGCCTATAGGTCAAAGCGAGGGGGGTCGCGATGAAAAATGAGTGATTGGAATGTGATCAGGTCATGTCATCGGAATGTGGGTGACGGAAGACGGATAGAGTGGGGGAGCCCGAGAACGCGCGCCTCTCTCTCTCTTCGCCGAGTGGCTAGCATATTCCGCGTGCACGCTGTGTCTCTTTCTCTCTTTCACCGATCTTTCTTTCTTTGAACATAGCAGAGTCGCATGAGTCCAGGGTAAACGCTCATCGAATATACGGAACTGTTATATCAACACAATTTTAATGATTCAAATTTGAATAGCTCAAAAGTGAAATGAATACACAATACATTAGTCAAATTTTATTGTGAAAATCAAGGACAGTGTTCAATGAAAATTTGTTATTTCTTATTTATGGAATAGATAATATTTACTTCTTTTATAACTAACTAGTAATTTTTGAAGGAACTAACGTTCCTACCTTGTGTCCCGCCACACGGTCTCATTCCCGTCATTTTGATAAATCGCATTTATCGCTTCTTTTCGAAACTCTACTCATTCTTCGAAAATTTTGGAATAAAAAAACCAAAGAATTTGATACTGTCACGAAATTGTCATCAATTCGAAAAATAGGTTCAAAATTTAAGTATTGTGGGAATAGTTAGAGAACTTTCCGTTTTTTTTGTTGAAGAATTTTGTTGTTAATTTCAGACTTTGACATAACTGAAGAATTTTTGAAATTGTTGGACAATATTGAGTAACTTTTGAGCTCTTTGAATAATTTGGGACATATTTTGAAATATATATATTCTAATGCAGTGGTTCCCAAAAAAATTTTCTCGGGACCCCCTCATCGAGTCACTTTTGTAACAAGGACTCCCATCAATTACTAATCCTAAAATTAAAAAGTGACCCCCTGCAGCACCCCTCAATGTTAATAGATAAGTCATACATGGCTGCTAATGTGAAACAAATAATACCTAGTCATATCAAGTGTATTTGTATTATTGTATCAAGTACCTAGAAAAGCCAAATTAAGAGTCTTTTTACACGTTTCTTATTTTTGTTACTCAAAGAAAACATTAACATGTTCATTATTGAAAAAATATTGACCCTAATACTTTTTCAATTTCGCCATCATTGTTATTCTCGAATTTCTGATTGTTGCTCAAAATCCTTGCCCTCAAATCTGGGTGTTTAATATAAAAAACTTCTCAAAAACAGCTATCTATGTAATTATAGTTTTGCGCTAGAGTGTGCTTACGTCAGTTGGGTCTAGGCAGATGTTAGACGCAAAAGTTAGCGTTCTCTGAAATTTTCCTCATGCAGGCAGCGGCCAAAACTTAAAATCTGTTATCAAATGAAATATTGTTTTCATTCTAATAGCATCTTACGGACTCCTCTGGCATAGCTCGCGGACCACTTGTTGGGAAACACTGTTCTAATGTATTAATTGGTATGATTTTTTCGGAAAGTGTAATGAAATTTACTCTGATTTTTGGAAGAACATGAAAAAAATTAAAAATGCTCTTAAAAACCCTAGAGTATTAGATAAGTAGGACTCGAAACGTCATGTTTTTTGTACATGATAACTGTGTTTTCACATTTAATGCCATTTTCAGAATTTGCTATATAAATATCGAAAACAAGACTGAGCTATAGCTTAAAACCGGTTTCAAACGTTTCTTGGTCCTTTTTTTTTTAATTCAGAGGACCTACGCACCTATTTGACGCCTGTTCCGAACGGCCAATGGGCTTGTAATCTATGTACATTACCCATTCTTGGTCCTAGTCTGTGTATATTGATATATTGTCGTCAAAGTACTTAATTGCAGTACTTACTTAAACTATTGAAAATAGTGATATCAATAGGAATTGGAAAAACGACTTGAGCTAACAACGGCAATAGTATTGTTCCAATACTTATATTAAGTCCCAATATCATTTGAAATATAGATCTATATTTAGAGGAATGTATTTCTGATATATACGCAGTAAATGCTGCAGCTGGTCCATTGATTCTGAAACAAAAAAATGATTTTGTGTATTTCGAACAAATTATACAAATAATTGATTCTTTGATTGTCAGAGAAGGAGACCTACTTTTTTCTATGAGTAATTCAATATTAATGGCATTTTAATGGAGCTTTCGAAAAACTTAAGCTATGAAGATAGGTATGCTTTATTCTATGAATAACATGCCGATGACCCAAGATGTCCGTGTAGAATCAAGTATTCGCACATAAAACTAAACCCGGAAATGATAGCGGAAAGTAACAATGATTGTTCTTCGTTACAATAACATTAAAAACATTTTTTTTGATTGACAGATGTTGTTTGCGTCAAAAATTCTTTTTGATAGATTAAATAAAACTTATTTTATATGCGTTCTTTCACATTGTGATAATTATATGAGGTTATCTATATGGAACACAAAATTTGGGACTGATGGGAGTGAAGATAATTTTTCAGAAGAGATTAACTCAAATCAAAAACCCAAAATTGAAGTTTTGTATTGTACTAGTAAATCTTGTATAATAAATTGAAAATACTTTTTAATTAAATTCTCAAATTATTGATAATTTCCTCTATATACAATTTGGCAGTTGACTCAACGACAAGATAAAGCTGATGTTAAACAGGTCATCACTTTCCTTTTCACCAATCATTAATTATATCAATAATTTCTTGATTTTCATCATCCTCAATTTCATCAGTGAAAAAGTATAGAGACAGAGATAATGGTCTTATTCTGCAAATTATCAACTTATGTTTTTTTAGATTATGACCATCATTCAAAATGAATAATTTTTATCGTTTTTATAATGACATGTTAATAATACTTACATCACTCCACCAAAAAATTTTGAGACCAGCAAAACTGTGAATGATTGCGATAGAGAACCAATTATAACGAATAAGGCATCCAAAAAAAATCCTATACATAGCAGTTTTTTTCTGCCAAAAACATCGCAAAGATATCCCCAAATTAATCCACTGGATACCATCCCTGAGAATAGGGAAAAATTTTTATATAACAAGCATAAATATGCAAATCTTGTAAGATGTTTCATTCAACTCACAATTAAATGATAATATCAAAATCTTATAGGATATCTCACTTAACCAAGGAAGTTGAAATTTATAAAAAAAAGTTTCCACTTCCAAAACTATTCGTAAAAAGCAACCAAGTTGTTACGTTTCTTCTGAATGTTTACGGACTTTATTTGATCTAAATCTATTTCAAAATAAAAAATTTTAAATTGAAAAATCTTTCTTCAATTTCAATAGAATTTTAGCATGACATGAGCAATATACATTAACAGTTTTGAAATAAGATTCACAATTGATTTCAACCTAAATAGAGTATTATTTCCTGGTCTGAGGCGGAATAATATATTTTATGTCAATTACAGCAGATCAAATGTTATATCACGTTCTCCTATCAACTATATATAAAATATTTATGATGGCTGTTGCGGTCGATGTAATATCTATTTTGATGGGTTATCAGTGAACAAAGAAATTAGATGTGATATTTTCAAGAGTTTCTGTTGTCTACATATGACTGTGTTATATATAATATTTTAATTTTTTGTGAAAGTTTGTTTCATTTGGTTACTTCATGTTACTATTGCAATGGATTTTAATTTTATTTCAATTGACTTCATCATTTATATTTTATTAACTTCTGTTGACTACTTGTGAGTTTGTTACAAATAATATTTTATTTTCAGTTCCTTCCATTTACTTAGTTATTGTTTATACAATTTTTTTCTTGTTTTTGCCTTTAGTTTTATCATTATTTTTGTCAATTTGTTATTTTTTCCCTGGATATCTCTTGGGAATAAATGTATTATTATTAAATCTCAATTAACCTTCAAATTTCAACCCACCTACATATATAGAAGCATTCAGTAATCCTTTATCTTCTAAGCTAAGATCGAGGTCACATTGAGCTGCTGGAAAAACATATGACATTGTTGTAGATTCGGCTACAGATGCCCATCCTGCTGGTATCGAAACGAATATTAAAATTAAATTGAATTTGCCGAATTTCGTTGCTGCAATGGCTTCCTCAAATGTGCCAGTGGTGGGATCTGTAAAGAAATTAAAATGCTTTTACTTTTTTTTGCTAATTTCAATAGTGTGAAACATGCCTTTTGAATAAATCGAAGTTGAATAGTAATTTCAAAAGAGAATATTTGATAATTGAGAAAGTAGCTATAAACAACTGTTACCAACTAACATCAGTTGATAAGATCTCAAATAGAATAGGTTGCAAAAACGATTGTCATTGATATATTCAAAACAAATCACCTCTTGCGATGAATTATCGAAAGTTCTATAACGTCAATATCACGAACAAGCCAAGGTGTTCGACCTATGGACGTCCAAGTCAAATAATGAAACAATTTCTATCAAAATGATGTTCGCAGACGATTTGAAACTATATCATGAAGTTAGGTCACAGGACAACTGTGTTCAACTTCAGCTCGCGCTGGACCATGTTGCTAGTTGGTGTGAGGACAATTATTTGAGTTTGAATGTGTCAAAGTGTAATGTTGTTTCTTGCACAAGGAGAAGAGACGGAATTGACTGTGATTATAGCGTCGGTGGTCAGGTTCTCTCTCGTTCAGATAAGGCGAGAGATCTTGGTGTAGTCTTCGACCAGAAGATTTCCTTTGACTCTCACATTACCCAACTTATTTCATCTACTGCGAAAATATATGGATTCGTTATACGTAATGGCAAATATCTCAATAATTCCTCAACTCTCATAGGAATATTTATACGGATTAGGGTACTAGATATACCTCAATCCGTAGCAAGTTGGAGTATGGCAGCAATATCTAGCATCCCATTTACATTTGCCATCAACGCCATCTTGAGGCTATTCAGAGAAGGTTTTTGAAATTCTTAGTTTGGAGGGAGGATAAAGTTTATCCACAGAGAGGAGTCAATCACAACGAATTATTGAGTCAATTTAGGTTAATCTATTTGCAGAGCAGGAGAGAAACTTTATCACTCAAATTTTTGTACAAATTACTGCACAATAGTATTGATTGTCCTCCTCTCTTTTCCGCTTTGAAATTTCGTGTTCCTAGGCAAAATTCTCGTAATACAGAATTATTCCACCTAAAAACTCCGAGGACCAACTCCCTAATACAATCCCCCATTTGGTTTATGGAGTCTATATTCAATAGAGTTGCGAATAATTGTGACATTCACTTTGACTCCATAGAATTCATTATCAGGAATTATGTAAACAACGAAAATTGACTAAAATGAATTGATTCAGATTGAGTTATTTCTAATATTTCATTGAATGCTATAATGTAGTTATAAGTTAGTATTTTTTTTAGATTAGATTGAGCTCTTTGTTAAATTTTTTTAAAATTATTTAGTTATGTATTCAACATTGTTATCATTTTCTGTAATTGGGTGTTATACCTGTTGGGAATAAAGAATTTATCAATATATATCGAAAGTTAACTAAAATATATCTTTACGAATGGGCACTTGGGAAAAATTTCGATCGTAATCTAGAGTTTGCGAACACGTTTCTTGCAGAATGCATGTGACAGAAAATTTGATTATTAGGTTCATAATGGAATGATGAAGAATACTCAGAGCTGCATACAACAGGATCAAAAACTTCGATAATTAATATCAATTAATGGACCGATTAATATCATCAACGAAGTCAACAGTATTTCACCACATTGCTGAATTTTATAGCCAAATCAAGTTATTGTTTCAAAATCACTCCAGATATGAAAAATCGGCTGATACCAAACATGCTTCAGCTTTTCAGTAATAAAATGTGACAATTCCGTGCTATATAATTGAAATTGCAGTAATAGCTGATTTTTATTTTCTTCGTATCTTGCGACATCTCAAAACTCATCCTGTTTTATACTAATTGAAACACCAATAGAAATATTCATATACAGAAAACATTAACAAATTATTCTTACCATCTTGTGTAGCATTATACGCATCTGCTGCATCAGTTTCTCCTATACACTCGCTTATTACACTAAGGTTACTACACTTTTGTCCTTTGTGGTACATTTTGACATATTTTTGAATTATACTAAACAATTAAAAATTTCATTAACTCGCGATTTCGTCATTTAACTACATATTTATTGAAATTCTGATGTAATAGAAGAACCTTGATATATTGTTTGTTAAATAATTATATTTAAGTCATACATTAACTTGATAATGCGTAAAAGATTATAAGATAATTGTGTTCGTACTACGGTCAATGAATGAGTATTTTGGGAATGAAGTAATTCATTTCAATGGAATTGCATTTTGTGTCTTTTCAAAAAGTTTGAAGATTCAATTTTGTATTATAAAAGAAATATAAATATTTCCGTTACTGTAGCCCCACCCACATAGGGGAGGGGGCAATTTGACTGTTAAGGGTGGAAATTGGAAGATAGACTCGATACAGGTTAAACCATTTCACATTTCTTAATTTTAACTCTTCACCTTTTTCAGGCATGGAACAAAAAGCAAAAAAGTTTCGGAAACACTGAGATAAACAGTTCAATCTTTTGCTTCTTAAGCATTTTCAACATGTGGATTGACACGTACAAAAAAAGTTGTAGACAACCTATAAGAAGAAGGAATATTAAATTGGAAATTCTATATTCCGTGGATTTCCATCGAATTGTTGAAAGAACAATTGATACCTTCGATGTATCGAATAGTTCAATTGAAAATCTGAGAAAATATAATCTATATCTAAAGCGTTTATTACTGGCAATTTACTACTCGCCGAAGAAAAATAACAATTCATATTGCTCCAACAGAGGACAAATCTTGCTCTTATTGCAATCAATAGAGAAATGAAATCGATTTGAACGAAGGCAGTCATATTTCCAAAAAAAATCACAAAATTTGGAATTCTCTTGATTGTAGCCATACAAATTTGAAATCAATATTTCAAGTAGTTAGATTCGAACTCTTTCCAACAGTAAGAATTAAACTCTTGATAATTGGTTAGAAGCCCGAAGCGTATGTCTTGGACTGCCTCATTCAATATTTGGAGAATCTTTGTCTCTTCTTTATTCGCTGATATTTTCTGATTGAAGAGAATATTGTAATAAAGTTTTCATAGTTGTTGATTCATAAGCTTCACTTTGCGATGCAGTAGCGGGGTAGTAGTAAACATTAATGGAGCATTTACATTTTTTTAAATTCTTTTCAATTTTTTTAATTTTGCAAGGGCTCACTCAACAGACAGTTTAAAACTCTCATAATAAAGAACACCATTATAAATGTAAATTACTTATAAACTGAAGTGTATATACTAATATGTAAATCTTAAAGGAATTTTTCGTACATCTTATGCAAATAATATAGGTTTTCGATGCATTGACTTAAATCATTTCATCTACAATACAAAATACTCAATTCTACTGAATAAGATTTTTAAGATCTACTAAATGAGATTATTATTCTGCATTGAGAACATAGTATGACGCGTTTCGTCGTTACAAACGACTTCTTCAGATGCTAACAGAATACTGTACTCTGTTACAGTATTCTGTTCTCCGAGTACTGATACAGTTCTCTGTACAGTATTCTGCTAGCATCTGAAGAAGTCGTTTGTAACGACGAAACGCGTCATGCTATGTAGTGAATAAAGTGTAAATCATAAGTTCAAGTGTTAGAATTTAAGTTTATATTCAATTATAATGGATTTACATCAAGTTAACGCCAACACTATTAAATAAATAAGATTGAATGAATAGATACTTCATGAAATGATAACTCTGTTAAAACTGATAATTATACTACTATCGTCCTTTAAATAAACTCTTTTTCAACTGACTCTTGAAATCTATGAAATAGGCAGAAAAAATTTTCAAGTTGGTCTGTATACTTAATAAGTTTAGTCTATGAAAAGATCTATTGTTGGTTGGGTGAATTCAACATATAATTTGTTTTGCTCTTCCCTATAAACAGTATTGTACGATTTCTAACTTCAAGTGGAGAGCAATTATTAAAATTTATAAGGCTCTGATGTATAATAGATTCTGTTGCATTTATAATGCAACAGAATCTATTGAGCGATTATAATACGTTAGATTCTAAGTTTTTCTTCATTTCACAAAACATTTAATTTTCTACGTATTTTCTTCCAAATGAAAATAGTTAGATATTATTGCGTTTCAATGATACTACGTATTGGAAAGTTACGTTAATTATTTGAAAGTAATTCTATCTGTGAATATTATACTTGTTTTCTTCCTTTTATATTGCTTTTGTTTATGTAGCATATCTTTTGTGTTATATATTTAATTCACTGTAATGAATGAATAAATATTGAGATGAGAGCAAGAGTTTTGATTTATTAAGTAGCCTGCTCACATGGGAAAATTGACGTAATTTTCCTATATATATATGTAAGTAAATAAAGGTAATCCATTCGAAACATTTTGTATATAATTAGTTAGTATGGATTTTAACTGATTACAATTTCAATATTAAAGGAAGAGACATTGAAAAAAAAATACACGAAAGTGATTTGCTACATAAATGTTTCTAAATTTAAAATTTGTCTTTTAAATTCTAAAATTTAGGAGGTGAACTGTTTGTTTTCTTATATTTATATGTACATATATTTTAATGAATACTATTGCTTTAAAATTTTCTATAAAGCTTCAAATTTATACAATTTATGATTCATACAAATCTATAAATATTAATTATTATTGGTTTAAATATAAACAGATAAGTAAACTATCAAGACAATCTAATTAAACGTGAAAATCTATCTTTGTAGTTATAATAGAAAGCTGAAATCGCAAAATGAATTTCTTGTTTACATTCAGCCACAAATTATGGCTTTGCTAAATCTTTGAAAGAAATAATTATCACCCATTGACAGTATGAAAATATCAAAAAGAATCTTAAAGAATTTTTTCTGTAGCGTTTTTGATATATCACTCAGAACATATTTCCGAAGTATATTTATCGTCTTTGACATGAGGCAGCGTGCGAAAATGCAAGTGAATACTGAGTCAATATTTTCATGTTTTCATTTGTACATTTCTTACTTATATATCGAACAAAGAAGGTGAGCTAGTGGTTTTCATAATCTTGTTTCTTATACTTGAATCCAATCAATCAGTGAATGTCATCATCTCCTAAGTTTCTAAGTTTTGAGAAAAAACTAAATAATAAGGAGAAATATGTATTATTGCTACATAGAAGCATTTTTAATTCATATATATCATATATATATAACAGGTGTTTCTTTTGGAGGTATAGAACTTTAAGTTGGCATTACTGTTGAAGATGGCGACCGATTTAACAGCTGATAAGTGATTTATTCTCAATTTGGTTTGGCAATTCATCATGAATAGACTCACGCCTGAAAAACGCTTGCAAATAGTGCAATTTTATTTCGAAAATAATGGTTCTGTGCGGAATATTTATCGCGCACTACGTCCATTTTATCGTTAATTTTCATTTAAGCACTTCTGGTTGAATGGCTACGTCAACAACACAACTGCCGCATTTGAAGTGAAGATAATCCTCAGGTGTATGTCAAAACACCGTTACATCCAGAAAAACTGACTGTTTGGTGCACTTTATGGGCTGGTGGAATCATTGGTCCGTACTTCTTCAAAAACGATAATGGCCAGAACGTTACAGTCAATGGTGATTGCTATAGAGCCATGATTACTAACTTTTTCATTCCTGAATTGAACAACCATGATGTCCCCGAGCTGTGGTTTCAACAAGACGGCGCAACATGTCACACAGCTCGTGTCACAATCGATTTATTGAAAGACACGTTTGGTGACAGCCTAATTCCACGTTTTGGATCTGTGAATTGGCCTCCAAGATCTTGTGATTCAATACCGCTAGACTACTTTCTGTGGGGCTATGTAAAGTCATTGGTCTACTCGGATAAGCCACAAACGCTCGACCATTTCGAAGACAATATTCGCCGTGTTATTGCCGTTATACGGCCACAAATGTTGGAAAAAGTCATCGAAAATTGGACGTCCACATTGGACTACATCCGAGCCAGCCGTGGCGGTCATATGCCAGAAATCATATTCAAAATGTAATGCCGCAAGATTATCTTTCGAATAAAAAAAATTCTTGTCAATCGAATGATCCATCGTTGTTTTATTGCAATTTAAAATTCTATACTTCTAAAAGAAACACCCTTTATATATATATATATATAATATATGTATATGTATTATGTTATATGTATTAGAAGATCTATAAAAATTAAAACAAAGTCATTGAAATTTTTTTAATTTCACATAAAAATACAAGTTTTCATATAAATAAATAAATATACACGTACACTCCTATAAATGTAGCAGACAAGCCCTCCCTCACACACTCACACACACACACACACATACTATCTATATATATATATATATATATATATATATATATATATATATATATATATATATATATATATATATATATATATATATATATATATATATATATATATATATATATATATATATATATATATATATATATATATATATATATATAGTATATCTGCACATAGTATTATATTATCAATTTGATCAAAATGTGTGTTTTGTGGGATACATAACGCCTTTAATCTGACTTGATTTTTTGATTTTCTTACTTCTACTGCAACGCCTTCATATCAGTGTTCGGCAGAAATAAACTTATAAATGCAGTACCTGCAAAAAAATTTGTTGCATAAAATGTTGTCTGTATGATATTTATCTATTTCTATGAACATATACATAAATCTATATTTTTTTCTAATTTCGATGTGAATAGTTGATATTTGTATTATTTCAATTGTATCGTATTTTAATGAGTATTCAAATCACTCTCTAGTCGGGAAAACAGCCGACTATGGTGTGGTAGGATTTGTATTCGAGTCCTGGGGAAAGCGGAGGTGTTGACTATGATTTGAGTAGTTTAATTTTGATAACTATTGGGCTATGTACATTGATTACAAGCCCAATTGACGTTAATTGAAAAAATATTTGAGTTATCAAAGAATCATTGTGGGTTTAACTACCCCAAAATACTCAATTTCTACTCACTCAGCATGACAGTCCCTATGGTATAGAAAGGCGCAGCACAACCAGTCTTCAGTAGAATTGGAAATAATAAATTTCCGGACATTGCACCTAACCTTCCACACATCATTGCCATTGATACCGTCATCGTCCTACAAAAAATTCATTACTTGTTATTTCCAAAACTTAATTTATGAAATATTGTCACATAAATAGTGTGCCAAAATAATCAATGACTGAAGAAAACTTTCAATCGAATATTTAAAAAAAAACTTAAGAAAAAACTTTTTTTTTCCTAGGAACTTTACAAAATTTGAGCATTCATATTACCTTAGAGTCGTTGGAAAAAGGTCTACGACAACACTAAGCATCACATTTACTCCAATGCTGCCAACAGTAACATAACATGAAGCTAGAATGAGAGTCATTGCTGTACTGGATGCGAAGTATAAAATGTATGCGCTTAGTCCACCCATTGTTCCAAGAATAACTGAAAGGACGATTCAAATAATAAAAATGAAATGACAATAATAAGGAACACAATATAAAAATTTCCAATAAATACGTCGCAGAAAAATAAAGTGAAAAACTAAAAAAAATGTTATCAACTTTCAGAAATATTATTTTAATACTTGAAAGAAGATTCCAATTTGAGTTGGTTCGTTAGAATTAGAAGAAAATATGCAGTTTATTTAGATTTGAAATATTGTAGAAAGGATTTCTATATAGATTTGTCTCCACTAAAATAAATGTGTTGAAAATTTGATTCCAATAATAATCAAGTGTTTTCTAGCACTAAAATTCAGTTTTGAATATTTGAAATATTATGGTTATGTATGTTTTCTGTAAAAGTGACCTGAAAAAGTTACTCCTTATTCAACTCACCGAACTATTGAACCTCGTCTTTAAAAATTTATATCATTCTCACTCATATTATGAGTATGTATCACTATTTAATCATTTAATTTTTTTTTTTAAAAATTGAAGTTTGAATAATTTTGTGAAATTTTTGTGGATAGTTCATTATCTATTTTACATAATGCAATTTTTAGACATTGTCGCTATCTCATTCACATCTGAAAATATATTTTTTTTTCAAAAATATTCATTTGGATTATAAATTTTTTTTTCAACTTACATAATAATCTCTTTTTTCCAAGGATATTAATCAGCGATCCAGCAACGATGTAACCAAATACTGTAACTGCGGCTATAATCATTGAATTTATGTACACCTGAGAGTTGTTAGTGTTCTAGAAAATGAACAATAATGTTATTAGTTCATGGAAAGAAAAGGAGATTGAATATTATTTTGTCGACAACAAGAAACGAAAAAACGATAATCAACGTTGACAAATTCGTCGTCTATATTAAATTCCCAGCTCATAGTTATACCTCATACATTCCCAAGGTTTATTTGAATTTTTCCGAAGGATATATAGTGATTTTAGGTTTTGCATAATATTTAAGCGCTTTAATTGAAATTTACGTCGAAGAACGAAAAAGCTGAAGTTAACTTATAATGAAAAATATAAAGTAAGTTATTGAAGTTGTTTAAATAGTCTCTGATTTCGGGTGCAACATGATTTGATATAAATTGAATACACCGTTTGTTTTTCATTCAATTTATATGAGGTAACTCAATTTTTACTGAAGTCCACAAAATTTCTGTTTGAGCTTCTCAAGAATACTGCCGATTAAAAAAAAAAACACAAAAAATGAAAGAAAATCTCTCTAAATATTACGATCAATGAAGAAGCTACAAACAAGTTTCCGTAAATTTCAAGTCTACGTCAAAATGTTTTGTTTTCTAAAGGGACTCGTGTCCAAAATAACGTTTCGGAACCTCTGGTATGACTATTCATAATGATTGTTATGGTATAATAATTATGGGTGAGTCTGGTATGATAATTAAATAGCAAGGATATTTAAAAATTCCTTATTTCGTACTTTGCATAAATATATATTTATTTGCATAAAGACAAATATGAATATACTTATATTTAAATGAGAGGTAATAATAAAAACTTGTCTAAAAATCACTAGTTTCACCTTTTACAGCATTATCAAGAATGCTTCTTGATAATGCTGTAAAAAAAGAAGATTCTTGATAATGCTGTAAAAGGCGAAACTAGTCGAATAAAGAATTGTTCAGTCAGTGATTTTTAGACAAGTTTTTATTATTACCTCTCATTTAAATATGAACTATCACAGAGTAGATTCATCGTCCATCGAATTTATACTTATATTTATTTTTACACACAGGGATTTATATATATATATATATATATATATATATATATATATATATATATATATATATATATATATATATAAATATATTTACGAGTATATTAACACACCCAATCGACAGTATATTTTGTCTGATTGTTATTCGCCCAACAAGCTACAATCGAAATGAGATAAAACGCTGTATTTTCAGTAAAAAGTTCAAACTTTTATTGTTTGCAATGTTCTTTTATTTTCAGACGTTTGTTCTCTAAATTTAACACAATCATTTAAAATGCACCTGAGTTACGTCTGTTTATATTTGTTTTTAATACCTAAATTTATAGTTCATATAGAAGCAGATTTCATTATGATGAAATATGAGATAATCCAACAATAGATGTCGCTTACCACAACGCATTCTTTGGATAAAGTTTCGTTACTCGGTCTGATAACATCCAACATCGTACAGAGATCTGCAGAAGTTCCATTATTGTAATATTCATAATCATTTATAGCTTGAAATAGTTGAGGAATCCATAATCGCAATGTGTTGAGGCTGGAATGAAGGAAACAGGATTCAATTGGGATAATAGCTCACATGTTACACGCATATTTATGAAGCAGAAAATGATAATTAGATCCATATTTGGAATGAAGTATAGACAAGCTTGCAGAGGAGTTTTTTGCTCAAACAGTTTTCTAACTCTAACTGTTCTGTAAACATATAATAGTTTATGGAAGATCACAAAGAACCCTTTGAAAGCCATCAAAATTTTAATAAAACAAGAAGGGTCAGTCAATACAGTAACCTCTTATATGGACAAGCATTATCACAGAATAATCCACTATACAAGTGAATCAAAATTTTCAATGCTTTACCCGGAAATCTCCAGTGTGCTCTCGATGACGACTGGAAATTTCAGAAGAAAATTTAATCCTTTCTAGTAAAAGTTGAACCATATAACTTGGATGAGTATCTGAACTATTGTAAAAAAGCGGAGAACTTTCGGTTAGCCTTATAATTTTTTTACAGATAATCGAAATGTCATCTAAATTTATCTAAATATATTTATTTAAGGTATCTATTTGCTGAAATTTTCTCTTGTTTTATTACAATTATATGTGTGATAAAATATGGAAACAATAAATCTCATTATTATCATTAAATTGGCTCTAATATCAAAAATTTCCACAGAGAAAATAGAATATATAATTTTATTCATATTCAATTCACATATAGTAAGTTATATACAATTACGTAATAATTTACTTATATTCAATGATGAATTATTGTTATGAATATGATATACTTCATTAGAATGTTCGAGTTTTTTAATCCTTAAATGACCGATCCTTTCAGAAATCTAATTCCTATATGACTTGGAATTGCCTAGTTTTTCATTACGGTCAAGAATTTCTGTGTCGAGCGATTTACAATTAGAATCATATGTCATTTCACCGACAATTTTTTCAAGAAATAAGAAAATTAAACTGTTAAAATTAATAGATACTGATTGAAATAATTACTGATAGTAATATCAATATAATTATTAACGGTTATATCATGTTTGTAATTATAGTATATTTCAACTTTACCACGATTTCATATTTAATAATAATTAACGTGCAATGGAAACATGTTATTGATTCCATTGGCTATAATTTTTCCTGTTTCATTACCTCAGCATTATTAACATTTGCAAGCCACATACCAACAAAATATTCTGTAAGAGCGGTGGAATAAATAACGGTCTCAAAGCACTCCATCCATCCTTAAAAGCATGTCTTTCCCCTCCCATTTTATTAGAGTTTCGGTTATTCAAATCATGTTCATTATTTTTCCTTTCATCTATCAGTTTGGTTATCTGAAAATAAACATGAATTTAATCAATGAGTTTAATGATTTATTAATCGCTCAATTCATGTGTCAAAAAACTTTACCGGAAAAGTGTTCCCAGGTTTTCCTGTATTCATACTATAAACCATTTGAAATACTGCCAACGCTTCGTCGTTTTTTCCAGTGGTCATCAAAAATTTCGGACTTTCTGGTAAAAATATAAAAATTAACCCTGCCAGCAGAGCAGGTAAAGCAGTCACAAGAAGATAAACATTCCATGAATGGATTCCTGTAAAAAAATTATTGAGAAAATCAAATTGGGTATTAAATTATCTTTGATTAGAAAGTATTATATTTTCTCTATATTGTGACTATTATCTGAACTCACTCAAATTATTTAAAATAGTAAAGTTAATATCTACTGGGAGAATAAATTGGGCCAACAACGGCAAGCACACAGTAGCAGAGCTGAAAATTATTCCTAACACCATCTGAACTCTAGCTCTGTATTTGGCGCAGTGAAATTCGGAGACGTATGTTGTCAAGGCTGCAAAAGGTCCGTTAATACTGAAAAAAAATAAAATTGAGAATAGAATTCAATTTTCATAAAATTCAAAGTCATGACTTACATAAATCCTCCAAAAAACTTCGAAATCATTAAAACAGTAAACGTTTGAGATAAGGAACTTGTTATAACAAAAAGAGCATCTATAAAAAATCCAATGTATAACAATTTTTTTCTACCAAGTGTATCGCAAAGGTAGCCCCATATCAATCCACTGGACATCATCCCTAAAACAAATTTGAAAATATAAGCTAGAAAATAAGAAAAAACAATTCAGTTACAAAAAAAATATTTTGGTTGAGTCAACATCTTGTTCAAATATTTCAGATTTTGCAAAAAATTACTATTTTTTTGAACATCGACTCCTATATAATTTTTCGATACTCCATCGACCACCATAGAGTGATATTCTGTTAATTAAAAGGAAAATCTATTTGATACTTTGTTTGTACATTTAGTTTATGATTTCAAACATTTACTGAGGTTGTAGTACATTGTGTAATATTATTTTGAAATTCAAATACGGCAATATTCATTGTATGACAAATAATTTCAAATGAGTTGAAATAATGGGTAAAGTAACTACAGATGTATCTCTTCTCAATATTCGTAAATTTAGATTGACACTGGCTTGACATGTGTCCAAAATTTGGTTATTGTTGAACTTTCTAGTATCGTAATAATAATTCAGCTAACTCATCTACCAGGCTGATGTCCACGTTTGCAGTTTGAGCAGAAGATGGCACAATAATCCAATCAAGAATGTCAATGTTTTTGAAATCAGCTCTAAATCCCATTCAATTTTTGGAGATTACCTATATACTTATATATATATATATATATATATATATATATATATATATATATATTTTATATATATATATAATATATATATATATATATATATATATATATGAAAATATATATATATATATATATATATATAACATTCAAAATAAATATATATATATATATATATATATATATATATATGTGTATTTATTTAAAATATATATATATATATATATGTTTTTATATAACATTCAATATCTTAAACAGGCAAAGTTCTTATTAATAATATATATATATATATATTATATATAAAATATATCAACTTCTACCGTGAATACATACCTAACAATTCAATAATACTAGATCCACTGCATAGATTACTGAAGAAAAATATACAATTTACATGGTCAGAAGAATGTGAGAAATCATTCTCAGATATAAAAAAGATATTATGCTCACAACCAGTACTGGAAATATTCGATAAAGATTTACCTATAAGAATTTACACAGATGCTTCACTGAATGGTATAGGTGCAATATTGAAACAGATACAAAAAGATGGAAAAGAAAAAACCAGTTGGATATTTCTCAAAGAAACTTAATGACACACAAAAAAGGAAGAAGGCAATATACCTTATGTTTAGCAATAATACTGGCAATACTGGCTAATTGGAAGAAAATTCACAGTTTTCTCGGATCACAAACCACTAGAAAATCTCAACATAAAAGCAAGAACAGATGAAGAACTCGGTGAATTGACATTTTATTTGTCTCAATACGACTTTAATGTTAAATATATACCTGGAAAAAATAACACAGAAGCAGATAGTCTCAGCAGAAATCCAGTATTGGAAGAGAATGATAATGAAGAAGAAGTATTAAAGATGGCAAATCATATAAAATTAGAAGATATTAAGGCAGATCAACAGAAAATAGAAAAAGAAAAACACAAATTGATTGAAAGAAATGGAATACTCTACAAAAAAATAAGAAATAGGGAGAAAATTATATTAACTGAAGAATCAAGTATAACACTAATAAAAGAAGTACATACCAAATGGTGCCATTTAGAAGGAATCCAGCAAATGATAAATAAGATAAGCCCATATTATACAGCCAAGAGTCTAACAAAAAATATAAAAAATATATGTAAGACTTGTGACACCTGTATCAAGAATAAGTCTAGAGGCCAAAATAAATACGGATTGATGTCGCATCTGGGACCAGCGACAAAACCATTTCAAATAATGTCGATAGATACTATTGGTGGCTTTGGAGGACAACGATCTACAAAGAAATACCTACATTTGTTGGTTGATCATTTCACAAGATTTGCGTTCATTCTAACATCTAAAACACAGAGTGCTGCGGATTTCATTAAGTTAGTGAATAAGGTTCTAGAGACAGAAAAAATTGATATTTTACTAGCAGACCAATATTCAGGATTAAATTCGAAAGAATTTAAAGAATTTCTGACAGATAATGATGTACAACTAATTTTTACTGCAGTAGATACTCCATTTTCAAATGGACTTAATGAACGATTGAACCAGACACTAGTAAATAAAATGAGATGCAAAATCAATGAAAAGAAGGAGAAGAAATCCTGGACATCAGTTGCAAGAGAATGTATAGATAAATATAATGAAACCGAACACTCGGTGACAGGCTTTTGCACCAGAATATTTATTAGAAGGAAAAGACACCAGTATCTTACCACAAGAACTACGACAACCAACAAATATAGATAGATGGATTAAAGATAGAGAAGAAGCACTGGAGAGAACAATAAGATCCCATACTTATAATAAAAAAATATTTGATAAAGGAAGAAAACACATAGAATTTAATATAGGAGAACTGGTTTATATTGAAAACGGAAACAAAATGAATAGAAACAAGATGGACAACTTAAGAATCGGCCCGTTTGAAATAACAGGAAAAATATCCAATACAATATACAAAATAAATACAGGAAGAACAAGAAAGGAAACAGGAATATACCATATAACAAAACTTATACGAATGGAAGAAGGAATAAATAGTGAAAGCTTGGGTGAAGAGTATTATGAATAGTTTATCCTAAACATTTTGAGAATTACTTGTATAATTCTCACCATGAAGGGGGAGATGTAAAGAAAAATATTTCTTTAATTTCTGAACGCGCCTAATTGTGCCGCGTTTACTAAATTGTCAGTGGTCTGTCACTGTCAAAACACGAAATGAGCTGTTGAGATAGATTGACTGATATTTTATTGTTCAAACTAAATAAAATTTATAATTTATAAGTTCCGTACATTAAGAGGGGAAGAAGAAACATTTATTGTAGTTTCTTTGTTTACAGGTAAGACTGTGTTAGATAAGTAAGGTTTTTGTGAAACATGCCATGCGGGACTTACGCTAAATAAAATTACTTTGTTTACAGAGAAACCAATCAGTTTTATTCCACCTTGGGAGAGAAATATCTTATATATATATATAAATATATATATATAAATATATATATATATATATATATATATATAAATATATATATATAAATATATATATATATATATATATATATATATATATGTGTGTGTATTTTATTTTGATTGTTTTTAGCAATAACAGGCTTCTTATTGCGAAAAACATTATCTTAAACAGGCAATAAATCAATTTTGAAATTTAAAAATATATATATATATATATATATATATATATATATATATATATTCAAGTCTTCTTCCTTCATTTCGAGACGTAGACTTGAAAAATACTGATAAACGCAGCAATGACGTTAATTTAACTTAGAAACCTGACAATATTTTTTAAGAATAATTGTTACACCTCTTTCTTGCAGTTTTATTTGGACATCATTAAATTTCCAAATAAGTTGGCTAAATCAAAGATATGGTTTTTAATGTTTTGAAGTTCATCAATCAGAATTTTTTCGCTAAATATTTGTCTCAACCTAACAAAAATAAACTTATTAAATTGGAAACGGATATTAATTCAATTTTGAAAAAATTCACAAAATTTCATACTCAATTAGCTATATGTGATTTTCGTATTAAGAACTGTTTTTCTTCGACCCCCAAGCGACCCTTTCGATTCAGATCGACTTTCTTTCAATCTTTTGTCGAATGCTAATTGTCAACTTCACTGTACAGATACTTAAGTATTGATATTTCAACATACTGAAATATTGAAAGACATCTTACTTTGCTTTCATCTTTAGTGAGAAAGTAAACGAACTAGTTTCAGACTTTCGTCTATCATCAGTGAAAAACAGTGTGAACAAGTAACAACTTGTGTGAATTTTTGAGGATCACAAAGTAGATCGTGAATCAGTCAGTTCTATTACGTATAGCAGCGGTTCCCAACCTGTGGGCCGCGAGCAGTGTGGTACTAGGCCGCGGGTTCTGGTCAAAAGAATAATAAAAAATAAAAATTCGATATTGATTCTCTCGAAGATGACAAACAATGTCAAAAGTCCCATTGAGTTTTTTTTCTTTTCGCTTTGAACACTTGTATTCAAGGTTTCGTAACAAAGTGAATAAAATAAAGTTCTCTTATCTATGAAATCTCAAAATTGTTGTTTGTTTAATCCTTGTATGAATATTTAACTAAGAGTTACACGTCATAGGCCATAGATAGGATATATTGGTTGTATTATATATTCTCCTTACCCATTACTTTTTTCATTTATTTTTCTTGTGTTTTTAGTAGATGGGCCTCAGAGTTTAATTTTCAAAATAGGTAGTCTCACCAATTGCAACGTTTGGGAACCGCTGACGTATACCATTCTCATTACTCGTAGTTTGATAGTAGTTTATACCAACTATCAATTTGTTTCCTCTCCAAATTTCCTTTATAATTAATTTTCAAGGAGTCTTGTGAAATTTTTCTATCTAATATGTTTAAAGTACCTTCATGCTCTTCGATATGGAAAGGCATACATAACAAATAAAAATACAAAATGGTAAGTAATAAGTACATATTGATAGATGATTAAGTTGACTGAAAGATTTCAATTCTTTTGCGATCTTCTTTTCCCTTCTTAGCAAAGGGGTGGTATGTTTTACATTCACAATAAACCTAAAAATCAGCACGTCGATTTCTCTCAGACTTGTGAAATTGAATTGATTCGAAAAATTAAAGAAATTTGATTTTTGGACATAACGATTTCTCTGATAAATTAGAATATGAACACTGAGTATTACCTACCTATATAAGTTATAGCATTTAACAGCCCTTTATTGTTCAGGTCGAGACCCAAATCACATTGAGCTGCAGGAAAAACATAGGACATTGTAGTGGCTTCAAATACAGATGAAAATCCTGCTGGGATGGCAATAAGTATCAATAAGAGGTTGAATCTTCCAAATTTTGTAGCAGAAATAGCTTCTTCAAAGTTGGCTGTTCCTGAAATTATTTTGTATTTCAACTGTTTTTGTAGAGATTGTGGTATACTTTCGTTTATTTATGTCTCTTTATACAAGGCGTTGGCTTAATATATATAATAATATATATTAACACTTCATAATATATTTTATGAAGTGAATTTGTTGGATTATGTTGTAAAATCCAAAGTATTGAAACTGAGAGATCCATCATTCTAAAATTCCTGCAGAAATTGTTTCTCTTTCAGAAAACATTTTATGAATATAACAAATCTTGATTGTTTCAATATAGACTAAAAGTGAAGTCAAGCAAATGAAAAACCATTTTCTATTGAAATCAACTTAAATTAATTGAGCAAACTCATTGAAAATATTATATATCACATTGTATATATTAAATTCACAAGTAATAAATAATAACAATAATAGTTCTTTATTTCATGAAAAATGCATACAAAAGACATTTGACCTGATGTCCTCATTTTAAATGAAAAGTTTTATACATTGAATTTTGTACCTTTATATCCTCAGTTATAATTTCTGATTTTCATGAGAGAAAAAATTCCATAATTTCTCTTTTCTAAATAAGATCTTTATAAGGTTTTCAACCCCCAACTCTCATTAGTACCATTTGAAGATGCTACACGATCGTGAATAATAATAAAATATTTTCGGAATATAATATTTGCTACCCTTGTTTATGTTTTGCTGGCCTCTTTAAAATATGCTTGCTCTAATATAATTTTGTATGCATTCTGATATTAATCTAATGAACTGAGAATTAGATAAGTTTTATAAATTTTATAATATATCGATTTCTTATTAACAAATGCTTCACAAAAGTGGAGCAACCGCAGTGATAATATTTGCTATCTCTATACATGTGTATTTATTAGATGCACTGATAGAATAAAACAAACCAATTCACAAACCTCCAATTTTAATTGATGAAAAAGCTGTTATGTTTTAAACCGGATTATCATCGATATATATATATATATATATATATATTTATATATATATATATATATATATATATATATATATATATATATATTATATATTTCTGCATTTCAGTCTACAAGCTGTGTCTCTCAATATTTCGGATTGTTAAATTGTCAATCTACAACTATTGGATGTACGAAAAGATACTATCGAAATTTTTACCTTCTTCTCTAGTTGAACTTTTTCTGGAACTTTCGTTTCCCCGTAAATCTCGCTAATTACACTTAAAGTGCTGCAACTGTCACTATTTTTGTGCATTTTTACAGTTTTAGATACTAAAAAGAAACATTCTAAAATATCATAGTCACTGCGTCGTTTCTCACGTCGTCTGATAATATTTCCATGAGGTGCACATTTAACTATTCTTTTAGTTCCATAATCTGACTCATACATGTATAATGGATCCTCTAAATTTTGTTTGTAATGTAAGTAAATGTATTCAACATTATGATCGTAATAGCATATGTTAGATTAGAGATTAGCAAAGACAACTGAACAATGATATGAGATTTAATAGGTAAATAAGTATTTTTTGTTTACGTGAAATGATTGCTAATGAAACAAGTAAATTTACCCAAGAGCTATAAGGTCTGTGATATGGATGATAGTGTATATTTCGTGAAACTAGTTCGTCTATGGCAGGGGTTCCCAAACTTTTACTACGCCCCCAGGGCCGTTTTATCCATTAGGCACTATAGGCAACTGCCTAGGGGCCCCGCCACGTTCAGGGGCCCCTGTGCTACAGGGAAAAGAATGGGCAATGTTTCTTAGACAGTAAAAATTTAATTTGAAAATTTGCTCTGTACATTATATCGACTCTATTTTAGTACATTTCGGAACGCATTCCATATTAGATATTATTATTATGATTATTATGATATTCCAAATATATAGAAGTCTAATGATTACAAACGCCATGGTGAACGAAACTTTTCCAAATTGAAATTAATTAAAAACTGTCTTCGTTCAACGATGTCACAAAACCGTTTAAATTCATTGGCTATAATGGCAATTGAAAATGACGTGTTGGAAAAGATTAACTTTCAGGATGTCTTGAACGATTTTGTATCAAAAAAAGTTAGAAGAGTTGATATATAAGCTTATTGTATGTTTTTTTTAAATGCATAAATAAAAATTCTGTTCATTTGATTCAACATTTTCATTGAATAATATGATGATATACCCAGGTTAGTAAAAAACAGCGTAATTTTGAATTTTGTTGTGAAGAGGGTAGGGGGCCCCTGGATGAGCATTGCCTAGGGGCCCCGACAGGTATAACCCGGCCCTGTACGCCCCCTCCTGTTAAAACGGAAGCCATCTACGCCCCCCTTCACAGTGAATTTTATGGGCATGTGAAAAAACCAATTATTAAATGTTTAAAATGTTTAAAATTAAAAACATGTATTTTAAATAACACAAAGAACAACATCTGAAAAGTCAATTTAAGGACATACTGTTAGAGAAAACCATAGACAAAAAGGACATAATAAACTAGTAAACTAGTGAGATGAGTGGGCTTGCATTTTCTTCACTAGTTAACCCATTCTTGTTTGTGTTTTTGTAAGGGCACAACGTAAGTCACTGGTAACATCAAGTTTGTTTCTGAACTTAGTTTTAATTGCAACGAGCGTTGAAAATGCCTTTTCACACAAGTAGGTACTCGAAAAAGGCAGATACAATCGAATAGCTGCCTGTGATACACGAGGGTACACTGAAATATTTGATCCAAAATGATGACTTGTCCATTTTGTCAAAGTCGTATTTGGCAGAGGAATCGTGTTTTATCTCCAATCCTTCTTCTTGCAGTGTTTGTGGCAGAGAGTTGATATTGATATTGAAAGGGTCTTTTGACAGTCTGTAAATACCTTCGTCACAAAACAGTTGAAGAAATGTACTGATTTTATTTATTTAGAAATTTTTATTTTCAACTGGTCTTGTGCTCACGCTCCCCCTGACATATCATCACGCTCCCTTAGGGGGACCCGCCCCCCACTTTGGGAATACCTGGTCTATGGAATATTGCATTGAGGACCAATTTGTAACATAATTTCTGTTGACTTCGATTTTTAGGATATTTTAGAGGTAATTTGAAATGCTGATTCCAAAACATTAATCAGTTTTTTCTATCACGTAAAATTTTTTTCTACGGTTGTTACTACGGTTTCTACGGCGCATACTAAACTGGAATGTTTGAGAATGTGGACAAAACGAACACATGGTAAACTTCAGTTTGATATATTAATGCTTCGGCGGTAACCCAACAACCACTACGTTGATTGTTACTTTTGTATGGTAAAAACTGCAGGATATAAAATTGACTGAATGGAAAAAACCATTACCTTCTTCACTAAAGAAAGATAAAAATTTCAACTAGAAAACTGTGGTATCATTTCATTTCCATAATGTGTATTTTAGATGAAATTTGTTGAGTGAATTGCATGCCGATGAATCCGGTGAAACCAAATAACTAGCATTAATTATTAAATAGTATTATTGTTCAGAGATTTTCATATGGAAGTAATGTGGGATTTTATGAGTTGGAATGTTTGAGTTTCCCCACAAATTGCTCAAGGACTTAATGGATTCTGTTTCATGTACGAGCCTAATAATATTTAATTATTTTCCACATATTGCTAAAAATCGTACACTAGTTCCTGAAGGGAAGAGCAATACAAATTTTATGTTATATTCGACATTACACAGATCTTTTCATAGGCTAACTTGATCAGCGCCATGAGACCAATTCCGATATTTTCTCAGTGTTTTACTTCGTTTAAAGAGATATTGGAAAAATTATTGATTCATAATAATTTTTCACAATATCTGAGGTTTTTTTGCACCTCAGTAAATTTACATTGTGGACTGGATTCGTTCCTTGTCTTGATACTAATTTACTTGTGTATTTCCTTTCTTCTTTAAATTTTTAAAGTGTTTCTCTCATTTTTCTCTGTATAAGTATTTCCATAAATTTAGACAATGTGTCGACAATCGTTAGCTTGTAAATTATCTCGTGTTATATGTGCTGCTTTTTTATAGGATATTTTTAAACGCTCTGTTGAATATTTAATGAATTCAATAAAATAAAATAAAATGTGGAGATCATATTCCTATATATCTCCGATGTTTGGGCTTCCTCAGAATTTAATCCACCAGCACCATATCAGCTGAGAGAGTTATAGAGTTATATCATTCGGTTAATGATCCTCTAAAATGTTATTAGCAGAGCGTGGTTTCGATCCACGGACCTCTGGGTTATGGGCCCAGCACGCTTCCACTGCGCCACTCTGCTTGTTACATTAAGAGATTATTTCGAATTTGCTGACCGTTCATGTATCTATGTTGGTCTCAGCACTCGTTACATGAACCCAAATATATCAATAGAAATACGCAAGTTGATTAATTTTAACGAGAATGGATTAATAGAGCACTCAAAACAAGTTCCTGACCCTGTTTCGTAAATAGCTGTTTCGCAACGAGATATTCAATAAGCTCATGAAATATTACGCCAGATAATATACAAAATTTTGGTTCGTAGCTAAATCACTTTCAGCATTACATTTTCTGTTTCCTTTAATTTGCAAATATTTGGTTTTTTCCTGGTTCTCGATAAATATCCTGGATTTTTCAATTCGAAAGCTAATGAATAAAACGATTTCGATGAGAAACGATTTGTCCATTATTGTTATCGCTGTCTTATCAACAAGCGTAGTAAATTACAGTTATGTGTTACTGAAACACTATTTGAGATAAAAATTCCGATGTCCTTGACTGAGTTCTCTCACTTCTATCACTGATTTAATTGAAGCCCCAGCTATTAGTAAAACATTATTTGAAATTGATATTTTATCCCGAATATTTCAACATAATAAAAACTATTTTTGGTAACAAAGAAAAACTATTGAAAACTCACGAAGTTAGGTGTTTTGTTCCTCCGAAAGCCAATACAACTTACTTTTAAAATAAATTTTGATCCGAATCGGATTTCAATAAATTTAATTTGAAAATTTTAAACATAAGAACATAATATGTATATAAACATACCTATTATGTTTATATGTATGTTCTTCTTCTTCTGTATGTTCTTGTTCGTCTATATGTATGTTTATATGAATTCTTCCAAGAAAGAATAAGTAAAATTTTCAACAAATCTTCGAACAATTATGTGAGATGAAAGTAGCCTCTTATTGTTGATTAAAAATGTTTCTTCCATTGAAAAAAGAACTTTCCAAAATCTATCACGAAGATATATGAAAGGAAATATATATGAATAATATGAAAAGAATAAATGAGGTGTAAATACCTAGGTTTCCAATAAAAAAGGTCCTCAATTGACGATCAAAAATATATATTTCAATTAGGAGAGACATTTTCAAGAATCTCTCACCAATAATATGAAAGAAATAAATATCTTTTAAATACATAAGTTTTCAATGAAAATAACATTTTATTCTCTATTCATTATTTCAATAGAAAAAAGAATTTTCGTAAATCTTTCACAAATGGGTTATATCAACATCAGATCTAAGAATCTATCTAAAAGAATAAAAGTACAGTATTCCGAAGCACAGGACTGTGAAATACGAGGGTTGGTTTGATTAGGTGTCGCAGAAGTTACTGAACGAATACATTTATTTAGTAGAGGATAACAGTTCTGTTGGTTCATGTAAAACGAAACTAAAAGGTTTAATTTTTGGATGTTCAGATCCTTTTTGATGAAACAATATGTATAACATTTTCTTTTCTTCTTTTAAAAATTTTTATGTTTCCTTTTTTTATTCATCATCTATCCATATTTTGAGTTTAAATAATTTGTATTGTATGAGAAATTTTATATGTATAGTATACTATGTTGCCAATGACTATTTGGTGGAGTGGAAGATTGGCATGCCAAACTCTTACCATTTGTATAATGAAGATTATGCAATAAATGTTATTATTATTATTATTATTATTATATGGAAATAGTGAATATATATTGAATACCTAAGTTTTCGATGAAAACAGCCTTTTCTTCTCGACCTCGTTCATCTTCGAGATTTTTATGCACCATTTGCACTTAAAAATCGATAAATCGATAATCAAACTAATACTTATTTACGAACGAGATACTCATCAAACGTTACGAGCACTTTCACCCAACATTTTCATTCAATGAATAAACAAGGAGAAGCAATATTATATAAGTCCAGTGTTCGATCGTCACATGCCCCCGTGAAAGTAATCGAATAATTTCGATTGATGCCGATCATTGAATAGAACGACTTATTTTGTTGGATTATGACCTCAATTATTTTTGAAAAGATTCATTCAGCGTTTGAACAGATTTGGCAATTATGAATGAATTTGTCTTCAAAGGAAATTATTGATAATTATCACGGATAAATAACGGATTTACACAGTACTGGTGTGTGAAAATAAGAGATAAAGTACTGTCAGTGGCGGCTAAGTGGGGGTTTGGAGTTCCCCTTTATCCCCCTACAAATGAAATTTTTTTTGCTAGCAAACTAATAGTGATATGTTCGAATTAATTTATATTCTTAGTTCAAATACCTCCTCGTCCTAAATTGAAAACATCAATGTATCTCCCATAGATGTTAATTACCGTAATTACCGTAAGGGGTTGTATCTTATTGTGCCAAATTTTTAGAGTGGTAATGCTAATTTATCACTCAGTTACCAAATCTAAAGATCTCAGGTAGGTAAATTGTAGAATTTTTTATGGAAAAATAAGCCTAGGATGGACAAAATTTTTGTTGATAAAATGATTGAAAAATTAATTCCCTAATATATATATATATATATATATATTATTTCGAAAGTTTTAAGCAATAACAGACTTTTTTTGATATGAAAAAGTTTATTTTTCCATATCAAAAAAAAATGTTATATTACAACTTTGTCAAAACTAATTAGTTTGGACAAAGTTGTAATATAACAACGAAATACAACTCTAAAAATAAACTTTTTCATATAATGGAGAAAAAAGCCTATTATTGCTAAAAACTTTCGAAATAAAATATCTTAAACAGGCAATAAATCAATTTCAAAAAATATATATATATATATATATATATATATATATATATATATATATATAAGACTACCTATATCTGATTTCTTTTAATAGAACTTTGTGTTTATTGAATTGTACTCTTAAATTTTACTTCTAAATATTAAGGGATATGAAGCTGAATAATCATGTTGCAGTACTTTAATTTTATGTCATCACTGAACAAAAATTTTGTATTTCACATTTTCAATAAAATTTATAGAAAAAAATTAGAATATTATTCATTGACAATATTTTTGGCATTTTATATCTGTTTATTTGTCTATATAAACAGTTTACTTTTTCAAGTTTCGAAAATTAATTATTTGTGAGAAAAATGAATATCACTTCGTCTTGTTGGGACGAATCAAAATTATAATTTTGATCCCACATTCAAATGAAAATTTTGTTCATAAAAACATACTTTATGCCTAAGATCACAAATTTAAGTACCTGTTTTCATAACTGGAAGTGCTTGAGAATGAGGATGATTCTATAGCCAAGAATCACGGTATTTCCTCTGAAGAAAATCACCAGTTCAATTAAATAAATATCACAGTTAAATTTTTATGTTCAAATTGTTGGTCCTGTAGCCAGACATTCAGGTTTTTCAAAATTCAACGAGAACTGTGAATGGAAACTACCTTAATATACGTACCTACCAACCATAAATTTAATGTGTCATACAATTTAAGTGGTAACTTATCTGCAAAAGTCATTGATAGAATGCAATACGTGGAATAAAGTTAGTAGGAGGAAAAGTTATGTTATGTTACAGATAAAACAAATAACACGGAAGAACAAATATTATGCCTCACACTTAAAAATGAATTCTTACTACTAACCAGAGGTGGTTGATCAAAAACAAAAATTACTAAACATTAGATATTTCTCGGAATACTAACCATTTCCTCTATATTTTGAATATGCATTCTACATTGCATAATCTACGATCTAAAATATCAGTCTGGACGTCTGACCTGATATTTTTTTACTGTCTGCAACATAAAATATCCCGCCAAGTATCTTAAGTTGCATACCCATATTACAATGTGCGCTTTCATTGAACTTTATTTTCACTGGAGAAATAGCCAGAAATATCAGAAATAACGCCTGAAGGAACCGTTTCGCGTTCGATTGAAGATGCACTTTCAGTTGATTACCCTCTTAGTTTATTTAGGTAATTTCGAAATAGATAAGATATTTTCTTAGGTATTTGCGTCTGATTTATCAATGTATTATTTCAATTATTTCCCTTGGAGAGATTCAGTTCTATCTGACATGGGATAGCATCAAAATTATTTGATGATGAATATAGAAACTGTAGTACCTAAGTTAAAGATGTGTCTAACGAAAGAGTTTGAGTGACTGAGGAGGGAAATAATTTAGAATTTATTTGGACGTGATGACAACAGTTAGAAAAATCAGTACTAAAAATGTAGAGGTAGTTGGTAGATTGTCTGAAACGGAAAAATCTCGGCTAATTCCTTATAAATTCGTGCCTTAATATATATTTGTGATATATAATTCTGTCCTTCAACGAAACTTCATCATAATGATACTATGCGATTATTTTCCATGGAGGTATACGAGCTTGGGATGCTCAACAGTCTTCAATGTTGTTAAAGATCGTTTTATTCAATTTGTATCCATGTAATAATTTGTTTCCATTAAATGGCGGATGCGCTTCATTCTACAATCTGAATTATTTTAATTACACACCAATTCTGATGATTTTTCGCACTTTTCGCCATTCCTCAAGAACCCACTGCAACGATTCCAAGATGTAATTCTGTCTGGTAATGTAATATTCAGTTTGTATCTTCGAGTATGTTTTACAAATAAGCTTGTACACTTCCAAATTTATAATAATCAATAATAACTTCAAATTCGATTTTTAAGTACCTACATTCTCTTATATCTCTTATTGTTGTTCATTAAAAATCGATGTTCCATAACTAAAATTCCTGTTTTTTGAAGATAATATCACATTTTCATTTCTTTTTCCATTTTATTGCATGGTAGTTTCGTTACTTATTTCATCTTGTTACAACTCGACCTTCACTTAGACGTTCTGGTGACAAACAAAAGGCTCGAAACACACACCAATCACCAGGTTCCTCTTCCGGCTATACCCATTACAGATAACTTTATATATATATATATATATATATATATATATATATATATATATATATATATATATATATATATATATATATATATATATATATATATATATATATATATATATATATATATATTTCTTGAAATTGATTTATTGCCTGTTTAAGATATTTTATTTTGAAAGTTTTTAGCAATAACAGGTTTTTTTGATATGAAAAAGTTTATTTTTGTTGACGTTTCGTTGTTATATTACAACTTTTCTTTAAAAGTTGTAATATTACAACGAAACGTCAACAAAAATAAACTTTTTCATATCAAAAAAAAAGCCTGTTATTGCTAAAAACTTTCAAAATATATATATATATATATATATATATATATATATATATATATATATATATACACAGATATATATATATATATATATATATATATATATACACAGATATATATATATATATATATATATATATATATATATATATATATATATATATATATATATATATATATATATATCTGCGTGATGGAAGCGTGATAGAGAATTTTCCATGAGGTCTTTGATTTTACTTAAATATTGATTTAGTTAGAAAATTGCTAGATATATATGGGTACATACATATATAATATAAACCGTTTTTAATTGTGCTTTCTTCAATAAGCTCTTCAAACAAACGACAAAACAATGGGAGTTCTTAAAAATAAATCCTTGGCTTAAAAAATGAATGACTGATAATTGTTTCTTTAAGAAATGTTCTTAAGGACTGGGTTTATTAAGGACAATTGGCAGTAGACACGAGATATGGTGAAACATATTGAAAATTTTCAAAATGAAAAATCTGATTAAAATTATTTTCAATAAACAGGAAAAAGACGAGAAGAAGGAGATACCTAAATGTAAGTAACGTTTTTATTGAAACTCCCAGCAGCGTGATACTTAGATTTTTATTTCTAGATGAAGAACCAGCTGATTTTGAAAAAGCTATTACAGCTGCAGGTTTTGGAAAGTTCAACGTATTCCTCATATTTGTATCAATCCCTATGACTTGGATGTCACAATTCGAAACGTCTACAATGTCTTACGTTTTTCCAGCAGCACAATGCGATCTTAGTTTGAGTTTGGGTAATAAAGGCATGCTGAACGCTATTACTTATGCAGGTAAAAGAATTCAATCAGCATCATATCAAAAGGTGTTTTTTTAGAGGCAAAGAACTTTAAATTGCAATAAAACAACGATGGATCATTCGATTGACAAGAATTTTTTTTTATTCAAAAGATAATCTTGTGGCGTTACATTTTAAATATAATTTCTGGCATATGACCGCCACAGCTGGCTCGGATGTAATCCAATCTGGACATCCAATTTTCGATGACTTCTTCCAACATTTGTGGCCGTATATGGGCAATAACACGGCGAATATTGTCTTCCAAATGGTCAAGAGTTTGTGGCTTATCCGAATAGACCAATGAATTAACATAGCCCCACAGAAAGTAGTCTAGCGGTGTTAAATCACAAGATCTCGGAGGCCAATTCACGGGTCCAAAACGTGAAATTAGGCGGTCACCAAACGTGTCTTTCTATAAATCGATTGTGGCACGAGCTGTGTGGCATGTTGCGCCGTCTTGTTGAAACCACAGCTCCTGGACATCATGGTTGTTCAATTCAGGAATGAAAAAAATAGTAATCATGGCTCTATACCGATCACCATTGACTGTAGCGTTCTGGCCATCATCGTTTTTGAAGAAGTACGGACCAATGATTCCACCAGCCCATAAAGTGCACCAAACAGACAGTTTTTCTGAATGTAAGGGTGTTTTGACATACACTTGAGGATTATCTTCACTCCAAATCTGGCAGTTTTGTTTGTTGACGTAGCCATTCAACCAGAAGTGCGCTTCATCGCTGAACAAAATTCGCTTATGAAAATCGGGAACAACGGCAATCTCGTTTTGGGCCCATTCGACACTATTTGGTAGCTTTGTTCAGACGTGAGTCTATTCATGATGAATTGGCAAACCAAATTGAGAATAAATCACTTCTCAGCTGTTAAATCGATCGCCATCTCCAACAGTAATGCCAACTTAAAGTTCTATACCTCTAAAAAAACACCCTTTATAATCGTGAAACATTAAGCCTAGTGTTCTTAAGTCTTGATAATGGGTGAGTAGCCTGGAATATATGTCGCTGGTAAGAATTTGCTAAAATTCACCAACTAGTAATAAGATAAACAATATGTCAGTAACAGTTGTTAATTGATATTAACATACGTGTATTTTTCAGGTGCTATTTGTAGTGGCTTCACATGGGGTATTCTCATGGACAACATGGGTCGAAGAAAACTGATGATTATAGGTTTTCTGCTTGATGGTATTTTCACCATGCTAAGCTCATTCTCCCAAAGTTTCACTTTTCTTATGATTATGAAATTTCTTGGGGGTTTTATGTAAAGCAGGATTGTTTTCATAAAGTTCTCGAAACATCTTCATGAGTTTTTTGCAGAATGAACGGCCCTTTCGCAGGAATGACTGCCTACCTATCAGAGATCCACTCACAGAAATTTCGTTCACGTGTACCACTGTTATTAGGCTTTTGGAATTCTCTGGCAGCTATTTATTTGCCCTTACTTGCTTCATTTATTATGCCATTAGATTTTAAATTAGTTATTGCAGAATCGTTAGGTAAGTCTATCTTACTGTATATACACATTAAAAATATGTATTGGTGTTGAGACCATTTGTATCATATTGATTCTATTGCAGTTTTCTATCCATGGAGCTTGTATCTTATACTGAACAGCCTACCTGCCATATTCGGGGGTTTAATTTTTTTGTTATTACCAGAGAGTCCGAAATACTTGATGACCGCTGGTAGAAATGATGAAGCTTTGAAGGTTTTTCAGAGAATCTACAGTATAAATACGGGAAATCCAGTTGAAACTTATCCGGTAGGTTGATTTACATATATTCTGTTTGAACGAAACCAAAATCGTCGTACGTAAAGAGGGTTCTCATTACTAACACACACATATATATATTTATAGGATAGATTTCCTTGCGGAAATATGTTAGAAGTATGTCAATTATTCTTCGGAAGGCAGCAATAATAAAACAAGGAATTCATTTTCTTTAGCTTACGCTTTCGAGATTTCGAGATCTTCAACAGAAGTTCTAAAACATGGCACATTGGAGGTAACTACAACACTCCAATTGAATATTCAACTTACAAGAGGTGAAGTTGAATGACAGGTTCTCAAAGAATTCACAAATATAGATGGAACTCTCTCTCAGAGGGTCTAAGTTGGATGAATACTTCAAAAATTGTCCTTAGCAGAATTCCTAATAATACCTACAAAACTTTCAATTTCTAATTATATTTTCAACTTTTTCTATAACATTGTTGTTATTACATTCTATAAAATTTAATAAAAATTATTATCAAACCCTTTCGTTTTATGGAGTTTAATGATAACAAGGTTATAAGGAAAAAATTTAAAACAAATTAGGGATTAAAAGTTTTGAAGATATTATTAGGAATTTTGCTGAGGGTAATTTTGAAAGTAATCCTCCAACTTAGCCCACCCTCTGAGAGAGAGTTTCATCCATGTTTGTAGATTATTTGAGAACTTGTTATTTAACTTCACCTCTTGTAAGTTAAATTTCAATTGGATTGTTGTAGTTACCTTCAATTTGATATATGTTAGGGATTCTGATGAAGAGATAAGAAATCTCGAAAGCTTAAGCTAAAAAAAAATACCTTATTTTATTATTGCTGCCTTCCCAAGAATAAATGACATTCTACTATATATGTATATATGTATATATATATATATATATATATATATATATATATATATATATATATATATATATATATATATATATTTATTTTGAAAGTTTTTAGCATAACAGGCTTTTTTAATATGAAAAGTTTATTTTTGTTGACGTTTCGTTGTTATATACAACTTTGTCAAAACTAAGTTTTATTATTTATTTTTTAATTTTTCGATTAGTTTTGACAAAGAGATATATATACAACGAAACGTCAACAAAATAAAGTTTTTCATATTCAAAAAAGCCTGTTATGCTAAAAACATTCAAAATAAATACCTCAAACAGGCAATAAATAAATCAAGACATATATATATATATATATATATATATATATATATATATATATATATATATATATATATATATATATATATTACATAGACTGAGATAATTAAAATATTTCCTAAATCTAGAAAAATATATCATACCAACTCACCCCACGAACTACGTACCGCCTAATAGTTAATAGTCAATGAATGAAATGATAATTTTTAGCAAAATTCAATTGATGGTTTTCATGAAATTAAGTAAATGAATGCAATCTTATGATAATAAAATTTTTGTTAATATCACAACTTCGTTTTATGTATTTAAATATGATCCGAAGGAGAAAAGATTACCGCTCTCACTCTGTTAGGAATGTCAGTGATGAGTCATTACTACACTTTAATCTGATTCAAAACAGTTTTTCATCTACGACATCGAACGGTCTCTTTAGCAAATACATATTTTTTCTTCACTGATTTCAATATTTTTTTGATAATTATCATATTTTGATTACCGAATGTCCTATTCCGGACGAGGACAAACCAAAAAAAACAACAATTATAAAGATCGGTCCAGCTGAAATAAAATCTACTGATTACACTTATGAAATTTCATCAAAATTGGTTGAGATGTTAACCGTAAATAACCTACACATATATACAACACAAACGTTTTTTTTTCAAGTAGATCTCCAATTTCTAGATTTATGAAAAGACTTATTTGACCGATTCAAACTTTCAGATCAAGACTCTCGTAGAAGAAAAGGTGACGCAAGTTTCGAGCTCTTTCAGTTTTCGAGAAGGTTTGGACCAAATTCGTCCTCTTTTCAGAGCTCCATATCTGAAAAATCTGGTATTGGTTTGCTTCCTCCAAGTGTTTTTGATAATGGGGTAAGTGCATGAAATTTCATCTGCCTCCGGCAATATGTAAATTTTTCCCAGCTCTTGTGTTTTGAGGGCATCTTGATTAACAAAAAAATTAAATTTTTTCGGAATGTCACAGTGGATTGTGTGATGGTATTTCGGTTATGATAAGACTATCGAGCATTCTTTGGTAACCTCTAGGAGTATCTGAGTAGTCTGAGAGCTGAGAGATTTTTGAGCAGGTTTTTGAGGCACCTTGAGAATTTGTTGAATACATTTTCTGTGTTATCTTAACACAATGCCACAAAAGTAGGAGCTCTACGTAACAAACTGTCAAGTCAGAAAAATATTTTTAAAAACCAAGGGTGTTCTCAAAAGCTTGCTACACACGCCATTTACCTTGTAGCATACAATATTGCGAAAAGTAATAGATCATTTTCTGATGGAGAATTTGTAAAAACTTGTAAGCTTCAAGTATGCGACGTTGTGTATCCTGAAAAAACGAAGGATTTAGAGACAATAATTTTGTCTCGAAGAACAATTACTCCTAGAACTTCTAGTAATTGATAAGCAGGTTATCTCTCAACTGTAGTCAAAGATAACCAAGTTCAAATTCTGTTTTTCTGCGTTGGGTGAAAGTACCAGACACAGCCCAGTTACTGAAATCCATAAGAGGTATTGATGACAGTTTTTGTATTACTGAAGAGTTATCTGGCATGAGTTGATTAAAGGGAGCAACAAAGGTATCAGACATTTTTCATGAATTTCAAGAAACTATAACATCTTTGAAAGTACCTTTGACCAGTATTTGTAACATTACTACCGATGGATCACCGAATATGATAGGGACGAAATCTGGTTAGTAGGCATTTTCAAAGAATCATTTCCTGGGAACGAAGTTGTGTTTCTTCACTGTGTGTCATACATCAAGAAGCCCAGTGTGAATCTGATCTAAACGTGAAACGTTTGCCTGATGTGGTTATTAAGCTTGTCAATAGCATTCGATTACGAGCAAAAATCATAGACAATTTCAAGAGTTTCTTGACTCATTGCAATCTGAATATTTCGATGTACTCTACTATGCTAAAGTAAGGTGGCTCAGTGCAGGACAGGTTTTCGAACGAGTTTGGGATCTACAGGACGAATAATCTCTTTTATGAGAGAAAGAGGAATGGGCGAGTTGGACATTTGAAAGATATTGTATTGCTTTCAGACTCCACAATTTTTACCGATCTTCTCAGTCACATCAATAAATTGAACATTGAACTCCAGGGAAGAAAACAGTTAATCCATGATATTTTGGGTCATATCAGGAGTTTCAAAATGGAACTGATTCTATTTTGCAAGCAATTAATCAAGAAAAACTACTCTTTTTCAAAGACTATTGCAGTTAGAGAAGATAAAATTGAGAGCTAGGAGAAAAGCGCAAAATGTCTTCATGAATCATTTGAACGAAGATTTTAAGACTTCAAAGTTATCCAACAGGACATGAACATTTTCATCATGCCATTTTATTTGGATTGTGAATCAGTCTAACCAAAAGTGCAGCTCGATCTGATTGAGTTGCAATGTAACACTGAATTGAAGCAACTATTTGCAACCTTTTAACCTGAACTCTACGCTCAGAAGATAATTTTGATGTTTGCATCTTCCTACATATGTGAACAGGTGTTTCCCACCATGAAGGTTCGCAAGAACAGCATTAGAAACCGATTGTACGACCATCACTTAGCTTCACTATTGCGAATCAGCTCATCTCAGTTTCTACCAGATTATCAACAACTTTTGGAAGTTCAGTCACAGTTTCATCTGTCACATACATCTTCATACTATTCAAAGAATAATTAATTTTGTAACTTTCTTCTACTTTTTTTCCATTGTATCATATATAAGTTGTGTGCGGTAAAATAAAAAATAAATTTAATCACATATGAAAACGTCCTCTGTTTATTGTTTTTTTCGGGTCGCCTAGAAGTTTCTTTGATTTTGATCAGGCCTTACCCTTTAAAAGTTTACCTATGTCTTATCTAGAAAGTTGTAAACAACTGCGAGTGGCCAGTACTACAGCGAAAGTATGCGAGAGATTGTTTATCGGCTGATCTTTCTGTCATAAGACAACGCTGTCAATGTCTGAGCGGTTGAAATTTTGAAGCAGGTATAAAATCGATTTTTTTAGTTGGAATTTTCTAGTTTAGGTTTATTTGAAAAGGAAAAAGGTAGTTAATTCAAGTTCTCATTGAAGTAAAGAAGAAAATTATGACACTGAATTCACAAATTGAATTAATTAATTAATGATAAACGCTCTCTTTGATTACTGATCTCTAGCAGTTTCTTGAAAATTCTAGGCTGTCTGGCAGCTAGAAAAATTCACTCAAATAAGCTGGCTTCTCTTAATTATCAGTATTTTATGACAAAAAACCATAACAAAATTTCGAACCACCTTTCCTTCTCACATTGCAATTTAAAAACTCTTGACCAATATCTACGACTATGTAGCCAGGCGTCAGAATTGTGTTTAGATAACACAGAAAATGTTTTCAACAAATTCTCAAGGTGCCTCAAATATCTTCCCAAAAATGTCACTCAGCTCTCTTACTAAATGTCTTTTAAATAGCAATACGATTTTTACAATTCACCGATATATGTTCAGTTTTGATAAATAATAATAAGAGTGATTTCAAATTATAAAATTATAATTGGATATTCTTTTTACATAATAAGTAAAAATATTTAGCATTTTTACAAAATTCAAGAAAAGAAAAATTAACTTGGTGATACATCGTAAATGATATAAAAAATTATATTTCTGAGAAAATGAGAACACTATTTGAGGAGCTGTTTTGTAAAATCCTTATAATATAAAATTGTAATCGAAATTGAGGTCCTACAATTAAAACTGTAAGTATGTACTCAATTTATACATAGTTGCAAATGTAGTAGAAAACAATAGCAAACGTGTTGATCACTATAAAAGTGTCATGGAGATAAAGCAAAATATCATGTTTGACAATAATATCAACTCTGAGAGTTGGAAGTCATATACGTAGATTCCGTGATTACTAACATGAAATGTTTTATTTGAAGAAGTTTGAGTAGAGTTATTTTTACTTGTAATATAACTAACAAACATTAGTGATACTTTGGCAATTTTATATATTCATTCAGATACTTCAATAGTCTTTTATTTTTAAATTTCAGGCAAAATACTCTCAGATTATGGACACCTCAGTTATTCCAATCTATTAACGATTACAAAGTATACAACAACGGATCTTCGTCGAATTTGTGCGAAATGTTGAAATACATTCAGCCTCCCAAAAATTCAAGCGAATGCGTTGTGGTAAATTAATTTTTTTGATGATAACATAAGTTGGTACGAATGTTTGTTTTCAGAATACTAATAATATGGAAGTGTATTATAATTCTATGATAGTCTCTGGAACCACGGCGTGTTTCTATATTCTAGCTGGAACGCTTATTGGTGTGCTTGGACAAAATAGATTTTTAGGTAATTAATCTGTTTCTTTCTTGATAAATATAGGTGCCTTCTTTATAAAGGAAACATACATTTGTAGACAGTAAATGCTCAGTATACAGTGAAGTAGTAGGTAATTTTATTTTGTTCCATTGGTGTCACGAAAAAAGACAAAGCAGAAAGGAATTTTCAGGAATTGAGTAATTTCCACACATTGAACACGTGTTTATCACAAAAAAACGAAAGAAAACAAAGAAATCCATTTGGGCGTGATATTCAAAATGAAATTACGAACAAATTGAGAATTATCGAAATTCAATTCTTCAAATTGTTATTATATAGGTCTTCATGTGTGTTATAACATGCTGTTGTTCAAAGAGGGAGGGTGATTCATACACCTATTTTGAGAAAAAAGTCATGTGAATGTATGCCCTGCTCTAAAACATTGAGGTATAAACGTTTTGAAAGAAAATTGTTTTTTATTGGTCATACTAATTTTTTGCAATTTATATGCATTTTATGCATATAAGTGTATGCATTGAGTAGCATTTCATCTCCCAAAATACGCTGTGTTATCTCAACAGTTACGTCGAGACTAGTGAAGGGTGTTTTTTTAGAGGTATAGAACTCTAAATTGCAATAAAACAACGATGGATCATTCGATTGACCATCTAAACCACGGCTGGCTCGGATGTAGTCCTATCTGGACGTTCAATTTTCGATGACTTTTTCCAACATTTGTGGCCTTATATTGGCAATAACACGGCAAATATTGTCTTCCAAATGGTCAAGCGTTCGTGGCTTATCCGCATAGACAAATGACTTTACATAGCCCCACAGAAAGTACTCTAGCGGTGTTGAATCACAAGATTTTGGAGATGAATTCACAGGTCCAAAACGTGAAATTAGGCGGTCACCAAACGTGTCTTTCAATAAATCGATTGTGGCACGAGCTGTGTGACATGTTATAAGTCTTGTTGAAACCACAGCTCCTGGACATCATGGTTGTTGATTTCAGGAACGTTCTTGACTGTAACGTTCTGGCCATCATCGCTTTTGAAGAAGTACGGACCAATGATTCCACCAGCCCATAAAGCGCACCAAACAGTCAGTTTTTCTGATGTAACGGTGTTTTGACATACACTTGAGGATTATCTTCACACCAAATGCGGCAGTTTTGTTTGTTGGCGTAGCCATTCAATTAGAAAAGCGCTTCATCGCTAAACAAAATTCGCGGATACGTATTCCGCACAGAACGATTATTTTCGAAATAAAATTGCATTATTTGCAAGCGTTGTTCAGGCGTGAGTCTATTCATGATGAATTGCCAAACCAAACTGAGAATAAATCAATTCTCAGCTGTTGAATCGGTCGCTATCTCCAACAGAAATGCCAACATAAAGTTCTATATCTCTAAAAAAAAACACCCGTTATTTTCAAAGCATAAGTACGCCACTGCTTTCTGTTTTGGAAAATTCCATTTTCTGATAATGTGATTTTTTTAAGTCTTGGCAATTTAATTTCCTGACAATTTTAAGTTCGACTCACTGTTTTTGCATTGCAAAAATTAAATTCATTTATTCTCATCCCCTTAGACCACTTACCTACAAGAAATAACGATTTATGTAATTTTGAAAACAGTTTATTATAAGTAGTTGTATGAATTTTTCAAACCGATTCACACGAAGAAAGCAAGGAAATCAAAGTTGTTCTGTCTGAACCGAGACTGCAAACATCATTTTCATTCTCATTCTAACAGGAACCAGTGACGTACCACTTTTTTTCGAGAATATTCAGTTTCAATCCACCACGACGTCACTGTTGAAAATAGAAAATATTTTTCAAAACAAAAAATGATCCTTTATGCATAAACAACATACACTCCATAGAAATATTCGAATTGGTTTGAAAATTACCATTAAAAATCAATTCTCTTCTTCAAGTTTTGACACTCCGTATCTCAGAAGTTCAGATGCCTAGCACTACTTTATGAAGTTTTTTTAGAAAGGGTTCAAGAATCAATATCGTTAATTTTTGTTTCAGTTCTTGTGAGTTTTTTTGCTGGAAGTTTTGCAAGTGCTATATATTTTTCTTCAAATGGTGAAATGGCAACCTTCCTCATTGCTTTGTATTCTGGTTTATCTAGTCTGGGTACAAATGGATCTTTCATTGTCGTGGTGAATCTGTTTCCTACGACTTTAAGGTAAAAAGACAGTTACTCAGCTATGATCGATTCGAATCAAATGATTTAATATTTCAGGTTGCTCTTATGTTAGTTCGATCTAACTAATCGATGAATCGATGGAGACAATAGACATTTGAAATTTTTCTTGTGAATGTTTTTATATTTTCAGGACTATGGCCGTGTCTCTGGGTATGATGTTTAGTAGAACTGCATCTATGTCAGGAAATATCGTATTTCCGTATCTTCTTCAGATGGGATGCGCTCCACCTTTTTTATTTTCGGCCTGCGCACTTTTTGGTAATGTATATTCAATGAATTATATATATATATATATATATATATATATATATATATATATATATATATATATATATATATATATATATATATATATATATATATATATATATATATATATATATATATATATATATATATATATATATATATATATATATATAATTTTAATGTTTTTAGTAATAATAGGCAATTTTCAATGTGAAAAACTTCATTTTCGTTGACGTTTCGTAGTAAAGGGTGTTTTTTCTAAAGGTATAGAACTTCAAATTGCAATAAAACAACAATCCTTCGATTGACAAGAACTTGTTTTTATTTGAAAGATAAGTGGCAATACATTTTGAATATGATTTCTGGCATATGCCCGCCATGGCTGGGTCAGATGTAGTCCAATCTGAACGTCCAATTTTCGATGACTTTTTCCAACATTTGTGGACGTATATCGGCAATAACACGGTGAATATTGTCTTCCAAATGGTCAAGCGTTTGTGGCTTATCCGCATAGACCAATGACTTTACATAACCCCACAGAAAGTATTCTAGCGGTGTTACATCACAAATTCTGGTAGGCTAATTCACAGGTCCAAAACTTGAAATTAGGCGATCACCAAACGTGTCTTTCAATCAATCGATTGTGGCAAATCGATTCAAACATATTGTTGAAACCACAGCTCCTGGACATTATGGTTGTTCAATTCAGGAATGAAAAAGTTAATATTCATGGATATATACCGATCACCATTGACTGTAACGTTCTGACCATCATCGTTTTTGAAAAAGTAAGGACCAATGATTTCACCAGTCCATAAAGCGCACCAAACAGTCAGTTTTTCTGGATTCAACCAGAAGTGCGCTTCTTCGCTAAACAAAATTCGCTCATGAAAATCGGGAACAACGGCAATCTCGTTTTGGGCCCATTCGACGAATCTACGCCTTGCTTGATGATCGCTTGTCTTCAATTCATGCATGAGTAAGATTTTGTAAGCACGCAAAACAAGATCCCTCCGCAAAATTTTTCATAAAGTGGATGAACACAGATACAATTCCTGTGCTCGATGGCGGATGGACTCATTCGGGTCATCCTCAATGCTACGCTCTACAGTAGCAATAGCTTCTTCTAGAGAATCTTCTAGATCTAAAATTCTTTTAGATCCCCAGAGCACTGTGCGGCGACTCTGGGAATGCGAGTTATCAATAAGAGTAAACGTGGTGCGAAAACGTTCCATGGTTAATCGATTTACTGCTCTGATGGTCGATTTTGTCGACGATAAAATCGACGTAGTGCGCGAGGGGTATTCCGCACAGAACCATTATTTTCGAAATAAAATTGCACTATTTGCAAGCGTTGTTCAGGCGTGAGTCTATTCACGATGAATTTGCAAACCAAACTGAGAATAAATCACTTCTCAGATGTTGAATCGGTCGCCATCTTCAACACTAATGCGAATTTAAAGTTCTATACCCTATAAAAAACACCAGTTATATCACTTTATTTATATAACTTTGTAAAACTTGTGATATATAATGAAACTTTAATGGAAATAATGCTTTCAAGATTTCAATTTCTTCATAATGTATTGTAGTTTCAATTAACATATAAATATCGTTCGTAAAATTTCTCATTCCTCTAAATCATTTAATCATCATGATTAACGCATTTCTTTCTTATGTTGTGTTCATTTACTTATAGTCAATTGATTAATTTTGAAAGATTTGTATTAACTCGAATGTTTTTTTTTTTCAGGAGGCTGCATAATGGCAATGTTTTTGCCGAAAAGAAACGAAAATTTCATATAATTATTCCAATGAAATGAATCAATAAGACTGAAATAAACTCTAGTATGTAATTCTATAAGTATCTACTTCAATATATGCTGAAACCACCTCAAATCTCATTATTTAATCATAAATTCCTTTTCCTAATCTATTTACATGCAGCAATGAAAGTAAATATTTTTCTGTAATTGCTGTAAGAACTGATTTAATTGTAACATCGATTGATATAATTCTTTGAAGTACGCAAATATTACATAAAAAGACAACTATTGGTTATGAGAAAAGGAAATATTTTACTATGATTGCGTTTGATATAATGTTTATAGTATAAAGCAGAATTTTATTTTGTATATATAATTCTTATACATACAAATTACATGAAGAAAATACTCGAAAAAAATGTCACAAACACTCGACATATGTTTTGGATGATTTAATAATTATTATCTACTCCAATAACCCATTATCAGAAGTTTGATATAATTGGATCCCAGGAAAATTGTTATTAATTCTATTTATCAGAAATACTATTTCCTCTTCTTCTATGGTTTTTTTACCATAAGTAGGCACTCCAGCCTTCAATAACATTAATTCCTCTTGAAATTATGTTAATCAATTTTAAATAGAATATCAGTTGTTATATAGTCACATTCACAAGTTTCTGTAGGTGATACCTTCTTAAAGCCAAATTTGAACTTCCAAATATAGGGTGTTTTTTTTGAGTATAGAACTTTAAATTGCAATAAATTGATGGATCATTCGATTCGACAAGTATTTTTTTTTTATTCGAAAGATGATCTTGTGGCATTACATTCTAAATATGATTTTTGGCATATGACCGCCACGGCTGGCTCGGATGTAGTCCAATCTGGACGTCCAATTTTCGATGACTTTTTCCAACATTTGTGGCCGTATATCGGCAAAACACGGCGAATATTGTCTTCCAAATGGTCAAGCGTTTGTGGCTTATCCGCATAGACCAATGACTTCACATAGCCCCACAGAAAGTAGTCTAGCGGTGTTAAATTACAAAATCTTGGAGGCCAATTCACAGGTCCAAAACGTGAAATTAGGTGGTCAGCAAACGTGTCTTTCAATAAATGGATGTAGTGCGCGATACGTATTCCGCACAGAACCATTATTTTCGAAATGAAATTGCACTATTTGCAAGCGTTGTTCAGGCGTGAGTCTATTCATGATGAATTGCCAAACCAAACTGAGAATAAATCACTTCTCAGCTGTTAAATCGATCTTTATCTTCAACAGTGATGCCAACTTAAAGTTCTATACCTCTAAAGAAAACATCCGTTACTATTCAAAGTACCAAATGTAGTACCTACAACACCTACTCTAAAGAGAAGTGTGGTGATGGAAGAAAAGCATAAATTCAGTTTATACTGTATATCAAATACGAACTTCAACAATTTACAAAATCATATAAAATAGAATTCAAAATGTTTGAATATAATCTAAATGATTAAAATGACCACTAAATATGTACAACGTAAACTATCAACAATAAGGCAAGCATCACAGATAAAGTTCCTATAAATTTAATGCAAGGTACTGAGACTTGGGTACACTTGAATTACATTAGTGAAGAACAAAGTAATCTTCTGATTTAGGTATTCCAAAGCACAGCACTCCACTTCCTGTAATAAAACGAATATATTATAGTTATATCATCTCTTACACAGAACTCAATGCGTTTGAGAGTATGTAATTTTATAAGAGTATCACTGAAATTATAATATGATTTCGAGAATTATACAATACTTTGAATACCTACCAATAAGCATAAAACCAAATAAGTATATGGGTACATTGCATTGAATATCGATTAGCATACCAAACACCAAATTCCCAAATATTGCCCCTAGTCTACCAGATGTTGCAGTGATCGTTAAAGCAGGAGCTCTGAAATTAGACGTTCATTATTATTTTTATATTCCTCGCTGTTTACCAGCGTTTGTTATATTTAAATTATAACAAACCCTACATTCGTTTAATTTCATGAAGGATTAACATATATTAACTAAATAAGGTAAATAAATCAATAAATAATATAGCACAAACTGTCACAGGATTTTGTACGAATATTATATTCTATTTTTCAGAAATCGTGTCGATAATGTGAGGTTGAATCCAAATAAATCGTTAATTCATAACAAAAAGAATAGTGTCATATAGATTATTTTTGTTTTCTTAAACTAGGTTGTGAAAAATTTGTAGACTTTAGCATAACAATGCAACAAAATGGTAGAGAAAACACATTTGCATAAATTTGGTAAACATTAATTTTCATAAACATTTTTTATAATCATTGTTATTGAAGTGGATTTACATCAAGTAACGAGCTCCAGGTTATGTTCAATCTAGTAATATTTAGTTATAGAGCTTATTTTGAAGTTTATTGCCAATTTTGAAGCAATATTTGTTTTGATTGAAAGCTAAAAATCTTATATGACTTCCTCAATAGTAACTCCTTCTCAATTTGTTGATGTCCTTCTGAATTCCGTAAATATTTGAATACAACTGACAAAGGGAAGTTACATAGAAATATTGTTGCTTCCGATATTATGTTCTACTATGATGGATAAACCTACCTTAGATTAGTAGGAAACAGCTCAACTACCACACAAAAGAGAACCGTTTCTAAAATACTGGTGAGAGCTTCAAAAACAGCAGAAATTATCAATGTTTCCACAGTGCTAGAAACCCAATTTAAAGCTAAGGCAGCCGCTCCTGATAATAGAAGACTTGTAACTGTAAAAAGCATCAATTTAGATCTCAACTGACATTTCAATTCCAAGAAGCATTTCAGTTTAAAAATTTTTTTAATTGTATTCAAAATTTATATATGTTGGGAAAATTTAAAAATCCTGGATATTGATTCTAGAGCGCCATCTATATTGGCATGTCGGAGTTAACAATTCCAAGTACTGAAATATTCACGTGTCCTCTAATAATGTCTCTAGCTTGAAATATTTCGACTGTTGCTTGATGTTTAGTTATTCTGAAGGAAAAATGAGCTATTTCTTGTAAAAATTACATACTCAGTATCATAAAGTTTAATTTGAAACAATTACCATGAAAGTACTCAACGGAAGAGATACTCGTACTCAAATATGACACATATATAAGGGTAATTTTACTTGAACAAGTATTTCCTCAATAAAATGTAATTTCTGATCGAGTTTCATATTGAAAGACGTTCGATGAGAATGAAAAAGAAACCTTTGGGCAATCCATTAAGTTAAACTCGAAAACAACTCAAAAAATTACTCACCAAGAACGTACTTCTTTCCTAGTTTCGCCATGAAAAAACTCAAGGAGATGGAAGATGGTATGCAACTTAAACCAATTATAATGGTTTCGGCAAATACCCTACTATTTATAGAGGGTTCACATACTTTAGGTAAATACTGATATGTTCCGTTATATACCTGATTATTTTGGGATACTTCACAAATTCCTGCTTTTCGTCCCTTATTAGATATCTCATAATTATTGAAACGCTCGAAAATTTCAGGAAACCACATCATGAGGGTGTAGTAGCTGAAATATGTGTTATTATTGCCCAATATTACTTAATATGCGATTCATACTCATTTATTCATGCATGGATTTCATATCTGCAATATGAAGATATGAAACACCCTACCTTGCCATCAATCCAAAATCAGATACAGCGGTGATGACTAAGTAACTTATGTAAGGCTTTGAACATAGTTCTTTCATTTGTTCCCATCCGTTATTTAAGTTCTCCACAATACGATCACAAAAAGATGATTTATTCTTCAAATCTATACTTTCTTCATTATTATTGCTTTCCCCATAAAGCGATAACACCTAAATAAAATATTATCAAAATGTCTAATCGTACTAAGTATTATGCGGTTTTTTTACGGAGTATTCTGTTTTGTTTTCTTCATTCAGGTTATTATTTTTAAAAATATTATTTGGAAACCAATGATTATTGTAATTTTCTTGTTATTGTTTATTTTATATTTAATATTATGTTCTGAGTGTAATGTTGGTTAGCAGGTTACAGTTCTTTTCTTCAAATTATAACAGGTGGAGTGGAAGAATGCAATGCAAACTCCTACCTTTTTGCATGATAAAATTGTATTTTGTTTATGCAAATAAATATTACTATTATTATTATTATAATTATAAGAGTAATATAATATTGTGACAGAATTGCCCTGAAGCCGCCTGTTGAGAACCGTTGTAGGCACGACCAGAGAGTTCTTCTCGTTGACTCATTTTCTATGTTCAGTGAACATAGAAAGAATGTTGGGTTCGTTTCCCACTGTGTTCTTAGGCCGTTCGGTGTAGGCGTTAAACGGTAATTGACCTCCACTTTTTGAACAATAATAATAATAATAATAATAATAATAACATATGTACATTTATCTTAATAGGCTGTATCCATAGCGTTTCAGTGGTAGTAAAGTTGCCTTACTAAATAAGTTAAGTGGTTATAAAATTGAAAAATATTATTCGATGGATAATGTCACAAGTCACAAATTCAAAATAAAATATAACAACTTTCTCATCTGACAAAAACAAATATAACACATGAATACCAAAATATTTGGTTCACCAGTTCATTGTTCTGTTATGATACATACTCATTGAGGAAGGCAAGTAGGCCATGATCATTGTTTTACATATCGAATGAAGTTTGATGAGGTTAAAGTGATACTTAATAAAGTTTCAAAGTGAACTGTTTATAAAATATACCTACTCACCGGAAAAGAAGCTAGAGGCAACTTCGTATTGATCTTATAAACTCTCTGGAAAACCATCTTAGCATTTTCGAATCTTCTCTTAGATATAAAAAATTTGGGAGTTTCTGGCAAAAAATATAAGCATATTAGGCTCAGCAGACTTGGTAAACAACAAATGAATACGAATATTCTCCATGGACTGACCAGATGAAGTTGAGTAAATTTATCGAACGTTGTTCTATTCAATAAAGTCCACGCTATACCTGTAAAAAGATAATAGTTACTGGAAGAAAATTTGCTTTTAAGTTATTGGTTAGCATCGAAAAGGTGTAAGTAGCTTACGTCTGACTGAAACAGCTAGGAGAACCTAGAAGAAGGAAAAAAGGTACATTAGCATCCTAAGCCAGACGTGCTCCAAACCTACACTCTATGGAAAATAATCAAAATTATTCTTTCAAGTAATGAATAACGAATAATCGATTACCTACCTGGGAGAACAATCACACCCAAATTCCAGAATAGCTCTAGTTTACCCAGTACGGCATCCCTTTTTTTATTAGATAGGAATTCTCCAAGATAAGGAAATATTATACTGGTTGCACCTATAATACTAAAAATGGGGTGTCTAGAACAAGAATATATTTTGCAATCTTACCCAAATCCATTGAAAAATCTACAAACTAGGAATACTGAAAAGGTTTGAGCAAATGTTGAGATCAATCCTGCAAGAAAATCCACTAAAAGGGAGGACATTATTGCGAATTTTCTTCCTTTGGAATCAGCAATTACACCCCATATGCAACAGCCAAATATCATTCCTGAAAAATATTTGAAATTGGTATACAAAAAGGTTATAAAACATTTAGCAAGAAATCAGTTGTTACTCTCTTGAACTGTTGAAAGAATTTATAATTATGGACTTCTGCCAATCCTTTTCAATATTATTTTAGAAAAAATCATAAGGGAACTTCATGTGAAGGGCATACAAGTGAGTATCAAAGAAGAAAACCGAATTAATGGCAAATGTCTTGCCTTTGCAGACGATATTGCTATCATCACGAACGACAGAACAGAAGCCATTCTCGCCGTAAAAAACGACATGAAATTGCGCAGAAAACCGGGTTACAAATTTCTCATGATAAAACAAATACATGGAAAGAAAACAAGAAAATAAATCTCTTCTTATCTCAAAATATGGTGAAAGTGTGCAAGTCGGCCATTTTAAATACCTCTGAGTTATTTATATATATGTTATACAGTCTTTAGGTTTGAACCAAATCGCTAATGAACAGAGAATTACCAAGCTCCAAAGGGCCTAGAACCACTTTACATGGGCGTACTATAATAAAAAGTTCATTTCGAGAGGTGCCAAATTGCCATTATTCTCATATTCTCATTATTATTAATACAACGATTCTTTCAGAAGCAATCTACGCAGCTGAAACAATGATTATTGACGGTCATTCCAGAAATAAAAAAACAAGAACGGAAAATTCTCAGAAAGATTTACGGGCCAATCAATAGAAACGGCATTTGGATGAGAAAACCTTGGAATGAACTTTATCAAAAAACAAATACGAAAACGAAAGAAATTAGAAAACAACGAGCCAAGTTCTATGCATATGTCTACAGAATGAAACAATCCAGAATACCGAAGAAACTACTGGATATAATTATGAAGAGTAAATGAGGAAAAGAGTGGCTAAAAGAGGTCCAAAAAGATCTACAACAGATCAATATAAAAAAGCTCGAAGATCGCACTGAGTGTCGCTATAAAACCTCACATGTGAAGTTCGAGCAAAAATCAAATCGCCAACCTGGAATAAAATGGACAGATGAACGGAAGAAAGACCATTCAGAGAGGATGAAGCGTTTTTGGGGGGCTTTTGGAAGTTTTCATTCATGCAGTGATGAAGCTTTTGATTGTTACTGAGAATTTTGGTGGGAATATGGAATATATCATTATCACAAATCATCGTTGTTATTCAAAGAGAGTGACATTGCTTACCAATCAGCGGCATTGCCGATAGTTTTCCCTTATCTGAGGATGACAAATTGAAGTCACATTCAGCCGAAGGTAACACGAAAGATAAAGTTGTGGTACTGATTGCACATGCTGTGTAGATAAGTCCGCAAACTGCCAACAACAATTTTTGAAATTTTCCATATTCTGAAAATTAATATATTGAATGTACTTAAAATAAACAACAATGACATATATTCAATGATAAAACATTTGAATATTTGTTATTTGTGTATTATAGTGGAAATGCATAGTTTTCAAGGTTATTCAATTTCGAATAAATATAATTCTTAGTCTTAGTTGTTTACAACTCATTTTATATTTTTAACGATCTACTTTCCCTGTATATATAGTATAGATATGTATATATAAATATATATATATATATATATATATATATATATATATATTATATATATATATATATATATATATATATATATATATATATATATAAATCTACTTTCCCTGTATATATAGTATAGATATGTATATATATAAATATATATATATATATATATATATATATATATATATATATATATATATATATATATATATATATATATTATTTTGAATGATTTTAGCAATAACAGGCTTCTTTTGATATGAAAAACTTTCTTTTTGTTAACGTTCCGTTGTATATCACAACTTTGTCAAAACTAATGAATAATTGAATAATTATGAGTTACTATAGATATCAAAATGTCAAACTTATTTATTAGAAAAATCAAACTAGTTTTTTTGTATCTTCACTTATTGATTGTCATTATTAGAGGAATATTTCTGGCTATATTATATCTTTCACAATTTAATATTTCCTGTAATCTACATCTTTATCAACTCATTCATATGAGAAGATTAATGACTCATATGCACGGACATTACAAATAATTGAAGGATTATTGTCTTTTTATCTCCAAAAGTATTTTTTATTGATACAGTCCAGTATTTTCTTCCTTATGTCAACAAGTCATTCATTGATAGCGAATAAAAAGGCTACATGACTCAATATCGCCAATATTAATGTTGATTCATTTCCAAAATTTCACAAAGCTAAGATAAAATTAATTTCGAAGTAATGAAATCGATATTGATCTTTTAATGTGACAAATGAACTTTGTGAAGTGAATTTTTTATACTTTTCGGAATATTTTTACATAATATCATAATATAGAATTGATATTATACGCAGGATAACAAATTATGGATTGATTGGAACATATTGTCAAATCTATACATCTATAAATCTATATATATATATATATATATATATATATATATATATATATATATATATATATATATATTGTCAGTCTTACGAATTCCTTTGACTTTCACGAGCACTACTAATTATAATCCCAAGTATAGATAAAATGTTTCTAAAAATTTGGTATTTTGAATTGAAATGTTCCGATTGTTATAATTGAATAATTTAAAACAAGTTCTGAGTGAAATTCGTAATGAATATTATAACATGATTTGAACACATTAAAAATGAAAGAGAAAAAATGCAAAGGATTAAAAAAACGATCCTCGAGTCCAAAGTACTTTTCCCTTTTTTGCATGGAGATAGTATCAATTTAATACAACATACTGTTTGAAATCGGTTGAAACTCTCGATAACGTGTTAATATTCTGAAATATGTCTAATGTATTTTTAGTTGAATTCATTAATGATATAAATAATGATAATAATATTTATTTAGCAATAACAATTAAAAAATCAAATATACATTTAGGTTAGGTTAGGTTAGTCATCAAAATATATTATTTACAACTATATGTTTAACACGAAATTAGCAAATTTACGCTTGCATACTTTAAGGTCACTATAATTGTTTTTATGGGGCTAGACAATTTATTTAATGCGTTGAATCCTTATTCCTATGTTTAGAAAGCTTACAAGCTTGCATGTAGAAATTTTCATAATTTCTTGTATTATAATTGTGCACATCACTGACACATGTTACATTTTTATTATTCTATATGGGAACATATTGTTTTCAACTTTGAATATGAATATATATGTAGCAAAAAGTATTCTCTCCTAAACTGACATTAGTTCTAAACGATTTAGCATTCTTCGGATTGGAATATATCTATTATATTTCAAAATTGTTCTCATAGCTCTATTCTGTAACTTTTGTAGCTCTTGGGTTTTTTATGCATTCCCAATAACAGGGTGAAACAATATTCAAAGTGTGGCATTATTATTGACTTTAAGAGCAATTACTTCATATATGTCGTCAGAGTTTTTCCCATTCTTTTGAGAAAGTCGATATTCTTGGATATTTTAGGCGATATGAAGTAGATATGATCATTGAAACTCAATTTCTCATCTAACATAACGCCTAAGTATTTAACAAGTTTTACACATTCAATGTTCTAGTTTCCAATTTTAATACTCATATTTTCGTTACTATTTACATTAAAAATTTTACTTTTACCAAAAACTATAAATTTAGACTTTGTTACATTCAGCGATAAACTGTTATCGCTTATCCATTCATTTATTGCTGCCATGTCTCTATTGATCCATTCTGTTATACTCTGGATATTTTACCACTAACATAAATGATTTTATCATGTGCGAACAATCGTATAGAGTATTTTTTTACGTGCAAAACATATATCATTAATGTATAAGAAGAATAGCAGTGGACCTAAGACCGTACCCTGAGCAACGCCAAAATCAACTCCAATGCTGCCCGAGAGAACACCATTGAACTTTTTGATATCGCGAATGTAAATAAGAATTGAACCATTTGTTTACTAAACCTTCAAAACCAATTTTATTATTTTATTCAACAGCAATGATATAAATAAAGTTTCGAATGCTCTTTTGAAGTCCAGGATTTCTCTTGGACTTTCTCGAATCGACTCCTCGCAGCATATTTGTTGAAATATTTTGAAATGTTCTATGATCGAAAACACATGGCTATATTTTTCAACACACTGCACATATATCTCGCGTTATTAATTTATTATCAAGAGTTTGATACTTATTGATTAATTAAATTGAAAATAATTCAAATGAAAAATCAAATAAAGAAAATAATTACCAGGTGTAAATATAGTGATAAGTTAACTGAGTTTGATCTATAGAAACTACAAATGTAAGTGAATATTCCTGACTTACACTTATCAGAATTTTTTTTTCATTTTAGTATTGCATAACAAAATTTTTTATCACTTACGTGCGAAATGTATCGCTGTTTCAAAATCGGCTTCCTCAGTCTTTTCCTCGAACGCTGTAACACTGATGACAATATAAACAATTTTATTAGAAATGCTCATTTATTTTTTAAAATTATTTCTGCAAGTTTCAGAAAATCAGAAAAAGACAATATTATGAATTACGCAATTATGAATTATTGTTGCATAGGTGAATTATTTTATTCATACCATGGCCGTGTGTGAAACTGAAACTGAGGGTCTTAAACATTCTCAAAACTATGAAAAATTATCACTCTTCCACTTCTTTCAATCGATTCAAAATACCGTTCTATCGAAGTGCTCATTCGCAAATGAAACATTGCAAAGCGTCCTATTATTATTTTGAGCTCAACGAAGAACGAAAATATTCCGTATATGCGACCTCAGTCAAGATAATCCTGTTGGAAATTTTCCGTCATTATCCTTTGTTTGCTTATAGTGCAGTATGTTCCAATGGAATTAAGATTTAATTTAATTGACCTACTACAATAAACTTGATCAAATATTGTCTGAAAATTTAAACTAGCACAAATCGAAACAAGTGTGGAAACAGTCAAAAACTGTTTTAAGAAAATGTTTCATCGAAAACTTCTCAACATTTTTCTCTTGCCTGCTCTCTGATAATAACAAATGTAGAATCTCCATCTTAAAGTTTTAACGGAAATATATGTTACTCATATAGAAACATCGTTCGTCAGTTTGGTTATTTCTTTGAAATGTTCAGTGAGTTACTGTTATATAACATAGAGATCTTATTTCAGGCTGAATATACAAGGTATTTTCCAATTGATTGTCAATATTTATGATGGTTACTTCGAGTCAATTTCAGGAAGACTACTTTGAAAAAATTTTAGTCCTAAACGTCTTGAATTTCGGAATGAAGTTGGTTAGTGAAACTAGTCCCGATATTCAAATGAATATCTGAGTATAGTTATTATCTATCTAATAGTTGGAGATCTGGCACCAATTTTTGGACAGGTATTTGAAACAAGCTGAAAACTTGTCACATATCTCTCATGATATACCCCAATATGGAAAAGCAGACCTGGCTGGTGAGTAGCGGGCTAAATCAACCCCTAAATTTTTAGAGGTTTGCAGCTGGTAAGTCCCACCAAAATGATCTGTCTTCTTGGGAATCTTATGTTTTACTTCTAAATAATACTCCATTAAAATTTCCAGCTGCCTCAAATAAATTTTCTACAATTTTTTGCAAAATATTTTTGCACGCGTCTGGCAATGTTAAAACCCCAATTGAATCGTCTGGCTTATTTTTTTTTGTATTCACTAATTTTCTTATACACTCCAACGTATAGAAATTGCGTTTTGCCTCAAATATATTTTTGGGGGAAAAAAATAATATTTTTAAAAATTTAGGGGTTGATTTAGCCGCGCTACTCACCAGGAAATTCAGTATTGGGGTATACCAGGAGAGGTATGTGACAAGCTTTCAGCTTGCCTCAAATACGTATCCAATAATTGATGCCAGCTCTTGGACTATAAAGAAATATTCCGATGAATAACATTTTTTTAATTACACCTGTGGTGTTCTAAATCAGACCTGCATATTTCAATAAATATCAATGGAACCTACTGAATTCTCATAAAATTCAAATTCTCTTTCATTTATGATCTAATTCAATTAAATATTCAAAATTTTTAGAATTTTCTTTTCGCCCACTTTAATTTTTCAGTTTGACGATTTTGACTGAATAAAAGAAATAATTTCGCAGCATAGTGAAAAACGGTAGATACTGTCCAGGCGAAATCCATAGAAATAAACGAGGATTGAAAAAATATTGTTTCTTTTATCAGAATTCAATGGCGTACCATCCAGTTCTGTCAAAAAATGCGTTTCAGATTTCAACAGAACTCCACTGGAGGGATTGGAAAAAGTGTTGAACAATTAGAAAAATTTCTTTCGTTGTATACCATTTGTGTACCCATTTTCATTAAAATATCAATAAAAGCATCACATATATGAATGCAAAATAATTTATCTACCCTGATGTGAAAATTCCAGACGTTTAAAACGTAGGTTCATGAGAATTTTTTGAGAATGACCCAAAAACCACTGCCTAAAATAGTGACATTCAATTAGAACACAAATTAGAACACAAGGTTAATTTTTATAATGGGATATCTTCAATATTGAAAGTTACTGTTAGTCGAGTATTTGAAGGATTTTATATTTCATTTGGCGATAACTAATGAAAAATGCTATATTTTATAATTATTGCAGAAAACATACTAAATTATTAATGAATTTAGGATAAATTCGACTGATCGATAGGTAGAAAACAATTCACAGAGAATAATAGAGAAAAAACTTAAGACCACTTACATCATCTTACATTTTCTAGATATATCTGATAAAATCATGAATAATCAACCGACTACACAAAAACTTGAACAAGAATGAGCTTAGCACCACTGAACATCCCTAAAGGATAACTTCGAAATCTCTTCATCTTATAGTTCAAAATAAGGTCAAAAACGTGGAGCCGAAAAGTTGTGTTTACCGAGATATTTCACTGAATTTTGTTATTATTTACACGAAGTGTCTGAGAAGCTGTGAGGCGTCATTCGTTTTTGATTAGTTTATTTCAAAATAATATAAAGTGTACTCAAGGCCTTGCTCATACTGTCCGACAAATTGTTTATTTATTGTTTTTCAGATGCAAGCTTATCAATTCGCTTAAATGTAGCCGTACTTACCAGGAAATAGAATGTTAGTTCCGAATTGATGATGCATTCTAACCAAACACAATTTGGAATTAACGTGAAGTTTAAAATAATTCATGAAAATGATGATTAATGATGATAAATGTCCATGAAAATGAACATTAATTCTTTAACAGAGCAGAGCATTTGAAGCTCTGCACTGAAAACAAATTTCGATAACTGTGAAAATAATGATAAAATGGTAATGAAAACACTGTTTTAATGATTTTACCTTTCTTCAATAGTTGTGACACACTTCTTTGATGTTCTTCTCAGAATAACTGAAGTTATCGTAAAGTTGAAACATAAGTCAAAAAACGTGTCTCAATCTAACAGTAAGAGTTTTGTCTCCATATTTCAATAATAATAATGATAATAATAATAATAATAATAATAATAATAATAATAATAATAATAATAATAATAATAATAATAATAATAATAATAATAATAATAATAATAATAATAATAATAATAATAATAATAATAATAATAATAATAATAATAATAATAATAATAATAATAATAATAATAATAATAATAATAATAATAATAATATTAAAAATAATAATAATATTTAAAAAGATGATAATATTTATTTAGTCGAAACTATACAAAAAATTTACATATTTCGAACTGGTAATTACATACCTATCTCATTATACAAAATATACTTTCTTAGATCACGCTTGAATATCTCAATAATATTACCAGTTTTCAATATATTTGATAAATTATTGAAAGCCTCAAATCCGTCATAGTATATGCTTTTTTTAGATTTAGAGAGCTTACAACTTTGGATATAAAAACTATCAGTATTTCTAGGATTATACCAATGCACATCACTGCTATATGTTACATTTTTTATTACATTACATGGAAGCAAATGATTTTTTATTTTGAATATGAATATATATAAAGCAAAGAGTATTCTTTGTTTAACAGACATTAGTTCCAAAGAGTTCAGCATAATTTTAACAGGGGTATACCTATTGCACTTTAAAATTGTTCGCGTGGCTCTATTCTGTAACTTTTGTAATTGTTAAATTCTTTCTTAAGTCAAACCAGAAAACAAGGAGGAGTAATATTCAAAATGTGGCATTACTATTGATTTGAAAAATCAATAATTTCACATATGTCGATAATATTGTTGGAATGGATTTACATCGAGTGAAGATCTTCAAATATCCGAAAACTGTGAGAACATTCTAATTTTCAAGGTGATTCAATCTATATTTTCAACTATTTTCTTATTCGATATATTTTCCCTATTTCAAACAGCTATAAACGATGCATTGAGATGGTTCAAATCATATTTAAGCAATCGGCAACAAAGAGTAATTTTCGTGAAGGAGGTATAACATCGAAGTCTGAAATAAAATGAATAACATTTGGTATTCCACAAGGTAGTATTTTGGAACCAGTATTCTTTATAATTTTCATGACAAAGCAGAATTTTTTGAAGAAGCAATGTTACAGGTCATCATACCAATTACGCAGACGATACCAATATATTGGTTGCTGATTCGAGCTATCCGGAATTGCTCCGATCATATGAGCTACTTTTGACTGTGTTCGGGGATAATTTCTGAGTAATGGATTTGTTCTTTATACAAACCAGAAAACATTAAAACACCGAGTTTCATCAGCCTATCAGATCGTGAAATTAACTTACAAAATTGAATAAAGTTTTTAGGAATATACAACGATGAACATCTGAACTGGGACAACCATAATATTGAACTTGGAAAAAACTGAATTCAGTACAGTAAAAAAAAAATGTTGACGGCTTCTGAGAGAAAGTCGGATTACATTTCTGTGAGATTTTTCAATAAACTTGCATAGTGTGAAAAAATGTGAAACACTAAGTTTAAATGAAAATAGTATTAAAAACTGTTGATTGAATTAGAACCATATTCCTTGATTGATTACTGGAATATGTGTTGATATGCTTATTTTGATGATTACCTCTGACGTTATGTCATCCTTTGAAAACATTATTTATTGAAACATATGCGTAAATGATGGAACATAAACATAATTTAATAAGTAGATATATTGATATGCGTAAATATGGATATATATATATATATATATATGTATATATGTATATATATACATATGTATATATATATATATATATATATATATATATATATATATATATATATATATATATATATATATATATATATATATATATATATATATATATATATATATATATATATATATATACATATATAATGTAATGAAACGTTGAAACGACCCTGAAACGTAGAAACTTATTCAAATAATTTATGCCCAATCATTGAACCGAAAGAACCAAAGCATTTTTTTATTAATTCAAATACTATGATTATTGGTTTGCAGACTTTCTGACAGTGGTCTCTAAACGTTTTAAATTCTAATGCGGTATTCATCTTCAGAGAAAAGACTTAAATGGGCATTTTCTTCATACTGAAGATGCCTGCCGCAGTAGTTGGCAAAACGTCAGGAATTAAAAATCTTGTAAGACCACGGTCAAAATAGAAGTTCTTGAGTATTTATAAGAAGTCTAAAACATATTTCACGTGGACATACATCTTTAATGAAATAAAGTTGAGTGTTTGAGTGTTTATAAGGGTCGATTTTCAACCATTCACCATATTCATTTGATCTAGTGTTGATTGGAAGTCAATTGACGCCGACAAGTCGATGCCTTGTGCAATAAATCAGTTTATTTTCGACGAGATAAATGCTTCTATTTCCTCTATGTAGGTACATCACATATGCAAGATGATTGATAAACCAATTTAATATTGCGTTAATACCGCCAGTTGATAAGAAGCATGGTTTCATTGACCCAATAAACTAATAAAATTTGCAACTTATCGGAAAAATTAATTGGTGAGCGAAATGTTTGTATTCCATTGTCTTTGGAAAGTATGGAGAAATAAACCAATTCAATAATCAATATAATGCATATATATTTTAAGAAATATAACTAGGTATATTATTCCCAACTAACAATTGAAAAAATGTAAATATGAAATATGTTCATGAAATTTATATCTTTTTAATTGTATCCGAAAACAATGGTAGTCCGCCAATCGATAAATTTGCATTCATTGATTAAAAATTGCAATAAAATAATCAAGTAATTAAAAATGTATTGTTATTTTGTTCTGAACTTTAACTGAGCAATAACTGATAATAAAAAAACGATGGCGTTTCAAAAGGTTAAGCAAAAATAGTGTTAAGGTCTCTCAGTTACGAAATTAGCGACATCATATTCCCAAGATATGTTCTTCCCAGGAATTCCAAGATTCCCAAAATAGGACAAATAGGAAGAGATTTCTAATAGAACATGAACATCCTGAAAATTAATAATACCAAAATTATATAGAATCGTGTACACTGAACTATTCAGTAGTTTCAGAGCGAAAAATTGGCTATATATATATATATAGCTAGACGAAAAGAAGAAGAAGAACTGGCCTGACAGAAGGTAATAAAATTTTTCCGGAAAAAAATTAACCTTCTATTAGTTTTTCTTTTAATGCCGAACTTATTCCAACTGAATATAATGTTTTCAGTATATCCGTCACTTTAAAAAATTATCAATCAATTGTTTTGATTGCTTTGTTTCAAACTTTTCATGTTTGTAAAATTTATTATAGGTATAATTCTAGTTCTTTACAACCAATTGTTGCCTTGTTATTATTCTGAATGTTTTATTCTCAGCAATATATTTTTCAATTCGAATTCTATACAATTCTTGTAATAAGATTGTCTTATGTACAGAGCGTGATTTTAAGGAATAAGTATTACGTTTGTTTAACTGGATTAGATAAACATTAATGCAACGAAATATCTTCATTCCTTCCTATCGTAATTCTCACTAATTTGTGTTATCAACATTCGTATTTATTCGAGTACGCACAAACGGCGAATATATCGAAAATTGCGTAATCGGAATTATTTATTCATTACAGATTGATTAAATAATTGTTGGTATCCACATTAGATTATCAACCAATTATGTTAAAATCCCATAAAATTTGAATATTTATCAACAAATTCACATGGTCGCAATAATTGAAGTATATGACCGGTATATATTTTGGAGTTATTATGATTTTTGATCTGTTTAATCTTATACGTTTAATATACATATAGTAAAAATATTTTGTTGCTTTGAATAGAAATAATTTCGATAGATTGATATGAAATATTATTTTTTGCCTTTCACTGTGTATATTTGTTCATAAGTAGTCGAAATTTGACCATAAATGTTTTTATATTTCGAGTTTGATCCTCATTAAAGTTTTTCTGTGCAGGAATATACCTATACATAATATCATTCCTCTGTATGATTTTCTTAGAGCTTTTAAGCAAGTTATATATTTCACAATGTGGTAATAAATAATTATGAAAGTGACCACAATTTCAAAGCATCTTTTTCCACTTCTTGGTATTCGAAGACCGAAGAGAATATAATCATTTAATCCCATAAACAAAAAGTAAACTAGGTACAGTTTGATCATAATGTCAGGATGGTCTGTATGTTGCGTTACATTCAAGATGTAGGTAGTGTACGTAATATTTATTTTAGATAATTCAATGTACGCTTACTGCACTTTAAATAAAAAATATTCTTGTCAATAAACTTCGACTGTGTCAAATTTAACTTTTATCCAATCGTGCCATTTTAAAAAAATGAAAATTTCTATTGAAACCGTTAAAAAATTATTCAAACCACTTCAATTTGTAGTGTAAGACGAGTTTCTTCCAAAACAGTATCATAGAGACGCTTAAACAAATCTAACAAAGAAAGATCATATTCATAAGAAAGAGAAGAAATAAGAACCAGAAATCAATAGGAAAGGTTTGGTTGTTATACTTTTTCCGATGTTACGAAGTTAATTTTCATAGGTTGAATGTGAAAAGTTATTTCTTTTCATTTTTTTTTTGCATTTGGATGACTTTAAAAATTGGACACCCTACTTCAGAAGTAAGTCTTTTTATCAAGTTTGTTCAGTACAGTATAAGGGATTCATATTGACTGTTAATTTCCACTGGATTCAAGAAGCACTTTTTCAATGCACATTCAATGTTGCACTTTTACATCCAATATCTTTGCTGGAAGACAGAATTGATATAAAGGCACAATACAATACAATATAGCAGAAAAATAGTTGGCTAAATCCACAAAAATTCTCTTCAGTTTATTCAACAAATATTTCTGACACTTTTCCAGAAATAACGAAATTCGTTATTGGGTTGAATACAAATTGTTGTCTCAACAAAAAGGCATTCTCAGAAGAATATTTTTAATGAAACAATATTTAAAGTATTCTCATAATTTTAATACAAATACGCATAATAACAATTGATAAAGAAGTAGTACTTTGAAACGTCGTCATGCGTATTTGTATTAAAATTATGAGAAAATTTAAAATATTGTTTCATTATGGATATCAATTTTCTCCAAGTATCGGCCTCATCAATCATCAATTCGAATATTTATAAAACAATGAACACATCTATAATTACAACAGAATTACTTTACTTACATTACAGAGAATTATTATATTGCCTTCTGTGAGAAAATCGTGTTCAAAGGTTTGTTTTGCTTATTACAAATAATACAACTGTTACTACTATTCGAAAAAATATATATTTAGCACTTTAGACGAGAAGTATATGAAATCCAACATAACAACAAATCTTATCTTCCGTACTTTTCTAAGGAAGAACAAACAATTATGATGCAATATTTTCTGGATTTTAATCATCTATCATCTTTCTTCACCCTGATAAAGAAGACGTAATTCACGCAATTCTGTTCCCGGAAAGAACACATCTTGTTATATCACATGAGAAAATGATAATAGTCAAATGATCAATCATATACATAAAAATACTGTCATATATATGTTTAAATATATATGTGAAGTATACTATAATATTATTTCGTTTTTTTCAAGGAATTAATCAAAAGAAAAACTTATCGAAAGAATTTTAGGATTTATATTACACATTGAATAGTTACACAACTATAACAATACGATAACTATACAGGCTGGTCCTCCGGGAACTCCATCGATCCATATATGAAAAAGTATATATGAGAGAAATCTGAAAATTAGGTAGTGAATTATTGTGTATGAGATCCATCCGACTAAAATTATTTCAAAATGGCGGCACTTCCGGCTAAACCGGAAGTAGAAGTCAACTTCGGTATTTTAGATAGAACACCCTATATATCATTGCATTTTGCAATGAAAAATTGTAGATTTAGTTTGTATATACTGCGCTATATCTAAGTTTAACCGTGTTTGAAGTATTTCAAATTTTATGTTCAAAATTACGTTTTCAGAGAAAAACAAAATTTTCTCTATGCTATGCGATTACTGAGCTATAACGAGCTGAGCTATAACGAGCTGAGCTATTAATTACTAACAAAACAATATGCTGTCATTTACTGTACTGAAAATACTTCATAGTGTATCAGGAATTTCAGTAAACTTCAATAACATGGTAAGTTCTCTAAATTGTCACCGTCAAAGTTCCTCAAGATGTGCAGAGAGCGCTCAACTATATGTTAAAAAATGTATATTACATCCAGAGGCTTTAAAAATAGCTAACTTACAATTTGAATTATCTTGGTAGAATTCTAGGGCAACGGCGGAAACAACAACATGAACATATACTGCTAAATTCATCAATATTAACAATCAATTTTTAATCTCACAAATCATACGAATTGATTGTTAATATTGATGAATTTAGAAGAATATGTTTATGTAGGTGCTGTTTAATAGTTCATCCTCAACTCTCATGTAAGGAAATAGCGTATATTGTGTTGTAGATGTTGGTTAATGTTGTTCATATATTTTATAACCCTGATGAAGCAATAACATAGATTACGAAAGCTTGTTGAAGAAAAAGGAGCAGCACTACAAATATTGAGTCAATAAACCCTTAACATTATTATAAATAGTATCCTACATACTCATATATATATATATATATATATATATATATATATATATATATATATATATATATATATCTATATCATCAACCTCTGTCCGACCACTTCAGAACGAAGGTTTCCCCCTGTCTTTGCCAAGATTTCATATCGGCATCGGTGGCCTCTCTTGCGGCCATTTATCTTGTTTCCTTTCTACCTCCAGTCCAGCCTCTGGAACATACACTCCAAAGCAGACCGTTTTGGGGAAATCGGGTCTCCATGTCTGACGCCTCTCATTATTGGCAATTTTTCCGAGTATTCGTCTATTTTGATGGTTGCTGTGGCATGTTCGTATATATTCTGGATCAGTTCGGTATAGCAAGATGGTGAGATCCTCAGTAATGAGGTGGTTGCAGCAAGAGTTCTGAGCAGGTCGAATGCCTTGTTATAGTCAATAAATGCCATATATAGAGGAATTGCATCTTGATGTCACTTCGCTGATGGTGAAAATGTGATCCATCGAACTGTATGACTTCCTAAATCCTGCCTGTTCTATTGGCTGATATGAGTCCAGTTGTCCCGATAAGCGGTTAGTAATTATCCTCATTAAGACCTTATAGGCTGTGGGGAGTAAACTTATCGGTATGTAGTTCCTCAGGTCCTCCGCATTCCCTTTCTTATAGAGCCAAATCATGGACGCTTTGTTCGACGAGGTGGGAATGTCTCTGTTTTTCAAACAGTCACTGAAGAGCCTCGATAGAATGCGGTGAAGTACTGGGCCCCCTGACTTGATAACTTCACTGTGAGATCGTCCTCACCTGAAGAGGTGCCGGCTTTCAAGGATTCAATTGCAGTTCTCGTTTCTGATGCCAGAACTTCCGGTGCCTCTTCATTCGATATTATCTCAGCATGATTACGGTGATCGTTTAGAATTTCGGATTTCCTCGTAAATCTGTTTTCGCTTGAATTTTTGAGCTGCGATTATCTGATGTTTCCCAATGATGTTTTTCTGGATTACTTTCTTATAGCTTCTTGTATCTTCTATAGCCTGCCTAACTGTTCTTGTATATATATATATATATATATATATATATATATATATATATATATATATATATATATATATATATATATATTTGCATGTATATATTTTTAAAGACATGACATCATAAAGTTGATCTGATGTTTTATTATGATATTCATAAAATGAATAAACAATTTAATGAAGAAAATAAAGAGTTTTCAATAATCTCTGTCACTAAATGCAGCTAAATAACAAATAACTCCATCTTTAGGCCAAGGCTGGTTATGTAAAAACTTTGCTGGAGGAGATGATTTTGCTGGTGTCTGTTTAAAAGTGTCCGTCTTGCTAGGCGCCTTTGGTTCTATTGGCAAAGTAGTCTGATCGCTTAGTAGCAGAACTTCTTCATATACATTACGTGGCTGTAAAAATTAAAACCTAAGTTATCTTTTATCAGACGCACACTGACATTATTTCATTGCTAGAAAGGCTGGCAGAAAAAAATTATTAACAGTATTAATTGGGATTTTTGAAATTTTGTATCTTCCGAAATTATTTTCGTAAGTCTATAACTCAATAAAACAGTTCTTTACTCTTTTACTGGAAAATAATTATCCTCACAAAGTATTTTTGTAAAACAATTGAACGGAAATATAACATTTGCCATATTTAGATTAGAAGGTGTGAATTACAAACACGTAACGTGCATTTATTATTCAACAATTTGAATTGAAATATGATAATATAAATCATTTTCCGCATTGTTGGCGATGTCTATAACTCGTTCATTTGCATTATAAAATGACTGGACAGACTGTTAAATTCGACACCGAATGTTACAAACTGACGAAGGGGCTTAAGAAACAACAACTAGTCGAACTGAAGAGTAATTCTTCTACTGAAAAGATAAAATATACAAAAACTTAGTGAAAACCGACAAGTAAATGAACTGAATTTATTTATTAAATAGTATTGGCATTGTTTTTGTGTAAATTCATTATAATAACTAAAAGATAACAGTAACAGAATATGTTTCTGATAGCGTATAATCCAATTATCCTATTGAGTTCCTTTACTTTACTTTACTTTATTATAGTTGAAAATTAATTTGTGTGTATAAAACATGACATGATCAAACACAACATGATCAAACATTAACGTCAATGGTAACACACTGGTCATCTGTTGGAACAGGCTAGTATTACTATTTCAAGTTTTATAGTTATCTCTACAGACAACGGACTAGTTTGCATATTCATCCACAGATGGCAATTTTGCTGATTTCATCTGAAATTATGAATCGTTATCGTTATCTTTCAGACTGATGCTGTTTCAACTGTTGAATTGATAAAATATGTGATTATTATCATCAGTGTTTGATCTATTGACAATTACTTTTTTATTACAAATGTTTTAATAATATCAGGATTATATTTTTAATTGAGTTTATCTCTATATGCCTATATATTCTTATATCTAACTAGTTATTCTGCTAGAAGGCTAAAATAAGAATGGATAACTTGCCACAGCATCTCTCAATGGGACCAGATCTTTAGGAGGCATTGCATCAAAAGGCTCGCGTATTTTTTTCGTCTCCAACATCAGCAGAAGAAACCACATATACTCGTGTCTTAATGCAATATCTTCTTCATTACTATCCATGTCGGCTAGTTTGTTCAGCCATAGTCTAACACTTTTTCTATCTGTATAGAATAAAGCATTACTTCTTTCGAAACTAGTTTTAGTTTGAAATCAAAAACAAAAATTCATCTGAACTAAGTGATCTCGATGATGATTATACACACCAAATGGCCACGTGAAACATGTGTTGAATTATTGTTCTACTAAGTCACAAAATATTTTCCCATGTAAAGGGTGTTTTTTTAGAGGTATAGAAGTTTAAATTGCAATAAAACAACGATGGATCATTCGATTGATAAGAATTTTTTTTATTCCACAGATCATGTTGTGGCATTACATTTTAAATATGATTTCTGGCATGTGACCGCTACGGCTGGCTCTTATGTAGTCCAATTTGGATGTCTAATTTTCGATGAGTTTTTCCAACATTTGTGGCCGTATATCGGCAATAACACGGCGAATATTGTCTTCCAAATGGTCAAGCGTTAGTGGCTTATCCGCATAGACCAATGACTTGACATAGCCCCACAGAAAGTAGTATAGCGGTGGTAAATCACAAGATCTTGGAGGCCAATTCACAGGTCCAAAACATGAAATTAGGCGGTCCCCAAACGTGTCTTTCAATAAATCGATTGTGGTAAGAGTTGTGTGACATGTTGCGCCGTCTTGTTGAAACCACAGCTCCTGGACATCATGGTTGTTCAATTCAAAAAGTTAGTATTCATGGCTCTATACCGATCACCATTGACTGTAACGTTCTGGCCATCATGGTTTTTGAGGAAGTATTTGTGGAAGTACCAATGATTTCACCAGCTCAAAAAGCGAACCAAACAGTCAGTTTTTCTGGATGTAACGGTGTTTTGACATACACTTGAGGATTATCTTCTTTCCAAGATAATGGAAAGATAATGGAAGTAATAGACTGCAGGAGTATTGTTTGTTGACGTAGCCATTCAATCAGAAGTGCGCTTCATCGCTAAACAAAATTCGCTTATGAAAGTCATCGAAAATTGGACGTCCAGATTGGACTACATCCGAGCCAGCCGTGGCGGTAATATGCCAGAAATCATATTTAAAAATGCCACAAGATTATACTTCGAATAGAAAAAATTCTTGTCAATCGAATGATCCATCGTTGTTTCATTGCAATTTGAAGTTCTATACCTCTAAAAAAACACCCGTTACTAACTTACCTCTACAAGATAAAATTTGAAGGAGAGCTCTTGCTAACATGCTATTATAAAAAAAGTTCTCATTAAGTCCCTGTGTTTTATTAACCTCAACGTCTTGTTCATCGGTTACATCGAAATCAGGTTGTGGAGGTTTATCTGGTCGCCCCTCATTTGAAGGCTCCTCCTTAACTGGACTGAGTTCTTCCTCTTCCATGTTGAATTTGATTAATTTATGAACGATTTATCACTGGAATTTTCCGACTGAAATTTGACAGCATATATTTCAACGAAATGACATTTTTGATCGAATTGTGTTTCTAATTAGGCTACTTGGATAATTCACTGTTAAACACTGTTTTTGTCACATGAACTTTGTTATGATTTATATTTATCTTGGTGTACTCTCATTAAAAATATATAACAGTTTTATTTCTATCACATCCAGTTTTCTTGTGACAGCTACATATTCATTTCTGACCTCATATACGTTTCTTTGTTTACATAACTGCATTTAGTCGACTGTGTAACTATTGTGTTTGCTAAATTACATTTTATTAACATTAGTTAGAACGTGAATATACCACGAAAGTGTTTGAACAACCCGGACAATTCTTGTTAAGTGTGTGTTAACTTTTACATCTCAGCTTCGAAATTTCACATCACTAATTGAACAGTGCTATTTAGACTATTTTGGTTTTCCTGTGAGGAATCAAGACAAATCCTGGGTTCCACATAAATGTTGTGTAACGTGTGTGAGGCTCCTTTTAGGTTGGGCTAAACAAGAACCTAGACATTTGTCATTCGCTATACCAATGATTTGGACGGAACCAAAGGATCATGTAAGTGATTGTTATTTTTGTTCGGCTCAAACAAGAGGTATTTTTTTTTCCTTTATGGGCAAAGAGCCGAAATGGCCTTGACGTAAGTCATTAGCCAACAGAGATCTTAATTTGACTTTTTCTTTTATTTGAAATTGAATTGTAAAATTCGAAATGAACACCACAAGGGGAATATACACTGGGACACATTACGCCGAAGGGCTCGTCACGGCGATTTTGTTCCTCATACACATACATCTTTGAGCCACGGAAAGAAAGGTTTTTATACACGAGGAAATATTAAACATAGGAAACAACGTTGCTTATATCTTGACACATATTCATCAAGTGATGATATTACATTGATATCTGATGATTTTCGTATTTTCAAAATAATTCCATGAATTTGCCTTTTTATTCTGAAAACAAAGAATTACAAAATTATCGAAGGTTTTTCAGAAATTTTTCTGTCAGTGTTCAATATGTTTTTGTATTATGTGTACTCTTCAATTCTATACCAATAGATATGTTTTTTCAGTTAATGCAAAGAAATATAAATTCATTCTAAAAATATTTTATTCCAGTTGAATAATAAATATAAATACTTGCAGGGTGTTTACTATATTTCGATGAGTGTATATCATATAAAAATAATATGTATATGTATATATTTGAATACTTATAAAAAATATACAACATAAATTAATTATGGGTTTTTTGCCTGTATAGTGCTATCTTATTCTTATTTCTCTTTCGATATTTTCGATGTTTTGAAATATTATCTGAAACTGTTTCAATTTGAAAATTTTTGAACATCGAAAAGTTTCTTTCTTGTTTTCTTTCAGCTCCGTGCATATCAGCTATTCTTTCGAAATCTTTCAATAAATTCTCGCATAGAGAAGCTTTCTCTTCGAATTTTCCGCCTTCACTTTTCACTCTCATATTAAGTTTCTTCCCTTCTGCTTTCTTTCCAGAGAACCAATACTCGAAATATTCCGGTTTGTAACCTGTTGGTTCGTCCCACGCTTTTCGGCAGTTTGTTTCAATCCACTCACAACTCTTATGAATGGGAACCCGGGGTATTTTTTTGATGAAACTTGTGCCGTCATCTCCTAACAAGTTTTCATCAACTGGTACATTTTTGGGAGACGGCATATAAAGCAGCTGAAAACGCAGTAAAAACACTGTATAAAAACTTTCCAATATACTGTTTTTTTTTGATAAGCAACCTTAAATCACTTATGATTGGAGGAAATTTTTGATAAATGATATAGAAATTTATAATTTGAAATATCAATTTATAATTAATGCATTTTTCAACTTCTGACAATTGACATATGTTGATTCAATTTGTGTATTGAAATTTTTACTAACGCATTGTCAAAATTTCATAAAACTGGTTTTTTTTCATGCTACTATCATGAAGTTTCATTGAAAAATAAATGCAGCTGTTTCGGATTTGAATCCATCTTCATCAAGTGTAATGCTACAGTGAACTAGACAAAAGTAAATACAGGTCAATAATTGGCATCCTTCTGGATAGTAATAATAATAATAATAATAATAATAATAATAATAATAATAATAATAATAATAATAATAATAATAATAATAATAATAATAATAATAATAATAATAATAATAATAATATTAATACTAATAATAATAATAATAATAATAATAATAATAATAATAATAATAATAATAATAATAATAATAATAATAATAATAATAATATTATTATTATTAATGATAATAATAATAATAATGTTTATTCGTACGTAGGAACATAAGGCATGTACCAAAAATAAGCAATAGCACGAATCAAACAGGTGCAAACATTGAAACATTCAAAATATAAAAATAAGTAACATATAAGTTTTGATGACTGAGATTGAATTCTCGCTTAACTATTGATGAAACATAATTGAATATTAAATTAAATTCAATTTTTGTCTTAATGTTTCACGATTATATTTAACAACATGTTGACAAATTCATGTTGTTAAATATAATCGTGAAATATTAAGCCAAGAGTTTGATTCAATTTAATATATAAGTTTTGGTACATAAATATCACAAAATGTTGTATACAACATATTTCCACACCAAACAAACTTAACCTCACATCGGGCATCAACAAAGATCTCATAATTTTTCAATTGATTATAGTGCTCTGTCAATCAAATATTCCTTCATTTTCAGCTTGAATTTGATGAACGAAAGAGTAGAAGTCAGACTCGCAGGCAGTCGGTTGTACACGCAAATGGACAGAAGAAGAGAAAATTTTCTGTATAGTGCTGTCCTGAGTTTCGGAATGATCAGGATATTCGGATTTCTTGTTACATACCTCGAATCTCCAAGTTTTTTGAGATTTTCCAAATTAGTTTTCGCATAAATGGCAGCCTTCCAAATCAGAATGGATGGAAAAGTAAAACATTCATAACGCACAAAATGATCTCTGCAGGTTTTTATGGGCTTCAGATCAAAAATTAGCCTCAGAATTTTTTTTTGAGCAACATAAACTCTTTTCCAGTTACTTGCTGCTCCTCATATCGAAACGTTTTATATAAGATGACTCCGTACCAAAGAATATTAAAGTCTGAACAGATCGTCAACACTGAGGCTAGATTTGAGTTGCATAATAGCGTAGCAACTTCTGCTCATCTTGTTGCAGACTTCATCAGTATGCCAACCCCAACCAAGGTGCGCATCAATCTTACAACTAAGAAACGCAGCCACCAAATCTGTTTGAAATTTTTTTGAACTAGTCTGTCTTGCATTAGAAAATTCAACAATAACAATTTCATCCTCATTTAATATTTCTCTTCTATAGAGTTTTGTATCGTTAAGGACTGAATTTTAGTTTTTGGAGAAGCTGATTTCGTAATTTCAGATATCATAAAAAATAAAATTAATTCCGATTAGAAAACATAAGCAAAAGAAAAGGAAAATGAAATAACTACCAATTTTCATAAAATTTGAAAGTGAGACTTACCAGGTATACTGGCTGTAAGGAAAATGACGGAAGGAGATGATTGCACTGCCACCAGTATGAGTTTTCTTCCAACCGTTTTTGTTATCACAATTTTGATGTAGTCCGGTACCGGACGAAGTAATATAGCACTCAACCACAGTCTCAAAGTAATACAAACCGCAGTCAGAGATATAATAAGTAAGAAAAAGTATATTAACAGTAGCACTAGCAAAATCAGAATCTGAATGTCGCCGTCTTGATGCACTATCTTCAACGGCCTTGTTTTTCCTCTCGCTCTCTGTCGCACGTTTCTTCTCCGTCCTTGGGAAACAGGTGGTGATGAGGATATGGGAAGAATACATACAGGGAGCGTAAAAGGTGTATAAAAGGATGGAAAATCTCACTATAGTAGTGAAAGATTCAAGAAAAGTAAAAGTAATGTAAAAATGTTAAGACGTAATGAAGCAAAATGAATATGTATGATGAATACCTTGTAAATAAAGATTGCATCAAGTAAGATAAAGTTTGTAAGTAAGATAAGTAAATTTGTAATGTTATTATTTCATGTATGAAAATAATCAATGATAAAATGTAAATTTGTATATAAAATTAAAATTTAAAGAGAAAACTGAACATTCCCACCTCGCTGAAAATGCCAGGGGTATTTTAAGAATATCAATAAGAAGGAAGTAGACAAAGTTTTACTAGGGGTCTTTTAATAACTCCACTATTTGTTTTCAAAGTGGCTACCCTAGAAACACCATCTCCTCCAGGATGTAACTGAATAATTCGAGCTAATTTCCACTGAAGTGGTGGTAAAAGTTCATTTTTAATAAGAACCAGAGATCCAATCGGAACGGGTTGTATTGGATCGTTCCACTTAGATTTCTGGTGCAAAGAGTGTAAGTATTCTGAGCTCCATCTTTTCCAAAATTCGCAGTGAATTTTAAGAATAAGTTGCCACCTTGAAACTCTATTCAATTTAATCTGAGTCATATCGGGATCAGGTAAAGCTGTCATTGGATGTAACGTTAAAAAATGTCCAGGAGTTAAAGCTGTTAGATCGTTAGGATCCGCACTTACTGCACATAATGGTCTGGAATTTAAGACTGCTTCAATTTGAATGAATACTGTATTAAGCTCCTCGTATGTTAAAATTTGTTGTCCTATTATTCGAACTAAATGAGTTTTTGTACTTTTGATTCCTGCCTCCCATAAACCTCCCATATGGGGAGCTGAAGGGGGATTAAAATGCCAAGCAATTGACTCTTTCTCTGCTGCATCGACCATCATTTTTTTTAAGTATTTAGCACTAGCGATAAAATTTGTTCCACAATCTGAAAACACATTTGCACATCTGCCTCTTCGCGCTATAAAACGCCTAAATCCCATTAAAAAAGCTTCTGAGGAAAGATCCGAAAGTAATTCTAAGTGAATAGCTTTAGTGCTGAAACATACGAACAAAGCAAGGTAAGCTTTGAGCATTTTTGCTCCTCTAACTCGACTCATAGTGATATGAAAAGGACCTCCCAAATCTACACCTACATTGGTGAAAGCTTTAACTTGTGAAATTCTTAGTTTAGGTAAATTTCCCATAGGCGGTTGTAAATTAATGGGGTCTGTTTTGAAACAATTAAGACATTTTGATAAGACCGAACGAATTACTTTCTTAGCGGAAAAAATCCAAAACATTTGTCCCAAATGAAAATGAGTAGCATTTACTCCTGTATGTAACAAATTCACATGTACATAGGTAATCAAATCAATAGTAAATTTAGATCTGCTTGGCAGAAGTATTGGAAATTTTTTATCATAATGGAACTGACCGTATGCTAAACGTCCCCCTACTCGTAGAATACCCTTTTTATCTATAAACGGATTTAACTTGCGTAAATATTTAGGTACTTTGTCCCCATTAGAAACATGTGCTAATTCAACCTTCAGTTCAACTTCTTGAACTCTTTTCACCAGACATAATAAAGCTCTATGTAATTCGATACAAGTGATAGAATTAGAAACACTACTTACTATTCTTCGATTTCGGAGTGCTTCAGTAAAACGATATATATAACATAACACTCGCAATATTTTTGTTAAAGAAGAAAATTTCATTAGTAACTCATCCAGACAATGTGTAATTTTGGATGTCATTGTAAAACATGTTTTATTGGCCTCTATAGAGATATCTTCGTTTCTAGTGTTAGGTTCTAACAAGTGTTTCCACGAATGTTTATGGTTTTTCAAAAATTGTGGACCTTCAAACCACTCTTTACAATTTAATAAATCACAAGGAAATAGACCTCTTGTTCCTAAGTCAGCCGGATTAATTTCAGAGGGAACATAAAACCAACGATCTGGAGATATTACGTCTTGAATATAGGAGACTCTATTTCCCACGAAAGTCTTCCATCTGTGTGGCGAAGATCTTATCCATGACAGAGTGACAGTCGAGTCTGACCATCCAAAAATATTAGTTATGTTCAATTTGTCTTTATAAGTATCAGAAATGAATTTAACTAACTTGGAAAGTAATACAGCCGCACTCAGTTCAAGTCGCGGTAAAGAAATTTTTTTCAAAGGAGAAACTTTAGATTTAGCACAAACGAAGAAAGTTTTGAATTCGTCATTTTTATAAAGTATTCTCAAATAAACGACAGCACAGTATCCTAATTCTGAAGCATCTCCAAATCCATGAATTTCGCAAACTTCGGAACGTATATTTTCGTAGTATCGCGGAATTTTTAATTCGGAAAAAGAAGTCATTTCAGATTGGAACCGTTTGAATTTAGTTATAATTTCCTCAGGTGGTACTGTATCCCAGTCAACTCCTATAGTCCATAAATTTTGAATAAGAATTTTCAGTAGAATTATACAAGGTGCAAGGTATCCTAACGGATCATATATTCGGGCTATATTAGATAAAATTGTTCTCTTTGTACATTCGGAAGGAGAAGTCAAAGCATTGTATGAAAAATTGTCAGATAATGGATTCCATTGCAAACCTAAAACTTTCAAATATAATTCATCTTTTGGATCGAAAGATAATGAATGTAAAATTAACTGTGGGGAAATGTTTTTTAAAATAGCTTGATCATTACTACACCACTTTTTCAATTGAAAACATCCTCTATTCAGTAAATTAACTAACTGCTCAACTTTTGAAATAGTATTTTCTAAAGAATCATCGCCATCTACTAAATCATCTACATAGGCATTATTTAAAATGGTGTCTCTAGCTAAAGGCAAATCGTCATAATCCTGAGCTAGTTGTTCTAAAGTGCGTATTGCAAGATATGGACTACAATTTAACCCGAAAGGAAGAATTTTCAACCGGTATTCTTTTATTGTTTCATCCGAAGAAAATCTCCACAAAATCCTTAGAAAATCTTGGTGCTCAGAGTTCACTGAAATCATACGGTACATTTGGCATATATCCGTACAAAATACAAAACGATGAATTCTAAAATTAAGTAAAATCTTTATGAGATCCCTTTGTAATTTTGGACCTGTATGGAGAGCATCATTCAAAGAAATTTTATCAGGAAATCTACTACTACCGTCAAAAACAATTCTAACCGGGGTAGTTGAAGAATCTTCCCGAAAAACACATGAATGCGGTAAATAAAAAACATCATTCGAACTTTCCGGAGGATGTGAAGGAGCTAATTCCATATGACCTTGTTCCAAGTAATCACGAAAAATATTCGAATATGTTTGATACAGAGAGTCATTTTTCAAAAGTTTTCTCTCAAAAGAATGAAAGCGACGTAAAGCAAGAAGTCGAGAGTCCCCAAAATTTGGGCATGTAAGCTTAAAAGGTAGTGAAACTACATAACGTCCTTCTGGAGTTCGATAGGTAGTATTTTGAAAATAATTTTCGCAGAATTTAGCTTCTGGTGAAATGATGTCGAAAGAAGGTACTTCTTCAATGGACCAAAATTGCCGTAATGCTGAATCCAAATTAATATTATTTTCGTCCGAAACAATAGATATAAATGAATTTATTCCCTGCGAAACCTGTAACGGAGTTTTACCTAATAACGTCCAACCAAACATTGTGTTAACCGCTCCTGGTTCATTAGCCGAATTTACTATTCTCCGTCCCTTAAAATGTATGGGAAAACGTCCGCTCCCAGTAATACGTCTATCTCTCCCGGAATATTAAGCTCCGGATCAGCAAACTTCAGGTTAGAGAATTGTTCTAACTTTTTCAAAGAGAATGAGTATGACGGCATTATATCGCAAATTTTATCAACTATAACAGCGTCAAGCTTGTACGTTTCTTGCCCATCGTATATTGATATAAGCTCACAAGAAACTCCAAATTTTGCGGAAGTGGTCATTTTGTCCAATCCGTTTATATGTACGGAAATATTGAATTTCTTAAGGTTGAGTTTTGAAGCAAGTTTTTTGGAAATAAATGAAATTTGTGATCCTGAATCTAGAACTCCTCTAGCAATACAAGATTGTCCACAAGAATTTAATATATAAAATTTGACAGTTGACAGCAAAACTTGATTAAGCGAGAGAGCATTATTTCTTGACAGTAACCCATTGAATGATTTAATCTCTGAATCTGAAGCACTTGTCGAAGTGGACGGGATAGCAATTGATTTAATTTGATCATCATTAGGTTCAGCAAAATGTAGTAACGAATGGTGAAACTTTCCACATATTTTACATCTTTTATTAGAAGAACATTTACTGAAACTATGAGAATTGGCTAGACAATTCACACAAGCATTGAATTTTTTCACAATTTGGTAGCGATCCTTTGCGGATTTCGACAAAAATTCGGCACATTGATAAATGATATGCTTACCTTTACATAAAAAACAATGAAGGTTTTTTGTATTAGAGGTCGTGTCACTATTCTTGATAGAGTATTTATTTGTATTCACTAAAAAAGATGTTCTTTCATTAGAAATATTTCTTTCAAAAATAGAATTTTTAAACGAACTGATTTTCTTGTAAGGTTTAGTGTTTAACGCAATCGACTCTACTGCAGTACAATGTTTGAGTAAAATATTTCTGACTTCATCATAAGTAGGAACTTTATTGGAAGCGTATTCTAATTCAAATAATTTCAATGTTGTTTGATCTAAACGATCTAACAACATATGCATTAAAATGAAGCTCCATTGATTAATTGGAAATCCTAACGTTTCTAAAGCAGACAAATTTTCATTAAATACATCTAGCAATTTTCTTAAAGAACCATCATTAGGAATAGGTCTGAAATTATCTATTTCTTTCCAGTAAGCATTGGCTAACAACCTTTCATTGCAATAACGATCATTCAAACTCTTGTAAGCACTGAGATAATTTTCATCCAATAAAGGAGTGCATTTAACTAATGCCAACGGTGCACCTTTTAGGACAGAAAGTAAATAATTAAATTTTTCAATATTCGTTAAATGCACATTATCGTGTACTAACGAACGGAACATACCTATGAAAGTTGGAAACTTTTAATATCTCCATCGAAATGTATAAGGTTAATTTTAGGTAATTTAACTCGGTGAGTATTTTCAGAATTATTCCGCTCCGAGGCATTTTGATTCAAATTAATTTCATCGGGTAATTCAAACAATTCATAATAAGTAGTATCAATGAACTGACATTTCTCTAAATAAGTATCGTAAATTTCTTGTTCTGCCACCAATGCATCTTCAGCATTATCTTGCAGACAAACTAAAGAAATAATATCGCTATGATGTTTTTCAAAAAGATTTTTCCACCGTTCTAAACTTCTACGGCGTACCTTAAAAGCAGCGAAATTTTGAGGCACATCCTTTATATCTAACGAAAAAATGTGTAGCGAAGTAATATTCGAAAGAAGTGCCGAACGTAAAGCACGTGAACGTAATAATTTTTCGTGATCGACAGGCATCCTGAAAATTTGTAAATATAAACAATGAAATAACCTGTAAAGTAAATGCTACAAGTACGGATACCTAACAGATATCGAAATCCCGATAAGACCCAATATTAAAAAAAAACAAGCGAATTATTTCCACGTAAATTTTCAATTGATTAAGAACTTGTTGCAATCTTAAAATACAAACGTGTTTATCTCTCCTGCAATAAACAGATGTTCAGAAGATAAGCCGAGAATTTTATTGCATCGAGAAAGCAGTGGAATCTTCCACTTATGAATTATTTTGAAATAATTAATTTGAAAATGAAAATTCAGGAAATTAATATTTTCTAAAATTTGTAAATATATATTTTTTCTAATATCCGGCTCGAAGGACCATTTAAATATGTATCGTTAAGGACTGAATTTTAGCTTTTGGAGAAGCTGATTTCGTAATTTCAGATATCATAAAAAATAAAATTAATTCCGATTAGAAAACATAAGCAAAAGAAAAGGAAAATGAAATAACTACCAATTTTCATAAAATTTGAAAGTGAGACTTACCAGGTATACTGGCTGTAAGGAAAATGACGGAAGGAGATGATTGCACTGCCACCAGTATGAGTTTTCTTCCAACCGTTTTTGTTATCACAATTTTGATGTAGTCCGGTACCGGACGAAGTAATATAGCACTCAACCACAGTCTCAAAGTAATACAAACCGCAGTCAGAGATATAATAAGTAAGAAAAAGTATATTAACAGTAGCACTAGCAAAATCAGAATCTGAATGTCGCCGTCTTGATGCACTATCTTCAACGGCCTTGTTTTTCCTCTCGCTCTCTGTCGCACGTTTCTTCTCCGTCCTTGGGAAACAGGTGGTGATGAGGATATGGGAAGAATACATACAGGGAGCGTAAAAGGTGTATAAAAGGATGGAAAATCTCACTATAGTAGTGAAAGATTCAAGAAAAGTAAAAGTAATGTAAAAATGTTAAGACGTAATGAAGCAAAATGAATATGTATGATGAATACCTTGTAAATAAGATTGCATCAAGTAAGATAAAGTTTGTAAGTAAGATAAGTAAATTTGTAATGTTATTATTTCATGTATGAAAATAATCAATGATAAAATGTAAATTTGTATATAAAATTAAAATTTAAAGAGAAAACTGAACATTCCCACCTCGCTGAAAATGCCAGGGGTATTTTAAGAATATCAATAAGAAGGAAGTAGACAAAGTTTTACTAGGGGTCTTTTAATAACTCCACTATTTGTTTTCAAAGTGGCTACCCTAGAAACACCATCTCCTCCAGGATGTAACTGAATAATTCGAGCTAATTTCCACTGAAGTGGTGGTAAAAGTTCATTTTTAATAAGAACCAGAGATCCAATCGGAACGGGTTGTATTGGATCGTTCCACTTAGATTTCTGGTGCAAAGAGTGTAAGTATTCTGAGCTCCATCTTTTCCAAAATTCGCAGTGAATTTTAAGAATAAGTTGCCACCTTGAAACTCTATTCAATTTAATCTGAGTCATATCGGGATCAGGTAAAGCTGTCATTGGTTGTAACGTTAAAAAATGTCCAGGAGTTAAAGCTGTTAGATCGTTAGGATCCGCACTTACTGCACATAATGGTCTGGAATTTAAGACTGCTTCAATTTGAATGAATACTGTATTAAGCTCCTCGTATGTTAAAATTTGTTGTCCTATTATTCGAACTAAATGAGTTTTTGTACTTTTGATTCCTGCCTCCCATAAACCTCCCATATGGGGAGCTGAAGGGGATTAAAATGCCAAGCAATTGACTCTTTCTCTGCTGCATCGACCATCATTTTTTTTAAGTATTTAGCACTAGCGATAAAATTTGTTCCACAATCTGAAAACACATTCGCACATCTGCCTCTTCGCGCTATAAAACGCCTAAATCCCATTAAAAAAGCTTCTGAGGAAAGATCCGAAAGTAATTCTAAGTGAATAGCTTTAGTGCTGAAACATACGAACAAAGCAAGGTAAGCTTTGAGCATTTTTGCTCCTCTAACTCGACTCATAGTGATATGAAAAGGACCTCCCAAATCTACACCTACATTGGTGAAAGCTTTAACTTGTGAAATTCTTAGTTTGGTAAATTTCCCATAGGCGGTTGTAAATTAATGGGGTCTGTTTTGAAACAATTAAGACATTTTGATAAGACCGAACGAATTACTTTCTTAGCGGAAAAAATCCAAAACATTTGTCCCAAATGAAAATGAGTAGCATTTACTCCTGTATGTAACAAATTCACATGTACATAGGTAATCAAATCAATAGTAAATTTAGATCTGCTTGGCAGAAGTATTGGAAATTTTTTATCATAATGGAACTGACCGTATGCTAAACGTCCCCCTACTCGTAGAATACCCTTTTTATCTATAAACGGATTTAACTTGCGTAAATATTTAGGTACTTTGTCCCCATTAGAAACATGTGCTAATTCAACCTTCAGTTCAACTTCTTGAACTCTTTTCACCAGACATAATAAAGCTCTATGTAATTCGATACAAGTGATAGAATTAGAAACACTACTTACTATTCTTCGATTTCGGAGTGCTTCAGTAAAACGATATATATAACATAACACTCGCAATATTTTTGTTAAAGAAGAAAATTTCATTAGTAACTCATCCAGACAATGTGTAATTTTGGATGTCATTGTAAAACATGTTTTATTGGCCTCTATAGAGATATCTTCGTTTCTAGTGTTAGGTTCTAACAAGTGTTTCCACGAATGTTTATGGTTTTTCAAAAATTGTGGACCTTCAAACCACTCTTTACAATTTAATAAATCACAAGGAAATAGACCTCTTGTTCCTAAGTCAGCCGGATTAATTTCAGAGGGAACATAAAACCAACGATCTGGAGATATTACGTCTTGAATATAGGAGACTCTATTTCCCACGAAAGTCTTCCATCTGTGTGGCGAAGATCTTATCCATGACAGAGTGACAGTCGAGTCTGACCATCCAAAAATATTAGTTATGTTCAATTTGTCTTTATAAGTATCAGAAATGAATTTAACTAACTTGGAAAGTAATACAGCCGCACTCAGTTCAAGTCGCGGTAAAGAAATTTTTTCAAAGGAGAAACTTTAGATTTAGCACAAACGAAGAAAGTTTTGAATTCGTCATTTTTATAAAGTATTCTCAAATAAACGACAGCACAGTATCCTAATTCTGAAGCATCTCCAAATCCATGAATTTCGCAAACTTCGGAACGTATATTTTCGTAGTATCGCGGAATTTTTAATTCGGAAAAAGAAGTCATTTCAGATTGGAACCGTTTGAATTTAGTTATAATTTCCTCAGGTGGTACTGTATCCCAGTCAACTCCTATAGTCCATAAATTTTGAATAAGAATTTTCAGTAGAATTATACAAGGTGCAAGGTATCCTAACGGATCATATATTCGGGCTATATTAGATAAAATTGTTCTCTTTGTACATTCGGAAGGAGAAGTCAAAGTATTGTATGAAAAATTGTCAGATAATGGATTCCATTGCAAACCTAAAACTTTCAAATATAATTCATCTTTTGGATCGAAAGATAATGAATGTAAAATTAACTGTGGGGAAATGTTTTTTAAAATAGCTTGATCATTACTACACCACTTTTTCAATTGAAAACATCCTCTATTCAGTAAATTAACTAACTGCTCAACTTTTGAAATAGTATTTTCTAAAGAATCATCGCCATCTACTAAATCATCTACATAGGCATTATTTAAAATGGTGTCTCTAGCTAAAGGCAAATCGTCATAATCCTGAGCTAGTTGTTCTAAAGTGCGTATTGCAAGATATGGACTACAATTTAACCCGAAAGGAAGAATTTTCAACCGGTATTCTTTTATTGTTTCATCCGAAGAAAATCTCCACAAAATCCTTAGAAAATCTTGGTGCTCAGAGTTCACTGAAATCATACGGTACATTTGGCATATATCCGTACAAAATACAAAACGATGAATTCTAAAATTAAGTAAAATCTTTATGAGATCCCTTTGTAATTTTGGACCTGTATGGAGAGCATCATTCAAAGAAATTTTATCAGGAAATCTACTACTACCGTCAAAAACAATTCGAACCGGGGTAGTTGAAGAATCTTCCCGAAAAACACATGAATGCGGTAAATAAAAAACATCATTCGAACTTTCCGGAGGATGTGAAGGAGCTAATTCCATATGACCTTGTTCCAAGTAATCACGAAAAATATTCGAATATGTTTGATACAGAGAGTCATTTTTCAAAAGTTTTCTCTCAAAAGAATGAAAGCGACGTAAAGCAAGAAGTCGAGAGTCCCCAAAATTTGGGCATGTAAGCTTAAAAGGTAGTGAGACTACATAACGTCCTTCTGGAGTTCGATAGGTAGTATTTTGAAAATAATTTTCGCAGAATTTAGCTTCTGGTGAAATGATGTCGAAAGAAGGTACTTCTTCAATGGACCAAAATTGCCGTAATGCTGAATCCAAATTAATATTATTTTCGTCCGAAACAATAGATATAAATGAATTTATTCCCTGCGAAACCTGTAACGGAGTTTTACCTAATAACGTCCAACCAAACATTGTGTTAACCGCTCCTGGTTCATTAGCCGAATTTACTATTCTCCGTCCCTTAAAATGTATGGGAAAACGTCCGCTCCCAGTAATACGTCTATCTCTCCCGGAATATTAAGCTCCGGATCAGCAAACTTCAGGTTAGAGAATTGTTCTAACTTTTTCAAAGAGAATGAGTATGACGGCATTATATCGCAAATTTTATCAACTATAACAGCGTCAAGCTTGTACGTTTCTTGCCCATCGTATATTGATATAAGCTCACAAGAAACTCCAAATTTTGCGGAAGTGGTCATTTTGTCCAATCCGTTTATATGTACGGAAATATTGAATTTCTTAAGGTTGAGTTTTGAAGCAAGTTTTTTGGAAATAAATGAAATTTGTGATCCTGAATCTAGAACTCCTCTAGCAATACAAGATTGTCCACAAGAATTTAATATATAAAATTTGACAGTTGACAGCAAAACTTGATTAAGCGAGAGAGCATTATTTCTTGACAGTAACCCATTGAATGATTTAATCTCTGAATCTGAAGCACTTGTCGAAGTGGACGGGATAGCAATTGATTTAATTTGATCATCATTAGGTTCAGCAAAATGTAGTAACGAATGGTGAAACTTTCCACATATTTTACATCTTTTATTAGAAGAACATTTACTGAAACTATGAGAATTGGCTAGACAATTCACACAAGCATTGAATTTTTTCACAATTTGGTAGCGATCCTTTGCGGATTTCGACAAAAATTCGGCACATTGATAAATGATATGCTTACCTTTACATAAAAAACAATGAAGGTTTTTTGTATTAGAGGTCGTGTCACTATTCTTGATAGAGTATTTATTTGTATTCACTAAAAAAGATGTTCTTTCATTAGAAATATTTCTTTCAAAAATAGAATTTTTAAACGAACTGATTTTCTTGTAAGGTTTAGTGTTTAACGCAATCGACTCTACTGCAGTACAATGTTTGAGTAAAATATTTCTGACTTCATCATAAGTAGGAACTTTATTGGAAGCGTATTCTAATTCAAATAATTTCAATGTTGTTTGATCTAAACGATCTAACAACATATGCATTAAAATGAAGCTCCATTGATTAATTGGAAATCCTAACGTTTCTAAAGCAGACAAATTTTCATTAAATACATCTAGCAATTTTCTTAAAGAACCATCATTAGGAATAGGTCTGAAATTATCTATTTCTTTCCAGTAAGCATTGGCTAACAACCTTTCATTGCAATAACGATCATTCAAACTCTTGTAAGCACTGAGATAATTTTCATCCAATAAAGGAGTGCATTTAACTAATGCCAACGGTGCACCTTTTAGGACAGAAAGTAAATAATTAAATTTTTCAATATTCGTTAAATGCACATTATCGTGTACTAACGAACGGAACATACCTATGAAAGTTGGAAACTTTTTAATATCTCCATCGAAATGTATAAGGTTAATTTTAGGTAATTTAACTCGGTGAGTATTTTCAGAATTATTCCGCTCCGAGGCATTTTGATTCAAATTAATTTCATCGGGTAATTCAAACAATTCATAATAAGTAGTATCAATGAACTGACATTTCTCTAAATAAGTATCGTAAATTTCTTGTTCTGCCACCAATGCATCTTCAGCATTATCTTGCAGACAAACTAAAGAAATAATATCGCTATGATGTTTTTCAAAAAGATTTTTCCACCGTTCTAAACTTCTACGGCGTACCTTAAAAGCAGCGAAATTTTGAGGCACATCCTTTATATCTAACGAAAAAATGTGTAGCGAAGTAATATTCGAAAGAAGTGCCGAACGTAAAGCACGTGAACGTAATAATTTTTCGTGATCGACAGGCATCCTGAAAATTTGTAAATATAAACAATGAAATAACCTGTAAAGTAAATGCTACAAGTACGGATACCTAACAGATATCGAAATCCCGATAAGACCCAATATTAAAAAAAAACAAGCGAATTATTTCCACGTAAATTTTCAATTGATTAAGAACTTGTTGCAATCTTAAAATACAAACGTGTTTATCTCTCCTGCAATAAACAGATGTTCAGAAGATAAGCCGAGAATTTTATTGCATCGAGAAAGCAGTGGAATCTTCCACTTATGAATTATTTTGAAATAATTAATTTGAAAATGAAAATTCAGGAAATTAATATTTTCTAAAATTTGTAAATATATATTTTTTCTAATATCCGGCTCGAAGGACCATTTAAATATGTATCGTTAAGGACTGAATTTTAGCTTTTGGAGAAGCTGATTTCGTAATTTCAGATATCATAAAAAATAAAATTAATTCCGATTAGAAAACATAAGCAAAAGAAAAGGAAAATGAAATAACTACCAATTTTCATAAAATTTGAAAGTGAGACTTACCAGGTATACTGGCTGTAAGGAAAATGACGGAAGGAGATGATTGCACTGCCACCAGTATGAGTTTTCTTCCAACCGTTTTTGTTATCACAATTTTGATGTAGTCCGGTACCGGACGAAGTAATATAGCACTCAACCACAGTCTCAAAGTAATACAAACCGCAGTCAGAGATATAATAAGTAAGAAAAAGTATATTAACAGTAGCACTAGCAAAATCAGAATCTGAATGTCGCCGTCTTGATGCACTATCTTCAACGGCCTTGTTTTTCCTCTCGCTCTCTGTCGCACGTTTCTTCTCCGTCCTTGGGAAACAGGTGGTGATGAGGATATGGGAAGAATACATACAGGGAGCGTAAAAGGTGTATAAAAGGATGGAAAATCTCACTATAGTAGTGAAAGATTCAAGAAAAGTAAAAGTAATGTAAAAATGTTAAGACGTAATGAAGCAAAATGAATATGTATGATGAATACCTTGTAAATAAAGATTGCATCAAGTAAGATAAAGTTTGTAAGTAAGATAAGTAAATTTGTAATGTTATTATTTCATGTATGAAAATAATCAATGATAAAATGTAAATTTGTATATAAAATTAAAATTTAAAGAGAAAACTGAACATTCCCACCTCGCTGAAAATGCCAGGGGTATTTTAAGAATATCAATAAGAAGGAAGTAGACAAAGTTTTACTAGGGGTCTTTTAATAACTCCACTATTTGTTTTCAAAGTGGCTACCCTAGAAACACCATCTCCTCCAGGATATAACTGAATAATTCGAGCTAATTTCCACTGAAGTGGTGGTAAAAGTTCATTTTTAATAAGAACCAGAGATCCAATCGGAACGGGTTGTATTGGATCGTTCCACTTAGATTTCTGGTGCAAAGAGTGTAAGTATTCTGAGCTCCATCTTTTCCAAAATTCGCAGTGAATTTTAAGAATAAGTTGCCACCTTGAAACTCTATTCAATTTAATCTGAGTCATATCGGGATCAGGTAAAGCTGTCATTGGATGTAACGTTAAAAAATGTCCAGGAGTTAAAGCTGTTAGATCGTTAGGATCCGCACTTACTGCACATAATGGTCTGGAATTTAAGACTGCTTCAATTTGAATGAATACTGTATTAAGCTCCTCGTATGTTAAAATTTGTTGTCCTATTATTCGAACTAAATGAGTTTTTGTACTTTTGATTCCTGCCTCCCATAAACCTCCCATATGGGGAGCTGAAGGGGGATAAAAATGCCAAGCAATTGACTCTTTCTCTGCTGCATCGACCATCATTTTTTTTAAGTATTTAGCACTAGCGATAAAATTTGTTCCACAATCTGAAAACACATTTGCACATCTGCCTCTTCGCGCTATAAAACGCCTAAATCCCATTTAAAAAGCTTCTGAGGAAAGATCCGAAAGTAATTCTAAGTGAATAGCTTTAGTGCTGAAACATACGAACAAAGCAAGGTAAGCTTTGAGCATTTTTGCTCCTCTAACTCGACTCATAGTGATATGAAAAGGACCTCCCAAATCTACACCTACATTGGTGAAAGCTTTAACTTGTGAAATTCTTAGTTTAGGTAAATTTCCCATAGGCGGTTGTAAATTAATGGGGTCTGTTTTGAAACAATTAAGACATTTTGATAAGACCGAACGAATTACTTTCTTAGCGGAAAAAATCCAAAACATTTGTCCCAAATGAAAATGAGTAGCATTTACTCCTGTATGTAACAAATTCACATGTACATAGGTAATCAAATCAATAGTAAATTTAGATCTGCTTGGCAGAAGTATTGGAAATTTTTTATCATAATGGAACTGACCGTATGCTAAACGTCCCCTACTCGTAGAATACCCTTTTTATCTATAAACGGATTTAACTTGCGTAAATATTTAGGTACTTTGTCCCCATTAGAAACATGTGCTAATTCAACCTTCAGTTCAACTTCTTGAACTCTTTTCACCAGACATAATAAAGCTCTATGTAATTCGATACAAGTGATAGAATTAGAAACACTACTTACTATTCTTCGATTTCGGAGTGCTTCAGTAAAACGATATATATAACATAACACTCGCAATATTTTTGTTAAAGAAGAAAATTTCATTAGTAACTCATCCAGACAATGTGTAATTTTGGATGTCATTGTAAAACATGTTTTATTGGCCTCTATAGAGATATCTTCGTTTCTAGTGTTAGGTTCTAACAAGTGTTTCCACGAATGTTTATGGTTTTTCAAAAATTGTGGACCTTCAAACCACTCTTTACAATTTAATAAATCACAAGGAAATAGACCTCTTGTTCCTAAGTCAGCCGGATTAATTTCAGAGGGAACATAAAACCAACGATCTGGAGATATTACGTCTTGAATATAGGAGACTCTATTTCCCACGAAAGTCTTCCATCTGTGTGGCGAAGATCTTATCCATGACAGAGTGACAGTCGAGTCTGACCATCCAAAAATATTAGTTATGTTCAATTTGTCTTTATAAGTATCAGAAATGAATTTAACTAACTTGGAAAGTAATACAGCCGCACTCAGTTCTAGTCGCGGTAAAGAAATTTTTTTCAAAGGAGAAACTTTAGATTTAGCACAAACGAAGAAAGTTTTGAATTCGTCATTTTTATAAAGTATTCTCAAATAAACGACAGCACAGTATCCTAATTCTGAAGCATCTCCAAATCCATGAATTTCGCAAACTTCGGAACGTATATTTTCGTAGTATCGCGGAATTTTTAATTCGGAAAAAGAAGTCATTTCAGATTGGAACCGTTTGAATTTAGTTATAATTTCCTCAGGTGGTACTGTATCCCAGTCAACTCCTATAGTCCATAAATTTTGAATAAGAATTTTCAGTAGAATTATACAAGGTGCAAGGTATCCTAACGGATCATATATTCGGGCTATATTAGATAAAATTGTTCTCTTTGTACATTCGGAAGGAGAAGTCAAAGCATTGTATGAAAAATTGTCAGATAATGGATTCCATTGCAAACCTAAAACTTTCAAATATAATTCATCTTTTGGATCGAAAGATAATGAATGTAAAATTAACTGTGGGGAAATGTTTTTAAAATAGCTTGATCATTACTACACCACTTTTTCAATTGAAAACATCCTCTATTCAGTAAATTAACTAACTGCTCAACTTTTGAAATAGTATTTTCTAAAGAATCATCGCCATCTACTAAATCATCTACATAGGCATTATTTAAAATGGTGTCTCTAGCTAAAGGCAAATCGTCATAATCCTGAGCTAGTTGTTCTAAAGTGCGTATTGCAAGATATGGACTACAATTTAACCCGAAAGGAAGAATTTTCAACCGGTATTCTTTTATTGTTTCATCCGAAGAAAATCTCCACAAAATCCTTAGAAAATCTTGGTGCTCAGAGTTCACTGAAATCATACGGTACATTTGGCATATATCCGTACAAAATACAAAACGATGAATTCTAAAATTAAGTAAAATCTTTATGAGATCCCTTTGTAATTTTGGACCTGTATGGAGAGCATCATTCAAAGAAATTTTATCAGGAAATCTACTACTACCGTCAAAAACAATTCTAACCGGGGTAGTTGAAGAATCTTCCCGAAAAACACATGAATGCGGTAAATAAAAAACATCATTCGAACTTTCCGGAGGATGTGAAGGAGCTAATTCCATATGACCTTGTTCCAAGTAATCACGAAAAATATTCGAATATGTTTGATACAGAGAGTCATTTTTCAAAAGTTTTCTCTCAAAAGAATGAAAGCGACGTAAAGCAAGAAGTCGAGAGTCCCCAAAATTTGGGCATGTAAGCTTAAAAGGTAGTGAAACTACATAACGTCCTTCTGGAGTTCGATAGGTAGTATTTTGAAAATAATTTTCGCAGAATTTAGCTTCTGGTGAAATGATGTCGAAAGAAGGTACTTCTTCAATGGACCAAAATTGCCGTAATGCTGAATCCAAATTAATATTATTTTCGTCCGAAACAATAGATATAAATGAATTTATTCCCTGCGAAACCTGTAACGGAGTTTTACCTAATAACGTCCAACCAAACATTGTGTTAACCGCTCCTGGTTCATTAGCCGAATTTACTATTCTCCGTCCCTTAAAATGTATGGGAAAACGTCCGCTCCCAGTAATACGTCTATCTCTCCCGGAATATTAAGCTCCGGATCAGCAAACTTCAGGTTAGAGAATTGTTCTAACTTTTTCAAAGAGAATGAGTATGACGGCATTATATCGCAAATTTTATCAACTATAACAGCGTCAAGCTTGTACGTTTCTTGCCCATCGTATATTGATATAAGCTCACAAGAAACTCCAAATTTTGCGGAAGTGGTCATTTTGTCCAATCCGTTTATATGTACGGAAATATTGAATTTCTTAAGGTTGAGTTTTGAAGCAAGTTTTTTGGAAATAAATGAAATTTGTGATCCTGAATCTAGAACTCCTCTAGCAATACAAGATTGTCCACAAGAATTTAATATATAAAATTTGACAGTTGACAGCAAAACTTGATTAAGCGAGAGAGCATTATTTCTTGACAGTAACCCATTGAATGATTTAATCTCTGAATCTGAAGCACTTGTCGAAGTGGACGGGATAGCAATTGATTTAATTTGATCATCATTAGGTTCAGCAAAATGTAGTAACGAATGGTGAAACTTTCCACATATTTTACATCTTTTATTAGAAGAACATTTACTGAAACTATGAGAATTGGCTAGACAATTCACACAAGCATTGAATTTTTCACAATTTGGTAGCGATCCTTTGCGGATTTCGACAAAAATTCGGCACATTGATAAATGATATGCTTACCTTTACATAAAAAACAATGAAGGTTTTTTGTATTAGAGGTCGTGTCACTATTCTTGATAGAGTATTTATTTGTATTCACTAAAAAAGATGTTCTTTCATTAGAAATATTTCTTTCAAAAATAGAATTTTTAAACGAACTGATTTTCTTGTAAGGTTTAGTGTTTAACGCAATCGACTCTACTGCAGTACAATGTTTGAGTAAAATATTTCTGACTTCATCATAAGTAGGAACTTTATTGGAAGCGTATTCTAATTCAAATAATTTCAATGTTGTTTGATCTAAACGATCTAACAACATATGCATTAAAATGAAGCTCCATTGATTAATTGGAAATCCTAACGTTTCTAAAGCAGACAAATTTTCATTAAATACATCTAGCAATTTTCTTAAAGAACCATCATTAGGAATAGGTCTGAAATTATCTATTTCTTTCCAGTAAGCATTGGCTAACAACCTTTCATTGCAATAACGATCATTCAAACTCTTGTAAGCACTGAGATAATTTTCATCCAATAAAGGAGTGCATTTAACTAATGCCAACGGTGCACCTTTTAGGACAGAAAGTAAATAATTAAATTTTTCAATATTCGTTAAATGCACATTATCGTGTACTAACGAACGGAACATACCTATGAAAGTTGGAAACTTTTTAATATCTCCATCGAAATGTATAAGGTTAATTTTAGGTAATTTAACTCGGTGAGTATTTTCAGAATTATTCCGCTCCGAGGCATTTTGATTCAAATTAATTTCATCGGGTAATTCAAACAATTCATAATAAGTAGTATCAATGAACTGACATTTCTCTAAATAAGTATCGTAAATTTCTTGTTCTGCCACCAATGCATCTTCAGCATTATCTTGCAGACAAACTAAAGAAATAATATCGCTATGATGTTTTTCAAAAAGATTTTTCCACCGTTCTAAACTTCTACGGCGTACCTTAAAAGCAGCGAAATTTTGAGGCACATCCTTTATATCTAACGAAAAAATGTGTAGCGAAGTAATATTCGAAAGAAGTGCCGAACGTAAAGCACGTGAACGTAATAATTTTTCGTGATCGACAGGCATCCTGAAAATTTGTAAATATAAACAATGAAATAACCTGTAAAGTAAATGCTACAAGTACGGATACCTAACAGATATCGAAATCCCGATAAGACCCAATATTAAAAAAAAACAAGCGAATTATTTCCACGTAAATTTTCAATTGATTAAGAACTTGTTGCAATCTTAAAATACAAACGTGTTTATCTCTCCTGCAATAAACAGATGTTCAGAAGATAAGCCGAGAATTTTATTGCATCGAGAAAGCAGTGGAATCTTCCACTTATGAATTATTTTGAAATAATTAATTTGAAAATGAAAATTCAGGAAATTAATATTTTCTAAAATTTGTAAATATATATTTTTTCTAATATCCGGCTCGAAGGACCATTTAAATATGTATCGTTAAGGACTGAATTTTAGCTTTTGGAGAAGCTGATTTCGTAATTTCAGATATCATAAAAAATAAAATTAATTCCGATTAGAAAACATAAGCAAAAGAAAAGGAAAATGAAATAACTACCAATTTTCATAAAATTTGAAAGTGAGACTTACCAGGTATACTGGCTGTAAGGAAAATGACGGAAGGAGATGATTGCACTGCCACCAGTATGAGTTTTCTTCCAACCGTTTTTGTTATCACAATTTTGATGTAGTCCGGTACCGGACGAAGTAATATAGCACTCAACCACAGTCTCAAAGTAATACAAACCGCAGTCAGAGATATAATAAGTAAGAAAAAGTATATTAACAGTAGCACTAGCAAAATCAGAATCTGAATGTCGCCGTCTTGATGCACAGTTTATTTCTCTAACATCAAGAGCTCATCGCATCATGTACCCCGCTTATAGCCGCTTCAAGTTCGACACTAGTCGAGCCAGTGACAACAATTGCCGTATCATCGGCTTATAACACCATTTGTTATATAAAACTACCCAAGCTACATAACATTGGTTATGTAGCTTGGAGGATCGTTTATAAACTATAGGAACAACATCGTCCCTAGTGTTGAACCCTGTGAAACACCCAGGTTTATGACATATTCCTCAGAGTAACTTTGAAGTAGAATATCAGATAGATTATAAATAAAGAAGAAGATTCAAATAGTGAACGTCATTGCTCTATAACTCTACTTTCGTAGTGGTAATCAATATACTAACTCAGATATTTACATAATAACTCAGAATATAATAAACTAGATATTAACTCTGTCATTTATCAAAACGAACCAGGAAGATTTAATTTCTGTTTGACAATGAAAATTTTCAACGATTCGCTGAAATCATTTTCTCCTGAATATTTGTTTCAACATATTCTGATGAAATGTCTGATTTCGACTTGGTTACTACCATAGAAATATAGTTACTTCGGATTACTACTTAAATCGAAAGTTAACTGACTTTTATAAATTGGATATTAGATGAATGCAATACTTCAAGTATAGCAAATCGGAGCTTATTTTTCTCACCTTACTGAAGTCTCTATAACTGTGAACCCATAGTGTTTTAGGGTTGTAGAAACCATCTCCTACATCATAGCAATTGGTTGGAATATCCATGGTTGGTTGATAATTAGTGAGGTATTCTTTTCTGGGTGGCAAAAATTCACTTTTTAAAGTAGCAAAAAATCTCCTGTCTGGTGGTTTGCAGTACGTGGCAAGATTGCACTGCTCTATATTTCTGCGCTCACACTTCCAGGATATTATTTTCCCTTCATGAAATTCCGCTTATAAAAATAAGAAAACATCAATTAAAAATTCGCTATATATCAATCAACTAGAGAAAATATTGAGGCTGTTTGAATAAACATAGTATTTCCAAAGCAATTCAGATTTCATGGACATATTTCTCAATTAAAAAAGCTTTTAAAATAATTGTCATCTTCTATTGTAATGAAATACATCAATTGGACTTGTAAGTAATAAACGAGCTCTGAATATAAGTGATCTATTTCGATCATAGCATTGTCCTTACGGACGCTACTGGTTTTTCGAAAAATAAGAAAGTCAGAAACTGTATAACAGTATATAAAAATAAGACATCAGAAACTTATTCTGATTTGCGTTGAAATATTGGAAATTAATGTGTGAAACCTAAAAACCCGGGCAAATCAAAGAACATGTTTTCATTGTATTTATTTCGATATAGTTCAAAATCTCTGCTCGTAAGTGTTAAATTAATAACGTTCTCTGAAGTTTTCAACGATGAAACATTGTTTGAACGTGAAAATTCACCTAGAATTATTTGTCCCATTGGGTACATTAGAATGCCCTTTCCGTGAAATTGTCCATCTTTCAACTGTCCTCTATATACCACCCCATGCAGTAACGTGTAACTTCCAATACTATCCATGTTTACTGGCGACCATTTTCCTTTGTAACTGCTTCCGGTTATGAAATCTGTCTGTACACGATATTCCACCTCAGATAGAAGAAAATTAAATTTAAATCTCCACATTTATTTGGTAAAATACGAACAATTATATATTGATTCTAATAAAAAATCTGTAGGTATAGTTATAGCTGACTTGAAGGAAAATAGATACTTTATGACGAGCAACAGTGTGTGTTTGTTGCGTGTGGTTAAATAAGGCCTGTTCGCTGTAAAGTCTGAAATAAGGCATCTACGACGAATACATAATTTCTAAAATAAAATTGTGCGGCTAATAACGAATTTGGATCAATATACAAGAATTTTTTTATTTCAGTGGACCTACAGTTTAACGCCGATTCGAACAGCCAATGGATTTGTAAGCAATGTCCATTATCCAACAGTTATTAAACTACTTACATCATAGACAAACACATAGACCCATGCCTCGGCCGACCTCAAGCAGGCCATGAAATGAGTATATGGCACTGTGGCGCTGGTGGTCTATGTAATTTTACAATCCCGCCGTTAGTTTAGCTTGTGTACTAATGCAAATAGTACGCTTCTCGAAACTTTCGCAGTTTGAAGTTGAATAATTGGAGATTTTAGTATAAATTCTATATTTTTCATTTGTATAAAGTGTATTACATGTTTTGTAGTTGATAATTTGTTGAAATCTCTAATCAAATTATAAAAAAAAGTTCTTAGTGCGCTTAACGAATTCAATGAATCGAAATCAATTTTGTATGTTTAAGACTTTCGTAGTTCGAAGTTGAATATTTTACGGTTTCAGTATTAATCCTCTATTCATCAATTTTGTATAGTGTAATATAGGTGCTAGTGATGATAGTTTGTGGATAACATAACATTAAATCATAAAAATGAAATGTTTTGTGTGTACCGATTTAATAGAATCGAAATCAAATTTGTGTTGTGCAGTGCGTAAGGATAACATACAAATAATTTTTTCATGAAATAAGAGGATAGGTGTTCCGTAGGTGAATCAGTAAATTTCGAGCTTGAAATAGGTAAGTTTCTAATAAGTAAAGGGTGTTTTTTTAGAGGTATAGAACTTTAAGTTGGCATTACTGTTGAAGATGGCGACCGATTTAATAGCTGGGAAGTGATTTATCCTCAGTTTGGTTTGGCAATTCATCATGAATAGACACACTCCTGAACAACGCTTGCAAATATTGCAATTTTATTTCGAAAATAATGGTTCTGTGCGGAATACGTATCACGCACAATTTTGTTTAGCGATGAAGCGCACTTCTGATTGAATGGCTTCGTCAACAAACAAAACTGCCGCATTTGGAGTGAAGATAATCCTCAAGTGTATGTCAAATCACCGTTACATCCAGAAAAACTGACTGTTTGGTGCGCTTTATGGTCTGGTGGAATCATTGATCCGTACTTCTTCAAAAACGAAGATGGTCAGAACGTTACAGTCAATGGTGATCGGTATAGAGCCATGATAACTTACTTTTTCATTCCTGAATTGAACAACCATGATGTCCAGGAGCTGTGGTTTCAACAAGACGGGGCAACATGTTACACAGCTCGTGCCACAATCAATTTATTGAAAGACACGTTTTGCTGACCGCCTGAATTGGCCTCCAAGATCTTGTGATTCAACACCGCTAGACTACTTTCTGTGGGGCTATGTGAAGTCATTGGTCTATGCGGATAAGCCACAAACGCTTGACCATTTGGAAGACAATATTCGTGTTATTGCCGATATACGGCCACAAATGTTGGAAAAAGTCATCAAAAATTGGACGTCCAGATTGGACTACATCCGAGCCAGCCGTGGCGGTTATATGGCAGAAATCATATTTAAAATGTAATGGCACACGATTATCTTTCGAATAAAAAAATATTCTTGTCAATCCAATGATCCATCATTGTTTTATTGCAATTTAAAGTTCTATACCTCTAAAAGAAACACCCGTTATATTCTCTCAAAATTACGGAAACTTGTTCCATTCCTTGTTGTAAATTAAATTATAACAGCACCCTGAAGGCGGGTGGGCAACTAGTATCGACCTTCAGTTTCCGGATGGAGGAATTTTCAAAGAGTTAATGGAGAAATCTATTCCACGAAATGATTGGGCTCCAACAAAATATTCAGCTGTTTGTGCCTTGCAATTTCTTGAGAATGAAATCATCAGCGAAGCGAAATTTGTTTCACCTGGTGGGATTGTAAGCATACTCAAAAGAACAAGATTAATCCCTCACGTGGTTTTTTCTGTTCTTCCAAATTTACCGCATTATTTTTCAAAAAATGTGCCCTTGTCTAGGAAAAGCCCAGGGGAAAAGCGGGGAAAATATTTAGCTCGCAATAATAATTTGAATATCATTTTTGAAGAGTCAGATAATTGTCAATTTTCGAGATTTAATTCCTCATTTCTCCATTAGAATAAATATTCCTGATTGTTGAAATGTTAAAATGGGCACAGCCCACATAAAACTCATTTATACCTTCTTAATTTAAATGAAGAAATTATTACCATAAATAACCAAATTACAGTGAATTAAGGCATGTTAGTAACAGTATTTTTGAATGGAAAAAAATTGTTGTGCACTGATTCAAGTTGGATTTTACTTATTGACTTCAAATTGGATAGGTGGTCTTCAATAGAAAATTTGTTGATGGATAAATCTTTCACATATTTAATCGAGAACAGATTATGTTATTTAAATGAGGCATCAATTAAAATCAGTTGTGGTATGCATCAAGATTTTTCAGGAAACAGGGATACTTTTTTAAATAACCTACGAATTTCAATTGATCAAATGAAATTATTACTTCAACGAAGAAACGATTCCCGTCTGATACAATAATTATGCCTTTCATGTTATACACTCTTTTTCCCTCTGCTTATGATTTAATGCAGAATTACTTAAATTTTGCGACAAAAAGATATCTTCAATATTCGTCTGCAAATATTTTAGGTATATTTTTATGTAACTTTTTATGTCTTTAACTTCTATAAGTCCCATTGACTAACAGAAGTATTTTTTGCATAGTGTGGCTTTATCGAAAACATCGAAAACGTTGTTTTCTTGATTATCTTCTATATTTTTATTGAAATAAATTAAACTCTTGGCTTTTAATATTCAATTATGTTTCACCAAGAGTTAAGCGAGAATTCAATCTCATTAATTCTATATTTTTGTGTTACCGGAATATCTACTCAGGAATAATATATAGTAGGTTATAAATACCAATAATATTTTTGTTAATCCGTTCGGAATATACAAAAAGAATTGAAATAATGCTTGAAACTTAGGAAACAACAGAAAAGGATTGTAGACCACTGGCTCGATTTTGGCAACAAATCCGGAGTACGCTCTTCATTTCCTGTTTAAAGTCGGCCGTGCCCTTGCCTTCACTGGGGCTCGATTCAGAATCCTACTGCACCAAAGTTGAGTTTTACTTTACTTAACAAATCTTCATTGGCAAAATATTTACAATACATATATAATACATGAGTTATGCAAAAATTTAACATTATATAACTTAAACTAATTACATAATCATTTTTCATTACAATCTTAAAATTTTTTACAGTTCCTACTCATTAGTTTTACTGTACATTTACATCTTTTTTGACAAATATCATCTTGATATATATATGAGGGATCATATATGTTCAGATGATCGCTTTGCCTCTAGGTAATTAATTTTTTATGTTTTATTTGTATATTGTCATTATATTTACATATTTTAATTTTACAATACAGGAAACTATTTGCGAAAACCTGCTTTTGATACTTATGTCGTCTGACGAATTGTTGGCTTCTGTATTCGATTATAATCATATCTAGCAGAGATCAACAAAGGAATGCTTTTCTACGAGATTTAAATACCAGGTATGTGGTAGTGCGTTTTTGGTTCACATTCTCTCGTTGAATATAGGTAAATGTTGACATGGTAATTTGTGTTTCATGTTTTCTGTGTTGTGTGCTCTGAGGTTTGTTATATTTTTAGTCAGCGTGTTGTTGTTCAGTTGTGTTTTGTGAAATTTGTTGGCCATGATATCTATGTATTGTCTGAGAAGTTCTATATTCCCTTCTCGATGCAGTGTATCTATTGGGGTGAATCTGTCCATTTTTGTTATAAACCTTAACATTTTATTTCGAAAAACTTATAGAGGTCTGAGTGTTACTTACGTTGTACCAGGCTGGTGCAGCGTATGTTATTGTTGGTCTTATTATTGTAGTATATATTTACCTCTTATTATATTTGCTGAGTTCACTATTTTTATTGAGAAGTGAGTATAGGTTTTTAGAGATTCCAAATGCTCTGTTTATTGTGCTTCGTATGTGTTTATTGAAATTTAATCTACTGTCTAATTCTACACCTAAGTATTTTACAGACTGTTTTGTGATACTAATGTGGTTATCTATTTCCAGTGGTGTTAATATTTTATTGTTCGTAAATTTTCGTGTAAATATTATTTGTTCGGTTTTTGTTTTATTCATTTTCATTTTCCATTCTGAGTAAAATAATTTCACCAAAGTTGAAGGTTCTTATATCTGAAGCAACTTATATATTGGGATAAGCAAAATAGAGCCAGTGTGCGATTATATAAAGGAAATATTGAAAACTTCGAAAAGCAAAACAAACAAAGTGAGAAACACTGAAACGTGAATCATGCATTAGTGTTGTAAATACATATGTATTTCAATAGTAATAATTTCACTTACAAGGTACTTATTTTGAAGTGCCGGATCAAACCTTTTCGTTATTTCTTTTTTTTCCATTTCACCAAATTTTATAATCTCGATGTTATTTTCAGATTCCGATGGTTTGTTAATCATATTTTCAGAAAAAAGGTTGCAGTAATAAACTTAATCGAATAAAAGTAATAAATTTTATCGAATAATGATGAAAACTTTTTAATATCAAAGTCAATCTGACTAATATCATAAAAAATGTTTACTTGTCAAGTTTGTCCAGTATTAATCTGTGATCGTCAAAAATTGACTTTCTTCGAATTTAGAGATATAAATTATTGATGAATTATTTGTGTGAGGAAGATACGATTCAGTTTGATAAGACAATTCATTCCATTTCCATTTCACGAAAAACTTAATTGCACTAGACTGACAAGAAAGTTGACAAGATCAATAAAATATCAATGAAAAACAAAACGAAATATCTTGGAGTGGTAATTGATAGGCATTCAAATTGAAATGATCATATAAATGAAACATTAACCGCAATGCGAAGTTTTATATACATCCAGATATCTGAAAAAATGCAAATTTATGCTTTTTTTTTGATTTTTATGGGCTTGTATAATGTTTCTAATGTTACAACAATCATATGAAAATTATGACTAGAAAAAAGGTTTATATATATATATATATATATATATATATATATATATATATATATATATATATATATATATATATATATATAATCAAGCTCTGTTCGTCCATTGCAGAACGAAGGCCTCCCCCTGTCTTTGGCAAGATTCCCTATCCGCAATTATCTCTCTTCCAGGCAACGCCTAGCCAATCCACAAGCTCCTTATCCCATCGATCGTCAGGGCGCTTTCTTGGTCTTACCCTGTCTCTGAGTTCACAATCACCAAACACAGCTGGCCAACGCTCATATCTTGTTCGTGCTAGATGTCCATTTCCACTTTGACCTTTTTACGCACTCCACGACTACATTCACCTTTGTTTGACCTCTCATCCATCTGCAGCGCATTCTATCTCGTATGGTTAGGTCCATCATGTATCTTTCTATACTCCCATGGGTTGTCCAAAGCTTCTGGATGTGAGCAGATTTCAGGGTCCAAGTTCCGCTGGAGTAGGTCGTTGCTGGTAATACGCATTGGTCAAATACTTTGCTCTTTGAGGATAGTGGCATATCCGTTTGAAGATGTGTTCCAGTCGGCCAACCGTACCCCAAGCTGTTCTGGTTCTTTGCATGATATTCGGTGTAATATCCCCGTTTTCTGTGTCAATCTGTCCCAGATATGTGTAAGACAGAAAGGGTTCAGCATCATCTTTGTTTTTGGGGAGTTTATTTCCAGACCTATTTTATTGCTCGCTATGTCCAGTTCATTGATGCGCTCTTGAAGATCGGTATCATCGTGGGAGAACAGGACTATATCGTCAGCGAACCTCAAGTTTATCTTGATTCCTTTCTCGCTCCAGTCCAGCTTCTGGAACATAAGTCCAAAGCAGCTGAGAACAGTTTTGGGGAAAACGGGTCTGCCTGACTGACGCCTTTCATTATTGGGAATTTCTCCAAGTATTCGTCTATTTTGATGATTGCTGCGGCATGTTCGCGTATATTCTGGATCAGCTCGGTATAGAAAGATGGTATTCCTATCCTCAATAATGAGGTGGTTGCAGCGAAAGTTCTAAGCAGCTTAAATGCCTTCTTATAGTCAATAAATGCCATATATAGAAGAATTGCATATTAGTTCCATCTTGATCTTACTTCGCGGATGGTGAAAATGTGATCCATCGTACTGTATGACTTCCTGAAGCCTACCTGTTCTATTGGCTGATATGAGTCCAATTGTCCCGATAAGCGGTTAGTAATTATCTTCATTAAGATAATTATGCATTGGGAGTAAACTTATCGGTCTGTAGTTCCTCAGGTCCTCCGCATTCCCTTTCTTATAGAGCCAAACCATGGACGCGTTGTTCCACGAGGTGGGAATGTTTCTGTTTTTTAAACAGTCACTGAAGAGCCTCGATAGAATGCGGTGAAGTACTGGGCCCCTGACTTGATAACGCCCACTGTGAGCTCGTCCTCACTTGAAGAGCCGGCTTTCAAGAATTCAATTGAAGTTTTCGTTTTATATATATATATATATATATATATATATATATATATATATATATATATATATATATATATATATATATATATATATATATATATATATATATATATATATATATATATAGAAGAGCTAGATATGTGAAAGTGTATGATGTGATGTCTCCACTATACTTCAAGGGATAAATGTTAGAGAAATATTGAAATATATGCTATACCTGATGGAACTGCGAGACAGCTGTTTCGTTCTGCAAGGAATTCGTTTGTCGCACCACCTCCTATACGCAACAACCTATCCTTTCCACTACAACCTCAATTCTTTAAATAAGAACAAAATATAGAATTATCTATATAGTTCATTGATTCATAAACACATATTCAATTTATTCAATGTTTATGTTTATTTCATGCTTCAATTAGATTTATTCCTTCGAAATAAGTTTAGGGCCATTATATTTTATACATGTTTTTATGGACTACAACTTGGATCGACATTCTGTTTTCATTTCAAACTGATTATTTACACGAAATCAGAAAAAATACGTTGCAATACCAGCTTTGAAAGTTCAAACAGCAACCCCTTTCAGTTACCTACATGACCTGGCCAGAGACAAGGATCAAGGAATCAGGCAACATTCGTTTTTTTTGGCACTCTAACTTACGCTATACTATAGCACATGTCACTGGTACTTACGCATGTGCAATATTCTGGGTCGTCTGGCAGGCAAAAATCACACAAATGAGCTGGGTTGTTTGAATTATTAATTTTCGATGATAAACAATATTACTCATCAATCTTGAAGTGCCGTAATAAATTTTCCGGATTTTTTGGAAAAACAATTTTGCAAACGTTTGGCTGAATATTTATATATATCCACTGAAATGGTCTGGCCTTCATATATTCATTTCATACAAATCAAAATTCGTATGCAAAACACAAAAAACGTATTCAACAAATTTTCAAGGTGCTTCAAATACTTGCTCAAAAAGGTCACTGAGGGGTTAGACTATCACGCTGAGACTCAGACTTAGATGATATGACTAATATGACATATTATTGATTATCAATTGGTCTGTCAAAATAGTCAAATGACTTAGTTTGTCATAAATACTTCGCGGATTAGGTTTAAAATTTTATTCAATTTTTGTTGTAATTTTTCATTCAAATTCAATTATCATGGCTTTGTATTCGCAGTCCGCGGAATTAAATGACGTTCCATATGTAGATAAGTCCAAAATTCTTATTCGACGTATAGGAGACGTTTTCGATTCAAAATCAAACGATATGGATTTCGATGATCTGGATTTTAATGAATACCATTTTGTTACTGGGAGTGTTTACGAAGGTAATGTATACTAATATCATTTTTTTGTACTTCTAGTGAGCTTTCAATTATTTATCACCGAAAACTTGAAGATTGTTGAGAAGTTTGCAGATTTCTTAAAAGAGTATTTTATACATCCACAAGCGGCCACATTTTCTCTTTTATACTTTATATACTCGTAAGATGTTGAAGTATGTAAGTAGGTGATTGAGTTTGATGGTGCAATAGAACATTAATAACTATTTTTACAGAAGTCTCATAAAACACTATCATTAAAAAAATATGAATATTTTTGCCCCCAAATCAATAGAAGAATAGGAAAGTCTATGAAAACAACACTATAAAACTGTAAGTTGCATTTACCTTCAGAATATTTAAGTGGCCTTTGAAGCAAAATTTTGGACAATTTCGAACTCCAGTAAATCAGACCATTGTGGTATCTCCTCACTCTGGTGAAATTCAGTTTGATATGAGATTGACATCTGTTATCATAGTGGTGAATACTAATGGGTTATTTTTTAAGCGTAGTTTTCTTTTAAATCGAATAAAACACTCAATTTGCATCGTATATTCAAAATGTTCATTGAAATTGATAACTTGGCCTTTGCCATTTACATTTTAGAAATAACTTCATGTAAATGTTGTACGCGGCTCCGTATCAAATGCTTTTTCGAGCATTTCGGCCTGTATCTCACGAATTACGCGTGTTATGTTATCCTGTAAGGCTTCAATCGTGTTCGGCTTGTCCACATACACCAACGACTTTACATAGCCCCACAAGAAATAATCCAGAGGCGTCAAATCGCATGATCTTGGCGCCGACTTCACAGGGTCATTTCGAGAGATAAGCTGCACACCAAATTAATCCTTCAACATGTCCATTATTTCACAAGCTGTGTGGCATGTGGCACCGCCTTGATGAAACCACATGTCAACCAAGTACAACTCGGCCAACTGGGGCAAAAAAAAGTTGCGTATCATGGCTCGATATCGTTCGCCGTTGATGGTAACGTTTCTTTCACGGTCGTGGAAGACACACAAAAATGCACCGATGATGCCACCAGCCCAGAAATCACACCAAACTGTCGTTTTTTCGGGATACATCGGTCATTCTTGTATGGCATGTAGCTATTCATCACTCTAGATGAGACAGTTTTGTTTGTTTACATATGTGTTCAACCAGAAATGAACCTCATCGCTGAACACAATTTTTTGATAAAACAGCGGATTTTCATTAAGCTGTTCTGAGGCCCATTCGCCAAAAATTAGACGTTGTAGTAGGGCATTCGGCTTCAATTCTTGCAGAAGTTGAATTTTATAGGCTTTTAAACCCAAAGCAACACGTAAAATATTCTAGGTGGTTGAGTAACACATGCCCAGTTGCTGAGAACGACGGCGAATTGACATTTCACGTCAATTCGCCATTTCGTCAATTTCAGTCAATTTCATTGACTGTACGCTACGGCTGCAATATTCTCTCTTCAGTGCGCACTGTTCGCATGCGAGACATTGGTTTAATGTTCAACAAAGTAAACTTGGTGCGTAATTTGGTGATAACAGCGCGAAATGTTGATTCACCATATCGATTGGGACGACCATAATATGGTAGTAACAAACGATACACATATTTCACAGAGCACGAATTTTGATAGTGAATGTCAACAATTTGCAATCGTTGCTCGTTTGTAAGTCTTTCCATGATGAAAAGCCAGAGTACACTGAAAACTTTTCACTTTGACAGATGACGCTTGGATGTCATTACCAACCAGTGCCGCCAACCTTAAAAACTTAGCTCTTAAAAAATTACTCGTTACTACTCATAGATCTGGAGTGTCTGGTTTCATAAGCGGATATAAACAAACAAAAACATATATACTTGGGAAGAATAGTGTGCGTAATTATTTGTAATTATTTTGCAACATGCTCTGTAATCCTTGAGTGATTTAATTCTAATTGCCTTCGCCTTGGTAGGGTGGTTTTCATTCCCCTCACAAATAACCTCACACCATAAAGCCATATCGATGTACAGACTCAAACAAGGAGAAATATACCAACTTAAGGGTGGATCCTGATTTAGAAGGTTCAAATAAAGATCTAAATATAATCCTGATGTACCTAAGAATGTGTAGACGAAGTTATATAAGCTAGTCCATAATATTCTCAAAAATACAGCACTGAACGCAGTGGCGTATCGAGCAGGTTCGTACGGGCGCTCGGGCAGTTGAAAAAACTCCGAACTATTCGTCATAATATTCATCCAATCTACTAAAAACTTTCAAAGGACAAACTTTAAACCCGATGCTTTGGCGGGTATGCGCAAAATTCGAACGAATCTTCCAACTCTACCGTCTGTCGCAACAATACAAAACACATCAATTTTGACAGAAAAATATTTCAAATGTTCAACGAAGGATATTCTGAAGTTTCCAATATTATGCAGCTGCTCGATTTGAAAATCGAGCTTATTTTGAAAAGCTGATATTTTGACGCGAGAATTTTCCATTGAAAATTAGGGTGTTTTTTCGATATTGAGTGAAAATGAGGTAAAAAAATTGATATTTCAAATCACAAAAATTACAGTGCCTTTAGGACATAGAAAGGTAAGTTTTCATCAAATTTTGTGAAGAAATAAATTTTTTTGCATAAGATAAAAATAGAAAACCAAAATCTTGATTATTTGAATTTTTCACATAAATGTGAAAAACTGTAATTACAAAAGTTGTGGGTCTCTTTTTTCTCATACCTTTTCTTTTCCTTTTTCTTTTTTTATGGCCATTCGATTTTTTCCATAGGACTTGTAGTTTTGCCGGAAATGGAGGTACACCGTTTTACCCTAAAAAAACACCCCCTTCCACTTCTCGACCTCAGATCGCCCGTAAAGTTTTTTACTTTCATTTTTGTTATATTCTCGTCCATTTTAACGGGTTTCGTCCTACTATTATTTTTTTTCAAAATTATCGACCCTGGTCTATATTTATTTAGCAAAGCTATTCAATATTCAATACAGAGAGATTGAAAATTCTCATTAATGATGAATTGATGAAATGGAAACACCTCGAATTGATGAGATGAAATAATTTGCGTTTGACAGTTAAGATTCATTGTAATTTTTCGATCCAGAAGTAGACAATATGATGGATTTTAAAAGTTATTTTCAAATACTTGAGATGTAGTTTTGACTCTATTAGACCTACGTTTCTATTTGATATGTGTAACTGGCACGTCAAATACTTCAACTTTGACAATCGTTCATAACGAAAAAAATTTTGAACTGATAGGATGTTAATTTGTGTGTGCGACGTTCAGAATGACTTCGTTTCGCAGAGGTTTTCAATCAAGAGAACAGAGACGGTTAACTAAGGATTGGCACAACACTTTATTGGAGGAAATAGATGAGACTAGATTCGGTAAATGCGCGACAAGTCGAAAAACTTACGACGAAGATGGAATGGAAGACACGGATGTTAGTAGTATAAATATCAGTAAGCTTAAGTCGTGCGAGTATGAATACATCACGGGGAGCTTCTACGAAGGTAATTACCGCCCGTTATTCACAAACATTTCGTGAGGTTTTTTTTTCCGAAATTCTTCTTTTCGAAATATTTAATATCCTTATAATGTCAAAAAAATCGCTCAATCATTTTGAAAATGATTCATCTCTATGCTACTACGAATTGAATCGCATGACGTATAAACTTATCTGATATTTATGTCAAATATTTTTTTGAATTGAAAGAATTATTTTTTTTCTGAACAAAGTTCAACATGAAAGCTTTTCGAAAAGCTGCTTTAAAAGTGAGTGCAATGAGACGTCTTACTAAAGACTGGCAGAATCTTATTTTCGAAGAGATTGATGAAACTAGATTTGGAAAATGCTCAACTAGACGAAAAACTTTGGTGGATGAAGAATCGGACGAGAGTACAGTAGATTTAAATAGATTAAGGAATTGTGAATATGAATACATTACTGAAAGTTGCTACGAGGGTAATTATTACTCATTTGATGAATGTAGGTACAGAAGACTTTGTTTATAGTTCTCGTTACAAGTGAAACTCTCAAGGTACTTAGAAACGAGAATATGAATATTAAAATTGAAAACCAGAACATTGAAAGGGCAACAGTTGTTAAATATTAGGGCGTTCTGTTAGATCAGAAATAGGCATTATGACAGTTTTTGGAAAACGGACCTATAATGTCCACAAATAAATACTATTCAGGTACAATAAATAAGATATTTCTGCTGAAATTAAGAGTTTAGTAGGAACAAAATGCTATTTTAAAATATAAATATACTTGTTTATCAAGAACGCTTGTCAGTGTCATGGCGTCGCTTGTGACGTCACGTTTGAGTAATACTAAACACTAGCCGCTGAGCTCGTGCAATTATTTAATTATATTGTGTTATTAAATATGAATTCGAAAGTGTTTAAGCAGTCCTAATAAGTTATTTGTATTCGTTCCTCCTAAATAAAACGACACGAAACAAGTGACTTAAACTTTCAAGGCAAGATTCAAATGCAATATTGTCCATTGCTCACAGATCATTTTCGTGAAGATCACTTTCATGTATGTTTTTACATTGTTTTCTAGATTTTAGTATAGTTTATAATATTTGGTAAAATATTTTGTACGACGTCTAAATGTAAAAATATAAACAATCTATTTTCGAGGTCTATCCTCGAAATTTCATCTCATTGCTGTTATATTACGTATTTTATTCAAGTTTCATGTTCAAATGTCATGGATAATTATATGAAATATAACAGTGACATCGCTATAGGATGGCCTGGAGGACCTAAAAGAAATATCAATTTATAAATGAAGAGTAGAAGCATAATAAATATAGATTTCATTAGCATAACCGTAATAATAACCTGATATAATAAAACAATTGTTAAACAAAGATTTACACATATAATAAAAAGAATACTGCATGACGTACGTTTCGATGAGATTCACCTTTTGCTACGTGCAGACAGAATAATGACATTTGTCGAATACATACGATAGGTAAACTTAAATTATGAATACAGAGAAAGCAGGTAGATAACAGGTAGAAGGAATCAATTCATACTGAACTACTATATAGGAAACTAAGTAATTTTGAAAAGATTGAGAAGGGGCTTGAGGTATGATCGATTTGGCTGTTCAAAAGGTTGCCAGAATATTTGTATTTATTAATTTGAAGTGATTCTAACAAATTAAGCTTCATTCCCTTGTTTGCGGTATTCAAAATTTCAAAATCGGAATTGAATATATGATTTTCATTAATCAAATGATTTGCATTATGTGAATCTGTCTTCTGATTATCAAAGCTACGTTTATGTTCAGAAATTCTTATTTGAAAACTTCTAAACGTTCTACCAATATAAAACTTATCACAACTACCACAGTTAATTTTATATACTCCTGATTTTTTATTTTTGTTGACCTTAGATTTGTTATTTTTGATATGTTTTCCTAAGTTATTTCCAGTACGGTAATCAATGTTCTTGTTATACTTAAAGAAAAGAGATTTGAGTTTTTCACTGGACTTACCGATGTATGTAAGTCTGTTATAGTTGATATTGTTTTTGACTAGGGGATAAACCAAACCAATCGCCTTTTTGAAGTTTTTCTTTGATATCATATTATTTATTATTTCAGGATTATAATTATTATTCACAGCTATTTGCTTAATTAAATTTTTCTCGGTATTGAAATTGGTTCTAGAAAGAGAAATATTCACTAATCGATGTACCAAATTATTGAAAGCTGCCATTTTATGTTGAAATGGATGCATGGAAGTATTATGTATAATACTATCTGTATGTGATGGTTTATGGAAAATTGAAAAACTATGATTGTTATCCAGTTTCATTATTTCAAGATCTAAAAAATTAATAGAGTTTTCTTTCTTAAGTTCCAAAGTGAATGTAATTTTAGGTTGTAACGAATTAATGAATGTCTGAAAAATGTCGAGTTGACGAAGAGTACCACTGGTAGTCTATCCTCTTAAAATTTTTTCTTTCCTCGTGAATATTCTTCTTTCTAGAACCAATTTCAACACCGAGAAAAATTTAATTAAGCAAATAGCTGTGAATAATAATTATAATCCTGAAATAATAAATAATATGATATTAAATAAAAAACTTCAAAAAGGCGATTGGTTTGGTTTATCCCCTAGTCAAAAACAATATCAACTATAACAGTCTTACATACATCGGTAAGTCCAGTGAAAAACTCAAATCTATTTTTTAAGTATAACATCAACATTGCTTACCGTACTAGAAATAACTTAGGAAAACATATCGAAAATAACAAATCTGAGTTCAACAAAAATAGAAAATCAGGAGTATATGAAATTAACTGTGGTAGTTGTAATAAGTTTTATGTTGGTAGAACGTATAGAAGTTTTCAAATACGAATTTCTGAACATAAACGTAGCTTTGATAATCAGAAGACAGATTCACATTATGCAAATCATTTGATTAATGAAAATCATATATTCAATTCCGATTTTGAAATTTTGAATACCGCAAACAAGGGAATGAAGCTTAATTTGTTAGAATCACTTCAAATTAATAAATACAAATATTCTGGCAACCTTCTGAACAGCCAAATCGATCATACCTGGAGCCCCCTTCTCAATCTTTTCAAAATACATACTTAGTTTACTATATAGTGGTTCAGTATGAATTGATCCCTTCTACCTGTTATCTACCTGTTTTCTCTGTATTCATAATTTAAATTTAACTATTGTATGTATTTGAGAAATGTCATTAGTCTGCACGTAGCATTTTTAAAAGGTGAATCTCATCGAAACGTACGTCATGCAGTATTCTTTTTAATATATGTGTAAATCTTTGTTTAACAATTATTTTATTATGTTTATCGATTCACATCAAGTATCGGCCGCATCAATTATTAATAACCTGATATATTACATCACATATCAAATACTTTGTCAAAAGTATATTTTAGAGAATTATTTTATAACTGAAATTATAATGTCTTATCATTATTATAGATATACTTACATGGAAGTTTTAATATTTCTAAATTCTGGTGAACAAAAGTCTTTGTTCGATGCGAAAAACATTTCCAACATTATTATGTATCGATTCTTGGCAAATTAGTGCTGTTTGCCTTAGTAAATCCTTGATCCATGGCTCGTGTTATTTCGTATTCGATTTTGATAACACTCAAATAATGGAATTTAATAACACAATTAATAAAAAAAACACAGTCGTAGTGGAAGTTTACAATATGAGATGTGACGTTGGTGAGTGTTTACTTAAAGGTGACGTCATGCGCTCTATTTATGTGTTCAAGATATCATGGCGGATTGCTTTATTTTGTAGAAATTTATTTCATGAAAAAGAATATTAATCACACTCTCAATAAAAAAAACAATGCGTGTTTTATTTCATAAGCTTCAAGTTTTATCCAATAAATATAGTATTTTAGTGATTTTTGATAATTACAGTCATCATGCCTATTGAGTTCCAATGATTACATTGACTTCAAATAGTCTGAAATCTCTAAAACACTTCGAAATAATTAGTAAAAATTTATTGCTTCTCAAGTCAATAATAATGCCGCATTTTTAACATTATTACAGAGAAAAAACTCAACAAATACAAAAATTGTAGAAATTGCCAACAATTCTTAAACGTAATAGATAAACTCCAATCGGAAGAATGTTGAATTACCTAGAACCTATGTCAGTAAAACAGAGAATACTATATGTAACACTTACATGTATCATTAGTCAGTGACGTACACATTTATAACACTAGAAATTCTGACAGTTATACCTGCATGTCTGTAGCCCTTTTGAATCTTGAAGAAGTATATTTTAGGAAGGGTTCAAGCATACAATAAATTCCCTGGCTCTATAAAGACTGAAAGTAGTCTCTAGGTATTCAACCCTGTATTAACTATTCTCATTTTAGAAAATTATAAATAATATTTGATTTAAAATATTACGCATGAAAATATTACTAACATGTTCAAAATGAAAATGGAAGAAAATTGAGTCGGGATCAATTTTCAGTCAAATATATTTCGAAAGAGTGAAGTTATACAAATATTAATATTTTGCACTTCTTGAAGGACAATGCAGCAAAATTGGAATGGAAGGACATGGCATTTACACATTTCCACACGGAGTCGTATACGAAGGTCAATTTAAAGATGGAATGTTTCACGGTAAAGGAATTTTGGTTTATCCTCAAGGTCAAGCATTGAATTGCACATTCAAGAAAGGAAAAATCACAAAGTGGGAATTTCTTTTCGCTCCACCTAGCTCAGAAGATGATGTGGTACCTGGTCAAGGTAGAAGAATGAGTACTGGTAGCGAGGATTTGGTGAGACTTAAAACAGGTATGTTACAAGTAAAAATTTTTTTCATTGAGCATGTATTATATCGTAGAAAGAACTAATATATTATATACTAGTTGACGGAGTGGTCTTTATATTACTCGTAATTACTGTCGTTAGTTTCACAGAATAAGCCACTTATATATTTTTTGAAGTCGAAATTTCTTTAAGCAAGCTCATAGAATAAAATTAGTCTGAACTGTTGGATCATCCTATTAATGTTATACCTACTGCGACAGTAAATACTAGTAGTTCTTTCCATTACTATCAATAGAGTTCAAGTTATGAAAAATTTCATATTGGTCCATTGTTGTTATTCTTTTGCGATGAAGCTGTTTATCAATACGAAATATTGAGAAATAACGAAAAAAGAATAGCATGTGAACAGAAGAAATGAGGCATGAGGCCCTTCTTACACTCTACAGAAATCTGTGATGTCCTTGGATGAAACATCTACCAACTTTGCCATATTTTGTATAGATCAGCCCACTGATCTTGAAACAGTGTCTCTACCATGTTCGAGAGAGTTTATCTTGTTTCTTCGGCAGAGGAGCTCACCTGAATAGTTCACTAAATGTTTCCGGTATATTAAAGAGATAAGCGATTGGACGTTTCGTTTGGATGCACGCTACTGATGATTGCCACAATGAGATGAACCAAAGCTGTACGATATTTCCAACTAGTTCGATGTGTTTTGGAACGCAGAAGATGTCCACTCCCCAACTAGAGTATGTATTTAGTTCAACGATATGAAACGAATTCAAATATATTGTGAATGTGACGATTGTAGTCGATATTATAATTTATGTTGGTTTTATGATAATATCTGCGCAACAACTGGTATGGAATATCGGAAAAAATGGCAAATCTCCATACTACAAAAACTACCTGCTGATTGACCAATTGATGAACAATTTATTACTTGACATCGACATACATCTACCCGAGAGGCAAAAAATTTCGATTGAGAGATAAACAAAAAGTAATGGTCAAAAATGGTCTATACGCTTCAAGTTACTTGAGAGAAAATATAATGTTAAACCTTTTGGACGCCCCAGTTAACCAATAAACTATGTTCTTTGAAGTAATGGTCGAGATGTTTTGTTTAGGTTATTTTAAACAATGCAATGTAGTGATTGAGGAGTGATCATCAATACGGTGGTTATAATTCTTATTTATCTCGATTATTTTCCTCAGAACTCGACATCGATATTGCTACCTATTGCAAGCCACCAGACAGGAGGTTCAATAGGAGCTACTCAGAAGGGATGAAAGGTGCCCCCTATGAAAATAGAACGGCCCGTTTGCGCGAGAGACTGATTCCAGAGGGTTGTTACGATATGGAAGACGGATTTTACAATCCGAAGACCAAGTGGGTTCACAGTGCTGACGACATGGAACACATTTTGTATATGGCGCCGGAAAATCCGCAGGATATAAAATTAGATAGTGAGAGTAAGTCTATTTGAATATATTAAACATACAGTCAAGCATATTTTGAGGATGGAAAATAACTATATCGTTTTTAGGTGACTTTGTCAAATTTATTAATGATATTCCCGACGTTCCTGTATATCATACTGAAAGTTGGATAAAAGAAAATTGTCGAAAAGCGTGGGACGAAAATGTAGGGTACAAGCCGGAACTCTATGAATATTGGTTTTCTGGTCGAGAATCGGAGCGACGAAGATTGAACATGAGATCGCGAGAAGAAGGGGGAAAATTTATAACGGAAGAATCGTGTTGTGTAAAATGTCTAAAGCGCTTAGAAAAAATGTCGAAAAATTATCAATCAATATAAAAAATAACATATTTCTGATATTTTATTAAAACTGAGAAATATATATATATATATATATATATATATATATATATATATATATATATATATATATATATATATATATATATATATATATATATATATATATATATATATATATATATGTATAAAACTTGGTTCTCGGAATGAGCCGCGTTCTAGATTTATATGATCTCGACGTTTCGGCTTCCGTTGTGAAGCCATCTTCAGAATATAACTAAAATATAACTCTCATGGAATTGTCTATACAAATGTTATCAACGAGTACATTGCCCGCTGGGGCGTGATCTGCAGCGATTAGGCATAGGACCATTCTTACACATTGCAGACATATTTCTGTGGTGTTCGAATGAAATTTCCACAAAGCCTCACGTATTCGCACTAATGTTGACATGAGTAGGAATCTAGAACGCTAGGGAGAGTTTATTCGTCTTTTCTTCGATAGAGGGAGCTCACGGGAATTTTCACAAACTGTTGTTCCCCTTCGGATCTAGGACCTGTAGACGTTTTGAAAGTCATCGATCATATCGGCACGATCTGCCGGACGCTGTGTGAATGTTATCAGCCAAGCAGAAAGTGCCGATGCCTGCCCTCAACAATTATCCCTAGAAGGATAATGGGGGTAAAATTATAAAAAGCAGAACAACGTGTAAATCGATGATGAAGAGGCATATGGAAGTTAATTCCGGTCCTCATTGAAAATTCAGTGGATCTCAGAAAGTCATCGATTCTTGATTGTTCTCGATGACAACATTTGTGTAGACAGCTCCTTGAGAGTTTCATTTGAAATATTTCGATAAAGAGTCTCAGTATTCACTAATATGAATGATTCGTGAATCTTGATATATATATATATATATATATATATATATATATATATATATATATATATATATATATATGTACATATATATATAAATAAATGTACATGCATTAAATATATATGTCGTATTATATAGGTGAAGGATCATTCTAATGAGTGAATGTGTATTGTCAATCAATGTGTTAGCTCTGGAATTATTGTGTAAATATATGTCCAGAACATTTGAAAATCGCTGCTGTTTTTATTTTGAAGTTTGTTGTGTTCTTCTCTCCAAATTAAGCTTATAGACGTTAGAAAAATCATGACAATTACCTGAATACTTTCATAATTATTCAACTTAATTGGAAATTGATACAATATTTTCTGTATTAGGTATATTTAGAACACAATACAAAATCACGGTTTGAATTTTCTTTCTTCAAATCATTAGGAAATAAGGTCAAATATTTTGTTCAAGAAAATGTTTTATTTATTTTGATGAAATTGTTAGTCGGTTTTATCAAATTTAGAATTGAAATAACGTTTTGAAAAAGTGTAAAATTTAGAGCATTTTAAAATTAGCCAATTCTTCCGACGAATATACATAACATAGTTTCGTGAAAAGTCATTGATTGTGATTCCTGAATCATACAGAAGAGGAGTGTGTTTCTTGATATTGTCCGACTGGACAATATTTAATGTTACACATTTTCTAACTATATCCCTACGAACGTGTTCAATGACCAGTTCATAATTTTCTACATTAAATGGTTCCATATTTGTTGCGAAGTATTTAAGTCCACTTCTGTGAGAATCTCTAGCTAAAATAACCAGAAATACTCTGTTATATATCATAATCAGATAGTGAACCCTTACAGATTGCTCAGCTTTATTGATTATAGGAAGCACTTTAGTCACATTATCTTGAAACTGCCCCCGCCCTGGATGTATGTTTTGGAAGTGTGTGAAGATATCTTTTGGTTTCCCATACCAATCACAGCCACTACTCTTCAAGCAGAGGCAAAGCACTGAATAATGCTTGCAGTGTTTATGGTGTTCTATCAATTCTCTGCCTGTTCCATAAAAAACACAGCCTTGGTTTTTATAACGGCAATGAAACTTGTGTTTCAGATATAAATCTTCTAAATCCGAAGGTCTTGAAGATGATGGAATGAAATTAACAAATTTTCGGGCTCTGTTTTTTTTGAGACATACTGTACATAACATATGACCCAAATTGCTTCTGAGTAGAGGTGGATGGCAAATATTCTTGCAGTAGTGGCATATGAACTGCTTGTACACTTCTGCTAACGTGTTATTTATGACAACCTATAAATAAATAAAAATGATGATAAACATTGAGAGCTATGAGAGAGAGAGAGAGATGAGAAGGGTAGATAGTTGAAATTCAATTTGTTCATTGAGAATCAGTTCTTTTTTCAGGATGTGCTGATTTTTTATAGATATAAATTTGCTATGCTCTATTTTTGGATTTACTCTTAATATCAAGCCAAGAGTTTGATTCAAATTTTTATTTAACCATGCTTCACCAAGAGGTAAGCGAAAATTGCAGTTATTAAAAGTGTTGATATGTAGTTGAATATAAACTTAAATTCAAACACTTGAACCTATGATTCACACTTTATTCACTACATAGCATGACGCGTTTCGTCGTTACAAACGACTTTTTCAGATGCTTACAGAATAATGTATTGGCAAAAATGTTGACAAAGATAGCCTATCAAAACACATAATGCATAAAAATCCCAATTCATCTGAAGAAACAATTAGATAAAATGGAGATAACAAACGATGACCAAATAGTTTCAATTGATGTGGTTTCACTGTGTACAAATATTCCAATCTTCATCACAACTACAGACAAAAATGTTTCGAGAAATGAATGAAATGTTGCTATAGAACCACAACCCTGAAAGATCGATTAAATAGCTCTTATAACAAAGAACACGTATAATCTTTAACACTCAAAACAATTGAAAATATAATCAGAATTTCAATGCCATATGGCATGAGAGATTTGTCTTACAAAATAGAAATTACTTTCAAAACACACAGTCAACAGTAAACAGTAATAAACCACAAAATCGAATTGAAAAATATTAAGCAAGCTAAAAACAAAACAATAAATTAAAATTAACACACTTGGCTATTTTTTTGATGAATGACACGGAGGTTTCGCTTATTTTTTGGTGAAACATTATGTTAAAAACAATAAAATTGAAAATTAACACACTTGGCTTAATTTACACTGAATATATCAAAGACTTTACATTTGATAATTCAATTATTATCAAAAACTGCAGGATAGACTTACAACTCACAAAAAAATTACCACAACAGCACTGAAAGTGCACAAAACAGTGGAAAAACATTAGTAGTGATAAACACTATGGAGACAAACAGAATAAGAAGAGGAAGCATGAAATGGAACACAAATAGCATTTTGGAGAATACAGCCCATGACAGGTAATACTTGAATGGGTTAATCCAAATTTACCTGGCATTGTTACATAGGCGAACATGAAAAAAGAAGGAGAACAATAACATCACAACCTTCACAGATCCAAGAATTTAGGTATTCTCATATTTGAATAATAACCTTCAATTAGTCAGGAAATCGTTTGACACAAAAAAATAAATTTTTAAGTTATTTTGGTTTTTAATATCAATTTTAAAATTTTTGTTTAAATGTTTGAAAAATTTCGATACAAACACACATCTTCTTAATTTTAGGATTTCATTTATCTCAATGTTCTCGCTGAATACCAATTTATTAATTTTGTTTATATTTTTAAAATTTCGATAAAAACAAACATCTTTTAAATTTTAGGATTTCATTTATTTCAATGTTCTCTTTGATTGTTCCATAATCATACTGCGGAACAAGAAAGAACCACTTTGAAAACCACAGAAAATAAATATATTTATATCAATAAAAGTCAAACCAATGACACCCAGAACAACCAAAAATTATCAGATGATGAAACAATGAGTTTGAGTACGATAAATCTCAATTGAGTCAATACTTTCATTGATACCAACATACAAGTTTTCATTTCATTTACTTCGTTATCGGACTCTAATCATTACTAATCAGTTACAAAGTAAATAATTCATGCAAATTAAATATTTGGACTCTAATCATTACTAATCAGTTACAAAGTAAATAATTCATGCAAATTAAATATTTGGTCGAATTTCGTACTGAAGAGATCGCTATATAGAGTTCTTTGCTATATTTCGAAATTTAAAATTTCGGTCTATGTGGAATGAAAAATGTTCTAATTATTGCAATTTAAATGTATTTGAAACTCTTACCACTAAATATTGATAATTACCTGATTAATTTCTTCAAGATTATTAGTACACAAATTATTTGCAGTCTGCATTTTGAAATGAAAGTAACGGGATATCACAACAAAAACAAATATCTATTGAATTGTCAACACAGGTGACCTACAGATACTGGCTAACTCTGAGTACAATTTCGAAGTAGGTACCCATCATAAGTATTCTTTTCTTAATAGTTGATAGGAAGGGAGGGTAAGTCATAAATGATTTACCTGATAAATTCTTAGGTAGAGGTACCTATATGTTTAATAATCTTTCCTTGTTTAGCCATTCTATGAATATAAATATTTGTAGTTATATAGACTATATTAGATAACGACGATTTCATATATAAATTACAATGCAGTACACATATTATACAAAGCGATAATTATAATATCTAAAATATATATGAATATAGATATTTATATACCTATTGGTGATTACAGGTGTTTGAAGCAATAAAAAAAAGAATATAAGGATTTATTGGACTTTTCGTAGGTTTCTTCCTCTTTCTTAGTGGTATAAATACATTATCTTTCAGACGTTTCTTCGTTTGATTCTGTTTAACAATAATTATTTACAATAATATTGAATTTTTCAATGTTTTGGTATCTCTTATTGATCTGACAATAGATAGACTCACAACAAAAGAAGATATTGACGTGTATCATTATTGCTGATCAGAGTCAAGCGAAGAAATATCTGAAAGATAATATATTTATACTGTTGAAGAAGGAGAAGAAACCTCCGAAACGACCAATATACCTTTATATCTCTTTTTTTTTGTTTCGCCAATAAATATTGCAATCTTCTAATCGACAATAAATGTTATTGAGCACGTATAAGATATAAAACAGATAACCAAATTGTATGATTTTATTATATATATATATATATATATATATATATATATATATATATATATATATATATATATATATATATATATATATATATATATATATATATATATATATATATATATATATATATATATATATATATATATATATATATATATAAATAATATTTGATGCGGAAGAAAATTCAAATTGAAATGAAAATTATCGGCATATAAGCAAGAGTTTAATTTATTTTAATAAATATATATATATATATATATATATATATATATATATATATATATATATGTATATATATATATATATATATATATATATATATATATATATATATATATGTATATATATATATATATATATATATATATATATATATATATATATATATATATATATATATATATATATATATATATATATATATATATATATATATATATATATATATATATATATATATATATATGTATAAATAATATTTGATGCCCGCAGATTAGTAGCAGCCGTTGACACGTGTTTCGATCTTATTGGATCGCCTCAGAACGGCCTAGCCAAGTTCTAGTTTTACGAACCTGGAGGTGGAAACACAAAAAAAAACCAAGAAACAAAAACATTTGAGGCTACCGCGTTTGTTCTCTTTTCAATTCATCAGACATTTGATGGTAAAGGAAACCACAGAAAACTTTACCCACGTAATATGATGTTGACTTGACAGGAGTTGAAACATTATAGAATTTCAGATGTTATGAAACAATTAGTGATAATAACATAACGATAGTCTATATTTCACGCTTATCCACTCGCGCACATTTGACTTTTAGCGCACGACACATTTTCGCTCCTTACGCCACTAATCACGCACGTTAGCGGATACGAAGAGGTATGTTCTCCAAATGGTCGAGAATTTCGTTGGTTGGCTCCTGTGAAGTCTGAAGAATTCGTACTGGCGGAAAAGGGAATTTGTTTCTGGGTTTTCTGTATAGTGCACGTCAGCGTAAGTAACATGGGGCTATCAGCGTCGCTTAGCAATCAGATTTGGTCTTTGTAGAGTACGTTGGGTATATCGAGCTTGAAGTTTCCTCATTTGACCGACAATGGGGGCATTTTTGTGTGATCATGTATGAGGCGAGAAGGCTATCGATAAGGGAGTCAGAAAATGCTGCGCCAGAGTGCTCTCTTGCAGCTTTCACTTTGTTTGACATATCTTTATTGGAGAGTCGCATTGAGTAATTATCTATAGACCTTACAGGACGAAGAAATGAATTGTAAGTGTTAAGCAGAGTACGAGGATTGCATCCCCGAATTCTGCCTTTAAGTGCGTACAGAAGGTTTGCTCTATTGCGAATTTTTTTAGAGTTTTCTCTAGGTCGATTTTCCAGGAATTGTGTTTAGAGAATGCTACACCCAAGTGAGTGATTTCGTCCTGAAGTCTGAAGTTTTCGCCCTAGAGGATCAGGTGAACTACTACTACTAGGTCGTTACTATTGAATTTGAGGTAGTGTGAATAATTGTAGTGGGAGAAGAGAATCGATTGAGATTTTCTAGTGTTGGGTGTAATTCTCCAGTTTCTCGCCCACGTACTGTAGACATCTAGTTGTCTATGCATATTGCGGCTGCAATTCACCGACGTCCTTGCCGTGGTCCAGATCGCAGTGTCATCTGCAAAAAGCGAAATTTTTGAGAGTAAATTGTCCGGTTGTGGAATATCATATATATATATATATATATATATATATATATATATATATATATATATATATATATATATATATATATATATATATATATATATATTATTTATATATAATAATATATATATATATATATATATATATATATATATATATATAATATATATATATATTTATATATATATATATATATATATATATATATATATATATATATATATTATATATATATATATATATATATTTTGAAAGTTTTTAGCATTAACAGGCTTTTTAATATGAAAAAGTTTATTTCTGTTGAAATAAACAAAATTTTTTTTTCATATTAAAAAGCCTGTTAATGCTAAAAACTTTCACAATAAATACCTCAAACAGGCAATAAATCAATTTCAAGAAATATATATATATATATATATATATATATATATATATATATATATATATATAAATAATGGGTACAGTAATGGAGCTATTGCGGAAGCTGGTACCCCATATTCGCAGCTAGTATTGTTATATATTTTAATTCTGGTTAGATGCACAGGAGTTAAGCAATGACCAGACCCCATTCTGCAGAAAGTAGTGATATATTCTCTGGGTAGTTTTATGTCTTTGAACCATACTTTATTAAGATTGCTCTCACCTTTCATATGAACATACCTCTTTTCTTTATTTTTACCTATATCCGTCCAGCTATTTCTCGAGTCTTGCCATATTTCCTTCTTAATGAAGGGCAGGATTTCGTTATAGTGACACTTAAAAATTGTTATGAGATTTATTCTTCCATTTCTAATTGTCTTTCATCAGCCGCACTCAGACATTGTCATTCTTATTATTGGACCGAAAATGTAAACTATATTATTTTCTATGCTGGTAATATGGAAACATAATTTCAGAAGAAAACGTGCGTTCCAGTTGTCATAGATATGAACGGTAATCACAGAAAAATAACTGATTTCCATATTCCACTCTGATCTGTCAATGTTTTCAAACAATCCAAAAACATTCAATCTAGTATGATTACGTCAAGTTGATTTAACTGAAGTTTACATATTGTAGTCCTAAAAGAATAAAGCATTTCTGCTCAGTGAACAGAATGGCGAATTTAGATGACGCAAGCCAGGATGAGTCCTATCAAATAAAGCCTAGAACATATGATTCAACTCGCAGCCAAAGAACTTTACATTCACAAGGGCTCTTATACTTTGACAATCGTGACCCAGAAGCGAGTTTTTATGGACTTGAAACATTTTCAAATGAATACTATAGGTAACGAAATGTTTTCATTTATCAACTGCTTCTTTGTATACGAACTTCAAAGAATAAGTTGAAAAATTTGAACAATAATGAATTAAAATGAACTAAACTCATAAAGACATCGATATGAAGAGAAAGTGATATAATGTTTTGATCAACTTGAAACTAATATATTTAAATTTTTTTAAAAACTGAATATAGTTGCTGATGCCGTAATTAACCTTTTATTTCAAGATCTGAATATTTTCAGACGTCGACAAATTCATAAAAACTTCGAACAAATTATTACAATGTAGCAGTATACATTTTGAACATTATTTTGAAAATTAGTCAAAAATAGGTCTAGGACAGGAGTCGAAGAAAACATAATTCCGTCTTAATTTAATTCGAATTCACAAATTTTTATAGGGTTACTTACTCTGAATAAGGGTGAATAAAATGTGTTTTCTTGAAAATTTATTTTGAGAGTCGTCTATTTGATAAAATATAATTATTCGAAACTGTTCAAGGATTTTGAAATTTAAATCAACTATATATGTTTCTTCTCTTCAATATTCAGGAATTTTATAACAGGAAGTTCCTACAGAGGCCAATGGAATGCATTAGGTATGAACGGAAATGGAAGATATACAATGCCACATGGTGTTGTCTACGAAGGCGGCATGAAGGATGGCCAATTCCATGGAGAAGGAAAACTGATTTATCCTAAAGGACAAGAACTCATAGGTCACTTTTATAAAGGTAGAAATTGTTTTCTTTATTGCAAGAGAAATCATCAATTCAAAAAAAAATATAAGCAGGTGTTTCAAGCTCGTTCAATATCATCCGAATCGCGTCACTATGTTACCAAATTTAAGCTGTGCAAACAAAAAAATAAAACCAAAACAAGCTGCTCGCAGCATACATCAACGTCAGCTTTTTCTTTCGAATTTTATTATATATAAATATATATATATATATATATATATATATATATATATATATATATATATATATATATATATTCCATTATTCATCATCAGGTACTATGATATCGTCAACCTTCAAGTTTAGAGATGGACTTTCATGTGTTTTGGAAGACTATTTGAAATTTCCTGATAGAAGATATTTGAATGCTATAGTAAGTGGAAAATTCGATCCTCCAGGACGTGAGCGCCAAACCATTTCCGAAACTCCTAGAAAAATTCCAGAAGGACATTACGATGTAGGAGATGGTTTCTACGACCCGAAGACAAAGTGAATATGTTTTTCAGTTTATATTTAGATGATAGTTGCTTTAGCATTTAGAATTAAGGTCTTCATATAAAGCTTTCACGTGAACATAATTTTTGATGTCAACAAAAATTTTAAAGAAGTTTGACAAATTGTTCAAATATTTCAATTCCATTATCATTTTTTAGAGGCATTTTCAAGTATATTTCAGGAAATCCCCAAAATTAATAATACCATTGAACAATTAATAATATCGTTCCACAATTGACGGAAGATTGTCAGTTATATAATGTAAATCCCTGGCAGTATATCCATTCTTGACAGTAGGTTACAAAAACCGAAAACACGTGTGTGAATTAGTTCATTTCCATTATATATATATATATATAACGATAAAAGAATAATTCTAAGAATTATATTTAATGCAGGTAAACTAAAATTAAGTAAAAGAAAATATGTTTCAAGGTTATTGCCTATCGTCAGAACGGCGTAGTTCAAGTTAAAGATGATAGTACTTGAAGAGATATATAAAAAATTAATATATAAAACACGAAACATCTTTAACTTGAACTACGCCGTTCTGACGATAGGCAATAACCTTGAAACATATGTAAACGGCTGTTATATAGAAAAATGTGTAGGTTTTCAACGTAAGTTTCTTTTACTTAATTTTAGTTTACCTGCATTAAATATAATTCTTAGAATTATTCTTTTATCGTTAAGATTGTCTGGGATTTCCAGAAGCTATAAAAGTCTCACAACAGCCGGACGGTATTTCATTGTCGTCTGCAACGTTGTGTTGACTCTTCCCAAATGTTTTGGGTATATAAAACGTGTACGAAACAGTGTTTCGTGTTTTATATATTAATTTTTTTTTTATATATCTCTTCAAGTACTATCATCTTTAACTTGAACTACGCCGTTCTGACGATAGGCAATAACCTTGAAACATATGTAAACGGCTGTTATATAGAAAAATGTGTAGGTTTTCAACGTAAGTTTCTTTTACTTAATTTTAGTTTACCTGCATTAAATATAATTCTTAGAATTATTCTTTTATCGTTAAGATTGTCTGGGATTTCCAGAAGCTATAAAAGTCTCACAACAGCCGGACGGTATTTCATTGTCGTCTGCAACGTTGTGTTGACTCTTCCCAAATGTTTTGGGTATATAAAACGTGTACGAAACAGTGTTTCGTGTTTTATATATTAATTTTTTATATATCTCTTCAAGTACTATCATCTTTAACTTGAACTACGCCGTTCTGACGATAGGCAATAACCTTGAAACATATGTAAACGGCTGTTATATAGAAAAATGTGTAGGTTTTCAACGTAAGTTTCTTTTACTTATATATATATATATATATATATATATATATATATATATATATATATATATATATATATATATATATATATATATATATATGGCCCTGTAAAACTTTCAATGTAGATGTATTCATGTGCTTTTCATTGGTTCTAAGATTTGAGATGTACATAAATCTATGCATTATATAGGCATACGACTTACTCTATATTGCTATTTTACAATCGACTAGAGGAGTTTGTGAGGATTGAAATCTTTGCCTTTCATTCGTTGAACGTGGCTTGACTGATCAGTAAATTTGTAGTACGAAACAGTGACTGTCTCACGCTTTCAATAAATATAGGCATCGATTTCATGATTCTTTAACATTTATTCCCAAAAGGATAATGGAGAATCCAATTTTTTCTAACATTGATCCTTAGAATATTCTTTGACGTTTTGATATCTATGGCAATTCATAAAATTCAATTACTCATTAGTTTTGTCAAAGTTGTTATATACATCGAAACGTCAACAAAAATAGAGCTTTTAACATTGAAAATAGCCTGTTATTGATAAAATTTATAAATATATATCATCCACATATGGTATGTGAAGATTGTTTGCAAAATATTTTTTGTTGAACATTTTGAATGATTGTGCAACACACATAGCCTGCTTGATTTCCACACTCAAACCTTATGAACTAAATCTTTTGGATCTCTTCAAAGTCATGACTTAAACTATTGAATGGATAATTCGGAAATCTGAAAAATCTGCGAAACCTGATTTTCAGATATAACACAGAAACGACAAAAAGTTGAAAGTTGTTTTGGCAGGGAGGCCCTTCATTGACTAAAACATTGAATGATGAAGGAGTTCATTTCGAATATTCATTGTGAATTGAACAACTTCGCATGTACTTTTTGAAATGAATAAATATTTTGGAATGTATACAATATAATGAAAAATGTTCGAAATATATTTCCGAAACAAAATGGTTTTCAAAAATCGACATCAATTACAACTGAATATTGTTGGAATCTACTGAGAATGTAGCGTGTTTACATGATTTAACACTTTTGTATTTGACGTTTCGTCAAAAAGTGTAGATTTGTACAAATAGTTTCCTACAGTTGTACATTTTGAAGGACTTCTGAGATCGCAACAATCAATATTATATATTTTAATATGTTTTTTCTAGGTGGGTGTACAGTTACAATGAATATGAAGACCCGGAAGTCCCTGGACTTGTTCCAGTCCGTGCACCGTTAAGATTTGTGAAGCCTCGTGAAACGAAACGTTACGATCTTGAGGACATCTCCTTAATTAAGGATATGCCTTTTGTCCCAATTTATCAGGATGAAGAATTCATTCTGAGTCACTGCAGAAAAGCATGGGATGAACCAACTGGTTATCGGCCTGATCTGAATGAAGTTTGGATGAGTGGCAGAAAAGAAGAAGCTGAAGCATTAAGAGCGGAAGTTATACCTAACAAACAAGGAAATGAAGAAGAATCCATGTCTATAAAACTCTTACATCATATGAAAGAAGTGGTTGAACAAGATGGAGTGAAGCATTCAAGTTTTTCAGAACAGCCAAATGAAGATGAGAAACAGAAGTAAATAGTGTAGTCATGAAATGAGTATGTTTAAGCTTTATATTTTATATGTATAAGTATTGATAATTTTAACCTTTATATTCATCAATATTTTTCATAGTTTTACAGAAGTACAGCATATATGTTTCTTAATGTGTTTCATTACAATGAGATATTCAAATCATTATTACATACTTTTTTTTGGACATTGTGGAGAAAAATCACAGGCCTTTACCACAGTTGGAGAGAAATACTTGACCCCTATAAACGAATCAAATGATGGATTTGTTTTGAGAATGGAAAACAATCCACTGAAATATTGTTAATTAAATACAGATTGAGAAGTTTTTCAGTTTTTCTCATTTTTCTTGTTTTGATTCCATCTTTTTGGATGTTAGTACAGCCTCAATACGCCCATCCGTCACATTTTCTACAATTTGTTTGATATTCGCTTCTTCAAATAACCTCTTCTGGACAAATACAGATAATCAATACAGATCGGAATCTATATTTTTTCGGAATGTATTATCTACGGATGTGGTATTGTGTGGTCACCTTTATATATTTAGGGCAACTTTCACAATCTGCAGATAACTTACAGCTGAGATCCAGATATTTTACAATTTGAACCGACGGCTCTTTTGTATTTCAACCGTTTTTGTGTTATTACTCTTTTTTATTAGCTATCGGAATTTTGTGGTTATAATTTTACTTTTATTCTGTATTCTCAGCAAAAGCTTTACATCGACAGTTAATTTCACCTTCAATTCTTAATTCAGTAAGTTGTGTTATGTCGGAAAATTGACAGTATATTTAATGGAAAAAGATGTAAGGATAGCACTAAAAAATTTATCACATTTCATAAGAATCTTACATCTAGCGGTTATTGGTTGCAACTAGAACGATTCACACTTTGATACAAAAGTTTTTACATAAATCTTCAGTCTTTTGTGTAGAATTCTGTAGTTTTCACCGGATGAGAAATTAGTACGAGCTTTCAGGGATAGATGTCGCGGTTGTAACAGTTGAAAAACTAAATTTATAAATTAATTTGAATAATTTCAAAAAAGACCTCAGTTCTTGTTTTGTTGTATGGGTAAGTAGAAATATACATTCTTTAAGATTGAAAATTTCAAAACAATTTATTTTTGTATATAGGTCTCATAGCAATGTAATTCATACAAAATTCAAAATATTGATATCAATATATAATGCGAACATTGTGTAGCGGTTTGAAAATAAAAAATCAACACAGATATAATATTATCAATTTTTTCTGATGATATATAAATGCTGCATAACAATCGGTTCGAGGTGTAGTTGGCGTAGGTATCTTAAACTTGACTGGATAAATAAATAGTAACATGAATATTTGGAAAATTCCGAATTTTCATAATGACTTCGATAATTTCAATATATTGTCTAAATTGGATATTTTTAGAAGTAAATTGAGAACTGTTTCCACTTCTTCAAGACATATTTTCTGATTAAATGATGATCGACTTATTATAACAAATTTCATATTCTAATTCCAAGTACTAAAAATTTTTTTAAATATGGATGGAATGGTAAATTAATTCAAGTGACATATATTTTGTGGCTTTATATATGTATGTAGTTTCTTAATTTGACTATTAACTGCATGCAGGAGAAGAGTTATCTTCAATTCGTAATTTACTTTCAATTGGTAATATACATTTTTGAATTATAATAGAGATAATCATATAAATACTGATAAATTTTTTTTCAATATTAAATTGTGTTGAATTGAGGTTTATTCATCAAAATATAAAAGAATTCATAAAATACGTATGAAGATCTGTTCAATAGTTTGAGAAATACGGGTTGTATCTTTGTAGAATGTGAGATATTATCAATATTGAATATAAAACAGTAAAAAAATATATTTTTTGCAATAAAATGTTTGTAATACTAAAAGTTAGGACTCTAGCAGTACAAATATAAAATCGGCTTTCAATTTCATGTGGTTGGATTTGCATGATTTGCTTGCAAACATACAGATAAAAATTATGAAAACTATTTTGTTTCTGTTGTTCTGATGGAAGCATTCATTCTCGATTGTCTTTTGTGATTTTGTTCATTGAACTGATCTTAGATTGATAATTGATGAGGCCGATACTTGATGTAAATCGATAAACATAATATATAGTTGTTAAACTGATTTACACATATATTCGAATATTTAATATATTTATATTATATTATATTTATTATATTATATTATATTTATATTTATTATATATTTGCACATATATTACGAATATATGTGTAAATCAGTTTAACAATTGTTTTATTATGATCTTAGATTAGCTAATCAAGTTTATTTTAAGTCTGTATCATTCAGTTCATAATATCCAATTTGATTTAATTTTGGAAAATGAGATAACACATCCGAACAATAGTCAGGCAATTCATATAATTCTGTGAAACTAAGCAAGTGTTATTTCATCTATTTTTCTTTATATATTTCTTTATTATGTCTTCATTTTTTATTAATTCCTATGCTTATAAATTTCATTTTTATCCAATCAAAGTAATATTTCTTTATTTTGCCAGCGAATTTCTCGTATATTCAGTCCTATTATACAATTGGATTCATTAACACGTATGCCATGTATTTTGATTGAATAAATAGGTAAATAAATATTATATATGAAACAAGTGATGTAAAGTTTTCAATTAGCAACAATATTTTAGAAAACGAAAATATTCATAAAAAAAATTTTATTTTAAATTGCTAAAACGGCTCTACATCAAGTTTTAGTTTGCCCCTCCACCTAATGGACAACAAGAAGAAAATTAATTGATTAATGATATTTTTAGGATGTGTTCGCCATGATGGTTCGAGCATCTGTTCGATACATCACACTTTTAGCTCTTTTTGCCGAGGTAATTTTCGCAAAAATTCCTCACAAGAGATCACATTTGGAAAACCCTGGTATCCCGTTATCTGAGGTTCCACAACGGCAGGAAGACTTGCTTACGAAACAAGAACAGTGTGTGTGAGGACATTTCTGCATGCTGCGAACCTCTGGTCAGATGTCCGGCCCATGTTAGAAGAAAAGATGTTACACGCTGTACAACCCCCGAAGGTGGGGTAGGAGTATGCTGCACAACTGGGTCAAATCATACGGGTGAGCCTTTTTTTATATGTGTTGTATGAATAATATCATCAATGGAATACATAAAAAACTAACACAAATATTACATATTTATATAAATATACAAAATATATATATATATATATATATATATATATATATATATATATATATATATATATATATATATATATATATATATATATATATATATATATATATATATATATATATATATATATATATATATATATATATATATATATATATATAATGTAAAAGACAACAAAGTAATCAAAATACGTTGGTTGGTGATATTGCGGGAACTGTACGACTGTGGTTGTTCAGGTTCTAATTTTGGTGGAGAATCTTGGACATTATTTCATCTCCGTGTCATCTACTATGCTCTTGTACAGAGTAGATTACAGTATTGCATCCTTGCATGGGGCGACGCAGCAAGTAACTTCCTATATAAACTTGAAGTTATGCAAAAAAGAATTTTGAAAATTATTTATAATAAAAACCTGCAATACTCTTCAAACTTGATATTCAGAGAGAGTAGAATACTTGGTATCAGACATTTTTATATGTACAGTTGTTTGATATATATTTACCATCATAATGGAATACTTCAGGATATCGAGCACACACATCTTAGACGTAGCAGGGTTGCATCAGCTTAATTAACTCCATTTTTTCAAAGAGCGACTACACAAAGAAATTTCACTTACCTTAGCGTCAAATTTCACAATTCATTGCCAGAAAGTCGTAAATTGTATTTAAGGAGGAATATGAATTCAGTAAGCCTCATTAGAAAGAAATTTAAGTTTTATGTAAGTTCTATTGATTGAACGGCGGCTCATGATTTTTTTGTTTTATAAGAAGGAGGTAATTATTTAGTTTTGTTAGTTTCTTAGTGAATTTTATGAATGAATGTTCAAATTTAGTTGAAATTGAGTTGAAATTAAATTAATTAAACCCGTCTGAGGGACAAGCTTACACGCATCCATTTTGGACATACTAAGCTTTTCTCTCAAAAATGATGAGTGATTTGTTTGAATTTTGGAAAGTAAATATTGTAATTGTGTAATCTTTCAACTGAATAAAGATTGTTATTGTTATTATTATATATATAAATATAAATATATATATATATATATATATATTATATATATATATATATATATATATTTACATATATATATATATATATATATATATATATATATATATATATATATATATATATATATATATATATATATATGTATATATATATAGATATACATATATTTTTTTTTCGAAATTAAATTATTGCGTCTTTGAGATAATTGTATTTTGACCTTTAAATGAGAGGTAATAATAAATACTTATCTGAAAATCACTGACTCAACAATTCTTTATTCGACTAGTTTCGCCTTTTACGACATTATCATTCTTGATAGTAGTCGAATAAAGAATTGTTCAGTCCGTGATTTTTAGACAAGTATTTATTATTACCTCTCATTTAAATATGAGCTATCACAGAGTGTATTCATCGTCCATTGAATTCATATTTTAACCTCTTTAGTGGCTCATTTCGCCAAACAAAATGCTCCCCTCAGTGGCGAGTTTTATTATCCGTTAGAGTCTTGGGCATAGTATTACAGAAATTGAAATAGTATATTTTTCTCTGTAAAAATGAGAAGTTGAATAGTATATTTTTCTCATTTTCTGAACTCCAAATTCCTTCATAATCACTTTCGTCGCTTGTATTGCTGTTTGTCGTTCTTTTGGCCATGATCTAAATATAAAATAATAATAGAATAACAAGTTTGAAAACAAGTCCATAATTGTTTAACGTCAATTTGAGGCTAATAGTATATCCAAATAAATTTATGAACCCAAACATGAAACAGGTCCAAACACGCACGCACAAGCACTGATCCGGTAAATGTAAATGTGCATGATCACCCTTGCCCCCATTCTTCCCAATCAAACGCAAAGAATGATGTTCTAAAAACATATATATATATATATATATATATATATATATATATATATATATATATATATATATATATATATATATATATATATATATATATATATATATATATATATATATATATATATTTTATATATATATATATATATATATATATATATATATATATATATATATATATATATATATATATATATATATATATATATATACGTATATTATGCGGGAGGGGACATATTCGTTCAATCCATAGTGGAATTCACAATTTAATGTTATGCGAAAATATTCGTCTTAGGCGTTTTTCAAATGTTGAAAGCTTTGTTTTTGTTTCGTTGTATATCACAACTTTGTCGAAAGTAATTAGTTTGTATGAAATTAGTTAAATGTATTCATGTGTTTTTTCATTGATTCCTAAGATTTGAGATGTACAGTAATCCATGCATTTATATGCATACCACTTATTAACAGTATATTTCTAGCTTATGATCGATAGGAGTATTTTTGAAGATTGAAGTCGTTGGATTGTTTTTAGAAAGTCCTTTCATTTTTTGGACGTGTCGTAACAGTACCTTGTAGTACGAAAAAGTGATTGTCTTAGGCTTCCAATAAATATAGGCAACGATTTCAATATTTTCTAACATTTATCCCTAGAAGAATAAAGAAGACATCACATAGTTTATGTATCACATGGCCAGCTCTGCTATAATGTTCTTTAGAATAATTCTTCAAAAATTCATTGTATACTTTTAATATTGTATATATGTATATATATATATATTTATATATATATTTATTGAGAAATTTATTACTGACCTCGTTTATGAATTGAAATAACATTTTCACAAGTATTAGCACCTTTATTGAAAATACAGTTTTACATATTACACGTTTCGGCCATTAACCGTTCTCAAATAAATAGATATACTAAAATACAATATCTTATTTATTGTTATTATTTCTGCTCTTCGTATATTTAATACATCTTCTATTATTAACATTGAAATATACCTGTTATTGCGAAAAACCTTGAAAATAATATATATATATATATATATATATATATATATATATATATATATATATATATATATATATATATATATATATATATATATATATATATATATATATGAAATGGTACTATTCCTGTGTGAGTTCAGTTTTATAATGAGGATTAAATGAAACCCAATTCTCACAACTCCATGTTTCATTATCATACATGAAATTACATGTCCTCATAGTTGACCAGTGTGGTCTACTCCCTCTGAAGCCTGAAGATGCCAATAATACTTCGTGAAACAGGTAGCTAATTAAACCAAAAATTGGAGTTGTGAGAATTGGGTTTCATTTAATACTCATTATATATATATATATATATATATATATATATATATATATATATATATATATATATATATATATGAATATATATATAAAAGAACAAATATTCAGAACGTTTGGTTTATATAAATTCAATGATTCGTTTCATTTTAATAAAGTATTATTTACACAAAAAGCTCACCATTCGAGAATGTAATACACGTTAATGGATTAGAAATTCTGTAATATATTATATAACTATGTACATGACAGCCTGGGTTGAGTCTAATAGGTTTGCATTAGTTTATTTTCCGTTGCTTTTGAACATCATCAGAATACATCCTGTGGAATAACGTCGAGAAATGAGCTTGAATAAGCCAGTAATTACGTATTTTCCCCGTGCTTCTAACAGTTCAGAAAAGTTTCGGTTGTCCTTAACTAATTACCATAAATATTTATTAGAGTATAATTGGTTAAATTGTGAGAACACAACTCCTACATATTCTAACCATACAACGAACAACATTCCAGGCATACATAATATAGTTCAGCAACAATACCTTCAAAATGATTTTATCAGGACAGTTATTGATATATCTGGAAGAGTTAACAAATTGTAGATAATCAGCATTACGCGACGAAAACTGAAACCTTCAATCTATGTCATACATTTGTGACCATAGAGACCTTTAAATCTCATAAAATTCATGAAAACTTCATTATGTTTATTGTATAAAAATGTGATGGCAATGTCAAAATTTTTCATAAATTTTGTTGTTCTTATCATAACAATCGCTCTACTTTATGAGATGTATCATAATCTTTTGTTGAACTATTTATTAGGATGTGAAATGCTCAAAAAGTATTTGAATTATCTTGAATTACAAGAATTCTATTGGAATATACAGTGGCCGAATATGTATTCTTGAGTTGAAAAATTTGACGAATTCCTAAGTTTACAATTATTATGGTGTTAATGTGAATAATTTCGTTCATATGTATTACTGATAAGTTGTAAACTTCAGTTGGAGTTTCAAAAAATCACAAGTATTGTGTTACATACACAGAAAAATAGAAATTTCTTCAGGAATCTTATATAATTTGAAATTATTCAACTTATTTCGACACAACACAAATTGTTTTGGTTTAAAATGCAGGGTTCGTATCATTTTCAAACAAAACATCTCCTTAGAGAATGACTGCGAAATAATTTAAGTTTTTCAAAAGTTAAATTGTAGTCGAGAATCTACAATTTCAGTTCCAACATTTCGGTACAGAGCAGAGATGAAGCAAAATGCAGGCAAGAAGGCCATTTTAAATTTTCGAACTGGCTCACCTATATTATAAATATTTCCCTACCATGAAATTACAGTTTTGATATAACATGAGTTTGCAGTTGAGGATATAAAAATAATAATGAAATTCTTTAGTTATCTTCAAAGCTTTTGAGAAGGTCGATTATCTCCCTGGAGAATTAAAAAGGAGAAAGAATATTACAGTTCATGAAACAATAACGGAAATATTATATTTTAGTTGCAGAAAAGAGTATTTTTATCATATATGAATGCATTAAAAACCTAAATCTGCGAATTTAGTACTATATATCTCCTGAAAATTTGAATTGATGTTTCTACTGGACGTGGAAAATGTTGTACTCAGGAAAATAGCACTGTTCTCTATATTCAACATATCAGATATTATAATGAATAGCAGCACTTTTTACACAGCCCAACAAAGAATATCTGGAACGTTTCCTTTTCTTCAAGAGTCAATTCGTAATAATATTTGGTTAAGAAAAACAAATATGACAAAAAAAGAAAAAAATTTATTAGCTCTACATTTTTTGATATGTAAATGATGAAAATTATTGTTTCTAAGAAATTGGTAAGTTTGAATTTCATATGCTAACATTCTGAGTATGATTGCATAACAGTAATGATATTTGAATTAAAAATTTTCAGAAATTGAATGCCAGGTCAGATCTACAAAAAATCTGATTCTCTTGATCGAAATCTTTCAGCTTTAATATTGTAAGTGACATTTGAAGCATCTCTACTAGGGTAGGTCGGGTTTTTAAAAACAGGTTTTTGTGTAGAAAATTAGAAATTCGAAAATAGGTTTTTTAGTATAATATATCGGTTTTCAATGTATGAATAACACTTAAATAACACGAAAAGTGGCATTATTAAGTTATCCGGATAACTATTATCAAGATGATATAAAGATTACTCTACAGGGAAAGAATGTGATATTCAAAAACGTGATGAAAGCGAGATTCAAGAGCCAGACAATGTTCTTTTGAAAACTGCTATGGAAGTGGCAATTAATATATATTTAAAAGAACCGGAAGGAGTGACTTTCTCCACTTGAATTTTAAAAAAGAGTTTTTGGTCCTATTCTATTTCGTGGAATTTTCTGAATAAAGTAAGGAAACAGCTCAATAGCAAATCGATAGACGACGTCCTCTATTTTCTGACAACATATTTCATTAAACAAAAAAAAATAATTAAAATATTTAAATTGTATTGAAATTGCCCGGAATAGCAAATACTCGGTCCTTCGCTTAATTATCTTCAAAACTAAAATTGATTTCAATAAGTATGTATGCATAAACTTTATGTACTCTTGTCTTTCGGCTTTGATTATAACTTACATCTAATTGTTTTAAATGATTATGCATCTCTATCTAATACCTAACATTGTTTTTTAAAAAAATAATATGGTTATCATAAAAGTATGAAAATATATTGTTTTTATTTATTCGAACCTTTTGCTGAATAACTCGTTTCACAATTATAAAAATATTTACATCCCTATATGTGAAAATTATGCATAAACAACGAATAATTGTTTTTAAAGTTATTTAATCCTGGTCAACTGTTATTTCTTTGTTCTACTAAATTACATAGAAAAATTTTACTATCGATAAAATTGAACAGTACATAATTTCAGTCAAAAACTGCTTTTAATAACTAATTTTTGGTTCGAATTGCAGAATATTCGAGCAAAAAATTTGTTTATAAAAATTCGGAACCAGTTAAAAACGGTTTTCTGGAAGAACTGTCATTCGAAAAGCGGTTTTCCAAAATGTCGATTTTTGTATAAACCCCAATCTCTACGTTTGAAGCAGCAGTATTCGGCAAGCATTAGTTCATTCCAGCTGCCCTGATATCTTCATTCCATCACAGAAATATCTTGATGGAACTGTTCTCCATGCCCATCACTGATATCTCTGCAATTTGGTGGGAAAAAATCACTCAAGAGATCTGATTTACTCAATTTATGGGGTTGATCTTCTTTCTCTTCTTTAAAATCAGGGTTTCAAGATGTCTAAGTCTCGTTGAGTTCTTCTATACTGTCTTCTTTTCTGCTTCCAACTGATAAGAATGGGGTGGTGTAGGAACTGGTAAACTGTCTGAATGTGGAATACGTCGAATAGAAAATGTAAAATTCGGGTATTGAACAGTTTTTATTTTCTTTAGCAAAAATTATAAGCGTTTGTGTAGTAAGTGGGCTTTCGCCAAATCATAGGCACAGCAAGAGTCATGGATTGTTTTGTATTTTTCGGCCATTTCCATAATATAACTGAACATTAATTGCAACATATATGTGAAGCCCATGGCTTATTTTGGCTTCCTACCAAAATAATTTACGAGTATTTCGACAATTAACAATGTTGCCAATTTCGAAAAAAAAATTTCCGCAAATTGAAAAATCAGAATTTATAAAATATAAAAAGTAGCTGGCATCTCTAAAACTAGACCCAATCGGTTCTTAAACTGTTCTTTTTTGCATTCAGTGAAGAAGTAGATATAGGATAGGACTTATTTTGAGAACGAAACAATTTCATTGTTGCTCAGTGGCTCTTGATAATAATAATAATATCAGTATTTATTTTAGCATTAGCTATTACAAAATCATACATACATTCAGGTTCAAGGTATATTATTTACAATTTTATGTTTAATACAAACTTAGCTAATTTACGCTTGAATACCTTGAGGTCGCTAATTGTTTTTATGGAGCTAGGCAATTTATTAAATGCGTTAAATCCTTCATAAAATATACTATTCCTATGTTTAGAATGCTTAGAAACTTACATGTAGAAATTGTCAGCATTTCTTGTATTATGACTGTGCACACCACTGACACATGTTACATTTTTCATTACTTTATATGGAAACAATTTGTTTTTAACATTAAATATAAATATATATGTAGCAAAAAGTATTCTTTGTTTGACTGACATCAATGATTACATTAATCAATAATACATCTTATCACAACATTAATGATATACCTACATTGTCTTGAACCCAAAAATGTAAGTACATGACATCACGGTCTTTATTTGTTTGAAAGCTCTTATCAACGAGATTTTAATCAATATCCTGATTGGATAGTTATGCCAATCGTCTCGATTTAACAAGACATGACCTGCTTCTACGGTGCTCGTTTGAAGCCTCAGTATTCTGATGAAATCTGGTTATTACAACATGATTTTCATTCAACTGTGTCCAGTTTTTTTCAGAAATTATACAGGCTTTCTTCAATTTCATATCCTACTTTTCCGAAAACACGTCGGTAATCTTAAATTAGACGCAATCAAACTGGAAGTTCATTACCTGAATGGACATTCAGAAATGAAAATTTGATTTTCTAGTGCATTCGATGAAGTTCACTAAACATAAATTGAAAAAAAATTGATACTGAATTTTAATAAAGTTGACAGAGTGTTCGCTGATCTCTTGGAGATCTTTTTAATATATTAAATAAAAAACACTTGGCTTGGTTTCACAAAATTTATAATAGATAAATACTTGACGATTGTTTCGTTGTGTTAACTAACTTAAGAGATAGACTATAACTTTTGAAAATGGGATAACACTCCAAAACAATTGTGGAGTATTTATTTATTATAAATTTTGTGAAACCTAGCCAAGTGTTTTGTATTTAATACATGATGCTGAATTATTGAAAATTTGTAATTTATAATAACAGTTTAATAGTTGAATTTTTTTTCATTTCTTCAGAACTGCTTGATATAAAACGCAGAGGACATCACATGATAAAAGCAGATGCTTATACGTTAGGAGTAGTTAGCAGAATTAGTAAAGCGCAACTGGCTGAATTAAGAACTAGAGAGGCCAAGTTGATGTCTTCTAGTAAACCATCGATACTTAGTAGATCTTCAGCGAGTTACAGCCACTTTAGAAACTCTAGAACGTTCAATGCAGCCGATCTGCACCAAGTGATGAACATCGCAGGCAGAGCTTTGGAAATTGCGATCGCCACTCGAGCATTCCGAGACAGGTAAAGTTTAAACATTTATCATTTCATCCTCTATGGATTCCAAGACGTTCTGATAAGTTTTTCTGTGAAATAATATTTCATGCTTCATCTTTCTTATATTTTCACCCGGATATCATTCTTGATATCTGTAACGTGAAACTGACAATCTTCACAAGCGAAAAAAAGATGACGAAATAATATACATTGCAAACTCTATGACAGGGCGTTTATCACGGTATTAGTTCTCGACCTTTTTCTGTACAAAATGAGAAAGATATGTTCTCCTTTCAGACGTGTTATATAATATTTCCATATAAACTTTGAAACTGCAAGTAAAAAATCGGTGTTTATTTCTCCTGAAAATATCAAGAGATTTCAGTTTCACAATTCATTCTCATGGTCTTTGTTGAAAGTCGCATAGAAAAATATTCTATCAACATATTTCATGAACACCTCAAATGAGAGGAAGGGTTTCGATGAAGAATCCTGTTCAATTATAACTCCGATTTTTTTACTGAATTTTCAGAAAACATTTCTGTTAGCATTTTTCAACTGTGAAAATATTAGAATTTTTAGAGGAAATATTTTTTTGTATTCATTTTGGAACGTAATGATTGTTAGTCTAGGACATTGAGTTGAGTCTTAACACGATAATCGCCATGTCAGTTCTATGTGTCTGACGCTAAGAAGTTCTACATGAGCCATTTCGGACATATATGTCTGACGTATGCGATTTGGTAGAAGGCACGTCAATCACAGATGCCCGACGCAAACGATACATTTGCATTATGTTTCGAAAGCACAAAACCTGAAAATTTCTTGGATTACTACAAACAATAAAATGAAATAAACATAGTTATATAATGGTATATTGTTTCAGTTGAAAACATACATTTTAATCATTTTTATTTTGATATAATTCAATTATATTGATTAATTATGCTGTCCAAAACATTCTATGCAAAAAAGGCTATTGTTCGCAGTCTGAGCAGTACGTTGAAAAATTTTTTTCCTTTTTTTCTTGCTGCATCACGACTTTCTGTTTCTTTCATTTGAGCGTAACATCCAGTGCACATTCTTCTTATTTTCTTTTTTTCAGCAGTACACATTATTTTCAGCGTATGCGTTGAAATTCTTTGGGTTTCAGTTTTGTCCGAGCTTAAGCTAAGCATTTCAGTGACCAAATTTTTCCGAAATTGTCTAATTCCTATGTTGCTTTTATTATTGATTTTATATATAATCATTTACTACTGATATCCCAAGAATATATTCTGTTGCTAACTTCCGGTACCATTTTATTCCTTTTCTTAGTGTAGTTGCATAGGAACCCATTTGACCAGAAATATCAATCCCTGCTTTACCTTTGCTATATTCACAAATTGGGAGTGCTTTTTGTTTATTTCTTTTTCATTTATTTTTTTCACGTACCACTGATTTCTACACAATGCGTTCAACGCTGTGTTCAAAACAACAGGTAAATACTTATTGTATCTTGTTTGGATGCGTCAGACATCTAAGACTGACACGGCTTGTCGAGAAAAAAGTTTTAATATAGGGCCATGTTAGTCATATATGTGTGACATGAAAAATAGTGTTTTTCCGGGAATTTTGGCAAAAAATATTTTTTCTGTGATTCATAATTTTCCTCGATACATTTTCAACTAAATCATCTAATAAAGTTACCATGGCCCATGTGAAAATTTTTCTGATATTATCGTGACGATTAATGTGTTAAAGTTGAGAATATAATGAAAAAATAATTGATGATGCTTATTTTTCAACGTTTTTATTTCATTCACTTCAGAATCATTTGAGATTTCGATGATAAAACAGATACTTTGGGATTTTATTGAAATAAAACGAGTAAAACAACATAATACACATGTCGTGTGTTAGAAATCCCAAACCAAAGACTTAACAAAGTTATAACTTCGTGTTCTATGGTTTCATGGCTATGTTCAACACAATTCCTAGCGATCAATAATGCCAGATTATCAGAAACCAACCCCAAATGCATTTCCGAAAATATTTGAAAGATTGATTTTTTAGTTTTTCGATATTCAACCATTATAGTAGGTGCTCTTAGTATAGTTTGACTGTTGCGTCTATCCTCGTCATTAAGTGAGTGAGCACACTTCTTTTCTAAGGTTCACACTTATTTTAGATTATCTTTTGGAGAAAAACATATCAATTAGAACAGTATTCTGAATGAGAAAAAAATCGACAAATAACAAAGATTATTCGTGACTTTTCATACATGTTACTTTCATGTCTGGCTAAAAAAGTAGTATTATGGGAAACTTTCTGAAGATCATTTTGTCTATGTTTTTCAAATTTGAGATCAAGATCGAAATTCATTAAATTTTCTACCTATTATAACTTTTTAATAAATTTGTTGGAATGAAAGTGGTCGATATATTCTGGAGTTGATAACAAAATTACAGGCAGAGTTTAAGCAATGAAGAACTGGAACTTGGTATGCTGCAAGACGATCTTACTCTAACACCACTTGGAGATACTTGTGCACCAAAGATTTTCTGCGATTCTGTTCCTGAGAGATACCGAAGAATAGATGGCGCTTGTAACAATATTAGACATCCTGCATGGGGTTCACATTTGACACCATATGCGAGATTATTGCCACCAAGTTATAAGGATGGTGAGTGTTACTTTTGTTTTCGAGTATTGTGATACGCACCATTTCTTTTCATTGGGTTAGATCAATTTCATACATTCCTTGGTAAATCTCTACCCTAATTAGCAAACCTCTTAACTCCAAAACACCCAACTTTTCAGGGGTTAGCTAATTAGGTAGCGAAATATAGCTGGTGTTCTGAAATTAATTTTAGTCCATCTAGAGAAGATTTCGTTTAATAATCTGCTTTGAATGGTATTTGTTTATTTCCAATATATACCATTCAAACATATTTTCTCATCTATTTACACTTATAACGTTTCTTATGACACAGCTGAATCAACATTTCTAGAAGAACGAGACAGAATTTGAATACCTATTACTCATACTTTTTCGAATAAATCCATTATTCTTTCTTATAATGCTTGAAATGTCCTTGTTAATCACTGAGATTGAATTCTCGCTTAACCCTTGGTGAATCATAATTAAATACTAAATTAAATTAAACTCTTGGCTTAATGTTTCACGATTGTATTTAACAACATGAATTAGTCAACATGTTTCGAGCGTTAGCTCATTTTCAAGATTAAACTACAATAAAGAATATAAAACAAATTTATATTTATACAATGGAAGCAAGTAGGGAGGATTATTAAAATTCTAACTGTTCATTTACGATTTCTTCTTTTTTCTTCCAAGAACTGCTTCGTTCAATTGCTTCTGAAAGCACTAAACTTTTTCTTCATATCCGTCGTGTAGGTATTTGGTTTTCTCAAAGTTTATGAAGTGGTTGGAGTTCATATAATTTTCTGAGAATCCGGTTTTATTAACATTGTACAAAATCGACCTTTTATGCTCGTCAACCCGAGTTTTTATTTTTTTACCTGTTTGACCGATATAAAACCCTGGACATTCATTACAAAAAATTTTATAAATCCCGCTTTTGTCTTCAACATTTATCTTTTTTTATTATTCACTAGAAGTGTCTTAATATTTCTTTTGTTAGTACAAATGGTTTTTATGTCTTTTTTCTTTAATCTTTCGCAAATTTTCGCTGAGATGAGGTATAAAATTAATAAAATAATGTTTTTGTTGCTTTTTATGATTTGAGAGGGATAGATTGAATTTAAAAGAATTTTCCGTTGCTTTTTTTTATAAGATTATCTATTATGTTTCCATCATAACCGTTATTATTCGCCTACTTGCTTCCATTGTGTAGATATAAATTTGTTGTACGTTTCTTATTGTAGTTTAGTCTTGAAAATGAGCTCACGCTCGAAACATGTTGACTTATTCATGTTGTTAAATATAATCGTGAAACATTAAGCCAAGAGTTTATTCAATTTAATATTAATATGTCCTTGTTATCAGTTGAAAATGTGACGTTTATTTTTGTTGAAATCTTCTTCAACACTATTTAATACCCAAAAATGAATATTTGTAGGTGTTTGGTCTCCTAGAGTATCTGAATATGATGGTGCACCTCTTGCAAGTCCTAGAAAAATCAGTACAACTCTATTTAAGGACGAAAATATTTATCAGTCCGGTCACACACTGCTAGTTATGCAGTTTGGCCAGTATATGGCACACGAGATAACGCAGTCAATTGACAATTCATTCATGAATGGAAGTGCTGTTGCTTGCTGCCAACCTGATGGGAGTGCTGCACTTGATCCCAACTTTCGGCATGACGCTTGTATGCCAATAATAATACCCGAAGATGATCCGTTTTACGGCATGTTCCAACAGAGATGTATGAATTTTGTGAGATCATTGCTAGCTCCACGACACGACTGTACTATGGGATATGCCGAGCAGGTGAGCTCCATTTCTATGTGGTATTTATTTGTAGGCAGCAATGTTCATATGTATAGTTATAGCACCAACATGTCACTTGAGACATGAGAGGTTTAACTTCTTAACATGAAAATTTATGTATGTTTTCGATCAAATATAGCTGTGTTTTATTTTTTGTTCCATTCGAAGGACTTACTGCAATTATTTAACTATATCGGAAGAAACTAGCGCCTGACCTATATTCACCTTCAGTAAATCCGAAAACGTGAAACATTTTAATGTTATTTTTGCTAAGTGTTACTCCGCTTGGGAAATACCGATTTGATACTACTGTCGATGAACTTAAGTTAATATTATGAAATTTTACGAAAATGATATAACTTTCATCATTTTTTTTCGACTTTATATTTTGAATTTCTGTGCTAAATGAACACTGAAGGTATAGGTCTTCTCTAGAATTCATTCTCAAGGATAAATTCCAATAATTAGTTGTTGCATGAAAATGTTGATGACAATGTTCTCCATTCTGAGCAGATTTTTAACAAGTGTTCAAATCGATAAATTATCATCCTTCTCTCACGTCTTTTTCAATGAAGCAACAGTTTGTGTAGAAACGTTTTCAAGAAATAAGTTCTTCCACCTTCAACTAGCTAGGAGTCAACTAGTATTTTCAGTTACAACATTTATAGGCAGAAAATTCTCTTCTCTACAGGTTGTTTGAAACAACAAAAAGAATAAATGTGAAGAACTATTAAATATGTAGTAGTGGTAAACTTTATTTAGCACAGCTGATACACTTTACAAAAAGACAAGTTATATATACAACATCAAACAACATATTTCACCCTAGATATTGTTTTTTACAAAATGATACATTAGTTTTTTAAACCCTTTATGATTCTCACATAACTTTAGGTTCGGATCTAGACTATCAAATACAATCATTCCTTTCGCAGATAAATTATTTAGGCATTTAGATGTACTGCACTTATCAATATAGAAATCATTTGTTCCCTAGACCTTGTTTGGTAACCATGTACATCTTCAACGTATTTTACATTGTCAAAGATATAGCTAGGAAATTTGCCATATTTTATTTTATAAACAAAGTCTAGAGTTTTATATACTATATCATGCATTATATTTAAACAACTTAGTGTTTCTAACATAAGTGATACAGGTGTGTACCTATTGCACTTTAATATAATTCTAAATGCTCTATTTTGGAGCTTTTTCAACTTTTGAATATGATTTTGAGGCGAGGTGTATAATAGAGTTGAACAAAAGTTTATTTGTGGTAATATTAACCACTTATGCACTAAATACCTTGTAAAGACGCTAACATAATTTCTTATCCTTGCTAAAAAATTTACTTTGTCCATAACATATTTAAAATAATTTTTAAAATTGATAATTGATGAGGCCGATACTTGGAGAATATTAATATCCATAATACAAAATATTTAAAATTTTCTCATAATTTAATATAAAATACGCATGACGACGTTTCGAAGTACTACTTCTTCATCAAATGCTGGATTAATACTGAGTATTAATCAGTATTAATTCAGCATTTGATAAAGAAGTAGTACTTCGAAACGTCGTCATGCGTATTTTATATTAAATTATGAGAAAATTTTAAATATTGTTGTATTATAATTTTTAAAATTCAAATTTTCATCGATAATAAGACCCAAGTACTTAATTTCACAGACTTGTTCCACTGGTACATTATTAACTTTGAAACAAATATAAGATAATATTCAAACACTAGAAATTTTGATTCACACTTTGATTGAATACATAGCATGGCGAGTTTCGTCGTTATAAAGGACTTCTTCAGACCCTAAAAGAATACTGACTGATACTGAATACTGAGTCATTCTTCCGTTAGCGTCTGAAGAAGTCGTTTAAAACGACGAAAGCCGTCATGCTAAGTATTCAATGAAAGTGGAATTCAAAAGTTGAACTGTTTGAATTTTTATTGGTTTTAATCACCAATAAATTTTGCGCTTATATAAAGGAGAAAACCTGTAACAAAATTGTGTGATTAATTTATATAATTATATATAATTGTATATTATTGAATTATTATATAATTATGTAATACAATGTGAAAATCTTCATAAAGGTATATATATATATATATATATATATATATATATATATATATATATATATATATATATATATATATATATAGGTGTGAAGGTTTCTTGGGAATGAGCACAGTTCAAAATTGATGGAATAACTGTTTATTCTACATATGTTTCGGCTCTAGGCCTTTTTCAAGAATATTACAGGTCATGTTATTTGGAAATTGACTTCAATTTCACAAATCTTTCGTAAAACTGATTATACTAATCAGTTTTACGAAATGGTTCTACGTCAATGGTTCAAAAAATTTACGATCAACTCATTATACACAATAGCCTGGCCTTCAGCCATCTAGAGTGTTGAAACTTTTGACCATTCAATTTAGCAACATGTAGCGAATAAGTGGCAACAAAATAAGAAACGTTTATTATAAAAAAAAAATGTTAGGTAGTTTATCTTCACTACATAAACTCTAATTGTAAGTAATTTCCTTACATATACATATTGAAATTTATCACTGTAGTCAATACTTTGCAGCTTGTTTTTTCTCCTGAAGAAGACACAAATAAGTGTCGAAATATAGAGAATTTTAATAAATAAATGAGTTTTCAAACACTTCACAAGGCCGATTATTCCCGTTTACCGTTATGTATATAAAAATGTATTTTATTTGAATTTCTTTGTTCACTGAAGCTCAACGTCTGAATCAATACGCAATTTTCTCTTGAAAATTTACAAATAAACAAATCGACTGATTTTTCACGTCATTCTCAATACAGATGAATAAAGTATCCCATTTCATCGATGCCTCTTCAGTGTACGGATCAACTCCTGACCAGACCGGGCAGCTCAGAAGTTTTGAAGGAGGTAAATTAATAACTTTTGACGACTTTGGCAGGGATCTCTTACCTATCACCAAAGACAGTGAGGCCTGCCTTACAATGGAACAAGGATCAGCTTGTTTCAATTCAGGTTAGTATGCTACTTTTATAAACAACTAGCTGAACCGGCGAACTTTGTACGTCCATTTATTTTTCTCTGAATATTTTTCAAAAAACCGATAAGACCTGTTCTACTATTTGTGCTACACTATCTTGTTTTTAATATTCATCCCGTGGGGAGCTAAGGACATACCCACTTACGAAGGGACTGAAATACTTTTTGTTATTTCAAATCAGTCGAATTATCGAAAAATTCCTATATTAACACGTTTGATGTATTGAAAGTGATTAACCTGTTCGTTCTATAGTTGAACCTGACTCCTAATATCGAATCAAGAACTTGTCCCATATACCTCATCATTAATTATATGAGATATTTGCTGGATATAAGTTAAAAAGTGTTCAGAAGTTAGTCCATTTCCGGAAATAAATGAAAATAGTGAATTTGGTGGCTGTACCGAAAGCGTCTAGTTGAATTGATCATTCGCGCAATATTTTGTCGCATCATTGGTAGTATTTTCTTATCAATAACAATCAAACTGTGCCTTTCAATATTGACACACAACGTTCATTGGTCCAATATCAACGATTTACTATGAACTGTAATCTATTTCAACATTATAAATGAATGCTGGTCGATGGGATTTAAACGCAACGTTTTCATAGTTTCAATTTCGATTTCATTAACTTCGTTCAATTTCATTCCTTGCATTCGTTGCTCATCAGTTTGACTTGCTCTTTTATATGTTTGACTTGCTGCATTGCGTGGTCTACGACTGAAGTTTGTACATCTAATAGCTATCCTTTTTAAAAACGAAATTTCAACTGTAAATTAAAGAAAACTATGTATTCTTCTCTATATTCAAATATACCACATGTTATGTTAGTAAAGTGTATGTTAGTCTATTCAAGCATACCAAAATTTTATATTAAATTGAAGTTTTATTATAAATCGTGATAGCTCTGAATTAACCGAGATGTGTGATAAGATATTCAGTTTTTATATATACTCTTTTCGAGAATTGATGATTATTTCTAACTTTTATTATTTATAGTATTAAATTCTCTAATTTTACACGCAAATTTTTGAAATTTTTCCCAGGCAATAACAAACACAACAAGAAAAATATTGAAATCGGTCCAGCTGTTGATTGTACATTTTAGTTAGAAAACGTTTTTATGGGGAAAAAAAACGAGCTGTTTTTAGGATTTTCCCGTCAATTATTCGAATTTTTCTCACCGTAAAAATCATTCTTGAAGTTCAACGAACATTTAAAAAAAAGAATTGGCAGAATTGGTCCAGGAGTTGTTGAGTTGTGCGCTTACCAACAAATTTTGCGATTCATTTTTATATCATAGATATGTTGGTATTGCATTAGCGGAGGGTAAGATTATAATTATATTTGAAGATTTTTGGAAATAAGGGTTCACCTTTATCGCAGCGTTCGTCGGTGTATACTACACCTGCTCAAATTTTTATGTTCGATATTGTTCAATTGGCCAGAAAATTGATAGAACTGTTCATGAAATTCATTGTTTCTGATATGTATCAACTATCATTTCATATTTTGATTTACAATTCAGGTGATACCAGAACAAACCAAATGATAACATTGGCTGTATTACACACTATATTTATGAGAGAGCATAATAGATTGGCATCCGAGCTTCAGAGATTGAATCCCTCATGGTCTGATGAACGTTTGTTTTTGGAAGCAAGACAGATTCTCATTGCCGAAATACAAGTTGTTGTGTACAAGGAATTTCTTCCTGCAGTTATTGGTAATTACCTTTATACTATAGAATGTTTCTATAACTTTCCACATACACACACCGATATATATATATATATATATATATATATATATATATATATATATATATATATATATATATATATATATATATATATATATATATATATATATATATATATATATATATATATATGTTGGGTTATATATATATATAAATTAATTCATAATTCATAATTCTATATTTGAACCAATTTTATTCTTATTTTCAGGAATGAAATTATTTTTTCAAGATTCTAAAAAAGATTTATTAAACATATACATCACATAACGTTTCGGTTTTTCTTGGGCCTTTTTCAAATGAAGTTTCATCAAATATTGTCATCAAATAGTAACAAAATTAATACTTATTATTATACTATGATCCAATATTTAAATGAATAAGGTTTTAAAAATTATTATATTTCTAATATAGATTTATTTTAATTTACACATCGATGCGCTGTCGTTCACGTTCGGACAAGGACTATATTATAAGACTAAGATATATATATATATATATATAATATATATATATTATATATATATATATATATATATATATATAAATTTAAGAAGGTTATTATTATACCGGTATGAAAATAGAAAAGAAGAAACTTACGGTATTAACCTGAAATTTTTTTGACAACTGTTCCCATATGTTTCAAGTTAATTGGCCATCGTCAAAACGGCGTATTTCAATTAAACCACAAAGATATCTTTGTGGTTTGGAAAGAATGTCTTTGGAAAATCGTTGTATCAATCAGCTCATGCCATGGAATTTAGGCATGAAACGTGTCGCAGCGAAGTTTTTTCCGAAATTGCTAAATTTTGAGCAGAAGCAACGTCACAGTAGTATCGCTTAGTCAACGACAATTCCGATTTGCTCAAAAGGGTATAACACCCTTATTCATTCGTTTATATATAGCCAGCAACGATTTTGAAACGAACAACCTCTGCCATCGAGGTTTTTCTTTTTTCTTCGTTAGAGGTAGGTCGAATGAGTACTTCACTTAATGTTTTCCGTATTTTGAAGAGATAGGCTGGGTTCTGCAAGAACATCGATATCAATTCACCGGGTGCAACGAAGACCGAGACGTGGCATGGCGTTATCTGCCGGATGCTGTGTGAACGATATAAAAAGGCGTGCCGTTTACAACTATCTCTCGAAGGATAATTGGAGGAATCAGAACAACTGCAGAAAAAAGCGGTAAACTCGAAGTTGAAGAGTCATATGGAAGATAATTCCGGAACTTATTAAAAGTCAATGATCCCTGAACATCGGTACTTGATTGTTTGGATCGATGCCACTGATGATTACGAGGAAGGATGAAATAGCGTTGTATGGCATTTACAACAAGTACGATGTGCTTAAAAACTGACTGAATTTTCATTTGTTCATTTTATTCACCAAGTATTATTATTTTCTTTGTTGTGCAATTTATATTAAACATAAATATTCTAATAGATAATAAGGTGCACATTTTACTACTTAACAAGGTCTCTTCGATAACTTCGCTCAGTTTGGAATTAATTGAATTGTATTCATTATTGGAAATACTTATTATGTTGGTTATTCAATTTTTTTTAAAGCGACCCGTAGAACAAAATATGTTGTGTTTCACTGGGAAACAGAAATTCTGTTGTCTTGAATCTGTGACTTGTTATCAATTTGTCTCTATTGCGTCAAATTTTCAAACTACAGGATACCCTCTCTTTTCATACAGAGGAAAATAGAGTGGATACTAACCAAACATATTAGAATATTTTATTCATACAAAGGTTATTATAATATTAAAAGTTAAATTGTGTCTATACAAAAATTAAAAAAGATATAAGAGTAAAAATTTTCACTTATAACTTTTCTTAGAATTTCCAATCTGGGGATAATCTGGCTCGATGCTCCAAGAGTAGTCAGCCATCATACTGACAACCCATCTACCGTGATACCTTGCCTCCATGACTATCAAATCTTGGTGGAATCGCTCACCCTGTTCATCAACAGCGCCAAGATTTTCTGGAAAGTTAGCAAGATGGCTATGGCAGAAATGCAGTTTGACACTCATGTTACAGCCAAGATTTTTAAAGCTTTCTAAAAGTTGTTGAACAATTTCGACGTAATTCTGGGCTCCTGTGTTTCCAAGAAAGTCCTTGACAATACTTTCGAATGCCAAACGAGCATTCATTTCAAGTTCGGTCATTGTTTCAATGAAACGTTCATCTTTAATAGGTTGCGGAATCTGTAGCCCATCAAAGACACCAGCCTTCATCTTCTCATATGACAAGCTAGGAAATGCCGAAATGATTTACTTAAAAGACTTTGTGAGGAGCCCATGATTTATCTTCGTCACCAATTTATACTTTAAAATAAGCAAAATAAGGTTGCCTGACAAAAGTACTGATGTTTGGTCGGGGCTGTTTCAGCACTTACGACAAGAACTACCAGCGGCAGACATAAATAAATTTTTTAGTTTATATATAAGTGAGACGAAATACTGCTAATCTTGTGTAAATACAAAATCTTGCACTACGCGTCGGAAACCGACTTCACTGTTTCAAAGCGACAAGTACACCTGTCCACTACAGTGTCTCATGCGTAACTGACCAAATAAGTCTAGACAATACGAATCTAAACCTATTGCGCCGCGTCATTACCCCCTCCAGTCGTTACTGAAAAACGTTCCGCCGGCAAGAGTACAGTAGGGGTTTCCGTAATTCGCGTTCAGGTCCCGAAGCGTAATAGTATGCGCAACAACTGTAGAAAAAAAACTTGACGTGACAGAAACTTGTTTAAAGAAACAGAAACCAGAAAACTATTCACAGTTTTGGAATCAGAATGTCAATTTACCTCTAAAACAGCCTAAAAATCGATATTAACACAAACTGTTCCCCAGTCACCAATAGAGAAATATCTTGTAGTTTGAAAACAATGTTTTCTGTTATTTTATTACGACATGGCTGCTACAAGAAGTAAGACTCGATACATTAACTTAAATTACGATTACAGGTGAGCAAGCTATGAAAGAGTTCAATCTAAACCTGAAAAGGGGTAGAGAATACTCCTACGAATACGATCCTTCTATAGAACCCTCAGTAACGAATGAATTCACAACTGCAGCCTTCAGATTCGGTCATTCCATTGTCGACGGTCAACTTAAGTATGTTTTATATAACGCGTACTTCTTCAATATTCATACGTTTGGTTTTTCAGAGTGTATGGCACCAAAAAAATGGAAGAAATTATATTCATTCCTGAAGTGATGTTTCACCCATCCAGAATGCGTAAAAGACATTTTTTCGATCAGATTCTCAGTACTTTGACCACCGAGCCTATTCAAGAAGTGGATGATTGCTTCAGTGATGCGGTAAGTTTTCTCAATTTTTTTAACTTGTCCAACAAGAATGAGAACTCGTTGTGGGGAATTGTTTGTAAAAGTTTCAAGTTGAATTCGTGAGTTATTTACATATGTTCGTTTTCACTTATTCATGGAAATCATCAAGTTCACTCTTCAAAATTGTCAACTTTGATAACTGTTTCAGTTATCATATAAATTTCTCATTCAATTAAACTTATTTAAGAGTGGAATGGAAGGAAATTCACTTGAACTTAAGAAAAATCATATAGAACATATTTGTTAATAATAATAATAATTTATTGATTTTCCAAATATACAGAGTAGAAAGGAAAACAGGTCATTCCAAAACAAAACAAGAAAAGGAAAAAATTTCAAATATTGACTACACGTCAAATTCAGGATTTTCTGACTCTAAGAAGCTACACAACATAACAAAAGGAGTGGCAATACACTGAATATTTTGATGCACTAATGTAATATATGAGTTTACCTTTTTTCTTGTACAATTGAATATTCGTGAAAAAATTTTTAAAACTGAAATCTCGAATCAGTACTCCATTTGGCCAGAATTCCTCATTCATTATCTTCTGATACATATCCTCAGATGGTATACCTACACTGACCGACGAATCATTGCCTTTGAAACCAATTTCTTCACCTCAACAAGATCTGAGTCCAAACCAACACGGACGTATTCCTTGATTACACTTTCTTCAACATTCTTTCCGGCGATTCTACCCACATAAATCCACCTTTTCTGAGGAACTCCAGAGAAAGACGATGGTGTGCCCTTGCATATAATTCCTTTCGGTCGGAGAGATTTATTTCTCATAGACTTAACTTCGGTCCATTCATTTTGTGACTAATTTTCTCGTTTTTCTTGGGACATTATCATTTAATCATTTTTGGTTGAATCTGAGGGTTTCAGTTCATGTATACGTTCTGGATCTCCCGCTCTTTTGTTGAGGTTATGAATGTTATGTCTTGTTTTCACTAGAAATGTCCCGTACGTTCTGTCTCGGACGCATCGGCAATGCAGCAACCACCGAATCGGAAACAGTATCTAACTTCACGGTGTTTGACTTTGATGCTTGTACTCTATTGCTGTTTACATTTTTTCATCATTTTCATCCCCGTTATTTACATTCAGGGACAATTTATCAATAAGTGAAGCATTGTTTTGCATTAAGATTTCGTTCTTACTTTTCAATTCCTCAACTAGAGTTTTCAGGTATGTATTTTCCATCCTCAAATCCATCACACCAGCTTCAGTTTCACTCCTTTTCTCCATAGGCACATGAAGACAAGCTCGATCCTTTCCACTTGATGATTTAGACATGCAAGACGAATGAAATATATCGTCACATCTTGTGCAAGAAATGTAATCCAACACTTTCCGATAACAATATCCACAAATATTATCTTCTTTTAAGTCTTTAATTGAATTTTTTGACGAGCGATCAACTTCCATAACTTCACTTTCTGCCATTTTCAATCTTCCTAAAATTTGTCTCATATAACAAATATGAAATATTTGTCATTAATTCTAGAGTTTCGATCAAATCATTCAATCTATACTATTAATAGTTAAATTTTAAAATTTTCATCATATGTTTTCTCCATCCTTCAATTCACCTGAATATGAAAAAGAAGCATTACATTGCAATAGTTGTCTATCAATTATTATTAATTATTATTGTTTTTAATGAACTTTGGTTTTTTTTAATCAATATTTCGAATAGAAAAAGTTCTGGCGAAATAACTTGCAATCTTATAGATGATTTCAACTTTTACATTACTTCGAAAAATGATTCAGGTATTCACATTCATTTCGTGCTGCTAACTTCCGGTTTGCAACTCGAAATATGATTGTTTTGTTCATCGTTATTGCATTTGTTTTTTTAACTAGTTGACTAGATATATGTTCCGAGCGGGAAACCCATTTGGAATAGATTTGGCCGCACTCAACATTCAGAGAGGTAGGGACCATGGAATAAGGCCGTACAACGATTACAGAGAGTTAGTTGGATTATCAAGATATACGAGTTTCAATGATTTTGGTCCGAAGGTTAGTAAAATATTTTTCCAAACTACATTTTGACCACCTATTTTCATTTCATCTACAATACACGGTTTGACGTAAAAAATGTTAGACAGAATTCATTTAATGTAATTAAAAACATATTTAGATAAATAATAATAAATTTAATTAGTTTTACTTTCATTATGTTACAAGTTTATTTTTTATCATTTTACAACCAATACTTACATTGTGATGTAACGATGCTCCAAGTATTACCTACGTATAACTGAAAATATTTTACGGATTGATTTCGATCGATATTTCCATCAAATTAGTCGTTACTTTGAATCTCAAAGTTTCAAAACCTTCCAAAATTGGATTTATATCGTATGATATAAATCCAATCGAATGATTTCAAATGACATTGACTATTAATAAGAAATATTCGTTTGAAAACTATGTATACTAAAACTAGTTCACTTCTAGAGTTCAAATTGTGAATCAATCGATACACAACATTAAATAATAAAGGATGTTTTTTTTTAGAGGTATAGAACTTTAAGTTGGCATTACTGTTGAAGATGACGACCGATTCAACAGCTGAGATGTGATTCATTCTCAGTTTGGATTGGTAATTCATCATGAATAGACTCACGCCTGAACAACGCTTGAAAATAGTGCAATTTTATTTCTAAAATAATGGTTCTGTGCGGAATACGTAACGCGCACTACGTCCATTTATTCGTCGACAAAATTGTTCATCAGAGCAGTTAATTCGATTAACCCTGGAACGTTTTCGCACCACATTTACACTTATTGATGACTCGCATTCCGAGAGACGCCGTACGGTACGTACAGAAGAAGCTATTGCTACTGTAGAGCGTAGCATTGAGGAAGACCCGAATGACTCCATCCGCCATCGAGCACAGCAATTGGATCTGTGTCCATCCACTTTATGGAAGATTTTGCGGAAGGATCTTGGTTTACGTTCTTACAAAATCCAACTCGTGCAATAATTGAAGCCAAACGATCATCCAGCAATGCGTATGTTCCCGATTTTCATAAGCGAATTTTGTTTAGCATGAAGCGCATTCTGGTTGAATGGCTACGTCAACAAACAAAACTGCCGAATTTGGAGTGAAGATAATCCTCAAGTGTATGTCAAAACACCGTTACATCCAGAAAAACTGACTGTTTGGTGCGTTTTATGGGCTGGTGGAATCATTGGTCCGTACTTCTTCAAAAACGATGATGACTAGAACGTTCCAGTCGATGGTGATCGGTATAGAGCCATGATTAATAACTTTTGCATTCTTGAATTGAACAACCATGTTGTCCAGGAGCTGTGGTTTCAACAAGACGGCGCAACATGTCACACAACTCGTGCCACAATCGATTTATTGAAAGACACGTTTGGTGCCGCCTTCTTTCACGTTTTGGACCTTTGAAATGGACTCCAAGATCTTGTGATTCAACACCAATAGACTACTTTCTGTGGGGCTGTGCAAAGTCATTGGTCTATGCGAATAAGCCACAAACGCTTGACCATTTGGAACACAATATTCGCGGTGTTATTGCCGATATACGTCCATGAATGTTGAAAAAGTCATCAAAAATTGGACGTCCAGATTGGACTACATCCGAGCCAGCCGTGGCGGTCGTATGAAAGAAATCATATTAAAAATGTAATGCCACAAGATTATCTGTCGAATAAAAAAAAATTCTTGTCAATCGAATGACCCATCGTTGTTTTATTGCCATTTAAAGTTCTATACCCCTAAAAAAACCCATTATAATGAAAACTTTTTGATTGTTGTGTTAATATTTTTGATTTACAGGGCGAAGCATTGAGGAAAGTATATGCCAGTGTAGATGATGTTGATTTGTGGGTAGGAGGCTTGTTCGAGGAAAAACCCGAAGGCAGTATGGTTGGTTACGTATTCAGAGATATCATTGCTGATCAGTTCGTTAGGCTTAAGAATGGGGATAAATACTTCTTCGAGAACGATCCAAGCTTGAATCCAGGCCATTTCACACCAGGTAAATTTCAATTATTCTCACTTGTCACAGGGGTTAACTCTTCAGGAGCATTATGATCAGCAAGCAGCAAATTCAACAGTAGTTCCCTCAGGGTTTTATTTCGTGATGTTGACCTGAAACAGAGGTTCTCAAAATATCTCTATAATGTCTCCCTTCGTTCATATTGAATCCTTGCACCCCGCCCCCTTACACAATATAGTAAATATATGTGAAGCCAGCGCTGTGGGAAAAGTCGGCTTGATTGCACGTTTTTTTGCCATTCTGTTCTATTCAATGTTTTTTATTATTAGTCAGTCACGTATTTTTAACTCCTGTAAGTTTCTTTCTACTGATTCTAAACATTTCGTCCTTGGTGTTCTTCTTTCTGTTCTTTCAGAAATTCCTTGCAACGAAACTTGGTCTTTAGATCTTTTCCCTTCCAGTCTTGTTATATAGCCTAACGACCTCATTAATACTTACAATATCAGTTATGAAAGGTTCACTGAATAATAAACTTCATTTCTCCATTTGTTCTTTTTACCTAAACTTCCTCTCCTTTCTCCGTCAAATATTGTCCACAGAACTTATCTAGCGAATATTTCTATGGTCTTTCTTTCAAATTCAGTTTCTTGTTTCACAACCGTGAATAATCACTTGCCGCGTTATTGATTCCTATATTCTTATTTCTTATTATTTCTTCAGATTTAGATTTCGATTTCAAGCAATGAAACAGTGATCCCGCAGTACTTTTCGCATCGTTCGCTATTCTTTCTAGTTTTTCATCTTCATGTCTATCAAAGATCGATTTTTGTTACTTCCAGATGGTGAAACTCGCTCAAGCTGTCGAAATCGTATTGTGTCCCTTCTGGCGATATTTCAAAACTCTCATGTTACTTTCTTTCTGTATATTAAATACTATGAAATCTGTTTTCTCTTCAATTATCCTCAGCCAAATTTTTGGCTGCATTTCGTTGCCCTTTAGCCCCATGTTCCTAGTTTTGTTTCGTTCTTGGTAGATTTAGATCTTTTGTAGGAATATATTGATCAATTTAATTGTATTTTACTCTATGTTTAATATTAGTTCATAAAAATCAATAAATATATCAATTAGGGTTTTTGATAGTGGGTTCCCTTGCCTTAAATCTTTAGAGTCTCTGAAATTTTTCAATACGTTTTTATTAATTACTGCATTATGGTCCGTTCGAATGAAATCATTTTCACGTCTTGTCAGCCTTTTTTTCATTCCTATCTTATATGAATCCTCTCTCAACATATATAGTGAATATATAGTTCGAAGTGAAGACACAATGTAGTGATTGTTTATTACAAAAAGTGTTTATTTGAAAAAACTGAGAAACTTTCATAATTTGGAAATTTTTTCATAATTTTCATAAACTAACGTTTATTAATTGTTTCCAACAACAGCAGTTTAAAGGAATGACGTTCTAAAAGTCCTTGGCATTCATACGAATATGCGAACAATAGTAGGAACTTGTAGTTCCCAGTGTACAAAGAGACAATAATTAAAAATTGTTGAATTTTTTCATTTTTGCACAAAGACATATACACACAAATTATATACTTTGGTCCCCTGTTCTTGCTCTTTCATTCACTTATGTTGAAAAGTAAGTAGAAGTAAGGGTTACGCTTCGAAGTGGTATCCTGCCTTCTTCTTTTTCAAGTCACTAACATCATTTCGGTACATCTGACCCAAATAATTTAGAGCAGGATAACTTCTTTGGTCTTGAATTGGTCGCCTGTATTTGCGAAGTTATGAATTTATTCGATTAACTCAACTTTAATCGTGATTTTCGCTGTTAACTTCCAGATCAACTCGAAGAACTGAGAAAAGTCAGCATGTCAAGGATTATTTGCGATAATAGTGATGGTATACTATTAGCGAGACAAGCTATTAATGCATTCAGAATACCAGGTGTGGCAGGGTGAGTACAAAAAAATCTGATTTGAGAAATTTAATTTCCCTACATTGGAAGGATATTTGAGATTACTTCCTCAATCCCTTCCTGTACCTCGTTATTCTATCCTCAACATTTTTCAGGAACGACGTTGTTGATTGTTCCAGCGAATTGATTCCTAGAATTAATTTATTCTACTGGAAGGAGAATCATATTTAATACTTACTTGTTTTAAACATTTATACATATATTTGTTTGTTTTGTTTTATTGTTGAAAATATATTATGAAACGAATTCCATGTTTTTGTTGAATATTATTCTAATGTTGAACCTAGATTTTTGACATTGATGATATGAGAAATTCTATATACGAACACTGCTAAACATCTTGTCTTAACATTGGACAAATTTCGCAGATAATCAAATGTGAAGACGAATCGAGAATTAGGCATCAGATGTAGTAGTAGTAGTAGTTTATTTGTGCAATAAAACATCGTACAAATGTTTTTACACAAGTCAAAAATATAAATTAAAAAAAATATCTGCATAGAGAAATAGATAGAGAAATCTATACGAAAGGTGCGGATTTTATGAGGCAAAGCATTGAAAAATTTCCAACACCAGTAATTGGGGCCATTATGCGACCTGCTCAATCTGGAAAAATCAATTTTAATGTCAGATCTATAGCATACTGATGAAAACCACTACCCACAAACATAGAATCTTTCGTTTCGTAAGCGTATAACTAGCAAACAAAGATATATAAACCTGGGAACTATAGTATTAGCAATTCTCTATATTTAATTTTGCAACAGGCTCTATACTCTGAACCCGAGATAATTCTGATTGCCTTCCTCTGAAGTCTAAAAATGGTCTCTCTAGCCCCACAGCAATGACCCTTCACCAACAAGCCATATCGGAGGACAGACTTAAACAAAGAGAAATTCGCCAAACTAAGTACCCCGTTCAACACAGATCCGATCAAACTTCGAAAAAAAATATGCTTCTACTCAGCCCGGCGGCAACTGACGCGATGTGTGGTTTCCATGTAAGGCGAGAATCAACAAAAATATACCAAGGAACTTTTTATAATCAGCCGCACTATCATGATGGTTCAAGCTGAAAATCATGCTCTTTGACTTGTCATTATTCATACACAGTTCGTTGCCTGCAAACCACTGTTCGGCCTTCATGCGCTACCTGTCACAAACAATTCGAGCCTCACTCAAATCAGACCCACTAACAGAAATATTGTTGTCGTCCGCAAATAAAATCACTCCTGAAGTTAGATAGTCTGGCAGGTCGTTTATAAAGACCAAAAATAAAATTGGACCCGCAATAGATCCTTGTGGTACACCTACGAATAGGGCTCTTCTATTTGACCAATTTTCACCGGAAACCACCGACTGATACCCATCAGACAAAATCAACGGAATCAATGCAATGCTGTCCTCAACAAAATCATATTTTCGAAACATCGAGATAAAAACCTAATGAGATACACAATTCAAAGCCTTCGTCAGATCCAGGAAAAAACTGACGAAGGATTACATCGCCTAAGGAACCTAGTAGTGCGGTATGAAGACATAGAATCACGTAAAGCTGCAAAACGCCATGAAGAAACATTTCACCAATACGAGATAATCAATTACTTAAAACATTCAGCTAGTGAATCATCAAAACCAGGACAGACGAATGTAGATAATGAAACGTCATGAGCTAGTGTAATATTGCAACAATTATAAAGAACAAAGTGCTATGTGAGCAGTGTGAAAGAAAAATGTGCTCATTGAAGAATAATAGATCATAAGAAACCATGAATCCATCAAGAAATGACAGTATATTCAGAATCTGAAAAAATTACCTATTGATTTTTTGGGCTAGAATGTAGCACTATTCAATAACGAAGAATCCTCTACATTATTATTTTGTAGCAAGAGTTATGAAAAGTTTCCGAGAACAATATTTCATTGTATGTACTCGGCTTTAAGGCGCATGTCAAAACTTGAAATTCATTTTTTTTTTATTCAGTGGACCTACAGTTTAACGCTGGTTCCGAATGTCCATTGGGCTTGTAATCAGTGCACGTTACCCAGAATATATCATTATTTAAACTACTTATTTAATCATAGCCAAACACAAATACCCATGCCTTCACCAGGGCTCGAACCCGAGTCGGGTGTTAACCCAACTAAGCCAGGGAGACCAGCTAAAGCATTTCTCGTCGTGAATATTCATTTCAGTAACAGATTTTTGACATACCTTAATCAACTTGAATTCTTTTACTACCCCATTTTTTTGTGATTGAGGGTGACAGTATATTTCAACTAACACACTAGGCTTAAGTTTCACTGAATATATTGAACACTGTACATATATTGCGGGTGGTTAACCCATTATCAACAGTATACAATGTTACTGAACCCAACTTATCCACCCGAAACTTATGTAGAGTTTTTATTGTTTTTAACATAATGCTTCACCAAGAGATAAGCGAAACCTCCGTGTCAATCAATAAATTGCAGTTGTTTTGGCGATGAAGGGTTCAAAGCTTAAGTCAGCATGTGTCTTATCCACTCGAAATTTATGTAGAGTTTTTGAAATATTCAGTGAAACTCAAACCAAGTGTGTTAATTTCAATTAAATGTTTTTATCATAATACTTCATCAAGAGATAAGCGAAACCTCCGTGTCATTTAGTACATTTCAATTGTTTTGGCGATGAAGGCTTCAAACCTTAAGTCAGCATGTGACTCATCCACCCGAAATTTATGTGGAGTTTCTAAAATATTAAGTGAAACTCAAGCCAGATGTGTTAATTTTAATTTATTGTTTTAACATAATGCTTCACCAAGAGATAGGCGAAACCTCCGTTTTTAATTTATTGTTTTTAACATGATGCTTCACCAAGAGATAAGTGAAACCTCCGTGTCATTTAATACATTTCAGTTGTTTTTGCGATGAAAGCTTCAAACCTTAAGTCAGCATGTGATTTATCCACCCGAAATTTATGTGGAGTTTCTAAAATATTAAGTGAAACTCAAGCCAGATGTGTTAATTTTAATTTATTGTTTTTAACATAATGCTTCACCAAGAGATAAGCGAAACCTCCGTGTCATTCAGTACATTTCAGTTGTTTTGGCGATGAAGGTTTCAACCCTTAAGTCAGCATGTGACTTATCCACCCGAAATTTATGTGGAGTTTCTAAAATATTTTGTGAAACTTAGGCCAGGTGTGTTAATTTCAATTTATTGTTTTTAACATAATGCTGAAGCATTATGTTATCTTGGTGAACCAAGAGATATGCGAAACCTCCGTGTCATTTAGTACATTTCAGTTGTTTAAGCGATGAAGGCTTCAACCCTTAAGTCAGCATGTGACTTATACACTTGAAATTTATGTGGAGTTTTAAAATATTTAGTGAAACTCAAGCCAATGGCGTTAATTTCAATTTTTATTGTTTTTAACATAATGCTTCACCAAGAGATAAGCGAAACCTCCATGTCATTTATTACATTTCAGTTGTTTTGGCGATGAATGCTTCAACTCATAAGTCAGCATGTTGATCATCTTCATCAGGTTGATCTGTTGATTTTAAATCTGCATTTCGATCAATCAAGTAGAATGATGCAGTTTGTTCATTGATAATGAAACAGATATAATGATTATGCAATCTTCCATGTATTCGTTTTTTGGTGGGTTACTTCGTAGTTATTTTCAACGCTTCGAAGATTTTTGACTATAGAAATATGGTTTTTATGAATGACGTTGTTGGTTCATTTAGGTAATGGTATACCTATTTATCGTTGCATATTTCAGTTTTTCAAAACTTACCAACTTCATTTGTTATTTGTGATAAACAATTCAAATATTTCAAATGTAATATAAAAATTTGTTTTATTCGTCAAAACTGCAAGACCAGTCGTTCATCATTTTTTTCCAGCATGTTTGCCTTTTTTTGTTTACATTTTTACCAATTGTTGGAAAATATTACAATAGTTATTACATATTCATCAGAAGACTCGGTCAGTATGAAGAAGAAAGAAGAACCGAAAAAGAATATGGGAAAATGAAAATTTATTAACATTTAATATTCATAATTTATTCAGACATATATGTGTAATAACACTCTCTCTAAATATGTGACAATAATTCTTATCGATGTAGAAAATGATTATTTTCGAAATGGGAGTGGAACTTCAATATTTACCATTCCAGCCCTGTTGTTAAACATTGAAGTTGTCTCTATACAAGTGGTTTTCGTGAAATTAAAACTATGGAAATCGAAAATTACTTGTTCGCCAGCTCAGTTTAATTCATCTTGGTGGATCTCTTTTTCTGAAAAAAAATTGAAACTCTTGAAATGATTCGTATCATTATTTCATCATTCGATATTCTATTGCAAGCTTCATTCTTTGGATGAGAAGGGCATATGCAAGAAAAATTTCGAAACAATCCGTTCAGTATATTTATTATGAATTATACCAGGACCCTCATGAAAACTTTCATATTTTCAACTGGTTTCAATTTCATAGGTTTTAATTTCTTCCTACCCTGCAGAAAACACATATCTCGAGCAAAGTGTACTTTGTCTGAAGGGTAATGGAATTAGTACTTTGAAAAATAAATATGGAGAAAACACTTCATCATCATCCTAATCAACTGAGTTTCTTGGAATATATGTAGACAGAAATTTGAGATGGAGAACACACATTGATATTTTATGTGAAAATCTAGTACATCATATTTTGCTATCTCTAGAATTGAGAAAATTGTACTGAGAAACTGTCTTATGAATGTGTATTACAGTCTTATATATAGTCATTTTAATATTCTGCTGTGAGGCTGCTCTACAGAAATAAATAGGGTTTTTATTACACAGAAGCGAATACTTTGATTAATATTCGATATTCATCAACGAAAATCTTGTGAACCTATTTTAATTTATTACCACATATTCACCCTACCTAGATTATATATTTATGGATTTAAAGTTTACTATATGTTGAAGAAAATGAAGATAGGTTTATTGAATTGAATAGTAATCATGAGTATTCAACAAGGAACAGTGATGTGCTACTTATTCCTAAGCATACAACATCTAAATTTGAGCAGTCAATCTAATATCAGAGTATTAAAGTCTACAGCCATTTACCGTCAAATTTGAAAGTACTGAGAGCTCATTTGTATAAGAATAGAGTTAATTCATTGATGTTTACAAAGGTATACTATAGTGTGGCAACGTACGTCGATGATTCGAATGTAGGCAATGTATGAATCAATTTTTTGTATCATATGTTTATTTTTCTACCACGATTGTCCCTCACCATTTGGAATTGTGTCAATTGTTCAATATTTCTGAGGTAATTCTTCCATTTTCTTTTCAAATATGGTTGTATATTATTCTCAATATAAACTGAGCCAATATTTTTGTTCGAGGGCTGAATGGAAGATCAGATTCAAAACTGAATTCAGTCCTCTTGTGAGGATTCTTTTCAGTTGTAATTATTGTATCAATTGAATGAATGTAATTTTACTATGTAGGGAATATTTCTCGATAAATATTATTATTATTCCTGTCTATATTTGCTTCGGTTTCGTATATAAATCGGGAAGAGGTTTTTCATAGTATTCCTTTAGCATGAGTTAATCATTTCATTTAATGTTTCGAATCATTCACGAAAGTTGAACTTCAAATGAACTTTTAATATGAACTTTGAACATTATATCTAACTCTCACATAAAAATGAGTAAGATACAAGAACTAAGTACAATAGCAAATACGAGTAGTCCTCCTATGATCCGTAATCACTGATTTTTCAGGATAGAAACGAGTGACAGAATATTGATATTTTTTCATAACATGAAATTAATTAATAAAATAAATATCACAAGGATTGTAGGGAGAAAATGTTTCCAAATGAAAGAAACGCTGTGGGGATGACCACGTTAAACCTGGAACTTCTACTATGACTATATATGACTAACATTAAAGACGTCTACGTAAAACCCTCACCAATATTCTCTGGGATATCCTCCTAGTAATTGACGGTTTCAAATGGTTCTCTGTAATTCCCTCGAATACTGGAACGTTATCGTCGAACAAAACGTCTGAGTCTGCCTCATAGTCACTTAATCTGTAATAAAATCACACTCCATCACAGTATGTACTGAGAAAAGGATATTAGATAAAAGAATATATGAAGTACTAATTTATCTATCATGAAGACAATATGAAACAGATATAAATATATTCATGACAAATGATGAGAGAATTTTAAAATTGTTTTAACACTTGAACCAATTCAATAAAGTAACTTAACTTCAATTTTCATCTTATGAGTCTTTCAAATTTTGACATGCAACAACATCAACAATGTCAAAACATGAGTTTTTTTTGTCTGTCAGATTTTTTAGCTCTTAGTTTTTATTCCCTGAAAAGAATATGCGGAGAAAGATATTTTTCACAGCGAATTCGGAATTTTTTTGCTGTTAAATTTTCGCTGAAAATTGTAGCTTTGTTAAAACTTCAGGAACTCCTTTCAAATTTTCCTGAAAATTTCGATTAATCAATTATTTTATTTCTCAGAATATTAAAAAAATTTTCCCAGAATTAATTCCTCAGAATTTGTAGAGAAACTTCCTGATTAAAGTGAAACAGCCATACTTTTTAACGGATTTTTAAGATTTGCAGAAATCGTGTGAAAAATTACAAATTTCCCAATCAATAAGTCTGCTTTGGTTAATTTCCTCCTAAGAAAAATATTTCAAGTTGTTTTGTGCAGAGTTGTTCGACTCTTAAAATTTTTAGGAGCTAGAAAACAAATCGAATGGAGAAAAATTATATCCAGTTATATCGGCTGATTTCACTGAGGAATTTTGAAATTGTTTGAGGAAATAACATGTCAAAAAGACACGAACAACAAGAATGTGTATATTCCGAATAACTTGAGAACGAGAATCTAAGAATTCGAAACTAACATTAAATATATGAGTATGAGAACATAAATACAAATTCAGACAGTTCATAAAAAACTCAGTTCGAGAAAATGGGGGACATATTGGAAAATTGATATTTAAATATGCTTTTCGGGAATCACGATATTTCATTTTTATGAATGTAAATAAATGTAACTCAGACATCCTCTAAGGAATGGATCCACCGAATCCAAAAAATATATTTCACTGAATGCAGAGACTTGCGTTGACACATATAAAAGCAATATGGAGACAATTGAGGGGACTTTTAACACAACTGAAGCGTATTACTACGATGCTGCACACCATTGTATAGGGTGAATGTAGTGGAAACATTTCAACATCATAATTTCATAAGTTTCATGTGTTTTCATTTATATCGGAAAATTATTTATACCATGTTTTATATTCCGGAGTAATACAATCAAAATGAACGAATGATTTAACACATTCTATCAAAACTTATTGTTTTGAATGACTTTGTATTTGTCTTAGATATCTCTGTTTCATATCGTTCGTCTTGAAGTTTTCATAGTATCATGTTTATGAGTATTTGGACCCCAAATGGACTATGTCGTATACTCAACAAAGTGTTGACAAGAATATTTTCGTTCGAACCACTGGAATAAAACCTACAGACACATTAAAAGTCACAGTGCCTATTTGAAATCATTGCCACCATTGAAACTACAGCCACAGTATCTATTTGATCAGAGCCATCGGTGGTGAGGTTTTTTCAGGTTCTATTACGGTGAGAGATATGTGAACAAGAGAAATTGATTAAAATGAATTGAATTAGATTGAGATTTTTGTAATATTTCAGTTGATTTTATTATATGATATATTATTAGTTACTCAGATAAGATCGAGCTCTTTGTTGTATTTCTTTACATTTCATTTATTCAGTTATTATTCAACATTATGTTATTATTTTCTGAGTATTATACCTGTTAGGAATGAAGAACTTAATATTATTATCAAAGAAAAAGAGCTTAACGCAGGATTCAAGCGAATGGTAACTAGGAAAGTTCTGTTTTATGTTAATTCAAAATCACTTCTAGTCTGCATTTATTTTTTTTGAATCCTAATTATCATTGGCGAATTTTAGAATTTCATTCAGTGAAGATGTACGAAGAGAAATATTTTTCATTAATTTTTTTTGAAACAATTCGTAGACGAACTTGAACAAGACATCACTATTTACATTCGCACAGTCGCCTGTTCGCCAAGAATATCTATTTTTAATTTAATCGTTCTCATAACTCACTTCAAGTTAAGAAAAATATATGTGAATTTCAATTTATGTTATGCATAAATGAAAATATATACACAAACATATAGTATATATGAATAAAGTTATATTTTATACAATAGATAATATTGATATTCACAATTTTTATAACATTATTTAGTTTAATTTACATGAATTTTCCGTAGAATGTATATTCTCTTGTTGCTCAATTCATGATATTTCTCTACTAACTAACCGCTTCTCCAGGAACAGAAATAATAATGAACAATTATACGGAGCAAAATTCAAAACAAGGTACTGAGAACTGAAGAAAGTCTTTGAGAACAATTTATTAAAATTTTGCTTATCAACATTGCTATCAGTTATCATAGATAGCCTGAAATGAAATGTATGACAACATGACTTTAAAAATGGCTATAATGTGAATTATCTTACGTTTTCATTGGGTTAGATTCCATTTCCACATCATTGATTAGCTGCTGTACTTCTGCTCGAGATGGTACATTTTCATAGTCTCTCATGACTTCTTTGTCCATTTCACTTCGATGATTCGCATTCTGTTGCATCAGTCTCATCAGTAGCCTGCTACTGTCCAGATATTTTGGATTTCCAATATAACCGCTTCTTTTACCATGTGCTGAAATTATTTCAATAAATTGAAACAAATAAATAGAACCAATTCGATAATGCAAACAGATTCTCGCTCAATACTTGATGTAGCATAGTCATGATACATGTTATGTATCATTCAAAATATTCAAAAAAATTATTCACAATGATTTGGTATCCGTATCCCGGAAGTGGAAATATATATATTTCTACAATTAGTTTTTCTAATGACAAATGTTGACAGTATGCGACTGACTAACTTGAATTCATATAATTTTCAGATTTTTACTATAAAATTATACGTGATTTCAAGGACGATTTGAAACTATATTATGAAATTAAATCACAGGAAAGCTGTGTTCAACTTCAGCGCGCTCTGGACCTTGTTGCTAGTTGGTGTGAGGACAAGTATTTAAGTTTGAATGTGTCAAGATGTAATGTCTCTTTCGCAAGGATATTAGGTCGAATTGGGAGTGGTTATAGCATCTTTGGTCAGGTTCTTTCTCGTTCTGATAAGGTGAGAGACCTTGATGTAGTCATCGATGAGAAGCTTTCCTTAATTCCACACACATCACCCAACTTATTTCTTCTGCCTCGAAAATATATAGATTCGTTATATGTAATAGCAAATATTTCAATAATTCCTCAACATTCATAAGACTATTTAACACCCATACCTAATCCATAGCATGTTGGAGTATGGCAGCATGATCTGGCATCCTATTTACACTTGCCGTCAGCGCCATCTTGAGGCCATTCAGAGAAGGTTTTCGAAATTCTTAATTTGGAGGAATGATAAAGTTTATCCACATAGAGGAGTCAATCATTACCAATTATTTTAACCTCATTGCAGTGCAGGAGAGAAAGCTTATCACTCAGATTTTTGTACAAAATTCTCGTACTACAGAATTATTCCACCTAGAAACTCCAAGGACCAACTCGTTAATACTATCCCCCAGTTGGTTTATGGAGTATTCAATGGAGTTGCCAATAATTGTGACATTCACTTTGACTCCATAGAACGAAGGAAATTGACTAAAATGAATTGATTAAGATTAAGTTCTTTTTGATATTGAATGCTAGTAAAATAGTATATATACATATAAATAATAGAATAGTAAATGCTATTATTGAGTTATTAGTTACTATTTTAGTTTTTTTTCGATTAAATTGAGCTATTTGTTAAATCTCTTCATTTTAATTATTTAGTTATTATTCATCATCATGTTATTATTTTCTGTTAATGGGTATTATAACGGTTGGAGAATAAAGAAGTTATTATTATACATTGGAGAACCTTTTAGTGACCGGCCCATAGTTGAATGCAAGGATTACATACCGCTAACAAGATAGTATTCTAATGCTAATCATGGATTATATTGAATGGAACTGTTGCAAGCTAGTCTATAATGTGCTATATATTCCCATCAGGAATTGGAGTCGACCTGGAATATGTAAAGTGACCTGATGCAATTCTAAACGTAGATGCACTTCAAGTTCTAGTGAAATCGATATCACCCATCAAAATATTCAAGGTTTAAATTAGAGATTAACATATTAACAATTATCGGGATGATTGAGATCATGAGTGTTATATTGTGTTCCTTCTATATAATCTTTCGTAATTAATAACGTCAATCAATATCTTGTAAACGTTTTGCGATATATTACTAACAAATTTAATCAAGTGAGATTTATCTAAATTTAATCTCGTCACTTGTTATCATCAAAAAATATCCTCAAGATCATTCGAATTCGTTCGTCAGGTATACATGATCTATCTACATTTTTGATTGGTAAAGAAAGGGCACTCGATACAATCATGATAGAAACATCAGAACTAGCAGTCTAAGAGCTAGCAACGTTTTTGAGGAAGAATTTCAGGTAGGTCAGTTTTTAGATATGTTATCTAAATACTACAGACCACCCTTATGACGTCTCTCCCGGACGTCATAAGGGTTATCTGGCTGGCGGTAGTGGTTGCGTTCAGCAATGCGTACAGGCAAAATATCGATTTTTCAAATCATTTTGAGAAGTTCTGTTTTTTTATTATTTTTATCATCGCCAGATGTTTTTATTGTTGATTAAAACGTGCCAGATGCTAATTTGAATTAAAAAAATTTTTTCAAAATATTTCAGTATGGCTGAAACTTTTATATGATGTTATCTGATGTATCTAAAAACCTAAAATCAATTTGCCAAAGAATAATTCGATTGTTAAACCTTCAGTCAAACCGATTTAAAAGTGAAAAATGATTGGGCGTTTTGGAAGAATACCAACAATCACAAATTTTTTCACAGATAATAACTTATTACAAGACGATGACAATCCAGAAAACGACGATGATAATGAGAAAGACAGCAGTGATGATGATAATGATGATAATTATCAATATGTCTCCGTTTTTTGTGATACAATTATGAATTGAATATATATAATTTTTGTTTATTTTCATTATTTATTTAAATATTTTCTTAATTTAGTACAATAATAAATAATTATTTTGATACAACATTAATCCACACATTAATTCAATAGACGTTCTCTCTCTGAAATCTCAAGAGAAGGAACATTTTGTATTAGAAATACATTTCATTTGCAAATGATTTAATCTGAAAATCAAACGTAAAATCTTGTTATTAAACTGGAAGTTCAAAAAGTGAATGGGCAAATGTATTTTTCAGTCAAATGGTACCAGAGATTTTATTACTAGGATCGTTTTCAAGTATTTTATATTCTGTAATGTTTCATCATAATAATACGATACGCATTATGAAGTAAATGAGAGTTATTTTCTGGAAAATGAGTCACATTGTTACTTCCTAATTGAAAACAGTTCAAAACTTCAATTTAATTTCTAATTTGACAATAAATTGAAATTAACACGTTTGACTTAAGTTTCACTGAATAAACTTCACAAATTTCACTTATTCAGTGAAACTTAAGTCAAGTGTGTTAATTTCAATTTATTGTTTTCAACATAATGTTTCACCAAGACATAAGCGAATCCTCCGTGTCATTTAATTTGACAATTTTTGATTTTTAATCTTCATAACTACGATGTACATACGGTTTGAATTGAAATACACATTCTATTCAATCTGTTAAGAAAAGACAATATAGTAAACTACACCAATATTACGATAAAAGAGCAGAAATTATTGGCGCCGAAAACTGATTAATAATTGTATTCTGATTCAGTGATTTCCATATTGTGAATGTCTACGGTTTTCCTATGATTTGAATACTGAATACCTAAACAAGGAGAATTCATGTTTGCACTTTATTCACAAGAAAGATAAACAGTGCAGCAAAGTCAATATCAAGTGCTAAGAGGTTAACTGGGAAACTTCCATGAGGAGTTCGAGGAAAATTACATAGGTATTGATGACTGAAAAATTAAAAACATCGTAATGAAATTGAATCTGATTGACTTTCATACAATAAGTTATAAAACATTCATCATGCATATTATATTTTTATTATTTTCAAATCACCCATCAATTCATAGATTTATTCAGTCATTTGATCATTTTTAAATGCTGATTTTCCATCATCGATATTATTGGTTTGATTCATTCAGAACGTTTGAAAAAGTTATAGCAAAAGCACAAGAACTATATTCTTTATAGAAAATAATTGAATTGGCTATAACATTTTACATAACGAAAATACTTCAAACAGATACTTAGGATAATAAAGATATTAATGACTTATTACTACAGTTGACTATTTCCAGGGACAGTATCTTTTTCCATTTGATTTCTCAACAGTTATGGTTGAATTTTTAGAGACTCAGTCATGGAGGTTGATAATCATATAAGTATTTAATATTAAGTCTAATTGCAGCAATGGAATAGCAGAGAAAACAGTTATATTAAAGAAAAAACACTCGACTTGATTTCACAAAATTTATATTGAATAATCAACAATTTTTTCGGAGTGTTATCTCATTTTCAAAAGTTGAACTGAAAAATTGAAACCCTCTTAACAATTGTGGAGCATTCATTATGAATTTTGAGAAATCAAGCCAAGTGTTTTTATTTAATATATCAAACAATGTTTCACAAAGAAATGAGCGAATATTTAATCAAACAGTGTCTTTTTTGATTTACATAATATTCATTTAAAGTTCAAAAAATGAGATTTACGTTTCATTGAAACAATGGTTTTTTCGGATCGAAGAACCAACAGGTGCTATGTAGTTAATAATTGATGAGAACAATACTCAGAGTACCCATTATAACACAATGTCCAATTTCGCTCTCATACCGATTGAAACAAATACGCACGAAGAGCCTTTCAAATACTTCTTCTTAATATGAAAATAGTGTCGTGATATTTGAATAACACATCCTTATACATAGACTAGAGTGCCAAAATAACCATTCAGAAGAAAACATAATTAAAAACTGACAACAATTAGTGAGAGAACTACCTGGAAAGTGATAATACCAAAGCTCTACTTGAACTTTTACTTACGAACAACTATTATAAAATAATAGAATTTTTTCAAATCTAACAGTGATTTATGCTACTTATTTCAGAGTCTTTCTTTATTCTGGACAATCTGCCTTATTTACGAGTATCTATGATTGATAGATTACTTCAATTAATCCAAACGAGAAATACAACCGAAACGAGTGACGAGTATTCGTTTTAATATGTAAGAAAATTGACACATAGGTTTTTAATGGATTCATGAATTATCTACAAATTGGCTACAACACTTCCAAGATGTTCAAAATGTCAGGTTTTGTAGGTAGATCACATTATTGACTCAAAACGAATCAATACTTATTGAATGGAACGAATTGGTTATATGAGATTTATCATATAATAGGGGTGTTGATACTAATCACAAATAGAAGTTTGTATTATTACAATCTCGAGCACATTTTAAAAATTTGATTTATTATATTGGTCGATAAAACTTTGCGTTTATTCTGATTGTTTGTATTAATTTTTTTTGGAGAAAACTCATAAACTTAACACACACCTCATAAATTGCGGACGATGTTTAGGGGTTGATGGCGTGAACAGCTTTGACAGCCGTTTAGTGTTTTGCCAGAAAAATTAACATTTCTTCAATTTGTTAATTTTTTTAATTTAATTTAGTACATTTTCGCATCAAAATTTATTTTCATAATAAACAAGAATCTATCTTTGAAATAAAAGCGGTTCCGAAAAAAGAAGTGTCAAGATCTCCATTGAAAACATTGATGTTGATATAACTTTAAGAGGTTTATAATTACTATATTATTCAGAGAAAATATGAATTAAGATTTTCATATTATTGTAGCAAGTGAGAAATTGATCATATCACATTTCGACATATACTATAAACGTCTAGGCGCACATATTATGTGTGAATACCTATACTCTGCACTACTAATTTATGTGTTGGAGTAAATCTTCGCCCAACTTTGTGTAAACCCACATGCATTCTGAACTTTCCGACAACAAAGTGAATTTACAATGTTCGTAACTGAAATCTGTACAGTAAATGAATATTTATGTTAGTGGTCTCTTGCTATAGAATCGATAGCGAAGTAACAAAATGATGATTTACTACTGGGTGAAATTTATTTTCGTCAAAGTAGAAGGTTATCTCTGGATACGCATAAATTCTGATAAAATCTCGACTATTCACTCATTACATACGTACTGTACCGATGTATAAAATATTTTCAGTGGAAACTTCCAATTTAGACGTTTCAATTTCTTGAATAAGCTCAACGTGCGTTCTAAAATTTCTGGAATTAACAATAACAAGGAAGGAGGAATACAGAAATGCACTCAAATCATCTCGTGAGTTTTATGTTTTCTTTACGTTTTTTGTTAACTAAAAATTATTAATAGGAAATTCCTGCCTCAGAAGACCTTTATTTTGATGAATCTCATTTTTCTTAGGAATTTAATTCATTCTTAAATGTGGAAACAAAAAACATATATATTATATATATATATATATATATATATATATATATATATATATATATATATATATATATATATATATATATATATATATATATATATATATATATATATATATATATATATATATATATATATATATATATACAATACTGAGAATCTTGAATGAAATATCAAAATTTTTCAAAAAAACACTCAGGGAGCTGTCGACACACATTTTGTCAACGAGAACGAACCTATCACTTTCGAAAAAATATTAAGTGCGCTTCGAAGAATCATTGAACTTGTTGAATGGCAATGAGATCCTTATTGGGAATCATCAGTCTTATTCAATCAATTTAGAATCGATGACTTCCAAACGTCCACATGTCCGAATGAGGAGAACATTAGTTCGTGAACTAATGATGTTAGCTCCCTCTATCGAAGAAAAAACGTATAAGCTCTCTCTAACATTCTAGATTCCTGCTTCTGACAACCTTAGTGAGAGTACGTAGAGGCATTAAAACATTTCATTCAAACATCCCAGAGCTTTGCCTCAATGTGTGAAAATGGTCCCATGCCTTAGTCAATACTGAGACTCTCAATAGAAAGATAAGCGCACTTAATATTCACTCTCGAAAGTGATAGGTCCGTTCTCGTTGACATTGTGTGAACAGCTTCCTGAGAGTTTCATTTTAAATATTTCGATATTTCCATTAACAGTTGTCTGAGTATTAACTAAGTATGAATGGTCCGTGAGTTTCGAAACTAAAAATATTCATCGACATAGAAAATATATTTTAACAATATTCATTGAGCAGAGTGGCGCAGTGGAAGCGTGCTGGGCCCATAACCCAGAGGTCCGTGGATCGAAACCACGCTCTGCTAAATACATTTTGTAGAAGCTCAATAGCCGAACGGCATTACAGTGACCATGTAACGCTCTCGCTTTAATTTCGAATCTACTTCAAACTCATACCGTATATTCAGATGAAACCAATTTCAACAAAACAAAAACAAAAGAATACATATCAAAGTGTTTAGTGCACATCGTCCCCCTCGTTTTTTTGCTAGAAGTATTCTCTCGAAGATATCAAAGGAAATATTGAATAGAATATCATAAAGAATTCATCTGAATAACTAGAACAAAGTTATTCAGATATTATTCTGAATAACTTTGATGCTGGAAGAAATGTTTTGTTTTATTAGCGACACAATAGAAATAAATGTACTTATTCATTCAATTCAAGTTGAATTTATTCAATATTATTGATGATTGATGAAGTCGATACTTGGAGAAAATTAATATCCATAATGAAACAATATTTAAAATTTTCTCATATATTAACAAATACACTTTTCCAAGCACTACTTCTTCATCAAATTCTGAATAACAATAAATCAAAAAGTCAATATTCACTTGAAAAGAATACAAAGCAGTTGATTCTATTGAAGAAATTTTGTAATTTTCTCTAAAAACATTCTGAAGATTTTCGAAGCATATATTTTATTCTATGACAATTTTGTGGTTCTATGACGACTTAGTTTATTAGTATTTTCGCTTACATAACATTATTATAGTTTACTTAATTTCTAATAAAATTTTCGATTAATCATTGGCAGAATTTCGATTATTCGCGAATTATGATAATACTAAGACATGAAAATTCAACGATTTTTATTAAGTACTGTGAACCCAAATTTTGGGATTAATATTCTGCCATGAGACAATTATTATCAAACTTGATAGTATATCTGCGAGAATGAGGAAAAAGTAAAGAATTTCTGAGAGACATATGTTCAATTGAACTCAAGCAAATATTTTCAAATGTGATATGGCATCTAAGAATGAGTATGACGAAGATATAGACTTTTTTGATACACTCACCGACACAATTAGGGGAACACAAAAATTAGGTTGATTTTTCAAACATTGTCGGGTACTTTGCTAAGTGGTTTTTGTTTGAGTGTTAATAACTTCATGACAGATTATTTTCAGTATACCCAATTTTTATTTTCAGTGTTTCGACAAGAATTGATGATTGATAATAAAACAATATTTAAAATTTTCTCATAATTTAATATAAAATACGCATGACGACGTTTCGAAGTACTACTTCTTTATCAAATGCTGGATTAATACTATGTGTAATTTTACAAAGTCAGTACTTATAGCTATTTTCACAGAACATACCGGGTATGTTTTATGACTATCTTGGAATGAGGGCCACAGAATACACTGATAACAAAAGGATCGTATTCCTGGAGATGAACACAGAACATCAATTTTTTAGGTCAGGTATTCCAACTAAATGTAGGAAATATACAAGTATACAACTAAGATTTCTAAGAACAAATAAAGGAAATTTAAAATTCTTGAAAATGAAATATAAAATTGAATATAAATTAACTAAAACTTAGGTAATCAATTTGATCTGCTAACTGGAATATTCTTATTGAACATATTAAGTAGAGGACTTGTGTTAAATTATGAGAAAATTTTAAATATTGTTTTATTATGGATATTAATTTTCTCCAAGTATCGGACTCATCAATTATCAAATTGAAGATTGTTTAAGAATTAATTTTAGTTAGGTTCAGTGCAAGTAAAAAACCAGTACAACATAAACTTGTTGAAAAAATCGACCTTTTTTGTGTTCCTCTAATTGTGCCGGTGAGTGTAGTTAATAGAATGTAGAGAATATACGTATAAAGTAAATCTTCTATGTTAATGGTTTCATTTCAAAACGTTACAGATCATCAAATTCTAGATGTAGAAAAAGACAACAATAATTGTGTTACCGAATCGTTTGATAACAACTCAGATGACTCAGATTTCTAGTGAAGTAGTCAGATATGTAATGATTCAAATATTCAATAGCTCTTTCCTTATTTGAAACAATATTTTCAAGGATACATCACAACTGAATCTATCGTAGAATACACCTATTTATATTATTGTGACGTGAGGAATCGAAAAAGACAGTTATATATCTCAGTACCTGCCTGTTGGCAAGTTAATTGGAAGTCTACACATAAATTATCTCATAATTAAATATTGCACTGAAAACGTATGATTTAGCTCTGAATACAAAATAATTCTATAGTTCACGTATATTTGTGGGTGGTTCAAATATGTCGAAAATGAAAGGACAGTTATTCGGTTTTAATCAATATAAGAATTGAACGCATTTTCAATGTTTGAACATAATTATTTATTTATAGTCAGTAAAGCATGAAATTATCAATAACAATATAATTATTAATCCAGAAATAATTACTGATTGCATTGATGCAGAAAGTGTTACATGAGTACATTGTTTGCTAAATGTGGTCAAACTCGTTCATACCTTCATCCAAACTGAATACTTCGTGTTATATATATTTATAACACTTTATAGTTTTAGCAATAACAGGCTTCTTTCGATATGAAAAACTTCATTTTCGTTGACGTTTCGTTGTTTAGCAGAACTTTGTCAAAACTAATGAATAAATGAGTTTTATGAATTACTATACATATCAAAATGTCAAACTTATTTTTTAGGAAAATCAAATCAGTTTTTTTGAATTTTCACAAATTGATTTTCAGTATTAGAGGAATATTTCTGGCTTAGCATTGGCTTCGGAAGTTTTAGTCTTCTTCACCATGAGGAAACCTCTGAAAAACTCATGGTAAGCCAGGTGATTCTAATAAGTGTGATTCATAAGTGTGATAATAAGTGTGATTCATATATACATATATATAATTACATATAGTTGAGTTTCCTACTTATCCAGAATATGTATATTAATTGGTTTATGTGTGTGAAATTGAAGGTAGATCTGGAAAAAATGAGTTTTGATATGTGATGTTTGGTGATTGTTGTGTATTCATTTTATGAATGTTATTCGTAAGGTCTATTAAATCGTTGTAAATAGAATTAAGATGTTTAATGTCTGTTCTTTCATTTACTGTGTTTTTCAAATTTTTACGAATGTGTAACATTTCTAAAATTTCTCCACATTTTTTGTCCTTTTCAGTTGCTAAAATATTTGTATTGTTATAACCAAAATCGTGTTTTTCTGTTATTTTATGTTCATGTTATTATTATTATAATTAATTTTTATTATTAATTATTATAATTAATTATTTTTATCATTAATTTTATGTTATTTCATGTTCGTTTTATGTTGTTGCTAAAATCATTCAGAATAAACTTTTTTGAACAAGCAATAAATCAATTTCAAGAAAAAATATATATATATATATATATATATATATATATATATATATATATATATATATATATATATATATGCGAAGGACATACAACTGGGTATCAAAAAAGGAAATCGCATAAATGTCAAAGGTCTCGCTATTGCAGAGGATATTGCTATCATCATAGACAACATAACTGAAGCCATTGTCGCCGTTAGAAAAAACTACATAAAAATGAGCTGACAAGCAGGTTACATATTACTTATGAGAAAACCAAATACATGAAAGAAGAACCAAGAAATGAATCTTCTCTCATCACAAAACATGGTGAAATTCTGCAAGTCAGCCATTTTAAATAACTCGGAGAAGGTCTACAGTCCCCAGGTTTAAACTGAATCGCCAATGAACAAATAATTACCAAGTGCCAAAAGGCCTATAAGCTATAATAAAAGTGCATTTCAAGAGGCGCCACTTCAAGGCATTATAACACAACAATTCTTGTAGAATGTATTTACGCAAATAAAACAATGGTTATTGACGGTCATACAAACATAAGCGAAATAAAAAAACAAGTACGGAAAATTCTCAGAAAAATTTACGGGCCAATAAATAAAAACGGCATTTTCATTAAAAGAACTCAAAACAAACTTTATCAAGAGACAAATAAAATAAAGGAAGAAATCAGAAAACGACGAGCAAAGTTCTATACACAGATCTACATAATGAAACAGTCGATACCAAATACCAAAGAAATTACTGCATATAATTTCAAAGAGTAAATGCGAATGAGACTGCCTGAAACAGGCCCAAAAAGATCCCGGAGATAGCACCGAATGTCGCTATAAAATGGCACATGTGAAATTTGGGCAAAAATCTAATCGTCAACCTGGAATAAAATGGACAGATGAATGGAAGAAAGGCAAAAACGGTGAAGCAAAATCTCCAAGAATTGCGTATTCAAGTGCAATCGCTTTCCTCTAGGGAAGCAACTGTTGCTGAACTTGTGTCAAATAATATGAATATGCCTCCACATATGCTGAATACCTAAACAATATTTCAGGGAATATTGAAAAACTTTTGGAAAACTATCATTAATATTCTTTTTGGTGAAAACAAAAATAATAGCTCACTCTATTCAAGCTCAAACCCATATATTCAGGAAGCTGAGCCAAAATGCAACATAGTGGTTCGTGAATTATTCACCGAAAAAAACAAAATGAAAAAATATGTAGATACCAACTCTTTACACCTAAAAATATGAAATGAGTTCAATATACTCCAGAGACCATATCAACTAGATATCTCGATAAATAACAACTGAAAATTACTTCAGAAGATGGATACACTTCTGATTTTTTCTTCCTAAATGAGATTTTACAATATGAAATTTAGGAGAACCTAAACATGAGTGTATCATAAATTATCTAGTTGAAGTTTCATGTAGAACTGAAACAATATTCAATATCAATTTCAAGATTGCTGTTTCTCGCGAGTGTTCTCTTTGTGATTGGAATTCATGATTTTATTATCTAATCACTGAAACCAGAAAGAATATTTGATGAAAATGCGATTATCTCGGAAAGGTCCATTCAAAATTAACAACTCTAGAACTGGAGAAACTTAGGGGTGACCATCACAAGTTCGACCAAGAGTCAAGTAGTGGTTCACTGAGGTCCTTCTCAAAAACCTTCACTTCTTGTCTTTTCTAAATTCTATTGCTCAGTATTAACACATAGTACCGATTTCTTCTGCTAAAGAACAAGACGTGCTAAAGTACAAGGTGTCTGTAGCACGGTTGCTCTATCTTTTCTCTCGGCTGGAGAGGTTGGCCACCCCTGGAAGAACTGGAGCACTCTAGGAAGAATATTGAAACTTGAAAATTTCACTCTTTGATTGACTTCAATTTATGATTCAATTGAAATGGGTGGACATCAGCTACTCGGATCTTACAATATAATTCTTTTTAATTTATATGAAACAATGTTTAATTAGTATCATTCGTCACTAATAGAATCTTATTGAATAAATAATTATAAATAATTTTTCAATTGCCATAAGGCATACTTACGAATGAGTATTACAAGTAAAACTTTCAAAATCACAAAGAGATTAAGAAAACTCACCTCCCCAACAAGAATGTCCGTAGCTCAAACAGGAACCTGCAAATCAACATAAGCAGATTAGTGTTGAATTAACAATGAAATTGAACATTTTCAGAAAACAAAGAAAACCATGAAATCTGCATGAACTGTGAGTTTCCCAACTATATATTTATATAATATCAAAATATTCATAAATTATTGCTCATCAAATTTTGCATGGCTCAATTTTTTTCCATATTACGAATTTATAAGGGCATTATACTCGTAGTATGATATAGTTACTGAACAAGAGAAGTCTTATCGGTCGTAATTTTTTACATATATAATATTTTCAATTCAAATAAGACAATGTAAAATCGGTTTCTTCATTGCAATTCAGAATATAACTTCCAACATTTTTTGAAGAGAATCTGTTATTAACGAGAAACAAATCCTTTGTGGAGCATCTGAAATATAGGTTTATATTCTTAAAGAATGTTATTACATTATAAGGAATAATTTTATCAGAATTTTCTCGCAGGAAAGAAATATTCAGACACCGATTTTCTATTTTGTGCATAGCATTTGAATGCAATTCATGATCTAAAACTATTATTTAATAGTGTTGGCGTTTACTTGATGTTAATCCATTGAAATTGAATACAAACTTAAATTCAAACACTGGTACTTATGATTATGATTTACACTTTATTGTGTTAATTACATTATTCACAGTAATTACAGTAATTACATAATTATATTATAATAAATTATTCTGTTAGCATCTGGAGGAGTCGTTTGTAACGATGAAACGCGTCATGCTATGTAGTCAATAAAGTGTAAATCATAAGTTTATCCTATTAGATTATGCTTCTATCTCATTGAATGCAAGTACGAGAGGTGCCACAAAATGTTATATATTTATTTCTATGTAGTGTTATTGCTTGTAAGTACAGTTTTTTCAATTTTTCTTGATATCTTCATTTCAGTTGACGTTTCTTTGCTGATTTCAACGTTGTCGAAAGTAATGAATACTTGAATTTTATCAATTATTACGGATTCAAAAGTCAATTGTTATTTTGTCAATTTAACTGCTTTGCCTCTTCAATATTGAGAGGAACGTTACTGCTACAGCGTTCACTTTGGAAATGTTTTAATCTTCCTTACTGTGGCAGACCGCTGAAAACTTCATGGTGAGCCAAGCGATTGAAATGAGCCATATATTTATTTTTAAATAATATGTATATAGTTGATTTGTGATATAATGATCCAGAAAACCTAAATTTTTGATAAATAAAAAGAAAGTTAATAATGTCACAAAATAAAGCAACGCATTATTATATGTTTATTATTCATTGAGAGAAAGAGAGATAGACAGATAGACTGTGAGTGAAAAGACAACAGAGCTACACAGATAAAAAATGAAGAGCATTCAATTCAATATTTATATTCTTACATGGTTCTGACATCGAGCATTCACTATTTTCAAAATCAAATTATTCCAATTACAATCTTAAGTCTGCACTCGTCACTTTTTTTTGCTTACGATTTATATCATCGAGCTGCGAATTCTGACGTGTCACTTATCTGCTTATCTCAATGTTGATACAGTGAAAACGTGAGAGCATAAATGTCAAACTATCCAATATTCTATATTACTCTCAAGAATATCAACTAGATGTTACGCAAGTTTCCTACTTCACCTATCTTCCTTAGAATAATAAGATAAGTTTTAAGACGACGTATACAAGATTCCCAAGGAATTGAATTGTAGGTTGTCATCAAAATTTGAAAATTCAATGTCAAAAATATAATACTCTGTTGCAATGACTAATAAAATATATCAACGTCATGCTGTTAGGAATATTAGATGGAATTTGTATGAGGCACCAATTTGCTGCCTATTAATTCTTGTATGAACAATTATTCCATAGAATGCTAAAATTTATAACAGTAAAATTCATCAAAACGGTTGATTTTTGCTATGCGTGGATTAGTTTTGTTAATATTGCGATAATATCCCGTAATTTCTCACTATCATTTGAATGTCTGAAATTAAAAATTGTTAAACTTCGCAACCAATATTGTGATCAGAATTTTATCATTGATTTGATTGATATTTTCTACCGTTGACGTATGAATAGTGCATAAGGATAAATAATAAGAGCTGCATAAAGTAGGTAGTTGATAAATAATGAGTTGACACTAGAAATTAATATAGTGTTAAATGGTGAATGCGCTCGTCCAATTTGAAGTCCTGATATCCTAATCTAATGGTGTTTATTATTTTTCGCTGCATTTTTGAATGATCTACATATAAACTATAGAAATACGAGTAACACTACGAACAGAATAATGAATATAATAATGTTGCAAGCCGATTAGAAGGAATTATTCATTACTAGCTGACTCGGCGAACTTTGTACGGCCATTTATTTTTCTCTGAATATTTTAAAAAAATTCGGAAAGACATGTTTTACTATTTGTACTAAACTATCTTGATTTCAATATTTATTCTGTATGGAGCCAGGCAATTCCGGGTATTTCAATTCGTCGAATTATCAAAAAATTCCTATATTAACACATTTGATGTAGTGAAAGTTATTAACCTATTCGTTCTATAGTTGAACGGCACTCCTAATTTCGTATCAAGTACTTGTCCCATATATATATGAGATATTTGCTGGATATAAGTCAAAAAATGTTCAAAATTCAGTTTATTCCCGGAAACCAATGAATATGGTGGCTCTGATGGTTGTACCAATCACGTCAATTTGAATTGACTCTTCGCAATATATTGTCGCATCATTGGTATTATATTCTTATCAATAACAATTAAACTTTGCCGTGCAATATTGACACACAACTTTCATTTGAAATTCTATTTCATTCCGACCTTCAGTTGCTCGTCGGATTGACTTGCTCTTTCAAATCTTTGACTTGCTGCATTGTGAGTTCTGCGAATTAAGATTGTACATCTAATAGCAATCATTTTCAAAAAGAAATTTCAACTGTGAATTGAAGAAAACTATGTACTCTTCTTTATAATGAAATATGCCATCTGTTATGGTAACGTGAATGTTAGTCTATTCAAACTTACCGCAATTTTATTGATCAAATAATTAAATTGAAGTTTTAATATTAGTCGTGATAGCTCTGAACTAACCGTGAAATGTGATAAGATATTCAGTTATTTTACATCCTTTTTGAGAATTAATAATAATTTGTAATTCATATTTTCATATATTTTCAAATTTTTTAATTTTTCACGCAATTTTTAAATTTTTTCCTGACAATAACAAACACAACAAAAAAAAAGCGCAAAAACTATCCTTGAACTTCATCGTACATTCTTGAAAAATGATGGGCAAAATTGGTCCAGGCGTTGTTAAGTTTATGCACTTACCAACACTATTTCTGATTCATTTTTATATTATAGATTAATGGTTGAACAATTTCATTTGATCATAATTGATTGAACAATTTAGTGTCTAAAATATTAACTACTTTTTGGTATATATATATATATATATATATATATATATATATATATATATATATATATATATATATATATATATATATATATATATATATATATATATAATTGATTTATTGCCTGTTTAAGATATTTTATTTTGAAAATTTATTTTTATTTTAGTTTTGACAGAGTTGTAATATAACAACGAAACGTCAACAAAAATAAACTTTTTCATATCAAAAAGCCTGTTATTGCTAAAAACTTTCAAAAATATATATATATATATATATATATATATATATATATATATATATATATATATATATATATATATATAGCAGAATCTCACCAATTCGACACTTCAATAGACCGATACAAATTTAATTTCTTGGTTTCAAGGAATCATAGAATATCAGCAAATTATGAAAAGTAAAGAAAAATGTGATACATAACAAGAAATGAGCTTTGTAGATGTTGTAGCCAGGAATTATTACAACTATAAAAGTGAAACCAGATAGGGTTTATAATTGTTTCAATAGTTATTGAAAATTATATTATAACTCTCCGAAACATTCGAGAAAATGTTTTTAAAAAACGCTGCAAGCTGTCCAATTTCAATTAAAGCTTGTTGTAATGTAATTACAGTTTAATTTCAAGATACCAACAATACTATTTTAAAAATAAGTGGAACAAATACATTCTATTTATTTTTGAACAGCTTTATTTCATTCATAACGAAATTTTCTAGACAATCCAGTTAATCCGAACATTCCAATTTACCCGCACCTTCTTGTTTTTAATTGTGCTGATTTAGTGATATTATACTGTATAAACATTAAATATATCAAATATAAATTAATTAAATACAATTCTGACACTAAGGTAAAGATACTCTGGTATAGAGCTATGGATGAAGGAGAGGTAGTGATTGTAGTACTGTTGGACCCCAAAAGAGCATTCGAAACCTCATGTAGATCATAACTGTTGAAAATACTAAATGAAATTGGTTTTGAAGGTTTAGTAGCAAAATGGTTGAATTCTAATTTCAATTCACGATCTCAAGAAGTAAATTTCAATGGTGCCATTTTGGACAACAATTGAGTGACAACATTAAGCGATGACAGTTTATCGATGAATGTAAAAGAGTCTAAATTTATAGTTTTAGGTACAAGTACAATTTTGAAGGTAAATAGTAATGAAAATATAGTTATGAGTACATTCAAATTATGCGAAGTTATGCGAACAATTTTAATATACTGCAATCGAAAACATGTTCAATTGCTTGAAACCAATATCAGCTAAACAGAGAGTAATTTAACTACATATGTATTTATATTTGAAATTAGAAACAAATTGTTTCCAAATAGAGTAATAAAAAATAGATCAGTGTCTTATAATGCAAGAAATGCCGACAATTTCTACATGCATCTTTGTAAGCGTTCTATATCTAGAAATAGTATATTTTATGAAGGATTAGATGCGTTCAACAAATTGCCTAACTCCATAAGAACTGTTAGTAACATTAATTATTTGAGAGTAAATTATCTGAATTTGTTTAAAACAAATAATTGTTTATAATACATCCTGAACGTAAATGTATATATCAATTTTGTCATAGCTATTTCTGAATAAAATATCATTATTATAATTAACTTCATTTCATTCTTCTATATAAGGAATAATAATTCCCGAATTTTCTCGTGAAAACCAAACCTTTTAGAATCCGTTTTCCGATTTTGTGCACGCCATATAAATGAAATTAATGTTCTTGCACTATTATTGCCCATTAAATTGCAAAGTAATAGGGTATAACTCGATTTGCCTGTTAGGCAGGTATAGTAACGTTCTAGGGGTTATTCAATTGGGTAAATCTATTTATGTACATCAATTGGTCTTCATTAGATTATGTTTCAATCTCATTGAATACAAATCAGAAAAGATCACAAATGAGTATCAGTGAATGTTCTCTTAACTTTTTAATTAACAACGAAATTACACTGAAATACCTCAAAAATGGTTGTTGAAATTTCATTGCAGAGAAAGTGTATTCAGAAAATCTACTTTTCTATAACATATATTCTTTATATATGGCAGGTTACATGATCCGAAATACAAGGTGAAAATTAGGTATTAACATGAAAAAGAATAAGGTATGAATTACTATTTCAAAAATTTTTCACTATTGAATCGAGAAATAATAAAACAAGACACTTCTAGTAGTTGGGGTGAAAATGTAGTCATTGGAGATACGTCTCCTTTTAATTCCCTTGAAAGTTTTATGTATGAGATTAGTTTCATTTTAATATGATATTTTCAACATTCGATTACTTTTATAGGATATGTGAGTCAAAACAAAACGATTGAAAAAAATGTAAATTGAGTGGAGGAATGTTTGAAAAAATTTTGAAATTGGAAGAAAAAATTTTGGATATGATATTCTAGAGCGGAAAAAACATCATACATTTTTCGAACTGGTGTATTTTCAACGGTAAGGAATTACTAATAATTTTATGGAGATTCAAATTTCCAGGAAACATTCATTTAAATAATCCGACCATTGAATTTACTGCGTATACTGAAATATTTCATACACTTGTAACGGCTGTTGAACAAAACTGCGGACAGTTAATTTCCTGAGGAATTCATGTTGTAAATCTAACACAGACACTGAACATTCAATTTGATGTTGATTTTCTGGAAAAGTACTCACGTTGTATTTGATATTCTTGTGTAAATCAATTCCGAGAAAGATACTCTGCATCTGTTAATTGCTCAAATGCATCTCGACTTTGATTTGTACATGAAACCATAGTTATTATATTATTATTACAATAAACTTCACCAATTCAAATACAATTGAAATTAGTTGATTTCATTCAATTCCTTATTCATTTCAGGTTCTTTGGAATTCTCTGCACACGAATATCTATATGGAGATACTTCTGACAGGAAGTAAAATGTATACTCGAATATATATTGGAAAATATCGATTCTAAAGAGTTGATAATTGTGATATAAGCATGTACATATTTGAAAATAAATTTAAATTCAAACACTTGACTTTATGATTTACACTTTATTGACTACATAGCATGACGCGTTTCGTCGTTACAAACGACTTCTTCTAATGCTTACATAATAATAACTGTTAATAATAACAGAATACTAACAGAATAATAATTGATAATCGTTTTTTTTTCTATTCTGTTCTATCGTTTCTATTATATTCTATATATCGTAAGTATCTGAAGAAATCGTTTGTAGGGTTATTATTCTGTTAGCATCTGAAGAAGTCGTTTGTAACGACGAAACGCGTTATGCTATGTAGTGAATAAAGTGTAAATCATGGGTTTGAGTGTTTGACTTTGAGTTTATATTCAATTATAATGGATTTACGTTAAGTAAACGCCAACAATATTAAATATGTACATATTCATTGAAATATTTTCCAATATATAATATAATGCAATTAATAGATGAAATTTCAAGTATGTTTTAGTTTTTTTTCAATGAGAACTTCATTGATGTACAAGTCCCAAAAGTGAATTTATATATAAGACAAGTATAACAAATACTTGGGAAAAAAGAAATTTTTTTCACATCTGAATAGAATGAAACTTCGTAACAGGTAAGCACAAACCATTGCTTTGTTTTACTGAGATATCTCGAAATAGGATTGTATTTTTTGTTCTGGATTTCATGTGCATCGAATAGCAATATTTATATTCTTCCTGTCGGTGTTCAATCATCGGAAACTAATTATTATGGAGATATAATAATATTCAACGAAACTTTACTAACAGAATATTCGTGAGAGCAACTTTCTATTGATTGTAAATTTTCCACTTGTTATTTTTCTGTAATAAAACATGAATATATTGAACCAATTTTAACTTGATACCTCATATGAGAGCGTAATAGTGAATATTTAGTTCTGTTCACTGTTTTCTTGAATAAGACTGCTACTGGGTTATTCCATCAATGTAGTCTTTATAAATAGAACAGTTGAACAACATACAACTTCTGAAATATATTGAACACCATAAATACCTATATTCTTTGTGGCTGAATTACTTAGGAAGATTTGTTGCTCTTATTGACTTCCGATGCTAAATTTTCGGAAATTATTTTGAGCGTTCAACTGTCAATAATTTCATTTAAAACAGAGGAAAAATTCATTCAAAGTATAAATGATGACGTCAATCTATTATTCTTTGAAATTGAAAACTGTGGCATATTTAGGTATATATTTTAGTAAAAAGAAATTTTAATCATAATCAAAAGTATGCTGCCTGAGGGTAAAGCATGGGAATAAGTGAAAATATAGACATATATGTGTAATTTGTAACTTGCCGGAGAAAAGATTATTATGGATTGTCTCATCTTTCTCAGCTCCAGAGTGAAAATGTATGCTTCCAATATTATATTTTGAAACGAATTTTAATAGCAGGATCATTTTTTGTTCCTATATAAACCCAGAATATGAAAATTTTGACTTCAAATATTCATTTTCATTTCTCTACACGATATAAAAATGAATTTTTTGAGATAAATAGCTATAATAAATTTTTCATATATTGAGATAGGGGCTTTGTTGTTCTGAATATCTGAGTATTTTGCTGTATCGTTTTTTAATAGCAAAAAATTGGAAGGGATTAGAAGTGCATCATTAAAGTCGAATGTTATTCTCAATATTTGTATTTCCCAGTTGTTCGTTAAAACTCATCCCTTACTCAATTTCGTTTCATGAGAATGAAAGTTTTAATTTTAAAATATCCCTTCTTCGGTCTTTTGTTCCATTTGATTTCCTCTGTCTCATTCGTGCTCTATCTTTCTGAAAGTTTTCCACAACGTAATCCCTATGCTTCAATTGTTCAGGTTTATCGTTAGAGGGCTGAATTGAGTGAAAAACTCAAATTGCAAGAAGAATTTTCCTATTTGGGACAATCAAAATTAGAATTAAAATATACGATTCTCAATATTTTTTGTGAAAATAAGCGAAATGAAAATTGAGTCGCCTGTTTTGTGTATGATTGACCTTCATCAATCAATGAATCTTGATCGGCTTTGACATAGCTGAACAAGAATATTTATAAAAATCTAGAAGAAACAAGAGAGGAAACTGCAAGAACATGGGCTGACTACACTCAAAGTAGCAAATGAGGAATCCATACGAATCAGTGTTGAAGGAATACTGTGTTTAATTAAAACACATTTTAAAAACCGGTTTTAAGAACCGTTTATTTGAAAAAAATTTTGAAGTTCGAAAACCGGTTTTTCAGTACAAAATATCGATTTTTAATTTATGAATATCACTCTAAAAAATTTTGAAAATGAGAAATATAGCCAAATATACCAGATTGATGATAACACTGTTGCAAGCGGTTTGGTTCTTGGAATCATATCGGTCCGATATGATTCTGTGGCGCCTCGTTTTCATGAATACATTCAAATATTGTAAAATATTGCATTTTATTTTTAATTGCAGCAATTCTTCGAATATTCCCGACCCGGACTGGTAACTCATGGTTCAGCTTTCACCCGTCGACTTTTAACTAATAATGCTGACCGCCAGCGCCGGGGTACATTATCGGAGGGGCGAGTAATTAAACTTATTGTAATAGACTTGAACGTGAAGAAAAATGATGCGGTTATTATAGAAATATGAAAATATATTATTTTTATTTATTCGAACCCTTTGCTGAATAATTCGTTTCATTATTATAAAAATATTTACATCCTTATAGTGAAAATTCTGGTCAAATATTATTTCTTTTTCTACTAAATTGCATTAAAAAATTTCACTATCAATAAAAGTGAACAGTAAATAATTTCAGTCAAAAACTGCTTTCAATCACTCTAAATTTTCTGTAAAAATTTTTTGTTCAAATCAGAGAATATTTGAGCAAAAAATTTTTTTATAAAAATTCGATACGGGTTGAAACCGGATTTCCGGAAAAATTACTATTCGAAAACCAGTTTTCTAAAATGTCGGTTTCTGTATAAACCCTACTCAACAGCTTTAAAATGTCGATATCTGGTCTCGTGCAGCAAATTCCTCACCTGCAAAACTCAGAGATATATAGATAACAGGAAGTTCTGAGATTCATTGGCACGAATGGGCAAACCAGCGAAGTTTCTGAAGATTACTTCATCGTCAACACAAAACTTCAAGACAGAAGAGCGGCACTGAAAATCGATGAGAAAGATCGATTTTTAATTCGATTCGAACCGTGACCTGATTAATCGTTCCACAAAAAAATCGAGGTCTAAAAGATCGATTTCCAAGAGTCGATCTTTTTTCAAATTTGCTGTACAATGTAAGTATAAATCAATTTTATCGAGAACAAGACAAATATTATTACTTATGATCTTTTAATCAGTAAAATCACGTAATCCGATAATAACAATTATTTTATTACCTTATCAAAATATTAAATCAGGTACAAAACAAGACATTATTTTCAAAATGTATCAGTTACAAAGCAAATAGAAAATTTAGATTATAGTTCCCATTGATTAATATCTAAACTTTTTAAAAACAACAGTCTGTCAAGTCTACTGGGATCCAAACGGTTCCGCTCATCACGGAAACATCGAAATATATATTTTTTGTCAGCTGCTGGAAACTTTCAGGCTGTCGAAAAACGCTATCTTGCCAGTAAAGTATATGATCATACTTTAGATGCACAACTGCCTGGGATAAATAATGTTTGAATTCTTCACGTAAGTCTTGACTTTTTTTATTGAAGAGAAGTGAGGCGAAGAAGACTAAACACACAGCCATCTCGCGAGTTTTTAAGTTATTAACCGGCACTCTTGTAATAAGGGCACCTTGAACTGATTGTATGGTTTATACGAAAACAAAAAAATCGAATTTCAATTTTAAAGGATGATCCAATGAATCGATCCAGTACTACATATCGATTTAAAAAATCGATTTTTTTTCTCGAAAAATTGATATTTCGATTGATCGACCTCAGATCGCCATCCCTAAATTTGACACTCCGGTTTTGAAGGTCAATGCTCTGCCAGGGATGATTTTATAGCCGATTATTTGTAGCTATGATTTCAGATTCTTGACGATCATTGTAAATCAATATATAATATCATTTGGGAATACATTTCTTCGCAGATTTTTCCGTTTTAGATCTAAACCCTCTCCAACGTTTCGACAAATTGCTTACTGAAGAATGTAATTATATTCAATCTGAAACGAAGCATTAACTGCAGATGAAAATACTGTCTGTGTACCAGAGACTGTTAGTGCAAATTTTCATCGGGAAGAGCTAACCACGAGGTGTTCATATATTTATATTCATATCACCTTCTGAAACATTCTATGAAAATTAATATTCTATTAAATTCGGCGATACTTTGGAGAGTATTTTATCAGTGTTAGTATATAGAGCGGCCTGGACAGAAGCAACTTCAAAGTATATTAGCTATTACTCCTAATTCGTGTTTTCTAACTACGTAGTGCGAATAATTATCATTAATAAGACCTGGCCTCTTGATATTTTCAAACTTTAATATTCGTGCTAGTATAATTAACTGAATCCGAGTTAGTGGTCGAATGAGTTTTTTAGCCGAGGTACATCAAATTGAAGTTCGTTGAAGATTTATCATTTAGATCTGGGAATTATATGAACATTTGAATCTGTCATTCCACAAATACTCAATAAAATAATAGTCAACTGATAATAATTCTGACAATTGTCAATATTTTCATGATTTAATTATTATTATTATTGATCATCAATCAATTTGTATACAAATAAATGTAGTTATCTACAATTATCAAATGTAGAAGAGATATTCTTTTTGTGAACTTATTGTCTTTTCATTGATGTTGATAGTTGAATGGAATTTCTAAAATAATAATAATATTTGTTTCAGAGAAAATATTCATTGTATACCTACTTTTATAGAAATTTTCGTGAGTATATATATATATATATATATATATATATATATATATATATATATATATATATATATATATATATATATATATGTAAATAATACTTGATGCGGAAAAAATTTGAATCAAAATGAAAATTATCAGCATATCTCGCAGCTTGGTAGTAGCCGTTGACACTTGTTTCGATCACGAGGTAGACTGAAATGTTGCGACTTTCTTCAAAGGTTGTTCTCATTCCTTGATTTCTATTAATTTAAATTTTTTCCGCATCAAATATTATTTACATATTTTTCAACATCTCGGCTTAGAGCATCCTTGAAGGATAAATAGTCCCTCATGGGCAAAGCTGTTTTCAAATCCCCCAATCCGGAGAGAACAAACGCGGTAGCCTGAAATGTTACGACTTCCTTCCGAGGTTGTTTTTGTTTCTTGATTTTTCTGTTTGTGTTTCAACCTTCAGGTATATAGATAAGAGAAATCGACTACTAGAAAAAGAATTATGTAGTTCTCATGATATATTATCGCACTTGTAAATATTCGATATTGAAAGTATACTATAATTTTCTTTCGATAATTTTTTGACAAATTATTCAAAAGAACATTATAGCAGAGCTTACTGTGTGAATTATGAACAATGCGATGTCTCTCTTATCCTTCGAGAAATAAATAATAGGGAATATTGAAATCTATACCTACATTCATTGAAATTGTAAGACAGTTAACTGTTTCGTACTACACGGTACTCATCAGTTACGCTACGTCTAACAAGCAATGACTTTGCATTTTTCATGTGTTACATAGCCAACTTTGTTATGATATGAGAAATCATTCTGACGAATGAATCCTGAAAAAATATGTCCTGAAATTAATCTGCATACAAACTTTGATACCCTTTCAAAAAATCGAACCGAGTTACACTATTCAATGATTTTAAAAACTGTAAAACATTCCCTAAACTGTCAGTTGTAATAATAATAATAATAATAATAATATTTATTAATCCTTCAAGACATTTGACAAATGTATAGGATAAGTCGATTCAAGAAAATTGTAAATACAACAAAATACATAAAATATAAAATTACTATAAAATACAAAATACAAACATACATAAAATATAAAATACAAAATACAGATAAAATGAGTATAAAATAAAATATTTACAGGCCACACAAGTTATAGAAATGTATCATCCATCATAAACTCCTCAACGCCATAATAACCCTTGGATAATAACAATTTTTTGAGGCATTTTTTTAGTGATATCAGGTTAAGTTGACGGAGGGTCATAGGTAAATGATTGAATAATTTAATTCCCTGATATATATGACCCCGTTGAAATTTAGCAGTTTTGTGTTTAGGGAGAGCCAGTAAGTCGTTATTTCTCGTTGGGTAACTATGAACCGCACTATGAGTTTTAAATGAATTGATGTTGTCCTTAATGTACAAAATACAGTTTAAAATATAAATACATGGGAAAGTCAAAATTTTATGTCTAATAAAATGTTGCCTACAAGATTCCCTAAGAGGTAAATTCAACAGAGTACGGATAATTCTTTTTTGACATAAAAAAATTCTAAAACTATCAGCAGAGTTCCCCCAGAGAATAACATTATAAGACATTTGACAATAAACATAACTATAATAGACAGTTAACAAAGATTCGAGTGGCATGGAATCCCTTATGCGTGACAAGGCATATCTCGATTTGTTAAGTATTTTACTGACATAATCAACATGGTCAGACCAGCGCAGGTTCTGGTCAACATAAATTCCTAAGAACTTAACACAATTGGCAGAAGTATAGCCCGTTCCACTATAAATGAACCGCATATTGGCCATATTATTCCGAAAGGAGAAATGTACATACTGCGTTTTGGAAGCATTACTTACAAGGAGGTTCTTGCTGCACCAGTTATTGAAACATTTTGTTATTTCCCCTGTCTTGATAATAAGCTCGTCATGAGTGAGCGCTGTGACAATTATTGAGGTGTCGTCAGCAAACAGAGTCAACAATTCAGCATTAATGTGCTGAGGTAAGTCGTTGACAAAAAGCAAAAAAATTAATGGTCCCAGAACGGAGCCCTGAGGAACACCAGAAGACAAATTATGTATTTCAGAGAAGTCGCCATCAACACTGACTGTCATCCGCCTGTCAGCAAGATAATCGCATATCCACTCCAAAATTACACCCCTGAATCCCAAGTTATAGAGTTTGCACCTTACGAAACCGAAGTCAATAGTATCAAAAGCGCGGGATAAATCGAAGAAAATGCCCATCACATACTTTCCCTCATCCAGATTTGTGCAAACAAACTCAACCAGACTACTGGCAGCGGACTGGGTAGATTTACCCAAACGGAAACCATGCTGACTTTCAGAGAGAATATTGAACTTTGACAAAAAGTCACACAGTCTGTTATACACAATCTTTTCAAAGATTTTAGAAAAGACACTCAAAATAGATATTGGCCTGTAATTGACCATGTCTTCCGGATTACTCTTTTGAGAATGGGCACGATCATTGCCGTTTTCAATGAAGTCGGAAACTTCCCAGCATTAATGGAGAGATTAATTAAATGTGCGAAAAGTTCAGCGATGCTAGCAATTATAGGCTTTATCAGCTTAATCGATATGCCATCAAGACCCGCACTAGGCTTATTCTTCAAGGCAGCCACCGTAGACATGACCTCATATGAAGTAACAGGCTGGAAGAAAAACGATCGAATATTCATCCTGGAAACGGTACAGGACGTAGATCTACTGATGCCAAAGTGATCCTGAAGTAGTTCCTCTGTCACGTTGGCAAAATATACACCAAAAAGATTTGCTACATTTTTGGGAACTGTGTGCACTCTACCTTCTACAACAAGCCTCCTTGGGCGATGAATAGTACACCTGCCAAGATCACGATTAACAATATTCCATACAGTTTTCATTCTATTGTTAGAATTGCGGATAAGGGTTTCGTTGTAATACTTCCTAGCACCAGCTAGCATATCCTTATAATTTATTTTAGCCACTCGGTAAGTATGCCAAGATTCTACAGTGTTCAAACATTTACACAACCAATATAAATTTTTTAGATCCTGGCTGGCTTTTCTTATATCAGGTGAAATCCAACCCGGTGGCCTGCAATTACTAGAACCATATGAACATAAAATAGGACAGTACTTGTCAAAACTATAAAAAATTAAATTAAAAAATGCCTTAAAAGCAATATCAACATCTTTTTGGTGATAAACCTCACCAAAGTCGGTCTCGTTCACTAATTTAGAGAAATAACTTATATTATCATGCGACAGGTCTCTGTATTTTCTAACATTATTCGATTTATTATATTTACTATAATGTTCACAAGTTATTGTAAAAACTCTATGGTCACTAAAACCTGCCTCATAAACATTTGTTCTGACATAACGAGCATCAAAATTAGTCAAAATATAGTCAACCTTTGTTGACGTTGTTACATTATTTTTATTAGTGACAACTCTAGTTGGTACTAAAGAACTCACAATTAAGTTGTATCCCATCAATAGGTCTACAAGCAGCTTCTTCTGCATAGTGTCCACAAGATAGTCTATATTCAAATCACCGCAAAGAAATAAATAGTCATATTCACGTACATGATCCAAAAGTAGATCCAATCTCAACAAAAAAACTCGAAAGTTCACATCTCCGGGTGATCGATATATACTCAAAACACAAGCAGACCCACCATTGAAGGGCAACTTCACAGCACAGCATTCAAACGACATTTCTTCCGAAAATCGAGAAACGTCAACACTCGACACCGAAATATCTCTCCGAACGAACAGCGCACAACCCCCATGTATATGATTTATACGACAAAAGTAGTTGGCCAACTCATATCCGGGAGTCGACATAAATGCAATGCCATCAGCAGTACACCAGTGTTCAACAACACTGATAATGTCAGGTGCTTCATCCATAAGTAACACCTCAAGTTTGTTCAATTTATTTGGGAGACTCTGCGCGTTCAGATGAAGAATCTTCAAGTCTGATTTGTCATCATTGTCCACCTTCGTCTTGGTTTTCTTATAAGACACTGGCCTGCACGGCTCTTGCCCGAAAAAAGTACCTTTTCACAAGAATACCAGTCGGCCAAAATTCAGGATCATAAAGCTGCCTTCATAGTCATATCCGCACCCACTTTAAAAGATGAGTTAAGTCCTCTTGAATTCAATTTCTCGATATCAAACACGCATTCAGGATTCTCGATTCTCTTTGAGAGATATTCCCGCAGATCTTGTTCAGTAGTTGTACTTTTACACCTACCCACGTACAACCAAATTCTTCGAGACGATGCATGTAATTTATCTGAAAAATCAACCAAATGTTTACCAATGATAACACTTGCTGTCTCCGATTTATTGAACTCCTGAGAGAGACCGGTGGCTTCCAGATTCGTATCCACATGTGGTGTGTTGTTTGCTCTCTTCACTTTTTTACGTCTTGCACCTTTGTTAGTTATTTCAGAAGGTTTTTGCTGTGAAATTGTTTCCGTGTGTAACACAGTATCCTCGGATGAATTTGAAAATGTTGAACGGTCAATGTTTAAATCACGTACATCAGAATTCGTTTCACCATTTACAGCTCCCACACTCGACCTCACCAAAGCAACAAGCTCTGTGTTAATCAAAGACAGATCTTCGATCTGCGATTTCAGATCTCTCACTTCATGCCGAAGTTCCAAAGTAGCGTTGTATATTTTTTCTTCAATGAATTTTTTCAAGTCATCTAAGATTGAGTCACTCATAATTGGTGTGACTGTCACGGCAGTATCTTTATTGCGAAAATTATAATTTTTCGTCTGAGACATTTTACACAAATAAAATAATATTAATATAAACGAGCGGAGCTAACTATAAACACGTCTGTACTTCGAAAGAGTTCAACAATGAATCCAACGGTCATCTGAGTAAATTGGTTGATATTCAGAATTAAAAAGAATTGATAGTTCTATTGTCTCCAAAATCGATAGAACCTCTCAAAAAATATGTAATGACTTAATGTACAATTATGTTAGTTTGCTTTGATCGTTTCTCGTTGTTCTCTGTTGAACTGAAGGAATAAGCGAAACTCGTGATTAATTTGAAAATTCTATAAGCGTATGCCAATTTCCTTACATATATGTAAACATAAGTGTAAATGATACAATTGTGTCTAAATATAGCTGTGAAAATGAATTTGCATCAAGTAGATGCCATATTTATACAAAACGGTTCATGTGTATGTATATAATATAAATGGAAACTAAATAGTGTGGCGAAATCCAATTAAATATCAAATCAGGGATGTAAAATGTGTATTCTAGTTGCTATTGACGTTCTAGATTTCTAGAAATTTCTTGTCGAAATAACGGAATGAATCAGATGAAACAAATATAAGAGCAGATTTCGTCTAACATTATAAACATGTTGAGATCGAAAATGCTAACAATTAAATGAAATGAAGAAATTTTTATATTCTTATCAGGACTTGCCAGTTCTATCTCGATAAAATTTCATGCTGTAGTCAATGCAGATGCCTCCACTATCTGACTTCACCTGAAGAGTACACATTAGCCCGTCATTCATACACGAATGCACAAAAAAAATTGCGAACATCAATAATTCATTTCAATGAAATAATTGATAATTATTTAACAAGTTCATTAATAAATAATCAATTTTTATTATTATTCAAATTGAATATTGAAAAACGTATTCTCAATTATCCTCAACTTGAAGACGATATACTAAAAAAAAAAGATCAACACTAAAAATTCTGTCAAGTTCATCAAACAGAAATGACTTTTTGTCCTCTGTTTGAGTACTCTAGATTTTTCCAAATGAGAATAGAATATAATTCGTTCCAGATGGGAGCAATATTTGGAATTTTACAGTTTCGAATCAATTTCAACATCACCTTTCAATTTTGGCAAGAGTCACGTGTTATTATTTTACATTTTCTTGATATTGAAAATACTTCAGACTTACGAACTGAATCAACTTCAAAAATTCTCGATGAAATGAGGATCCTCACATGTACTAAAAGTTTGCATAAATAATAAAATTATTTTGGATTTCTTGTCAGATCGAATTTATTTGAGGAATGAGTCGAATAAACATACTCGTAATTCTCGAGTTCAATGAAATTTTGTATTCAAATATCATTCCTAGATTTGTTAAGTAAGAAAGCATCAAGCACTAGTAGAATTCGTTTGTACTTCTGCGTACAGTAGAATGTTAAAGTGCATGAGTTTTCAATGTTCAAGTATTCATAGAGATAATATGTTTGAATATTTATAAGTATCTCCTGATGGAAGGAAGATTCTTATGCCAATACGATGATACAAAGCTATATTGACTATGAAATATTTATGAGGGAAATTTTGATGCGAATACAAAAATTATTAGAAACTTCCTATATGTTCATTTAGAATAACCAATTGTCAATTCTCATCTTTGAGACATGAAACTCAATACTCGACACACATTTAATACAAAAATCTACAACATCTAACAACGACGACTTTCTGACAACTTCATGTTCGAATTTCAAACTGAAGGACAAGTAACTGGGAGGCGATACTTTTTTTGCTGGTTTTACGAGAATCAATTTTATTCAATGAATCAAAATAAACACACTTGGTTGAGTTTCACTGTTTATATTAAAAACTATACAGATGTTTTGTTTGGTTAAGCCATTATCAAGAGTATACAATATTACTGAGTAGACATATTATTAAGTAATATTGATTACTCTTAATAATGGGTTTACCACCCGAAACATATGTAAAGTTTTCAATATATTTAGTGGAACAAAAACCAAGTGTGTTAATTTTAATTTATTGTTTTTGAGATACTGAAAACATTAGTGTTTACTGATTCCTGAAGTAGCTAATAAATCAATTTCAAAACTAAGGTTTCAAGATGTAGAATTTGTAAGATTGGAGTAAGTGCCTGAATTCCTCTTATTGAATACGTATCTCTCATTTTATTGCCTAATTTATTTCATAAAATTTCCATGATTTCAACATATTCCCAACTGAACGCAATTTTGAAAAAAAATTTTCCCGTTTGAGACTATTCATGAGACTGTCAGTTTTTATTCTATGTGCAATTGTCTCAACGTTATTTTCTCAACTCTATTTCATTGAATAACGTTCTCAAATATTGTCAACAAAAACAATCACAACATCGCAATGAAACGACAAATGAAATTTAGTATTTTCAATTATAAAAGCCTATCAATGCTAAAAATATCAAAATAATACCTATTTTTATATACATAAATTTTGAACTCAGTGATTGAGTTTCTCTAGTCAAATGGCTATATAATCCAATTTTCATTGTTGAGAATTTTATCATATTTATGGTTGATTTCGTATCATCCTAGTAACATATGAATGTTTTGCAAATGAAATTTTGTTTCCATATGTCAGAAAATTACAATGAAATCCTTTTATATTAATGAATCCTGTTTCTATCGGAAATATATAAAACTATTTGAAAACATATAAATTGGTCTCGCATATTTGATGATTAATTTTGGATCATTTGGATGAAGAAAACAAAGAAAAGATTAATTCCTTGATAAACAGATATGCTTCTTGGAAAGAAATTTCAATCAAAGAAACAATACAGATGTTCAATTAAAGTTCAAATCGAAACAGGAAACCAAATTTCAGGATTATTAAATGTGGATTTGATTGAAGAATCAGAATCACCTTTTTTTGCAGCTCCAGTCACAACACCGAAGTTGTTCCTGACACAAAGTGACTCCCGGAAGGGGGGATGTAACGCCATTTAGTGCACTATGCACTGACGTTATAGTATTTAGTGTATTATGTTACGGTAGAGACCATATCACAAATTCTGTAATCCTTGTACCTGTACTCGTATCATTCTGTGATACTCATATTATTCTGTGAACGGTCTGACAGTACTTAAGGCGCGACATATTATTTTAACCTCCTCTTCTGTTTGTATATTTTGTGGACGCAGAGCTAAAGATTAATATTCAATCGACATTTAATTCTCGATTCTTTTTTCAGGTTTGTTATATTTTAGAATAAGTTAATATTGTATTTATTGAATAAATTCTTGTTTCAGTTTAAAACATTCATCGAGAGTCATTGACTATTAAAGAAAATAGAAAAATAACTAAATTATATATATATATATATATATATATATATATATATATATATATATATATATATATATATATATATATATATATATATATATATATATATATATATATATATATATATATATATATATATATATATATATATATATATATATTTATATATATAAATATATTAAAATTATATATATATTATATATATATATATATATATATATATATATATATATATATATATATATATATACATACTCATTAATGAACTGAACTTCGCGAACAAGGAAATAGGTATGGAACTAAACACCTCAAAAACAAAGATGATGCTGAACCCTTTCCGCGCCAGTGAGCGAATGGAGGTAGACAGATCCCCATTAGAAATAGCAGCGTCTTACACATATCTGAGACAGATTCTCACGGGAGACGGGGATATTACACTGGAGATCATGAAGAGAACCAGAACAGTTTGGGGTACAGTTGTCCGACTGGAACACATTTTCAGATCAGATATGCTACTATCCTTAAAGAGCAAAGTGTTTGACCAGTGCGTATTACCAGCGATGACCTACGCCAGCGTAACTTGGACCCTGAAATCTGATCACATCCAGAAGCTTCGTACAACCCAATGAAGAATGGAAAAGTACATGATGGGCTTAACCATGCGAGATAGAATGCGCTGCAGCTGGATAAGAAGTTAAACCAAGGTGAGGATATCGTGGATTGTGTAGAAAGTCAAAGTGGAAATGGGCAGGCCATCTAGCCCGAACAAGAGATGAGCGTTGGTCAGCTGTTGTTGGTGATTGGGAGCCAAGAGACAGAGTAAGACCAAGAAAGCGCCCTCACGATCGATGGGATAAGGAGCTTGTGGATTGGCAGGGCGTTACCTGGAAGAGAGAGACTTCCGATAGGGTGTCTTGGCAAAGGCAGAGGGAGGCCTTCGTTCTGCAGTGGACGGACTGAGGTTGATGATGATTATGATATATAATTGGTCATTTCACGACGAAGAAAAATTGATGAATAGCCTGGTCTATATGATGTGCTTGTATCCATCGCTGCCATTTTTCTGCGTTTTAGTATCCCACAAATTCATTTCAATTAATTCTTGGGCGTGTTAAACAATTTCATTGATATTATCAATGGAATTTTGAAAAAAAAGAGGTTTTCTCAATACTGAAAATGTTTACCGAAGATATTTTGTAACAGGAGATCTTTATTCTTTCTTGCAAACATTATAAAGGTTTCGTATTAATCAGCGGTTTTCTTCATTTCTTATCACATAACTTTTCACGTATATGGTTTCTCATCACAAATTGAAGAATGAGTAACTGATTAAAATATGATAAACTATCTCAAGCACCATTGAATAAATATAACGTTTAATTTTGTTCAACGTTAAATTTTCGTCTACACGAGTTAACTGAACGGCTCAATTTTAAACGTTTGTTCTCTTCAGCCAACTCATCTACTTATTATTTATAATTAAATCTTTCCCGCATTCAACTCCAGTTCCGCATTTATATACTCAATAATTCAAGACAGCAAATAGTTTTCATGCTATTCTTTATGAAATATGCATTTCATCCGGTATTTTGAAGCTGCACTTCAAATGTTGCTGAATGTATCAGAAGACTTGTGAAATTTTATAAGGAAATGAAATTTTGTGATACGAAATAATCATCAGTCTGCATACACTTATGTATTCCCTGTGCATCAATTAAAATTTTTGATTTCCCGAGAATATGATTAAGAAAATTTTGAAAAATTGATAATAATAATAACAATGCATTTATTCCAAACAGATATACATCCAATTAGAGGAAAAAATAGGAAATTAATAGTAATAAATAAGAACAAAATTAAGAATAAAACATGAAAAGGGAGTATCACCGAAAATATACAACGAAAATAAAATCAAAATAAATATAAGTAGTAATAGACAATAACTAAATGAAACAAACTAAACATAGTAAACAGAAGTTAAAGAAATATAGTTGATGAGGTCAACGAGAATAAAATTAAAATCAATTGCAATAAAAATATAGAGTATCAAAATGAATCAAATTAAAATTAAACTAATATATTCTTTATTAAGACATTAAGGCTGAAATGCGGTCACCCACCGGAACAGTTAACTTATTAAATATATGAAACAATATTTCACTAAAAGATCAGCGAACTTAAATCAAAAGATTTTAAAATTAAACGACGAGAATAGAAGGGCCTACTTCATTAATGTAAGTCAAAAATTTCATTTTTCAGTGTTTCCATTGAGAAATTAAGAAACACCTGACACCTGTTGGTCATAAATTTGAACACTAATAAAGAAAATATAATTGGCTGAATGTTTCATATATGTGAATATATAAGTACCTATATATAAAATATACTTTTTATATTCCAATTTTGTTCAATTTATATTTATTTGTGACATGTTTCGAAGGGCAAAACAACAAAACAGGAAAAACTGACACAATTTTGTGTCTTCACCAGTTCAGGTAAATTTCTGACTGTAAGGGCTCCTTTTTTAGAGGAATTTGCGTTGTCAATATCCTAAATTAAAAGAACTCTAGCAGTAAATTACTCCTACTTTTATCATGTAATTCTACAATGGAAAGCTAAATTCTAACCCAAATGGCAGGTAACCGGAAGAGAGTGCTTGTCATAAATCCATTAGTGACCGAACGAAAAGCCAATTATGTTGTAAATTGCAATATACTGGGAGACCAAAACTGGAGGACATGGTGCTACAAAAAATATTTAGAAAAACGGAAAACATTTTCTTCTCACTTATCCAGAGTTCAGAGCTTTGTGTTCTGCAAAGTGTAATAATGTTATTTCCATTACTGGCTTCGGAAAATCGCAGTTTTTCATCAAATTTTTATCTCATTCGCCCATCGGTTAGCCTCTACTCAGTTAGGTTCGAATATGTTGGCATATAATATTTTAAGGGTCAATAAAATTTCATACTAAATATGACATTTTTGAAATTTTACTACCGTATAGTTGTAAAAAAGGCATCAAGTTTTCCACATATAGAAATATTCGATATTTTCTTCGAACATTTTTTATTTTCTTCGTCAGTTATCCTCACTCTAACACAAAAATGCATTCACAAATTCACAACAGCAATTTTGCAAGAAATGAATTACGTTATAATCAGTTTTTCTATATATATATATATATATATATATATATATATATATATATATATATATATATATATATATATATATATATATATATATATATATATATATATTTATATATATATATATATATATATATATATTATTTTTAATGTTTTTAGCAATGAGAGGCTATTTTTGAGATTAAAAATATTATTTTCGTTGACGTTTCGTTGTATATCACAACTTTGTGAAAACTAATTGATAACTGAATTTTATGAATTACTCTAGATATTCAAACGTCGAACAAATTTTTTCGAAAAAAATCAAATTGAGTGTATTGTTTCTTTGGTATTCAGAGGAATATTTCTGACCTAGCATTCACTTTGAAAGTTTTAACCTTTTTCACCATGAGAAAATGAAGTTTTTAATTTTGAAAATAGCCTGTTATTGATAGAAACATTGAAAATAAACTATCTTAAACAGGCAATAAATTATTATTATATATATATATATATATATATATATATATATATATATATATATATATATATATATATATATATATATATATATATATGATGAATAGAGTGAGAATAGGCCATACCAGACTAACTCATAAACACATCCTGGAGAGAGAAGAACCGCCAATCTGTACAAACTGTACAACAGCAAAAACAATACACCACATCATGATATGCCCAGTATACAATAGACAGAGAGATGAACTAGATATAAGCAACCAAGACCCCTTTGAAATACTCAGGACCAACCCAGAAAAAGTTATGAAATACCTTAAGAAAATTGAATTACATAATGTTATTTGAATTTATGTATACAAAAAAGCCGCTAATTATCCTTGGTGGTTGATGCGGTCTTCACTATATTTATGGTTTGTGATTTAAATAAAAAAAAAACTATTTTAAACAGGCAATAAATCAATTTTATCAAAGAATATTTTCATTTCGAATAAAATTATTGCAAATGAATATTTGTTTTCAAGCTCAAAATAAAACCGATATATACGGAACTTTTGCATCTTATCATCCCCAATTCCAATGAATTTCCTGATGAAATTATTCTCAACAAATTACTACAGTAGGAAACGAAACGAAAAATGCATTTCGAGTTTTTATTATCAACATTTATAGATAAGATTATTCTATATTTTCTTTCGGGTGTAATGATTAATGAGCTTATCTTCTTAAATCTAAGATTTCTATTCGAGTTTGAAAAACTTTTTTTAATATTTCTGCTGAAAAATTGTGTCTGGTCCTCTTTTACATAATACTTTCTCAAGAATTCACTTCACATGGGTGATTCAAAGTTGTTGAACTAATTAATCCGATGCATTTTTATTTTCATGCTTAAATTTAGATGAGGAAGAACCTCAAATGAAGATGACTCAAATATTCAGACTGAATGACTTGAATAAATATACAAATTTGTGTCATTAACCTCAAAATCAACTCAAACTTACCAGCCGCACATTCCGCAAATAAGAAAAATGTCAATAGAACAGTCAACCTGAAGACAGCGGTGTGGGACAAAACATCCATCGCCACACAATTTTTCTTCATCGTCGAAATCACAAAGAAATTCGAATATAACTTTCAAAATAACGAGTACAGCCGCAAGTGACCTGTTGCGTCTTTTCTGGATCACAGATATTGCACCCGATTCGAAACTCTGGAAATCCACCGTGCCATCCCGCTTTTATATAGGGATGAATCTGGAACTCCTCCCACCGTGTATGATAAAGTTATAACGCCTACTCCGATGATGATTTTGTTTTTGAGGGGGCAGTTATTCTTCGACGTGATCTATAACAAATTGACTGTTTATGATATTCTTTTCCACAAACCATTTCTTATATTTGCTGAAAGATTCTGAATGAGGGGGTTTGGAATGCAATATCCAGTTTTATTCGACTGAGTACAAAAAAATTGCAATTGTGAAAATATCCTTATATCTGGAGTGAACTTACAATCAAATTATAAGGCCTTCATGCCTAATTTGACTGAATTAACACTGTAATAATCATTATGATGGAGTGCTAATATCATTCAATTTTTCGTTCTTTCAATATATGAAATATATATGAATATATATATATATATATATATATATATATATATATATATATATATATATATATATATATATATATATATATATATATATATATATATATATATATATATATATATATATATATATATATATATATATATATATATATATATATATATATATATATATATATATATAAGGAAATGAAGTTTTTTGTGCTTATGGCACTGAATGAAATAATTAAGAAAATAAACACTAGAACATTGATTCGAAAAATTCAAATCAACCAAAAGAATGTTATAGTAGAGCTAGAAATGGGAACGTGTACGATGTGATGTCTCCATTATTCTTCAAGGGATAAATGTTAGAGAAACATTGAAATCCATACCACGCCTGATGGAAGTGCGAGACATATGTTCCGTTCTGCAAGGAACACGTCAGTCGCACCACGTCCATCGAAGTGAGGCAAGGATTTCAATCTCCAAGCATCTTCTTGTGACTCCAAGTGAACTATCGTAGAGTAATGAGTACTCCACACTTCCATCTATAAGAATCAGTAAATAATCCCGAAATACGGGAACAATCGCTTGCATACTACTAACGCAACCTGTTGACATTTGAAAACATCATATGATGATATTTGTCAAATAGACATTGCAATTCAGTAGATACCTACGGGTATAAAAGATATGTGAATGTTCGATGCTTGGTGTTTCTGTAATCTGAGAGATGTTTTCTACTGATTTCTATAGATGGAATTGTGGAGTATTCATTACTCTACGATAGTTCACTTGGAGTCACAAGAAGAAGCTTGGAGATTGAAATCGTTGCCTCACTTCGATGGACGTGGTGCGACTGACGAGTTCCTTGCAGAACGAAACATATGTCTCGCACTTTCTTCAGGTCATCGATTTCAATATTTCTCTAACATTTATCCCTTGAAGGACAATGGAGGCATCACATCGTACGTGTTCACATATCTAGCTCTACTATAACATTCTTTTCGTTAATTTGAATTTCCCGAATGAATGTTCTAGTGTTCATTTTCTAAAAAAATAGATTTTTTTTTCTATTGTTTATACTAAGATAATTTCATGTTTCTATTTAAGATACTGATGAAGAGATATACTGATGAAGAGAGAACTGCCCTTGAATCGTTCATGAAACGATTTATTCATATATTTGGATTACTATTGTGGATCAACCAAAAATTCAAACCAAATATATAAAATTTATATGAAATATTTAATCATCATAATTATATATTATGATGATTGGATAATTGAATATTTAATATAATTATTCATGAAGAAATATATGCAATACAGAGAAACTTCCAAAAACACATAAATTATCAATCATAGTCACATTGAAATCGAATCGGAAAAATATGGTGGTTATCTAGTGAGATAATGATTCGATTGTGTATTGCTGTCTTCTCTATGTTTTGAGTGGGCAAATATCTATAGCTTATGATATAACGATACATACGCTATATACTCCTAACAAAACATGTGGGTACTAATAAGCTTAAAAATTATATTATTCAAAAAATTATCCTGGAATAGTGAAATGATTTTCCGGGCTGATTGGCCGTGGTCAACTGGAACTCCTCCTCTTCCAGACGTTTCGTCCCTAACTGCGAGAGACATCTTCAGTGGCGGCGAGTGCTTCGACGTAGTGGCGTACTGGGCGACGACTCTGGAGCAACTGAGTTGCAACTATCAGTTGCTCCAGAGTCGTCGCCCAGTACGCCACTACGTCGAAGCACTCGCCGCCACTGAAGATGTCTCTCGCAGTTAGGGACGAAACGTCTGGAAGAGGAGGAGTTCCAGTTGACCACGGCCAATCAGCCCGGAAAATCATTTCACCATGTTTCACAATGGACACCGGCCGTGAAAGCCTACACGATTTCATTATCCTGGAATAATTCTAATCCAAATCTATTTTTACGTTCACCCACTTTTATTATAATTTTTCGAAGTCACAAATCTTATTAATGATTGATGAGGCCGATACTTGGAGAAAATTAATATCCATAATGAAAATAATATTTAGAATTTTCTCATAATATTATGAGAAAATTCTAAATATTGTTTTCATCACAAATCTTACCTTGTCACAATCAATCCTTGATTGCAGGATATTTGTAAATCGTTGTTTCTTCAGCTATTGCTCAATCATCTTTTCTCGTATCTTCAATATACGAAAAAAGTGCTCAAGCAGAGGAGTGTTTCAGTATTTCATAACTCTGTGCACCGTATCACTTTCTCAGAAGTGGTAAGCAAAATATTCTCTTTTCAGTATCAATATCTAAGTGTGAAATACAGATAGAGCGACATAAAATACTGAAGACATCTCGAAAAATTGATGTATTTCATAATATATGTTTTTTGAAATTTTATTAGGCAATTACCATAGCTAACGCCTTTGCTGAATATTTCAATTCGGTATATGATACATCTTTGAACCACAATGCATGTAAGGTGGGCTATTCAGATTTGTGATGACACGATTTGTATCACTTCAATAACTCAGAACCAAAATAAAACAGCCACCATGAAACTCTCTAATAAACTTCCGTCTGGTCCTGATAAAGTTTTATTGTGAAAGATTATATTTATGCACTTTCGGATCCATTAACACATATATTTAATCTCATAATAAGCAATACCACTTTTCCTAAAATATGGAAATCGGTCAAGATAGTACATGTCTTGAAAAAAGGTGATCTTTCTGTTGTAAACAACTACTCATCTTATCAAACTTTTCCGAACTTTTTGAAATTGTGGTCTATAATGTATATTATCTAGCAGTCAGAAATAGCATCAAGATTGAGCAACATGGATACATGTCAATGAGATCTTGTTCAAACAATCTAATATTTTTTTCACGGTATGTTTGTGAAATACCAGACTCCTCCGGACATTATCTCTCTCCTTTTCTATAAGCCTTAGAGGGTTTCAGCCGACTGGACAACACATCTACATCTTTTTCTGTCCATTATCTTCCAGATATCAATATCCACAACATTCAAGTCCTTTGCTGCGTCATCTCACCACCGAAGTCAAGGCTGTACCAGGAGACCTTTTTTCCTTCCAGATATAAGCAGTCGTTTTTCGTTTGCAGCAGTTATCGTCCATGTCTCAGAGCCTTGCTTAATTGCTGATCTTATGACTGTCGTTTATATATTGATCTTGGTTACATTTGTGACTTCTTTCGAAATAATAAGGCCTTAAAGACGCCAAAGACATCTGCATCTGTTATTGATCGCATGATATCTTAGAATGTCGTCTTCTGTTATCGTTTTCCTGAGATACTTGAATTCTTTGACTGTTTCAGAGTTGAAGGAATGTCAGATTTTTCTTACTGTAACAACAAAACAATTTAATAGAGAACCTTATATTTTTCAGATTGGCGCCACTGGTTAGTAATGCCATCCAATCGTCATATGTCAAAGTGAAAAGTTTTCAGTATACTCTGCCATTTCATCATGGAAAGACTCACGAACGAGCAACGATTGCAAATTGTTGAAATTTACTATCAAAATTTGTGCTCGGTGAAAAATGTGTATCATTTGTTACGACCATATCATGGTCGTCATAATCGACCAGGTGAATCAAGAATTCGTGCTGTTATCACCAAATTTCGCATACTTTACTTCCAACAATCGTCCAAAAAAATTGTCCAACAAGCTTACTTTGTTGGACATCAAACCATTGTCTCGCGTGCGTACTGAAGAGAGAATACGGCAGCCGTAGCGTACAGTGTTTATGAGGATCGTGAAATGTCAATTCGTCGCCGTTCTCAGCAATTGGGGATGTGTTACTCAACCACATGGAAAATTTTGAGTGTTGATTTGGGTTTGGAAGCCTATAAAATTCAACTTCTGCAAAAATTGAAGCCGAATGACTTACCACAACGTCCAATTTTTGGTGAATGGGCCTTAGAACAGCTTAATGAAAATCCGCTGTTTTATCGAAAAATTGTGTTCAGCGATGAGCCTCATTTCTGGCTTAACGGATATGTAAATAAACAAAACTCTCGCATCTGGAGTGATGAACAGCCACATGCCATACAAGAATTACCGATGTATCCCGAAAAAACGAAAGGTTTCAAAAAACTTTCGTTTGAAACTAAACTTCCGGGATGAAAATAGACGACCGTGGAAAAAACGTTGCCGTCAACCGCGAGCAATATCGAGCCATGATTCGCAACTTTTTTTTGCCCAAGGTGGCCGAGTTGAACTTAGTTAACATGAGGTTTCATCAAGACGTGCCACATGTTACACAGCCCGTGAAGCGATGGGCATGTTGAAGGATGAATCTGATGAGCAGCTTATCTCCCGAAATGGCCCTGTGAATTGGCCGCCAAGATCATGCGATTTGACGCCTCTGGATTATTTCTTGTGAGGTTATGTAAAGTCGTTAGTGTATGTGGACAAGCCCAACACGATTGATGCCTTACAGGATAACATAACACGCGCACTTCGTGGGATACACGCTGAAATGCTCGAAAAAGTGACGCAAAATTGGACCTTCCGAAAGGACCATTTGATACGGAGCCGCGGACAACATTTACATGAAATTATCTTTAAAATGTAAATGGCAAAGGCCAAGTTATAAATTTCTTTAGAAGTTTGAATATATGATGCAAATTGAGTGTTTTATTCGATTATAAAAAAACTACGCTCAAAAAATCACCCATTAATTCAAAACAATTGGCAAGGATCGTTTCGGAATTTTATCCGTATTATTGTAATTCGGAACATTATGTAAAGTTAATATAATGAAAGAAAATTCTTTCTACCTACTGAAAATTTTCCACCCAGAAACGTTTTTTCAATAATTTTGAAACCTGTATATTCAGATACAACTCTATACGAATGTCACTAGTCCCATCATATCGAAACACATATCGTCAGAGATAATGGATCCATCATAGCCATTCGATAAATCTATGGATAAAATGTTTGAAGTAAATATTTTCACGTAAAGCTGAAAACTATTGCTCTATTATCCTAAAATGTTAACTGCGAGTGGAGCCCTTATCCTCTACTACATATTTCAAATCGTATACAGATTTATCCGAGCTGAAAGATTGGGTGATATGGTCCATGAAAATTGCCATAGTATCAATGAAGGTACTATGTGAACCCTTGAACAATGGGGCCGGATATGATTGCCGAACATCACAATAGAGCAGTTTTTATTTATATATTCCATTTTGTGAAATGCAGTTCAATATTCGAGTTGAACCAGAAAGTGACGTTCAACACGCAAATTCCATAAAAATGTTTCAAATAGAAAACGAGTAAAATTTTTCGTGCAAATTACAAAGGATCCGATACCATTTCTGTTATAGTCTGTATGGGTATGTTATTCGGAGATTTTAACTTGAAATTACACAGCTTGTTCATTTGGAAATGGGCGCGTGATTAAACAATGTTGGCATCAAAAATTTATTGAAATTATTCCTATATAAATATATATATATATATATATATATATATATATATATATATATATATATATATATATATATATATATATATATATATATATATATATATATATATATATATATATATATATATATATATATATATATATATATATATATATATATATATATATATATATATATATATATATATATATATATATATATATTATGATTGTTCCCCATCCCATGAGGAGAGCGACTGAACTTCGTTTCATCCGTTCATCTGTCCACTTTACTCCAAGTTGACGAATTAATTTTGCTCAAACTTCACATGTGCACTTTTATAGCGACATTCAGTGCGATCATCGAGATTTTTTATATTGATCTGTTGTAGATCCTTTTGGACCTCTTTCAGCCACTCTGTTCCGCATTTACTATTCATAATTACATCGAGTTTCTTTGGTATTCTGGACTGTTTCATTCTATAGACATGTGCATAGAACTTTGCTCGTCGTTTTCTGATTTCTTCCGTTATCCAAATACCGTTTCTATTGATTGGCCCGTAAATCTTTCTTAGAATTTTTCGTTCTTGTTTTTCTATTTCTCTAATTCTTGAATGGCCGCCAATAACCATTGTTTCAGCTGCGTAGATTGCTTCTGGAAGAATCGTTGTTATAATGCCTCAATTTGGCGCCTCTCGAAATGCACTTTTTGTTATAGTGAGCCCATGTTAGTTTGTAGGCCCTTTGGAGCTTGGTTATTCTCTGTTCATTAGCGATTCGGTTTTAACCTGAGGACTGTATAACTTCCCCGAGGTATTTAAAATGGCCTACTTGCAGGATTTCACCATATTTTGTCACAAGAGAAGATTTATGTTTCGGTTTTCTTTCCATGTATTTGGTTTTATCATAAGAAATTTGTAACCCGGTTTTCTGCGCAATTTCATGTAGTTTTCTACGGCGCGAATGGCTTCAGTTAGGTTGTCTGTGATGATAGCAATATCGTCTGCAAAGGCGAGACATTTGACATTTATTTTGTTTTCTTTTTTGATACCCACTTGTATGCCCTTCACGTGAAGTTCCCATTCCGTAATGATCTCTTCTAAAAAATTTTTCGGGTCTTTCGATCGATTCCAAATTCTTTCATGATTTCGAAAAGGGTTTCGAGTTCTACCGAATCATATGCTTTCTTAAAGTCAATGAATGTGATCACTGCATTTCTACATTTCCTCATCTGTAATATTGTCTTCAAAGACCAGATCTGTTCAGCACATGATCGACCTTTTCTGAATCCAGCTTGGTATTCCCCAATTAGTGGATTCACTTGGTGTTCTACTCTTTTTAGGAATCCTTTAGAAAGTATTTTGTACGCAACCGGGAGTAGGGAAACACCCATATATATATATATATATATATATATATATATATATATATATATATATATATATATATATATATATATATATATATATATATATATATATATATATATATATATATATATATATGAAGAAATATTTAAATTTGAAATCGAAATTACACCACAAAAGTTTTCAACCTCGACTGGGATACGAACCCAGGTCTCTCAGGTTTACGCCCTGTTGCTCTACCAACTAAGCTACCGAGGTCTAGAACTTCGCGATGCAATTCCGACTATATCTATATATTTTGGTAGAGCAACAGGGCGTAAACCTGAGAAACTTGGGTTCGTATCCCAGTCGAGGTTGAAAACTTTTGTGGTGTAATTTCGATTCCAAATTTAAATATTTCTTCATATACAATATGAAGAAATATGAACTTTGTCAAAACTCATTAGTTTTGACAATGTTGTAATATAACAACGAAACGTCAACAAAAATAAACTTTTTCATATCACCTGTTATTGCTAAAAACTTTCAAAATAAAATATCTTAAACAGGCAATAAATCAGTTTCAGTTTATATATATATATATATATATATATATATATATATATATATATATATATATATACATTTATATCAATTCAGCTCCTGTGATAAAAAATATATTTTGAAAACAAAAATGACATGGGAAAATAATTTTTTGTTGAATTTTCTTGTATTGTATATAAGAAAATTCATTCATCTAGAACATTGATCTATATTCATCTCCCTCACGAGGGAGATCTGGGTTCGAATCCCGGGTGAGACGTGAACATTAGCGTATGTCCATAACTTTGTCGAGTATGTCTATGTCGAGATTCAGCGGTTGAATAAATAAATGATATGAATGTCCAAAGATGACGAACGCAAAAAAAATTTGAAAAAAAATAATAAAATATTCATTTGTATCCTGAAGGTCTTCAATATTACGAAACGCATATATTGCCAAAAGCATCAAAATTTCGTTAGGATATATAAATGTTACTGGTTCAACACAGCTCAATTAGCTACATATTCGTATTCCGTTCTTCATATTCTTTATATAGCTAGAATCAGAAAAACAATTTTTATTTCAACATAAAATTCTCACCGAACGAAAAACATTGAGTACATATATTTTCGATGACCTATATTTCTTTTAAAACTCGTATGAGATCATCTACGAGAAATATATTGTCTTCAAGCTTAATCACTAAGGAAATTTTGCACTATGTATTGTAATTCAGAAGGTAAGGATAACACCAGTTTGATTTCTTGGGCTACAAAATGACAGCATGACTTTCCTCATGAAGCGTCCATCTAATACATAAACTATAGACGCAAGCTCGTTTAATGAAAGGCGATTTCAGCGATATTAATACAGAAAACCGCGGGTGGAAACAATTTAACTCAAGGCTTAAGAACTTAATAACGAACCTGAATTTACAACCTACCCCTGCAGCCCGACGCAATGTGTTTCTTAAATTAAGTTTATATTAAAAATTGGCCTCAGTTATTCGAACAATGAAACATACGCATATATAAATATCTATAAAAATAATGATACATTGCAATATTGAGAGTGAGAAACTTGCAAACGATAATTTTCATCTGTTGAAATCTTTTTTGTTATTATTATTATTATTGTTCAAGGGTGAAGGTCAGAGTCTATAATCTCCGATAGTTTGGACCTACAGTTTAACGCCGATTCCAGACCGCTACCAAGAACAATCTGTTAATCGAACCGACCAGAATCTGTTAGCTGATAATAATAATAATTTTATAATAATAATAATAAACATATATTTTCAACAGGTAACTACCCAATTACAGGAAAATAGATGATGAATAATGAAATACAAAATATGGTGACTAAAAATATAAATAATAACATGGATATACAATATTAAAAAATAATTATAATAATAAAAAACATTATCAAAATAATAATATTAATCTATAATATAAATATCTAAATATTCAATTATTTAACTGAATCTCTAAATGGGACTCCATTAATCATGCGAGACTCGAATGGGGGGTGGGGGTCCATGAAAAAACACGAAATATCACAAGGGGAAGGGGGTGTAGTAATATATCACAAGTATTTATTTTTCGGCAAACGCGCGATACTGAACCGAGAAGTGGCGTTACGTGTATTTATTTCTTCGTCACACTAGTACAAATTAGAAAGCGGGAGATAGATAGAGATAGAGATGCACAATATTCGTCCTTTCCGCATCCTCACGCGACGAATGAACGGTAGATCGAGAGAGATTCTCTGCGTAGTGCACGAAAATGATGACGCCGGCGACGAGTGGCTTGATGAAACCGATGTTGATGTTCAACAAAGCACTGTGCCTACAACTAGCTTAGTCATGAACCTCACCATGTATCATCAAGGTGGAGGGGGGGGGTATTGTTTTATAAAGCCCAAAAAAATCACATGATTAATGGACGATCCCAAACAATGAGTCTTCATAACTCAAAACGAAATAAATCAAGACACCTCGATGGTTAAGGATTAAATACACATTAATGAGAGAAACAAGTGAGTCCCAGTGCAAATCACAGCTGCTTGATACCTGTTTTGCCATTGAACCTGCAAAACTAAGAGGCGTTTGCGAGAGAAGATTGGTTCCAAGGCCGCCGTAAGCAGGCGTGCATAGCGTGCACTGCACGCGGGCGGCACGACCAGGGGGCGGCAAATTGAGCGATTTCTCACGTACCTAATTCAAGTCATTGTCATAATATCTATTGTTTAAGAAAATGAATATTAAGTCATAGCATTCAAAAAATCTGACCGAATTACGTTAACACCGCCATCTATTGGCATCCATCAAAACTAAGATGGAACACCGAACGTCGCGACGCGTCGTCTCTGCCATTCTATGGAAAACGGGACTGTTGATGTTGGGGGAATCCCCTTTGGGCTTCCTTTTCAATTCACTCGCTGTGGTAGATAAATAGAACGACCGGCACAATAAATTGCAATTCTTTTGTTGATAGTTCTTTTGAGGTGGCTTTCGGCTTCATTTATTGATATTTAAACTTGTCTAGTGTGATTATGATTCAATCATCCGTCAGTATAAAACAGAAGTGCAAAGGAATCGTAATTATGGTAAGTATTAACTTACTTTTATATATAGACTTATTTATCACAATAATTACTGTTCAAGTAAAATTATAAACGTTTTAGTACGGAAAATTTTTCCTTAATACTTCTTTATTTCGAAAATTAATGAGTAGGTTATGTTATGATTGAAATTTTTTCGAATGAAATATTTGTTTGACTGAACTTTTTCGGCATATTATAAATATAAAAAATCTTACATGCACAATTAATTTCAGGAACCGCAGAAATGGAAAAAACTTTCGGGAGCGCAATTTCGACAGCAAAATCGAGAAAAAGAGGTACAGAAAGAAAAAATGGCGGGTTCTTTAAGAAAATTTTGTTATAAAAAATTTAAATATATCGAGGTAGCTTGCAGCAACACAGCCTTATATCAAAGAGATATGGGCCTAACTGAAGAGAAAGATATATGTTCTTCGGAAGAACTCAACTAAAACAAGAGAAGGTACTACTGAAGGACCTAAGCAGTTTATCCTCAAAAGTAACATGCAGCACTTTAGATTTTGGGGATGATCTTGGTTTGTGGCCTGCAAGTATGAGTAATGATCTTGTTCATATTTTGGTTAATCGTAGTCCGATAAAGGCGTCCAACTGCAACTTTCCTATAAGTGATGACGGAAGAAAATTTACAGATAATTATTATTATAGAAATCTTCCCAATGGAGAAAAAATAAGAGAGAATAGCTTATTTACTCTATTTCGAAAGACTCAATACATTGTTTTTGTTGTGAATTATTTGCTAAATCGGCTACTAGTTTGTCTGCTTTGAACGGGTTTTCTGATTGCAAACATTTGTCTTTAACATTGAAAAGGCATGAAACAAGTGTTTCCAACAGCGAAAATATGAAATCGTGGGTAGAATTAATTAAAATGTTGAAAAATAAAACTACCGTAAATCCGATCAAACTGTTAAAATCAGAAAAATAGCAATGGTGTGATGTATTAGAAAGAATCATAGGCGTAATCAAGTATTTATTTCATCAGTGTCTGGCATTCTGAGGGTCCTCAAAACCATTATATGATCATGATAATGGTAACTTTTCAAAAGCAATCGAAATGATAGCATCCTTCATCCTTCAAGTCGTATGACTAACTATTTAGGAGATCAAATTCAGACTTTAATAAATGAATTTCTCGCCAAGACTATGTTTTTTAGCAATATTTTGAACATGAAATTTCAAATCTTTTGGACACAAGAAAGTTGATTGAAAATTTCGCAAATTTAAAGGCAAGAAGAGTACATTTTTTGAAGATAAATAGAAATAGAAAACGTAGGTTCAGAATTTTTCATATTAGTAAACAAAAATAACAAGTTAATTGTAGAAAATTGTATTAAATTAAGAATAAAAGTTCTATCTTCGTTTAGTTTTTTTTTCTCTTTCCTCCCATAATAAAGAAAATATAAGGAAGAATTATCCTTTTTTTGACAAAACTGTTATAGTAGGGCGGCATAATCGCTATTGCACGCGGGTGACGAAACAGCTAGCGGCGGGCCTGATTGGTTCTGTAGTTTTTTGAGTAGATTGTCTGGCTTATTGTGGTACTCCTATGAGGAACAAAGAAATCAGGTTCACCCAGAAACTCAGGACATTTCAAATAATCATTGAGCAAATTGAATAAAAATTCAAACTTCTCCTCGTGTGGAGGCTCCTAGTGTCAAACCTCGACAGCAAACAAGCGTGATAACAACCCCTAGGTGGATTACACCATCCTCTCGAAATAAGAGCGATTTCAAAAACTTCCACGTCAGTGCCTCAAGTCGGTTCATGTGACAACTAAATATTCGTCGCCAAATAAGAGAGCCTTAATCAAGTTTGCTTCTCACTGATTACTCAGCTGATAACGTTAAAGGATCACTATGCCATTTTAACAAACTTTTAATAATCAGGTATTCCCATGAAAGTGGGTGCTAACATACGTAACAACCTTGAGCTAACTTGAAATAGTTGTACTGCAAAATGCATTTCAGTTTACAATCGCATTGAAGACATTACAATACAATTACCATTGAAATTTGAAGTTACTTTACCGTCTCAAACCCGAGATTAACTCAATTAAAAAGTTGATCATTCACATTAAAAGATACCCCCATATTCACAGATTTTCCATTGATAATAAAAAAGCTGTCCGTATGAAACTAAAAAAAAACAGTCATTTTTTTAAATTCAGTAATACTGTTGAACGCCGCGCCGGTTCCAATGGGTTTGTAATCAGTGTACATTACACAACAATAATTCAATATTTGAATGATAGAGAAACATCCATATACCCGTGCCTTCACTGGGGCTCGAACCAGAATCCCACCGCACCATAGTCGGGTGCTTTCCGGACTAAGATACGGATATTGGCCAAATCATGTTCCCATTTTGAATTCATTGAATTGAAAACAAATGTACCGTCTTATTGTTAGTTAATTATAAATTTAAAAATGTATAACACTAGCGAGGTGCAGATTACTTGTGTAGATAATGGCGCCGAGGGTACAGTCTCAGAAATAAATTATGACACATTTTGCTATATTACAAGCACAATCAAGAATTTCTGACAATATTGTACCACGACAACTATTTTAATCTTATACATATTTCATTCTAACATTAACTTCACTGAATCTAGTTAATACATTTTGAAAAGATTGAGAAGGGGGCTTGAGGTATGATCGATTTGGCTGTTCAAAAGGTTGCCAGAATATTTGTATTTATTAATTTGGAGTGATTCTAACAAATTAAGCTTCATTCCCTTGTTTGCGGTATTCAAAATATCAAAATCGGAATTGAATATATGATTTTCATCAATCAAATGATTTGCATAATGAGAATCTGTCTTCTGATTATCAAAGCTACGTTTATGTTCCGAAATTCTTATTTGAAAACTTCTAAACGTTCTACCAATATAAAACTTATCACAACTACCACAGTTAATTTTATATACCCCGGATTTTTTATTTTTGTTGACTTTAGATTTGTTATTTTTGATATGTTTTCCTAAGTTATTTTCAGTACGGTAAGCAATGGATGTTATACTTAAAAAGAAGAGATTTGAGTTTTTCACTGGACTTACCGATGTATGTAAGACTGTTATAGTTGATATTGTTTTTGACTAGGGGATAAACCAAACTAATCGCCTTTTTGAAGTTTGACCTTTTTGATTAGTTTGGTTTATCCCCTAGTCAAAAACAATATCAACTATAACAGTCTTACATACATCGGTAAGTCCAGTGAAAAACTCAAATCTCTTCTTTTTAAGTATAACATCCACATTGCTTACCGTACTGAAAATAACTTAGGAAAACATATCAAAAATAACAAATCTAAAGTCAACAAAAATAAAAAATCCGGGGTATATAAAATTAACTGTGGTAGTTGTGATAAGTTTTATATTGGTAGAACGTTTAGAAGTTTTCAAATAAGAATTTCGGAACATAAACGTAGCTTTGATAATCAGAAGACAGATTCTCATTATGCAAATCATTTGATTGATGAAAATCATATATTCAATTCCGATTTTGAAATTTTGAATACCGCAAACAAGGGAATGAAGCTTAATTTGTTAGAATCACTCCAAATTAATAAATACAAATATTCTGGCAACCTTTTGAACAGCCAAATCGATCATACCTCAAGCCCCCTTCTATAACTTAGTTTACTATATAGTAGTTCAGTATGAATTCATCCCTTCCACCTGTTATCTACCTGTTTTCCCTGTATTTAAGTTTATATATTGTATGTATTCGAGAAATTGTCATTAGTCTGCACGTAGCATTTGAAAAAGGTGAATCTCATCGAAACGTACGTCATGCAGTATTATTTTTAATATATGTGTAAATCAGTTTAACAATTGTTTTATTATGTTTATCGATTTACATCAAGTATCGGCCTCATCAATTACTAGTTAATACAACCTGTGAGTTCTGATAGAATATATAATTTGCAACAACTATATTTTAAAAGTTTGGTTAAATATAGAAAAAGTTAAGCCAATATTAAATTATTAGGTTTAACAAAAAGTTCAGTTTGATTGAATATTAAAATTTCTCGACTGTTTGTTATTTATATTATTTTCAACAAACTTTTTTTCAGGAAACTATTTTTTGAAAAACTTGGTTCTGGTTAATTAAATCACTATATTCTGATATTTTGAAACTCTCGGTTTCGTTAGGATTATTCTTCCTTGGTGTGGAAGAAATAAACGATAACTTGCTACAATCCCATCATTTCCCTTGCTGAGCTATGACGAATGTCCAGAAATTCTGAAATTCCTAACTTTCAGACTCTGAAATGACGTCTTTCACATTTTATGGTAATTTTAATGGTTTAGATTTGAATGAAATTTCAATTTCGATGTCTTGTCTAAATATTTTGAAACAATTGTAAAGAAGAATATCCAACACACTTTCGATAGTTTAAATCACTTTTTCCACATGATTTTGCGATTGATTTGGAAACCATAGCTGTTTACCTTTCTTCTGTTATGATACATTTCTATATTTGATTGGTTATTTCATTACTCTGGCCCTGCAAATTATGTAACATAGGTTAAAAGACTATTCGTGTCATACCTGTGACAAGGGTTTATACAAAAACCGACATTTTAGAAAACCGGTTTTCGAATAGTAATTTTTCCAGAAAACCGGTTTTAACCGGTATCAAATTTTTATAAAAAACTTTTTTGCTCGAATATTCTCTAATTCGACCAAAAAATTGACAGAAAATTTAGAATTATTAAAATCAGTTTTTGACTGAAATTATTTACTGTTCAATTTTATTGATAGTAAAATTTTTTTATGCCATTTAGTAGAAAAAAGAAATAATAGTTGACTAGGATTAAATAACTTTAAAAATACCTATTCGTTGTTTATGCATAATTTTCAAATATACCTAAGGATGTAAATATTTTTAATTTTTTCTTTAACGTTCAAGTTTGTTACCATAAGTTTAATGACTCGTCCCTTCGATAGTTCACCCCGGCGGTCATCAGTATTACTCAAAAGACCGAGGGTGAAAACTGAACCATACCAACTTGGGGGTTTTCTCCCTAAATTAAGGAGAACAAAATGTTTACTGGGTTTTTTTGGGGGCTTAAAATTTTCAGGGGTAATCTTAGGGATATTTTTAAAGTATTCCAAAATTCATATCATAATTCAAATAACTAAAATTAATTTTGATTTCTATCTTGAATAAAAAAATCCATTTCATGATGACAATATTCAATACTATTACTTAATGTAGGTTTGTTAATAAAATGTTATAATTAGTAAATAATTAATTTAATTTTTGTGTAAAATAATAACCTATAAACTATTCCTAATATTCTCATTTCCAAGAATGAAATGAAAAATTTAATAATAATAAAATAATATTTTAATAATATTCAATAATGATAAATATTTAATAATATTTCAATTTTAATAATAAAAAAACACTTAAGTACCTTATAATTGCAATCTCAATATATATATATATATATATATATATATATATATATATATATATATATATATATATATATATTTTAATTTTAATTTTAAAAAAATTCAGGGGATTTTAGGGGGTTTTCAACTTGATTACGGGGGGAAAAGATTCCAATTGCAAATTGCCAATTCTGCTGCAATTGAAAATAAAATGCAATATTTTACAATATATTCAAAAACGAACGTGCGAAACTAAAACGAATCATGTCGCACCAATATACATAATTCCAAGAACTAAACCGCTTTCAACAGTGTTTTCATCAATCTGGTACATTTGGCTACATTTGTTATTTTCAAATTTTTTTTACGGAAGTGTTATTCATAAATTGAAAACCGATATTTTGTACTAAAAAACTAGTTTTGAAATTTCATAATTTTCTCCAAAAAACCGGTTTTTAAAACTGGTTTTTAAAAACCGACAAACCCTACCTGTGACCATGTATGGCCGGTAGATGGCGTTTATTCTTTTAATCTATTGACATAACTTATCTTCGAAAGAATAGCTTAGTTGGGAAATGTCTTTATGTGCATCTTACTCGATTTCACAACGGATGCTACGAAGAAGCAGTACCGGATGCCCCTAGAAGGTCGAAACAGGCTTTCATAGTGTTCGAGCAAATTTTGCTAGTAGGTATGTACTATCAACTCTCTGGAGGTTGTGGAAAATATATTGTCCGCGCAATTTGTTGTGAACACCATGAGAATGGTGTTGTATTTAGCAATCTACGAAAATGGTTTGATACATATTCATATAGAATTTAAGTCAGTGAGTAAATTTTTTGGTGCAATACAATATGAATAACGGTTTTTACGAATGTCTTGATATAAAATACAATTATTCAAAAAATATATGAATATCTAGGAAAAAAATATGAATATCTATGTCTTCGAATCAAAACAGAAAAAATAAGTTTATCGAATACTGGAAATACCCTATGAAAAAACTCTGTGAAATCATAAATAATCATTATCTATCAGATTGTTATTTAGTAGTGATCTGAATGTATTGAAAGATACGTTTCGGATTTTTTGAGGCAAAGTATTGAAAAATTTCCAACACTAGTAACTCGGACTTTTAATTAATTGTGAGACCTGTTTGGGAATTGTGGGACCTGTTTGTGAATTGTGGAACGATTTTTTGTATCGTTCAATTTGATGGATTTGCTCTATCAAAGAAAATATCTTGGAATCTGCAACAAGCCTAGCATTCAGATTTGGACTAGAAGTGAACAACAACATCCTAAAATATTTCTCAAAGTTTTAGTCTCCTCAAGATTTTGAGTTGTTTTTTTAACCCGATCCACATATCCAAGTACCGGAATATGAGAAACATTTAATATATATAGAGTTTTCTTTCGTAGATATCATCCAAATGAAAGTGACTCGACGAAAATAAAATAATTTTATATCCGTTCATTATATTGTGAATGGCAACAATGACAATAAAACCTTTCTTCTCCTACAATACACATTTCACAAATTTTCACGAAATAAAATTAATTAGTAACAGATAAATTGGACGTTATGAGCGAATAACCGAGCATATTCTATTGTATCAATATGCCTTGTCTAGATCGAAACTAAATGATGGTAGGACTAATATTGGGGCTTAAGTTCGCTTCAGTCAGGCTCAAAACAACCCACCATTTTGAAATTGATTTTATTAGAGTTGAGCAGAATGAACTTTCATTTCGATCATTGTATATATGTATGAAGTATTGTACTTTCTGGTAAGGAATAGAAAAAGAATGGGAATACAATGACATTTTGCGAATTCTATTACCTATTTCATGTCTATAATAATTGAAGATTTAGACTTTGCTGGTTCATATACTGGAAAGGTGCAATTTTAGATGAAACGACATAATATGTATCAGAAACACTAATTCTGAATGAGGAAGTTAATTCTTGATTCCATTTCAGAAAGTAGGTTGAGAATTGGAAACCAATATTTATTGGCTGAAGGAGATACGAAGATCCATTAATATGTTTTGTAATGTAAAAACGAAGAAGAAAAACCGATTCTTATTAAAAAATTTTGAATAAACTGAAAATAACGAACGAAAATAATAAAATAACTAGAATTGATTTCTAGATTACCTCTTGCGTGAAACATGATTAAATTGTAATTTAAATTCAACATATGTTCTGTTTCTGTAGTTAGCCTTGATAATGAGGTGACCGATCGAATTATGTTGCATTAGCTTTATTTATTTTATTGTAATTTTTTTAAATGCATTCTTGAATCATTATGCAAAGTGTTCGATTCTTATTCACAATGAAATGGTTTTCAATTGTAATATGAACGTTATTCTGAAATCATTGGAAATTAGTAATTGGGTAATATAAGAAAATCAAAAGGGCAAAAGTATTTCACAATCAAATGTACCTACGACGAAATGTTTCCAACAATCGAGTACAGCATCGGTTTTTATATGAAACGTAAGCATACACATAATTAACAAAGTACATTAACATACAATAATCGAAAAAAGTTTTGTTTATTATTAAATTTTAAATATTTAGTATGAAGTTTGGAATTCAGTTTTAAATATGTGTAGTTGTGAATAAGCATCAAATCTGAAAAGTAGTCCGAATAATTTATATCTAAGAATTAAGGGGATATGTAACAAAAATTAAACAAAATGTTGAGAAAAGAACCACCACATCACCAGCACTATGCAGGTGTTTACTGATACTCTTGACGAATTTTTTAATGCCATCTGATTCCATCACTGAGCTAGGTAATATATTACAAATGCTCTCAAAATGGAACATTGTGCCGATAATTATTACTAATACTGGTCAAATATATTTACACCATTTTTTTTTTATGAATCAATATCCTTCAAAGCGTTGTGAGGTTCTTGTTTTTTCCGAACTATTCTATAGATGAGCTCATTATGCTTCAGTTTTATCACCTCAGCTAAGCCATAGAGTTTGAAATTGGTGATATTTTCTTTCGTGCTGGTTAGTCTACCGTTTTAAAACAGTATGTTTTTGATTTCATTCTGCAGAATTTTGATATTTGAAGGAAGTAGCGTTGTATATATTTTATTTAGTGTCCACAATTAAATTGAATATATATTTATATAGAAAGCATTGAGTGCATATGTTTCGTTTCAACTTTATTCAGTGTCACTCTATCAAATATCAACCAATCTGATTATCTTTCCGAATCATTTATCAATTATTTTGCTTAATTGTTACTAGTTCACATAATGATACGATATCACCAGCGAAAGTGAAGTAGTCTGCCTCAATTATAGTTTTTTTCAAAACTCAATACGTATAGAGAACCCCAAAACGTTCTCCAAACTGATCTCTGAGGCAGGCCAGAGGAATTACAATCTCACTCGCTCTTAACTGCATTCACGATCATTTTGATTGCAATAATGAATTATATCGAACATTATCATGAAACTAGAACGGGTTTCAAGAGAAGGCGCTACAGAAAGTACGAATATAAGGAAAAATATATCATCTAGCTCAATAGAGGAAGGTTTTTCCAGACGGTTGGTTTTTAGCCATTTCCGATGTAAAAGAAAAAAAATCATTCGTGCATTAATATTAACGACTTCTTGTTACAAAATTTCAAGTCACGACCTCCCATTATCTTGCTCATTTGATAGCAAATTCGATAATGCTTTCTTTATCTTTGTTGTTTTTTCCTTCATGTCAGGTTGTTAAAAAATATTTTATACGTAGGCTATGAGGTGAATTCATTTATTGGCTAAAAATTATTGATATTACAAATTATCTGAGAGATATGTACCCAAACTATTTAATGTATGCTGAATTGTGAAAGATTAAAGTGATACATTATGTTTGCATCAGAAAAAACTCAAATGATAGATGTATCATTCAGCCATACCTACTTGTTTCTTTATATTTATCATCACAAATGATCCACATTCTCTCAATTTTAGAAAAGGTTCCAATTTATATAAGTTGGAACAGAAGTATATCTGTTTTCTGGAAATTCAAAATTTCCATCTAAAACGGAATATATGACAATTTAGCTTGGCAAAACCAATTACGGATTGATAATTTATTTTGCCGAATGAGGGAGTAGACCCATCTCTGTTTCAATTCTGGAACCAAAGTTCTGTCTACGCATTTTCCAGGATTTCCAGAGTAGATGTCAGCAGCAATGCTTATTGATTCACTTTACTCTTTACTTCCATCAATAGATGACAGTACCATGATATATTCTGTGGTATTCCAACTTGAAATTCATGACAATCAGTGACTGTTTGAATTCAATATTCCAATGTAACAACCAATTTATAACGGTGTCATTATATTTCCTTCTTTTAAATCGAAGAATAAGTTCACAACAAACACGGCTACTGAATTAAATTTAATATAAACTTGATTTCAACCTGAACTTATGATTCACACTTTATCCACTACATAGCATGACGCGTTTCGTCGTTACAAACGACTTCTTCAGATGCTTACAGAATAATTTGAATTTAAGTTTATATTCTATTGTAATAGATATACATCAAGTGAACGCCAACACTATTAAATATAAAAAAATTTTAAAAAATGAATTGAATTTATGTAAATTTATGTACCTATTTCAACTCAAAGTAACATTTTTTTTTCAAATAATACAACAATTCAGATAAGCTGTTATTTTTTAAGATTGAACTAGTGTTGTCCTGGTTCGGGTCTAAGGGCCGTCGTCGGTTGGAATTTCTTCCTAACGTTTCGCTAGCACGTGGCGAGCTTCTTCAGAGGTCGTTCCATTTCTGATTCTGGAAGTAGACTGTTTTTTAAGATCATACAATAAAGGAGCAAATACAAAAAAATGTATTCAAAGTATTGGATTACTATACGTTCTTGAAATTATTCTGGGTTATTTTTAAGTGAGTGATTATATATCATTCATTGAAATTTGAAAATTACTTTATTTACAAAACAATTATATAAATGTTATATATAGATATGTCTGTGAGGACACACTTATATTATCAGCCAGTTCCTTTTTTATCTCCATTAGTGGGTGGATTCTCGTTGAGTGCTTGTAATAGTTGGTTGTTTTACTAGTTGGAAGGTCTTCTGTTGGTATTTTCTGGAATTTTCTTGTTAATTGAAAATATATGGTACCCTTAAATCGTTATGGATAGTGATATTGGGGATGCCCCAAGATTCGTGCACAATCTTACGTAATTTTTATCAATGTAGTGTTTGAATGATTTGGATGTTTTTAGGGTTGATGGGGTCGATGCAACCCCAGAATAATAATAATAATAAGAGGTTCGGTCTCCACTTTTAAAATCCTCGATGAAGTCTAGCTTTGCTAATCTACTTAACAGAGGTCGGTGTCTTCATTCGATGCTTTGTGTTCGTATCTGTTCGATAATTTCCTTGTAAATGTCTCCCTTGTAGATTTTTAATGTCCAGCTTGGATTTCTTCCCTATAAGTCAATAACTACATTTGTCAAAAAATTGAATTTGAATCCAGAGTTTCTTCTCATTATATTTGTAAATGAGTTGTAAATCCTGAATATTTAACTCGAATTTCTTGCAAATGAGTCAATGCACTTGCAAAAGAAAATTTTCAATAATGGTTGTCCAATGAAAAATTTCTTATTTCTTGGTTCTGCAAATATTTACTATAATTTTCTTAAGTTATGCTCTTTTCTGAATATCTTTACCTGCAGTTAACATATATTTTACACTTTTTCTGCATTCTCGACATCAATAAACAATAAATATCCTCTTATAGCGATTTTATGAATGTAGTTCAATTCAATGATGTGCAATATTTTTTCCAATATTTCTACCTTCTAGTATTTCCAATATACTTTCCTGGAGAACGTTTTGTTTCTCTCCAATCTTTGAAACGTTACTAAATCTCTTTCCGAATATAATAAAAAGCCGACGAGGATGGGATTCGAACCCACGCGGGCAGAGCCCATTGGATTAGCAGTCCAACGCCTTAACCACTCGGCCACCTCGTCATTGAATAAGTATTGATGTGATAGAAAATGAAATATACTCTATATTCAAAAAAATTCTTATCTTATCATTCTTTCGTTATTATCAGTAGTAATGATATTGAACATTTATATACTTACGTAAACAAAAGTATAACCGATAAGAGTTTCTATTCCATCGCGATTTGGGACAGGTACAATGAATTTCGATATTCGAAGAAATTATAGAACTTTATACCTTATTTATTTTATTTAAAAGTCCGTTGTACTGATTATTCTATGAGCATTCATAATTGACCTAATATGTCTTCATTCAATGAATCTCCGCTTTTCTGAATAATGTGAAAACGAATCCCTTTTACCTACATCTTCGACTAATTTAATGCCAACTTTTGTCTGCAATTTACATGAAGTGAATATTTTTCAAGAAAATTTTAAACCCGAATATTTTTACACACATTTAAATATTTATTTGATGTATTTTGATGGATTTCAACAGTGAGTATTGACATTATACTTTATTTTCTACGTGTTTCCAGAGTAAGTGGCTCAGTAGATTTCAAATTTTTCAGAAACAAATTAGGATTATCAGATTTTTACACATTGATTTCACCAATAGACTGGTGAAGAAAGAGTTCTTCAAGTTAGATAAAACTACTGGCAACAATTCTACCGTTTAAAATTAGCAACTTGTATTCATTATGACAATGATTATTAAACATTTTATAAACTTGTATAACATTTTTTTTTAAATTCATCATTTAAGGATTTGAAAAATAAGATAACTCGGATATTACTCGTTTTTGAAAATATTATGAAACATTTGCAGATTTTTAGAAAGAAAAATATTCCAGGCTTCAATCAATCATTTCATTAATCATCATCAATTAATCAGTGAATTGAGTGAATCATTCACTGAATTTGAGCAATATCATACAACGGGATGTTATTATAATCCTAATATTGAATGGTTGGTAACATAAACCAAAACCATAACCAACAGAAATCACTTATATACCTAATTAAAGCTATTATAAATAATAGCTTCGTAATTAAGAGTGTAAATTAAATTTCTTGGGAAGAAAATAAAAAGGTGGTTGAGAATATAGTAGGTATCATCCAAGAACTATAATTTGGAAAATGATGTACATGTTGTTAAGATCAAACAGGAGCAACTAGTTGTTAATGAGAATTTGTTCACTCTCTATTTGTAACTCCAAATTAGATCAACATAGTAGGTACATATTTTAAAAGACGTAAGTAGGTATCTGGTATACCTACTCAACAATAACTCACCGTAATGCATATGTGTTTCATTTTTATAGTTTTTCCACAACTGAAATACATCATTAAAAGATGAAATGAAAACTTATATGAGTATATTTTTCAAAAAAACAATTCATTCCAAATTTGGAAAATTGATTTACTATTTATTACTGCTGTTGATGAAGAGGGTATGAAATCCTTGATGTGATTTTTTTATGGAAATCCTTTAGTAGAGAATTTTTCATTAAAACTGAGGTAGGTACTTAATGAATTTAATAGGTACTTAAAATCTATGGTTCATGTAAATGATAAAACAAACTCAATAAAAACATCACTACGATGTGTAAACCGTAAATATATATGACGAGGTGGCCGAGTGGTTAAGGCGTTGGACTGCTAATCCAATGGGCTCTGCCCGCGTGGGTTCGAATCCCATCCTCGTCGGACTTTTGTTAAAATCCCAATATGTTTATTTCGACTAGATGTTATGATTGATAAAACACATAGATTTAAAATTTAATACTGTTGTTTATCATAACAATGTTAAATAAAAACCGTTCTATAAGTTTTCTACATATAGAACAATTTTGATTTTTAAATAAAATTGCACTTTTGTCATATTATCAGTGAAATATGTATTACGTATTGCTGAATATAAATACCACTACCTATCTTTTCAATCAAAACTGCGATATATTGGCATACTTCAGAACATTAATTAGTTATACTTATTGAACTAATTAAAATATAAATGAATTGAAATGCTTAAACATAGTAAATATTTGAATTATTTCATTCGTATAAGATTACTATGTTTTTGTATATGTAGATTTGTAACCAAATTTGAACAAGGTAAGCAAGTACCTAGGTACTATAGGTACCAACCGATAAGCTACGAAAAACATATTTTACTTTGGATATTTTTTTTGAAAATAAGCGCGCGACGAGGTGGCCGAGTGGTTAAGGCGTTGGACTGCTAATCCAATGGGCTCTGCCCGCGTGGGTTCGAATCCCATCCTCGTCGAACTTCTGTTATATCAACAAATAAAATTTCGATAATGTATTAGTTCAATACTATCGAAGTAGGCTTAGGTTTTGCTTAGGTTAGGACAACAACAACTTGTTGTTGCTTAGGTTGGGCTTATTGTTTTCGATGATTTCGAAAAAAATATGTGATAAGTTGCACGTATTTACGGAATTGATAATTACTTGCTTTTTTATAATTTCCAATATTTTCTTCATACATAAAATCTTTTTCAAAATATTCTCGAAATAATATGTGTAATTTTATGTTGACATTAGGTACTTACTATTGTTGACATCTTTTCATTCATGCGTAGTTATCTTAATTATTATGAATGGTTACTTTTATAATCATTATTGTTTTACTTAAAGCAATGTCAATCGTTCGAAAACGACAACGTACAATTTAGAAAATTCATTATTTGTATTCACGTGGCCCAAACCTTGTGTATTCCTATTGAGTAAAATCTAAAAACCTTTTTCTTAGCATATATGTTCAATATTTAATTATCATCTCAATATCTATCAGGTGCGCGTCACGTTGTTTGTCCGCAATGAACTCCTAAACTACTGAACAGATCCAAATAAAATAAATGGTCCGGCAGTAGGATATTTTTTTTCCCACTAGAAAGACCAGAGTGGTCAAATGACCCCAATGAAGTTTTTGATCAATCATATTATCAAAACCATAGCATTGAAGTCATTGTCGTTTAATGACTTTCAATATTTCGTAAGATAAATACTAATAAAAATTATCACCTACCTAGAACGACCGCAGTGGTTATTTGACACCACTGCGTGCGTGCTTTGTAAATATTCTAACAGAGGAAGCTGGACCAACTTCTTTTGCAAAAAGGTGTTATTTTAAAAAGGAAGTATTTTATCTGCATGTAAACTTATCATTGATAACTCCATGCTGCGGAATATTCAGAAATGTACGGAAACCGAAGCTCGCCGCCAACTTGAAGATAATACTTGGTCACTCCCATTGAATGAATTAGATACTTTTATTGCAAATATCTACGCTCGAGGAGCCTGTGGGACTAAGAATATTGCTGTGAATGATCTTTTGGACAAAAATTGGGGTATTCAGTTTTGTTCACAAAACATGGCTCGAAATCGTTGCAAATAATTAATGCGTTTCCTGCGTTTTCATGTGTGAACAGAAAGGGCTGAACGTTTGGAAGTATGGAATAAGTTCATCCATAACAGTATTTCATGTTACAAGCCTGGTGAAAACCTTACTGCTGATGAACAGCTTTTTTCCACAAAAGCTCGGTGTAGATTTTTGCAGTTTATGGGTAACAAACCAGACAAGTTTGGAATCAAAATTTGGCTTTTCGTTGATGTTGATTCAAAGTACCTGTGTAATGGTTTCCCATATTTAGGAAGAGATGAAAGCCGTCTACAAAATCAAAGTTTAGGTGAGTGCGTTGTATTGCGACTAATGGATCCATACTTGAATACTGGTCGAAATGTAACAACTGATAATTTTTTCACCAATGTAAGTTTTGCTAAAAAGCTAATTGAAAAACGTACATCAATAGTTGATACGGTAAGCAGAACACGAAGAGATTTTCCAGCTACTATAAAAAATGCATCCCTTAGTTTATATGAAACACATATTCACAACTCTGAAACCTGCACACTTACAGTTTATCAAGGAAAACCTTCAAAATCAGTAGAAAAAAGTTCATTCTTGACTTGGCAAGGGAGTAAGTCGGCCAAGATACCCACTGACTGATGACACCATCTACTTCACAGCCCGATAATAGCATATCCCCAAAGCCTGAACAAGAACGTAGTGGAAAGAGAAAACGGTGTTACGTGCAAAAATGCAGGAACAAAACCAATAAATCTTATATTAGTTGTAAAAAGCCTTTGTGTCGCGTAATGTAAACAAGGAGCTAAAATGTCAATAATGTGCCTAATATTTTAATTTTATTATCACGTAACAGATTTTTAATTACTATTGAGTTATTTCATTTCCTATTACATAATATAACATAACTTCACGCCTCTATCCTCGAAGGGGTAGGCAGAGGTATTGAATATCCACGTTTCGCCAGTTATGTTTAAGTTGTTTAAGTCATGTTAATCAATGAAACTTAAAACCTTAATACACGAATAAAACATTACAACCCATGAATGAGTCATTTGACCCCACTTGGTCTTTCTAGGTAGTTCAAAATTTCGGTCTTTCTAGTGTTAATGATCCCATTATTTTTGCTTTTATTGAATGTTTATTAAAAAAACTTCGAAATTGTTTTCATTTTGACAGTATAACTAGTTATCTATAATTTGTCAAATCCATAGATAATGATTTCTGAACTTTGACATAAAATTACTATATTTTCGACAGAATCAGATATCGAAACTAAATCTTACGTATTTATTATTCTTCTGAAAAAAATTCATGAAATCTGTACTTCATTAACCCGATAGAATGTGACTGCTATACTAAAAATTTTATTCCCAAACTGGCCAAGAAATACAATTCTCACTTCGGACGTAATAGAGGAATTTAATTGAAATTCGCACGCAACACAGTAATTCGTTATACAAACTAATTCTGTTCAATTCACACCTAAATTCTTTCAAGTGAGAAATAACCCCGATTGTTAAAATCTGGCTCACAATAGAAAGCGTTATACGATTTATCATCCTTCTTCATTCCCACCCATTTCAAAAGGTTTTATTAGGTCAGAAATGAATTCTATTGTGAACCGCACTAGGTTGCAATGCTCGAGTTCGAAATGGATATAAGATAGTATATGTCAGCTCGTTGTGACTTTCAGCCATATTTCAACAGAGAATGATAAAATGATTTATATGAGAAGAAGCAGCATGCAATATTGAAATTAATGAACGCATTTGGCCCACATATCCACAATGAAAAGCTCAGTTCAAATCATATAACATCAGAAATAAAGCTAAGTTAAAAAAAACAGTTGGTTAGTAAAATTTTCACTGAGTATATTTACAACTTTGTCTATGTTTCGGGTGGTTAGCTCATTATCAAGAGTGATAACAATATTAACCAAATCTCAAAATGCATAATTTCTGCTTATATATTACGTGATATTTAAGCAGATATTGTGCATTTTGAAAGTTGGTTAATATTGTTATCTGTCTTGATATGAGCTATCCACCGAAACATAGACAGAGTTGTTAATATACTCAATGAAACTTAAGACAAGAAGTGTATTACATGTAATTTACTATTTAACAAAATATTCCATCAAGTGATAAGCAAAACCATCGCGTCAATTATAAGAAGAAAAAAATTATCAAAACATTAGAAATATTAATGTTGGGTATTTATATTTTATATAAAAATATATATTTACGAATATATAATTATGTATATATAAATATTCGAATTCTGTTGACAGTATGCATTTATGCAAAGTAAAATAAATCGTTGAATTGAATATAAACTTAAATTCAAGCACTTGAACTTATGATTTACATTTTATTGACTTCATAGCATGACGCGTTTCGTCGATACAAACAACTTCTTCAGATGCTAACAGAGTAATGAATATTCTGTTAGTAATGATTAGTTAATGATTCTGTTAGTAATGATTAAAACATTATTCTGTTAGCATCTGAAGAAGTCGTTTGTAACGACGAAACGCACTATCATATTCAAATCGTTTAAGTTAAAAAGCGCTAATAAAGTGTAAATCATAAGTTCAAGTGTTTGAATTTGAAATTATATTCAACCTGGCTCAATGTTTCACGGATGCATTCAAAAATAATACAATGAAATAAATGAAGTTGAGTCAATATGTTTAAAGCGGTCAGCTCATTATCAAATATTTACCATTGCGTATAACGAATCCATATATTGTCGATTGAGATGATGAACCTATCTCAAAACAATCATATTCAAAATTGAAAATGCGTATCCTCATACTGTTTCTTGAATTTTTAACGTCATGTTACTGAATCGTTAAGAAATACTTGAATATGAATATTTTTCATATAATTGATGATAATATTAAGGTGCTGATACTTTGAACACGCTATTTCAGATGTTGCGTGTTCTGAATCTTGTTGAAAGTGTTTTCCGAACGTTTTCCTGGATTTTCTTTACAACTTTGTTTACCTTCGTATACAATATGGACGTGTACGATAACTGCTAACAAGGTGATGTGTTGTAAAATGTATACAAATTCATTTTGAAATAATTTCAGTTCAAATAAAAATCTACAAATGAGTTTTTAATATATTTTTGAAGGTATCTTCAAATGAAAAGGAAAAATCAAGCAGAAAAGACTCATCTAATTGTTTAGAAACGCATCAAATTGTGACGTATGAATTTATTTTGAGATTACTAATAGTGAATAAACGGGAAGAATGAAAATTGTCACACCAAAAAAGAAAGGTTCCAGCAATTATCCAAATAATGAAGATATTTATTGAATTTGTACAATCAAATGGAGAAATATTTTCATAGATAATAAAATGTTTAACTATTTTTTCTTGTTTACGTTTCTCATCTACTTTTTTCTCTATAACAATATTCAAAGTCTTCCATCCGCAATTACCTCCTGCTAACATATTTTATTAATTGGCCTCCGTATCTTAGTCGGAAAACACCTGACTATGGTGTGGTAAGACTCGGGTTCGAGCCTCGATTGAACGCATGGTTGCGTGTTCTTGTCTAAGCTTTAAGTAGTTGAAAATGGTGACAATTGTTTGGCAATGTACACTGATTACAAGCCTATTAGTCGTTCGGAACTGGCGTCAAACTCAAGATCCGCTGAATAAAAAACTAAAATTCTATTGAATATTTTATATATTACGAGATATTAGAACGCGCATCTTTTTTAGAGCAGTTCTAAGCGCTTGAGCTTTTCAACACGAAACAAGTTGGTTTTGTTATTGAAATGGAAAATTACTTCATGAAAGAGGTTACTTTCTCAAATCGAAGTGATCAAATCGTAATGATTTTCGATTTTTATTAAATTAAATTTGAATATATTGGAGGTGATAGAAGAAATCAGCAGTCAACTTCAAACTATTGAAACAGAAGATAAATACCCGAAAATATGAAATATAGTCCCGAAATTTCAAATCTAAAAGATTGGCTCTTTTGATAAAGGCGTGCAGATTACTTGGACATTCGCCTCTATAAAATATGTTATCGAACTGCAGCACATTAATCAATCACCTCCGTCATTACCTCCATCAGTTTAGGTAAAGTTGATTTGCCCGAAAAAATATATCTTTCCCCCTCAATAACTTTGAGATTATTTTTTTAAAATGAAAATTGTGGCATTTTTGTAAACTTCGGAACAGTATAAAATTTGTGACTCAATGTGAATCATCGTATGATTTGAAAATCCTCAATGTATAGGTATGTTAATCAGTGAAACTTCATGAGTTCAGGTATTCTCAGAAACCCTCTATTGTGTATTATAAACGATGGCTGAATCATAGGGGTGAATATGGCGTCTTGTTCTACTAAGACTGGGCATAAATAAGCGTTAGATGATGATTTTTTCATTTTTATTGAGAATTTTTCGCTTTTTTGATGAGTTATGAGTAGGAAAAAGGATAAAAAACAATGCTTTCGTAAAATCTTACCTTTAAATGAAGTAAATTCTTCATATTAATATGAAGTATGTCATCCTTTCGAAATAACTTCTTGAACTCGTCTAGGCATCGATTCCACTAGCGTAGCGCAGATTTTCTTCAATTTGTCATCATGAAACCACACCTGAATTGGACTTATAATCATTTTTTCTTTTGTAGTGCAATCCATTTTTGCCAGTCATTTCTTTGAAATATTCCGTAAATTCTCAATGAGTTTGAGATCAGGTGAATTCCCCGGCCAAGCGAGTACTTTTATTTCATTTTCAAGCATAAAGGCCTGAACTTGTTTAGAATTGTGGCAGGGCGCCAGGTCGTGCTGAAATGTTCCATCAAACGTTTCCATGAATGGGATAAACCTGGTGCGCAATATTTCATATATTTCACTGAATTCATCATCCCTGTTATAGGAGCTAATCGTCCAGGGCCATTGGTTGTGAAAAAACTCCAAAACATTTGTTTCGAAGGATGTTTTACTGTTTGCTGGATATGATCAGGCAGCAAAGTTTCCCCATCACTTGGTCTAACAACACTTGATTTGTACCCTTGAACAAACAAATGTGTCTCATCACTAAAAACTAGTCGTTTACAGTTCACGCACTGTACTTTTTGGCCCATATCAAACGTTTCTTCATCATTTTCTGGGTAAGCAGTTGCTTTCTTCTTGGTCTTCTTGCCTTATGGCCAACCTCCAGCAGTCGTTTTTGCACAGTTGAGGTGCTCACCTCTACACCAGAAACCATTAAATCCCTTCGAAGATCAGTGCTTATCTTTCTCAGATTGATTTTGCTATTTCTTATCAACAATTTGTCTGCTCTTGTAGTAGTTTTGCGTTTGCGGCCACAGTTTCCCTTTCTTTTAGGAGACGATGAGCCACTTTCTTCAAATGTTTTTGAAATTCTCGAAACGCTGGACTTTCTCACACCAGCTTCGTATCAAAATTCAAACCACCAACTGTCGCACCGGTAGGCTCACAACTGAATTGCTGGCGAGGTAAAACTGGTCAGAATGTAAATGATGGTCAAGGTCGAACCCTCACGTCACCTCACGTAGTAAACAAGCAGGTGTGAGGTTGTTTGGGCTCCCCTGGTATTCACATACATACTACAGTAACTCAAACGAAAAAAAAAATGTTTGTCCCAATTAATTCGGACAGCATAGTACTACCCTTATCAGATTTCAACAGTTGTATATTTTTCAAGAAATTTCTTTCCTTTTTTCTCATTATGTTATAATTTTTTCCATTTCAAGTAATATTTTAGGTTTCATTTACCATCAGTTGATTTACTGTTAGCTTTATTTCCATTTTTTCTTTTATCTCCCATATAAATATATTTTACGATTCAAAATTGCACATTCATTATAGATATACTCTGATTTCACTTGGGAGTTGGCAATGCGAATGAAATGCTGAAATATACGAAGCAGGAAAAAAAGTATAGAGCGTACATTCGAAGTGTCGCGTGTAATTAAATGAGTCGTACAATGCACTCTGCCAGAGAATTCGCTCCACTAATGCAATGCATTGTTATCGGGAATCTTGATACATTGTTTGCATTCGTGAACGCAGGGCCAATTTTAAGCGAATACTTTTGTGAGAAGTACTTTGTAGATATTTCATGGGTTGATTTTGTTGAGAGTTAATGCATCCACTTCATTTGGAACCATATTTCTATAGTTAAAAGTATGTATTAAAATATTTTCACATAATGAAAACAAAATTATATTAAATTAAACACTTGACCTAATGTTTCACAATGACATTTAACAATATCAAATAGTATTTCAACAATATTAAAAACATATTTCGAACGTGAGCTCATCTTCAAGACTTACAGTCTTGAAGATGAGGTCACGCTCGAAACATGTTGACAATTTGATATTGTTAAATAAAATCGTGTAACATTAAGCCAAGTGTTTAGTTAAATTAAATATTTAATTATGTTTCACCCAGAGTTATGCGAGAATTCAATCTCAGTCAAGAAAAAAAATTATTAGAAAAAATATGAGAACAGAACATATTTTGGATTTTCTACAATCCATCTTGATTTGATGCTTTGGTTACTTTCATTGCTTTTATATTTAGACTCGGAAAACAATGTTGAAAAAACAAGCAATATTGAGCGAAAATAGAATAAAAATTGAAAAAAAAAAAGAGAGGATATTCAATAATGCAATATGGGTGTTAATTCGAATACTTCGAGATATCTGAACATTGTAGGTTGAAGGTTTTAAACAATGCGTCTTTATGATTTTGGATACATTCATTATAACATATTTTGAACTAGAAAAATTGACTGAAGAATCATCTTTCAATTACTTATTGCAACATAAAGTTGAAATTTTTACGAATCGAATAAAAATAATAGAAATCTAAAATTTTAGCGAAATGCTAAAATGCTAAAAATTTGTGAGAAAGGGTAAAATTTTCATGAGATGATTTAGTTGCGAATCAATGTTTTCACTTTATTTGAAATCACATTTCTATAATTGAAAGTACTTACTATAATATCTTAAAAAAAAAAAGATAATATATATTAGAAGAATATAAGAAGATATATTCGAAGATTTTTCAGGATGTATTTTGATCTAATGCTTTGGTTACTTTAATTGCCTTCATATTTATATGTTTCCTGAAAAACATTGTTGAAGAAACATTCAATATTGAATAGAAATAAAGTCAATATTATAAAAATAAAATCAAAATGAAAAATTTTCACTAATGCAACAGTTTATGATTGAAGGTTTTCAACAATGCATCTTAATTCGATTTAGGGACTTCCATTTTTACATATTCCGAGCCCGAGAAATAAACTGAAAAACTTATCATAATCAGAATACTAAGTGAAAATTCGAACAAATGAAAAAAAAATAGAAAAAATCAATCTGAATAAAATTTAGAGCAAAATGGTTCTGTGAGAAAGTTTTTAGATTTTTCATTGGTTGATTTCGTTGAGAGTTCATGTTTTAACTTCATTTGAAACTATATTTCTATAATTAAAAGTATGTACTCAATCTTTTCTGAACATGAAAAAGTAAAAATATATGAGAAGAAATATTGTGTATATTTGAAGATTTGCTACAATGTATCTTTGATGCTTTAGTTACTTTCATTGCTTTTATATTCATATTTTACATGGCAGGGATCTTCCTACGACGGGGCGTTCTACCTGAGGTGGAGTTCTTGTAGCAGTCCACAATAGGTATTCATCGGAGTACATCGATTTAGCTATGCTGCAAAATTTGGTTCCATCCATAGAACTAATAGGCTGCAAAGTTAAAGCTGAGTCACTATTACTTATTGTTATTATTGTTTATATACCTCCACAAATTTATATGGTACCGTACGATTTATTCTTTGACTGTCTCTCAACTATTCAATCAGTATTAGATAAAAAAGTAATAATTATTGGTGATTTTAATGCACCTCAGTTTGTAAATATTCTCATTCTGATGAAATGTATAGCCTTAAAATCGTTTTCAGAAATTCTCAATCTCGAACAATTCAATAATTTCGTCAACATTAATGGTAGACTACTAGATCTAATTTTCTCAAATGCTCCATGTCAAATCTCTCCTGACAATTTTTCTCTTGTGAATGCTGATCTCCAACATCCTCCAATTCATTTCTATGTATCTTGTAGCTCAAAACATGTTTCTTCCATGGGCGTGACTACTATGGACACTAAAGAGTTCAATTTTCAATTGAGTGAGTCTAATTTTCCGCTAATGTACCAAATTATATTCAATATCTCTTGAAACAGTGTCTTCCAGTCAACTCAAAGTATCGATGAGACATGCGACAAGTTTTATGCAATATAAATGATGTATTCTTACAAACTGTACGTTATAAAATCAACAGAAAAAGACGTTTTCCTTCTTAGTATAATTCGAATATAATAGACAACATATTGAGAAAAGAAAAATATCTGAATAACTTCAAGAGGTATGGTAAAAACCTTTATCTGGCAAGATGAAAAAGTCTGAGAAAAACCATTAAGAATGATATTGACTTGGCGTATAAAAATTTTATTCAAACAGCAGAATATAATATTGTGCAAGACACTTTTTCTTTCTGGTCTTTCATTAACGAGAAAAAAGAAATCTCTAGAATTTCTCGTGAGATGAGAGATAACACATATATTCGATCTCATAATAAGCAAAGCCACTTGTCCTAAAATATATAAATCGGCCAAGATGGTACCTGTCTTGAAAAAAGATGATCCATCTGTTGTAAACAACTACAGGCCAATAATTATCTTATCAAACTCTTCCAAACTTTTTGAAATTGTGGCCTATAATGCTATATATCCAGCCGTCAGATATAGCATCAAGATTGAGCAACATGGATTCATGTCAATGAGGTCTTGTTCAAGCAATCTAATGCTGTTTTCACAGTACGTTTCTGAAGTACTAGATTCCACCGGTCAAGTTAATGTGATTTAGACTGATTTTCAGAAAGCATTTGATAAAGTTGCTCATGCACTCCTTGTACAGAAATTACGCAATAAATTTGGATTCTCTGATAGCCTCACCAACCTTTTTCATTCTCACCTGATTGACCGACGTCAATTCGTACTGCTGCAGGGTATATAGTCGTCTGAGTTCATACCTACCTCTGGAATACCTCGAGGATCTAATCTTGGACCACTGTTATTCATTCTGTTGTAAATGATAAAATTCACTCTTCAAATGTGATGTTCGCAGACGATTTGAAACTATATCACGATGTTAGATCACAGGACAACTGTGTTCAACTTCAGCTCGCGCTGGATCATGTTGCTAGTTGGTGTGAGGACAATTATTTGAGTTTGAATGTGTCAAAGTGTAATGTTGTTTCCTTTACAAGGAAGAAAGACCGAATTGACTGTGATTAGAGCGTTGGTGGTCAGGTTATTTCTCGTTCGATAAGGTGGGAGATCTTGGTGTAGTCTTCGACCAGAAGCTTTCCTTTGTCCCACACATTACTCAACTTATTTCATCTGCTGCGAAAATATTTGTATTCGTTATACCTAATGGCAAATATTTTAATAATTCCTCAACATTCATAGGAGTATTTAATACCCTAATCCGTAGCAAGTTGGAGTAAGGCAGCATGATCTGGCATCCCATTTCTAAATGGCATCAACGCCATCTTGAGGCTATACCGAGAAGGTTGTTGAAATTCTTTGTTTGGAGGGATGATAAAGTTTATCCACAGACAGGAGTCAAACATAACGAATCAAACAGAGAGGGGTCAATCATAACGAATTATTGAGTCGATTTAGTTTAATCTCATTGCAGAGCAAGAGAGAAACTTTATCACTCAAATTATTTTTCAAATTACTGCACAATAGTATTGATTGTCCCCATCTCTTGTACGCTTTGAAATTTCATGTTCCTAGGCGAAATTCTCGTAATACAGAATTATTCCAACTAGAGACTGCGAGGACCAACTCCCTAATACAATCCTCCATTTGGTTTATAGAGTCTACATTCAATAAAGTTGCCAATAATTGTGACATTCACTTTGACTCCATAGAATTTATTACCAGGAGTTATGTGAACAAAGGAAATTGACTAAAATGAATTGATTTAGATTGAGTTCTTTGTAATATTTCATTGAATGCAATAATGTAATTATAAGTTACTATTTTTTCAGATTAGATTGAGATCTTTGTGATATCTTTTTCCTTTCAGTTATTTAGTTATGTATTCTACATTGTTATTATTTTCTGTAATTGGGTGTTATACCTTTTGTGAATACAGAACTTATTTTTATTATTATTTTAACTGGGGAAGGACAAATTTATGTTACCCAAATATTGACTCTAAATCGATCAAAAAAAATAGATCAAAAAAAATTAATAGAATAACGAACTCACAACAAAAATAAATTGAAAATTAATTTTTAAATAATGCAAAAAGATGGTCTTTCTGTACACAAAACGAGCAGAGTTTTATGTACAGTTTCATCTCTACCTCTACCTTAACATCAAACATTACCTATACATTTACCTTTAGCTTTAGCTTTTCCTTTACCTTCATCTTCACCTTGAATTTCACTCTTATCTTTATCTTCACCGTTACCATTACTTCACCCTTAATTTTACCCTTCACTTTCGGTCAGCTAGGTATCTCTGATCGTTTTCAAGTAAATGCTTTCCGTTCAAATCTATATTCAATAGTATATATTTTAGATTTTCGATTTCACTTTCAGAAGTATGTTCATTATATTTTCCGATTATCAATCAATGATTTTCAATTTTAAGATGAAAAAATATGAAGTGAAAGTCAGCAAATCCTTGAATTTTAGCAGTGAATTTCGTAGAACCATTTTTCTTAAAGCAGGTAAAAATCCTCGGAGGAAGGACATAACCGCATGCATAAAATGATATTTATGGACGATAAAACGCATTGGATTTATGCATTTAATGTAAAAATCCATAGTGGTTTGACGTAAGATTCAGGATATTACATGTTTTATATTCGATAATCTAACCCAATTCTATTTAACTCAACTTCTATTGCATATAAGTCTGAAGGTGTTTAAATTCGCATTAGTGTTTTTTCATTTCAGAAAAAGAGAGAGACGTCAAAGCAATGAAATATGTTTTTTTATTTTGGTTGTTTTTCCTGTCTCGGAAATTTCTGCTCTATATAACTTCAGATGTCCTGTGGAGCGTCTTATTGGAGTATGCATTAGCAAAGTTTATTTGATTCGATATTCTTTCAATAATGATATTCAGCAACAACAAAAATTATCAAAGATTGTTCCCCGATATATAGAAGTTCACGCAAAAATAATATTACAAGTGTTCTTATTTTGTTAATCGTACTGTGTGGAGGAAAATTATGAATTTCCTCTTTATGGTATTGAAAAAAAAACAAACTAGTTGCCACCAAAGATGAACTAATTTTGTGATTTACACAATCAGTGAGAAATGGTTAATTGATCTCTAATAGAGACTTTACAACCTCTTCAATAGAAATTCGAGTGGTCACAGAGATTGATTTGAGCTCTGTGCAAGTTGAAAGAGTCTCGTGCGGAGTACTGTATCAGTAATACCATATGAACTATATTCAGGAAACCTTTCCAAGAGTCTTCTATGAGACCAGTCAGTATTTTGCATCATATATACATTTTTGTGAGAACAATTTCCCACATTTCTCAATGTCATAGATAGGCAATTAAGCTAGAGCGAGATAGAGTGCTGGTAGGTGGAATCTCCTAGTTATTAAAGGCATAGAGTGTTTCAACTAGACGTTAATCGAATCGTCATTCAAATTATCACTGCGGTTTTTACATTTTTATAGAGTTCGCAATGTGTAGATCTTTAAGGTCTTCATCTTCCAGTTCTCCACTTTTTTCTGCTTTTGTTCTCTACTGTTCATTGCCGATGCCTCCAATTATCCTTCAAGGGATAATTGTTAGAGGCCCGTTTCCGTTCAAGGCGTCCTCGATTTCGGCTTGGCTGATCGTCATCTAACAACGTCCGGTAGATCTCCCCATGTGCTTTTGATGTAACTGGATGTTCGTTTAGCCACATTGAACATATTCATAGAATATTCAAAAGTATTGGCATTTACATGATGTAAATCCATTATAATTTAATATGCACCAAAATTCAAACACTTGAACTTTTGATTTACACTTTATTCACAACATAGACGATTTCTTCAGATGCTAACTGATTACTGTACTCTGAACAGTATTCTGTCAGCATCTGAAGACGTCGTTTGTAACGACGAAACGCGTCATGCTATGTTGTCAATACAGTGTAAATCAAAAGTTTAAGTGTTTGAATTTCAGTTTATATTCAATATTAATTGAAAATGAGACTCCATCAAAGTGGAATACTCCAGCTCAACCTTTCTATTTTTATCAAGAATTTCAGATGGACGAAGTCTTTTCAGATCCTCTGCACCAGAACAATTAGATCTAATAAGGTAACAATGAATAAAATAAAAATGTATAAGATATCTGGGATCAGTGAATTTTAAATCTTCCATATGCTTCTTCATCTTCGAGTTTACCACGTTTTTATGCAGTTGTTCTCATGCCTTTCATTATCCTTCGATATTTGTTAAAGGACGTCTTGTTCCTTTTAAGGTATTGGCGATTTCTGATATCGTTCAAAAACGGATGTCGCCATGTCATTTCTCGATCTTCGTTGACGTTTGTGAGTGTGATGAGATCTTATACATTTTACATATATACCTATGGTTTTCCTATTATACTGAACAGTTTTTGCGAACAACAATCGCCATCTATGTGTTAGGTCACGTACCTACATCAGGGATTATAACCAAAAGTTTTCTGTAAATTCACTTCCATATTTTCGATCAACACATACTTTGAAATTATAAAGCTGATCCCACATAAATAATCTTAAACTTATCAAATTTTGTATTAATCAATGGCATCGTTTTTGGCTTCGTGGCACGTGATCCGAACTATCCAGATTATTGGGACCTGTCAAAAAGAGCGCAGGGCCGGGACATTGAGAGCGAACCGACGCTGAGCGAAGGAAACAAACGCCGCTCATTTGTGCTCCTGGCGTGTTCCTAGTGCTTTGAACGGGGATCTTCCGCTTTCAGTTACTCTCCGCCAACGCGTTCGACTGCGGTAAGTTTTGCAACTTTTGGGAAACTTGGGGAGTAAAAGCTCGTAGACGAAGAGATGGCTGAGTGAATATTTTGAAAAGTTATAGTAATTCTCAATGTATTCAGCACGAAATATTTCCATATAAATTCTGTTTATTTGCAATCCAACAATATAATAGAATAGATTATCATATTTTTCGAAATAGAAAATATTCGAAAAAAAGTTGAATTATTCTTCAATATTTTCTACTGCTTCTAAGTGTTTTTAAATTTTGAATAATTCTCCCTTTTCCCCGATAATTTTTATGACATTCTTTTCATTTTCCATGAAATTATGTCGTGTCATTTGTGAATTGATATTTCATCAATCAATTTTAACTGTGATACAAATCAACACTATACAGTTTTCATATATTTCGTATGAAATTTTCAATAAATAAGTATCTCTCACAAATGATGTAATGAAAATTATCGAATAAATTGAGTCAAAAATATTAGGTTTGGTACTCTACAAAAATAAATTTTTTTTATTTTCCATTATGAGGTATTGGATAGAAATGTTACTACTAAATTAAAAATTCCTCGATATGCCTCGAGTAACCCTAATTTTTCATGCAGTGCTCGATATAAATCAACCCTTCTATGATAAATATGAAATATTATATTGCCTAATGGGAGATTTATGCAATGGGGTCATGAAAATGAGCTGAAGAAAATGATAAAAATGAAAATTTCTTGATATTCAGTAATATTTTTTAATGATGTTTATTATGTTAGTGTTTGTGTAACCTAAGAAACCCAGAAAATGTCTAAGGCCACGTAGGAGCAGAATAATTAATATGAAATCAACGTTTCTTAGTTATAAATATGGAGATAAAAAATCTGGAAAAAAATGGAGATGGAAATGTGTTAAACTACTTGAATGGATTTTTGATATTCTTTTTTTGACATGAGCGTTTTCCATATATCACTTTTTCGATTTTTCGGAATTTCGAGAAATTGTGTGCACCAATATGTTATTTGTGAATAAATGAATTTAAATTTCAATTATCAACGACTTTGTTGATGCAGAGGTTTCGAGAAATATAAAGATACGCTCTTAGAATAACGATAATAATAATATCAGAAAATTTTCGGAAAATACTGCTTCTTGAATTATTTTTTTGATATTTGTATGCATTAAACCTCATTTCAAGTTATGAGCAAGTTAATGATAATAATAATAATAGGTTGTTTATAGCTCTCAGGTATAATACCCAATTACACAAAATAATAACATAATGTCGAATAATAACTAAATAAATAAAATGAAAGAGATATAACGAAGAGCTCAATCTAATCTGAAAAAGACTGAAAAATAACCAATAACTAATTAAGTTCTAATTATTCACTGACAATATGAATGACTTTACGAAATTGATTCAATATTACCAAATATACGTCCAGATAATGAAAAACATAATTAGCGTACTTTATGGCTTTACTTATATTTTATAGCTTTTATATTTTATATTTCTAATCACGCCACCTTCATAAAAGTAAACACTATCTCAGTTGCCAATTGGAAAAAATTAAACTAATCGATTTATTTCACTAAGAAAAAACCAAAAAAGATAAACAATAACCAATAAAGTTGATTGAATGTACGCTGATCTCTTGCTAAAACATTTTTCAAAATATTGAATACCAAAACTAAATCAAGTATTTATTATAAATTTTGTGAATTCAAGCCTATTGTTTTCATCTAACATACCTTCCGGAAATCAACTCCGCCTTTAGTTCCATTGTAATAGGTAATTATTTCAGGCTTGAATTTTTCAGCAGTTTTCTCGTCAATTGCGTCGTCATGGTGTAAAGATGAAACTAAAAGTACGTTTTTATATTTTTTGGAACATCATCTGCATCCACTTGTTCCCACAGTAGACGTAGTTTTTCTTGTTCTTTTTCCCAGCTACACATTTCTTAAAATGAAACGAAAAGTAATTAGTTGATTTAAAATCAAATTACCAGTATCAAAGTCGAATAATAGTAATTGATAATAAAATTATTACTTACCTAAGTAAAAGCAAAACTATTATTAATCGGAAAATATATATATCACAAGAAATGGCGCCAAGTCTCACAGACCTTTATTGCTGTAACTTCGTGAAACTAACACCTGCAGTACTCTCGCTTGTTACGGCAGTACTACCGGCCACAATATGAAGGTACATGAGCGTACGAGAAATTACGATAAATTGCCGAGACATGCCGAACGATTTATTAAAAAAGATATGTTTCGATATAGATACTGATATGAACAAAAAACGTAACGAATTTGTGGTGTTTCTATTGATATTCACACTTTTTATACAGAGAATGAATAATTATGGAAAATAGAGATTACATCTGTTATTTGATTTGAAAAAGATACATGATGTTATTCGATTGTCACTCAACTTTGTTGACAAGAATGATTATCATTTCAAGATGATATTCATAAGAAAATTAACATGTGAAATTCGATAGTTTCACCATATAAGTGTGAATGTCTTTACACATTATGGTGCCCTTGACTATCTATTGATAAAATCTATTTTAATGAACTAATAAATAATGCCGATAACATTTCAATAGTTTCTTCTAACTCTATTACCTGCGATAAAAAATTGTGAATAAAAAAATCTCTATTGACGTTTCGTTGCGATCTGCAACTATGTTGAATGTTTTTATTTTTTTTTATTTTTTATAATAATACATGAGAAATTGAACATATATAACAGACAACAAAAAACCATTCGGAATGTAAATATATTACGTACTTTCCTCTATTTTCATGAAGAGGAATGACACATTACTAACAATCACAACAATAATAACAAAAAACTTTCTGATAGGAAAGTAATAGTTTTATGAAATTAGATGGGGATTTTCCAATAACAGAAGGAAGACGATGAAAAGAATTTTTGAGAGTTCCAAACATTTTTGACTGACATGCATAATTGTTATGTTCAACATATTTGGATGATTCTGTTTTTATTTGTGAATGATTGGATGATTTTTTATTTGTGAAGTCTTCATATTTGGTTCAAACATCAAACTTGTCTCTGATGATGGACAAAAATTTCTATATCTTTTTTGGTAATTTTATTCAAGTGTCTCATAATGTTTAGCTATTCATTTTTCTACGGATTGAATATTCTTATATGTCCAATTTTTGTTCAATTCCAATTATTCTAAGTTCGTGGAATCCGAGAATTAATTTTGATCTGATTATGAACTCTATAAATATTACGGAGAATATGATGATAGTGTAGTTTTTGAATGGACGATTACTATCGGTTTTCCTAGCAAGATATTCGAGCTGAAATAACATTCATATTTGATGAATATTTCCAATCCTCAATACAGTAGAATAGTAGGTTTAGTTTAGGCGATTCATCCCTTCGAATAAACCGATTATAAATGATGATTCATTTCCCGAAATCAAATCAACCTGGCCTTTTGCTTCAGTTCGATAAATTCAGATTTGGTTTTCAAATGAGTGCATTTCACTTTCACGTAGCCCTTCTCAAACTCTGTATCCACTTGAGGCATGAATATTCAGTTTACTTAGCGAAATATTCAATTGGAGGAATTTATAATCCCGCAAACCTGAAACTAGCTGTCCGTGATTGGCAAGGTGAGATTGAGAAAATTTCCACTTTTATTTGGTAATGCGCAACAGGAAAAAGTATTTCCTCTCATATAAGGGGAAAGCGAAAGGCAAATACACGTTATTCAGGAAAATAGTGTGAGAAAGTATGAAGTTTACATAATGAGTGATGTCAAAGCTCAATTACAATATCCTGAATCTATGTCTTTTGTAATATGATTTGAAGTCATCACTTACAGAACACAGTTTGTAGATCTAATATCTTTTATCTTTCATTGAATATAACTTAAATTCAAACACTTGAACTTATGATTTACACTTTATTGACTACATAGCATGACGCGTTTCGTCGTTACAAACGACTTCTTCAGATGCTTACAGAATAATGATGCTTACAGATTATTCTGTAAGCATCTGAAGAAGTCGTTTGTAACAACGAAACGCGTCATGCTATGTAGTCAATAAAGTGTAAATCATAAGTTCAAGTGTTCGAATTTAAGTTATATTCAATTATATTGGATTTATATCAAGTAAACGCCAACACTATTAAATATTAAATAATAAAAAAAAAAATTTATCTCTCATATGCTCGCAAACAAAAAAATCGAGTTTAAATGTAATCTTTACTGCCCATATAAGGATTTTGTATAAATGTTTCTAGCTAGTTGTCGCTCATCAGGCAAACATGGCCAAATTTGTACAAATTTGCAATACAAAAAAATGTGGACATATTCTTGATTTTTGTATAAGAATTGTATTCGTTTTTCATGGTTTGTAACTTCTCATACATATTCAGTGGCTAATTTAGTATCTATCTACGAAATATAAATTGCTGATTAGATATTGAGTTATGGTGTGTTTAAGGACCTTGGCTCTTATTTGTATTAAAAACTTTAACAGTAAAGTTATGGAATCGTAATAATTAATTCAATCAAGAAGACAAGCTCTATTTTGCAATCCCCATATGAACTCTTTATTATTGAGAATTACGATCCAGAATTGGAAAACATCATCATAATTTTGAGTTCTGATATTCTATAATTTCATCGATGCAACTTAGTCCTGAACATGAAGTGTTATTATCAAAAACCAGATATAAATCATGAGGTAGAAATCAAATTGGCAATAACTAATCATATCATTCATGAAATTATGGGATAATTTGTATTGAATATTCATCGACTGATATATGCACTTGTTCATTCTTGTCCATATAGTACGTTCAATTAATTATTCTTTCCAAAGGAAACGTTGATATTCAATAATAATAACAATATCAGCCGTTTTAAGTTTTGAAAAATTATTGGTGATTTTTATCATCATTCATTGGATTGAAATTCATTGATCGAAAATTATTTATTTTCAATTAGGCCATGACTATTTGATCGATATATTCCATCAATATGAATATTTATCAACATAATTCAGGTCGTTTTCTGAACTAAAATATTAATCAGAATGAAAATAGTTATGGATAAATTCGAACTCAGAGCTTTAATGAATATTACTCTATCTGATTCTCCGATAAATCACTGAAAATAATGGAAAAAATAATATATCTGCTAGTCAAGAAAAATATGTGACAGATATAGCAACGTCGGGAAAAATTGAAAAATTAAATTGAAAAATTGAATTGAAAAATTGAACAGTGATGTCAAGTCGACGTTTTAATACTTTTTGTTCAATGCCTTACGCAGATTATTACCAAGCAGTTGCTTCCAATTGTTTGCTGTGTGTTCAAACCATAAGAATTTGATCACTAAATTTATTTATAATATCTGAAAAACTCAACTTATCAAAGTTTCGAAATCAGAATGAACGCCGTTAATTTGAATGTTAATGAATGAATAATTAAAACATTTGCGAAAATTAGGATTAGAGGGAAGAGTTCAGAATTGGGGTAAATAGATATTAACCTTCAATAAATGATAATTAAATAATATCACTTAAATAATACCTACTTTGTTTTACTGTACAACTTAGAAGTGAATTGCAACTTTCACAAGATACTTGCATATGTTTTTGCTACAATATAAGACGGATGGGTCATATAAGTCATATATTTAATTCCAAATAAATCAAAAAAATGAACTCAAATTGGCGCAATATTCGTGACAAAATGCTGATAAATGTACCAAAACATAATAGAGTAATATTTCAGGCTTCATTTTCGTACTTGGTCTCAAAATATTTGAACTAATTAAATAACGAATACAAAGTGATGGATTTATTGAATTTCAAAACACAAATGAGAAAATTATTGTTAGATAATTAGAAAAAAAGGAAAGCAAAATATTCTTAGATATAATACGAGGGTGGGGCTAAAAGTTCCGGACTGACCAAGAAAAACTATGTTTTGAATTTTTTTTGCTTTATATTTCAACATAACCTCCATCAATATGATACATTTCTCATAACGGTGTTCTAATTTAGTTATACCAGTTCTGAACGTAGATTCGTCAAGCTCTTCAAAATACTGATTTATAGTTTAGATAACTTCTTAGTTGCTCTCAAAACTCTTAGCGCCAAGCCATTTTTTGAGGTTAGGAAACAGGTTACAGTCTTTGGGGGCTAAGTCTGGAGAGTGGGAAGGATGCGGCATCAATTAAAACTTCAGACTGGATTTTGGACATGGCAACAATCGACGAATGCGTTATCGTCATAAAACAAAATTTTTTTCTTCGCGAAATGAGGTTGTTTAATTTTCACTTCGTCCTTTAAACGTTGCAATAAGTCTGTGTTGTATTGACCAGTGATAGTCTTAACCTTTTCAAGATAATGAATGGACATTATTCCTCTCGCATCTCGCATCTTTCGCAAAAAACTGTAGCCAAAACCTTGTTTTCCAATAAAATTTTCTTTGAATAGTTATGAATCGACGCAAAAATTCGTTTGGATACAGCTATACAGCCCCAATTTTAGGTAGAAATGTTTTCAAACGCGGCAACCATCTTGCACACAGCTATGCCATGTACTTTCAATCAGCTATCTCATGGTTTTTCAATCTGTGTGATCTAACGGGCCGACCTCAGCGAGGCTCGTTAGAGGTGCTCACACGACCAATTTTAAATTCAGCAACCTGCTGCTTAATAGTTGAATATGATGGTGAGGAGTCTCCTAGTGTTGAATCCATATCTTCTTTTATTTGTTTTGGTATAAAACCTTTCGAAAAGAAGTATTTGATGACTGCACGTTTCTCCAATTCTGCCATTTTCACGAAAACAACGCAAGCGTCTCGCACTATGTGCTCTCAAACGCAAACTAACGTAGCGATTGGGCTGAAACTTTGCATACAAGCTCAGTAGGAAAGGTACTGTAGCACGCCGCTCCAAAAGTAGACCTAGTGGCGCCATCCCTTTGTCAGGCCGGAAACTTTTCACCCCACCCTCGTATACTGGTTCTGTGGGGTTAATAGTAAGACTGGCGAAAGCCAATATTGACCACATTTCTAAATGGTTTTTTTGTTACTTATGTGCTTCTACTTGTTCGTTTATATTTAAGGAAACACTTCAGTGAGTTGTCATTCAATAAAATTGTATTATTATAACAATTATAATGCAAATAAAAGGATACACAATTGCATTTTCACATTTCACACGAGCACATGCTAGAAAATTTGTTGAACTCAAAAATCCAGAATATGCGTGCATGGAAAGTAAAATCCTGAGGATTTGTGTGGTTTTCCAGTATCATTATATTATGCTGTATATCCGTCGACAGACGCACGTAACGCCAAAGGAAGTTTCCCTTGTGAAAATCGTAAAAAAACTCACTCTTTTTACTACCGGAAAGTTTCGTCTTCTCTATTCCATATTTAATTTGATGTATGGTCGAACTAAAGAGGAACTTTTTTAACGTCTGCTACGTAATGAAAGTTTGACTTTACAAAGCGTAATTTGAAACGCAAGCTGAAAGCGACAAGTTTTTCATTTAAACGTGAAATAAATTGAAATAATGAATGTTTGTCATTCATAACCTACCACTTTTTCGATCATTATATTGCTCGTATTCCATCTATTCATCATCGCTGATAGCTTATAAGATGAGATATATGAAAGTCCATCCAAGGTCATAAATCAACATGACGTACAAGTGTTACGTCACGTTTCCAGTCTTCCCTGCTACGCTACCCTCTCTTGTAATTCTTTCGCCCTCACATTTATCACAATACATCTTAAACGTTCAAGAAACTCAGGTTGACGGTTTGTTCGCTGTAAATCTAATTGGTGGGGTTGTAAATGGAAAATTAGGGTGAACTGTTGTTAGCTTCCGGGGAAAGTTTGAATATTTCATTATACGTTTTCAGTTCGAACATATTTTTAGAAGTACATTTTTTGTGATACAAAGCTTTTCTTTGTTATATGGAAGTGTCCCAACTGATATTGGAAAATATAAGGCATAAGTTCATGAATGAAATGAATGAATGATTGAATGAATGAATGAATGGAATGAATGAATGAATGAATGAATGAAAAGACGTTTTATTGAGATTTTTTTTACATTAGAATTCATTGTTATTTTCAATTACAAGGTGGGAGGTTATAAGGTCTTGCGAACTTCTTCAACCCTGTGCTACTTAATTATATTATTCAAAAAAAATTTTTTTTTTATATGTTCATATCATATTTTGAAGGTGCGGCTGTGTCCGACTCATCTTTACGTGCCATTCGGTCGAATGTCAAATTTTCAATTCATCTGACATTTGATGGTAAAGGAAACCACAGAAAACTTCACCCTCGAAATTACGAAAATATAGAATTATTACAATTATATTTATAATATTGTTACAGTAGGAAGAATAAAACGCTGAAAGAATAACGCTTCCTCACTCGCGCAGTTTTTACTATTCGAACGCTAATGACACTTATCGCAAGCTAACGGATGGGGTGGTATGTCCTCTAGGTGATCGAGGATATTGTCTGGAAGCTCCTGGAGAGAATGCAGGATCCGTGCTGGCAGAAAGGGAAATTTGCTTCTGGGTTTTCTTATTTTATTGTAATATTTTTAGTTTTGAAACGTTTGCTTTTTTGCGGATGAAATGTTTGGTGAATAATACAAGCAGCGTAAAAAATGTCAGAGGTTTCAGATATAATTTCATCATGAATTATTGATTTTTAGAATCTGATACCCATACGTCTGAATCTTACGTCAAATGAGATTTCATAGCTGAAATGAAATACAAATGCTACAGTGGAATATATGTCATGTGATTAATCAGAAGAAGCACTTAATCGGGGCACACAAAGCATAGATTTAACCATTTTATCTCCACATTAAAATTACTCTGAACAAAAAATATGAGTTTTGGGTCAGACCCATCATAAAAGTTTTATCCACCTTTATGAATAGCCTGCCATGCTAACGATGAACTGAACTTAAACAGTCACAAAAACTGCACTAAAAAGCAGCTGATACGACGGTGACTCGAACTGAAATTCTCCGTAAAATTCCTACTGACAATACCTTTCATATTTTATTCTGATATATTTGGAACTAGATGAATACTTAGATAATCTATTGAGTTTTCATGAGATTCTATTTTAAATGAACATACACCAAATCTGATCTTTATTTAATCTAATGAAAAGTTAATAGTCATTTTATTATAATTTCTTTTCAGAGATTTCCGAAAACTTTCAATATTTATTCTTTGACCTATAATAATAATAATAATTATTCATTATATATTAATAGCTATACAAAAAATCAAAATATTTTGAACTGTCAATTTTTAATTACATATCTATCTCATTATTCAAAATATACTTTCTCAGATCACGCTTGAATATCTTAATACAAGTATTAGTTTTAAGTATATTTTGTAAATTATCTGAAGCTTTAAATCCGTCATAGTAAATGCTATTCTTAGATTTAGAGAGCTTACAACTTTGGATATAAAAAATTCAAGTATTTCTAGTAATATACCCATGCACATCAGTGACATAATTAAGTTGAATTTTTTATAACATTAGATGAAAGCAACTGACTTTTTATTTTAAATATGAATATATATGAAGCAAAGAGAATTCTTAGTTTAACAGATATTCGTTGCAAAGATTTCAGCATAATTTTAACAGTGCTATACCCATTGCACTTCAAAATTGTTCGCATGGCTTTATTCTGTAACTTTTGTAATTAATGAATTTATTCTTTATTCAATCCAAATAACAGTGCGGAGCAATGTTCGAAGTGTGGCATTATTATTGATTTGAACAACAATAATTTCACATATATCGACAAGTTTTTACCTCTTCTTTTCAAAAATTGATATTTTCAGAGATTTTAGGTGATATGAAATCAACATGATCACTGAAACTCAATTTTTCATCTATAGGATGATGATGAAAACTATCAAAAAGTGTCGAGTGAAATTCTCATCTTATCGATATAGAATGATGAAACAAGATTAGATTAAAGTTTCCAATACAAATTTCACTAGTAATATTCCATCCTCTGTTACAAAAGCTGAACCATTCAGCGTGATAGAGGCATTTCCATAATTGATTCAGAAGTAAAACCATAAAAAGGGTTCAGTTCCATTTTCTAGTATTTTTACGTGATTGTCTTTCGCAGGTACTATTTGTTCGTTCAATTTGCTCCGTTCGAATTGGTTTTCGTAATCTATTCACTTATTGATCTTCAAGCCGAATGTAAAGTTTGGTTGAATTTCTCCGTTCGAAAATGGTTGGATGTTCCTAGTTTTTAATGTTAAGCTATTATCTAGTTTATTCTTGCATAATTCTAACAATGAAATAAAGCCTGTACAAATAATTAAGTCGTAGAATTTTGAAATTTCTGAATCATAATATGCTCTTCATAAATTTATCTTTACACGAGGTTTGTTTAAAAGAAAAGGTGTATTTTTGATATTTTCGAAAAGTATTTATTTATTCATCAATATCCATCTCGTTCCTTTCAAAGTAATCTCCCTCAGATAGAATGCACTTATACTAGCGCTTCTTCCAATCCGCGAAGCACTTCTGAAATGCGGTTTTCGATATCGTAATTTACCAATTTTGGAACAAAGTTCGCTGCACACGTTTCATGCTCAAACCATCCGACAAAAATTCATGCCATGTGCTAATTGATATGCCAATATCCTATGCAGCTTCCCTAATAGTGATTCGCCAATTTTTTAAAATCATCTTCTTCACTGCTTTCATGTTTTCTTTGCATGTTGACGTAGTTGCAACTCCAGGACGCTCATCGTCATCAACATCTTCCCGGCCTTCCATGAAGCGCTTGTACCACTTATAAACACTTCTTTGTGACTAAGAAAACTCGACGAAAGCCACAGTCAAGACTTTGAGTACGTTGGAACACTTTATACTATTTTTAACGTAAAATTCGAAGCAGACTTTTTTTTTCTGAAGTAAGAAATCGAAGAAACACAAAAACGCGATTAACCTTTTCAGTTGTCAAAAACAAACTACCATTCCAAAATCGCTGATTATGTCAACATATAAAAAATGGTTGTGTACCAACATAACGAAAAAAGATTTCGATCATCGAATGTGCAGGGCCCTCGAAACATTTATATTTTCCTCTTCTTTTGAACATACCTCGTAAACATATTTGCAGCTGACGACATTAGATGTTTGAGACAAAAAAACGTGTCTAAAACGTCTAAATATGGAAAATGCTTTTCATTATTATCGCCGAAAACTTTTGAACCAAATCGATAATGGGAGAAAAAAAACATAATCCCTATGAGGTTATTTCGAATCATAAAAACAACAGCCTTCAATTTCTGATATTGTAATCCAGCTGTAATCTTTTGATAATGTATATTGATAATTTTGTGAAGATTATGCAATGAAATATAAATTAAACCTCAACTGTCACTCTAACTTCAGTCTGTCAAACCTTGATCGTAATCTGTCATCTGTTTCTGCAATGTAATGTAGACAAACTCCAGAAAGACTAAGAGATTCAATGATGATGAGCCTTCAAGAGCACCTCTCAATTACGAATTAAATTCAAAATCAGTTGCAAATTCTTCATTTCCATTCATAGGTGGAGATTATCATTGCTTTGTCTAAAAACCATTCTGGAATCGATAAATATTCAATAGGAAATTAAATTCAATATCCCTGGACCTCCCTCACATCTCTAATAATACTTAAGCGGAATAAATAATTGCTCTCTGTGCATGTTCTATATTTACGTTAATTAATCGTATTGTTGCCAAAGTGAAACAGTATCTTTGAAAATAATTACAAATGGATCCGTATCACTGAACTCTTTGGCGGCGAACTAGCTTTGAGTTCGTGCAAAACAATTGTGCTTGTTTTGTCTTAGATCACAAAGTGTCGTACGAATTGATAATGTAAAATTAGGTGCTGTGCTATACTTAGAAGTGGATAGGGTTTATTGATTAATTTAGATATTTTGATCTGGTATTGAGATAACAATTTGTCACAGTTGATATGACTAAGTTCCATGAAAATGAATTCAAGTTTTTATCTTCTTTCACTTAAAAATGGATAACCATTACCTTCAATAATAATAATAATAATAATAATAATAATAATAATAATAATAATAATAATAATAATAATAATAATAATAATAATAATAATAATAATAATAATAATAATAATAATAATAATAATAATAATAATAATAATAATAATAATAATAATAATAATAATAATAATAATAATAATAATAATAATAATAATAATAATAATAATAATAATAATAATAATTATAATAATAATAATTATAATAATAGTAATAATAATAATATTGATGATAATAATAATGATGATAATAAAAATAATATTGATAATAATAATAATAACCTCCACAACACACGAATTACAAATCTTCGAATATATTTTCATGACCTCAGTCGGCACTCAAGCCTACATAAAACTGCCTGTGAAGCTGATATAGAGTACACACCGCTTACTTCTACACAGTAACTTCCACAGAATGAATCCATTCAAACTGCAGAAAAAGCCGAATGTCATTGAAACGAAATCGAACGCTTGGCTCAAGATTTGAGATCTGTTTCCAGAAACTGCAGGGTTCATGCAATCTATCCAATATCAGGTGATTAATACCAGCAACTACAAGAAATACGTTATAAAAGACCCAACTGTAGTTGGCGACAAAAGCTGAAAATGCCAGGAAAAGACTGAAAACATTGAACACTGGAGGCTGCAGCACATCTCTTGCTCAAAACGACTACACTCATAGGCACAACCAAGTAGCTTACATAGTTCAGCAAGCCTAGCTGTGAAGGCCAGACTGTTGACAAAAGATATAACACATAACTATAAATACAAACCCAGCTCCAGCCGGTGTTAGAGAACAGCATTTACAAAATATATTATAATCGAACTATCATTACAGACCGTACGATACATAATAATAGACCAGACATAGTTCTTTTGGACAAAATCAACAAGAAAGCCCACCTGATAGACAAAGCGGTACCTAACACTCACAACTTGATGAACACCATTCAAGAAAAAATCAGAAATATACGGACCTGAAGTGTGAGATACTCAGTATGTGGGGTATAGATGAGGCGTACATAAGTCCACTTGTAATACTAACAATCGTTGTAGTTCCGAAAGTGCTACACGAACACCGTACGAAGCTGAACTTAGAGCGGAGGCTGTATAAAAAGATGCAAAAAGCTTTGGTGCTGAACACATGTCACATAGTCAGGAAAGTCCTGAAAGGATAAAGTAACCGACAGATTGTTGAGTTGCTTAGGTTAGCCACGCAATTCAAATTTGGAACCAGTGCCGGAGCTGAGATTAACTGCAGATTGATAATAATAATAATAATGATAATGACTGAGATTGAATTCTCGCTTAACTCTTGGTAAAATATAGTTAAATATTGAATTATTAAACTCTTGGCTTAATGTTTCAAGATTATATTCAACTACATGAATTGTCAACATGTTTCGAGTGTTAGCTCATTGTCAAGACTGAAAAATCTTGAGTCTTGAAAATGAGCTAGCGCTCGAAACATGTTGACAATTCATGTTGTTAAATATAATCGTGAAACATAAGGCCAAGAGTTTAATTCAATTCAATAATGATAATACTGATAATAATAATAATGATTGAGAATTAGGACTCGACGAACATCTTTATGAGGAATGCCAAAAATCGGTGCTTGCCACAGCAAGGACTTTCAGGAAATTTCTAGGATATAACGGAAATGAACGCCATGAGATCGCCGCCATGGGGACTGCCGCATTGGACATAATAACGTGTACATAGATTAATCCCTGTGATAGATAATTTCTGAATATAAACTTAAATTCAAACACTTGAATTTATGATTTACGCTTTATTAACTACGATTAACTAAGATTACTCTGTAAGCATCTGAAGAAGTCGTTTGTAACGACGAAACTCGTCATGCTATGTAGTTAATAAAGTGTAAATCATAAATTCAAGTTGAACTACGCCGTTCTGACGATAGGCAATAACCTTGAAACATATGTAAACGGCTGTTATATAAAAAAAAAAATGTGTAGGTTTTCAACGTAAGTTTCTTCTTTTACTTAATTTTAGTTTGCCTGCATTAAATATAATTCTTAGAATAATTATTTCATTATAAATTCAAGTGTTTGAATTTGAGTTTATATTCAATTATAATGGATAAACATCAAGTAAACGCCAACACTATCAAATATAATTTCTGAGATAAGTTGAAGTGCCTCTATGAGGGAGTGTGAAAGCCTTAAGATTTGAAGTCGGGGAATAATGGTACAACTTTCTCGAATGTCAACTCATTACACTGTTTCCTTAAATATTGAACGAATAGAAGCACAAAAGCAACAAAAAACCATTTAAACATGTGGTTAGTATTGGCTTTCGCCAGTTTTTACTACTGACCCCATTGAACCATTGTATTATTCAAGAGACCAAGCACGAAAATAATGCATGGAATTTTACGGTATTATGTTTTGGTATATTTATCAGCATTTTGTCGCGAATGTTTGGAGAATGTTATTTATTTCTAAAAACATTTTTGTCGTCCAGGTACTTGTCCTGTACAGGTTTTGTCTAGGGCAAGATGATGACAAAATTTGATATATAAGGACATGAAATTGTAATTGAAACCTGAAGTTCATTTCAAGAATTTCATTGGAATTATATGTATGATTTATATGATCAAAACATCTTGTATTGTAGCAAAAATAGATTCAAGTTTTTTGTGAACGTTGTAATTCGCTTCTGAGTTCTACAGTTAATTAGGGAAAATATGTGGAATAAGCATAGTCACACCGTCACAGGATTAAGGAGTTCATCAGAGTCAGTTTTGATTTGTTTTCTAATATGTAATGAAGCGGTGAAAGAGCTATATGTATAAGATATGCTGGTTTTATTCTTAGTTTTATATATTTTTCGAATGTTAATTGTTGATCCTTCAACAGACCGAGATCTTCAACTGTAGTCACAGGTTTGATTACCTCTCTCGTTTAGAACTACATCGGATATAAGAGGAAATTTATTCAGATTTGTGTAGGAACTGATGAAGGTAAATTGCGTCTTCTCTACATTAAATTTCAGAGCATGGTTTTCAGCATAATCATTAATTCGTTCAAGATTCTTTTTTAATTACTCGCTTATCACTCTGAATTGAATCTCTGAATTAAATGTTTATCATTTGCGTAACAGTGCATAATTCCTTCAAGAGGCAAGCATAAAAATTTGAAGGTGTATATAAGGTACAATATAGGACTTAGAATGGTGCCTTGTGGAAAACCCTTGTCCTATTGGCGAAATGTGAATATTTGGTTTCATTTCTAGAATGCAGCTATAATCTTTGAGATCAATTCAAAAGGAAGTTCAGTTTGAATTTTAAATGAGGATTCTATTGAAGAATCACTATCTCTTTCTCAAATATGCATGCTTCTATATATTGAAATTTGGAATCAATGATGGGTTCAATGATTAATTCAATCACTCAAACACTCTATGAAGCTATATGAAGAAGAACACACTGAGGCGTAGGACATACTCAAAAGAAGAAGAAAGATGCCTGGTCTTAGTACTTCTTTTCAAATAATCCCAATTTCTTTATTCATATGCTTGAAAATATAAAATTCAACGAATCTGCAGTTGTGTATTAAAAGAGTGATAAGAACAAAGTGTACTTCCTTCTAAATACCAAGCACTATCACAAAGTAGCTGATAATCTAAAGAATATTCAATGGTGATATGATGTACAATCATCACAAGTCAAGTTATATATTCGATGAGCATGAGTAATAGCCCCGTCTAAGAAAAAATAACATATTTTCATCAAATAACATGAAGAATATAATAACAAGATTAATTTAATAGAACACTTTCAAAGAGCCAGTAAGATGTTAACGCAGAAGATCAATTCTTGCTCATGAAAATTCTATCTTGAAGAATCCTAGAGCGTTTCGATTTCGTCTGATAAATTAAAACATTCGTAGTCGAAATCTCTCAAATCCGAAAAATTAAAAATGTTGAACTATCCAGTTATCTGGTTCATATGTCCTTTCCTTTCTCTCATACTTAATTAAAAATTGAGTGAAATAAAATATTAGCCGATTTATTACAAGATCATCCTACCAACTTGTTGTACTCTATAAATAAAATTTCATTGAAACATGCCATAATAACTTAATATGAGATGGGTAGGTATGTCTATTCCATTATAGCGTAGACAAAATGGGGTAAATATTATTGTCGTTTCAAGTTGAACTAATTTATCTGTCACTCTATTTTGTGAACCGCAAAAAATCGAATTCGACGGCTATAGTCGTAAGTAGAAAATGAACAAGCAGATCATACTGAAGTGTCTGTAGAGGTATTTAGTTACGTTCTCGATAACAAACACAAATGTCCCTAATTGCTCCAGGCTAGCTTAGTCAGGTCTCAATTTTCAATGTCATCAATATTTTACAGCAGATTAAATTTATAAAAAAATGGATGATCGACCGTGTGACTCGAAATTGAACCAAGTTTGAATTCTTCATCGAGATTCGAAAAATCTCCGCAAAAATTCTAACATGATTTATTTGTGAAATGAAAAAATTAAAAAAATAAAACTGAAATAAAAATAAATAAAAAAGTATATATGACTGATAGTGGTTTGAAAGTGAAATTCTTTGTAATTGTAACTGTGTAAATTGTGAAAGTGTAACTGATTTTATTGACTGATTTCTTTTTATTATTTCAAATGAAATCTTATGACTTTGGCCAATCTCAAAAAACGTTTACTTCACATCATCGCTCTGAACAATGTAACTTTTGAACAATGTAACTTTTATGTCGCTTATCATAAAAAGGCTTCTCCAAATATTGTTAAATTTTTACGGCAATGAATTTAGTTTGGGTTAAATAAACACTCTTCAGCGCAAAAGCGCTTTTTTGTTTCATTGTTTTATTATATTGATGCACAATATATGCCTTACAGGTTATAACAACACGATTATAAGGTGAAATTGAATATAAGTGATATATGTAAATGGAAAAAGCGATGACATAAATGACAAATAAAAAGAAGAACAAGAGAAATACTTAAATATTTCAATAATTCAACTGATGAAATGCGATAAATACACACATAAACAGGAAGAAGAAACACAAACAAATTCAGGAGGAAATTGAATCAAATAAACGACTCCAAATAAAAAACCTAAATATTTGAGCAATGTAGAAGACAGAATACAAAATATACTACATAGACATGGAGAAGAATCAAACATTCATTGATAAAAATAACTTATAATATCACATTTGAAATTTCGCTCTACCATCGTACAAGCGATGAATGTTGGAAATATTGAAATCGATGCTATACAAGATAGACTGTTTCACTCTACAAAGCACGCATCAGTTGTGCAATTTCCTTCGCAAAGTGAGGCAATGTCTCCAATAATATCCACAAAGGTGAATTCGACAAAAATTAATACATCACAATTCTATAGGAATGAATATGAAAAAAATTTCATATCATAAAATCCTAATCGGATATACTTCAAATTGCTAGGTGCATTTTGACTGTATACTCACATATGATGATGTTACGTGTGAATAATAAGCTTCAGTACGCTTGATGTTTACGTGTTTGAGATTACTTGTAGAACGAAACAGTCCCTCTGGCATCCATCAAGAATGGAAACAATTTCACTTTTCTCTAACACTATCAGTTGAAAGATTTTCGAGACGTCTCATCGTATATGCTTGAGTAAATTGCTTCGAATTCTTTTGATTTTTTGAATTAATGTCTCAGTGCTTTCTTCAAATTAAATGTATATATTTATATATACTCGATAAATAAGGAGTATTGCCGTATAATATTAATTATTAAAAATTATGAGTTCTCGGCAAAAGTAGGGCCACTATTATTGATACACAACCAATATATTAACCTTATCTATATTTCGAACATGTTTACATTCTTTGCTGCGTACAGTCTGGCTACATCTTCAGCCTAGTTAACCGTAAGATGTAATTTTTTGGTTAAAACCTTTGTTTTACACTTATTTATTTTTCAGAGTCCTGATGAAGAATGTAAACATGTTCGAAATATAGACAAGGTTAATATATTGGTTGTGTATCAATTATAGTGGCCCTACTTTTGCCGAGAATTTAACAGGCATTTGTCAAATGCCTGTTGGAAACTGACAGATTTAGTCACCAGATTTCGAGAAATCGACAATTAATAATAAAAGCATTGATAATGTCGAGTGAGACCTTGCCGAAACGTCTGCCAGTTTCCAACAGGCATTCAACAAATGAACGGATGTATTACCGGACCAACATACCATCATATTTTTCCATCCATGAAACTATACTTACAAATATTTATATATTATATATATATATATATATATATATATATATATATATATATATATATATATATATATATATATATATATATATATATATATATATATATATATATATATATATATATATATATATATATTATATATATATATATATATATATATATATATATATATATATATATATATATATATATATATATATATATATATATATATATTATTCATGTGTAGTGGATATTTTCATTTCCCCCTTCAAAATGGGTTTTTCGACGTTAGGTCTGATGAATGATTACTCCAGCGAGGAAAATTTAAATTAATTTCAGTCACGAGAGACTATTATGAATGAAGCTTGAGCTCCCACAATGTTAACTCCAGTTATTGTAATTCTAGAACAGCTGTTTTTGCTGGGGAAAGTTTTCCAATATCCCAACATTGCGAAAGGCTATCGACCGGACTTCAAGAATTCGTAACTGAAGAAGTTCATATTAAATATATGAATAATTTCAATATCGTATGATAAGGTCTGGAAATGAAATCCACATTGAACTAAACTTGAAGAATTGTAGGTTCAAAATGTGGAAGTAAATAGAGCTCTGAGGTTGCAGTCTATACAAATTCGGTCAAAAAAACATAACCTTACGCTCTTGAGCGTGAATGTTAAAGCGTGCATTTCGAAAAACGTCGAACTTTCGGGAAATAACTTAACGCTCTGTTTCATTCTCTTGTGGGAATCATCAGTGGCATGTACCCCAACCATCAAGTTTCGGTGTTTTTCCAAACGCACTATTGCCACATCTCTTCAAAATGAGGAAAACAGCTAGTGAAAGACGTGGAATCTCTGTATCAAAGAAACACTATGAACTAACTCAAGCGATATAGCGCATTCGTGACAAAATCAGTGCGTACTTCCATACAAAGATCTCAGACTTTGTAGGTGTTTCATTAAAACACCTCAGAGGTTCCTTTGTAGATGTGAAGGAATAGTCCCATTCCTTTTCGTTCAGGTTCACACACCAGCAAAAAATACGATAAATAGATTCAGATTTATAAGCTTTCCTAGTTCGTCAATACTTCGAATTATATTGAAACTATGAAGGAATATTACTATTCTTGCTAAACCAATGTTGCTTTGGTGGTATAATAAAATTTTTCGAAAAGTTAGAAACATTTTCATTTGGAATGTAATCTCTAGGTGGTCCAATTCGTTAACTTCATCTATAGTTTTCACAGAATGCTTTCAAGTTTCTACGAATTCATTCTACATTCAAAGAGAGACAAACTCTTTCGAAAAACGTTCCATTCATTCTTCTATGATTTATTCGTGGGCGTGAAACAAAACTAACTTTGAACTCCAGAGTACCGAATTGTGTGTATTGTTCGAAGTGGGATTGCAATTTATCCGTCAGTCATCAGTTCGAACGAACTTTTCATGGATTTTCCACGTCAGGATCTAGAGTGCGGTACAATGGTTCTATTGCTTTATTCATTTGCATGAAAGATGAATGAATTGCTTATTTATCTTTGGCCGAACTACGTTAACAGGTTCTGATATACATTTTGATACACTCAAATGAAGTCATACCGTCGTTTTCTATGATCGTAACACGGATTCAATAAATAAATAATACTTTAAATTTTTTGAATACCACTACGAATCATCGAAGCGATAAAATAACAACACGACAGAGAAAACACGCCTTTCCTGAAAGAATATCTACATAATTTTGTGTAACGAATGTTCTTATGAATTAGTCCATACAAACGCATTGATCTAGTCACGAATGCGTTCTATCATGTTCAAGAGAGTTTGTCGTGTTTTTTCGCTAGATAGACCTCACAACAGGAATTCACTGGATGTTTCTCCCATTTTGAAGAAATAACGCCTCGTTGCGTTTGAAGAAACATAGAAACTTGATTGTTTTGATGTATGGTTCTGATGATTTCCATAATAGAATGAAACAGCGAAGTATGGTATCTCCAACGAATTCGCTGTGACTCTAAAGGTGCAAAATATGTTCTCGAAAGTAGTAGGTTGTGTTTTCGTTGACAACATTTGTCTAAACACTCACCATCATGAGAGTTTTATTTGATATATTCCGATAAAGGATCTGGGTGAAAAAAATTTTCAAGAGTAGTTTTTTTTTTCAAATCGACTAAAACACTTGCATCATATATTCGAAATTTTCATTGAAATTGATAACTTGGCCTTGTCATTTAAATTTTAAAGATAACTTCATGTAAATGTTGTCCGCTGCTCCGTATCAAATGGTCAATTCGGAAGGTCCAATTTTGCATAACTTTTTCGAGCATTTCGGACGGTATCCCACGAATTACGCGTGTTATGTTATTCTGTAGGGCTTCAATCGTGTTCGGCTTGTCCACATACACTAACTACTTTACATAACCCCACAAGAAATAATCCAGAGGCGTCAAATCGCATGGTCAATTCACAGGGCCATATCGAGAGAAAAAACGGCTCACCAAATTCATCCTTCAACATGTTCATTATTTCACGAGCTATGTGGCATGTGGCACCATCTTGATGAAACTACATGTCAACCAAGTTCAACTCGGCCAACTTGGGCAAAAAAAGTTGCGTATCATGGCTTGATATCATTCGCCGTTGACGGTAACGTTTCTTCCATGGTCGCCTCTGAAGAAAAATGGACCGATGATGCCACCAGCCCACAAACCACACCAAACTGTCGTTTTTTTGGGATGCATTGGTATCATCATTCTATCAGAAGTTTTACGACAGATTTGTGAAATTGAAGTCAATTTCCAACTAACATGAACCTGTTAATATTCTTGAAGAAGGCCTAGAGCCGAAACATATGTGGAATAAACAATTATTCCATCAATTTTAAACTGCGCTCATTCCCAAGAAACCTTCACACCTTCACTGAATTGAATAGATTTGTTTCCTAATTTCAGCAACAAACATCTGCTAGTATTTGTTATAATACCTTCATGCTATTTTGGATTAACACTCATATGATTATTATGTAACAAATATATTCGAAGATTTCACACATTGGAATCACTTAGGCAATTTTGCAATTAGGCAATGGAGGAATTCAGAAGCGTAAATTTCATTTGAATTTCACAGTTGTATAGAAGGTTCATAATTTTTGATTCATTGATATTTCAATGACTCATTGATTAATGAAGAAAATACAACAAATTTTCCTAATATATAGTTTCAATAAATATATTGAAAACTCTACATATGTTTACAGTAGTTAACCCATTATCAAGAGTACAATATTACACATTTTTTTAATATTGTATACTCTTGATAATGGTTTAACCACCCGAAATGTATGTAGAGTTTTTAATATATTTATTAAAACTTAAGTCAAGTGTGTTAATTTCATTGTTTATTTATTATATATATATATATATATATATATATATATATATATATATATATATATATATATATATATATATATATATATATACATATTTTCATAATACTTTATTTCACGAAGGAATTCATCCATCTTGCGAAACACGTACTTTGTTCAGATATGAGCGAAACGATTACTGTGTTATTCCCTCCAAAAAACGAGATTAACCAAATTGACGTCATCAACGACTTGGTACAAATTACATCCTCATTTATCTGTCACTCAACAACGAAATAAGATATAGATACTGATATCACTCTAGTAAATTGTAGCACAAAAAAGGTTTACTCTTTTATCAAACGCTTATCAGTTACAGATTTGATTGATCTCTTTTCTTGGATGAAATTCAAGTTATGTTCATATAAAGATATATATATATATATATATATATATATATATATATATATATATATATATATATACACATATAACAATAACTTGATATTCTTTATAACGAACTGTGAATGCTGGAAAATCTAATTCTTGTTGTTTAAGTTTCCCAGCAAGTTATAGGAAATCATAGTCAACTTCAAAATGAATAACTTCATTCGATTTATTGCTTCGAGAGTTTTTCGAAAGCTAAGGTTTTCATCAAAACATAACCAACATAAAATTAATTTTTCCAAAAAATTCTCATTTCACATTTCTCTCTTTCTGGATGATTCTGCATTGTAACGACATTCAAGTTCCTTTAGTGATGAGTGGTGATAAACAAGGTCACTAATATGGAAAATAACCTGAATATACCAAGTTATCAATAATAATAATATAATAAATTTATTGAGAAACATTCTTCACATTGTAGAATTACATTCATTTCAATTGATACAATAATTACAACTAGGAAGAATGCTCTCAAAAAGACTGAATTCAGTTTTGAGTCTGATCTTCCATTCAGCCCTCGAGCAAAAATATTGGTTCAAACAAAAATATTCGTTGAATTTATATTAACAATAATAGAAAACTTCATTTGAAAAGAACAGTAAAAAATTACCTCAGAAATATTAAACATTTGAGACAATTTCACATGGTGAAGAACATTTGTGTTAAAAAAATATAAAAACATATGATACAAAAAATTGATTTATACATTATTGCCTACATTCGAATCATCGAAATACTCTGCCACACTGTTAAATATTTATATGTATATTATATATATATATATATATATATATATATATATATATATATATATATATATAATACATTATTGTTCTTCAAGTGAATATTAATGCCTCACTTCGAATATTATTTCGCTTTCTTATTCAGTTTGAATGAGGATAAACTTAACAATCACAAAAATTACAGAACAGAGCTTTGAGCACAATTTTAAATTGCAATAGATTTATCCCAGTTGAACATTTGCTGAACTCTATGAAACTAATATCTGATAAACAAAGAATACTCTGCGCTACATAGATATTCCTAGTTGAAATCAAAAATTAGTTGCTTCCATGTAATGTCATAAAAATATAACATATGCCAGTGTTGTACAATGATAAAATTCTAGAAAAACTTATAGTTTTCATAGCCAAGTTGTTGTCTTTCTAACTCTAGAAATGTTATAAACTATGGGAGATTCAATGCTTTCAATAATTTACTGAATAACTTGAAAACTCGTAATGGGGTTTTGGAGATATTTAAGCGTTATTTGAAAACATAAAGTTCATATAATGAGATATCTATGTAATACAAAATGTTTCATGATTCAAAATATGTACATTTTTGTATAACCCCTGCTGAATCAATATTATTTTTATTATTATCTACACCAAAATACTTACGAAATACTCATGATTACCTATGAATTCATCGAAACTTTACAAGTGTAATTTTCAATGTAATATCTACACATATATGAAGCTTGAAATTACTGATAAAGAATGATTGGGAATAGAATCATAAAAAATCCTTTCAGTCTGTTATTGCTACTAGTTTTGCATTCATAGTTTCTAGGAAAATCAATCGGAAAGCGTTCACAAAGCTGTCATTTGCAGCTACTAACAGTTGATTTACACAAAAATCCTTTTGGGCTTTGAGAATCATTTAGAATTCAGTTCCAGTATTATGGACATTCCGTTTTATACATTTTCACTCGTAGCGGAGCATTTCATTCTCAAACCATGAACCATGAATAGCGAAATACACTCACTATTTGTTTTCACACAGAGGTAGTTCACGATATGATACTTTGAAGTTTCCTAGAATCGTTTGCCTCGTGAAATTACAGTTTTCCGATTTCTCTCTGTCTATTTCTAGTTTATGTCCGTTCATTAGCTCAATAAAACTCATCAGGCACGTATTTGTCACCGTTACACTGAAGTCCGAAATGTCAATTCAACGAGAAAGTTAATGTTCTTTGCTTTTCTCATCAAGTGATATCAGGAATACGTTTTTAACGAGTTCACTGAAAAAGAAAATTAGGTACCGGTGCTATTTGAAAGGAACTGCAATTTTCAGTCATTTTGACTACGTGAAGAAAAAACTTCTGAAAATATGGCTGTTGAGTTTTCGTTTTTGATCAATCTGAATAATAATAATAATAATAATAATAATAATAATGATAATAAGTGCTTTATTCTCATCAGGTATAACACCCAATTACAGAAAATGTCAACAATGTTGAACACATAACTAAATAATTAAAATGGAAAAGATATAACAAAGAGCTCAATCTAATCTAAAAAATAGTAACTTATAACTAAAACTCGGAAAAAATGCAACCGAGAAAGCCAAAAATATGCGCATTTAAATGCATCACAAATTGACAAAAAACGCAAAGATTTTAGAAAAAATGCAGGAAATGATGTATATTATAATGTTGAATAATACTATTATTGTACTATGGTAGGGAGTGGGGGCGGGATTTGATAATAAGGTATTCAACGGAAATTTATATGAAGTATCAGATTTTATTAATAATAAAATAATAATAATAATACACAGGTACTATTAAAATTATTTTGGTAACAATAAAAGAAATAACAGTATTCAAACAGACATAAGTCACGTCTTAAAATTATTGTAAAAAATATTAATATGTATGTTTTTCCCAGAGTTTTCTAGGAGGAAACTTTGTCTCTTGTGAGAAAACATGTGTTTGAATATTGAAAGACATCGTTCAACATCAACTGATGTAATGGGAGCATATTTATATTTACAAATGATCTTTAATTCTAAATTTGGTATATTAACATCGTTTTCGTCCATAAAAATTTTCTACATATTTTCAAAAATTTGAAAGCCTGTATTATTTTGAGCCACATAATTGAATTCATTCAAAACGACGGTCCCAATTTTTCCACCGACTTTCTTACAATTTGACTCAAACTGGCTAATTAGAGCTACTGATTCCGTTAATGGAATACAAGATTTTTCAAAATATTTGATAGTTGTAGATACACACATAGAATTGGTTTTTATAAATTCATAAATATTAAATTATTCTGCACTAATGAATTTTTAAAAAGATTTTTTGAGTTTAAAATAGATGTAGATGAAGAGTCACTCAGATCGTCAATCACAGTTTAATGGCGAAGTAATTGTCAGCATAAAATATAGCTGCATCCAACCAGGTACCCCAACGGGTTATTACAGGTTGTGGAGGTAAGGCAAAATTTGGACATTTTTCTTTGTAAACTTGAACGCGTGTCGGAGTTATTAAAAATACTTTTTTTGCATTGTTCATTAAATCATTGACCAAAGGAAACTGCTCTCTTATACATTCTGCCATTCTATTAATTCCATGAGCTAGACAATTTACATGTTGCAGATTCAAACAAAAAAATTTTTAATTTTGTCCAGCTTTAATCATATAAGGTGTTGCATCATATAAAAATAAAATAAATTTTTCTGTGGGAAAAATTTGTGGCAAGAAAATCTTGAACAAATCGTGAAATTTTTAAATTATCAGCTTTTTCAAGTTTTTTTGAAGAACCATGAAGTGGTTTCGTCTACTACAATATAGAAATAGTTTGAATTGACTTCGTTTTTGATACAAGTTAATGTTTGTTTATAAATTGAGTGGAAACTTGCTTTACTCGTCGACTCGTCAGGAATATTAGTTTACAATATTTCCCTAAAAATTCCTTCAGGTTGGGTTATTTAACTTGCTCAACGGTATGTTACTGGCAATCATTGCCTTGCAAAAATCCTCATTAAACTCTTTTTGGTCGTCTTTTTTTGGCTCATGTTCTTCTTGTTGGAGGCAACCTCTTAAGGTTTGTTGCGATAATAATTTCTGCATAATGATTTGCAGATTTCACGTCTTGGTCCACAATGAATTTTTTCTCGGATAATAGGATCGGAAAACTATTTATTATTTGTACAAGACAAATATACGCTAAAAAAACAAATATTTAACTGCAAAATAATTCAACACCCTGTATGTTTTAAAAACTGCAATTTTTCAACTTAATAGGCACCAACAACATGAATTAGTCAACATGTTTCGAGCGTGAGTTCATTTTCAAGACTGAAAATTCTAGTCTAGAAAATGAGCTCACGCTCGAAGCATGTTGACTAATTCATATTGTTAAATATAATCGTGAAACATTAAGCCAAGAGTTTAATTTAATTTAATAAATAAAATTTTTAATGAAATAGATAAAAAAAATTTCAGTTACTGATGTGCATTTTGCTATCGTAAAGCAGTTCACAAATCAATCTTCAAAATCATTACATATCGTTAATGCACCAAGAGAATATAAGTGGTACCATTGCAGAGTTTGGAAGTACCTTTAAGAAAATAATATTCGCAGCTATCTGAAACGACATCATTCAAGAAATGATACAGTCGTGTAATTCCCTTATCACTTGGTGAAATATTTTCTTTAATAATAAATTAGAATTGAAACACTTGACTCAAGTTTCACTATGCGCACTAACAAATCGACATATGTTTCGGGTGGTTATCCCGAAACATATGTCAGTTTATCATCAAAAGTAATAACAATATTAAATTAAGATTGTTAAGTTAATTATAAAATATTTTCATTATTCTCGATAATAGTCCAACTATACGAAATATGTTGGCGTTTACTTGATTTAAATTCATTGTAATTGAATGTAGCTAAAATTCGAACACTTGAACTTTCGGTTTAAACTTTTATTGATAATATAGCATGGCGAAATTCGTCGTTACAAACGACTTCTTCAGATGCTACTAGAATACTGACTAACAACAAATGCTATTCAAATCTGCAGAAATCTCCAAAAGAAGAATATTTGAGAAAAAATAACCGTGGATTGAATTTTTATCGTATGAGTTTGTGTATAAAACCAATATACCCATTTCAAATCACCGACATCCATATTCAAGACAGGATTTGAGGTCAGTATCGACCAAACGACTGAAACTATGGGAAAAAAACGTATTCGAGAATAGTTCTGAATTGAATTGCTTTAGAAAAGCGTGATAATCTACTTCGTCATACTCAATCACCTCATAAAAGCAATTTAGGATGGCACAATCAAATTAAATAGATATAGAGATAATGCCTTGAAAATCTGCATCTCTTATTCAAAGTAAATGACCGGAAGTGCAAATGAACGGTCCTTGCTGGTATGCACTTTGATTTAATAATGTTTCAACAATAGGAATGAACAGCCATTCTTCATCCTTTTTGTCTCATTTTCTTTGGGCGAATTAACAGGTTTTTGCTCTAAGGCACTTGCGAACATTATATTGAGTGTTGTAAATTATTGGTATGTTCGTGAAAATATTCATAAATCTTCAATTTGAACTATCGTAATACCTTTTCAATGACATATGTCGAAATCTTCAACAAAATAGCATTATTTATTGTAAAGAAGAGAAATTTATTACAAATGGTAGGAGTTTGACGAATCATTCTTCCACTTCTACAATAATGAAATTAACATAAATTAGAAAATTATATAATAATAATAATATTTAAATTAATGATTGATGAGGCCGATACTTGGAGAAAATTAATATCCATAATGAAAAATTCTAAATATTGTTTTCATTATAATAATATTTATTTATTTTAGCATTAGCTATTACAAAATCATACATACATTCATTTTCAAAATATATTATTTACAATTTTATGTTTAAAACGAACTTATCTAATTTACGCTTGAATACCTTAAAGTCGCTTATTGTTTTTATGGAGCTAGGCAATTTATTAAATGCGTTAAATCTTTCATAACATAAAATAATACAATACAATATAAAATAGTAGATTAAGATACACTTAATCCTAAGTGAAACTAATGATTAAAGTTTTATAAGTACAAACTTAGTAAACTTAAGTAATCAATTCACCATAAAACTAAAAAAAGAATTCATATAATGCGCAAAAAATAACACATAAAAAGTAACACATAAAAAGTGGAGTGAGCACGTCCATTTCAGAGACTTTGCCTTGAAGTATTCCGAATACTCGCTGGCAGAATGAAAGCAAAATCTCAGAAGATATTTCTCGATGTTTATTTTGAATTCATTGAAAGAAAGCTCTTTGAAATGGAAAAGTAAGATATTGTATAAATTATGATCAATCGGTTTTTTTTTGACTTACTTAGGCGATACTTAGTTGTTCGGATATTATTTAGGCCTCTTGTATTGTAGTTATGTAGATCAGACTGTTTGATCAACGTACATACATCGTTATGTATTTCTAATAGAACGTTATATATCCACAATGTGGGCAAGGGCGTTATTCCATATTTTATAAATAATGGTCTACATGAATCCAAGTAACCAACGCCTGCCATTATTCGAATTGTTTTTTATGCATCCTGAAAATTATCAAGACCTTGGCACAATTTCCCACTGAACAACGCCATAACTCAAAAATAAATAGAATAGAAAGAAGTATGTAATTCTTAATGTGGTAATGCTCGTTATAGTTCTCATTCGTCTAAGCAAAATATATAACAAACTGGAGGAAGTAGCGAGGTCTGACGCAATTAATGATATCCAATATCTCCTGTATCAATAATTTCTTCGTATGCCAAGAATTCAAGTTACCTACTCTGATCACAGTTTTTAATCTGAATATTCTTCAATATCAAGAGAAGACACTTCTGGAGAAATGAATGATATACCTTTGTGAAATGAAAACCAATTGAGATCTTTAATATATTTACGGCATACCAAAGAAAATGTGAAAAAGAAAACAGAATAACAGTTTTATTGATGACATAATATATTCTTCTTCAGTGTAGCTACAAATGGGTGAATGTACCAGGCAACTTCAATAAAATATACCAAAATGAACCTTAGTGTAATATGTTGGATATGCTTCAAAAATGTAGAAATAGTAATCATTCTTGCTATTGGAAATTTACAAAATAGAAATAGAAAAAGGATAAAAGAGCGAATACCAATTCATTTCACTTTAACTGATAACTGATTTTCAATAATGCACAAAACATTCAGGAAAAGAAGTAAAAACATTTTAGAAGCATTAATAATAAGTTTATTCAATTGATTATCAATTAATTAGATTAATTGGTTAATCAATTAATAACATAATAGTTAAAATAGTCTTCTAAATAATTATTCATTCAATTAATCATTAATTCCAAGAAAACTAGAGAAGATGAGTGAAAAAGTGTATAAGAAAATAAAACATCATTTAATTATATTTAAATTATTACTCATTTCAATATTGGATGATTCTTGTTTGATATTGCATTGAACTTATATCATTGATCGTTTTCTTTGCCTCGAGAAATGTTTTCTCTTTCATGACAAATTGGTATGAAATTTCTTCTCTGAAGTAATCATAAATAATTTTTTGAGGGATGTATCAAAAACGATTTCAAAGGAAATATATCGTTCTTTTCCTCTATGATATATCATCAACATTTTATAGTTGAAGCCATTAGAATCTGAGATTGATTTCAGACGAAGTGACTTTATATTTGTTTATTTATGTAACGATGCGTTTGATGGGCTTACGAGCGGAAATAAAACTCCTATCAGAAATTTCTTTGAAAAGTATATCGTTTCATCGTAGACACAAATTAAATTGGTAATGATATCTTCTCAGTTTTTATCGATTCAGTGTTGGTATCGTTAGAAATGTTCGGTGAACGTATGCTATTCGACGAATATTTCGAATATGAACATTCAAAAATCACTCTTATAGATACTTTTCCATTTACTCATCATAGAATTACCCTTTATATAAACTCTTGTAATCTCTATATATATAAAAATTAATTGCTGTTTGTTAGTCTCGCTAAAACTCGAGAACAGCTGGCCGATTTGGCTCATTTTGGTCTTCAATTATTTGTGAAAGTCCAGAGAAGGTTTTGAAGGTGAATAAATATGAGCATGCTCAGAATTAAATGAAAACAACACTTTTGTATTTCCTTTGATGTGACCACCGTCGTTCAGAAATAAAATTGATAGAATAGTTTCAAAAGAATCTATAATATAAAAATGAATTGTTGTTCGTCAGTCTCGCTAAAACTCTAGAGCGGCTGGACCGATTTCGCTAATTTTGGTCTTGAATTATTTGTTGAAGTCCAGAGAAGATTTAGAAGGTGAATAAATATGAAAATGCTCGGAATTAAATGTGTGTCCCCCGTCGTTCAGAAATCAAATTGAAAGAATAGTTTAAAATGAATAACCAATCAGAATTTTTATATCTTTCTTACTACATATTTATTCTTAGGGGGTAAAAAATGAACTAAATTTTAGCTAACTACAGTTGTTAACTATCTATCAGATTATTTTTATGTAGATTGATAAATCCTAAGGTTTGTCACAAATTGAAATTCTGAAAGCTACCATAATATTTGACATTTGACAATCAACTAATATATCGATCTATCCTCTATGACGTAGAGTTTATATCGATCGATACCTCATACAAAGAGTGCATCCTTCTTCTTAGTGAGTGGCGATTACCGCTACGTGCGCGAGAACTTTCTTTACTTCGGTGATCCTTTGTGATAGGGATATTTCAAGTTATGTGCTCTTTTTTGTTGACCTTTTGTGATAGTGACAATTTACCTAAGTGCGCGAGAACTTTTCTCATTTTGATTAATTACAATTTACGATGCCGAGGAGAAGACGACCACAACTTAGGTCGTGGCAGTCAATCAATTGAAATATTTGGATTGAGTTTCACTGAGGGAAACTCAACAACTCTACTTATGAGTATGTCCGGGCGGTTATCCCATTATAAAAAGAAATAACTTAATTTCTAAATCAATTTCAAAATTGACGAAATATCAAAATGCATCATTTCTATTTGGAAATTTCTGATTTCAAGTAAAAATTATGCTTTCTGAAAGTTCTGATTCAATTTTGAAATGAATTGAAATCAGGAATTTACAATTAGAAATAATGCATATTGATTTTACGTCAATTCAAAAATTTTGGTTTTATTCATCATAAGGGACTAACCACCCGAAACATGTGTAGAGTTGATAGTGTTTCAATTTCAATTTATTATTTATATACTGCAGCTCAACGGCTGGATCGACTTGAGTGAACTTTTGTATATGCATTCATTCGTTTATACTAATAGCTTGGAATGTCATGACAGGACGACATCTGTCGGGTCCGCTAGTACACTCATGAAAATAATGAGAAGCAAACGATTTGAGTTTTATTTTTCTAGTCAGAAAATTTTAAAAGAATTCTAACTATTCGTTGTCCTCGTTGTCGGAAATTTCAATTGAAAAGCGTAGTGTAAATTGTTCTACATCTTGATGAAAAAACATGAATGCCTTGAGCTCTTCTTCTTATATAACACAAAACACAATTATCTTCTTCTTTGCTTATGAAAATAATAACACTTCCTGTGATCAAAGCCATTCCGATTCGAGCAAAATGAGATTGAATACAACACGAAGGTAATGAATGAAATGACGCATGGACACTTCATTTCAAAAATAGTTTTGAAAAATGCGATTGTTTTTATTCTCTTAAGTTTCACCCACAATCAAAGTGATTTTTTGGACGGTCTCCGTAGCTTAGTCGGGAGTACACCCGAGTAAGGTGCGGTAGAACTCGGGTTCGAGCCCAGCTGAAGGCATGTGTGTTTGTGTTTGTCTAAGATTTGAGAAGCTTAAATAATGATATATGCTGGGTAATGTACATTAAGTACAAGCCCAATGACCTTTCAGAAACGGCGTTAAACTGCAGGTACACAACAAAAAAAGTTATTTTGCTTCGAAATTTGATTATCCTTTCGTTATATCACACAGTTTTTCATGAAGCTATATTACATATAAGGCAGAAATTTTGAAGAATAACGGTAATTTGTTAAATTAATTCTGAAATTTATAATAATGGAAATTAAATCGAAAAACAAGACAGAAGTCCAATAATTTCCACTGTTATAAACAATTTCCCTAATTCCAATAAATTAAAAATTAACACACTTGGCTCAAGTTCCACCAAATATATTGAAAACTTTATGTATGTTTTGGGTAGTTTACCCATTATCAAGAGATTACAATGTTACTGACTGGCATATGTAGAGTTTTTAATAGATTTAGTGAAACTTAAGCCTAGAGTGTTAATTGCTATTTTATTGTTCTCAACATAATGTTTCACCAAGAGATAAGCGAAACCACCGTGTCCATTCTCATAATGTTGGCAATGATTATTTAAGAATGCTACAGTGAACCTTGTTTATTGTTATATATATATATATATATATATATATATATATATATATATATATATATATATATATATATATATATATATATATATATATATATATATATATATATATATATATATATATATATATATATATATATATATATATATATATATATAAATATATATATTCAATTCATCGTATGTCGAAATGAGTGAATATCAAACTAACAACAAGAAGTGATTACATTTTCACATTTCACTTTGTTGTTCTCGTTAGGTTTTCTCTTCTTATAGTTATTTGTAATTTTGATTCTTCAATTTGGTTGCACCGTTCAATGAAATGATATCGATGTTATTATTCTACATTCATTCGATATTTCAAATCAAACTCTCAGGGAGCTCAAGGAGAACGAACCTAGCACTTTCGAGAGCGAATATTAAGTGCGCTTCGAAAAATCATCGAAATTGTTGGACGATACGGCTCTTTCATCCTTATTATGAATCATAAGACTTATTCAATCATTCAATCCAGAATCGATGACTTTCAAAACGCACCTTGGTCCTATATCGGAATGAGGACAACATTAGTTCGTGAACGAATCACGTGAGCTCCCTCTATCGAAAAAGAGACGTATAAACTCTCTCTAGCATTTCAGATTCAAAGACACATTACAGACAAAGGTCCTGGGTGTTTGAATGGAATATCTAGAAAGCCTCTACGTACTTTTACTAATGTTATCAGGAGAAGGAATCTAGAATGCTAGACAGAGTTTATACGTATTTTCTTCAAAAGAGGAAGCTCGCATGATCAGTTCACGAATTAATGTTCTTCCCATTCAAATAAAGGACCTGGAAGCGTTTTGAAAGTCATCGATTCTTGAAATTCTGATTTCTCGAAAGTGATAGGTTTGTTCTCGTTGACAACTTTTGTGTAGACAGCTCCCTGAGAGTTTCATTTGAAATATTTCGTTGTTGTTTCGATTGAGAGTCTCAGTAATGACTATGTATTGGTGAATTTCGAAACTCTATTCATATATATATATATATATATATATATATATATATATATATATATATATATATATATATATATATATATATATATATATATATATATATATATTTCATAGTTTAATAGGGATTGCAGTCCAGGACAGGAAAATAAGTTACCTCTTCAGTATTTTCAAAACTTTCGAAAATGTTTATTTTCTTCTTCAGGACTAAAATAGTACAATATTAACAGTTCATATAACAAGCACTATTGAATAAAATTTTTTCCTACAAATGCTGCGAAGATAATCCGAAAGTATATTTGTTTCTTGAATTTTGAAAATAAGTGCAAATTCCTAAATGCATTGGGTTCGAATATTATTGCATTTTTCGTGTTTAGTAGTTGAAGGAAACACGTATTTTCAAAATTCAAGAAACGAATGTACTTTCGGACTAACTTCACAGTAATTGTGAGAAAAAATTTTCAATAGTGCCTTGTTATATAAACTGTTAATATTGTACTTTTTTAGACCTCAAGAAGGAAATTAACATTTTCGAAAGTTTGGAAAATACTAAGGAGGTAACTTATTTTCCGGTCCTGGACTGCAATCCCAATTGAACACTGAAAATACATATCTACAGTCGTAAAACATTCAACTATATATATATATAATTTGTCTTGACATTGCGGGAACCTTAAATATAAAAAATGTCATCTATTTCGTGATTTTCAGGATTTCAATCATAATAAAGGTAGGATATACAAATCTCCTACTCCTATTTCTTTTTTGCTTTTTCTCCTATACTTTTTCACCTTCCCTTCTGAAAATATTCCGGTGATTTTTGGTCTCATGAGGGAATTCGATTTCACTTGCTGAATTACTGTTATGGGGATAGCTGGTCAGTTGGAAGTTCAGATAGAGCAGGTGTAGTTATTATATTTCCCTCACTTCACCTTTTACTAACATGCTATATTTCATCTCACAATTCTATATATAATCTGAAGAAAATTGAAAAAAAATCCAGATGATCTAAAAAGCAACGAACCAGTAACCTTATAGAATAAGATAAGATCTCTTCGATTCCTCATCTCTATGATATAAATATGATGAAAATATAATATATATATATATATATATATATATATATATATATATATATATATATATATATATATATATATATATATATATATATATATATATATATATATATATATATATATATATATATATATATATATATATATATATATATATATATATATATATATATATATATAAATATATATATATGAACACTTGAACATTCATTCGAAAAATTCATATTAAAAATTTGAATATTATAGTAAAAAAATATTGTAGTAAAGCTAGATATGCGAACGTGTACGATGTAATGCGTCCAGTATCCTTCAAAGAATGAATGTTAGAGATATATTGAAATCGATGCCATACCTGATGGAAGTGAGAGGCAGCTGTTTTGTTCTGCAAGGAACTCGTCAGTCGTACCATATAAATCGAATGAAGTAACAATTTCATTTCCAAGCATCTTCTTGTGACTCCAAGTGGAATACCGACAGACAAGTAATGAATAATTTACAATTCCATCTATAGAAATCAATAGAAAAATTTATCCCTTGAAGGATAATAGAGGCATCACATCGTACACGTTCACATATCTAGCTTTACTATAACATTCATTCATTTAATTTGAATATTCCGGTATATTCACCACAGGCTACGGTCTTTGTGAGAAAACGTATCATCTTTGTTTAGTCAACATAATTGACAAGATAGATCTTGAAATTAGAATAATTACTATTGTTTTACCTATATAAATGTATTACGACAACCTTAAATAAAGATTATTACTATTATTATATATATATATATATATATATATATATATATATATATATATATATATATATATATATATATATATATATATATCCATATATATCCTGTGTCAAGGTTTCTATTTATTCTGTCTTCGGACTTCGGAGTCTCAATGACTATGAAATTTTAGTCAAGGTATTTCATTCTAATTCATTCATTTAAATAAAAATGAGTAGTTCTTCGATTTTCACTATAATTAATTCAAAAACATGACAATATTGTTTCGCCAACACAGTGTCTTCGTTAGATGTTGATGATGAACTAATTCATTATTTGACATAATATTTTACCAAATGATGAACGAAACTTTCGTGTCATTTGTGAGGGCTTTAAAACGTTTTCTCTGTACTTCTGCCGACGATACGAATAAATATCACTATTTAATGCATTACGGCTTTTGCTTTACACTTATCAGGTCCGTGGTGGCGATCTCAATGGCATCGATCCTCACGACAGAGAGCTTTGAGGCGTTGATTTTCAACATGTCCTAGAAACTTTTCGACGGCCCTTTTTCTGGCAAGTGGCCCCAATTTCTGTATTTCCGTGATGTTCGTCCAGTTCAAATTCTCTGATATTTTGCAGGAGATTTTTTGGAGTTATACTAGTGGATCCTAGAATGATTGGAAGAGTTTTGACGGCATTCATATTCTACTACCGATATTTTCGATAAATACAATATATATATGATATTTACAGATTTTATCGCCATTCCTTTTAACTAGGTTGTTTATATTCTTGATGAATATAACTTGCTTGCATTTGATTGAATATATGATGATCTCTTAGTTGAACATGATTGATATAAAGTTAATGAAAGAAATTTCAGCTTGCTTTCACAGACATGTATTGTTACTTGTCAATTTTGCATCGAGGTTTTACACTTTTTGCAGAATTTTAACTGGAGATATTTTTTTATTCATTTAACATACACTGTTTTTGTTATGAACAAATTTGGTAGTACAAAAGTTCAAAAGTTTCAAAGTTTTGTATTTTCAAATTTTAAAGTTCAATTTTAAAAGAAGAGTTTGTGATATGAATCCCAACTGACAAAATGAAATATAATTTCAGATATAAAAAACCTAGATGCTGACCAAACTTATACATACATATAAAGATATACACACACATACCTATACATTCTCTTATTAACACTTGTACACCCATACAAGTATATGGGTGAATATGAATCATGTACGTGAATTCACATAAAGGACTGTTCTAGCAGATATTATGCATATCAAGGAAACCTGTCTTAATATCAGTAATAAAACACTTGAAAATATCCACCTGAGATTCCAAAATATAACACAATTAAACACATTAAACAAATAATAACACAAACAATTATATATAATATAATTGTTTACACATCGTGTGCAATGGAGAAAATTTTAGAACATTCGTTCTAGCTGCTGGAAGGTAGAACGTGAATTCACTTCTGGACGAATCTCTTGGAACAATACAGTTAAGCTTTTGCAATAATTCCTGACATTTCATTTTATTGTTAATTATTTTATGCGAGAGGGTTATTGCATGGCATTTCCTTCGCGCACTGAGTTTTTCCACATCATGTCGACTTGTAATTGTTTCATGTTGTATACCTATAGTTATATAGGTGGATATATTACATCAATTCTGTAGCTCAAAAGTAGACTCCAGTTGATCAATATGTAACTGATAACCAGGATTCCAGACTGTTGATCCGTATTCAAGATATAATCCCAGATCAACTTTTGGCAAGGGGGTAATAATTCTCTAACAACAATACCGTGAAACTAAGTCGAGTGCTTTTTATTCAATATGCTTCAACATGCATGTCATATGAATTAACGGATGAATTGTTTCTTTCGTGGAAACAGAGGCATGCGAACTTCATGCGTTAATATATATAGACATCTCAACCCCCTAGTTTGAATGCAACCGGCGTCGAAATTCTCATACTTCAGGCGGAAATTATCACGCCCGCTGGACCGCATCATCGTCAATTGTTTTATTCATGCACCATTCTCTCGGCAACTGAGGTCTTGAGCTTTCAATCCAAAATGCGTTTAACACCGAAGCTCACTTTCACCGAGGGTGAGTTTTCACGTGCATCGTCACTGAACAACTGGGGCAAATTGACCCAAATAAGGAAGTTACTTGAAGGAGAATGCGAATAGGCACTGGATCAAAAGGTCAGATTTTAAATCGAATCTACTGAACGTGAAAAGTCTTAGTTTCTGAAGAATATAAGAAATTCAGGATTGATGTGACCGATACTTGAACAAAATTAAACAATAATTCAAATTTTCTCATAATATTAAATTTGAATAAAACGGAAGATGCGCGTTTCGAAGTACAGCATCTTCTTCAGTTGATTTAATTATACTGACATTTGCTCTGTGAAAATTCATTAAAATATATATATAAAATTAAAATAATTCAAATAATTGAATTTGATTTACATTTTTATTGTATTTAACCTTACTCACTTCTTCAGACGCAAGATGTTGAATCATATTAAACGAAATAAATTTAGCCTCTGAAGAAGTTGATGAACCGACGAAACGAGCCACTTCATAAACAGTAATCGTTTAAAAAAATGCGGGCGTTTTAATTATCTCATATATTTTTTTCAGGCGCTAAATTAACACTGGTACAAGTTTGTAAATATAGATATTTATACTTATTCTCGAGTGCCAGAATATTAAATAACAACAAAAGGCAAAAACATAATCACAAATTACTCTCAAACATAGAAAAAAGACAATAAGAGCTAGATATAAAAACTAAGAGTAAGGTAATCCTGTCCTGTTGCTTAGGATTCTGTTTTTGAAAATATTGAGTGAAGGTTTTATTATCATCTAATTCACTATCAAGTAGAAGTCCTGAATTTTTTGATTGAGAGATTCATAACCATTCTGGAAAAACTAGTTTCAATCTTTTTTTCTTTTTCTTCAATATCTTAACCACTGAACTGGATGTGTGACTTTCCTCTATCAAGTGTTTAGCTAATGAAAATGGGGTTTCTTCATATCAAAATTCCATTTATTCGGATAATCTAATTTGAAAATCAAGGAAAGTTCTACCTATATAAAATTATATATCACAGCACAGTCAATTTTTGTACAACCCCAAGCATTTTATTGTTGTGAATTTTGGATTTATTTTCCTTGATATTTTTACTAATATTATCAATGATCCAAAGGAGGAAATTAATAATGTACGGTGACATGATGTTATGCTATGCGTTCCGATATATGTTAATTATACAACAAAATACACTTCACTTTCTTATAACTATATTTGCAATTCATTTGCTTGAAAATGTAGTAATATTACGAAACCGCAGTCGCAAGAAAATAAATATAGTGACGAAAAACAAAATGTATTTTTCTCTATAATACTATGCATTATCACAAATTGAAATATAAATCTTTTCAATATTTTTCATATGTTGACGATTTAGTATTTGACTTTTCTTCAATAGATGAATAGAATTCGAAAATTCCTGTTGATAGAATTGTCTATGATATCTGTATTGTACGAGATCATAGACAATTTAATCAACAAACGGACTTTTTAGAAATTGGTTTCTTCTTTGATAAGATTTCATTGATTAAAAATCCTTCAGGATGTCTCATATCACATGATCTGTTGAAACAGTATATCAACGATGTAGAATAAAACAATAATATGATTTCATGGAACGATGCAACCAATTTGAAGAATTAAAATTACAAAGAACTATATAAAAGACAACCTAATAAGAACAACAAAGTAAAATGTGAAAATCTTATCACTTCTTGTTGTAAGTTTGATATTCACTCATTTCGTTATCCGAGGAATTGACCAACCAGCAGTAATCTTTTCTCCAATTCACGAAAGTGAAAAGTTGAAAATAGCACTTCCAATTTCAACGTCTTATATAATATGAGTCTAAGAATATGCACACTAACCAAACATTCAAAAGAGACACTTTCGATGAACTATCGACTTCAATAAACTAAACATGAAAGAAAACCTTATGTTCTTCTGAAATGCGGGATATTGCCAAAAATAACGTACTGATCAAAGCCTCCTATCAACAGCCGTACATCTTTAAGCAAGCTAGAGACCATGGAATTGTTTATTTCTCATAGAATCCATCAATACGTACAGACAACGGTTAATTTTGAATGTTACCGAAAAAATATATGTTTAGAATGAATTGTAGATTCAGGTGGGCAGAAAAAATGGAATGATATTGTGTGGGAACAAAGATCAAACACATTGGATAAGCTGCTCTTGTACTTTTAAAATCGAATCCATAGTAATTGAGTAACAGGGGTTATAATAATAATAATAATAATACATTTATTCCCAACAGATATACATCCAATTGCAGAGAAAAAATAACATATTGTACACAAATAATAATAAATAAGAAAAAATGAACGAGAAAAAAGAAACAAAAAAGAGATTATAAGCGAATATATACAACGAAAAAATTTATTCGAAATAAATTGAAAAAGTATTGAACAATAACCAGATAACTAAAAATAAAATAACATATTGTCTATTACAAAGTTACTAGTATTAGCAGAAGTTTACCATATAGTAACGAAATAGGGTTGATGAATAAAAATAATATTAAAATCGATTGCAATAGTACTATCTGGTAAACAAATGAAACAACTAAAATTAAAATGACATTTATAACTGTGCCATATGTAGACAACAGAAGTACAGTAAAATATCACGACATCCCATTGCGCTGTTCTGAGTGGCATGCCAAGATAACTGATAACCGATCAAAATAGATATCACACCGACCGCAACACCCATCATAAAGATTACATATACTGTTGATAGGAGAACGTGACATTACATTTGATCTGCTGTAAGTGACATAAAATGTATTACTCCGCCTCAGACCAGACTTTGGTACGCTAATATTTAATTTGCCGAGAAGAAATGGTGAGTCAATCGAATTCTGCAAAATTTTTGAGAGAAACGTTAGGACGCTAATCTGACACAATCATGACGATTGTTAATAGCAGCAATTTTTTTAAAATCATCTGCAAAATGCAGATGCATGCAGTTAAGCTGTAAAGGAAGATCATTTATATATATATATATATATATATATATATATATATATATATATATATATATATATATATATATATATATATATACAATAAATAAAAATGGAGCCAAGTTGGATCCCTGTGGCACACCAGACGAGGCAGAATAGAGTGTAGACTCATTACCACCATGTTTAACATATTGAAAACGATCCGAAAAATATGACTGCATCAAATTTAACAACTGTAATGAAAAACCTATAGCCTTCAATTTTGACATCAGTATTCTATGATCGATCTGGTCGAAGGCCTTCTGGATATCAGAGTAAATAACATAAATCTGGCCAAGTATTATCTATTTTATGTATATTTTTCAGTATTTCTAATTTTGATATTTGTGGAGGTAATTGATAAATTTTACAAAAACCAAATCGCCAAATATTTAAGGATGCCTCCAAACTACAAAAAAGTGTGGGATGTGCCTTTCGCCTCTAAAAAAATTTAACCTATTTATCTAACCTATTTCGAATATATCATTCATTTATCTTTAAATTTTTGTTTTGTCGCTTATTATATTTATATATATATATATATATATATATATATATATATATATATATATATATATATATATATATATATATATATATATATATAATAAAAAATGAGAAAATATATAAATTATAAAATATAATTGAAACAAAATGATGTTAGTTTATTTCCAAATTACATTAAATTAATTTGATTTATCAAATTAAATCTTAAAAACTGATCAACATAAAAAAACGCGAAACGTAGGAAATGATTCATATAAAGAAAAATCCAGAATTCATCAATGATAAAACCGACATAACTGATCTAAGTAAAATATATAACAATATTTTAACCGCATAAGAACATGCGGAAAAACATGAAGATGTATCATTTGATGTGTGTATGTAAAATTGCAGATGTGATCAATTTCCAAGTCCAGTCATATATATTTTGTAATATGCATTGAGAGATAAACGTGATTGTTCTTCGGAAAAATTTTAAATATTTAAGTATAATCGTTAATATAGTTGTTGTTGCTGTCACGTATAAACTTTTGTGTCTGAAGTATTTATATTGTGGTAATATTTGAAATCACGTTTGTGAGCATTGTTTTTATATTCATTTTGTTTTGCCGATCATATGACATAAGGTCCTATCAATTGATAACTTTTATCAATTTGATAAAAGTTATAATAATAACCGAAACATAATTTGGAAATAAACTAACATCATTTTGTTTCAATTGAACCAAAAAACCCAAGATTCGAATTTTTACAATATAAATAAAATGGTTCACGAATCAGATAGATTGTCAACTGTATATATATATATATATATATATATATATATATATATATATATATATATTTTTTTAATGTTATTATTGAAAAATTTAAATCAATTTTAAAAAAGGATATATCATTCATTTCATTACTTTCAATAATTAATATTTGTATATTTCTTCTTCCAGATTCCAGAAGCTTTTGCATCTTCAGGTGAGCTGATTTAAAATAGAGTAAACACATTAAAGAGAGAATAGAGTAGAGTGAATAAAACATATCTCTAGAAATGATTCATTTCAGAGTATTTTGAAAAGTATAACCCTATCGATCTTATTTTATGTGATCGAAGTTTCTTGATTCAATGCACGTATTACATAGTTAGAAAAGTAAACTTATATTAAATTGAATTCATGTGTAGTCTTTTTCGGGAGTATTTATTGATTGAAAACTTATTTTTTCAATCAATCGAAATTGTATTCGAGGATTTTGATATTATTGAGAAGCTTTTTACAATATACAGCTCGATTTTCTACGTTATTAGTTGTTTCCAATAATCGTAAACCAGATTCGTTACAAAAGTTTCTTCCCAACGCGTAGAAATAAAAGGCTATAGAATAAGCATAATCATGTGTACTGATTACAAATTACGGCCCTTTAGGCGACTACGTGCTCACAATCTAATTTTTAGGCTCGAAGGTAAAGAAAAATCACGGTCTCTATGGCTTTCGGGCTTTTAATATTTCTAATATTCTCCTGATATATTTGTTGATTTTCGATTTTTCGAACATTCTCTTGCGTGAATGGAATATTAATTTGAAATTCGAATTTATAAATTTGAAATATGAATAGACAAAAAGACTTTTTTTATAACTTTCGATAATTCTTTAAATATTCTCAAATTGGTTATCTTTTTGGAGTAATTTTGTTTTCTTATTCTCATTTCATTTTGTTCTTATATAAAACTACTTTCAAGACCACATAACTGACATTTACCTCATTTACGTAAGTTTAACACAAATCATCTTCAGTTAATGTATTTTTAATTTTTTCGCTACTATCGAAGATTTCTTGTCGAGGATCACGAAACTAGAATTCATTTTTTTATAGTAGGCTTATTTATAGTAGAATCATTGACATATCGAATATTTGAATCCTTTCATTCAGTTCTCACTTGCAAATGAATGAAACTGAGAATTGAACAGGAAGTAAAAACTAAATGAACTTTTTCCAATTCATATGCAATTTATAAAACAAAACTGAAACTGTAATAACGAATCATTGAAAAATAAGCTGCTTAATTGACTTACGTTAAGATATCTGGAAAATTATTGATTTCTCAAAATATGAACTGCCTTTAGCTACATTCAATCCTTGATATTTATAGAATTCAAATCTATCAACATTCAACTGTATTACTGCAATTTTATATTCGCTACATTGTTGAATACAAAGGGTTCATGAAAAAGAATATTCGATACATTACTTAATCTAAGGTGATCAGTACGTATTTAGAGTTATCTTTCATCTAATGAAAAAATTGGTAAATTGATACAATATCCAAATTGATACAGAAAACCTTAATGATATTTATCGATCGAACCATGGTTGCATCTATAGCTTCTGTTCATTGCATATGAATGTTTCCTAATGACCCACCTTCCGCATGGCTTACTTTAAAGAAGGGCGGGGTTCTCATATCCAATTTTTCATGCAAGAGTGATAGGTGAAGTAACATACGATTCCAAATACATCGTCATTAGTGCTGAAAATATTATTATATTAGGCATCGTTATATATTATAACGACTGAATATGAAGGTTGAGGGTGTTTTAATATTTTCGTGGTAACCATCAATAAAAATAATTTTAGAGCCATAAAAAGAATCTGCTTCCTTTCATTGAAGTTTATTTCAAATCGAATTTATATCCATATAAACAATAGAAGGTATATTTGACATATTTCTTATTTAAATGAGAGGTAATAATGAAAAAAAAAACTTGTCTAAAAATCACTGACTGAACAATTCTTTATTCGACTAGTTTCGCCTTTTACAGCATTATCAAGAATGGTTTTTCTCAAGAATCACAAGCAGTGATTTTTAGACAAGTTTTTTTATTATTACCTCTCATTTAAATATGAACTATCACAGAGTAGATTCATCGTCCATCGAATTTATTTTTATATTTCTTATTAAATCAGTACATAAGAAATATTGAAGAAAAAATCACTGAAGTATTGAAAATTCAGAAACTTTCATCAGTTGAGAATAATTACAGTAAATTCAAACATGCGCAGAGTAAAAAGGTAGATATGTATATAGACTAGTTCAAGAGGTCTGCTCTTGCCCATTGATTTCTTGCGACTTCTTAACATCTGGAGGATCTGGGGGTGCTGAATATGGCGTCAGTTCCAAAGGCTCAAAGTCTCCATTTTCATCTCTAACAGTTAGACCCACTGTACCAGAATTTTGAACTTTAGCAGTATTTTAATTGAGCCCATAATATTGTAGTTGTTTTTCGTCTTCCATTACATTATTTTCTCTACGGTAATTTCGATGATTCCTTGGGGAAACCTTAAGAATTCATTCAATAATTTTTTTAAGTCCCAATACTGTAGTTGAATCTTTAGCATCAATAAATATTGTTAACTGTTTTCGGCGTACCACCAAAAAAACATACATAATGAGATTAATGCTTAAATAACTTTAGAATTGAGTTTTCAAGAGTTGATACTTATTTTGCAGATATCGAAATCAGGACATTATTTGTAATGTTTACAAAATTCTCGAAAATTTGGAAATTTTAGTGAAACAATACTCAATTTGTGAAAAATCAATAATGAATCAGGATAATTATACCATAAAGCTCTTTTTTCTCATTTTGCTTGAGTAGCATAATGCAAACAGGCGATTCGATATTGGTCATCTCAAAGCATTGGTAAATATATCATAAATCGAAATATTTCAGAAAAAACCCAAACTCATTGGGTGAAAGAAATTACAGATTTTTCCGTCTGCTACCATGATATAATACCTATATATAACGTATAAGGCAGAGGACTGAGTTTAAATATTAGTTAACTTGATACACTGCTGCGTCTTTTGAATTAATATGAGACGTCACTTATTTGGGTTGAAGATAATCAAATGGTAGAATGCTGCACGTATTTTCAGTTTCCGTTTTTTAGGTTACAAAGATGTTGACTCTTCTTTATGGAAATATGTAACACAAAGTAAGAAGTGGTGTCTGGTCCATATCTGGTTTTTTATCACCCCGCATAATGCATTCGTTTCACTTGTTTGTCCCTTCTGGGAAGGTACTTTAAAACCTCCAACCTTTTAATTGTAAAATAACAATGACTTGTAATGTAAATAAAGAACCCAATAAAACGTATTTTTTTAATTCATTCGGAAGTTACTTTCCGACCTCACATGTAGGGTGTTTTTGCCCCTGTCTATTTAGAAACACTCGAATTCTTAACACCACTATCAAAAGTCTGATGGAATTTCTTCAACATCTTGATAATGTGGAAGTATGTTTTTGATGTGAGAAGAATTTCGAAAGTATAGAATCATTCGGTGGAATTTAGCAAGTACGATACTCGTATATCTGACAAGATTTTACCATCTGTTGAACAGTTCTTTCTGTGTGGTGTCAATTCACTTTTGAGAATATCAACATGAAATTTCGAAGGAAAGCAATTTCATTTCCACGATAATTTATTCTTGGATTTTTATCCCGAAATTACAAAGGGATGCATCTTTCATTATATAAGATGAAAGATAGTGCGCGAGGTGACTTCTGCTCCATAAAGTTTTCATTATAAAATAAACGTATTCTTTTGATTCAGTTTTGGAGATCTTAAGCGCTTAATGCACCCCACTGAAATAGCCAGTGCTACATTTACGACAAGCTTATGAATTTTAATATACATATTACCTAGATCATAAAGAAGATGAATATATTGTTCATTAAAACATGAAAATTTTCATTACTAACCAACTTGTTCAGTTGGAGCTGCAAATTATCAAGCTGACATATATTCCAAATAAGAGAAGGGATTCTACATCATCAAAATTTCCTCAAGGATAGGAATGAGGGGCAGGTTCAAAGACTTATTCGTCCCTGCGAAGTTATATGTTTACAAACAGCGTGAGCTAATATTGAGATAACTCCAAGGGGATGCCGTAATATTTGTATAATCATTCGCAAACCAGCCTCACTTTGGTATTGGGTATGATAAATTCACAAATGCATCTATTTTTTTCTGCTGGTAATATAAATTGATTGAGATTCAGTGATAATAAAACACTAACCAAAAATCCTGGAGTAGTCAGTTTCGAATTAATTCCAATATATCAGCGACTAAATTATCTTGACAATTATATTATGTATATTTTGTTTATTTTCGGTTTTTTGACGAATGATCCAAATGACATCATAAAATTCAGATATTGAAGATATTATGGTAACAAAATTGGTAATATTATTCTTCGACAGAATATTTTTATATTAGCTATGAAAACTACAGACCAGTGTTTTCCAACATGGGGTTCTCGCGGCACATTTGGAAAATTTGATTGTTAAGGAAGGCTATTCGAAAATGGGTTCATCGCACTTTTAACCTTTCTCACTTCTTAAATTCAACTTTTCCATCTTTTCGAGGGACATAAGACTTTTAGAAAGGGTAAGGTGGAGAATGGCACATGAAGAATTGAGAAACACTGCTATAGACTGTAGTTAATTCTTTCAACATTTGAGATGTAACCATCGGCAGAATTCATATAGTACTGTGAAAAACTGATTTGATTCTGAATGGTAACCAACCTCAATTCAAGGATGAAAAAATGAAAAACTACAATGATGATTTAGGTTTCAGAAGTTGCCATGCGGGCTTTCAAAGAGATTGCTGAGGCGGTGATAACATTTGTCGATCGGAACAGAGCTTTCCTTATTGTCTGTTGTAAGATATTTCTATATACCTACCTACCTGAATGTTAAGACAAATTCTTGAGTTTTATATCATTCTCCACAACATGTAGCAATTTCGGTGAAAAAAATTAATGGAAATCCAGCTCAAAATTGTAAGAGGCATTCCAAAAAGCCCTATTATAGAACCGTTTACCCTTGAAAAAAATCACATAATCAGATTTTTAAAGTTGATTTCGATTAATTTCAATCACAAAATATTGATGATTCACATAAATAGTTTCAGTAACGGTAAAGAGAAACTTGAAAATACACAACAATTGAAAGGCGGAGAAACGTCGAAAAATATATATATATATATATATATATATATATATATATATATATATATATATATATATATATATATATATATATCTGAATCACACAAATCAGAATCACTTGGCCTACCATGAGTTTTCCAGAGGTTTCCTCACGGTAAAGAAGACTAAAACTTCCGGAGCGAATGAAGAAATTTTCCTCTAAATACTCAAAATGAATGTGTGAAAATACACAATAGCCAATTTGATTTTTTTTCAAAAATAAGTTTGACGTTTTGATATATATAAAAATTCAATTATTCATTAGCTATGACAAAGTTGTGATGTAAATATAACCAAACGTCAACGTAAATGAGGAGTTTAACATTGAAATAAGCCTGTTTTTGCTGGAAACATAAAATATAATAAAAGGGAATAATATATATATATATATATATATATATATATATATATATATATATATATATATATATATATATATATATATATATATATATATATATATATATATATATATATATATATATATATATATATATATATATATATATATATATATATATATATATATATATATATATATATATTATATATAAATTCAATTCGAGAAGGATTCAATTTGAGAAATTTTTAATTTTTTGACTGAACGCCGAAAAATTATTTTCTAAGCAATAATGTAAAAATTCGTAATTTAAAATAGTTTCATTTAATTACAGATAATTACATACGTCTCTGTTTTCCATTTTGTTTGACATCTTAGATTTATACTGCTGAAGAAGGAGGGTAAACCTCTGAAACAATCCAGAACAACCAAGAACCAGTGTGAATTTTCATATATACAACTGGGTAACAAACTAACACATTGATATATATATATATATATATATATATATATATATATATATATATATATATATATAATTATATATATATATACAAGCTTTTTTTAACGGTCTTATCAATATATATATTAATTCAATATAAGGGTTGTTTAGACCTTATGAGCTATAAGTACAAACTCTTTCTTATCAAGCCAAGCTTTCGAATTTATCCAATTCATCATCAGGGCAATCTACAAATAAAAGCATCTTACAATCACAACCTAAATTCCTGAATTGACTATTTAGATAAATAAATCGAGTTGAGATAAGTGGTAAATCTACATCAAACTCTGAATTCTCCTATCACAACACATAGCAAAACCATATAACACAATATTTTACAATTTAATTTGTGTTGTGATAGGGGAATTCAGAGTTCGATGTAGATTTATCACTTATCTCAAATCGATTTATGTATGTAAATTGTCAATTCAGGAATTTAGGTTGTGATTGTAAGATGCTTTTTTGTAGATTGCCCTGATGAATTAAATAAATTCGAAAACTTGGTTTAATAAGAAAGAGTTTGTACTTATAGCTCATAAGGTCTAAAGAACCCTTATATTGAATTATATATATATATATATATATATATATATATATATATATATATCTTGAAATTGATTTATTGCCTGTTTAAGATATTTTATTTCGAAAGTTTATAGCAATAACAGGCTTTTTTTGATATGAAAAAGTTTATTTTTGTTGACGTTTCGTTGTTATATTACAACTTTGTCAAAACTAATTAGTTTTGATATATATATATATATATACCTGATTCATCCGATTTTGTCCTTTGTCTTATGTGAAATATCGTTGTTAGTAACCCTTGCTTTATCAGCTATACGGAAACGGCCTCAAAGCAAATTTTGTACTAGTAATGAATGTGAATTTCGCGACTGCACCTTGGAAGGCAGGTAGGTTATCGTTACAGTTTCGCAGCACGAAACCGTGCTGACTTTGATAAACGATTTCTATAACAAAAGGTGGCATTTGGAAAAGGCTGATTCATTCGAGACTTTTTTTTCCTAAACGATTACCCTAGGTCATACCATTACATTTGTAATCATATCGATCCCCAATATGTAGCGTGGAAGTCATCGGTTTGAGGAAAGATTATCCAAATTGGGTAGAGTTTGAAAACACGCATTCAATGATCCATTTTATGAAATGTATATTTTTCAAAGATGTTTAAGTTACCGGTTTTCTCGATAAATATGCGTTTTCTCGGAAAATTTTGAAATTTTCAAATTGTTAATATGATATTAACGTTTCGAGAAATAAAATAAATCGAATATGCAATACAAATTTTTTATGTTAGTTAGTGGAACTAAGAATATTAACCTGAGTTCAAAATTAAATTTAAGAAATGAACCAAAAAACTGAAATATCTGATACGAACACAATTTTTTTTCAATGAATGAATGAAAACATGATGTACATAAGAAATATAAATGAAAAATCAATTTCATAAAATGTATGGTTTTTGAAAAGTTTCAGACACCAAAGTTACCAAAGTTGTTGATAAATATTGTTTCATGTTTCACGTTTTCATGTTTCAAATTGATGAGATATTCAAATCAAAGAAATCCAACCAGAGCTCAGAATGAAATTTGAAAAAAATTAACGAAAAAGCTCTAGACTGCACAAATATGAATTTTTGCTTTGAAGGAAAAACCTCCGGAAGGACATATATCACAAAATCTGCTAGTTGAAGAGCAGACAAAATAAGGGTCGCAGATACCTTGGGAACACAAGAGGAATTTGAAAGAAACACCTATAAAAACAAAAAATTTCATGCTTCATGGAATATATATAATAGACAAAAAAATAAAATAGATTTAGAAATCAGAGAACCTCTTGAAAAGGTTTCCAAAATTTAGGAAAAGAAAAGTAAGTGATGGTGATGGTGATGGTAATTGTAACAGTAAGATCGCTATCTATTTTCAAATTCCAGTTTCTATTGTGGCGTTGTTTGTCTTGTTGCGGAAAGACAACGAAAATTTTAAAGTCCAGCAACACTTGTAATCGGTCTTAGTAGACGCAGAATACGTGAATTTATTGTTTATGATCATTGATATTAATTTTATCAAAAACACTTCAATTTGTCAGCAACAATTGAGCTGAAAAATAATTGATTTTGTTTCAACTAAATTCAAGGTTATCAAGGTCCTTTTCCAATTTCAAATCTATTCAACTTCAATCGAATATGAAAAAACTGGGGTGCGGAGAAGGTTATGTCACTATTTTATTAGATATTTCCACCTGCTGAACTGAATAAATGTTTTACAGCAATATACTTTGATGGCTCATCGTAAAATAAAATGGGCATTAAAATCGAACATGGGCTTCAAATACAATTTACAATGAATTTTCGTTCATTATTTGGTGATATATAAACCAAATCAAAAACGATTTTGATTTTGAGACTTATTCCGAGTATATAGGAGTTTCATTGTTATCTGCCTGCTGTCATATTGAACAATAAGAAAATGTTATAACAAGAAAGTCTGTAATAATAGAAAAATACTTGTTTACTTTATGTTCAAATTCATTATGCATTATAAAGTAGCAAGAAACATTCGAAGAAAATTCCAATTAATTTCAAGGATGGTGATGACATTTTCAGAAACAACAGGAATGTTTCGTCAGAAATAACAAAACCTAAACTGACACGGAGGTTTCGCTTATCTCTTGGTGAAACATTATGTTAAAAACAATAAATTGAAATTAACACACTTGGCTTAAATCTTTTTAAATATATGGAAAATAGTTTTTAAACTTAACTATTCTTTCTTATGTTAACTTTATTTAAGTTGCAACATTTGAAATAAACTCTGAAATGTTCAATGGAAACTAATTATATGAATAGGAGAAATAAACAATTAATAACGAATATAAAACATTTTTATTCAGGAAAGGAGATATTTTAAAGAAGGTAGTGAAGTGCTCTCAATCTTTTATTTCTCCCATTTTATTGTTATGAAAATACCAGAAAACGAAAAATATAACTCATAAAACGTGAACAACAGAAATCATATGTAACAGAAAGAAATATTGCTGAATGAAAATGGTGCTGAAGTTTCATGAAGAATCGAATCAACCAATTGGTGAAATAATTTCATTAATCAGCTGAAAAAAATCGTATAGAAAATCTCTTTTTCGTCGATACTTTTCTTCATTCATATCTCTAATTTCTCTGTATAATATTATTTTGCAATTCAACCATTCATTGTAGCAATACCTGAGTATTCCTCTCGTCTTTAAAAATACTAAAGTTTGAGTGAAATTGAAGATTACAGAATCTGGTAAAGATGATAAAGGTATTATAATACATTAATCATGTGAAAAAGTGGACCAAAGATCTTTTATCCGCCTAAAGCGGCTCAAGGTTCACATTACCACAACTTTTTCAGTATCGCATGCCCGCAATGGCCATTACGAAAATTTATGACCTCAACATTATAGTTAGCGAAGATTATCTTTATCTAAATTGTGTACTTGTGAGAGGCCGAAATCTCAGGGTGGTCAAGTTTACTCTTCGTTCTCATATTATTTTTTAAAATTATATCCAAGTGTTTTGGTTTTACGTAATGAAAGTTACACCTCGTAGATTAACTGATGATAAGGTAAGAGGTGTCTCTGGGAACATCTCAAAAATTTTTGCATCTGATACAATTCAACATAAAATTAACCTGTTTGTTATGGCTGACAAAAGAGTAATAGTGATTTGAAGAGTATATTGATGTTATATATAAGGTTATAGGCTCATATATTTCAATTATTATATTTCTTCCTTAAAAGTTATGATTGGAACTATTCGAACTATTTACAAATTAATCAATAACCTACATGCCCTTTCCCGAACCATAAAAAATTAAAAACCACAGTTATCATTAATAAGATACGTAAACATCTTTTAGACTGCCAAAAGTAAGTTCATGTTTTCATTTATATTTTTGCTACATCACAAAGCTTTCCGAGTGCTCGCTCGCGCCATGCTCGACACGAACCAGTTCATATTTTTCTTATTTATCTTATTTTGTATTTCCATTGTTTGTTTTTATTTTTTATTTCATTTTGTTTGTTAGGCATTTCTCTACACATAAACAATTTATTTTATTTCAAGGTTCAATGGAAGAGCAATTTATTTGAATTGCGCCTTGTGATTGTTCTCTAGCTTATATCTTTTAATTTTGATGAATATTTTCTGTTTTTCTTACTGTATACATATTTTTTATTTCTTCTCATTTTCGATGTAATCTGTATCGCCGCCTGATAACAATAAAGACATATTATTATTATTATTCGAGCACTACGCGAGCGTACTACTAACGAACTCTATTGAAATTTAAAAACATCGTTCGATGATATTTGTCAAATATACATTGCAATTTAGTAGATACCTATGGTTATAGAAGATATGTGAAATTTCGATGCTTGGTGTGTCTATAATCTGAGAGGTGTTTTCTACAGATTCCCATAGATGGAATTGTGGAGTATTCATAACTCTACGGTCTTCCACTTGGAGTCACAAGAAGTTTCTTGGGGTTTGAAATCATTGCCTCACTTCGATGGACGTGGTGCGACTGACGAGTTCCTTGCAGAACGAAACATATATGTCTCGCACTTCCATCAGGTGTGGCATCGATTTCAATATTTTTCTAACATTTATCCCTTGAAGGATAATGGAGACATCACATCGTACACGTCACATATCTAGCTCTACTATTCCATTCTTTTGATTAATTTCGATTTTTCCAATGAATGTTCTAGTGTTCAGTTTCTTAAATATTTCATTCCTTGCCATAAGCATATAAAAAAAAAAATATATATATATATATATATATATATATATATATATATATATATATATATATATATATATATATATATATATATATATATATATATATAGTTTCAAAATTTATGAATCATTCATACTAGTAAATACTGAGACTCGAAATTGATCGAAATATCGAAATATTTCGAATAAAACTCTCAGGGACCTGTCTACACAAATATTATCAACGAGAACGAACCTACCACTTTCTAGAGTGAATATTAAGTGCGCTTCGAAAAAATCATCGATCTTGTTGAATGATAATAGGATACAATTGTTTATTACAATCATAATTATGAATCATCAGTGCGTATTTAATCAATCAATCAGTATCGATGACTTTCAAAACGTCCATATGTCCTATATCCGAATGAGGAAAAACCATATTTCGTGAAAATTCACGTAAGCGCCCTCTTTCGAAGAAAAGAAGTATAAACTCTCCCAAGCGTTCTAGAGTCCTTTTCATGGGAACATCAGTTCGAGTACGTTAGGCTTCCTGGACATTTAATTCGAATATTTTCGAAGCGTACTTAATATTCGCTTGCGAAAGTCATAGGTTCGTTCTCGTTGACAATATTTGTGTAGACAGCTCCCTGACAGTTTCATTTGAAATACTTCGATATTTCAATTGAAAGTTTCAGTATTTAGTACTATATATATATATATATATATATATATATATATATATATATATATATATATATATATATATATATATATATATATATATATATATATATATATATATATATATATATATATATATATATATATATATATATATATATATATATATATATATATATATATATATATATATATATATATATATATATATATATATAGTTCTTGAAATTGATTTATTGCCTGTTCAAGATATTTTATTTCGAAAGTTTTCAGCAATAAAAGGCTTGTTTTGATATGAAAATTTTTATTTTTGTTGACGTCAAAAGTTTTGACAAAGTTGTAATATAACAACGAAACGTCAACAAAAATAAAGTTTTTCATATCAAAAAAAGCTAAAAACTCGAAATATATATATATATATATATATATTGCTAAAAACTTTCGATATATATATATATATATATATATATATATATATATATATATACCTATACCTATATATATATATATATATAAGAACTTGAAATTATAAACAAATTCATTATTTAATAATCGTTTTTTAACATGAAACATACATGGCTACTTAAATTTGGATCGAATTGAGGCGACTCATAACAGTTTATATTAAATATCTATATTTTCCTAAATATCAATCAAGTGTAATTGAATTTAGTGTAAACGGATATCGTTTCAATACACCACGTATATACTTTTTTTGTACTTAGCAGAGCATAATCCGAATATGGTTATCGACTATTTTCATAGTGATATACGGTAGTTAAATGAAGGCAAACAAACATGTGTACAAATATTCATGAAATAATCAATAATGCACTTGAGTTATTCATTGCCTATTCAAAGCATCATTCACTGATATAACTATTTATTGCATTCTGTAACAGTAAATCAATATAATAATTTCATTTTGTTTATTATTGAATCTCTCAAGGCAAGAACATATGTCTGAGTTGTTGAAACATTTGGAAAGTAATTGCAACAAAAATGTTTTTAACATTTTTGTGGTTTATACTTTTCACCGTAAGAAAATTTTCATTCAATTTAACTTTCTCGGTTGAAAACTCCGTGTATATATATATATATATATATATATATATATATATATATATATATATATATATATATATATATATATATATATATATATATATATATATATATATATACCATAAAAGTACATTATAACGTTCTTTCGATAATTCTTGACGAATTATTCCAAAGAATATTATAGCGGAGCTGGCTATGTGAAACATGAACAATGCAATCTAAAGTTGTAAAATGTAGTATCTCAATTGATAAGGACGTGTGAAACTTTCAATGCAGATGTCATCATGTGCTTTTCATTGATTCTAAGATTTGAGATGTACCTTAATCTATGCATTATATAGGCATATACTTACTCTATATTTCTGTCTTAGAATCGACTAGAGGGTATGCGAGGATTGAAATCTCTGCCTTTCATTCGTTGAACGTGGCGTGACTGATGAGTACCTTGTAGTACGAAACAGTATACTGTCTCACGTTTTCAATAAATGAAGGCATCGATTTCAAGATTCTTTAACATTTTTTCCATGAAGGATAATGGAGAATCTATTATTCTCTAAAATTCATCCCTGGAAGGACAATGGAGACATCGTATTGTTCATGTTTCACATAGCCAGCTACGCTATAATATTCTTTGGAATAATTCGTCAAGAATTATCGAAAGAACGTTATAATGTACTTTGATAGCGTATATCTATAAGTAGTATTATTTACAAGTGCGATAACGTAGCACGGGAACTACAGAATTCTTTTCTTGTAGTGTTTTCACTCTGATATATATATATATATATATGTGTGTGTGTGTGTGTGTGTGTGTGTGTGTCATCAATTCAATTACTCATTTTACTCATTGAAAATACACAAAGAGAAACTTTTTTTCGAGACTTGGTTCAATTCCTTCATTAATTTGCTTCCAGAGTTTTTTCCACCTTTACTTCGAAATGTTAGTAGCCTTTTTGATTCTCAAAATAGGATAATTGCGGTGTCATTTAAGGAATAACCTTAAAACCACAGTATGATAAAATATCTGGCAATCCCATATTCCCTCATTCATTATTCTGGTTCATACAGCGATAAGCAACCACACAGAAGACCTAATGAGTGTTGTAATTACTTCAAACTTCTCTATTCGCTTTAGGATTGCGGACGCGGAAAACCTTACGGTAGCTTTCGGTCTGTTAGATTTCAAAGGACGATTACTGATGCTCGTTCACTCTCTATTCTCCACGTAAACACGCTTCAGATTGCCATTGTTATTTTTAAAAGAATGCGGATAGATATATTTTCACCCAACGTGCGATTTTAAACACATCGTAATATTTGTGCATTGAAAAAAATTACTTATCTTAAAATCTTCTGCCTCCACGAAACTCCTCAGAAATTTCCCTGTGGGAATGAAGATCATTATCAACTTCTGCCAGAAATTTAGAGCCAGTATTTTGCTGTGAGGACCGAAAGACTGCTTTATCAATCTCATTATATATTCATTCGTTTTTGTGAACTAAATATACCGACAATAATCGTATGTAGCATTGGTTTTGAGAAATTTCAGAATGAAAATTGAAACACAATTCGAAATAAAAATAAAAAAAAATTCATTTGATGTACTATGCCTCCATAAAATTTAAGAGTTGATCAAAACATCGCTCACATAGTTGTATTATGTCTTAATTATCAGTAAGAGCATAAATGGAATTTTGAAAACCTTCATTATTAATTCAAATTTTTCTGCAGGTGTAACAAAAAAAATTGTGACAGACAATGTACTGATTGATATACTGTATTTGAAAATCAATTACAAACTATGTGTTCACAAAAATCAAAAAACTGGGTAAGTTAGTAACTTTCAGTAACTGATTATTGAATTATCTGATTAATTTTTTAATATAATAAGAAATAGATAGTTTCACTTATTGCGTCATTCCAGTGTCAGAAACAAAAATATGATTAGAAATTTGGCTCTTTCATTCCGAAGTAAGTTTTCACTTTCCACTAAAAATAATGTTAACCTTTGATAATTATTTGCACGTTACTCATTGTGTTTCAATGTTTCAATTTATATGAGTCAATGTCAACCATTCTTGCTGATTGAATGGGCTATCAGAAGTTTTATTCTTTCATGATATATCGATGTGTTGTATCAATTAGTGTTTTTCGATGCATTCATTGAATCATTCTATGCTTTACTTAATTGATCGTATTTTCCCAGATTTCACGTAAATGAAGCAACTCGGAATTCTTTTTATATTCCTTGTCCTGCTCAGTTGCATCCTGTGTTATAATTGAATTTATATTTTTCAGTTTTATTTCGGTGATGTTCGGAATTTTTCTGAATATTTTCGTATTAATAGGCTATCTTTCCGTCCCTCCGACGTTTTGGATATTTGACTTTTAGAGCATTTACAGCAATCATGACACGGAATGTTTTAAACGGAGTTTTTTAGCTATTCTGGAGTAGATTCTGTGTGATATTTGTGCTATTACCATATTATGGTTTAATGTTTCAGATTCGATTCGAAGAGGAAAGCAAATTAATGCAATTATATATATATATATATATATATATATATATATATATATATATATATATATATATATATATATATATATATATATATATATATATATATATATATATGTGTGTGTGTATGTGCAAATATAATACAACTTTGTAGTGTATTTCTGTCTCATAATTTTTAAGAGGATTTTTAAGTCGATGACTTTTGTTTGTTGAACAAGATGCTACTGAGGAGTGCCTTTTAGCATTACACAGAAACTGTCTTGTGTTTCCAATAAAAATGGCATAACCAGCTCTGCTATAATATTCTTCTGAATAATTCGTAAAAAATCATCGAAATAAAGTTGTAGTATACTTTCAAGATTGAATATTTACAAGCTACAATGATATGAGCACGATAACTGTAGAATTAATTTTCTTGTAGTCTATTTCTCTGTCTATTTATAATACATACGTGTTCAATATCCACCTCATCCTTCATAATCCGGTTTTCAACATAATGCCCAATTAACTCTATGACCAGATTTATGGTTAGCCAAAGCATTCAATACTAACATATTAATTATCCCTCACAAGTGGGCGGTATCTGAATCTAGGTTATGACTCATGATACAAAAGGGAAGAAGATTGATCCAATATGCGTCCTTGGCCGTTCAAACAAATTGAAGTCCCACAGGACGAACTATCGGAATTTGAGCTGCAAATGACAAACTTTCTTAATCACAGTGAAGTCGCAATGCTCAAATCAACCCGAATGTCCAATATTTGAAATATATCATGTTAGTAAGTTCAGAAACTCATCTTTTCACGATAAATTTAAATAGTTGAATCAATTCTGCTGAAACGGCTTGGTAATGGATAAAAATCTTTTAGTTCGAAAAATCTATAAAGATATTTCATCAATACTAAAATGCATATAAACCATGAGCATATCTACTGCCTAAGATAAGACCCTGTAAATATTGGAGTGCTCGTTAATCAACAAACTCAACTATTTAGTCTTCCATTTTCACAGCAATATATATCCACGGCCGACTTTAATCAGGCCATGAAGAGTCCGGCGGTGTTGACAAATTGAGTTAGTGGTCTACTCTCCTAGTCGGTTGTTCCAAAAGTTTCAAGCATTATTTCAACTTTTTGTATATTGCGAACAAACAAGAAATATTATTGGTATTTATAACATATAGAATATTATGTTGGGTATTGTGAGTACATTTCTGTAACAGAAAAATGTAAAACATTTATTATTGCAAGAAAACAACGATGTTTTTGATAAAACCACTGCGTAAAAAAACTTCTATTAGTCAGTGGGATTTATTTACATGAAAAGTTGCCTTAACAAATTTATCGAATTATTTGAGGGAAAAGGAACCTTGAAAGAAATGCTGTAGGAATTATTAAAATTGAATTTTTTACCTAAGCATAAATGAATATTATATTTCTGATCAGCGCAACCAACAAACCACTTGATGAAAGTATTGATCTTTCTACGTTCATTTTTTGATTCAGTTTCCTCATTATCGGCTTCATTTTTTTTGTGTAGTCATTCAATAAGGTATTACAAAAAATATTACACAGCATGTTCAGAATATTTTCATTTGTATTTACCACATAAACAGCAACAATAAAAATCTTTCAAGGGCTCATCCAATGACACGCTTAAAATAGTGAGATTACACAAAATTTCTTTCTGGTGTATAATATTCAAAAAGGACCGTTCGAGCGAAAAGTCATCAATAATTTTTTCAATATGGCACACATGTGAAATAAGACATTTTTAACTTAATCTGTAGGTATATTCAGTCCTCTCCGTTGCAAATAATTGAAATATTATTGATAAAATCATAGCTTACAAATACTCTGTTTTGAGGATAGTTTGGATTTTGAAAGAATGTGTTATTGTTAGTTAGATTTGGGAATAGCGATTTGTTTATTCGATGGTTATCGGTTATAAATAGGCTAGAAAATATACTCATTAAAAATTCACCTATTTCAAGCTCGAAACTTACTGAATCATCAACGGAATTCCTATCCTTCACACCATTTTTCACAAAAAAATTCACAAATTCGATTTCAATTCGATTAAATCGATACACACAAAACACTTCGCTTTTGTAATTTGATGCTTTGTTATCAACAAACTATTATCACTAGCACCTATATTACACTATACAAAATTGATAAATAGAGGATCAGAACTGAAATCGTAAAATATTCCACGTCAAACTACGAAAGTCTTAAACAACACAAAATTGATTTCGTTTCACTGAAATCGGTAAACAAACTAAACACTTTGTTTTTATAGTTTGATGTTGAGCTTTCAACAAATTATCAACATCAACACATGTATTACACTGTGCACAATCGAAAAATATAGAATTTATACCAAAAGCACAAATAATTCAACTTCAATTTGCGAAAGTTTTGAGAAGCGTTCTATTTGCATGAGTATACCAGGTCAACTAATGGCGGGATTATTAGACCACTTGGATGCCGTGGCAGATACTTATTTCATGGCGTGTGCTGAAGTTGGCCGCGATAAATCCTAAGTGGAATTATAAATACTGTTCACCATCCAATTCTAACCAATTCTGATAAAACTCTCCAAAATGTTCTGGATTAACTTCTGGATATTAATATGATTGAATAAAACAATTTTCTTCATAATTTTTTTTTATCCTAAAACTATCAAAACTCACTAGTATCTATTCCCCCAAAAATTATGACAAAATATCAGTAGAAGATATCAGTGGTTCCCAAATTGACTCATATAGAACAGAGGGTTAACTGCAGCTCACGTGGTGTCTTTATGACTTGAGAATAAATGAATAAATACTGGGATTGTTTTGAAATCATAACTAGTGATGAAACATAAAAAAAGGAGAGGCAAAAAAAGGACAGATTGGACGAATGCATGACTCGGAATCTCAGAAGCTCAGCATTCAAGAGAAGAAAATGAAAAACTGGTGAAAAAACCTTGTTGCTTCCATCCGGTTACAAATCCGCAGACTTTTCTCAACTTGTCAGACAACAGATGCAAAAGGAAACAGTTTCCAACAAAACTTATAGTTCTAAGATGGATGGCTGTCAATCCAGTTTCAAATGAAGTTCAGATGCTATAGAAATATCTAGAGGTGCTTTTTTGAGCGTAGTTAATTTTTAAATCGAATAAAACACTCAATTTCCATCTTATATTCGAAAGTTTTATTGAAATTGATAACTTGGCCTTTACCATTCACATTTTGAAGATAACTTCATGTAAATATTGTCCGCGGCTCCGCATCGAATGGTCCGTTTGAAAGGTCCAATTTTGCGTCACTTTTTCGAGCATTTCGGCCTTTATGCCACGAGTTACGCGTGTTATGTTATCCTGTAAATCTTCAATTGTGTTCGGCTTATCCACATACACTAACGACTTTACATAACCCCACAAGAAATAATCCAGAGGCGTCAAATCGCATGATCTTGGCGGCCAATTCACAGGTCCATTTCGAGAGATAAGATGCCCACCAAATTCATCCTTCAACATGTCCATTGTTTCACGAGCTGTGTGCCATGTGGCATCGTCTTGCTGAAATCACATGTCAACAAACAAAACATGTCATGTGGCTGTTCATCACTCCAGATAGGACAGTTTTGTTTATTTACATATCCGTTAAGCCAGGAATGATCATCATCGCTGAACACAATTTTTCAGGTTCATTCACCAAAAATTGGACGTTGTGGTAGGCCATTCGGTTTTAATTCTTGCAGAAGTTGAATTTTATAGGCTTTCAAACCCAGATCAATACGTAAAATTTTCCATGTGGTTGAGTAACGCATGCCCAATTGCTGAGAACGGCGACTAATTGACATTTCACGATCCTCATTAACACTGTACTATACTGTGTATATACACTGCAATATTCTCTTCATTGCGCACTGTAATGCCCAACAAAGTAAACTTGGTGAGAAATTTGGTGATAACAGGACGAATTGTTGATTCACCAGGTTGATTATGACGACCATAATAATATGGTCGTAACAAACGATACTCATTTTTCACAGAGCACGAATTTTGATAGTAAATTTCAATAATTTGCAATCGTTGCTTGTTTGTAAGTCTTTCCATGATGAAATGGCGGAGTATACTGAAACCTTTTCGCTTTGACAGATGACGTTTGGATACCATTACTGTTAGTATACATTTTTTCATCAATTTCGAGGGTTTTTATAGATAACACCAAACGAAATTTCCAGTTATTTATATGGCAACATCAATGATCGAATATGCGTCAGAATTATGAGCGACCATATATTCGGAAGAATAAAAGTTTTATGTTTCTGTAAGCGCTAATTCCTAGCCGAATATTAAATTTAATGGCGAGTAACTTTAACGACATTTTCTATAGCGTACCCAAAGTATTGAATTTCTCATAAAAAATTTGATTGATTATTTATGGAACCAAACGAGGTGTAATAAATATCAGTGTAAGTATATCAGAAACGCCTCTAATGTGGGTACATAGAATGCAATGTCAGGTATGATTACTTCTAGTAAAATGTGTTTTTAAAAGGTCTAAAACAGGTGTTGCTAACCTATAATTTTATGCTTCTGCTTCAAGTTCACACTCAAAAAGTATTCCCCACTTGTCCCAACTAAACTATAAGACACAAAAAAAAACGATGAAAACTGTAGGGAAATTTATTAATCAAAGGTGTGCATATAAACCTATAACTGAAGTACAACATACGTTTGATGATTAGTACGAACATTTTGCCAGTATTTCATCATTCAATTGAAGAAGTCCTGGCTTCTGATCAGTACAAAGACAGAAGAGAAAGCATTCGCACCGACAGCGAAATTATGGATTTAAATAAATACATAAGCCGATCATTTCGTCCTTTATTGGATCATCAATAAGCCCCCCATGTGGTTGGGAACACTTGGCCAAGAGCATGTTTATTATTACGAAGGTTTTAATTGTTGTTTTCAAGCAGAAATTATTATATTTCTATGTGAAATATTTAATCATGTATTTTAGGATACACATCTAATATTTATCCTAAACAGGTATACTGGTACTTATTACCTAATTAGAGGAGAGTCATACAGTACCGGCACTCTAAGGTTTTTTAAGTTTGAAAAAATCACTTTGGTTACATAATTTCTATTACGTGATTTTGGTAAAAAAACTCATGGCTATAAATTAAAACAACATAATAGCAAATTACTGAGAAAAAAATAACTTCATTAATAAAATATGAATATGAAATAAAACAGACTTCTGAACAAATGGCCTCCAGTACCGCCCCCAAAGATATTTTCAGGAAATGTTACTTAAGCCAAGCAATACTCACAAATATCATCTTCTGACAATTCGGAAATTTCTACACTGAATCCAATTTTCATCATAAGATTCAGGGTATTTCCATTGCTTTTTTGCTTTTTTTGCAGACTTGCTTTCCCGAAACCAAAGTTTTTCGTTTCTTGTCAACTGCCTCACCTGACAACACAACCTTTCTTCGCATAACAGAATCTATTTCATTTTTTCCGCTTGTTTTTCTTCAAGAAGTTTTTGTATGGGGAACTCATTTATATTTCACTTTTTTCAGATTTTTGTCACCATAACGTAGCTCTTTTTTCAGGAGCATCAGGAGCCGGTGACATTTTTGAACAGGTTGCTTTAAAATCATCTACTGACTAGTCACTAGTAGCATTAGTTTGAGGCAGTGTTAGTTGAAAAGTTGAGGTTTTTTGAACTTAATTTCATTATATCTTTATTATATCTCTACCTTCATTGCCTCACATCATTGTTCATCTACAAAGAAATAAAACCAATTAAAAATAAACTTATATATGGGCCGGTACTGGAAGGCACTTTTGTGACTGATACTATAGGAAACGAAAAAAGGGAAATGTTTTTTGTTTTTTAATTAATGCAAATGCAAAAATGTGAATTAGATCTCATTTTATTATTTCTTAGAAAGTATTCAATACATACCACGATTGACTTCTGTTGAAATAACACAATAAATTCTAGTCATCCACGAAACTTTATCAAGGTGTCGTACATTTACCGAGCGTAATACAAATTTTCGCACTGACGGCAAATGAACAACACTCCGAGCTTTTGCAAAGATGAGTAAACTACACATAAAGGTGTGAAGAAACTGGCTTCATCTATTATACAATAGCGGAAACCATGACCGGACGGTACTGTATGCCGGCCGGTACTGTAGGACTATCTCCTACATATCATATAATAATAACATATAGCTGAATAAGAACTCAATAACTGAATGGATGAAATGAAATTAAATATAGTATAATATACAGATGATTTAAAAATATTTGCTGCTATTAACGATCATCATGATTGTGTCAGATTACAGTCTTCCCTTGACGCTGTTGATTTGTGGTGTAACAGTTTATGGTGTAACAGCAATGGGCTGAAAATGAATATCACTAAATGTGAAATTAGTTTTCAATTGAAACTACATTTCTCAAAAATTGTCTCCAATTCATCATAGTTATACATAGAAAGGTCAAATTTTTGATAGATATGTTGAGTTTAAGATACTTTTCGACTATAAGCTGTCCTCTGAACATATAACTTGTATTATGGCTTCTGCTTTTAGGATGCTGGGTTATTTGGTCAGAAATTGGGACAGCTTTGTTAATCTTGTCCCAATGAAAACGCTGTACTACTCCTTTATTCGCGAACTGGAATATGCGTCCAGTAATAATTTGGTCTCCAGTGTACATTAATTCTATTGTCGACTTGGAGGCAGTTCAGAGGAAATGTTTGAAGTATATGTACTTCAGATAATATGGGTAAATGCTTCTAGAGGCTTCGACCATTCCATCCTAACCGATAGTTAGGGAATTGAATTTATTGAAGTTGAGGCGTGAACGGTTCGGCCTAACATTTCTTTTCAAAATTTTGTACAATTCGATTGACTCACCATTTTTTCTCAGCGAAATGAATATTCGCGTACCAAGTCCTGGTCTGAGGCAGAATAATACATTTTATGTCACTTACAGCAGATCAAATAATATGTCACGTTCTCCTATTAACTGTATATGTGATCTTTAAGATGGGTGTTGCGGTCGATTGCTTTTGTTGCTTACATATGACTTAGTTATAAATAAGTTATGACTTAGTTGTTTCATTTGTTCACTATATAGTACTATTGCAATCGATTTCAATTTTATTTTCATATATCGAATATATTTCGTTATTATGTGGTCAACTTCTGCTGACCATACGTAACTTTGTAATAGGCAATATTTTATTTTAGTTTTAGTTATCTGGTTATTGTTAAATACTATTTGAATTTTTTTAATTGAATCTTTTTGTTGTGTATATTCGCTTATACACTCTTTTTTTCTCATTCATTTTCTCTTATTTATTACTATTTGTGAACCATTTGTTATTTTTCCTCTGTAATTGGATGTAAATCTGTTGTGGATAAATGTATTATTAAAATTATTATTATTATTATCATTATTATTAATATATATATATATATATATATATATATATATATATATATATATATATATATATATATATATATATATATATATATATATATATATATATATACCCCGACTTACGCTACCTCGACTTACGCGAATTCGGACTTACGCGATTTAATTTTCTCGTCTATTCGTTTTTTGTTTGAACGCCGTGCATTCAAGGTCAAGCGGCGGCGTTTGTTTTGACTCCCCGCCCGCATTATTATTCGTTCAGTTTACAACAAGCACATCGTGTAGTGCGGAATCGGCGCGTAGGTACACATAAGTTACGATTTTGTGTTTTTTTTGTGCGTTGTGCGACGACCTGAGATATTTACTAAGTACTATGGCATCCAAACGAAGTAGAACCGACTCTTTTGCTTTAAACAAGAAGAGAAAAACATTATCTTTGGAGTGTAAACTTAACATTATTAAAGACTACGATGCAAAAATAAAAATTTGTGATTTAGCGAAAAGTATGAACTTCCGGAATCGACAAGATCAATTACGATAAGTAAAGAAAAATCGAAGCTGTGAAAAATGCTCAGTCTTTGAATTCAAGCATCATTCGTAAACGGCATGGTATTATCGCTGAAATGGAAACATTGTTAAAATTATGGTGTGATAATCAAGTAAGTGTGAAAAATTGTCCTATTGATCAGAACACGGTGTGCTTTCAAGCTAAACAAATTTTTGAGAAATTAAAAGAAGAAGCTGGGGAGATGGCTAAAGATGAAACGTTTAAAGCCAGTAACGGTTGGTTCAGCCGGTTCAAAAGTCGCTGTAACTGGCACAGCATTGCAGAAAGTGGAGAGGCGGCAAGTGCAGATAAAGAGGCAGCATCTCTCTATCCAGAGAAACTCAAAGCTATGATAAATGAAGATGGCTATACCAGCCAAACCATATTCAACGTAGATGAAACTGGCCTATTTTGGAAGAAGATGCCTAAAAGAACTTTTATTGCGCGTGAAGAGAAAACTTTTCCAGGTTTTAAGGCCGCCAAAGATCGATTGACAGTGATGCTTGGCGCGAATGCAGCTGGTGACTTTAAATTAAAACCTCTCTTAGTTTATCGCTCGGAAAATCCAAGAGCATTAAAAAACAAATCTAAAGCTGGTTTGCCCGTGATTTGGAAGTCGAATCGTAAAGCTTGGGTGACGGCCTCCTTTTTGAAGACTGGTTTGGTCATCACTTCATACCTGAAGTCGAACGTTATTGCCAGTCTAAACAAATCCCGTTTAAAGTGATGCTATTAATCGACAACGCGCCAGGTCATCCTCCTGCTACTTTAACTAGTTTCGACCCACGTGTGAAAGTTGAATTTTGCCACCAAATACAACCAGCTTGCTTCAACCGATGGACCAGGGCGTTATCAAAACATTCAAAGCTTATTACACGAGACGATCGTTTGCACATCTGCATGAAGCTATGAGACAAAACAACGAGCTCTCTGTTAAAGAATTTTGGAAACAATTCAACGTTTTAGAAGCAGTGAGAATCATTGGAGAATCTTGGAATGAAATTTCACAAAAAACTTTGAATGGCGTCTGGAAAAACTCTGTCCATTTTTTTTCTCCACTGTGACTCAGGCGGAATTAGTGTCAGGGCCTGATGAAATTTGCAATGTGATCAAAGACGTTGTCGAACTTGGTAGACAAATAAATTTAGAAGTGGATAGTGATGATGTTCAAGAGCTGTTGGATTCACACAATGAGGAGCTTACAATTGATGAGCTCATAACAATGCGTGAACAAGAGGAAGAAATTGATAATCATGATTCTTTGGATCCAGTTCAATTAGAAGATCAAATGACAGTTGGAAACTTGACAGAAGCCCTCAGTTCGATTGAAAAAGGGTTATCAATTTTGGAAAGCATAGACTCCAATGAAGAGCGCAGTTTTGTTACAAAACATGGAATAAAAAAATTACTAGGATGCTACGAGGAGATATTACGGGAGAAGAAAAAATCATTGACTCGTCAGACGACTTTGTTACAATTTATGAAACCTTCTACATCAAAATAACTTCGGATTGTGTTTATACACTCTATTAATATAGTTTGTATATTGTAATGTCATATTATTTAGAATTAGATACTAATTATTTCCTAAATTATTGTTTTATTTAGTCTCCAGTCCCAATTAAACATACTTTGTATGTCTTTATATGCAAAATTGTACCCCGACTTACGCGAATTCGACTTACGCGGATAGCGCTCAGTCCCACCTATCGCGTAAGTCCGGGGTATTACTGTATATAGTGTGATATATAACAATGAACTGATAGAAAAAATACAAAAGTATTCAATGAATGAATAATAAAATGAAATGAAATATTACAAGGAACTCAATCTAATATTAAAAAACTAAATAATATACTGACAACTAAATGATAAAAATGATGAAATATGACGAAGAACTCAAGCTAATTCAACTCATTTTTGTCAATTTTCCTTGTTCACAAAATCCTTAATTATAACTCCAATGTAGTCAAAGTGAATGTCATATTCGTTATCATTTGTATTGAATGTAAACTCCATAAACCAAATCGGGGATTGTATAAGCGAGTTAGTCTTCGAGTCTCTATGTGGAGATATATATTGTGTAAAACTATTAGAGTTAAACCCAAGTTAAATACAATAATTGTGAGTTTTTAGCGATCATAAAATTAAAAATTTTTAATTACGTACTAAAAAATAAGAATTAATCCCAGACACGTTACATTGCCAAGTAGAAAATTAATTTTGGCCCTTTTTTCTTGAATTTAAAATGCGTTTCAGTTATTTTCTGAGTAATTTATTCAAGGAAAGGCTCAATATAATCCAGTAAAATCGCCTCAAGCTTTCACCGAGTAATCAATTGTGGTTCCTTTCAATTCCCCCAAGCAAGGCAAAGTAAAGATTAGGTGCTACAGAATTAAGTTTGGAAAGGCATTTTATTAATCACATATTTGGAGTTAGCTGACTATAACGTATAACACGACGTCAAAATGAATGAATCATAATTTGTAACACAGATTTGTTCTAGGCAAGCCACGAAAGCACTCAAATAAATTAGTTTAGTCAACATGCAGTAATATTCTGAATTTGGGGGTGCCTTAATTCAAAATTATAACATAGTTGGCGTTCGGCAATGGCATCAAGAAATGAACTAACGGAATAAGAAATTCTTCGAAATATTGATTCATTTTTATGAAACACTGTTTCCCACAGTATAGAAATTAGAAGAAAATTCAATAGAAATTAGAGAAAGAAAAGGAACCTGTGAAGAGGGAATGTCTCCTATTTTCACCTAATGCCGCTCTATCAGGAAATTCAAATGCAAAAACAATCGAAATATATGTTACTAATATTCAGTGGTGTTGACGTATACTTGATGAAAATCCATTATAATTGAATATCAACATAAATTAAAACACTTGAACTTACGATTTACATTTTATTCTACATACATGACGTCATACTACATAGCATGACGCGTTTCGTCGTTATAAACGACATCATTCTGTAAGCATATGAAGAAGTCGTTTGTAACGACGAAACGCGACATGCTATGTAGTGAATGAAGTGTACATCATAAGTTCAAGTGTTTGAATTCAAGTTTATGTTCAAATATATGTGGCTGTTAACTCAAAAAGATTTTCAAAGTTTTTGTTCATTGAAATTTTCAACGGATTAAATATTTTCATCAAAGGTATCATCTCATCGTATTGAAATGCGTTTTAATGATCCCCCATTTCAATAATCTGTATCAACATCATGATTTTTCAGAAATATTTCGGATAATTCTTGAAATATGGATTGAAATTCCATTTTGGAACATTCAATCATGAACAAAGTATGGAAATATTCAAGTGCAGTCAGAATTTCGTCAATTGGAACTGACATATAAAAATTCAGAAAAGATTGAAACAAATTATTATGAATGGAATTTTACCCACAATTGACAGTGAAATTTATTAGTTGAAGAAAAATGGAAGGAGCTATATTTTCTCATTAAAATGATCAAACACAAAATTGTCAAGTATTTAAAGAAAAATCATCACTTATGATTCAATAAGATTCAAAATGAATGAAAAGATAGAAATTTAAAATTAGACTGGAATTAAATGAACAGAGAAAATAATAATTCATTATATGACCATAAATATATCAATTATAAATATAATATAAAAAATGTAATATAATTAAATTAATAAAAATAAATGTATCTCAAAGTCATAAAGGGCTATCAGTTTTTTATTTTCATAACATCTCGATTATATCCTGCAATTAAGAGATATATTTCTTTTATATTTCCATTTATTACACGGCTTTCTAGAAAATGTCGATCTTCAATTACTTATTACTAATGTACACTTTGCTACACTTTTCTGAATATTATTATATTGACCTTAATTCATTCACTAACTATTTCTTATGACAAACGGAGCTCGAATGTGTTTTTCACTGAAATGCAATCAATTTCCACCAATTTATTATGATATACGTTCGCTCAATCGAAAGTCGATTTATTTTAGTCTCCAGCAGTTATAAATATTCTTAGCAGCGTTAATAGGCTGAAAAACTATCCTTAGATTCACTACGGTAAAATGATAAAATACCTGGACAAGTTGGCATCTATATGAAATATATTAACGCTACGACTACGATTCGTTTTTTCACATAGTTTTCAAGTCCTAATGAATTCCAACGGAAAATAATTGAGAATATCATGAGTTTATATAAGTGTAAACAGTGAAAATAGGACTGAGTGATTTTAGGAATTTCATTGGATAGGATTATGGAATAATTCCAAACAATTTTTATAAGTTTATAAACTGATGGTTTTTCATGCAATAGACTCATTTTATCATCAACTGTACTCAACATAGTAAAAAAATATCGAATCAACTTTTATGACTTCTATTTCTTCCAGAATGAAACCCATGAGTTAATAATAATAATAATAATAATGATAATAATAATAATTATAATAATAATAATAATAATAATAATAATAAGTTTATTGTCATTACAAACAGTAGTCTATGACAAAAAAACCTTAAGATGCACCCAATATAAAAACAATGATAGTATTTAACATAAAGACAATACAATTAAATCAAGCTAAACATATCATAAATTTGACAGTTCCCAATATAAATGCATCGAAACCACAAAGCCAGCGGCTGTCTGTGGTCTACTCATCAATTCACACTTATCAAAAATACAGGTTCAAACGCTATAAAAAAGTAAGTCCAACCAGAAACACAAAAGAGAACAGAACTCAAACTCTGCATCGAATCACGCCATGCAACTTCTCAATATCAAATTGATTCAAATAGTTTCTGACAGCTCTGGTAAAACCTCTAATATTTCTAATACTCCTTATCTCTACTGGTAATATGTTGTCAATCCGAGGCCCAAAATACTCTGTGCTTCATTGATCGAATGATTTAAAGGAAAATGGGGTTTCATACCGTATACCTTTCTGACGACTGCTATAACCGTGGTTCAAATTGACAAACAATGTTTTGATTTGTGAACTGTTTTTAACAATACCAAAAAAGTTTTTCTGAGGTTCAATATTCCAGTTTTAGCGTATAGACTCTCTGAAATGTAGGTATTTGGCTTCTTAAAAATAATTTTCAAGAACTTCTTTTGCAGTACCTCTATATTATATATGTATTCGTCACCAGCCGATCCCCAAGCCAGAATTCCAATAAAATAGTAATGTGCATGAAGTTAACAGAAGAAAAAAATCGTTTCCCACGCAATTTCGGGACAACTTGCATAAGTAAATAGCCGTTTTCACTAGTTTCGATATTGTTTGATGTCTTCAGCACATCATAGCCAAATTTAGAACTAAAAAAATCAAAAGATATACCTAAAATAAAACTTTCAATTTCTATGAGCTAATATATTGATTTTTTCCCATTTTGTTGTCTTTTAGTATGCTTTTTCCAATCATAATATTTGGAAGATTTCAGTCATATTTTTCCATGTGCAGTTCAATTTAGAGATACTTTCTCATTTTCTACACTCTAGAATTATTCTAGATTTGTTAATTCTACTTATTGATGAACCGAAGGAATAACTTTGTAGGATTTTCAATGATAGAACTCGGTCATCGATTGTTGAAGAAGATTTTCATTTAATTTCCCATCTACACAATTCAAGTTCAAGTAAAGTAGCAGCAGCCTTTGTGCTATAGCTTTATGTGCACATATATTTACTTCTTTAGTGCTCAATTAATAATATTCGTTTTCGCCAAATATCGAGACAGTTTTGCCAATAAGGGATAATTTTTCCACTTTTTTTGTTATTCAGAAACAGTGCGGAAGAGACTTCTCTCCTCCGATTTATGCAATCATTTTGTGAAAGAGCATATAATTTATCAGGACCTCCCCATGCGTTAAATTCGTAGATTCAGTGATTAATGCTTCATTGAGCATTTGTGAGTCTTGGAAGACACGCAATATATTTCAGCGGATAAATTGAGTAGGTACGTTGATTTATGATAGCTATTCATTAACCAGGTGTACGAAGTATTGAATCAAGATGAAGCGGAAGAGTATTAAGGATATACACATAATCATTTTTTCATTGAGTAATTGAATTGAGCAATCGATGATTTCATCAATTGTGGGAAAACGCTTACTTTTTATCAGTCTCTGTTGATTTTATGAATAGGAAAATATATGGTAGTTGAGGCATAATTATGGTGTTTTTTTTGGCCAAAAAATCACGATAAGTGATTTGTGTGTGAGTTGGTGCATTATCGTGATGCAGAATATATGATTTGCTTTTTCACAATTCCGATCGTTTGCTTCACGAAAACGTTGTATAACTTCTCTGTAGTGTTCCTTATTATCAATAAAGGCAAGTGTGCAGTTATGTATATGGGTAAAAACAATCCACGTTTTGATTATTCTATAGACGGACAAAAATTAAGCAAAGTTAATTCTTATAACGATCTCGGAGTCACAATAAGTGAAGATTTGAGTTGGTCGGAACACATTTCTTGCATAACTAGAAAAGCAAATAATAAATTTTACCTTTTGACAAGAGTGTTTGCGAAAATATCATTTCAAGCATCAATTCGATCATATAAAACATTCATACGTCCTACTATGGATTATTGTGGTGCTGTGTGGTGTCCGAAGTTGGCGCGGGACAGAGATCTACTTGAAAACATTCAGCGTAGGGCTACTAGACTATCATTCAAGCTTAAAATACCGGATTATCCTCTAAGGCTTGCTTCAGCTCCATTACCAACATTTGAAGCTCGTCGACTACGTGGTGACTTAATCATTGCTTTTCGAATCTTGAAATATAATTTTCGAGATTTTAAACATATATTCATTCTTGATGTCAACAGACTTCGTGGTCACAATTTGAAGCTGAAGAAGGAATCATTTCATACATCTAGGCGGAAGCATTTTTTACCTAATCGTGTATTCAGTGTATGGAACAGTTTATCTGCTGAAGTTGTAAACTCTCAGTCAGTCAACGTGTTCAAGAGGGTGCTAGATGAATTTTTGTTTTCATTTTGAGAAACTGTTTTTGTCATATATTTTCATTGTCAATGTGTACTGATCACTATTTTTTTCCTCTTGTTGTTATTATTTTTTTCTTCTCTCAAATGTTTATCTAATGTATTATCCTCACATTGCAGTATTCTGTAAAAAGTGTTAATAGGCTTATGGGTCTTTAGACCCCTGCTTTTAATTATATTTAATAATAATAATAATAATTAACAGTACTACCTGTTGGCAAGAACTCATGGCGCACAACGCCGTTGTAGTCGAAGCAAATAGTGAGCAAAACCTTCATATTTGATCGACATTTGCGTGCTTTTCTCGGTCTTGGCTCTTCTGGCCGCTTCTATTGGGGTGCTTGAGTCTTGGATTCTACGTCATAACCATATACTACCTACGTTTCGTCACCAGTTATGACCTTTTTAGCAAATCTGGATCGTCGTAGGTGTCATTCAACAATACTGAGCAATACTAAAGTGATGTAGACGTGGTTGCAACTCCAGGGCGGTCATCTTCATCAACATCTTCTCGGCCTTGTGTAAAGTGCTTGTGTCGCCTATCAACACTTTTTGGAGATAAAGTATACTCGCCGCGAATGCCACAGTCAACATTTCAGGTGCATTCGACCATTTTTTTCCAGTTAAACGCCAAATTTGATACAGATTCTTTGATCCATTTTTTTTGAAAGTAAGAAATCGAAGAAGACACAAAAACGTTTATCACCTTTTCAGTTGTACTGATAAACAAACTACTGATCCAAAATGGCTGATAATTTCAATATGTGAGAAACGTTTATGTATCAACATTTTATTCAAAAAATTTCGAACAAAATTCGTAGGTTCCGGTTGGTTTGCCCATTACCGAGAGATTTCAACAATATTCACTCAAAATATTGCTAAATACTCTCGAAAGTGGGCTAATTATCCCGAACGAATATTTTGAGTTGTTAAGGGGTTAGGGATAGTCAGAGACGTGAAAAAATAAGAATTTTCAGTATTTTTTTTTGATTTTAAATCATGTTATTTTAATAAAGTAATGAAGTGAAATAAAAATGTGATCAAATAATAAAGTCACTGAAATTTGAAAAAAAAATTTATAATTTCCAAAGTTAAAGCTGTTTGCGTTAACTCAGTCCCAAAAAAAAGGTCCTAGTGGTGACATTCCTTGGAGATTCATCTAAAATCAATCAGATGAGAAAAATTTGTTTCATGAATAGATAATCCTGGGGATGATCGAGCTTTTTTTTTCAAAATTCAACAAAATAATTAATTAGTCTTAAAAAATTGAAAAAAACCTTCTTCAGGCCTGAGTTTATTATGTATTCTAAGAGTAGTATAAATTTCATTAAAATCTTTTGAGCGGTTTTCGAGTTACAGTTGTCACCAGTTCGAAGAAACATAGTTTTGAGAAAAACGCATTTAAAGTTTCACACTAGATTTACGTACACAAATACGAATTATTTAATCACTTACACCGAGTCATCTACTTCTGAGTCATATAATAGTTCTTCAGCCATTGTGGAAGTTTCCGAAACATCAATTTGCTGTTGCCTACGAAGCATTCTGCCGTCCCGACTGTTGTCGTTGGCGCGCTGATCTGCCACTTTCACACGTGTTGCATCCTTTTTTTCGGCATAGCTATGGGAATTAGACCCACAATTAAGTCCGTTGAATACGACTTACGGATATTTTGAGATCTCCGAACTACTCTCGAATTTTTTTTCGTATCACGTCCCATAACAAATAATTTCAGGAATAATTTATTTTAATAACGCACAACTATCCACTGCTCTCCGCAACTGCCACAGGTATACTAGTGACGTGAAGAAAAACAAATAATTTTATAAATTTAGGTACCACTACATACATCAAAGTTTTATTTCATGGATGACAACTGAAGCCGTGAAATCGGTTGCTTGCAGCTGCCACTAGCTACATGCTCCCAAGCGCTCTTCGAATAACTTGAAAAATAATTATCGGATCAACTTCAAATTTTCAGAGAATATTTTTAAGATATCATATCACACCTGACGAAAATTAAAAAAGAAAAAATTGATTTTTTGAAAATCCTGACTACCCCTAACCCCCTAATATATTCATTGAAATTTGAGCCAAGGTTTTCAATTTTTATCTACTTTTATTTACAAATATTCATGTTCCTTATATTCATTTCAATAATATGGAATATTTCTCTGTTAATATCGAAGAGATCTCAGTATTTCAATCGCTACCGAAATAGTTGAAAACCTCCCTGGACAAAGTGAATTCAACAATTTATCAAATGTACGAAAATCATCTGAAATTTTCGAATACCCGAGAATTTGCATTCCAGAAAATCGAAGCTAAATTCCATCTATATATCCTGCGTATTGAGAACAAAGAGAACTGATAACTCTCCGGAGCTTCGATCAAACTGGAAATCCGACGTTGCTTCTGTAAAGGGAATACAATAGCGTCAGTTCGAACCTACTATCCAAATCTTGTTGAGCATGATGCAGTCCAAACTATGTTACAGTAGATTTGATTTTCTTCGCGAATAAAGCGTCAATATTCCAAAAGCGGAAAATCCGCATACCCAACTGTCGTAGCTACCAGTATTCTCTCTTCTGTATTCTCCGGTGGATAATAATTCCATCAGCAGACCATTTGCTAGAGGGCCATGAATTACCCCTGCTAACCTTCTTTTGCAGCTTGTTGTTCTTTGTAGTTATATTCAATTTCGCTTTTTTCCCACGGGGATAGTCCGGCATGGATGATATTAAATGGAAACTTGGAAAGTTGAGGTGATTCATTAAATGTTAATTAAAAATCCCAGCAAGGGAGTTTGTTAATTAACGTGTTAAGGTAAGAATGTTTTTTACCTAGAATGAATTCCCATCATATTGGATATATATGTTAAGCATATACATATATAAGGAAATGAAATACATATATTTGCACACACATATTCTCATAGTTTTTGTGCTGATGACATGGAATGAAATATTTAAGATAATTAATAGTAGAGCATATTGGTTGAGGCTTTCGCGGCCAGTTGTCGAACTAGTGTTTTCCTGGTTCGGATCTAAGGGCCGTCGTCGACTGGAATTTCTCCCTAACGTTTCGCTAGCACGAGTGGCGAGCTTCTTCAGAGGTCGCGAGTAAGTGTGTCTTCTTCTTTCTTCCTTTGTCCAGTCCTTGATACTACTCCGATGTCTCCTCCCCGTAGAGGCGTCTGACAAATTGGTTGAGGCTTTCGCGGCCAGTCGTTGAACTAGTGTTGTCCTGGTTCGGGTCTAAGGGCCGTCGTCGACTGGAATTTCTTCCTAAAATTTCGCTAGCACGACTGGCGAGCTTCTTCAGAGGTCGTTCCATTTCTGATTCTGGAAGTATCAGTATTCGCCAGTCTACTTCCAAAATTCAGAAATGGAACGACCTCCGAAGAAGGTCGTCACTCGTGCTAGCGAAACGTTAAAAAGAAATTCCGACCGACGACGGCCCTTAGACCCGAACTAGGACAACACTAGTTCAATAGTAGAACATTCTTTAGAAAAATTCAAATGAATCAAAAGAACAGTGTATTAGAGCTAGGCTATGTGAACGTGTACGATGTGATGCCTCCATTAAGTTTCAAGGAATAAATGTTGAGAAATACTCAAGTTAATACCACACCTTGTGGAATTGCAACAGCTCTCTCGTCCTAAAAAGAACTCGTCAGTTGCACTATATTCGTTGAAGTGCGGCATCTATTTCAATCTCCAAGCTCCTTTTCATGACTTCAAGTGAAGAACCGACAAGTAATGAATACTTCACTATTCCATCTATAGGAATCAATAGAAAACATCTCTCAGATCATAGACACACCAAGCATCGAACGCACTCAAGTCTTCTATACCCGTAGGAATCTACTGAATTGCAACATCTATTTGACAAATGTCATCATATGATGTTTTCAAATGTCAATAGGTTGCGTTAGTAGCACGCTCCCAATTCTTTCCGTATGACAGTGGCCTATTCGGCGATTTTTTAAGAATATGAAAATTTATATGAATATATACAAAAATGTACCTATTTGAATACATATATGTGCACACACTGATGGCACTGAATGAAATATTTGAGACAATGAATACTAGAACAGTCATTCGAGAAATTCAACTCAATCGAATGAATGTTTTACTAAAGCTAGCTATGTGAACGTGTACGATGTGATGCCTCCATTATACATCAAGAGATAAATGTAAGCGAAATTTTGAAATCGATGCCACACCTGATGGAAAGAATGACAGCTGTTTCGATCTACAAGGGACTCATCAGTTTTCTTTTCATTAATTTGAATTTTTCGAAACACTGTTCCAGTATTCATTTTTTATATATATATATATATATATATATATATATATATATATATATATATATATATATATATATATATATATATATATATATATATGTATATCGTGATTCATATTTAACACCGAAAGATCTCTTATATTCAACTAGGATAATGTGCAGTCTTCTATTTCAAATGACATTCTCAAATACCACAGGTTTCTTGAAATGAATATAAACTTCAATTCAAGCACTAAAAATAATAACAACAACATTTTGAAAGACACAGGTATAAATAAATATCAGGGAATTTGGGATTCTATGGTTTTGGGTTTTACTTTAGATATTTCATTCTGACATATGATTTCTATTACCTGAAAAGGTTTAACAAAGGTGAATTGTTTAATTCAATCTGTTCATTGAGTAAATTTCCAGAATTCTTAAGCCGATTTATTTCCACTATTTCCTAATAATCTAATTGACTACTTCTCTATGTAGTCAATAAAGTGTAAATCATAAGTTCAAGTGTTTGAATTCAAGTTTATATTCAATTATAATGGATTTACATCAAGTAAACGCTAGCACTATCAAATATTCTTGAAATGATATCAAATTTCACAAGAAATTGTTTCAAATACTCGATTTACAGTATATATTAGTACATATTTATGATTCAACAAATTAGAAGAAGCATTGTTCGTTTAAATAGTTGAGAACGTTACAGTAGACATCTCTTATTCATTATTATCCACAGAATTCTGACTGTTTTTTCTGTTTTGGCGTTATATACGCTTAGAGTCAACATTTATTTTCCTAAAGTCCGATGTAATCACTGGAACACCGTTTCTCAATTTATATACGTTTTTCATATCAATATATATGGATCACCCTGTAGATTATATATATATTCGAAATATGCTCTGCAAGGTAGACTATGCAGAATTTCGTTCATTCTCAAATTGAGCATGAAATTCCGATTTTCTATTTTCTAGTGATGCAGTTACAACCTTGGTTAATGTTAAAGATAATATTGAAAAGACATTTAAAAGCATAATTGCAGAACAATGTGCTACCAAATAAAGATGACATCAAGTGAAATTTGCTCATTAAGAATAATAATTAATAAGCATTTCATTGATTTCATAATTTTCATTTATATCAAGACTTCAAGAGTGGAATAGCTATGAATATACTCGTATATTACTGCAATCTTTCAAAAAGTATATTTCCTCTTGAAAACATCCCAAGTTAGGATAATAAGTAAACCTAATTGCTTTATAGAATGAAAAATCGATTTATTAGTACAGTCTCATTACTCTCCTGCTTCGTAGCCGATCTATATACAGCAATTTATAACATATCTTTCAAGGCTCGTGGCAGGTTTATTAGATTCGAACTATGTGTGTGGTAGTTATGATTACGGTACATTTAGAAGTTTTAATATCATAAATTCAGTGTTAAATTTTTATACATAAGGTAGGTGAGATAATTCATCGAAGTGAGGCAATTATTTCAATCACCAAAATAAAAATCTTTGCCTCAGTTCGATGGACATGGTGCGACTGACGAGTCCCTTGCAGAACGAAACATATGTCTCGCAATTCCATCGGGTGTGGCAACGATTCCAGATGTTTTTTAACATTTATCCCTTGAAGGATAATAGAGACATGACATATCTATATTACATGGCACTACTATAACATTCTTTCGGTTGATTCGAATTTTTCCAATGAATATTCTAGTGTTCATATTCTTAAATACTTCATTCAGTGCCATAACCACAAAAACATCATTTATATATATATATATATATATATATATATATATATATATATATATATATATATATATATATAATATATACTATGCCATCTATACATAAAGGCATCTCATTTTTTGAACATATTATGAAATGAAAAAATTCAAACATTTTCATTATTTCATCCCAAAAAAAAACTGAAATTGCAGAGATTTTTTCTCGATGGAAGTTCCATAATCCAAAAGTATAGATTCTTATGTAGAGAGAAAAGTGTTGGTACATATTTTTGTGGATAATTCACATCTATAAGTTTTTGTTGTTCGTACCCTTCACCTTTTAACGGTTTGTGTTCCCAAATGTAGGTTGATGACTCGTTTTTTTCCGTTTTTCTTATTATAATTTCTTGTTCAGTTGGCGTATTTTTCATTTGTCTTTGCGAAGGCAAAAAAGTCCATTGAATTTCCAAAAACGCAACTGATATTTCTTCCACTCTTAAAATCCCAAGACTCCAAGAGCCTATGAGATTCTATTTTCCAGATTTTTCAATTATAAATGACGTAGGTAACATACTTTCAGTTTTCACTTTGAAATGTGACCAAAAGCTTTGAAATAATGTGCTTAATAAAACGGAATTACGACAATATTTCTTATCTGCACTAAAATGGATATATTTCGCAGACTGTCACATGGCACAAAAAGGGCCCAGGGAGTAAAGTATGAATAATTCAGTGAAACGAATGGGAAAAAAAGCGAAGAGAGAACCGTCTGTGTGGTCTTCTAATGTATTCAAATGAAATATTCATTTTCTTCTGTTGACACACGAATTCGTCCGTATAATGATATTCGATTCAAAATTTCAGTGATGTGTTCAATCATTCCTGCGAAATGCAGCATAAATTAAGTGGATATTCGTTGCAGTCACTGCCATAAGGGCACATGTGGTACGTGCCCACTTTCCTAGGTCAAATTGTAAATAGAACAAATTGTGTGAACAGTTCAATTCCTAATCAATCAATTATTAAAATATATCTACATTAAAATATCATTCCAACCAAATGACTTGATAACTGAAGAATTGACTACTATATTGTAAAAATTGATGGATTATGGGCATGAAACAAAATGAGGTGATATTCATATTTTTTGTGATTAGTGGATTCAATTATTTTGCTGAAAACTCCACTCTAAATACACAAAATAAATTAGTCCTCTTTTCGTTAGTCATAACATTAAACTTCGGCCAACGTCTTAAGAAACGCTCTTGGAAACATCTTGTAACATTCCACTTGAAAAGCGGAATTGAGAAATACAGTTAGTGTCGTTGCTTCCTTCAGCTACCTAACACGTAGAATCAGTAATATCAGTAATATTCGAATCCAATACATTTGGGAACACTTGTACTTATTTTCAGAATTCAAAAAAAATAAAGATGATTAAACCTAATTTCGGAAAAAATTTCGGTTGTGCCTTGTATATATATATATATATATATATATATATATATATATATATATATATATATATATATAAAACATGAACCGAAAATTCTTAGAAATATTTACGAGCCATTCAATAAAAACAGTATTTAGATCAGAACGAACTTTATCTAAAGACAAATAAAATAACGGAAAAAACCACGAGTAAAGTTTTAGAAAAAACCTGTCATTTTATTGTAAAAATTCAAAAGAAATATCTTAAACAGAATATCTCGAGAAACTAGTAGATACAATTATAAGGAGCTAATGCGGAACAGACTGATTGAAAGAGATCCAAAAAGATCTACAAGAGATCAATATGAAAAATCTCGAAGATCGAGATATAGACTGTCGCTATAAAATCGCACGCATGAAATTTGGGCAAAAATCAACAAGTCAACCTGGAATAACATGGACAGATGAACAGAAGAAAGAGCAATTTGATACGATGAAGCGTTTTGGGAGGCAAAAAGTTGAGGCAAATGCCTTAGGAAGTGCGAATTCAAGTTCAATTGCTCTACTCATGGGAAAATCGTTTTATTCAAAATAATATATATGTTATTATTGGTATAACCCGTACAAATTTTTGGCTTCAATTGGAGAAACTCATTTTCAATTGTATAATTTGAAAATTTGAAGTAACCGAAATTTCTATAATTCAGTTACTCAAAAGTTTTGCAAAAAACCTTATAAGTAACTGTTAATTTGATTCAAAACTCTTCTGTGGTAAACTCGATTGTTTACTCGGATTCTCTTCAATGAAATTGTGTAAATGAATATTATATAAATAAGTACAAGTCGCTCAACAAAGAAGTAGGTAACACTGTGCGTGTGTTACAACTCAAGCAGCATCCCCTATGTGCAGGATAAGAACGTCAGCGAAGGGAAACTACCCCTTCCCTAAGTTTCACATAAACTTGTTTCATTCTGAACGGACCGCAAATTGCGGTGGTTCCAGTCATCAATCATTTTCACATGCGTGCTTGTTGGTTTAAATTTAGAGTGTTGAACTCCCTTGACGTGCAACCCCCGAGAAGAATTAGAAATTTAACAAAAATACCTGTGTTATGTAATTCTTCTAAGACTTTTGGCATTAGTAAAATGATTTCACCTTAACAGATGTTACAAATATCAATTTATGATTTGAAAAAAGTGTTTTCTACTGGAACGCTGTAGATGTAAAAAAATTATTATATTTTTACTATAATGCTTTTGATGTTAAGCGGAAGACAAATAGTAGCAATTTTGATAGCGGAAAATAGTTCTGTGGGGTGCACTTTGCATTCCATTAAGCCTTCTGATGGGTAATTCGTTCAATTTCAAATAAAATTGAATTCGAGAAAAATACATTTTTAATTATTCTTGGGTCTGTTTGGAAAAGCGGGACTACATCGACCTCGCTGGGAACAGCGGGAAAGACTGACTGAAAATGGGTCGTATGGTCACATTACATGAATACGACACTTAGAGAGAAGTCTGCACAAATTTTGTCAACACAAACCCAATATTTGTATGAAAGTACAAATATATGCACTGAATCAATAACACTGAATCTAGTTATCAATACAATCTACAATACTGGAGATATGTTATCTCCATTTTTCGTTAACATTTCATTATGAATTGAAGATGTGTCGATGATTTTCCCTAATCAAGACAATATCCGGAGAAAGCTCTCATCCGCCTTGAGCACTAGTAGCCAGTTGATCATGATCAGTTTTTACAATCACCTAGTGAACTCTGAAATTCGATATATTACTTCGCAGTAAAATTAAGGAGTATTCTGCACATGGAATCACAACTCGTTTCGTTGTGTCAGTTCATAAATTATCTGTAATAATATACGGTTTATTTGATTAGACGATAAATAGTTTTCGGGTATCATTTTCTAATAATTATGATCACATAAGTATATACTTTACAGAGGACTCAGTTAATTTCCATAAACAGACTAAGGGTGTTTCATTACTGTACAGTACTGAAATATTGAAATTTTCTATGAATTTGTTAGACTCGTGTGTATTGATATTTTTTTATTTAAGACAACAATTTTCCTCCTAAATTTGCTAATATCAAAATCTACTCGAGTAGATTCAACTATAATTATAAGATAATTTAAATAAAACTTAGCAGTTTTTTGATTTTCACTATAATTTAGTTAAACACAATCAGATGTAGATGATGTAGATGTAGATGTGTTTATCATCTACATCTGATTATGTTAACGAACTAAATTAAAGTGAAAATCACAAAACTACTTAGTTTCATTCAAATTATGTATTTAGATATTCATCAAGTATCGGCCCAATCGATTAATGATTAGAATTATTATATTTATTTATTTTATGTTGAATCATAGGAATACGAAAATAGCAGCACAAAACTCTTACTTTTTTAAGGCAGTTGTACAGTATAATTCAACTGACTTGAGAAGAGAGATCGAGTTAAAAATCTTCAAGAGGAAACTGAGCACAATTTATCTTGTGAAGAAGAACGAAGACTGAATAACTTTTTGAAAGACTGATTCATAAATATTATAGATTATTATTTTTATATATAATGAGTTTAATTATGTTTGTATGCTAATTAGTATAGCACAATGTGCTTAAGGCCAGCTTACTCCAAAAAACGTAAGTTTTTTTCAATATATTTTATTTATAGTACAAAACATGTTGAGTTATCAAATTATTCACATATTCAAGCACATATATAAAATTACTTTAAAAAAATTTATTTTTTTTGAAATGGCGTTCCTGAAAATGGCTGCTGAAACCCATCTGAATCGGAGATGAATGACATCATTTCTTGAAAAAGAATTATCTGAAAGCAAAAAACAAAACGGTTTCATGTTCTGTATCGAATTGGCTATGACCTCAAGCAGAATGAAACATTTACATGAAAAAAAAATGAAATGGCGGACTTTTGAGTTTTTTTACCCTTTTTTTCACTTTCAATTGTTTATGAATTTTTAAATAATAATTAATATTTCTGGTTCTGCTTGAGGCCATATCTAGACATCTAAATAGTAAATTGCCGTTTGGTTCATATCGATACGTGCAGTAGTTTTGAAATGGGAGTGTAATTCATTCGAAAAAACGTGGTTCGGAGAAAAATCAGTTCGCAGTTTTTATTCATGAAAAATCATTAAAAAAAGTTGAATTTTACTCACATATCCATTCCAGCTTCATACACAACTCCTCTCTGGACTTCGAAAGCATTATTCTGAAGAATTCTTGCATTCCTCAAAGCAATTCAACAAAATGACAAGACAATAACAATAAAATAAAGAACAAAACAACAAGACGACCCGAAGGCATGCAGCAGCTGCCGCAACCGAAGGCGTTCGAGCGGCCGGATATACTGCAGCGCTCCCTAATCTCTTATACCTGCTTCTCGGTCTTGCTGACCTTCGGGACTAACTCTATACTATTTCTACAGGTATATAGTAGCAATTTATGAAAAAAAAAATTTCGATTTTTTCATAATTGTTTGGAGTAGGCTGGCCTAAACATATCTTCTTCTTTTTAGCCTGTTGTTTAGTCTTCTATAGACCATGACAAAACCTTCGAAAAAGTCATAGTGATTTAGTTAGTTTAAATAATTTCCATTGGAGATAATTCACAATTCCAAACAATGTTACAAACTATCGGTAATTTGCTATTATGATCATTTCCCATTTGCGATCGGAAATAGTTGATAATGGAGTATCAAATTTCCATTATTTACAATGATTGTTTCACAAGACTATATAGACCGTGAATATTCAACAACTATGTAGCTTTTAGTTTTCCATCAAGGCTGTGGAAATATAAACAATACCTACAACAAGCTGCAACGTTCATATATTTTGAAAATAAATTAAAAGATAACATTGTCCCGCTACCAATGAATTACACGCTCTAACATAACAGGCGCGAGTAATTGCAAAATTTTCTAACTAAGTTACTATAACTTCTCAATGATAAAGCCCTTCTTCTAGTTGATTCTAGAAACATAAAATGAAATTATCTTAAAGATAGTTACTGTATATAATTTCATCATGGAACTGTATGATGGCTGAAACTAAGTGGAAAGTTATTGAAATGGAATCATTTTATTCGATAGTTTTTGGAAATTTCTATTTGGATTTTAAGTTCGCTATTATTTTCCGACATAATTGGTATTGTGGATAGATACAAGAATTTAGAATTCCCCAACCTGGTAATTGTTAATAAAATTTACAAATAAACTTGAATATCAGAACAAGTTCAAATTATGAAAGCTTCACTTGAGCATATACCAATCTTCTCAATTCAACTAATAACTCAAGCAATATGATTCTACTCCTTGTCTGAGTAATTGGCAGCAATTTTCATGAACAATAAAATTGATGCACTTAACCAGATGATCGATAAATTGCGGCATTGATGTTCTAGAATGCCAAGCTCTCGTTCGTAGTTTTAGCATTCAAGTCTTTTTTATTGAAGAAAACGTTGAATCAGTTCGTTTGGAAGTGAATGCGAAATTGGATGAAGTTTCAAAATAACCTTACAAACCTTTTATGGTCTTGAATTTACATATCAATTTATATATCAGTACGTGAATCGAAATGTTTGTAACCCGTTTTCAGAAAATTGCACTAATAGTACGTGAGCTAGCAACGTCGGAAAAACAAGCATTTCAGGTAGACCAGTTTTTAGATATGTTATCCCTCTCACTCTCCCGGACGTCATAAGGGTGGTCTGGCTGGCGGAAGTGGTTGCGTTCATCAGTGCGCATCGTACATGTACAGGTAAAATATCGATTGTTCTAATCATTTTGAGAAGTTGTGTTTTTCTTTTATTATTTTTACTGAACTTTTTGCAACACGAATCTAATATTGCCAGATATTCTTATCGTTGATTAAACCATGCCAGACCGTGGTATGAATTGAATTGAAAAAAAATTTTTTTTCGAAATATTTCATAATTGCTGAAATTTTCATATGATATTATTTAAGTATCTAAAAACTTCGAATCAATTTGCCAAACAATACTTCGATTGTTAATCCTCCAGCCAGACCAATTTAAAAGTGAAAAGTAATGTGGAATCATTTTGCTTGGTCTAGGAATGGTTATCGAATAAATTACAGAGAAAAAAATCTATGTAATTAATGTTTGGATTAATATAGTATCAAAATAATTATTATTTATTTTTGTGAAAAATTAAGAAAATATTATAAAAATAAACAAAAATTATATTTTTCAATTCATAATTGTATCACAAAAAACGGAGACATATTGATAATTATCATCATCATCATCATCACTGCTGTCATTTTCATCATCATCGTCGTCTTCTGGATTGTTATCGTCTTGTAATAAATTATTATCAGTAAAAGAATTTGTGATTGTCTGTATTCTTCCAACATGCCAAATCACTTTTCACTTTTAAATCGGTCTGGCTGAAGGTTTAACAATCGAATTATTGTTTGACAAATCACTGGCAAATTTGAATTAGAATTTTTTTTTTGATTCAAATTAGTATCTGGCACGGTTTAATCAACAATAAAAATATCTGGCAATGATTGATGCATGTTGCAGATAGTTCAATAAAAATAATAAAAAAACAGAACTTCTCAAAATGATTTGAAATATGGGTATTTTGCCTGTACAGGTAGGATGCGCACGATGATTGCAACCACTACTGCAAGCCAGACCGCCCTTATGATGTCCGGGAAAGTGAGAGATATATGAGTAACATATATGAAAACTGGCATATCTGAAATGGTCTCTCAAAAACGTTGCTATCTCTTAGACTACAAGGGATGCACTTGAAATTTGACACACTTGAACTGTATATGGAGAAGAAGAGCCTACAGTTGTTCTATATAGAAAAATATACTGAAATATTCAAAATAAGCAAAAGACACTCATACGTGCCCACCATTCTGCATATTTAAACTGTAGATTAATTTTTGACTAGAGGAATTAATAATTATATTCCCATAATTTAAATAAAACTAAGAAGGTTTTTGATTTTCACTATAATTTAGTTAAATATAACAATATTGTTTTGCCAACACAATTGCTTCATCAAAACTGATAAAGCCAATATGTTGGTGAAACAATATTGTTATGTTTCACCAATATTGTTACAACTAAATCATAGTGAAAATCAAAAAACTACTCAGTTTCATTTGAATTATGTATTCAGATTTTTATCAACTTTCGGCCCAATCGACTGATAATTATATTCTCTTTTCTATTATTGAATATCAATTAAACACAAGAAGGAATGAAACTGTGAAATTCTTCACTTAACATTTGTATAGTTATTCATACTTTCTTGAGTACGACTTATTCGAAAGAATACAAAAAATCTTAAGGGAAGCATAATGTATATGTATGATATTCAACGAAAGAACACTATTAAAGTTCAAACTTAAAAATCGAATGAATTGTGGTCGAATTTTCACCACTAGCCTCTCACTAGTTCTAGATAATTCTGCACAGACTCAGTTATTTCTAATATAGTAAATTTCGAAACATTTGTGTAAGTTTCACAAAAATTTACAAGAAAATTAATGATATTTAATGAATGTAATTGAATAGTTAAATTGTAGAGCAAATAACTCGTGAATTATATTGCGCCAGCAGTTTCGTAGTACCTATTAGGTATAACGAAAGCATTTTCAAGCGCAGTAATAAAAAAATAAGGATTATTTGAATATAAGTATAAAATTGACCAAAAATAGTGCATTCTTCTTCAAAGTTTGTCCTACGCCACGATGTATCTTCTTCTTCATAAAATGGTAAGATCCATACATCTGTTTGATCATTATTCTGTATTGTTAATGAGATTGAATCATTCAACTCTTGGTAAATTGGCTTAATGTTTCACGATTTATTTAACAATATGTATAGTCAACATGTTTCGAGCGTTAGCTCATTTTCAAGACTAAAACTCATTTTAGTGGTATTTTTATTGTATTCATAGATTTTAATGGATTCTAAAATACGTTGTTTTTTGTAGTTCTGAAGATGTATGTAATATATTTTAATTATCTGCACCTGTGATAATATGCCCTGAATCTAGAAAATGTTTCTCAAAAACTGAAGATTTTTTATTCGCTGTAGTTTTATCATCAACATTAAAAAAATTGAGATATTTGAGAAATTATTTTCAGAAAATAATTTACCGATTTCATTGAAAATTGGAACGAAATATGTTAACGAATGTATTTTTCTCTATAATACTATGTATAATCACAAAGTGAAGAACGAATATAGCCAATATTTAAATGAATTGGAATCGGTTCGAAATTCAAAAGGGCTCCCAGAATTATGCAAACAATTCATTTACGGAAATTGGTTATCAGAAACGGCCACTATGTATAATGAGATGTACCTCTTATGATTTGATGGTTGTGCATTGAACTCGTACCTACCTACCAAATACTACCAAAATTCCAGACATTTCTTCCGTATATTTCGATTAAGAATTAAAGTTATCCTTATGTATGTATCGTTTCTGTATAATTTTGGCGTACCTCAAGCGTATTATTAAATATTGACGCTTTCCTTCAAAGAATTATTTCGAAAGCAGTCTTGCCATGAATTTCCAACTTCATTCCATCCCCCGGGAGGATCTCGAAGTTAAGTTAAAAATAAACATTAGGTATATCTGCAGACCGAGAATTCAGCGGAATACTTCAAGAGTATTTCGATAATGTACATTTCAATAAATTTCCTACAGTTGGCAGAATATTGATTCAAATGATTCTTAAGATGACTTATATGCATTCGAAAAATGTGATTTTCGATATGCATATGTCAGAGAATAGATCTTTTCTGAAGAGGTTAAAAATTGGAAACCTTATCTCAATCAAGTTTAAACAGAATATTCAACTTTCAAATGCACAGATTTCACAAAATTACAGAAAAAAATTAATTGTCAAACTTTGGTTATCTGGTGTTTTTTTTTTATTCAAATCAGAGGAAGATATTCAACAAATTAGAGAAAAAGCTACTATCAAGGACATGAACATTTAATATATTGATAAAAAATTGAAAAAAATTTTTTTATTTTTTTCTTTATTTTCATTATTAATATATTAAATGAAAACACTCGGCTTGTTTTCACAAAATTTATAATAATAACTGACAATTGTTTCGGGGTGTTACCCGTTTCGAACAATTGCCAAGTTGTTATTATAAATTTTGTGAAACCAAGCCAAGTATTTTTTTTATTTAATATATTAAACAATTTTTCACCAAGAGATCAGCGAACATTCAATCAACATTACTAAAACCACTTGGTCAATTTATCATGATTTAACTTTGGCATTTTTAAGTACTAATGGTTCATTTGTAATTTTTCATTATCATTCAATAGAATCAAAGAGAATATAATCATCAAAAACTACAGACAAGTTGTCTCAACTTAAAGTTTGCGTATTTAAGTATTTTATGTAGGTATGTGTGTATGTTTTGTAATAAAAACAGATGTATGTGTAATGTTTATTTTGATTGATTTCATGATTTTGATGCATTTTCTGAAATTCAATAGGCTATACCACGATAGACTTTAAACAGGCCATGAAGAGCGTAGTCCGGCGGTGTTGCCAAAATCGAGTCGGTGGTCTACTCTCTTAGTCGGTAGTTTCCGGCTAGGAGAGTAGAAATTTTCAAGCATTATTTCAGTTCTTTTTGTATGTTCCGAACGGATAAGAAATATTATCGGTATTTATAACATACTGAATATTATTCATGAGCACATAGTACTGTAATAGAAAAATGTAAAACAAAAGCAAGAAAACAACGATATTTTCGATTAAGCACCACTTCGTAGAAAATACTTCTATTAGTCAGACTTCTTTACATAATAAGTTGCCTAACCTAATTTTTTCGATTATTCGAGAGAAAAGGAAACTTGAAAAAAACGCTGGTGAAATTACTCAAATTGAATTATTTACCTAAGTATAAATAAATATTATATTTCTGATTAGCTCAACCAAAAGCCTACTATATGAAAGTATTATGCTTTCTTCGTATATTTTTTGATTCAGTTTTCTGGCGTTTGATTTTTTTTTATGTAGTCATTCAATAAGATATCAGAAAAAATGGAACACAGCATGTTCAGAATATTTTTATTGTCTTCACCTCATACACAGCAACAATGAAAATCTTTCAACGACTCGTCCATTGACAATAAAATGACTTTTGTTGTTAACTGAACCCGTTTTAACATTCCAACAATCAGGAATATTTATTTTACGGGAGTTATGAAAAATCAAATCTTGAAAATTGATAATTAAATCTGACTGTTTAAAAATGTTATTCAAATAATCATTGCTAGCCAAATAATTTCTCCGCCTTTTGTCTGCGCTTTCCGAGGTAAGAGCATATTTTTTGACAAATAATGCGGTAAATTCAGAAAAATAGAAGGAACAGCGTGAGGGACTAATCTTATTCTTTTAAGTATGCCTACAATCCCACAAGGTGAAACAAATTTCTCTTCCCTGATGACATCAGTTTCAGGAAAATGCAAGGCACAAACAACTGAATATTTTGTTAGAGCGCAATTATCTCGCGGTATAGATTTCCTCCATTTTCTCTTCAAAAATTCGATTTTAGGGAAACTAAAGGTCCATACTAGTTGCCCACTTTCCTTTAGGGTGCTGTTATAATTTGATTATAACCAGAAATGCAACAAGGTTTCGACATTTTATGAGAATATACTTATTAGAAACTTCTATTCCAAGCTTGAAACTCACTAAATGATATTCGGAACACCTACTCTCTATACCAGCCTTTCCCAAAGTAAGCGATAACGCCCCCTTTTGGGCACTGCAGGCTTAAAAGGAGGCGGTAAGAGACTCAGAAAAAAGGGGGTATTGGGTAGAAGCTTGGGGGGCGATTTGTAATTTCATCTAGCTAGGAAGACTTAGAGACCGACTAAGCTATCGATTCTCGACTACAACTTGTGAACATCAACTTTATAAACTAATATTAATTAAGAGATTGCTGAAATTCGGTTCGACATTTCTCTTCGTGTAGTTCATGTATATGTCCTGTTTTATTCAATAACTAAAAAAAAAATCATGTCAATCGGTTGCAACAAAAAATTGATTTCGTTTCATTGAAATCAGTAAGCACACTAGGTAAACACTTGTTTCTTATAGTCCAATGTTGAGACTTCAACAATTTATCTTATCAACAATAACACATGCATTACACTTAACACAATTGAAAAATATAGAATTTATACTAAAAGCTCAAATAATTTAACTTCAAACTGCGAAAATTTTGTGAAGCGTCCAATTTGCATTAGTATACAAGATAAACTAACGACATGGCTTTAAAATTCCACAGACCACCAGCGCCAAATACTCATTTCATGACCTATTAAAAGTCGGACGTGGCTATACACTTCTCCATATAAAATTTACCTTTAACAAAGTTCACGTCAATCCATCCAGGCAATTTATTCGAAAAATGTTATCGAAAAAAGTTAAAATGAGTAGTAAAACAAAGCAGACAAAATTTTTCAATTTAACTGTCCTTTTGAGAGCATTTTCTTAGTTGTAATTATTTATCAATTGAAATGAATGTAATTTTACTATGTAAGGAAGTTATTTATATAACCATTCACATCTTTCTTTTTTTGGTGAAATGAGAAATTTTCCTGAAAAATTATAGAGAATTTTCAGATATATACAATTTCATTGTAGACAAAAATATTTTCCATTACTGAGCGGTCAGTATACAAAATCGACCTCGAGAAGCATCTATTGTTGAAAGGTATAATAAAGCATGCTTATTGCCTTTGGCTGAACAGATCCGCTGAAAATACCCGTATGGAATTGATAGAATGAATAGAAAGAACGCCTGGGGTTGCTTCGCCGAGGGGGTATTAGCTATTCCAATAGAATGTGAATGTTAATTATATCAATAACGTTGCAGTAAACTTTGTATGGCAAGTTCAACTTGTCGAAATCAAATTTGTTAACTAATATCTACAATATTCGCTTTCACATATTCATTTTAATGGTTATAAATACCCACCTAGGTAAATGAACAAGTATTAGTTTCCAGAGTAATGAATAGATAGAAATTCTAATTAAACGATACATTTCTGAATGTTCCAGCAACTCTCATGCGAGAATTGATTCACTTTATTGGATTTAGTTACATTTATGTTCATTATATAATAATACTAATAACGTTTATTTAGTGTGTTTGGAATAATGTAATTAAAAATATATCTTTACACTTGTTTCGGCTTATTAGCACATTCTTTTTCAAATTACAATTTGTCCAATGTATATCCACAAAATATGGTTTATCAAGTATGCTCCAAGTTTAATTTCGTGAAATTTTCACCATTCGTTTTATGGAGTATTGTAAAAAGTATAAAGTCTCAGTAATGAATACTTACTCGTATCAAAAACTGTTGGAACACATCCATATCGTGTAAATATTTATAAAATAATTGATAAATTGTTTGAATTTTTTAAAATTCTCATTACTCAAAACATTTTGACAACTATTTTATCCGTATAAATTATTCAAACTCTTGTCATTCCTAAAACGATTGATCAAGTTAATTTTAAAATTTATCGTTCTTAGTCTCCCGTCTTACTACGTCCCGATACACTACTTTTCAGTTTAGTAAAAACACGTCATTAATAATTGCAGAAGGTAATACTTCACCTAATTTTTCCTAACTTATTTTCCCTTTATCTGACTTTGAAAGTTGTTCAGAAGTGTACCTCAAAATGGTAAGTTGATAACGTTTAAGTTTTAAAAAGGAAAAACATATACTAGATTATATCAAATTGTATTTTTTTCGGTACCATACCATTTTAATTTTGAGGTATATTCCCTGTATACATACAAGTGAAATGTTGTCTTTCAGATGGAAGCTATCAGAGTTTTTGTAACTGGTGCAGGCGGTCAAATTGCTTATTCTTTACTTTACGTAATATTAATAGCACTATTGAAGTGTGTTTGGAATTGTTCATTAACAACCTGAAGCTGAGAAATAAACAATTTTATAGTTAATTTAACTCATATACTGATAACGATTCAAAGTGCATACCAAAGGACTCTTTGGATTACATTTTGCCCACAATTACGGCGTATAAGTAATTTCAATTTATGCAAAATGATGAAATAAATTATTAATTTTAGCAAAAAATAGTAATCGGAAATTTAGTCTTCAATATACTCATAAGGAATATAGATAAGTTCAACGAGTGGAGCTTGATTTCTTTTCCTTCTTGTTTTGGGTTAGATTTACTTTAAAAATAAAATTATACATGGACCTATCAGCTTCCAATTCGAAATACTAAAAATAATTGTATGATGTTTTTCAAAATTACCTCAGAATATCTACCAACTTTGAGTATTACTTGCCATTTTACCTACTTTTTCGATTAACTACATCGTAGAAAACATAATAGGAGAATGCAAAATGGTGAATGCGAAGGTCAATGACATAGTATATAAACAACCAAATAATCTACATGGTTAGCTTCGACGTTTCTCAATCACAATCTTACAATAAAAAGTTATTTTCAGGTGACGATCATCGAAAGCTGAATAATACGTAAAAATATAATATACTTGAACTCAATTTTCACAAATTTGTTTTACAATGTTTAAAAAAAACTGCAACGTAACTGTAAAGTTAAGTAGTTATTTAAATGACGAAAAATGTGGTTACTACATTGAATGCTAAGGAATTTTTGAATAAATCATTTGAAGCACTTGAAAAAAAAGACAAAAATTGAGCTAAAATTGCTTTTATTTTTCTCCCTCAACAGCAATCAATACACAAATACACAAACCAGTAAAACACTAAACACAAAGAGCAACGTAATACCAAGCTGCCAAAAATATAAAAAGCAATTTTTCTCATTAAAACAAAATTCTCAATTCGTAGATATCACAGTTTTCTCAAAAATCATCGTCAATAGGAAAGGTCACGCTAACTGCAAAAACTTAATAGAGATCAAAAATAGCTCAAAAGTACGTATCTAAAAGTATCACAATAAATTTTTGAGCAAATGTTACTGTCTCATTGGGAAATTCAATGAAATAGCAAGTAATAATTACATCAATCAGACATAGAATAGTAAACAAATGGATATTGATATCTCAAATATTTTTCTATATTTTTTCACCCCTTGAAAGACTATGTACATTAGATAAATTCTGTACTATTATACTTGAATGAAGAGTTCAAATTTATGACATCATTCTGCAAAATAATAGTGAAAACAAAAAGGAGGTCAAACCTCTAGCAATTTTGAGTGGATGATTGTGGAAAAAATACCAGATCAACTGAAATTTTCACACAACAGACAACATATGATTTTTTATACATACAATTACTAATGTGAAATATTTCCAAAGAACAAATGATGAAGTATTTATTTAAAATAAGAAGCCATCATCAGATACTTTTTTCAGAAAATTGATGAATAATTGTGTTGAAAAAATTTAACTCATTACTTCAAAGTTATACTCTCTATTTGTATATGACATCTCGGCACTATATGCATATAGATTGTCAACTGAACTCAACAATCACATTTATTTATCAATCTGTTTTTTTTATTAAGTTATTGAACAATAATTAACTACAACTTTCATAAGTGAAATATAGATATAAGGATATTACTCAAAATCGTGGCGTTAATATTTGTCTTATGGTTCCTAAGACAATTGAATGAAACGAAATCAATGAATAACCTATTTATTAGCTGATCCGCTAAAACAAATTTAAACTTAAAGTGGTGGAAAATATACAAATTAATTATAGTTCAAACATTCCTTGGAAATTATATTATTTTCAAAAATAAATTAATATATTTTTAAATTTGGGATAAGGAAAGTCTGGATAAATAAATATTGAAATTAAGGAGATATGTATAATAGGGATATGAATGGACAAATTAATTATTTCTCTATATTGCACTGATTGTGGTTGAATTTGAATATGATGAAATGATATTCTTAATATGTTTTCAATTATAATTTAATGTTTCTGAAAATTTATTCAATTAAATTTGTTTTAATATTCAAAATATTAATGTAATACTAAAAATTCATATTTGTTCATCTCAACTTTCATATTCTTTCCTTTCATAAGTAGTAAGTAATAATTTTTTGACTTCTTTAATAACACAGATTCATCTTGGCACAATTCCAAGATAGTCTTAAGCAACAAGCTGCAATGAAAAAATGAAGTCAATTGTTACTTCAGGTGGCGTCATTGCTAGTTTCAAACCTAATAACAAATAAAATAAAAAAATGATTCTCTATATTACCGCACTTAGCATTCCTCAAAATTAACATCAGTAAAATCTTGTCCTAACCAACCAATACATATACAGTAATGCTGGAATAACTGAATCAATAACTCTTGCTCATCTAAAAACTCAATTTTTTCTATACGTTGTCTCTCACATGCAGGAAGATTGTAATAAATCTGAACCATATCCCAGGCTTTGGTTCCTTGCCAGCCATTGAGAAGAAATCTTGCTTTCTGAGTATCAATATTTTTACACGATGAAATTCCTGCTAAATTACAGCCTCTTGCTCTTAAGTTACCTAACATAACATCTCCAAAAGTATCATTTATATTACACATTTCATAATTAATGAACAGGCCAGACTTGAATTTTGAAGCAATCCATTGTAATAATCGATTCACACAGTCATTTTCAATATATACTAGTACACATTCGGCAAGAAATAATGTAGGGCTTGAATAATTAACTTCAGCTTGTTGTAACTTTGTTTCTAATAATGATAAATTCCTTATGTCAACTCCAATGCAATGATAATTTCCAGAATGCATATCTGTTGAACTGAACTTAACTTCACCATCTTGATCATGAATAATGTCCAGTAATTCCTTATTTCGTTTGATCATATAGCATTTACTTGATGTAACATTTGGAAAATCAATTTCTACATAGTTTGAGATATGTATTCCTTCCTCTTTCAGGCGCCAATATAGCGTGTCATACCCAGCACCAAAATTCACAATTTGTGCTAGACTCCCAGCTTTACTTAAGAACTTTTGAACAAATCGTTCTACACCTTTTACTCTAGCAAAGTAGCCCCTGTTTATTTCAGGTGCTCGTTTTTCAATGTGTTTCACAAATGACGTAATATAGCTGTCTTGCCAGTACCCCAGTTGTACAGCCCCCCGTTTACATTCGCTGGCATCATCATTTGTGGCCATAACAGGTTCATCCCCCATTGTAACTGCTAAAAAAAATTATAATGTAATATATGTACATAAAAAAATTTTTAATAAAGTACTCTAAACGATGAAAATATTGAATAAAAATAAAATATTTTTTTGGTTTACCTGCCTCAGTTGAGATTTTAAAGTTAGGTTAGTTGTCACATCTAGTTTTCCAGAAAATCTTTTGAATAATTAAGAGTAGCTATTTTCATCAGATATAGGTCAACGTATTGTTGATATGATATAATTTCTCAAGTTTCACTCTCTATTACTCTTTGTACACACTAGATAACACTGCAAATTTGTTTTGGCATAAATTTATCGCCTTTGACGTTGATAATGCAGTTTCCTACACTATACATCTATTCTGCGATGAGTACTGGTGCTTCTGGCCTGCCTGCCTGACCGACTTGGCTGGCTGCGCTTCCTACGTGAGTCGATAACTCTCAATACGCACGCGTGTATTAAGGAACATCTTCGATCCAAGAATAGCCGCCTATTTTGATTTGAAATATGGCGAAGAATTTTCATAGAACACATATAATACATACACAATCAAGCAAAATTTATAATTAACATATGAAGTAATCTATGATGGAACTAAAACTATTTCATAATTATTATTCAGTCCATAATGATGGATTATAGATTTAGATAACTTTCAAATTGTTAATAGCATTAGAAATTGAACAAAGCAAAGAAAGCTTTGACAACAAAGAATTATAATCGTATTTGGCACAGACAGACACGAAATGAACCAATATATCCTTTTATTAAAATCGCAAGAATTCAGATTCAGTCGTGCAAAGAAGCAGTTATATTATGGTCTTCAAGAAAATGAGAATGTTTTGAAAATAGTTTCAATAATGGAGTGATGAAGTGAGTATTCAACATACTCATTTAATTAACATATACTACCCCAAAATAATATTGCCTTGTTATTTTTCTGAACATTTCCGTTTATTTTATGAATTTCATATTATATTTTCTGATATGAGAATATCTATTTTAGACGAATGTTTCAAGAAACATTTGAAAGAAGTTCAGTTACGGAATCGTAGACTTCAATATATCTGCAGTACTCTGATGATTTCGTTCTGATCCTAGGTCATTGAGTATCGTCGTAAACTTCATATAAGTTATTCAACGTCTTCGATTACACTTAATAATTTCTCTATTAAGTGCATATTGTGGAAGGAAACTTTGAAACAATTCAACTTAAAGTGGCTGGATCATATAGTGGAACTGTCGAGACATTCAAGTTTGTTTCAGACTTCATGAAAGTTAGGACCTAATACTGAACCGAGGATACCAGAGTAATAGGATATGTTGTATTTTATACCATCAAGTTCTACAGCTGTTGACTAAACCTTCAGCTAAACAGGTGCTCCAAATTTTCAATTATACTGATTGAAATTTACATTTATTGAGATATTGTAACAGCGGGAATATCAAGCGTTAGGTACAGATGGTCATTTTCCTTGATACCTATTTATTTTACTTATTTCGAAGTGGACTTATTTGTAGCTTTCCTCATGTTGTTATCCTATGAGTATTGATGACTTATACAGCCCGTACTAGATCTGAAATCAGAAACACACGATTTAAAGGCGATGATATTACTAATTAGGGTAGGTATATGTTTTCTAGAATATTGCAGTACACTTTTACTAGCTTGACCTGTAAGTATTTATGTAACGGCCTGTGAACCATAGAATTTACAGAATGAGTTCATCAATAAAATAAGAGTTGATTCTATAAATTATTGTACATCGGTAACTTTTTGAATAGTAGTTTCATTGACATAATATATTCCAAAATATACGACAAGAATATGTTAAATAATTGTTAATACGACGGCATTGAACAATTTTGGCGGTATATCCTTGAATTTCTGGAATTATACCATACTTCCTAGAAATTCATTTCGATTGCTGTATTGGTGTCGTTCAATCTTGGCGTCTCATACATTCAGTAATTTTTTGTCGCTGTGGGTTCATATCGCATGGCTTTATTAAGGTTTTCGCGACATGGTTCTCATCAGTAAAATGTAGAAGAAGCCTTGAGGAATAATTTACTCTCACATAACTTCGGTAATGACAATTCCCATTATCTTTAACGGGACCCAATTTTCCATCTGAAATAAAAGGAATTATTGATTAATCGTTCAAGCTTTCAATAATAAGATATTATCATCGTTACTGATGGGCCAATTTTCCTAGAACTTTCACGTTCCTACAACTAACATCTCATGAATATTTCATGAACTTGTTACTGTATCCCTTTTTCATGCTAATTTGTGTCGTTCTTTGTTTCAGATTTGCGAGTTTACAGTGAGGGTGAGTTTCACTTGTGCTTTATATCGTTCATTCTCGAGGAAATAACATCAAAACTGGTAGAACAATATATATTATACTGTTTGATTTGTGTGTAAGTTTATATTTGTATGGAAAACGTTCTAGAATCTAGAAAGCTAGGGAGAGTTTATACGTTTTTTCTTCGATAGAGGAAGCTCAAATCTATAAGTACGAATTTTCACAAAGTGTTGTTTTCATTCGGATATAGGGCCTGTGGGCGTTTTGATTGAAGAAATTTGAAGAGTCATCGATTCTTCATTGATTGATTAAATACGGACTGATGATTCATAATAATAATGAAATAATTGTATCACATAATCATTCAACAATATCGATTATTTTTTCGAAGCGCACTTAATATTCACTCGCGAACGTGATAGATTCGTTCTGATTGACATTTGTGTAGAGAGCTTCCTGACAGTTTTTTTTTAAATATTTCGATTAAGAGTATCAGTATTTACTACTATATAAATAAATTTATATACATATATATATATATATATATATATATATATATATATAAATATTTAATATATCTATATTAAAAATTGATTTATTGCCTAAGATAGTTTATTTCGAATGTTTCTAGCAATAACAGGCTTCTTTTAATAGGAAAAACTTTATTTTCGTTGACATTTCGTTGTATATCACAACTTTGTCAAAACTAATGAATAATTTTCTATTATTTCATTTTAATAATTAAAATTATTTCAATAATTTTAATTTTTCATAAGTTTTGACAAAGTTGTGATATACAACGAATCGTCAACGAGAATAAAGTTTTTCATATTAAAAGAGGCCTGTCATTGCTGAAAACATTAAAAAAAAAAATATATATATATATATATATATATATATATATATATATATATATATATATATATATATATATATATATATATATATATATATATATATATATATATATATATATATATATATATATATATATATATATATATATATATATATATATATATATATATATATATATATATATATATATATATATATATATATGTCGAAAGGGTACGTTTGTGATACGATTTTTCCATATTTCAAGGTCAATTAGTCGAAGTAATCATGAAAATGTCGGTACTTGTACTAATAAGTTAGTGAATAATGAAATATATTTTGTTTGAATCTTCTCTCATCAGTTGTCGGGGGAGATTCCCCTGTTATGAATAAACTCGTATTTCTCAAAATTTATTGAGATTGTGAAAGTTGCAAGAGTTAACTGCAGGTATTTGTCCAATCCTTTGCGAGTGTGTTGTGGGATAACATGGTAGATGTGCCATTTGGTAAGGTATACAGGTGACACAATTATGATACTGGAATCAGTCAGTCTACAATCAGTGCATAAAGAAGCGAAAATCAGAAGAATAGAAGAGCAGACGAATAGTTTATCTGCAAAGGCAATAACTATCTATCGTTGCCAATACTAGCAACGATATAATACAAGGAAAGAAAGCATCAATGTAGACGACTTGAACAGGTCATATAGACGAATTATGTAAGAGACATGGTAAAGTGTGTTACGCACTGCGTGTTTTGGTACACACCTCTTAAACCAAAACACACTTAAGATGGCTTACTTAGGAAATGTGGTGTTGTTGGTCAGATATGGCATTACTGCTTGGGGTAGCAGTGGTGAATTCCATTGGATACTAACATTACAAAAGAGAGCAATCAGAAACGTTCTCCATTTGTCTCTAAGATAATGTTGTGGAGGGGTTTTTAGGGAACTTAATGTTCTCACGATAGCCGCCCAGTATATCTTTGAGGTTGTCATGCTTCTTCGCGAAAATCCACATATTGGATAACAGTCTGCATCATTTCAGTTCATAAAAAAAAAACCATCTTGCTTCTATACTTTTTAACAATAAATAACCAGGAATCTTGAATCGTATGACCTTAAGGGCATTCTGAAGGGAAAGTAATTGACATTTAATTAAGATTGAACCATTTTCATTCGAATATGGTTCAATCATGTGATTGAATGATATGATTGTTTATTCATTCAACCATATTCAATCAATGATGAATAATATAATTTTTTCTATATTTTAATATCAGAGACATAATGGATATATCTTAATAAATTCAATGGACAATGAATCATCAACTCTTTGATAGTTCATATTTAAATGAGAGGTAATAATAAATACTTGTCACATACATGTATTCATTCTTAATAATGCCGTAGAAGGCGAAACTAGTCGAATAAAGAATTGTTCAGTCAACGATTTTTAGACGTATATTTATTATTACCTCTCATTGGATACATTTTATTCATTGGCTAGTTGATTATTGCTAATATTGATTGTCATTGGTAATTATTAGTTGATATTCACTTTTTTCTTTTTGTTGTAGCACATTTTGTAATCAATATTTCTGAGGAAATAAATCTACTATTATTATTATTATTATTAGATATTATTATCTGAAAATGTCATTATTTACGTCTCCTAATATGTCGTCTCATCCTCAAGACTGGTCATAAGAGATACAATTAGGTAAACTTCGCGACACTGTTCATAAAATGAACATTCAATTCGCAAATGTCCATACAAGAAACAAGACAATATATAAATCGAATGAAATATTCATAGAAAATGCAATCGCAAAAATAAGGTAAGGATGAATGAAATTGTACTAAGAAAGAAGAGTATATCTCATCTAGGACAATTAAATCTTCAGTTGTGAACGATCAACCCCCTTTTAAGTGCAGTTTCATGTATCTATTTCCTTGCACATTCTTTATTCACCTGATTATTGAAGATACTATAAAATGAATTCAAAGTATGTTGAAATCAGGATTCTATGAATTTAGGACAATTAATTTTCAGACAAGAACTGAGAAAATATCGAAATTTCGTGAATTATATTTGGTTATTTTGTTGCAAAATATTGTCAGAACCTTATAAAAAACATCAGAGTTCTCATTCTTGTTCTATTTGTCGTCTTCAGAAATCAAATCGTGATTTCAGGATTCTTAGATTTTAACGCAGCGTTTACCGTCTCAAATGTAATGGCCACGTATCAGTGCTCGGTTCCTCAAAGTATATCACGAAATTGTAGTTTAGCTTGTTGGATAAGTTCTCTACTACAAAAAATTGGAATTATCCTAATGTGTACTTTTGGCAAAAAAAGGGCTCTTGGCAAGTTGAACTCATATAGGTCCTTTTATTATTCGTATTGCTTCACACACATATATATATATATATATATATATATATATATATATATATATATATATATATATATATATATATATATATAAGAAAATGAACACTAGAACATTCATTTGAAAAATTGAAATTAATCAAGAGAATGTTATAGCAGAGCTATAACATTCTCTTGATTAATTTCAATTTTTCAAATGAATGTTCTAGTGTTCATTTTCTCAAATATTTCATTCAGTGCCATAAGCACAAAAATTTCATTTCCTTATATATATATATGTATATATATATATATATATATATATATATATATATATATATATATATATATATATATATATATATATATATATATATATATATATATATATATATATATATATATAGATTCTTCCACATTGAAACTCTTTTTGCTAGGTACTTAGCACCTCGTGATAATATTTTATTTAGGAAAACATAGAATAAAAAGTATTTCAGTTTTCTTAAGAAGTTTCTCATGTCAAAATAAATCGAATAACACTTTCCCTCAGAAGATTCAACGAAAACATTCATTTGATTTATTGTTTACTGCTAGATATTGGGAAAGTTTTATTTATGAGGAAAAGTGAGCAATGGCTATAGGATAGAAGTAAATTGCTTTCCTGTCAGAATTTATCAAATGATATGAAGTTGACGCTACGTTAATTTTTCATTCGAAGAATTTGATATTCGCAAACTTTTTCTTCCTATACAGACGTACAGTTTAATTGTGACAGAAAGTTTAAATTATGTAAACAACTTCTAGGTTTTCACTATACGACTATAATACTGAATATAATAAATTGAAATCAACACACTTGACTTAAGTTTCAGTAAATATATTAAGAACTCTACATATGTTTCGAGTGGTTAAGCCATTATCAAGATTATACAATGTTACTACGGTAGTATATGAATGAATACAATGTTGAATTTATTGTTTTAATATAATGTTTTACCAAGGGATATGCGAAACCTTCGTGCCATTTATATTGAATATGTCTGAAGTTTATTATTGAATGAAAAAAGCGGTGTGAAAATTTCATTTTAAACGTTAGGTATTTTCACAAATTATTCGAATGACTCAAAAATATTTGTTAACTTTTAAAAACGGTAAAATTTTGTAGTTTAGTAATACTGGGAATGATTGATAGACCTCGGATTCAAATTACCAAGAATTGAATTCGAAATGAATGAATGAATGTAGTCAAATTTCTGATTGTTGTTAGAAAATTCAGTGGAAAATCCAGAGTCATTCCGGATATTCCCCCAATTAAATTATTCGCATACTCACAACACAATAATTCAATTAAATGAATGAAATTACTCATTCAGATGTAGGATTCACCTTTGTTCCAGTCGGACGCTCATTTGTGGTTCATATTAGGTTCATGACAATCAGTTTCATTTAACGTTATTCCATTAATGTTTCAAATTTGAAGAGGGAAACACGAATGGAAACTATTCATGGCAATCATATTTTCAATATTTTTCGGAGCGGTAATCAATGAAAATTTGAGAAAAATATAATGAAATCCATCGAACGACATTTAAGAAAACTTCTTATATATCCTTACCACACTCGATGGGTTACAGAATAAACTGTTTCATTCTACTTTAAACTCGTCAGTTGTGTCACGTCCATCCCTGAGTATGTTCCCTTGAGTAACCTTCTTTTGACACCTAGGTGAAATTATTGAGTATTGAATACCTCTCTATTGCGATGTATGCAAAAATATATTGCATAATAGATATTTTTCTTAAATTCGAACATCAATTTTGACAAACATCATCTTATGGTGATTTTGCATGTCGAAAGGGTACGTTTGTGATACGATTTTTCCATATTTCAAGGTCAATTAGTCGAAGTAATCATGAAAATGTCGGTAACACGTCATAGAGGTCATAGCATACTCACAAATATATGAATATATATATATATATATATATATATATATATATATATATATATATATATATATATATATATATATGTACATTTTCATGTTGAATCTTTATATTCACGTTGAAATTTTTCAAATGTTTGAATGTGTCAAAGTGTAATGTTGTTTATTTCACAAGGAAAAGAGACCGAATTGACTGTGACTACAGCATCGGTGGTCAGGTTCTTTCTCGTTCTGATAAGGTGAGAGATCTTGGTGTAGTCTTCGACCAGAAGCTTTCCTTTGTTCCACACATTACCCAACCTATTTCATTTTTTGCAATAATATATGGATTCGTTATACGTAATGGCGAATATTTTGATAATTCCTCAACATTCATAGGACTATTTAATAACCTAATCCGTAGCAAGTTGGAGTATGGCAGCATGATCTGGCATCCTATTTATACTTGCCATCAAGACAATCTTGAGGCTATTTAGAGAAGGTTCTTGAAATTCTTAGTTTGGAGGGAGAATAAAGTTTATCCACAGAGAGGAGTCAATCATAACGAATTATTGAACCGATCTAGTTTAATCTCAGTCCGCTTTGAAATTTCGTGTTCCTATGCAAAATTCTCGTAATACAGAATTATTCCACCTAGAGACTCCAAGGATCAACTCCCTAATACAATCCCCCATTTGTGACAATAATTGTGACATTCACATTGACTCCATAGAATTTATTATCAGGAGTTATGTGAACAAAGAAAATTGACTAAAATGAATTGATTTAGATTGAGTTTTTTGTAATATTTCATTCAATGCTATAATGTAGTTATAAGTTACTATTTTGTTAGATTAGATTGAGCTCTTTGTTATATCTTTTTTATTTTAATTATTTAGTTATGTATTCAACATTGTTATTATTTTCTGTAATTGGGTCTTACACCTGTTGAGAATGAAGAACTTATTATTATTAAAAAAAAATGTTCTGTCAAAATAGCCAAAATACAAAACAGCCCATTTTTAATTTCAACGTACAGGTGCAATAGTTCACATTATTCTTCAGTACGTCAAATAGATTAAATTGATGAAAGCCGAATTCAATATGAATCAGTTTTATGAATCAATAAATTTCGTTAAGCTTCATAGTGAATATTTATTTATTCGAACGGTCCATCAGTGGATCAGCTGAAGCGTATTGTTCGAATTTCGAATTATAATCTACTATTCCGATATCAATAGATCTGGTTTCAACGTAACGACAAACAGCTATCAATTTAGTTCGAACAACAGGGATGTACAACTTCATTAATCTATGTTGCGTTATCAACCTGGTGGGTAATAATTTAATTTCACTCCGAATTGGCCAATACGTCCGCACGTTATCTGTGATTATTCGAATATGATCTTCCTCTTGCTGTACTGAAAATAGTTCTCAAATTTGAATATCAGTGCATTCACTCATATACTTACTTCACTAATAACGTAAAGGCAGCGTTTTCCGACCGGTCTCCTGTATACGACCATTTTGGTTTTTTAAGTCAAAACATTAAAAATTTCGACTAAAAGTTATGAAATAAAAAGCATTCAATAGAATCACTGAACATACGTCACATATCAAGACTTCTATTTCATATGTTAAGGGAAAGTCGGCCAATTCAACAAAATGTACGAAAGCGTTCGTATTCATATTATATTGAGTTCAAAAAAACATAAATTAGTGAAAACAAATATCTGGATTTTTTCGAAGAATGCTGGTATAAGTTCTGAGTTTTTCTATTTCAAATGCTTTATTGATTCTTTAGGACCTACCTCATCATCAATTTCAACATGTAAGCGAAAATTACATATTTTCATTGATTTATCGATCAAATAATAATGGAGGGAATGCGGATCTTTATAAAATATGAGCATTTCCTCATTCCGACCAATTGGTCGGTAACAGGAATTTTGCACTCTGTAGATGATGTTAATTTTTTATTTTAGAGGTTTTTCTTTTAGTATTATCTATTACTACTCTTATGAAGTACTATCTCTGTATAATACACCTGTGTGCGACCGAGGCTAACTTTAATAGATTCTTTGTAATCGGAGTGTCAATTTCCACTATTAGAAGGTGGGAATGCCTGGTCGGAATCAGGATCCTCGAGTCGGATATAACGTAAAGGCACCAGTTGCCGACCGGCCTACTGTATACGACCATTTGCGTTTTTGAATATTTTATTTAAAATATTCAAAACTTCGACCAAAAGTTGTAAAATAGAGCTGCCTTCATAGAATCATCCTGTGCCAGATGTCAATGTTTGTCTCTAAAATCTTAACGGAAAGCTGGGCATTTCATCAAAAGCTACGAGAAAGTGCAGTTCGTGTCAAATTAAATGTGAAAAAAAGATAGTCATTGAAGAGGTTGATGATAAACTCAAAGTAAAGGTAATGACGATGAGCGGAAACTTCTGGAAATGGCCAGATAAAGATGATATTCTAGTTTATGACATGAATGAAATCAAACGTGTAATCGAGAGTCTTGCACTCATTTCCAGTCGTGGTATTTGTTCCTAGAATAAATGAGCTGCTTAAGAAAAACAATGCGTGAGTTCATTTATTACTTGTATTATAATTAATTATGAACAGTTTAATAATTATTTCTCAATCATCATTAAAAATTGTAATTCAATTTTTTTTTATTATTTTATTCTACGAGTTTATTTCCGTTATTTTTCTGATTTTTTTCACACTCATTGTCGATATAACACTGTAATGAATACTGAACCTTTTTTCCAATTCATATTTTAACTCAATTATATAATAATTTTTTTCGCGGTATTCACTATGATTTTATAAACCATAAAGTTTATTTTAGTAGGTGAGTATGGTCGGTCGGAATCAGGATCCTCAGTGGTCGGATACAGGGATAGTTGTTGTCAGCCGGTCGGTAAACGGTGCTTTCCGTTAATTTCCAATCGTTTCAGTTCAACATCAAATATATAAATGATCGAGTCATTATAGGATAAAATAATGTACATTTCTTAAAATTAGAGTATATAACCTTTCAGAAAAACCATTTTTCAAATTAATTCTGGAATAATTTCATTATCTTTTGAACGATTCATTTAATCATAAGCATCAGTGGTCGGAATTAGGTGCTTTTGCGTTATTCAGTTTCTTCTTTCATGTAAAGTCTGATTTAAAACACTTTTTTGAAATAAACAAAATTCTTTCAATAAACTTGACATATATTTCGAGCTACTTGCTTACAAGGGTTTAACACAATCATGAGTTGTATCCAACTCTTGATAATAGAATATTTGCCCGAAATATATACCGAGTATTTTCAAAAATTTTGTAGATTCACCAACTGTTTTTAATACTGTGATGAATTCTATAGACAACTCGATCAGTAGAAAACAATGTTTTCGTTGCCATGTTAATACTAAAATGGTAAAATTATAACCTAAAATCTACTGAACATTATTGTGTACCCATGTAATCAATTTAATCTCCAGTAATGGGATCTCAAGAAACTCCCAAATTATATTTTTCGATCATGAATAATCAAATTATATATTGTGAATACGAAATTTCAAAAATGAAAAACAAATTTGCATCAAATTAACATGAATGTATTGAATTAGTAGTACGAGGAATTGGAATTTAACTTTTAGGTATGTTCGAAATAATAAAACATGACAATACGTTCAAAATTCTGAGATGTTTTCAAGTTATGAATTAAATTTTCATGCTATGACAATATTCAGAGGGATAGATTTACTCGAAAAAGTTCTTTTATCAGGCGCTTTTAACGTTCTCTTAAGATGCTAATATCGAAGCTGAAGTGATGAAAGTTAATGAGCTGTTACGTCGTTTATTTTTAATGTAAAGGATTTATTCACGAATATATCTCAGTTCATTAAAGTCACCAAGCAGTTACCACATTTCATTATCAAAGTGCGACCAATAAATTTCTTCATGTGCTCTGTATGAAATTTCTATTTCCATATGAGTTAGTAATAACATAAATTGGGAAATCGAATTAATGTCTAATGCTTCGCTTTCGCAGACGATATTGCTACTATCACAGACAACAGAACTGAAGCGATTCTAGACGTGGAAAAACTACATAAAATTGCGCAGAAAACCGGGTTACAAATTTCTTATGATAAAACCAAATTCATGAAAAGACGCTCGAAAAATGAGTCTCTAATCACAAAACATGATGAATTTCTACAAGTCAACCAGTTTGATTACCTTTAGAAATTATATAGTCTTCTTGTTCAAACAAAATCTCTAACGAACAAAGAATTACCAAGCTCCAAAGGGCCCAAAATCTAACTTGGGCGTAGTATAATAAAAGTGCAATTATAGAGGAGCTAAATTGAGCCATTTTAACGCAACAATTCTTCAATAAGCAATCTACCCAGCTGAAACAATGGTTATTGACAGACATTCAAAAATAAACGAAATAGAAAAAGAAGAACGAAAAATTGTCAGAAAGATTTACGGATCAATCAACGTAGTTTGTATGGAAAGACCTCAGAACGAATTTCACCGAATACATACTTGGAAGAAATCACAAAACGACGGGCAAAGGTTTATGCTCATGTCTCCAGAAACAGTTCAGAATACCGAAGAAACTACTCGATGTAATAACAGTGCAGCTCAGAGTGACTAAAAGAGACCCAAAAGGATATACAACAGATCAATATGAAAAATCTCGAAGATTGCATGAGGTGTCACTATTAAATCGCAACTCTGAAGTTTATCGCGCCAACCTGGAATGAAGTGACCAGATAAACGGAATAATTCATTCTGAGAAGAAGAAGCGTTTTTGTAGGTACATTTAGCTTCATCTATTGCGGCATTATCAAGTATGGATACATTCGACATACCAGTATTATTCGATATTTTATTACTTCGGTATATTAATTCATTGTTTTTATTTATTTATTTTTTTTTTTTTAATTTTTACATACAAGGGCTCACTCAATAGACAGTTCAAAACTGTCCTATAATAAAGGAGCACATATTACAAATGTTATTCACCTATAAACTAAGTTTCTCTAAACTGCTATTATTGCTATAATATGCTATTATGCTACAACTTCGTTATATTATTCATTTTTGAGTTTCAAATGTACATAAAATATACCTCAATTTCACTTCGAACTCACTGTGAATAATTGGTGTAACTGAAGGTGTCTTAAGTGATGGGAAAATTACGAATACATTGAAAAAAGAACTTATGTTATTAATAATGAAGAGGGAAATATGCCAAATATAGGTGACATATAGCGGTTGAGATAATTTGCCTTTATATCAGTATATTGGTTGATTACCGTTGCTCCTATGAGGTTACGTTCTGGTTGTTCCTCACTAATAATAATAAGTTTTTCATTTTGATAGGTTGCAAATATTGAAAGTCCTAAATTTTGAAAATAATGGAAGAATTCTGAGTTAGTTTGGTGTTAGTACTCATAAAGTCGCATAGAAACCTATGCTACTATTATTTAAAAATTCTTCTGACTTCATCATAGAATCCAAATATTATTACTCACCCTCATCAATCAAATCGAAATATATGCGTGGTTTTGGAACGTTAGAGGCAACTGTCTCAATTATAAAATTAGGCAAGGATTAATGAAGAACTTGATGTTAAATAGTCATATTTATCACTAAGAGGTTATCCCTTTGTTCCCTGCATTTATTTACACGTTCTACATTAATGAAATAAAACTTTGTATCTAAAAGGATACAAAAACCTCCTACGGGTTTCTATGTTGACATTAAGTGCATTGCTAGAGTCTATTATTTTCTCTGCGAACGGCGTCTAACAATCGATATAAAATTACATTTAGGTCTCATTGTTGAGATATGGTTGAAGTTTCAAGTACTTCACCGATAAATTTCCTGAAAATAGATTGCTAGATTTTCTCTGTACTGACAGCTAAATTGCAGTGAATTATAAAGGTGTATATAGGACTACTTCCTATTATAAACTGTCTTCTTCATAGTCTTGTTCAATTCGTTGTGCAGTTTGGAACAGTAACGGTACTTAGAACTAGATACTCCAAAGTTGATTCAGAAAATATACTTTATCATTACGATTTTTTTAACGATACGTCTCGATAATTGAAATAATGCGAAAAATTCATACGGTTCTTGGGTAATGTTAACTCAGTCCTCCATGGCATGATGGAAAGAATGGTTCAATGATTCAGAAGCCACCTTCAACGTCAACGTCAACTAGGCGAGGTAAAGCTATGGTAGTCACAGCTTCACCACATAAACAAGAAATAATAGATACAGAAAACAAAAAAAAGCAAAAAGAAGAAAGAAAAGCAGGAAAAAAAGAAATAGAAATGTAAAAAAAAATACGACAGGAAAAAACGAAAACAAAACCAAAAAACAACGTAAGAATCTTTCTTTTGATGAGGACACGTCTGATGATGATGACCCAATTTTAGTTTCTACTGATGAAGAAGATAGTGACGATAATGACGCTGAATGCCCAGTTTGTCATAAAAGTTTTTCTCTAGATAAAAAAGGGAGAGAAATGGATAAGCTGCACAAAATGTTTCGAATGGATGCATGAGGATTGCGTTGATAATCCAAGAGCTAATTTTATTGGTGCGATTTGTTTTGAGACTTAAAATTACTTAAACTAAACAAAGGATTAATAAAAGTCTGATTAGATTATTATAATAATAATGATTACGAATAATTAACTTTGAAATTTATAAGTTTCTATTTTCAATATTTATCACGTACGGGTGATTGTTTCCATAGAGGTGGTTTGGGGAGGTAAAGCTCCCTTAGTGGTGAATTATAGTTTGGAATATCTTTGATTAAACTTGTTATAAAGGTTTCGATGAATCCTGTGCGATGTACAGAGTTTTCAAACCCAAGCAAACGATTATAACAAACCAAATACGCAGTTAAATCGTTTTTTGAACCAGTTTTAATTGATTATTCACTCTAATTGGAATATTTAGAATTTATTTTCAGGAGATAAATTTGTTTCTGTCTATTATTAACCCTTAAAAAGGCGAGAAAGGTTAAGCTACAGGCTATAAATATCATTCCTAGGCTACATTGTTTTAGTCCTTCAAAACGTAACAACGTTGCTTATATTTTGTTGTCGTTGCTGTGCAATCAGTGATATGTATTGATTATAATTTGAAAGTAGATATTAAACTGTCTATTCAACAATTTCTTTGTCAATAAATTCAATGGACGATGAATCAACTCTATGATACTTCATATTTAAATGAGAGGTAATAAGAAATATTTGTCCAAAAAGCACTGACTGAACAATCCTTATTCGACTAGTTTCGCCTTTAACGGCATTATCAAGAATGATCAAGAACATTCTTGAAAGGCGAAACGAGTCGAATGAAGGATTGTTCAGTCAGTTACTTTAGACAAGTGTTTCTTATTACCTCTCATTTGATTTCTTTGTCATCATGTATTAAGATTTCTTGTTATTATCAAGACCTACGGTCAAAAACGCTAAAAAAATTTTAAACCATGGAAGTCACAAAAATTCGTTGAAGAGACGATTGATCTGAAAGGTAGAAATATAATAGCTTTATAGATCTGCAATTTGAAGGGGAGATTGACTCTATATTAGTTGACCGTTCATAATTCATCGCTTTAGCTCAATACTATGTATATCGAAAACATTGTGCGGATATTGAAGAGAAGAATATCTTTTATAGATATTAATATAGTGCCATTTTATATTCGTATATACTTTATAATTCGTAATTATTTTCCACGGTCTTGCGATGCCCCAGGAAGTACTATCGAAGTATCCAACCGTCCAATAAATGACTTACATGTTGTTAAAACTTACACCAATTCAGGAATTTTTTTGAGACCATGGCTTAGTTTCGATATTTTTCCACCTCTTGTCTGAAAATTAATTCACTTAAATTCATAGATTCCTGATTTCAACATACTTTGAATTCAGTTTCATTCAAGAGAATATTTCATTCGATTTCTATATTTTCTTGATTTTGTATGAACATTTGCGAATTATATGTTCATTTTATGAACAGTGTCGTGAAGTTTACCTAACTGTATCTCTTATGACCAGTCTTGATGATGAGACGACATATTAAAAGACGTAAATAATGGAATTCTCAGATAATAATATCTAATTATAATAATAGTAGACTTATTTCCTCAAAAATGTTGAATACAAAATGTGGTACAAAAATAAAGAAAAAGAGTAAATATCAACTAATAATTACCAATGACAATCAACATTAGCAATAATAAAAAGGGCAATGAATCCATTATGTCTCTAATATTCAGAACATAGAAAAAATTATAATATTCATGATTGAATGAATATGGTTGAACCATATTCACCATCACATGATTGAACCATATTCGATTGAAAACGGTTCAATCTTAATTAAATGTCAATTACTTTCCCTTCAGAATGCCCTTAAGGTCATACGATTCAAGATTCCTGGTTATTTATTGTTAAAAAGTATTGAAGCAAAAGATGGTTTTTTTCTTATGAACTGAAGTGATGCAGACTGTTATCCAATATGTGGATTTTCCCGAAGAAGCATGACAACCTCAAAGATATACTGGGCGGCTATCGTGAGAACATTAAGTTTCCTAAAAACCCCCACACAACATTATCTTAGAGACAAATGGAGAACGTTTCTGATTGCTCTCTTTTGTAATTTTAGTATCCAATGGAATTCACTACTGCTACCCCAAGCGGTAATGCCATATCTGACCAACAACACCACATTTCCATAGTAAGCCATCTTAAATGTGTTTTGCTTTAAGAGGTGTGTACCAAAACACGCAGTGCGTAACACACATCATATGTCTCTTACATAATTCGTCTATATGACATGTTCAAGTCGTCTACATTGATGCTTTCTTTCCTTGTATTATATCGTTGCTAGTATTGGTCAATTTATGTATACATAACATCATTGCAGAAGGATATTTCGTTTTGAATACCAGGAAATTCGTTTTCGAATTGTCTATCGTCAAACCTTCGCAAATAAACTATTCGTCTGCTCTTCTATTCTTCTGTTCTTCTGATTTTCGCTTCTTGATGCACTGATTGTAGACTGACTGATTCCAGTATCATAATTGTGTCACCTGTATACCTTACCAAATGGCACATCTACCATGTTATCCCACTATACACTCGCAAAGTATTGGACAAATATCTGCAGTTAACTCTTGCAACTTTCACAATCTCAATACATTTTGAGAAATACGAGTTTATTCATAACAGGGGAATCCCCCCTTCTCTCATCAGAGAAGATTCAAACAAAATGTATTTCATTATTCACTAACTTATTATGTTATCATATTTCATGAATGTTTGTGTTTCACGATATTCCTCGAGAAATTTAGTTCATCAGAAACTTTGAAAGGCGTGAATATTAATCGGTTTCTTTCGCTAAACCCACTTCCAGTGATTGCCATTTTCAGAAAGGCAACTGCTTTCCGCTGGTAATAACTGGCAGCAAATGTCTGAAAGTCACACTTTTCAACATCAGATAGGCACCTGCGTGCTAACTACTCTGATCGAATCTTGAAGTCTTTCGTTTCGTGGTGAGAGTTCGATAATTGTGTTGTATATGGAAGTAATGTCACGAATATTAAACGAGCAGTTGATTCGCGTTCGACTTCTAATAAACGCTCGATGCTTTGAAATTATTACCCACTTGCCATGAAGTACATAATTTTTATGTACACGAAATCACGCATATATACTTAGCAATACCTTGATAATCAATTCTCTATTCGCAAACTATCGGACACTTATACTTCTTCGATATACTCCGGTCGATAATTGAGCCACTATTGTTTGTTTTATTTATAAACAGTTTGCCTGAATATATTCGGAAGGGTGCTGCTTTTATGTACGCAGATCATATATCAGTTGTGCTCTTGGTGTCCGCAATTCAAGTTGAAAAAAAAATTGAGAGTATGTAACAATGTAGAGAGAGGGTTAACGCAATCGATTGATAGTTAATGAGGGTAAAACAATGCAACTACAGTTTCATAATGGCTACCTAGTAATATGTTGGTGTATACCAATAACCATGAGATCTAATACTTGGGATGTTTTCTTGACCCGTAGTTCAGATGGTAGTCTCATGTTGACCATGTTTATAAAAAACTCTGTAGAGGCTACTAAGCTCTTCTCCAGTTGCGGACTATTATTGCGCAAAATGATCCTGTAGGTGTATATTATTCCATCATACATATAGACCGATCCTTTAATACTCTATTATGGGGAATTTCAACTGGTTATAAGACAGTTTTCATTGCGCAAAAAAGGATAATAAGGCTATTGTTTCGTCTGCAAACAACTGAATCCTGCAGAAAATATTTGATTGAAAATTCTAACTCTACCTTCTATATTTCTCCTCAAAGCAGCTATGTATATGAGGCAAAATTTCGACTATTTTATTAAACTGGGGGTATCACATAGCACTAGAAATGGATTTTTCCTAAGCACAAAAGCGCCTTATATGAGAAGAGTCCCAAATATATATATATATATATATATATATATATATATATATATATATATATATATATATATATATATATATATATATATATATATATATATATATATATATATATATATATATATATATATATATATATATATATATATATATATATATATATATATATATATATATATATATATATATATATATATATATCTGTGGCCATATACAATAAAGTACCAGCGTATTATAATGTTATATATTATTTTTATATTATTTTTTTATAATGTTATGTATTCTTCCTCTTGAATATCTTGTTTCTGTTATTAATTCTCGCTTCCTTCTGCTTTTAACTTATATCGGGAATTTGATGTATTATTTTTATATAAAGAGGTTAAGTGTAGTAGCTTTCAGCTAGTCTTTGCCTTTTTTCTATCTCTATTATTAATGGCAATTGATTATTATTATTATTATTATTATTATTATTATTATTATTATTATTATTATTATTATTATTATTATTATTATTATTATTATTATTATTATTATTATTATTATTATTATTATTATTATTATTATTATTATTATTATTATTATTATTATTATCATCATTATCATTATATGTTACTAACTTGAGTACTTTGAAGAATTTCAAAAGAAAGTAAAATCTTGTAGAGATAAAAATAATCTCTACAATGGCTTCTTTTTATATGCATTTATATACTCAATTGTTCATTACTATTCCCATATGACATGTACATGCTCATTGTAGTCTGAGTGCAATTAAAATTATCATTTAGTGAAATCGATTTCTCGCTCAACTCTTGGTGAATCATAATTAAATATTAAATTAAATGAAACACTTGGCTTAATATTTCACGATTATATTCAACAATATCAAATAGTCAACATGTTAGAGCGTGAGCTCAGCTTCAAGACAGTCTTGAAGACTACTGAGTTTCTGCAAACATGGTCCATATGAGACTTCCATCTCAAATCCGAGTCAATAAAACATCCCAAATATTGGATCTCATGGTTATTAGTAATCACCAACATATTACTAGGTACCCTAGTATTATGAAACTGCTGCACCGTTTTACCCTCCTTGAGAATCAATCGATTGCGGTGAACCATGCCTCTACATTGTCACATACTTTCTCAATTTTTACCTCAACTCTTCAGTAAAGGACTCCCAGAGCACACCTAATATATCATCTGCCTACATAAAAGCAACACTCTCCCGAAAATAGTCAGACAGGTCGTTCATAAATAAAACAAACAATACTGGCGCATATCCAATTATCGACCCTGCGGGACACCCAATCATTTGAAATCGACCTCCAAAACTAACGTGAAACATTGAGTATACGTAACTTTATCACCCGAAATACTTAACATGCCCTGATCTTGTGCAACCCCAAAAATATTATATATATTCACTACTGAGTTATGTGATCAAAGTATTACTGTACAAGGTTTAGTAAAAAATCATGATGTAATAGAAAACATAAATAAACTTAAATTATATTAAACAAGTTTCACCAAAATATCAGCGAACACTCATTCAACTTTATAAATTCAATTCATTAGGTTAGTAATAAAAAGTGGTGAGGATACTTCTAATAGAAACCTGAGGAGCAGAGAGACCCAATCCGTTCTTCATTCTGAACACATTCTCAGTAACTCCCATTCTATCAAAACAAGGGGTATACTTTATCGTTACACAGTGGATTAATTTAAAATATATGCGTCGTTACGACATTTTATCAAATATAACTGATAATAATCGGGTATTTATGAGTTGAGTTGCGGTACTTGTCCCAAAGTATATATTGGATAAACTGGCAGGTATTTCAGCCTTAGAATATCTGAACACCAAAGATGCTTTGCAAAAAATCAAACCGATTCTACGTATGCAACACATCTTTCAGAAGAGAGCCATGTCTTCGACAATAACTTTAAGATATTGCATACGGAGAGAAAATGTTATAAACTAACCCTGTTAGAAGCCATGGAAATCAATAAGAGGAAGGAATGGAACAGTTTATTAAATGACCAAGTTTTAATCAATAATTCTCCTTCATTAAATTTATTCCATTAAAAATGCAATCTATGAAAAGTATTCCATGGTCATCCCCCACAATTCAAAAGAAATATGTTCTATAGTCATCCCCCTGTAAAAAAAGAACAGTGTTCTATGATCATTCCCAGACCACGCACTTCAGGATAAATATAAGCAGTCCACAATGTAATAGCTGAGTTTATCAACATCTGATGAAGCCACTGTGTTGGCGAAACGATATTGTCATGTTTTGAGTTAATTATAGTGAAGATCTAAAAACTACTTACTTTTATTTGAATTATGTATTTAGATTTTCAACAAGTATTAGCCCAATCGATTAATGAAATATAAACTGATGATAACATTTTTTGAAGGTAGTTTATTTATTGATGTCCGAAATTGCATTTAAGAGAGGTTATCACTTCAAGTTAGTGAGTGAACGTATCTAATTTGATTAAATGATATAGGCTAGGTTGTTTCGCATTGAAAAAAAAAAAAAACATGAATTTAGATCACGTTCAAGAGCAGTAAAATCAAGTTACTGCCTTCTCTTTCATCATTCATTTTACATGTGATCCTTTATTCAAATCAGGACATTCCCAAATTATCGAAAAAATAATCCATCAAAGTGGATAGGCATTACTAACCTTCGTCTGCCTCTCCGTATAAAAGCAATCGTTATGTCTGATGACGAAGTACTCGGAAGATATGAGGGATAGTGTGTCAAAGTGTGGAGCTACTCAATTTTCATTTCCACAGAAATATGATTACGAAAACATATTAGTTTTTTCTTGAGAAATATGAATTTTAATGAGTAAATACTGAAGTATATTGATAATCAATATTGTAAATGTTCTCCTATTCATAATTCACTGCCTATCTCCGTTTTACTCGATGGACGATGTGATTGGAAAAAGATGAATTTTAAATGAGAAATTGATGATAAGGTTCAATGAAATGTTTTCCGATATTATTGCCTTTGAAGTGACAACCATTGAAGTTTAAATTTATAATATTTCTTTTTCCATCAGTTTTTCCTTCGAACTCCTCAATGACTGATCATTTGTATATACATAATAATTTGATTGAGTAATCTACTCGCATTAAGCATTCATTGAAATTTTTTTCGACGGATTTGAAAATTTTTTTCGACGGGTGAATGTATTTGAGGTGTGAGTTAGTAATGCAGCGCAATGATTCATAATACTCACATTCCTACACTTCATATGACTTACGAGTATCAAATAATTAGTATAAATATTCACCATCAATTATTCAAAATTTTAAACTTGAAAATGCTATTTAGAATTTCGAATTACTTCAATATAAGTTCATAGTTAATAATAATAATACTGAGTTCTTCATTCATGTGTAATACCGAATTACAGAAAATAATAATATAATGTTGAATAACTCTGAATAACCCTAATTCAGTCTTACTTACATAATCGATCACAGTTTGTATAATTTAAGCGTCATAAGTCATATGTATATACAGCTATTTCGGGTGTACCACAAGGCTCTAATTTAGGCACACTGTTGTTTCTTCTTTTTGTAAACGATCTAATAGACTGTATAGCAGTTTAGTCTCATGTATGCTGTTGATTTACGAATATATCGCAAAATATATTGGACTGTATAAGCTTACAGGATTGCCTTACTGCCGTTTCTGATTGGTGTTACCACAATAAACTCAATATTAATGTAACTAAAGGTCACATTCACTAAGAAGAAACGACCTTTGCAATTTGACTACACAATTAACGAAACCACTGACCAGCGTCTCCGAAATTCGAGACCTCGGTATAATATTTGATCGAAAATTCACCTTTGTACCTCATATAAATGAAACAATTTCAACAGCATTCAAATCTTATGGATTTATTGTGCGTAATGCTGGACACTTTTCGAACACAAAAGCACTTATATAATTATTGAATGCGCTTGTAAAGAGTGAATTAGATTTCAGATGTATGATTTGGAGTCCTATTTACAATTCTCACAAAAATCATTTAGAGTCGATACAACGAAAATTTCTCAAATATCTGATTTGAAGGGAAGATCACGTTAATCCGGCCAGAGGATATAGCCAAACTGATCTGTTAACCAGGTTTGGAGCGAAATCACTCGGAGTTGGCAGGGACTTGTTGACTCTGAAATTTCTGTATAACCTCTTACATAGTTATATAGACTGTCCTACCCTTATTGGCTCTATTGATTTTCATGATCCTAGATAATGTTCAGGTTCAAATCACTTTTTTTCTTTGGGTACTACGAAAACTAATTCCCTCGTGCAATTACGCATTAGATATATGTGCTCGCTATTCGAGGATGTATCTGACAAATAAAATATCAACAGTGATTCATTGGCTTTCACTAGTAGGGTTTACTTGGACTAATTTCATGTATAATAAATTTTGAAGTAAGCCATAATCTCATTGTTTATTGTTTATTTTAATTTTTTATATTGATAATAATTTTTTAAACGTTTGGTTTGTATCATATCATTAGGTGTTAATACAGTATTTATATATATTTCAATATTTGCTGTTACTGGCTGTTTTTCCTGAAGGGAAATAGAGATTCATTATTATTATTGAGTAAAAGAATTAAATAAAAAAATATATCAAAGAATTCAATCTAATCTGAACAACTGAAAATATGACAAATAATAAGATAATTAAATAATATATATAAAATATAATTCAATAAAACGGAATGAAATATTACGAAGAACTTAATCCTAATCAATTCATTTCATTGAATATAAACTTAAATTCAAACACTTGAACTTATGATTTACACTTTATTGAATCTGGAGAAGTCGTTTTCAAACGCGTCATGCTATGTAGTCAATAAAGTGTAAATCATAAGTTCAAGTGTTTGAATTTAAGTTTATATTCAATTATAATGCATTTACATCAAGTAGGCGCCAACACTATTAAATTTAAAAAAAATAAATAAATAAACAATTCATTTCAGTCAATTTCCTTGTTCACATAACTCCTAATGATAACTTATATGGAGTCAAAATGTGTAAAAGCAACTTTATTGAATGTAGAATCCATAAACCACTTGAGGGATTGAATTGGCGTGTTGGTTCTTGGAGTCTCTAGGTGAAATGACACTGTAGTTCGAGAATTTTCCTTAGGAACACGAAATTTTCAAAGCGCACAAGAGATGAATACCATCAATACTGTTGCAGTAATTTATAAAAAAATTGTAAACATAAAGCTTACCTCCTGTCCTGCATGAGATTTAACTAAATCGGCTCAATAATTCGTTATGATTTACTCCTCTCTGTGGATAAACTTTATCCTCCATCCAAACTGGAAATTACAAGAACCTGCTCTGAATGGCCTCAAGATGGCGTTGATGGCAAGTGTAAATACGATGCCAGATCATCCTGCCATATTCCAACATTATACGGATAAGTTCATTAAATAGACCTATGAATGTTGAGGATGTATTGAAATATTTGCCATTGCGTATAAGGAATTCATATATTTTCGCAGCAGATGAAAGAAGTTGGGGGATATGTGGAGTGAAAGAAAGTTTCTGATCGAAGACAATAACAAGATCTCTCACCCTATCAGAACGAGAAGGAACCTTACCACTGACGCAGTGTTTATCATTTGTTCAGTGTTATCATACCAGTGTTATCATTTTTTAGGTTTCAAATGTTATCTTCATAACACACTAGTGCTCAAAAATCACGATGAACATTTGAACTAAAGTTATGAGATGAAGAACTTATTGAAGATGAATTTCCGACATGTTATATCAACCTTAAGTCATCACGAAATTTCAATTTTAGGAGTATATCAATTATTTATTAGTTTCATCAGAAAAAAAACTCGAATTGAGAAATAGTCCCTCTAACTTAATTTTCAAGTCATATATTCTGAAGACTCATTAATTATGATTTCATTTGCTTATTTTTTGAGAGTATATTGACTAATTTTTTTCATCACTTCTAAAGCCGATCATTTATCATGCTGTGAAATGAAATACTGAATTATTTGTTTGTTCGAGCGCTTACTGAAAAAGCAATTAATCACTCTCATTCCAACGGATAATTTCGATCGTTCGTTTGAAGGTTCCACCAGATATGGAAATACAACGTTTGTTTTCCACTCTCGGTCTTTGAATTAAACTATGTTTCATTCGATTGGTTGGTGATTTCTCATTGTTAGAAAGGTGATTGGAGATTGAAATTGTTATCTGAATTGATGATCGACATGGGCACAACTGATGAGTTTTTTGTGGAACGAAACAATTAACGAAATGTTCTCATAATTCTAATACAAATACGCATAACGACGTTTCGAAGTATTACTTCTTTATTAAATTCTGGATTAATACTAAGTGTAATTTTACGAACTCAATACTTATAGCTATTTTCACAGAACACACCAGGGTATGTTCTATGACCAATTTGGATTGAAGACCATAGAACACAACTGATATAGAACAAAAAGAATCGTATACCTGGAAATGAAATTGTTAAGTCAGGTATACCAACTAAATGTAGGAAAAGATACATATAAAATACGACTAGGATTTCAAGAACAAATAAAGGAAAGTTCAAATATTTTTTCGAACATAAAATATAAAATTGAAAGTAAATTAACTGAAACCTAGGTAATCAATCTGATCTGCTACCTGTAATATTCTTATTATTCTTATATTATTCTTAATAGCCAATTGGCTATTAAGTAAAAGTTCCGAATTTTTTAATTTATTAATATGTAATGATTCTAGAAAATTTAGCTTTGAGCTTCTATTTTCTCTGTTTAATATTTCAAACACTGAACTAAATCTATGACTTTCCTCTAATAAATGGTTAGCAAAATGAGAATCTGTTTTCTTTTTCTCAAAGTTACGTTTGTGTTCTCTAATTTGGAAATTTCTGAAAGTTCTTTCAATATAAAATTTTTCAAATTTCAAGTTCTCTACCCGAAAATCATTTTATAACACTATCAGCAATTGAGTTTAATGGTTCATAAAGGGCATGGAAAATTTATATCTTAACATTATTATTCCTCTCAGAGCCCAAATATCTTATCTTCGAAGCCATCCTTGCAAGTAAATTGTTCTTTCCTATCTGTGAACTGGTGTACACTTTGCTCAACTAATTTTGCTCAACTGTGGATACAAGTTGTGTAAAGAGCTTGAAAATTCGGCGCACTTGTTAAATAGACATTCCTTCATGTGATTGTGTTATGGACTTAACTGGGAATACAGAAATACGTCCCACAATTATTCAGCTCTGAGTTTATCTAACCTATTTCAGAGTTTCTTGGAGCATATTTTCTACATTTCAGTTAATGACTACTCTTTCTACTTCACTAATAGTTTATCTGAATGTCGTGCATTTTATAACAATATTACTGATAATGTTAAAATGGAAAAAGTTGCAGTTTACATCCTAAAAACTCTAATTGAATTGAATATTTATAACATTAGTACCGAAATATCTAAACTTGGAGATTCTGTCTCTGAAAATGCTGGGATAATGTGTTCTGTATATTCTCTAAATTTCACGTTTGCCTATATAATAATCTACATTTTCATTTCATTGGTGTTCTGAGCATTCAGCTGCTGAGCATTCCATCTGACAAAGATTTCACCGAGGGGATTGTTTCCACACGAAGATGATTTATATAAAATCTCGTACTACAATGTTATGTGTATACATTTGTTGTGTCCATTAACAACAGTATATGTAAAGCAATGTTCATTCACTTTTGCTCAAGACTTATTGGAACAATTGTGATAGTATGATAGTATAATCGAATTACTTTGCCGAATGTCACTAAATATCTATTTAATATTATGATTATTGTTCGAAAAGTAATAACTCAATTGTTTAATATATTTTAAAAAAATTATACACTCGACATAATCAAGATTATTTCAATTTTATGATAGTTTAACACAAATGTCGTGAAGAAGGAACATTTTTCAGAAAAATCTAGAGAAACTTTTGAATTATACTGTTGAAAATTGAAGTACTGTTGAAATACTAGAAATGAAATTAAATTTTGTTTCATCAAATATATTTTGAGCTTTCATTTAAAGGCTCAGAATTGTATTGTTTCAGTAACCTATCAATGATATCTGATTTTCTCCGAAAAATGCTCCTACCTGCATTAAACGACAAAGAGATTTTTGGTGATGTTAACATATTTTTGTAATAAAATACCTCACTAGACATAGATTTCGAGTACTTTGAAGCCGACCGATAATCCTGCTTTAGATTTTCAAGGGCTGGTGTGTAATCTCTTGTGATAACAACACTCTGAAACTCAGTGAAATGTCGTTGTAGGTAGTGGAAAAGTCTTCGGAATTAGAACATCATAGATTGTATAAAAATATTCGTTCATTGAATACTGTTAGTTTATATCCTAAAGAAAGATGTTAAGTTCGTGGCTTCCAATTAATTTCGATCGAATTTTTGATGAATTCGAAGAATCTTATGAGAATTTTATAACAATGACATGTTCGCAGACTGTCGAGTTGTCTGCACCTTGATATAAATCTTGTTTACGAAAACCAATAATAAATAAGATACTTAATTTATTTTCGAATTAAATGCTTGAATTTATAACCCAAGTTCTAGTAGTATTTATCTTTTAATACGTCATAATGGATTTGTTGGTTGCTATGTTTTAGTATCCATAATTTTTCATTTTATCTAAAAAGATTTATGAACGAAAAGAATAATAACTTCAATCGAAAGAGAATTCTACAATTGAAATTTTCTTTGAAATTTTTGGTAGGAAACTACGTCCTAATATTCAATTTTTCTAGTGCTCAATTTTCATTAGTGTCAGTTCATTTTGAGAGAATTTTCATTCGAATGTTAAACATTTCAGGTGGATATTTTTTCGAAAGCAACGATGAACTATTACCGACAATTACAAAGAGCACTTTGTGAATATTTCAACACGTAGAAATCAAATCTGTGCAAAATATGAGCACAAAACCATTGTTATGTCCATATTGCTGCATACCATTCAGGTTATGGTCTGCTTGATAGAATGAGTGGCATTCACAACATTCGCTACTCTATATACAAAATTTGCCGGTATTAGAATTTTCGAACAGGAACAATGTGGCTATTATATTTGCACTAAATGGTATTCTATGAACTTCACTTCATAGAAATGAAGCTCATAGAATACTTCATTTCCAATACTTTTCAATTAATGGAAACTAGCTAGAAGTAGTTATTAACACATTCAATTCCAATGGATTTTAACATCTACATTTTTAAATTACGAGTATTCATTCATTGCCAGTATGTCTGTTTCACAAATATCTACATATAACATTAATCTTCTAATCAGGTATATATATATATATATATATATATATATATATATATATATATATATATATATATATATATATATATATATATATATATATATATATATATATATATATATATATATGAAAGATTACCATGGATTCCTTTCGATAATTTTTTCACGAATGACTCTGAAGGATAATATAGAATAGCTCTCTTTGTGAAACATGTATTTGTGATGTATCCATTATCCTTTAAGGGACAAATGTCCGAAAAGCAATCAAAAAAACGAAAGGAATCGACGTGAATTCCCAAAAATCCTCTTATGAATCAGAAGACAGAAATACAAAACAGAGTGGTATGCAATCCTACTTCATCTCATCAATTGTGGCAAAATGCTTTTCTTTCATTGGTCTCTTCAGTTTTGGGAATAGAAAAAAGTCGCAGGCAGCCAAATCTGGTGAAAGCAGATGCAGAGACATGATAACGTTGTTGATGCAGAATCCGTGATTTGTTTTTCACAATATCGATCCTTTGAGCCTTAGTGCTTCACGCAAACGTTGCATAACTTCTTTGAAGTGTTTCTTAATAACTATACGTTCTATTGGCAAGAACTGATAGTGGACCACGCCGTAGTAATCGAATACAGTGAGCAAAAGCTTCACATTTGATCGAAGTTCTTCGATCTTGAACCTTCTGGGAGCTTTCATTGGGATGATTTGGCCTTGTTTTCGACGTCATACTCATTTACCCATACATATGTTTGCTCACCTTTTCGAGCAAATTTGAGCGATACTAATGTGAAGTTGCTTCAGCTCAAAATCAGCAATTTCAGAAAAAACTTCGCTGCCACACGTTTTATGCCCAAAAAATCCGACAAACTTACATCGTACTAACTGATTGATATGACAGCATCCTCTGCAACTTACCTAATAGAGATTCGATGATTTTCGAAAACCATTTTTTTCAGTACTTCGATGTTTTCTTCTTTTGTTGACGTGATTGCAACTCCAGAACGCTCATCGTCATCAATATCTTCTCTGCCTTCTGTTAAGCGCTTGTACCACTTATGAACACTTTTTTGAGGAAATATAGACTCTCCAAATTTCAACCTTTTCAGTGCGTTGGAGCACTTTATCATTTTTAACGCCAAATTTTATACAGATTCATTGATGCATTTTCTCAAGAATTAAAAAATCGAAGAACTCACAAGAAGGCGCTAACTTTTTCAGTTGTCAAAAACAATTTACTAATCCAAATGGCTAATAATGGGAACATATGAGAAACGTATATGCATCAAAATGAAAAAAAAAAAATTTTCGATAATAGGATGTGCCCATCCGATTCCCCCCCGAAAGTTAAAAATTCACATTTTCTGTTGAACAGACCTCGTAGCTTCAAGTTCAGGAATCAATAAAGAAAAATGAATAACATCGAAAGTTTCACACTTCCCTATCAATTCTGATTATTCATTTCTGATTTATGAACAATTTCATCAAATTTGATGAACTTATGCCGTCTATGTTGCGTTAATGGAAACACTCTGCAATGAAAATCTACTACAAGAAAAACAATTCTGCAGTTCTCGTGCTATATTATCGCTCTTTAAAATATTTAATATTAAAAGTATACTTCACCTTACTTTCGATTATTTTTTTAAGAATTATTCAAAAAATATTGAAGCAGAATTGTATATGTATATATATATATATATATATATATATATATATATATATATATGAATATATATATATATATATATATATATATATATATATATATATATATATATATATATATATATATATATATATATATATATATATATATATATATAGTACCAGCATCGAAATTACGACTTTGTTGTTCATGTTTCTATTTTATTAGTTTTTTTTCAAGTTCAAAGTATAAATTTTAATGTTCCTTTCATCAGAGCTTGTTGGGCCTATGAAGTCCGTTGTGCATGCCTCCATCAGAATCAAACTGAAAATGTCAAACTCCAATAATAATTAATCGATATTCAATTCTAAGGATCGTGATATTTGGATATTAAACCTTTACGTGACCATTTAACTAGCTTGAAACTAAAACAGATGCTAGAGATCTGATATGCATATTACACAGCCTAACCATACAAACTTCTAGTCCTTTGCAATAAATTATATTTTGATATCTAGCAAGTGCTCCACAAGAAGTGGAACGAATTGGCACACTAATACTTGAAATATCTATATTTTATATCTAACAAAATTTGAAATATGAAGAGGAGCCTAAAATGAAAATTCATATGATTTCATACATAAGAAATGGACTTAAAACACATTCGATGTCCTCCACTTGGAATAATATTCATTTATATAGTATAGAAATTGTTGAAAGCAGAAACGAGATAGAAGTTATTAATATCTACAGGTATTGAGAGCTTCCACAAAAATTCCAATATTTTTTCGAAGGACTCTTGTATACAAATTCGATGATAAAATGATGAGGTTTTCAAACTGTGTTTCCTTCTATCAAAATGAGAGAAAAATAGATCCATCGGATGAAATTACGGAAAATCGTTAACTGTTAATTCATAATTATATGTCAATGGTTTACTTCTGAGTCTTCGAAAGCATTTGTTCTTCTCCGTATTGAAATATTTCTCACTAATATTTTTGATTAGACAGTTTGCGAAATGATGTGATTCTTTAAAAGAATTGAAAAAAAAGGATCAACAAAGAAATGTATTACATAAAATGTTGAATCTGAAAATGAAAATCTTTGAAAATCTTAGCCATTGAACTTTATAAACTACGATTTTTCGATATTTTAGTGACGAGATATTTCTTGTTTTCATTCAGAATGTGATTAGGCTGTTTTGGATTTGAATTTACCAAATGATGAGATTCTTTAAAAAATTGAAAAAAAGGATCTATATAGAAATGCATTACATAAAATGTTGAATCTGAAAATGAAAATTTTATTCAATTAACTTGTTATCTGCGATTTTTCTCGATATTTTAGTAACGTAATATTTTTAGTGTGAAAGTTAGGTTCTTCGGATGGATGTTTGATACTCTATCACGGCCTCACGGAAACGGATGAGATTTCGCAAAGCGATGGATGGAAATCTAGAATAGACTCCGAAAAAATAGGAGTTCCCGCAGGAGACATTCTGTTATATCTTCCACAGGACGAGGGGTCTTTGTTCTCAGAGGAAGTGTTAATCAACGAGAATAAAGTTCTTTTTTTATCTAGGAAAAGACTAGTTTATATCATGAAAAAATGATACTCCACGCGGACAAAGCAACGCTATTTCCCTACATGCCTGTAGTGTTCAATTGGATCGACTTTTCCATTGTGATTTTTCGTCGTAATTGAGTATAACTTGTGTACCTAGTGAATTTATCAATTACCGAGTTCATTTGATGTATGGATCACTAATTATTTGATAATTTAATCAGGTGATGTTCTTGTTATTGATTACTTCTGCTTCGAATTTCTCTGCAACCCTGTTTAATATTGGAGCTATAACTCATTGGCTTTGTAGTTTTAAACTCTCGAATATGGAGGTTCAGTTAAATTGGGGTGTATTATTGCCTCTGTTATGTTATCGGATATAAGTGAGCTCAGTTCAGCACTGAAAGGAAACTATATTTCAGAAATTCATTGAATAAACTTTACTGAATTCGATTTATTTTCTGAAATTGAAGGTAAGTGCGACTTATTTTCTGGGATATGAGATTAATAATGTGTCAGAAATTCAATACACAATACGACAATGAATTTGAACTTGCTTTATCTTCAGCATGGTAATTGTTTTGAACTTTTTTTCCTATTTGAAAGTTTCCTCATTCATATTCGTTTGGATTGAGATTTTCAGACGCGCTCTTGAAAATATATATTATTTCTATTATTACGATTGTTTCCCATGAGGAGAGCGACTGAACTTGAATTCGCAATCATTGGGAATTTTGCTTCATGTTTTTAGCTCCCAAAAACCCTTCATCCTTTCTGAATGCTCTTTTTTCCGTTCATCTGTCCATTTTACTCCAGGTTGACTATTTGATTTTTGCTCACTCGTCGCTGTCGCTTTATAGCGGCACTCGAGACTTCGAGGTTTCTTATATTGATCTGTTGTAGATTTTTCTGGACCTCTTTTATCCACTCTGTTCCGCTTTCACCTTTCATTATATTCAATTATATCGAGTAGTTTCTTCGGTATTCTGGGCTGTTTCATTCTGTACACATGTGTATAGAACTCTGCTTACCGTTTTCTGATTTCTTCCGTTACCGTTCTTGTCTTTTGATGAAGTTCATTCTGAGGTCTTTTCATCCAAATGTCGTTTGTTTTATTGGCCCGTGAATCTTTCTAAGAATTTTCCGTTTTTGTTTTTCGATATCTTCAATTCTTGAATGACTGTCAATAACCATTGTTTTAGATGAGTAGATTGCTTCTGGAAGTATCGTTGTGTTATAATGCCTCAATTTGGCACCTCTCGAAATGAAATTTTTGTTACAGTACGCCCATGTTAGCTGGTAGGCCCTTTGGAGCTTGGCAATTCTCTGTTCATCAGCTATTCTGTGTAAACCTGACAACTGTATAACTTCTCCAAGGAATTTAAAATGGCCGATGTTTTGTGATAAGAGAAAAATTATTTTCTGGTTTTTTTCCATGTATTTGGGTTTATCATAAGAAATTTGTAACCCTGTTCTCTGCGAAATTTCATAACATTTTTCTACTGCGAGAATGACTTCAGTTATATCGTCTTTGCTGATAACAGTATCATCTGCAAAGGCGAGACATTTGACATTTATTCGATTTTCTTTTTGATACCCACTTGTATGCCCTTCACATGAAGTTATCATTCCCTTATGATCTTTTCTAAGACAATATTGAAAAGGATTGACGAAAGTCCGTCTCGCTGCTGCACACTGGTTTTGATTACAAAGGGATCTGATACTTCACCCACCTACACCCATTCTACAATTTGACGGCTTCTATCCTCTTCTGTTGATGATGAGAGAATTTTTACTTTTAATCCCAAAGGCGAAACAGGACGAAAAAATAAATCATGCATAGTGCGAATAACTTCAACAATTATGGTAATCTGGTACAAGACGTGACAAACATTAGTGAGTAGAATATGGAGATGACGCTATGAATTGAATAGAATCGTAATTTCAAAGATTTCCAAATTAAATTCCACATAACTAGAAGTAATATCAGGCACGAACTGTTTATTTGCAAAAGTTTAAAATTGAATAAATGAATTTCATGACATTCATATAGAAATTGAATGAACTATACATTTATAGGTATATAATTGCAGAAGAAATTCTAATAATCAGAAGCACTCGTTCACACGTGTTTCGAACCTGTTATGTTTCATCGGAACCAAGGATATCTAACGGTTTTCATGATAAACCAAGGGTTTTCAATTATCAATTCAATAAATAAAAATTTAAATTAAACTCTTGGCATAATATGTCACATATAATTATGAAAAGTCAAGCCAAGAGTTTGATTTAAATTTTCATTCTATCATGCTTCACCAAGAGGTAAAGGAGAATTCAATCTCAGTTAATTCAATGAATGGTCCACTTTTTGGAGCTAGATACTATATAATATAAATAATATATATACCGACCCAAGGCTGTATATAAAGATGCAAAAATCTGTCGTGGTGAACACATGTCGCATAGTCAGGAAATTCCTTCAAGGATAAAGTAACCGACAGATTGTTGAGTTGCTTAGCTTTAGCCTCGCAATTCAACTTTGAAATAGTGCCGGAGCTGAAAATAACTGATTAACAATAATAATAATAATAATAGGTTCTTCATTCTCAACAGGTATAATACCCCATTACAGAAAATAGCAACATAATGTTGAATAATAACTAAATGAATAAAATGAAAGAAGTAGTATAACAAAGAGCTTAATGTAATCTAAGAAATCTAAAATAGTAACAAATGAATAAATAATTTAATTGAATTTAATGAAATGTTATAAAGAACTCAAAGAACTCAATCTAAATCAATTCACTTTAGTCAATTTCTTTTGTTCACATATCCCCTAATAATAACTCCTATGGCGTCGAAGTGAATATCACAAATATTAGTAACTCGATTGAATGTAGATTCCGTAAACCAAATGGGGGATTTTATCAGCGAGTTGGTCCTTGGAGTCTCTAGGTGGAATAAGAATTTTGCCAAGAAACACGAAATTTCAAAGCGGATAAGAGAGTGGGACAATCAAGACTGTTGTGAAGTAATTTGCACAAAAATTTCAGTGAAAAAGTTTCTCTCCTGCCTTGCAATGAGATTTAACTAAATCGATTCAATAATTCGTTATGATTGACTCCTCCATGTGGATACATTTTATCCTCCTTATCCTTTATCCTTATATTCTACTATATAATACCGAAAATTGGCATTATATGTATTTGAAAGCTCCTTGGATCAATTTAATCAAATTATAACTCAATAGCTGAATGTGCATACTGTTAGATACGAACCAGCGTCAAGGGAATCTGAAAGACATCGGTTTTTTTATAGTCACATTAAATCTAACAGTGAGCAGGGCTCGAACGACATTATAGCGTATACGGATGAAGACCATCAATAAAGATCCCTTGACGATGTAACTTTTTTAACAAATCTTTCTCTCTACATTATCACAAAAGTTTGTTGTAAATTTTTTACGGACACTTTTTATGACTGTGATAATATCTTCTCGTCTTCTCGTGTACTATCTTGCTAGGGTTACAACAGTTTCCTTGGTTCGAATTTCGATACGTTATGAAATTGAAGGAGTGTTGAAAAGATTGGTGAATGTGTCCGTAGTATTATCATTATAATTACAATTACAATTTCAATAGGCAAGTCTAGTTTTTCTTGTATTTTCGATTTGTTTGTGGTGAAACAAATTTGAGTTTTTTCCTACAAAAAAAAATGGTTTTCTTATTTTTTTTATTCAAAGAGTATAATATTGTGAATGAGATGGGAGATGAATCTACATAGAAACAGATCAGAATTAATTTCATGAACTGAATTTTTATTGAATATATTTTAGCATATTCTCTGTTAAAGGTTAATGTTCAACTATATCCCTTTGAGTTATAAGAATAAGATTCCACAAAATCACGCATTTTTCTGGAATTAGATTCCATTACGTTTCATTTGAACAACTGGGAAGTAGACGTAGAAAAATTTTGACCTTGATCTAGAGTTTTGTGAACAGAATATGTTTCACATTATGGGTTCACAAAACAAGACACAAAAATTTAATTAAAAAGTGGAGAAGTATCAAATTCAAATGAAGCACTGTCGAATTTCAGAAATAAATTATATATTTTATTGAATGG